>CM046472.1:3782500-5133750 GCA_025506415.1 Flaveria robusta | reverse complement strand
AAATAATAAAATTACATCTCCGAATACAAAAGTTTATAACTATATTTCAAAACAACAATCATCAATAATCAAAATTAAATCTCCCAATACAATACATAATTATTAAAGTTTTAAACAATTATAATAACAAAACATCAATACATAGAAATCTCTTATTAAACACAAAGTAAAATACTCATTTAATAGGTTTAATTTTAAGAGAAAGGTTCAAATAAAATGTCTTCTAAAACTAAAGATTGTAAGAAGTAAACTCAATCATTCATCTTATTAATCAAGGGTTGAGAACAAATTGTTGAAAAAACTTTGTTAAAGGGGTATTTTAGGAATAGTCAACTATGTTGACTTTTTTCAAGTTCCCTTATTTTTTAAAACGTTCATAACTTTTATGTGCGATATTATTTTTTATAAAATTACACCATAAAAAAAAACATTTTTATGTTTAAAACGAGTACAATATTGTTATATAAACGATATAATTTTTTTACGTTTTTAAATTCATATCTCGTTATTATGTATTTAGTGCAATTCATTGTGTAAAATACAATGATAGATACCAACAAATTTATATAATCTATTAAAAGTTAATGACAAAAATAACATATTATGTTATCTTCAAAATTATGAGTTTTAAAAAATATATTAGTGAAAGTGTATCATTGTGTACTTCTTATTATAAAACACAATGATAAATAACAATTTTATAATCTATAATAATAGTGACAAAAATAACATAAAATTATCTTAAATGTAAAACACAATAATTAATACACATAACAAATGATGTAATATATATGACACAATAAACGTATAAGACACAATAAGCTGATGTATTTAACACAATGACCAAAATACCCTCCTATTTATAAAACAATAAAAAGACACGTGTCAAGACCATAATTTTTCTTAACCTTTTTAGATTAAACATCCTTTTTAATATAACCCTACCCTAATTTTAATGAAAGAAAAATATATATAATCTATATGTTTTAGTAATGAAAAATATATAATTGATTTTTTAGGTTAAAAAAGTATGTAATTGGGGAAAGGTTCAAATAAAAAATAATCTAAAACTAAAAATTGTAATAAGTAATCTCAACCACCAATCATATTAATCAATGGTTGATATCAAATTATAGGGAAAAGTTTGTTAGAAAGCTATTTTAGTTATAGGCAATTTTATTAGCTTTTTGTAAGTTCATTCATATTTTTTAAACGTTCATAACTTTTATATGTGTCATTATTTTTATATAAAAATTACACCGTAAAAATGAGTATTTTTTAATTTTTAAATCGAGTACAGTATTGTTATATAAAATAATAATAATAATTAGTTATGTTTTTAAGCTAATATCTCATCATTATGTATTTAGTGGAGTTCATTACGTTGTTTTGTTAGTTATTGTATTTTTTTTAATACTATTGTGTTTTTATAAAGAAATAATTTTTATAAAAATATAATGTTAGAATAATATTATTACGTATATCTAATATGTATAGCACAATAATAAATTAACAACTAATTAATCTAATACATTAAAAACAATGATAAAATAACATAATGTCTCACTGTGTCTTTTAATCGTCATCGTGTAATCTTAGACATTATGAGTTTTGAAAAAAAATTGGTGAAATAATTCATTGTGTATTTTTAATTGCAAAACACAATGATAGATAACAAATTTATATAATCTATAATAAATAAATGACAAAAATAACAAATTGTTTTATCTTCATACTACGAGTTTTGAAAAATACATTGTAATTGTAAAACACAACAAGTCTATATGATCCATAGAAACAATGACAAAAAATAACACAAAATGATCTAAAACACAAAACACAATTATAAACACATATAACAAATGATTTAAAATATATGACACGATTAACTTATATTTAATACGGTGAATGTATAATACACATTAAGCTGATGTATTTGACACAAAATGATCAAAATACCCAGTTTGTTAAAACACTAGAAGGATACCTGTTAAGTTCACAATATTTTTTAGACTTTTTACATTAAATTCTTTTTTAGTATAACCCTACCATATATTGTAATTTAAGGTTTTAAAAATGAAAAATATTTAAAAGAATCCCTAAAATGCATTAAATTTTATGAACCAGACAATTTTTATTTTGAAAACAAAAGACTATATTATGATAGTTGATCAAATTAAAACATAGACCATAATACCATATAATGTGAAAAACGAAAGATCAACGTCGGAGACACTAAAACAGTAAAAAGTAGGTCTATTTATTTTCCTTCAAAAAAAAAAAAAAAAAAAAAAAACAGTGAGTTATCTACAACTTGAAGAAAATAGATGCTCAAAAGACCGTATCTATAATACCAATGATCTTTAGTTTGCATGGTTAAATCAAGGAATACAAGACAATTAAAAATGAATGGGTTTAGGGTTCAAGCCTCACTGCGAGTAAAAATTCTCAAGGTTGAGATAGGAAGTTTTCGCAGTTGTAGGTTTTCTCTTGAGGGATTTGGAGGTGCGGTACTTGCTGGGAAACGGATAGATGTGCCCGATTAATATAACATTTATCATTCGAAGTAGAGTGATACATTTGTCTTATTAAAAAACAGATAACATCTATACTATAATATAGGAATAACTAAAAGGACATGTGAAATCATTCCATCACATTAAAAAGGGTTATTGGATTTTACTAATTCCAACTTCTATTTATTGGTCGGGATTAATCTCAACTCAAGAAATATTTACAGACACTCTCAACTTTAAAATTATTTTCTTTCAATGATCCCTAGCTAACTGAGAGTTAACACCGTTAGTTTTTTATTACATGGACTGTTTTTATGATCAAAACACTAAGCAGAAAGTTGAAATCAACAATCTGGTCTGTCAATTTGAAACTTTCGCACCTTAAAACCCGTCAATCTCCACCTTGTGATCTGAACCACTTAAACCATTCGAGATAGATTTCAGGTGACGTTGGAGGCTAGACACCAAAAAACAGACTTGATGGATGCTGGGCGGCGGCGTAGTTGAAAAATGACTCAATGTTGGCCCCATTTTATCAAAAAAACTAACGGCGATTAACTCTCAGTTAGTAAGGTATCGCTGGAGGAAAATAAATTCAAAGTTTGGAGTGCCCGCAAATATTTTCTTAGTTGGGATTAATCCCGGCCAATAAATGAAACTTGAGATTATTAAAATCCAATGATCCCATTAAAAAAATTTATTTTTCCTCATCTCTATTTATAAATACGAAAATCACAAAAACAAATAATTTGACTTTTCTTTTACACAAAAACATCCGAAAACAAAAATAATTAAATATATATTTTCTTTAGTTTTAATTAATCATTGTTTAATTTTCTTAGATTTAAAATTTTAACCATACTTTTGTTTTAAAATGATATTAGAAGTTATTTAGTGTTTAAATATTATTTAAAATTATAATTATCAACTATCTTTTTTGAATAATTTAATTTTTTTTCTTTTTATTTTAACATTTAAAATATTTTTATTTTTATTAAAAGATTAACGAGTTGAGTCAACCACTTCACTAGACAAAATCATTTACTAGATGTCTAAAATAAAAACAATTGAATAAACTAAATTATGTGTCTTTGAAGCATCACTCAAACATATGGAGAAAACTTTCGTAGTAACACGTAAATGTTTATCCTTAATCTAATAAAACTTTACAGATAGTTCTTTACAAGTTATAAACTTAAACTAACTCAAAAGCTAAGCACACATACCCTAATCAGTTAACGTCCATATTTACATATTCTTTTTACAAGAACGTGTATATTTATATAATAACTTAGTTGTTGCAACTAAAAATATATATTAGTTGTTTTAATTATAAACTTATGAAGTGAAATCATTCACTAAAACATTTGATTTAAATTGTTAAGTTGAGCAATTTGACGTGCCTCGAGGTGAAGTCTTATTCATGTAAAAAATATCAATAGTAAATATAGTTTTACTTTATAATATAGATAATAATTTATAATATACACAAATACTTGAATTTATATTTTAAAGATTAAACTTAATCATGAATAATATGCTGTCAAATTTTTACTACCTCATATTATTCTTATTTATTTGTTTTACTACTATTTAATTATTTATTTCTTTTAGTGAGACTTGCTATTTTAGTTTTAATTAATTAAGTCTATCTATTTTTATTTTCAAGATTATTATTTTACTACTTAAAATATCTTCATTTTTTATATTATTATTTTATTACTTAAAATACTTTTCTTTAAAGCAATTTATTACATATTATTTTCAAAAATAGTTCTGAAATCATATCACTAACTATTAAATCTAATATTATATTGTTCAACCCATTATACAAGTTTCTAATATAGTTTTTATATATGAAAGTAGAGTTACTTGTTTTACGGTATTTTAATAAGTTTGCATGAGATATTATTATGGGTATTATAAATAAAAAAGTATTTAAATAAAAGTTGTTTTACATAAAATTTCATATAAATCTATAATTTGTTATGTTACATTAGTGAATAATAAAGAAAAATAAATTCAATTTAAATAAAAGTACCTATATCTTACTTATATAGAAAAGAAAATGGTGTAAATTATACAACTATTTTTTTATTAATGTGAAGCTAGCATACTTGCTAAAGCTTTAAAGAATTGCCTCTTTGAGAGGATGTCTTCGGTAATTTAGAAAAAGTAGTAGTTTAAATTTTTTAAAAAAGGAATACAACCTTTTCACATATCACTGTTAACCAGTTTAAATAAACATATTAATTTTGACAACTTGTCAACATATAACGACCTGTTTGACACATCTATTAGAACATGGGGCGGCCCAAGGAGAACGAAACGCACAAACTATCTTTTGATAACAAAAAGACTATATTCTCACAAGGATCACATTAAAACAAATGATATATCAACGTCGGAAAAAATAAAAAGTAGGTTTATTTATTTTCCATCACATAATAATAACATAAGTTATCTAAAACTTGAAGCCCTAAGACGCCACAAAAGATCCTTTTTTATACATAAAAATAATAATAAAATTACTTCAAATAAAATTTTCACGTGAATCTATAACTTGCTATGAAAATTAGTGAATAAAAAAGAAAATATAAATTAGATATATAAAAATAGTTTAGAATACAAAATTATTTTTTATAATAAATAAGCCGTTGATCTAGGTAACCGATAGTTTAGATTTAAAGTTGCCATTCTTGCACACTAAAGGGCCTGGATGGTATAATTGCAATAGTCTACGATTGTTAGTTTTTCTTGATCTCATTTCTTTTTCCAAACACAGATAACTTTTTATAAGGATTAATTTTTAAAAAGAATTACATCATAAAATTAGAAATTTTATTCTTTCTAATTTAATTCTTCCTAAATATCATTTTAAAAATACGATCCTTTTTAGAAATTGTCTATGTATTATGCAAATAACTTACGTAATTATTATTGTTCGTAACAAGAATTTTTGTGATTATTAATGGAAGATAAGTACAAAGTAAAGTCATATTCAAGGTAGAAGAATTTGGAAATTAACAAGTCTTCGCGCACATGCTAACACTTTATTCAACATTCAAAACGTATATCTACAAAATGACTTCACATGCTAACACTTTATTCAACATTCCTCCAAAATGACTTAATCAAAATCTAAAATCTTCTAGGATTAGAAACTTCTTACAAAAATAATATTAGAGTGAATTGTTATTTTTTTTTTTTCATATGATTTGGTCATATTTTTTATTTTCATCTAAAAAGATTTTATTTTATTTTTTGCATCTAGCTTCGCAATGTTTTAAAAAAGTTATCATTTTCATCAAAAAACGTTAACTTAGTAAATTTGAAATGTTAAACATGTAAGTTGACAAAATCTTAACTTTGTTATAAGAGAATTGTTCGTGTAGTTGTGATCATGAATCTCAATATCAGTGATATGACCTAGAGCATGTGGTCTCTATATTATATAACTGATTTGCTGCGGGCGCTACTAGAAAACTGGTTTTTCTGCGACAAGCGTTTTTGTCGCAATCTTGTAGCAATACAATGATACAGACAAACTTGCGACAAAAATAAGTTGTAGGAAAAAACCTCGTAAGAAAAATATTTTCGACAAGTTTGCGACAACTTTTACCACAGATTTGTGATAAAACTTCTTTGTCGCTAAAATTGCGACAATGCACCGACAAAATATTAGCGACAAATTTCCCACAATTGTTTGATAAAACTGTTCTCAATAATAACAACATTAATATATTCTAATATATAACATTAATATATTCAAATATATAACACTAAAACGAATATATAATTATATTTGTAATTAACATTTGCGACAAACTAACGACCAATAATTATTATTTTTATTTATTGTTTGCGACAAAACAACGACCAATAATGAATATTTTTATTTATTGTTTACAACAAACTACCAACAAAAAATAATTTTAATTCTATTTTATTTTGCGACAAACTACTGAAAAATATAATAATATTATATTTTTGCTTTTTAAAAATTGTGACAACGTACCGACGAGCAATATTATAAATTTTGAGACAAACTTGCGACAAATTTAAATAGTAATACATAAATAATCCAAAACATATTTTTTTTTCTACAAAAAATAACAACAAATTTTCTAACTAATCTGGAAAATCAACTAATAAATTAATAAGCAATTCAAACAATATTCAACAAAATAACCAACTACTAAGTTAATAAGCAATCCAAACACTATTCAACAAAATATAATGTTTCAATAATTTCGGGTAAACTTTTCTTGCAAAATACAAAACAAACAATAATTATTTATCGAGTAACTTTTTCCTAATTTCTTCCATTTGTTTTTGTAATTTCTCGCGTTCAGCCCGCTCTTGTTCCCTCTCTTGTTCCCGTTCTTTTTCCATTTGTTCCAAGCAGTTTTCCAAGTTTTCTCGAGCCTCTCGTTCTTCTTTTTCTAATTACGTTCGAACATCTTGAACCTGAATTTTTCTGCAACAATTATCATTAATACAAGTCTTTCATAATAGTATGAAATTGTAGGCCTAAAGATTATACAAGTTGGAAACAAATTAAGCTAAAAGTTATTCGAACACACTTTTGAAAATTAACTACAACTTTTGATCTTTAATTGGTAAAAGTATTTCCCAAACCATTTTATGAAACTAAACTATATACGTTCAATTTAAATGAGTCAAAATCAACCAATCATACTTTACACTACAACTATAACCTTCAACTTAAACAACTTAAAATGTGTCAAAATCATCCAAACATACTTTTTGAAACTATAACCATCAACCTTTAGTTTAATAAAGTTTTGAAGATGAAAAGAATAAAGGTCCGATTTAGGTTTCGTGAATAAAATAGTAATACATGAATAGAATTTTAACAACAACATGTAAACATAAATTAGTATTTTGTTTTTATATAAGAAATTACATAATTACCGCTTTTAGTGATAAATGTCTAACATTTTAAATTAACGGAGTAAATGTCTAATGAAAATAACAACTTTTTAAAAGATTAGAGAGCCGAATGCAAAAAAAAGCCTTAATTATATAGTTTACATAAAAAAGGTAGAGATTACAAATGCTAAGGTTATAAAGAAGCAATATGTGTGGTTAGCTATATAAAAAAAATTTATGAAAAGCCTTTAGTTATATAGTTTAAAAGAAAAAAGATTGTGGAAGGAGATAACTCGATATATTTTATATGAGAGAAAATTCAAATAAAAAGTATCTTAAACCTAAAAAGTGTAATAAGTAATCTCAACCATCAATCTATTTAATTAATGGTTGAGATCAAATTATAAAGAAAATTTTGTTAAAAAGTATTTTAGGGATAATCACTTTTGTTTACATTTTGTAAATTTTCCTAATTTTTAAACATTCATAACATTTATATATATAACAGTATATTTTTATAAAAATTACACCATAAAAACAAACATTATTTCATCTTTAAAAGGGGTACAATATTGTTATATAAAAAGATAAATTTTTTTTATGTTTTTAAGCTCATATTTCGTATTGTGTCTTTAGTATTATTTATTGTGTCTTTTTGTTAGTTGTTATGTTTTTCTGAATACTATTATGTTTTTTTAAAATGATAAATTTTGAACAAAAATATAATGATTGAATAATATTGTTGTGTAATATATAAAACATAACAATAAATTAATAACAAATTAATCTAAAACATTAAAATAATGACAAAATAACACAATATCTCATTATGTTTTTTTATCGTCATTGTGTTATATTAAACACTATGAGTTTTGAAAAATACATTGATGAAATAATATCATTGTGTATTTTTAATTGTAAAACAAAATTATATATAACAAGAAGTTTATATAAACTATAAAAAACAATGACAAAAATGACATATGTGTTATTTTCTACATTGAGTTTTAAAAAATACATTACTGAAAAATATATTATTATGTATTTGTAATTGTAAAACATAATAATAGATAACAATTTTATATTTGTATAGAAATAATGACAAAAATAACACAAAATAATCTAAAATGAAAAAACACAATAATGAATACATATAATAAATGATGTAAAATAGACTACACAATGAACTGATATTTGACATAATAAACATATAAGAAAATTTGAGCTGACGAATTTGACACAATGACCAAAATGTCTTTCTTTTTAAAACAATAAAATGACACATTTCAAACGCACAATACTTCTTATATTTTTTAGATTAGATACATTCTTTACTATAACCATACCATTTTATAAACACAATAGTTTTAGTAAATCCGTGTATTTAACAGGTTGAATAAATATAATATTAAATCAAATAAAAATTAGAAAAATGATATCTTGTGATAAGATATTATTGAAATTATGTATAAGTAAGGAGTATCAATAATAAAACAATAATATCAAATTGAGTTAATTACACGATTGGTCCCTGTGGTTTGCTCATATTGCAATATTGGTCCCAATTTTTGAGAAATTACAGGTTTGGTCCTTACTGTTTAACAACTCGTAACAAGATTGGTCCCTAACATTAACTTCTGTTAAGTTTTTTAGTTAAGTGGATGTAAAAAGTCTAAAATACCCCTGCACTAAATACCACTATTTACCATCTACCCCACCACCTGCGACGGCACCTTCGTCGTTACCCCACCGCCTGCACACCCACTCTACTCCACCGCCTTCGCACCACCGTCGCCAGCCCCCGCCTGCGCACCACCATCGCCGACTCCCCGCCTGGGCACCAGCGCCGCCACCCCCGCCTGCGCACCACCGTCGCCGACCCCCCCTGCGCACCACCGTCGCCGACCCCCGCCTGCGCACCACCGTCGCCGACTCTCCGCCTGCGCACCACCGTCGCCGACTCTCCGCCTGCGCACCACCGTCGCCGACTCTCCGCCTGCGCACCAGCGCCGCCACCCCTGCCTGCGCACCACCGTCGCCGACTCCCCGCCTGCGCACCAGCGCCACCACCCCCGCCTGCGCACCAGCATCGTGATACGAAGAGGGAGGGGGAGGGGTGGGGTTGGGTAGAGTGGGACCCACATTAATTTAATTATATTTTAAATATTTTTTCTTTTAGTGCATGGGTATTTTAGACTTTTCACATCCACCTAACTGAAAAACTTAACAAAAGTTAGTGTCAGGGACCAATCGTGTTACGAGTTGATAAACAGTAAGGACTAAACCGGTAATTTCTCAAAAGTTGGGACCAATATTGCAATGTGGGCAAACTACAGGGACCAATCGTGTAATTAACTCTATCAAAATTTTAAACTTTTGTTTCTTATTAAAAAAAATTAAACATTTTTTTAAAACAAATATTTTAATAAAATGTCATTTTTAAGAACTTTCTTATTATAACTCTTAGTTTTAATAATTTTTTATTTATAAAAAATTTACTTTTTAAATACTCCAATTTTTATATATTTAGTATTTATAAAAAAAAAAGTTTGATGTTTTATAAAAATTTATTTTTATAAAAGTTTGTTATTATAGAATTAACATTAATAAAAATATTTTTTTCTTAATTAATTATAAACTATTTTAATCTAAAAAAATTAAAAAAATTATTAGTAATTAATGTGATTATTTAATAGGAGAGAAAAGCAGGATCTTGGTGAAAATGATTGTGGTGATGTCACATGTCACATTTAGTTGCCATTTTATTAGAGTATAAATATAAATATTTACTTTTTAAATACATCAATTTTTAAATATTTCGTATTTATAAAAAAGTATGGTGCTTATAAAAATTTCTTTTTTATAAAAGTTTGTTATTTTAGAATGAACATTAATAAAAATATTCTTTCTCAATTTATTATAAACTATTTTAATTCAAAAAAAATAAATAATATTATTAGTTATTAATGTGATTATTTAATAGGAGTGAGAAGCGTGAAAATTTTAATTAAAATGATTGTGGCGATACCACATGCCACATTTAGTTACATTTTTGTTAGAGTAAAAAGATTATTTTGCTTAACTTAAATTATCAGTTGGGATGTTAGAATTTGTATATGGGTTTTAAAACCTTTGACAACGAAAGCAATAATGTAATTACTAATTACGATTATAAACTCTTTTAAAAACTCATACAATGACTCATTACATAATATTAATTTTGCAATTGAATGAATAGTAGCGGTACATATTTTATTGCTAGATGTACAATTTATAATTTTGCAATTGAATGAATAGTAGCGGTACACATTTTATTGCTAGATGTACAATTTATGAAAAAACCAAGATGATGAATAGTAACCAAGGACAACTCTGTCATTTCAGGTTTGTTTTAAAGGCTATTTGGGTAATTTACTTTGCTATTTATTTAAAACCATCTTCTTCTTCATTGTAGATGCAGAAATTTTTTAGAGAGAGAAATAGAAGTGTGAGAGGGAAGGGGAGGCTTCATCTCAACGACACCGTAGCACTGCCACCGGCACGCCTCCACCGTCACACCATCATCGCCGCTGCAACATACGATCGGCGCTTGTCACTACTACCGGCGAGGCCCACAAAGTTTAGCGATGTCAGCGGTGGTTTTGCACTCCAATCGCCTCTTTCTTTCCCGATCTACAACATGCAACAACCATTGAGTCATGATTCACCTATTAACGAGCTTATCGGGACCATAAAACTTATGGGGTCCGTCTGGGTTTTGGTGTTATGGTCGGTGGTGTGGGTGATGATGGTGAGAGGGCCATATCAGGGGGGTGATGATGGTGGTGGGGGTTATGAGGTTGAGGGGGCCGTCGCGTTGTCACGGGGGTGATGACGGTAAGGGAGTCGGTGGTGGGGGTGATGACGATGTCTAGGTTTTCGATTCATGGCTCGATTTTGTCGGTGTGAAACTATGTTGTTGATATTTGGGGGTTTTTTGAGTTCTTGCTTCTGATCTATATCTTATTTGATTTCTTTTGTTCGATTTGAAAATTCCGTGGCTGTGATGCGTAGCTGAGCCGTTTAGATGAGATCTTCAACCATGGTTGTTATGTTTGTAAACCTCATTTTTTGAGGGTTTTATTATTGGCTTTGCTTACTGGTATGTTTACATCTAATCCTATTTTTGGGTATGAATGGTATTTTTGAAAATGTGGAGACTATGATACGTTGGTGAGCCTCAAAGGCAGTGATTGTCGCATGAGTTCTTTGTTGGAAATATGTGTTGTCTTAGAAACCTGCACATCAGAAAGTGGCTTTAACACAAACAATCATGCCTCCTTCACTGTCTAATCTTTATGTAACTTTGATGCGATTAAAGTGTGCCATTTATGTTCGAAAAGTTTGGTTGCAAAACGTAGCCAAGGTTTTTTGGTGGTTCTATTGTTTGGATTGGTGACTGGGATAGTTTTACACAGGCAACCACACCTTTTTGATTATAAGTTTGAGTTTTATTATAGATTTACCTATGTATAGAAAACCAAGGTGATTGAACAGTATAGATGGTAACATTGTCATTTCAACTACATGTGAGGTGCATATTTTCTATTTGCCTTTACATACACGAATTGTTGTTTGGGGCATAAAAGTGTGTTGTTCACTGTTTCACTCTAAGGCAATGATGATAAAGGACTCCAGATGGTTGTTGTTATGGCGCGGCAAACATTTTGTTTGTAGCCACAATAACCTGTTTTTTCTGAGCCTCATGTTAAGTTGGATTTAGATTGCAATGACACGTTACAACGAGAAAGATAATGTCAAAGAAACATATTAGATGTGTTTAACGTCGTGTTATAAACTTACATATTATGTATTCGATCAACTTTTTATCAAAACGCAATTTGAGTTTAACATATGTAATTTGATAGTTAAAATTATATCAAATGGTTATTAGGAGGGTGTGGATCATAATGAAATGGATGTTAAGGTTTTGCTAGGGTATCTTAGACATCGGTTATAACGTGTTTTGGATTCCCCGCGCAACGCGCGGGGTGTTAAGACCTAGTTTGCTTAAAATATAAGAAACTAAAAAGAAAAAGCATTAGACCTTGATAAAGTCTTCTAGAACTTCGCAAACAAGTATAATATCTATGTTTCTCTCTTATTATGCGCAAATTGAATGAGAAAAAGCAAGTTCTAAAAAACTCTTACTCAAAGTTTCTAAAATTAGAAGGTGAGGAACATCTTAATTTCGTTCTTAGTTATAACCAAAAGATAAAGAAACAGAAAAAATAAAATCACATAAACAACACATGAATTTATTTTCAAAATCGATTTTAATCCCTAAAACTAACCAATTTCTTGTATACCCACTCACATTTTGTTTTCATTCTCGATCCATTTTGTTTGTGTGATCACATTCAAAATAGTATAATAATAATAATAATAGGGATTCCCTGGATTTGGTTTTATCCCAAGAAAAACGTGGTACATTTGAATTGACATTTCAGTAACCGTAATGAACCCATTTGAATTGAATTGACACTGCCATGTGAGTAGTCCAATCGGTAACCGTAATGAACCCAAACGTTTTCTAAGACTTTGTAGGACATCCGACACTTTTCTATATCTCTTTACTAGCTTAACAGCACGTGTGTAATACGGATTGAAAACTTAATTATTTATTAATAATATATAATATAAATATATTTGAAATTATTGTTTTCATATTCATATATTTTTTGCATGTAAAGTATGAATGGAAATAATTTAATATTGAGTTAAGTTCGAATTTATTTTTTGAGGTTTGTTAAAAATAATTATTTTTCTCTAAAAGACTGAAAACATCAATTTACCTTCAAAAGTTTTATAAATTGTTTTAATTTTAATCCAAAAGTTTTATTAGCTGTTTTAATTTTATCCAAAATAATGAAACTTTTGGAGTGAAATTGAAACAACATAAAAAACTTTTGGAGGTAAAGTGATGTTTTTAATCTTTTGAAGGAAAATGATTACTTTAGTTAAACTTTAGGGGTAAAAACTAAAATTAACTCTTTAATTTTTAAAAGCCCATTAATATGCTTTCCAAATAAATTAAGAGGAAATTTAGGAATTGAATTAAATTGTTTTCATGTTGATTTTTTTATTTGAAATAGTTATGAAATTAAATTAAAATTTTAAAAATAAAGGAGGTGTTGCCAAGTGTCAATAATGCTTTAAAAAGTTGACATGTGGCTATTATGGCTTAATATGTTGACAAGTGGTCAACTTTTTTTCTTTTATTATAAAGTAAAATGTTATTTTTGTCCCTGACGTTTTGTTTAATTTGCCATTTTAGTCCAAAAACTTTTTTTTTTGCCATTCCAGTCACTGTAGTTTGCCAAATGTTGTCATTTTCATCCACTCCACTAACACCGTTAAAACTCCGTTTAATATGAGGGTATTTTAGTCTTTTTGAACACCCTAATTATCCAATTAAAACAAATTAATCAATTAATATTCAATTAAAACAAAAAAAACACATGAAACGACTAGTGAGACGAGACACTTCGATTTAAAAGCTTCGATTAACTCTAACCCATATTATTCGATTGAGGTTTGTCGTAGGATTTCAATTAATCTTCACATTTTATTCGAATGTGTACCGTTATTTGATTGAGGTCTGTTGTAAGATTGAGGTTTGTTGTTGACATTCTTTATTTGATTGAGGTCTTTGAACGTGATAATAACAGACCTCAATAAAACAAAACGTGACAATATTAGAACTCAATCGAACAACAGTACACGTTCAAACAAAATGTGAAGATTAATTGAAATCTCACAGCAGACCTTAATCGACCAACATGTGTTAGAATTAATCGAAACGACCGGTCTCACGAGTCACTTCATGTGTTTTTTTTAGTTTTGAATAATAATTGATTAATTTATATTAATTGGATAATTAGGGTGTTGAAAAGACTAAAATACCTCATATTTAACGGAGTTTTAACAGAGTTTTAACGGTGTTAGTGGAATGGATGAAAATGACAACATTTAGTAAACTACAGTGACTGAAATAGCAAAAAAAAAAAAATTTGGATTGAAATGACAAATTCAACAAAATATCAGGGACGAAAATGACATTTTACTCTTTATTATATATAAAAGATGTATCTATATGCGCAAATTGAATGAGACAAAACAAGTTCTAAAAAACTCTTACTCAAAGTTTCTAAAATTAGAAGGTGAAGAACATCTTAATTTCGTTCTTAGTTATAACCAAAAGATAAAGAAACCGAAAAAATAAAATCACATAAACAACACATGAATTTATTTTCAAAATCGATTTTAATCCCTAAAACTAATCAATTTCTTGTATACCCACTCACATTTTGTTTTCATTCTCGATCCATTTTGTTTGTGTGATCACATTCAAAATAGAATAATAATAATAGGGATTCCCTGGATTTGGTTTTATCCCAAGAAAAACGTGGTACATTTGAATTGACATTTCAATAATCGTAATGAACCCATTTGAATTGAATTGACACTGCCATGTGAGTAGTCCAATCGGTAACCGTAATGAACCCAAACGTTTTCTAGGACTTTGTAGGACACCCGACACTTTTCTATATCTCTTTATGTATCTATATGTATGTATAAAAAAAGATAGAGAGAAAAAGAGTGTAGTAGGTGTATCTATAACAAGCGTCTTGTTTAAGAGCATCTCTAACACTGAGTCTTCTAACGCGTTTTGATGTCATGCTGGTTGGACGCGTCTATGGAGGTGTTGTGTGGGTTCATGTGGCGAGGAAAGTATAGGGAATTCCATATGGATGCAAACGAAGGGGAGGTTGGCCGTACACAATACATATAGATGGTTTTATCATTTTTACTTATTTATCTATGGTCAATATCATATTGTAGAAAAAATAAATAAGGGTGGAAGAGTTTTTTTTTAAATGTCACTAATTTTTTCTAAGTTCTGATCAATTTTCAAATGATTATAACTTTTTATACGACAACATTAGTTAAAACAAAAACTATACCATATAATATACACCAATTCAATTTAAATATAATATTATTATATAAAAAAATGCTTTAAAATTATAAAAAATGTGTTGTATTTTTTGTGCTAAACTAAAATCCGGCAAATTTTTGTGATATAACAAAAAACGCTTTAAAATTACAAAAATTTAGCACGTTGTTGTGCTGTAGTAGCTCTAACATATTTCAAAAATAAAAAACAAAAAATAACACTAGCATATTGTATTTCAAATCCAGCACATCTCATTCTCTCTTTACTCAGATTCAACACATTTGTCAAACACAAAAGAAAACACATATTTAAAACAATACAATTTGTTTAAAACAGCACCACCAACGAGTATAAACATGACCTTCTATGAGAAATGTTCATATATACCGAAGGACTAAACATGACCATCTTTTGTTTATACTTCGTAATTCAATTATTAAAAAAAAAATATATTTTGACAACAAATTTTAGGCAATGTAAACACAAATTCCTCAGATGAGCAGATCAAGTACAACAAAGCACAGTAACAAATGAAAATGACGACAACAGTAGTTGAAGGTCGGTTATGGGTCGTGCGGCGATGGAGCCTTGGCGAGGGTGAGCCCAGATGATAGTTGAATTACGAAACGAGTTTGAGGTTGAGGTTAAACGAGGTCTAAAGCTTGAATACAAAACCTAATTTGCAATTGGCACAAATGTTAGTTTCACTATTTTATAAATATGTCTGTGTTATAATTTAAATCTTCTTAGCATACTTGGACAACATTTATTTATTTTTATTTTATCCTATGCCTAGATATTATAACCAAAAGTTTAGTAATATAAACATATAGATTTTTAAATGTAATCTATATCTTTATATCACTAAACAATATATACATAGGGTAGGGATCCATTGAAAACCATGAAAACTATAAGTTACATATATGTAAGTACGTATTACAAAGTGTACAACTAAGAGTTACGTATATGTAGGGGTTATGTTTATGTAAATACGTGTTACCAAGTGTACAACTACGAGTTGCTTACATGTAACTCAAACAAGTTACGTATACGTAAGTCGTTTCGTCATCATTGTCGTTTCTTGAAGTTTAAACTAAAAAATATATAATGACCTCAAAAAATAAAATTGAAGTTTAATCAAATATACTTTAAACAATTAAATATAATAAAATTTAATTAAGTATAAAACAATATTCTAAGATAATATACGATTAAAATTACGTATGATTAAAAAAACTATAAGTAATAAAACAAAGATATCAACTTTTTAAATTTTTATTTTTTTGCTTTTTTTCAAAAAAGAATTAAACATTTTGTTTCAAAACAAACTATATTAAAAAAATATCATTTTTATAAAAATTTGTTATTATAACTCCCAATTTTAAATTTTTTTATAAAAAAATTACTTTTTAGAAACAACAATTTTAAAATATTTTGTGTTTTTTTAAAAAAGTATGATGTTTTTGAAAAATTTCTTATTTTATAAAAATTTATTTTTAGATATAGTATTAATAAAAAAATCTATTTCTTAATTTATTAAAAAACTATTTTTAATATAAGAAATAATTAAATATTATTATTGGTAATTATGGTAATTATTTAATAAGAGAGAAGATCGGAAAAATTTTGATTAGAATGAATGTGGTGTTGTCACATGTCCTCCTAGTTATTTTTTTATTAGAGAAGAAAAATGTGTGTGTCTATATTAAAGGTTTTGTAAATAAATTATACATACATATATACACACACATATAGGGAACGGTTACCATACAAAGTGTAATTTCGTACGAAGCGTATGAAGTCACCAGGGCGTGACACGTGTTTTTTGTTGGAGGTGTAATTTCGTCCGCACCACAATTACGCATAAATGATACATAATTACGCAAGTTATATTTATAATTACGCATGTTATATTTATAATTACGTAATTTATATCTATTATTACGAAAAGTAAAATTACTCATGTTATAAAGAATAATTACGTAAGTTATATTTATAATTGCACAAATTATGTTATTATTACTCAGTTAATAATTACGCAAGTTATACACATAAAACATAGAAGTTTTATAAACAAAATGCTATTTAAAAAAATGTATATCAATACTTTAGTCATATTAAAGAGGATAAAATACTTGATTTTATGATGTGTTTATTTTAATAATATCATATAAGAAAGTTATATGCATTTAAAACAACGAAAAGAATTTAAAAAAAAATCAACAATTGTATGCTATTTTCAAATATACCATTTCATGCATATTTCTTGTGTGATTATTCCATCTTAAGTTGGAGCCCTTCATCTCTTAGATTAATGGATGTTATCACTTCGTATATTTCCCATAAATTTATCACTTTATATCTTAAACTTTTCTTACACATATATATTTTACCTTTTAAAAATAATTTGGTGATAAAGTAAATGTAAAAGTAGCTGATAGGGTGAATATATAAGGAAAAAAAAAATGTGACATGTGTTTTAAAATGTTAAGTGTAAACACCTTGTGTGCTAGCTGATGTGAGATGTTTGTAGGTGTTTGAATGATTTATTGTTGTGGATGCTAAACCAGTTGGTAAGAGATGTAAATGGATGTCAGGACACACACTAAACACAAATACAAAAAGGCTGGGATGGTAAGATGGGATAAACCCACGATTGTTCACTCATTTTTTTTTAACTCAAAATAACTTTTAGGCACTTTATCATTTGAAACAAAAATAACTGATATTTTTATTTTCTTTAATTTATGTAAAGTATTACTCCATAATCTTCTAAAAAAACAAACTTTTAAAAACGTTTGCTATGCATAATAGATAATGTAATATCAGTCACATCATATTTATTTTTCTCATTCTTATAATTACGTTAATAATAATTATTATTATTTTCAATTAAATAATATTATTTTATACATTCATCATTACTTTTTCTTTATTTTTCATTCACAATTACTTTCAAAAATATTAAAAATTTATAAATATTGAACAGTGTTTTACCATAGATATATATATGAATAATAATAATCATTTCTTTCTAATCCACTCACAACTATTCCTTACAACATAGGAAACACACTCACAATAATGTAAGAAGCCCACTATGAATGTACAAATGTGTGTGTGTAATGTGTGACGTAATTACATAACATAATTACCTAGCATGTCTTTAACGTGCATTTTTGGCGTGGCGTATACGTGAATGTTTGGTGTAGCTTATATCTTTAGCATGTAGGCGTGTTAATTACTTGATAGAAAAATCTATCCACCCAAGAAACATATCACATTTTGGTGGCTTGATACACTTTTCAGAGCGTAGAAAACTTGTGCAAACTTACGTAAATAAAGTCAGGATCAAGTTAAAATATTATTTTTATTGTACGAATAACATTATTACATATATACAACATTATGTTTTTTTATATACACATGCAAATTTATGTTAGTTAAAAAAACTAACACACGTGTAAATACAACTTACACAGTGCAAACATGTGTGTGTAAGTTGCATTTTACACGTGCATTAGTTTTTTAACCAATGTGCATTTACACACATATATAGAGAGAAACATAATATTGTATATCTGTAATAAAATTATTCGTACAATAAAAATAATGATTAAATTGATCTTGAATTTGTTTTCGAAAGTTTGCAAAAGTTTTCACAAATTCTTTTGGTTTTCAATATAACCAGGCCTTATATGTATATAAGGTTGGTTTCAAATGAAAATCAAAAGAAATTATGAAAACCAAAGAAATTAAGAAATTTTGCAAACTTTAAAAAACAAAGTCAAGACCAAGTTAAATCACTATGTTTATTATACGAATAACATTACTACACATATAATATTATGTTTTTTTTATATATATGTGCAAATTTATGTTTATTAAAAAACTAATACATGTGTAAAATGCAACTTACATGAAGTAAATTTACATGTGTTATAATTTGTGATTTGATTATAATATTAATGTATAATTTTTATACCAAAAATATTATTTTAAAAACATCTATTATGTAATGAATAACATGATTATAACATTAAAATGTGATTAAAACGTGAATAATGTGCTCATAGCATGTATAGTGTTACTATAAGTGCGTTGTGCGTTGTGAGTAAGTAACATGATTTATAGCGTAAAATTATATTGACGTAAATTCCCTCCATGTAAGACGCATGTCGCATTCTGATGGCTTCTTACATGTAGCATGAAAGAAAACACTTTGTACATCAACCAACATACAGGTGTGTGTGTGTGTGTTTTGTTGGTTTAAAAAAAACTAGAAAGAAAAAAGATTAAAAAAATAAATAAGATTAGAAAGGGTGGGGGAAAGGGATCGAAATAGGGTGGCAAAGGGAGCACACCAACCACTAGCAAAAAGTCCCATTTGACGTCTAATCTCGTCCTAGAATATTTTTAATCCGTCACTAAATAGAGGAAAAACAATAAAAACAGCAAAAAAAAAAAACATTTAGGAGCCAAGTTAAAATGTATTAGATATAATATATGTTTTCTTGTTCTTTTTATTTGATTCAAATACAATGGAAATAGTAAATGAAACGATATTCAGTTATTCATCCAAGTACCAACATCCAAAACAAGCGGTTAACTGAAACAGATTTTTAATATTGAAATCGATTGGCTATTGAAACCTAGAAAAATCATCGATTATAAGTTTAGTTTTGGTTATAACCGAATCTCAATATGCTCACACATACTTTATACAAGTATTCGTGATTCATTTCGGTTGCTTTTAACAGTTTATTACAACCACTACTCTTTTTTATAGTCTTCCATATCCCAATAGAATTTATTTCATTTATCAACCATAATATCAACGTCACTATTTCCATATATATAATTGATGTAGTTTTCATAACAACTTGTAGTTTTTCCAAAGTTTTAGAAATGCCGAAAAACTTTATTCTAATTCTAATTTAGCCAAGCACTAAGCTTTCTATCATCATTTGCATTATTTGATAGAATATGTCACCAATTATTTTTTGTAAACTTGAAAGTCTTTTCTCGAATATTTTAATGTTTTATATATTCTACTAGGTTAGTACCCCGTGTATTACACGGGATGAATATATAAATTATTAAATAATTAGTAAAAAAAATTTATGAAATATAAAACTATGTTTAAAGATAAAATATGATTATAATTACTTATAAATAGCTACTTTAAGTAAATAAACAATAATATATTTTTCTTAAACTTTTGTTTTATAAAAAATTTATGGTTTGTAAATATTTTGTTTTAAGTAAAACGATTTTTTTAAAAAAGTATGTTATTTTTTTGTTTTTAAAAAGTGTGTGTTTAATTTAAAATAAATAGATTTTAATTTATTAAATTATACATTTTTAATTTGAAAATGGTATAAGTAATATTATTAGTATTCAATATTAGTTTTAATAATAGAGATAAATAAGAAAGCTAGTATGATGAGGCTTACCATTGCGTCACGTATTATCTTATTTTTTTCTTATTATAAATAGATTGATAGACAAACAGACAGATAGATATATAAATAGATAGGCTAGAAACTCATTTATTAAACATATTATAGTTAATAATAAACAAAAAGATTTACAGTACGATATTTTAATAGAAGATATGAATTTTATATACGTAATAGTTCAAGAAAATAAACACAATTATATTATTTTTTTAACTCTCTTATCTAAATAGTTTTATTTTTAAACATTCGTATTAAGATTCTTTTATAAAAGAATTTATTTTTATAAAAAACTTGTTTATTAAAAACTATGGTTTGTAATTATTCTGGTTGTTTTAATAAGATTGTTTTTAGAAAAGTTCACATTTTTTATATTTTTTTTAAAAAAAGGACGGATTTAAAATATTTTGTTTAAAAAAGGTTTAGTGTTTTTGAAAATTTCATATTATATAATTTTTTTATTATTAGTTATATTTTCATTAAAAAAATATGACTTTTTATTTTCTTAATAAAATCTAACTTTAAAAAGATACATTGATTTTAAAAAATTTAGATGAGAGAGAGAAAATTACAATTAATAAAATTGACCTGTAATAAGAGAGAGAAATTAGTTTTAATGTTTAAATTAATATAATACCCTTTTGGATGGAGGGGTGGGAGAATAAGATGATAATGTCTATAATAATGACAAGTGACAAAAAAATAGGTTAAAAGAATAACATGTGGTTTTAAAAAACTTGTTTTATTAAAATCTATAGATTTGATTATTCGTATGCAATCAACACTTATAGGTTTACTTTTTAATTATTTTATGACTTACGTTTCAGGAATAAGTCAATCTATGGTTCTAGAAGAGAGAGGATATAGAAAGAAAAACGTGAAAACAAGCCGTCCAAAGAAGACTATCCAAAATGTACAACTTTCAATGCACGGTTTACAAATCCTTGAAGACTTCGGTTCCGAGAGTTGTACAAATACTTATGCATCGTGTACAAGTAGCTTAGAATTCAACAATACAACGTAATCAAAAGTTGAATATTTGGATGATAGAAAACACACAGAGACACGACCACACGTTTTCATACTAATGATACTATCCTATTTATACACTTCTATCCTTCCCCACACCACCCTTAAAAACCCTCATGCCATTGAAACCAACCACCGTAAGCCACCGTTACAACCACCGTAACCATGCACATCAGCCGCCTCTGCTTCGTTCTACCGACTGACGGTGATGGTCCACCGGATGACCATCACCGCCACCCTAAACAACCGGAAACCCGCTCGCGAAAACACAGGTCATGTGGTATCCACATCCCTGATGTCCTCTCGCGAGCGCTTCACCGGTTGTATAACACCCGACTTAACACCCGTTCGTGTGGCTTCTGCCACCGCGGTGCATGGCGGAAACAGGCATCCGTTGTGTTTCATGACACCGAAGGGGTTCATTTTTCAGATGAGAAGGCGTTCGCGGGACATAGCCCGAAAACCTTCAGCTACTCGGAGCTTTATATAGGAACAAAAGGGTTTAGTAAAGATGAAGTCCTCGGAAGCGGAGGGTTCGGGAGAGTGTATAGAGCGGTGTTGCCTCGGGACGGGACCGTGGTGGCGGTGAAATGTTTGATGGAGACTGGGGAGAGGTTTGAGAAGACTTTCGTGGCGGAGTTGGCTGCTGTGGCTAACCTCCGCCATCGGAACTTAGTCCCGTTACGTGGGTGGTGTGTGCATGATGATCAGCTCCTACTTGTGTATGAGTACATGCCGAACCGCAGCCTTGACCGGGTGCTTTTCAGGCGGGCTGGGGCGGGTCTCGGCTGGGATAGGAGAGTGAAGATAGTGATGGGTCTGGCTGCAGCTTTGTTCTATCTTCATGAACAACTCGAGGCTCAGATTATACACCGCGATGTGAAAACAAGTAACGTGATGCTGGATTCGAGTTTCAACGCGAGGCTTGGAGATTTCGGGTTGGCTAGGTGGCTAGAACATGAACTCAAGTACCAAATAAGCGCACCATTGGCAAAACAACACAAGGTGAGGGCAGTAGACACCACACGAATTGGCGGGACGATCGGATATTTGTCGCCCGAGAGTTTCCACAACGGAGGTGTCACCACCGCAAAGTCAGATGTTTTCAGCTTCGGGATCGTGTTGCTCGAGATTGTTTCGGGTAGAAAAGCAATTGATCTTACTTTTCCAGATGAAAAGATCATTCTACTTGATTGGATCAGAGAACTGGCTGATGAAAAGATGAGTTTAAAAGCTGTTGATCGTCGATTAAAAGACGGATCATACAAAGTTCATGACATGGATCATTTGATCCGTCTCGGGCTGTTATGCACGCTCCACGACCCGAAATCTCGACCCAACATGAGATGGGTCCTGGAATCACTTTCTGTTAACAGGGAGAAGCTACCTGATCTTCCATGCTTCAAAACTCACCCTCGGTACATATCTATATCTCCACTGATTAGTAGCAGTAATGCTACCAACACCACCATTACGCCATCATTAACCACCAACACCACCACCAACGCTACCCCAACTACCACCAGTTCCGCAAGCACAGCCACCTTCATCACTGCCAAGGGAGACAGCTTGTATGTAACCGCAGAAGACGGGTACAGTGGCGGCGATGATGTGGTTTCGAGCATGATATCCACCTCCCGTTTTACAGAGACTGGATACAGTGTCGATGATGGCACAAACTCAAGCATGATCTCAACCACTGATCTAAGCCGAGGCCAGTCGAAAATATTCCCAATGGTTAAACCGCCACGCGAGATAACCTACAAGGAGATCATTTCTGCTACAGACAATTTCGCGGATTCTAACCGGCTAGCAGAGCTCGATTTTGGAACCGCATACTATGGTGTTCTTGATAACCAAGACATAATAGTAAAGCGGCTGGGGATGAAGACATGCCCAGCACTACGGGCCCGGTTTTCAAACGAGCTCTCGAACTTGGGTCGACTCTGCCATAGGAACCTAGTCCAGCTCCATGGCTGGTGTACCGAGCAAGGTGAGATGCTCGTGGTCTACAACTACTCGGCTAACCGTGTGTTAGGCCAGCTCCTATCACACCATAACCATCAACCATCACAACCGGTTTTGAAATGGAACCACCGATACAATATTTTGAAATCACTTGCGGATGCAGTTCATTACCTTCACAATGAGTGGGAACAGCAGGTGATTCACAGAAGTATAACCTCATCCGCCATAGGAATCGAAGCGGATATGAACCCAAGGCTTGGTTCATTCGCATTAGCAGAGTTTCTAACAAGAAACGAACATGACCATCATGTAGAAGTCAACAAGAAAAGTTCAGTACACGGGATTTTTGGGTATATGGCACCGGAATATATGGAGTCAGGGGAAGCCACACCAATGGTGGATGTGTACAGCTTTGGAGTGGTGGTCCTTGAGGTGGTGACTGGACAGATGGCGGTGGATTTCCGACGGGCAGATGTGTTATTGGTGAAACGGGTACATGAATTCGAGACTCAGAAAAGGGATTACAGACAATTGGTGGATTCTAGACTAGATGGAGAGTATGACCACAAAGAATTGATCAGGCTAATTAAGTTAGCCGTGGCCTGCACACGATCAGACCCAGATTTACGACCAACCATGTGTCAAGTTGTCAGCATACTCGACGGTCGCGACAGCCTAATGGAAGTGATGCAAAGGAAGGAGAAAACTGAAGAATGGAAAGAAAGAAATATGCTATCTTTGTCATTAGTTAGAAGAGTTCAGGCTTTAGGAATTCAATAAATTCAATTACATGTTTACACCTACATTTTTTTATCTTTAGGAATTCAATTTTCAATTACATGTTTACACCTACATTTTTTTATCTTTTATTTTTTTCCAGTTATGTAAAGAACTCTGTTGAGATTTTATAAATAATATACAGAGATATGAACATATAAGGATTTCACAAAGTTAATATGTTGCAAATATGAATTGATTTGAGAAGATATTACATTGTTACATTGTTGATACTTGATCTCAGATTTGAGTGATATGGACTTCGTCATTGGAGTCGATCCCGATCCAGTTGATCAGAGAGAATAGGAATTCTCTGAACCCCACAGTCCCATCCTTATTCCAGTCCATTTCTTCTGCATGAATGCAAATTAATATGGTCAAAATGACACAATTTGACAAAGAACTGATGTTATCTTTGTTTCTACGACAAATGCTTAGCATAGAGGTAGGAAAACGAGTGGGTCGGACAACAGGTAAAAACATGTTTAGCTCAAATGGGTACCTTTGGGGTGAGGGGGTTAAGACAGGTTGGTTTAACTTTTCTGTCTTTTTTATTTTTGATTTTGTGAATAGTTAACATATTAAATATGATTACAGAAACTAGAGAAGATTTTATGCATTCTGAATACGTTTTGGATGACTTTGTTTGAAATTGCCATATCTATTTCAGCATTTAAAGTTAGCAGATTACTGAATCGAGTCATGGTGATGTGGGCAGGAGATTTCTCCTTAGGGAAATCATCATTCATAGCTTTGATCATGTCCTTCTTGTCCAGCTTCCCATCACCATTTTTATCAAGAAATAAGAACGCATCAATTATAGAATCAAATGTTGCTTTAAGCTTTGCTGATCCCATTGTTGTTGCCTAAAACAATAATTTCTTATATCAGATTTCGCTTACAATATGGTCAAAAGATTGAAGAATATCATGGTTACCGTATGGTTTAAAGATAAAGTACCAGCACCAGCAAGGAGATAAATAAGGCACAATACAACTACAAATTCATTAAATTTCATGCCTTTGTTCCTGCCCAAGTCACAAGACTCAAAAAGGTCATTAATTTCCTGTTCTGTGCAGTCAAATTGCAATTTTTGTAAGCATTTTGTTAGCTCCTCACGGTCAATAATTCCATTTGAATCAACATCTGAATGAGAAAAGAAAAATACGTGAGTGGAATTGAAACTAACCATAGTTATATTTTTAAACCATTTCTTCAGTTCCATATTCTGCATTGTGTGTCAAATGTGCCTTCGGATAGATGCACACACACGCACAATAATAACCAAGAACAAACTCGGACATGTGGTTTACATGGTTCAGCAATTTCCTAATGTCCAAGAGCTCTGATGTGGTTCTATCAGATATCAAGAAGTATGTTGTAGCTCTAATATATTAAAGTAACGCAATACCTGCTTAGAAAGGGACCAAACAACAAAAGAATAATACGAGAAAATCTGCATCCTTCATTTTCAAAACTGCAAAGTTTGTATACTAATTCCTAATGCAACTTCAACTTCATATTTAGTACCATCTACATTGAGGTGGGTGCTTGGATGTGTCATGAGTGTTAAAAGTGAGGTTGCAATAATAAGAATTGCGTTTTTGATCAACACGTGTTTATCATTCTAATTTTAAATTATTTAGGGTCAAAATAATCATACATGGAGAAACAACTGATCATCCGCTTCAGATATCTATAATCACTTTGGAAAACATCTATAACATATTTATCTCTGCACACCACATGAACAGGATCCGCAAAATGAAAGCCTTAATAAATAAATAAACAAGCAAAAGAAGGTGGACAAGAAAATCTTGTTAGACTGACCAAACTGCCGAAAAACTCCTCTAATCTCTTCCAATCCCTCTCTGAACTGGGGAAACCTCAGAATTATGCTATTGATGGATTTGATCTTTTCATTTGTTTGCATACTTCTTTGTTTGGCCTCCATCAATTTCCTCTGAAGCTCACTGTCCAACCTCTCATACTTGTTTGTTGAATTGCAACAACGCATAATTCCTCCAAATCTGTTGGATAATGACTTTAGAGACGGGCATGAACCTTCAAAAGATATTTCACATGTTATTTTGGAGATAATATTTGCAGTTAACTGAATTCTCTGTTATGAAACAGATTAGAGCACAAATTTTAGCAAATAACTGCAAAATTTAAATTATAAAATAATAAAATAGCATTTTATTTCCAACAAACATAAAAATAATAAAATTAGCAACCTAGCTCTTTACTATCAAAGCATTGCCATTAAGTACAACATATAATAAACATGTAAACTCAGTGTTAACATGTCCAAATTAATGAATTCTCTGTGATTAAGCAGATTAGTGCAAAGATTTGAACCAATAATTGCATTCTAATCCCAACATGATCGTTCCCTCCACCAACAAAGTAAACAACAATACAAATTACAATTACACTAACAATCAAACTAGCACTGTAACATCAAAAACATTAGAAACAGGTAAAAACCTAAAATTCACAAAACGGCTACAAAATTGAGCTGATTTTGTGATTAGCTCTGATATTAAACATGTAATATAGGGAATATTATCATCAATTAAACAAACTCCCTATTACAAAACAGATTAAGGCACTGTTCCGAGACAATAACTTCAAAATTCAAATGTTTTAACATTACGATCGTACTTCAACGATCGAAGTAAAGAACAACACGTAACAAATTCTTTAAAACTGGCAACAATTGCATCAAGTATAGATAAGGAAAGCTAAATTCGTAAAGTAATACTTACTCATTGAAGGTTTGATTGTTGGAGAGAGGTGATATTGTGATTAGGGCAATGAGAACGTACGTAAATGGAAGGAGAATGAGAGTATCAGTGAGAAAGAAGGAAATTGGAGCATTTTGGAAAGGAATCGGGTTCTGGTGAAAGTTAAATGCAATAATTATCCTGTTTTATATATCTCTGAAGGTTTAACACTTTAACATATTAAAATATGTTAGATGTCTCTGATCTCTGAATGACTATATTAGTATAGTAGGTTATAACCCGGTGTATTACACGGGTTAAATAAAAAAAAATACTAAATGTTTATTAATGAAGAGTTAGAAACTGTAAAACATCAAATATAAAGGTACTTTGATTAGCTGATAAAACACTTATAATATTCTTAAAACTTTCATTTTAAAAAGTTATTGTTTTGAAAAAATTTCGTTTTGTTTATCAATATCTCACTTTTTAAAAACTATGGGCTTGTTTTGTAAAAAATATTTTTATGTCCTTTTATTTTTAAAAAAGATTGATTTTAAAATATTTTATAATTTAAAAAGGTTTTGCTATTTTAGAAAAAAATCATAATTTTAGACAATTTTGATTTTAAAAAAGTATATTTTTAATCAAAATACTTAGTTTTTATTTAATAAAAAATATTTTTTAAGAAGTTAATGATTAAAAAAAGATATGAATTTATAATATAGAGAGAGAAAGATAAAAAATTAAGAATTAGTTATTTGACTTTTTAAATATAATAAATAATTTGGACGGGAAAACTAAGATGAGAAGACTTGTGGTGATGACATGTGTCATCACATGTAAAGGATTATTAGGTTAGATTACGTGGGATGAATTATATAATGAATACAATATATAAATATCTTATATGATCACAACTTATTATTTGATTATAGTCTATAACGAGTCACTGTTGAAAGTATTTTTTTAGATTTTATGAAATAAAATGTCAATCTAAACGTTCGCTATTGATTTAAGGAAAAATTACAAGGTAAATTTTTTAAAACAGGTTGATATTAATCAAAATATGAAATAATGATGAGAAATAAATTTATTATGATATTGAATTATAAGAAATAATTTAATTGCCTAAATAATGGGCCAGAATGTTTAGGCGAAAAAGTTTACGGATGAGCTCTAGTGTTATGTCAAGTGTATCTTAGAACTTTCATATAATAAGGTAGTATAGAATGTGTGTGCGTGCATGTGGCGTATGGAATAGCTTATACATAAATAAATAAAACTTATTTAGTAACAATTCACAATGTTTTAAAAAATAAAAAATTAGCATATTTAAATTTTATGAATTATAATGTATTACCTAAATTTAATTTTAAATAAATACTTAAAGAAAAAAGTTATTGGTGAATCAAAAGTTATCCTATATTTAATGCTTAGAACTTAAAATCATAATAAATTTGGAAAAGTTTAAATGGTATTTAATCAATTAGAAAATTAAAAAATTTAAATTTTCCTACACTAATAAAAGGGTAACTAGAGAATAGAGATGACATATGACAGCACTACATTCATTCTTATCAAAAATTTTCCGTTTATCTCTTCTATTAAATAATTAAATTAATTACTAATAATATTATTAAATTTATATTTAGATTAAAAATAGTTTTTAATAAATTAAAAAATAGATCATTTTATTAATTTTTTTATGAAGAAACAAACTTTTACAAAAAGAATTTTTTCTAAAACATCAATTTTTTTTCAAAAAAATGAAATACTTTAAATTGGTTTATGTAAAAGTAAAATTTTTATAAACCAAAAATAATTAAAATTAGAAGTTATAGTAAGATAATTTTAAAAATAATATTTATAAATAATAAAATTTTATTCTATTTAATATTTCATTTATTCAATACGTGTGATAACGGGTTTACTAAAGCTTCTTAAAATATATAATTGAAATATATTTAGGCGGGAAAACAAAAATGTAAAGGCTCTAAAATAATGATAGTGGCACATAAAAACTTTTGTCATAACTCATTTAAACATGAACATATAGAGATATTACTATGAATTAATGGTATTTTTATTATAATACTGATTCAAGCAATCAAGCATATCAGAGCTTTTCATATTAATAAAACTAATTTCCATTTATAGTCGGTTCATAAAGCCAATTGGTCATGGTTGCATAACTAACTTAATTAAGGGTTAGAAGATAGAACACAACTCATGGAACATCATTGCCACAAATTTTTATGACACGAGGCCGAAACTAATTCATGCGTTTGGTTGTTACTTATTTAAACAGCATCAAGTTTTCTTCATTTGTTTCTAAAGAATTTAAAGTTGCATCCAAGGTTGGCAACCCTCTCAAGTCTTAAAGTCTACTACAATTGTATTGAACAAATCTTATCTTACTACTCTAATAAAAAAGTAACTTGAGATGCCACATGGCAGCACCATAATCATCCTCACTAAAATTTTCCCGCATATCTGTCCTCTTAAATAATTACCTTAATTACTAATAATATTATTTAACCTTCTTTCGTATTTAATAAATTTAAAAAGAGATCGATTTATTAATGTTATTCTTAAATAAATAAATTTTTTATAAAATAATAAATTTTTCTAAACCATAAAACTTTTTTAAAAATACGAAATATTTTATAATTGGTATTTTTAAAAATTCAATTTTTTAAAACCAAAAATAATTAATTTTGGGAGTTATAATAAGAAAATTTTTAAAAATGACATTTTTATACGGTTTGTTTTAAAAGAAAATGTTTTTTTTTTGGAAAAATGGTTAAAATTAAAATTTTAAAAAGTTGATATCACTGTTTTATTAGTTATAGTCATTTCTTATACGTAATTTCAGTCATATCATATTTTAGAATATCATTTTATAATTAATAAATATTATTATATTAATATTTTATTTATCTAACCCGTGTAATACACGGGTTTACTAAAGCTAATTTAATATATTAATTAACGAATGGTGGCAAGATCATTGTCTAGCTTCTTAGGGGCCGGGGGGGCCCCGCCCTCCTCTTTTTTCAGTCAGTAGTGTTAATTTTCGACTCGGCAGTGTAAATTTTCGGTCCGATAGTGAAAAATTTTTAATAAGTATAGAGTTCGCCCCCTGTAAAATAGTTTATTTTCGGCCCCGCCCCCTTAAAGTGTAGTTTAAGCTCCGCCACTGAGCAAGATGTACGTTTAAATTGGCTAACAACTCATCCCAACCAACATTCACCATGATTTGTACATTGTCAACACTTTTGATATTGTCAATGGTGTTCATGCACTCTCTTTTTGCTGAATATCTAGACTTCAGAAACATATCTAGTAAAATGTTCTTGTTATGTACTTAGAAAAAAAGCTAGAGGTGTAATTGCGAAACTTATTGCTAAAAGAACATTTGTTGTAGTTCTCGTACTTGAGCATTGTATCATGGTTGTGTCATGGTTTTCATACTCGAATATTGTATCACAACTATACACTGTGGAGCTCATATCATACAACATTGTATCATGGTTAGGTTATGTATTGTAGTTCTCATGTCTTTCAAATTCCAACATGCTATGATGGTTGGTTAGCATTCAACATTTTATTATTTTCATTTCGCATTACTTGTCTAACCAATGTAGTGAAAAATGCAGATATAGTAATACACAGCGTCTCTCGCTTTTTTACAAACTAGTGTTAACAAAATAATGCGGCTTCCAAGCAGTACATGTTTATCAAATGCTTCACTAAAAGAAAAATGTCTTAATGGAAAGGGACCTTGCGTAAGCCATCACTAGATACCAGTACCATTATATTTTAATAAGTTATAAACTCCTACTAAAGTGATCATTATCATTTAGATATCAATCTCCTTCCTTGCTATCCAGAAATGGTGCCTTATCATTTATTAGGAGTGATTATACCACAGAGTTGGAAATACCTACACCGGATAAACGATATACAGACTAATTAGAAAATCTACAGGTTGAGAGAAAGTGATACTCGGTGTTTGTAGCAATGAAACCTACAAACTTTGAAGAGAGAGTGATTTGTTTGATGCTATGAATGACCATAGACAGAAAATGAAAGAGAGAGAAGAGAATGAGATTGGAGAGAGAAATGAGGGAGAGGGAGACGTTCACGATAAGACAATGACAATGATCTCCAACATGCCGACTCTCATGGGAAAGACGATTAAGGGTGATCTTAAGAATCTTAACACTAAAATAAATATAAGATTCAACAATTCAAGTACTAAGTTATTAGCATCTATAACCATGAAAACTACCCAAAAAACACCTATTATAAATCTAGTCAAACCGCCTTGACCGCTCCTCACATCACTCTCTGGATGTAGTTTTTTAAACCAAGATATTACCATACCAGATGGTGTTTGCGCTAGCTAGTATGGCAATTATTAATCGAGATAATGCAATCACTATTCAGTTTTATGAGATCCACATGATGATTGGTTAGTAGATTCACTGTTTTGGAAACCGGACCGTTCATCAAACCAACAGCACTACTGGTTCACTGATCGAAGCGGTCAGACTAGATGAACCGGTCTTAGAAGCAGGATGGTGTAATAACTGTTTCTAAAGAACACATAAGTTAAATAAAACCCCTACTTCATATCATCCATCTATTTCTCCCTAAAAGTCACCAGAAATTCAAGAAAATGTCTACAGAAAAACAAGAAAATGTTCTAATAACTTATCCTATATTAGCTGCCTTCCATTCTGCTTGCATAAGCATGGCCCTTTGCCTCTTATTCAAAGCTGCAGACTGAGAACTCAAGCAGCTGTCAACCGAGCAGTCCCCGAGTTGTGCGGGCCCATTCTGTGAGTGCTCATGGGCAGCAACATGAGCCAGTGAAGGGATCGGGTTCAGTGGTGGCAGACAGTCGTTGGCTACCTTGATTGCAAGATCAGATAATTCTGTTCTAGCTGCCTCTAGTCCAGCAGTTGCAATCGCTTGATCGTTTATAGCTTTACAAGCTTTTTCCAAGATCGATTGCAGATATTTTCCTTGCGCTTCGATCCTAAGCTGGAGACGGTGTTGAACCTGAAATATACAGGATAAACAAATTTTGATTCTTATTATGTGACTGTTTAGTATATACAGGATAAACAAATCAATTTGGATGAATATTACATACTAGCTGCAAAATTGCTGATAACAAAGGGTAAACCGAAATCACCTAACTACCCTTTTTTAATCCTAATTAGAAATTTCTAAAGGTTGTTTTAACCAAAATTAATAATTACCCTTTCTATTAACCAATATTAACACACACGCGTGTAAAGAAATTGCTTTCAGCAACTAACCTCAAGCTGCTCATGCAATCTTCTTTGGACTTCCATCTGTGCTCTCAAAGCTTCTGTAACCTCAAAGCCACTGTTCCAAACACAAAAAAAGCAATTAATAAATGGTTATTTTGGGCTATGCTATCGGTCAAAGTTGAGATTTTCTTTCTAAATAAACGGAAAAAAGTGCTTACAGGTCAACCTAACTTGTGCTGACCTGTTATACAACCCACCCATTTAGCAAATCAAATTAAAGAAATGGGAATTACTCGTTTAAGTCTTGTGGCATCATTCTTGTACAAGATGATGTTGATGAACCCATGTCCTGGCTCTCAGCAATGCAAGATACTGTCGATCAAACCATACGCACAATTAATTACAAGAAATTTCACTTTAAGAGAATATAATAAATTATAAAAGCAGTCAACCAAGCTCTGTGTGTGTGTGTTGGTGGGGGGGGGGGGGGGGGGGGGGGGGGGTAGGGGATTTAATCAGTTTTTATTTAATATGGAGAGAAAATAATCAACTTAATGTGTGATTTTCAAATTTATTGTCTAAATTGTATTCCTCTTTTGCTTTATTGAGTCGTTATGATATTCTGTAACACATTTTTATTCTCATAATTGGTGTTGTTAAATCACAATGGCTAGCAGTCATTACCTTCTTTAGAGCTCTCTGAAAACTCTTTGCATGATTGTTTCCCCATTCGGTATTTCTGCAAACATATATGGCATGAATTAAAACAGGAAAAAAATACAAAAGTGGCCTAAAAGGAAAAAAACGCTCAAGAGTATAGGTGTTTAGATGTGTGTTTTGATACTGGTTATGTGATATTAAATGATCATAACCAAATTATCAGCTGTGGTATAGACATGTGGCATAAGATAGGTTTGGATGTGATTCTACAGCTTAAAGTTGTTATTGTAATAATCAAATAATTAGTTGCCTTCAAGTAACTAAAAGATAAAATGGATAAAACCACAGCATTTTTTCATATTGTTCAAGTGATCAGAATTTAAATGTGACAGATAACTTTTTAATAAGTTTTTTTATAACTTAGTGTTTAACAATTCTATTTTTGATGATCATGCGACTCACACATAATGACAGTTGCATATACGGTTTTCAGTAGATGGAACAAAATTTCAAACCTGCAGATGCGACTTGAGATGATAGAGAGTGAGACCTTTTACCCCCATTGTTCTCATGATCATTTTTGGTGTAGCTTCTGCAACCATTATATATAAAACAGATACAAGATGTTAAGAAGATATCCAAGAAAGTACCACCAAACTTTGATTGTTAATTCATGAATTAATAAAGAATTGTTATACAGATTACAATAATCATTAATTGTTAATTGAATCTAAGATAAGCTTTAATTTTTTGGAATAAAGTTCACAATTCTAGCTCGATAAATAACTAAAAGATTCAATTCAAAGAACACGCTCATCATGCAATGACAAACAGTTTTTTGAGATAAATTATAATCAAACATGCACCCAATATTAAATGGTAGACACAAAAGAAACACGGTGTTCACAATTCTAAAACAACAAATAACTATAATTCACTACATGGTAATATGATAAAATTAAAACTCACCATTCTAGCTGCACAATAAAGAAGAATATTCTCATCATGCAATGAAAACACGGTTTGTTAAGAACGATAATTAAACATGCACACAATATAAATTGCTGGGCACAGTATATACATGGTATTCACGTGGTTCAGCAAATCGCTCACAATCAACATTTGTTGCTAATCTTATGTGGTTCTAGACTTTTATTCATAAGTACAATCTATCAATGAAAAACATAACTTTATTCATAACAATATGGAAGAATGATACTCTGCTACCGAGCTTATCAAGCGTTAGTAGACTATACTTGGACCAACTAGAAGTAGCAAGTGGGCTAGGAAAGGACCTAACTAACGATCATAACTTGCACTCCCTCAGAGTTATGACACCCATACGTAATGAAAAAAAAAAAAAAAAACATCTCAATCGGCTGAAAGCTAGGAACAAAAACCATAGACGGTTTGTTTAACTCTCAATGTCCCCATTCTTCTCATCTCTATATTTCTAAAAAGCATATTCTTAAGTTCTTAATGACATCTATCACTCAAAGGGGTTGTTTGGCAACATCGCGTGCTGAGCCATTTAGAAGTCAGACCGAATAATAGGTAACATCTGAATCAGTCATCATATTTCTAAAACTTACCCATTAAGAGGCTTCATAAACCATTAATAGGTGTTTTTTCAAGTGAACCAAAAACACTCTACCTCTAACCGATTCAAAGGTACCCCAAAGTTAACTTTCTCATTCTCAATCAAACTCCTAACCACAGAGAAAAACCTTTCAACTCAACTCAAAACTAAAAAATGGTCAAACTTTATAATACTTTAGTCAACTTTATGACTTTATGAGTCAAACCTAACAGCTATGAATCTGTTCCCAATTCACCACCAACTTCTCCCCATCACTCCATTCCCAAAAAAAACCACAACCATTCATCACACTCTCACTCAAACTTTCAAAAACCAACACCAATTTCAAACACCCACCAAACCCTAGTACAGAAACACAAAACACCATCACCAAATCACACATTGCCCTCAAAATCACCCCCAAATAACCACAACAACAAGAAGCCCAAAAACAATGCGAATGAAAGAGATGAAGGGAGAGAGAGTAAAACACTGACTATCAGCGCCACCAAGCTGAGTGACGGCATCAACGAATCGCTCATGGAGCTCCGCCGTCCAGCGGAGGCGGGGCTTCGGGTCGGTCGTGAGCACCAAACATGGATCTCCGACCAAATTGGCGGTGGTCAACGGCCGGGGGAAGTCAATGGCGGTTCCTTCTAAGGGGATGGAGTGGATCCCTGAGTACATTTGGGGGATTATTGAATATTGATGGTGAAAATGGAAGATTTTTGAGTTAAAATCAAATCAAATCAAATGAAATGCATGTGTTTAGGGGAAAGAGAGAGTGAGAGAAATAGACAGTGATGTGTTTTGTCTGTTGTTGTTTTCGTCTGCTTTTTATTCCGGCGCGTAGCTGCTGGTTTCCCCCACCACACAATAATAATAATATTTTTATTATTATTACTAGCTTTAATAAACTCGTGTATTACACGGGTTAAATAAATAAAATAATAAATATAATAAAAATTTCTTAGTTATAAAACGATATTTTAAGATAAAATATAATAAGTAACGACCATAAATAATAAACTAATAATATCAACTTTTTAAGTTTTTGTTTTTAATCTTTTTTTTTATTTTTTCAAAACAAAAAATTAAAATTTTGTTTCAAAACAAACATTGTAAAAAATGTAATTTTTTAAAACATTTTTATTATAACTCTTAATTTTAATTAATTTTTGTTTATAAAACTTTTACTTAAAAACATCTAATATTTTTAAAAAAGTTTGCTTTTTAGAAAAATCTTAATTTTATAGATATTAATTTCTTTAGAAATAATATTTATAAGAAGATTTATTTCTTAATTTATTATTAGTAATTAATGTGATATTAATAAGAGAGAGAATGGTGAAAAGTTTGGTGAAGTGAAACGTGATGATGACATGTGTCCACCATAGTTACTATTTTATTAGAGTAGCAATATTATTAACTTTATTTTAACATCGACTGTTCAAGATGTTTACCCAGTTAAGGTTTGAACTTGGGTTTTTTAAGTCTGAGAAAAACTCAAGTTTTTAAAAAGTCTGAAACGTTTAGAAGAGGTAGTGGGATGGATGTTAGGGTACAGAATTAGTTTTATACTTATTTATCGTTTTAGTCACGTATGATGGTAGAAGATCAAAGATGCATGATTGATTATATGAAGAGAATCGTATTGAATATGATAGTATATTATATAATTGTAAGAATGTAATAAATAGTACTAAAGTTGTTAAAGTTAAAAGGATATAAAATTGTTAAAAGTAGAGTTGAATGTCTACGTATCATGTAAATGTTCAAATAAAAAAGGATATAAATTCTTTTAAGTACATCTACCAACCTACTCAGAGTAGTCGCATTCAACTAGTAGGGTTTGAGAATGATGAGATAAATTACTTATGTGAAAATTGCTATGACTGTTCTGATTTTTCGTAGAATAAAAAGAATACATCCAGAGATAAATAGTTTTAATTATTTCCACCAAATAAATTTAATGGATTTTTTTTGTAAACTTGATTGTACCCTCCCTCTCTAACCTTGTATCTAGCACTCTTGACTTTTGGTTTTAAAATGCGCGCATAATGCTAGATACGCTACTACGAGCGCATCGCAACATTTGATGCGTTGCGTTTCTATGACACACCCTCGATGCGCCAATGCGCCCTTGATGTGCCTTGATGCATGCATTATTTTTTTTTATTAATTTTTGACTCAAGTTGATCTTTTCTTCAAGAGTATGGGTCTAACAACTCAATATTATATTTTGGGTGTGTTTTTTCGTTTTTGTGTTTATGTTATATATTTACTTGTGTTAACTTTTAGTACAATAGTCTATGCATAGTATAATATGAATTTTTTTACGTTAAAGTGTTATGATTGTGTTAACAAGTAGATTGTATGTTTAAGTGTTAATAATACAAAAATTATTGTCTGTGCATTGGGATTTGGGATCAAAACACATCGGGCTGCATTGCACAATTTAAAACCAAACTAGCAGGGTATAGAGAATGTCCTCACAACAATATGAATCACCTTAGCTTCAAAGTATTAAAACTGACAAAAGGTTATGAGTTCAAATTCAAATATAATATATGAGTATTTTTTATTAATAAAAAATAAAAATTCACATGATCAATCACACTAAAAAAAACAGCACCCAAAGCACATCAAGAACCCGCATTCATACAATGCATTAATGCAGTCAGAGCATCAAACCCTAAAGTATAATCATGCACACACTGATCTCACCGATTCATCGGGTTTTGAAGGTTTGACAAATCTTGGTATATAAATGCACGAAGAAAGTCAGATTTTGAATCAGCTATAATTGTTATGTTGGTCCAAGGCCCTCGTTACCACCCGATATGTCGTTAGCGTGGTCTGGACCCGTCACATCACCTTCGGAATCTTGCTGAGTATCAAGGGACAAGTCAAGAGCTGTGGAAACATCAGCTGGGGTTTCGGGTGAATTGGGTGCATAATCTTCGGGGATATCAGCAGATAGAATTATGATAGGATTAGGTTCTAAAACCTCAAACTTGTGATCTGGTTTATGCTGTTGGTTAAATCTTCCAGGAAGATTAGTTGAACTGTTGTGACAATCTTCACATAAGTCGAAGCCGACTTCCTCTATGCAATCTTTGCATCTATACCGGTTGCCAATGAGTGGATACATCTGTCATAAAAATCAGATCTGAAATTAATGTTGCTGATGTAAAGTTAAATCAAACTGTTCTTGAAAAGGAAATTAAGTATTTGAATCAATTTCACGAAAAAAGAATAATGGAGGTAATCTCGACCCGTTCATACGAAAAGGATCGATTTGGGTTTTATATTACTGTATCATATGGGTCAGATGGGTTAAAAGTGCTTTCAAATAGTTACAAGATACAATCACCTAAATCATTTTATTGACTATTATATTAATTACTTTAAAGTTTTCAATCATGTTTATCACATTATTTATTATAACATTCTAAAAATTGTGGATGAGTAGTGTTGGTTGGTCAACCTGACCCGTTTTGACCCAAATTGTTCCCAACCTTCCCAAAACGCATATAAGTCAATCTTTTACTTCAACGTACTTATACATTTCTCATTTTTCTAAGATATGGAGAAGCATTTTGCATATACAAGTTGTTTTTCCCTGGTAGATAAAACAAACAAACAAATGCATCTAATAAAATGCCACCAGTAGCTGGACTATAGTACAGTATGGGGAGGCTGGCATGAGGGTAAACTTTTCCCATGTCTCGGGAGGCAGAGAAATTGCTCCCGACCTCTGCTTTAAAATTCTTTTTTTGCCGTGTAACTAAAGGCAGGTAACATAAAATATGGCTTTTCAAGCACTATTTTTCGAACCCCAGGCCTAGGTGGCGAAATGTGACGTCCCAACGACTTTGGTAGCGGGTCAAAATAAGCATTATAAAGTAGAGGTCTTTTAAATTTTATAAATAACTAATATAAATATGATAAAAATACTATAAAATTAAAATAATCTAACTATTTAAAAAAGCAATTTAGGAGGTTTTAAGCATTTGAAAACACATACCACAACGTTTAACCCATTTGACCCTTTCCTTTATGGCTAGTTGTGTCTATTAATCTATTTTACCGGTTAGACTCGTTATTAATAAACTATACACAGAATTGACCCATTTTCATGTGAAATTATACCTATAGATTTAAGTTAAGCAAAAGAGAGAAGATTACCCCACAGCAGTCACAACCAACTCCAAAGTGAATCTTGTGGCCTGAACTGCACAAGTGTTCATCCATGGGTACAGATGAACGTTTAGCACCTTGTGGAACTGGTGTAAAACCTGCTGAAACAAATTTATTTAGATTTCTGATCAAGATAGACATATATTGATATAATACAACATTTTAAAAAACTGAAAAAAGGGTAGCTGCTAGAGTTCAATGAGGCATACAAGGATCACATCTTTTATTATAATTTTATTGCATGGCAAATAAAATGACATCAATACAACCTCTATCTCAGAAGTAACCATGATGAGCATTTGTCATGGACACGTCAATTTTTAATATTTTCTCAGTGAATCAATTAAGGCACCATGGTTGTTTGACATTATAATTGTAATTATTAAATATTTGTTGCGGAAAAACAGACGGTTCAAGCAGGTTGGGTCACATGTCAAAACGGGTAAATTTTTGGTATGGGATAACCTTGATGATTTATAAATATCAGAAGTAAAAGGTCAAATATTAATCACAGATTCAAAGCATGATAACCAATCAACTATCACCCGGTAACACCAGATAAGGGCCTTACATTAGGTTAACCGAGAAAACTTTCTGTCTAAAACTTTTAATATTCATGATAAATTTTAACTGTTAAATATCCATTAATTAAAAACCTTATTTCTGTCCGACGTCTTACCACTGATAATTTAATATCCATTGAATTTGATCCTTTCGGTTTTCTTGTGAAGGACCTCAAGACCAAGGCTCCCATACTTCGATGCAATAGCTCGGGAGATCTTTATCCTCTCACCACTCCTCTCCAAAGTCTCTCCTCTCCTCCTTCCACCTTTGCTGCCATTACCCAAGACTGTTGGCATCAACGACTTGAACACCCCGGACAAAATTTATTGCATTCTTTAAAATCATTTTGTATTAATTATGGAAAATCTATCAGATATCTGTCAATCTTGTGTTTTGGCAAAAGTGTTCAACTTCCATTTTATGATTCCTTGATAAAACTTATTTACCGTTTGACATTATTCACAGTGATTTATGGACATCACGGTTCTTAGCACCAGTGGGCATCGTTATTACATATTGTTTCTCGATGACTTTACTAACTTTCTATGGACATATCCAATAAGTAACAAGTCACAAGTTTTCGAGACTTTTACACGCTTTAATAATTACTACTACTAATTCGAACGGAAAATAAAACCAATGTGACAATGGAAAAGAATATGCAAACAATAATTTCCAAAAGTTTTGTCATCACAACGGCATGTACTTCCGTTTCTCTTGTCCTCACACTTCCCCCCAAAACGGAAAGGCGGAACGCAAAATCCGCACGATCAATAACATGCTTCGCACTCTTCTTGCTCAATCTTCTCTCACCAAACTTCTGGCATCATGCACTTGAAACTGCTACCTACCTTCTCAATATTCTCCCAAGTAAAAACCACAATTTTTTAACCCACCACCTTCTTTACAAGTGCCAAACCCTCCTATGAGCACCTACGTGTTTTCGGCTGCTTGTGTTACCCTATTCTCCCTTCCACCACAATTCACAAATTAGAAAATCGTTCTCACCCTTGTGTCTTCCTTGGTTACCTGCTAACCATCGTGGGTACAAATGCCTCGATCTTCAAACACACAAAACTTCATTACTCGCCATGTTCATTTCGAGGAATCCATTTTTCCATATCAGATACGTTCAACTAATCATCTCTCCTATGATTTTCTTTCTCCTCCTTAAATCCCTTCCTATGGTCCCAAGTCTCCCAACCCAATCCACCTCTTCTCCACACCTCAACATCCGTCTCGGCACCATCCACATCAACACAAAACTCGGCCCAACCCCACTCTCCCATTCCCCCACCACACCGATCATTCCCCTTCCAGCCCCGACCCAACCACAAGACCAACTGACACAACACCTCAACTGCCTCAACTGCCCCTGCCCACCTCTACCACTGAAACTATGTCTCAAAAACCCAACCTATTTCACACAACCACCTCACCTCCCATCATCCACACCTACAGCCGCAGGAGCCTGGCACCACCCAACCTAGGCCTGCCTTCTTCCCAGGTCATGCTACGGCAGCCCAAACCGCTTCAACCATCCCTCCCCCTACATCCAACCAACTGCCCCGCCTCAACCTCCTGCCCGCACCATGCGCACCGCGCTATGAATGGCATTTCTAAACAAATTAAACCAAACCTTAACCTTCACACTTCCACCATTGCTCCTATTCCTAAAAACCCACAGGTTGCTCTGTCTTCACCAGAATGGTACAATGCTATAAACGATGAGTTTAGTGCTCTTATTAAAAATAAGACCTGGGAACTGTTCCTCGAACAGGATATGAACATTATCGCAGCATGTGGCTTTTTAAGCATAAATTTAAATCAGATGGAAGCCTTGAACGTTATAAGGCTCGGTTGGTATGTGACGGTAGAAAACAACAGGTGGGCATTGATTGTGGGGAAACGTTTAGTCCCAGTGGTTCATGGAAAGTTCACCAACTTGATGTCACCAACGCTTTTCTCCATGGACATTTCTGAAACAGTCTACATGTACCAGCCGATGGGATTTCGACATCAGGATTATCCAGACTGTATGCCGCCTTAAAAAATCCCTGTACGCCCTCAAACAGGCTCCTCAGGCATGGTATCACGTTTCACAAACTTTGTTCTCCAACTTGGCTTCACCCAAAGCAAGTCTGATAACTCTCATCTCATATACCACCAGGGATCTCACACGCTTACTTATTGATCTATGTGGATGACATAATCCTCACCACATCTTCTGACGATCTTCGCAAAAAGTCTGATGTCATCCCTTGCCAATGAATTTGCGATGAAGATTTGGGACCCTTAAGTTACTTCCTTGGTATTTCTGTCACTCGCACCGTAATCAATGTTCCTCTCTCAACAAGCTTATGCTAAAGACATTCTGCATCGGGCCGCCATGGATTCGTGCAAGCCATCCCCACCCCCCGTTGACACTCAATCTAATTGAGTGATTCATCCGTCCCATGTTCGATGACCCGAGCACATACAGGAGCATCGCAGGGGCACTACAGTATCTTACTTTCACACGTCCCGACATTACATATGCAGTTCAGCAGATCTGCATACATATCCCCTCCCCCCTCGATTGCTCATTGGCATGCTCTCAAAGGATTTTACGATACATTCAGGGCACTTCTGTTTGGTCTACTCTTAGGACCTCACCTCAGTTATCCTTGCGTGCTTACTCAGATGCCGACTGGGCTGGATATCCGGACACGCGTCGCTCACTTCAGGCTACTGTGTTTATCTCTGAGACAACCTCATCTCCTGGTCCTCCAAACGCCAGTCCCACCATCTCCCGCTCAAGTGCAAAAGCTGAATATCGAGGGTTGCCAATGTCGTAGCCGAAACTTGTTGGCTCCGAACCTACTTCTTGAGCTGCACCTGTCCTCTATCTCATGCAACCTTAGTCTACTGACGACAATGTCAGTGCCAACTACTTATCTGGCAATCCTATTCACCACCAACGTACCAAACATATCGAAATAGACATCACTTTGTTCGGGAACATGTTCAGCGAGGCAAATGTCGTATCCTACATGTGCCATCTCTGCTACCCAGATTGCTGACATCTTCACCAGGGCTCCCACAGATCTTATTTGAGATTTTCAATCCAATCTCAGCATTCGCTCTCCTCCCGCTCACACTGCGGGGTGTAATAGCTAACATATATATAGTAATGATTTGTAATTGCTAGAGTAAATATAGTAATGATTGAGAGGAGATCTTTTTGTAGCTTGTATATATACTCAATATTATTCTCAATGAAAATCATCTTGAATACCATTCTTACAGTGACAATAAGTATCTATTTTTATAAGTTAAGTGACTTAGAAAGTTGTATGCATTAACATACAATTTGAACAACTCAGCGACCTGTTTGACTCATCTGACTTGTTTACTTTTTAGCTAATTTTTAATCTACCCATTTGACATGTTACAGATAAAACATAACCCAAAACAAGCCATTAAATTAAAGTAAAAGAGCCAAAGATAAATCATGAAAATATTGGAGATACCTGTTGATGAGTTTCCTAGCTCACAAGTTCTGAGTTTGTTTACCCTAGCAGTGTATTCTTCTGAAACATGTTGCTTCAAGAAACTATCTAGAACCAAACAGACCTTTGGAAACCCATTTGGATGCATGCTTTGACACAGTGGGCATCGACATGACTCATTGTTTGAAGTGATGATGCATGCTTCACAAAACACTGTAGGAAGAAAAATGCCACATGTTATTTTGTTAATTTTTCACTATCCCGGAACAGGTGTTGTATCAGGAGGACTGAGTTCGGGTCAAATGGTTAGTTGTTATTAATATGGGTTGGGTTTACCTACTAAAACTGTTGTAAGGTTTCCAGTATACATATACTAATGTAGTAAATACTTTTACACAAACTATATTATTCAAATGATAGTAATATGTAAGAATATATCAATTTAAGAGGTAGAAAACATTCAAAAGAACACCAAAGGATGGATTTCAGCCCGCTTGACCTGTTTCATTTTAGAGTAAGTTCTTACATTTGGCGATGTACCATTGGGCTTGAAAGATGAACCACATCAACCTATTTTGATATGTAGTTTGTTTAAATATATCTATTTAAGAGGTTGAAAATTTCAAATAACATTTTGGATACTGAAACTAAGTATTTGAATTTGGCCCATTGGTATTAAAGCATGACCACAGTCAACTCATTTTTCAAGTATATGGGTTGAGATTGCTTCCTCTGTGACTTAAGTTATCGAGGCTTACCGTGACCACAATTAAGTACGACAGGTCGACAGAGAAGTTCTTTACATGTTGAACAGAGTAAATCATTGATAGAGATCTGCTTGTAACATCTGTCAGCATGATCACTTCCAGCTGAACAGGTTCCTTCTACATCCACATTTTTAGTGATTTGATCACTTGAGTTTCTAGAGATTCCTGCAGCAGTCATAGCACTAGTATTTTCAGAAGGAGCAGGTTCCAATGATCCTCTATCCGAACAACCTTCACCTTGTTCCATGGTATGGCTCTGTGATGCCATTTGTTCACCGCCATGTGATACTGCTAAATAGTTTTCAAACTGTGGTGAGCAGGTTCCATAGGCCTTTTCATGCTCTGCCACAAGAAGTTGATAAAATTATAAAGTTAACAAGTTTATTGAATGATGCATTAAGAACTTGTGAAAGAAACATATTTAATCCTTGTGGTTTGGTAATCAAGGTTTTCAAGCACACTGAGACCAGGTTACAGCTTAAATGCAAACAAGAAGGGATGGTTTATTTAGTATGGGATGATGGTTGAGATGGGAACCTTTATTATTGGTTTTTGCTTCCCAGTTCTATTTTACCCTGTTCGAATCGCTGAAGGTGTGAATATACGCAAGCAAACTCAAAAATAACATGAGTTAAACAAACAAACAGACAAACATAACCAGCTAAATCTAATAGGGCCTAGGGAGGGTGACATTTTATGTGATGACATTTTCTTATACTCATGATACGAAGAGCCATATCATCACCAAAGGTATATTACTAATAACATCCTAGCGCAGTCAATTGACAGAATGTAATATGCAATCTTTCTAATTACTTGGAGTAATTAGATACCAACTGTGATCAGAAAAATTCCACTAAGAAAATCAGACTATAAAAGAAAATGATTAGCTATTGAATATAACATACTTGCCACTTGACTTTCCCTAATTTGATAAGCTTTAGGATACAACTTCAGCAAGACAGAGTGAAGTAGCCAACATATACTAGGAAAATGATAATACGAGTGTCGACAAACAGGGCAGCGAGATTCCTGCCAAGTGTCCATAGCTTCGAAGACACACCAAAAGCATGAAATATGGCCACAAGCTGCAAAACAAGGGCAAAATAATCTAAAATGTCGGCATACAAGTAGCATTTAACGTGTGGCTTTTGCTCCCTTCTTACCCAATACGACTGGCTTGTAGATGAGATCCCTGTGAAAAAACAATTATCCACAATGGAGATTCAAAACTAAGTTGAAGAATAATAAAAACATACAACTTAGTAACTTATATTTGGCGTCACAACCACCTCTTAAATATCACATGTGTCAGGTTCAAATGAGAACCAACAAATATTTAAGAATCATCTTAAGAAATGAGAAGCACGCTTGATGCAGACCTTTTTACACAGTAGCATTTTCATAATTAATGTAAAAACATGTTTTAAACCTGGATTAGTAAACCACGAGCATTAAATATGTTAAAGTCTACTTACAGGTGAATACGCTATAGCTTCTAATGTAGTATTCACTAGATCATTGGTGTTTATGTGTTTTCACGTTAATTACAAAAATGCGGCCATGTCAATATTGTGTGTTCACTTATAAGTACATTCACTTTTACTAGTATGCACCATACAACCTATTTTTGTGTTAACTACGAAAAGGTCACCACATAAAAAAGTTTTTCATCAAACAAATTTGATGGCTAGAAAGTGGTTTTTAACATTATAGAGGTTCTCAGTTTGAACCCAACACTACAGACACAAACATATATACATATATATATAACTCATATTCAACATTCTTCACCAACTCTTAAAGATCACATAGGCACAAACAACGTAAAATGTACTCATCTTCACCCTTTTTCACGTCCTTTGATGCCTTTTTCACGCTATCACCCTAGTATTCCCTTGAGACCAATCCTCCTTACAAAAAATTGAAGCCTATGATTTAATAAGCATCTTTCCATAAAATGCAACCCCCAGGACACACATCCAACCCCAAGAGAACACAAACAAAGTCACCAAAAACACGTATTCAACCTTTTGTGGCCAACCAAACCGCATTTCAACCTATGAATTTGGTACATGAATACATTATTATCTATTAACTTAGTCAATGATAAGAGTTCTTGGAGACATCGGATAAAGGCTAAGGACATTTAGAGAAGCCTATAGATTCAGGGGTTGTTTGTTTGCCTCTTAACCATTCAGATGTCTGAATGGTTCGACACTTAATGGTTCAGAGTGTTTGTTTCGTGAGCAAATTTCTGAATGGTTAATCACTTTTGTCTCTAAATGGTTAAGCATTATACTGAGTCTGAATGGTTAAGAGCTTTTATCTGAATTGGTCAGACGTTTGCCTCTGAATAGTTAAGCAATATACTAGTGCTTAATGATTCAAACATCTTAATAGTTCAGCACTCTTAATGATTTAGCACTTACCCATTCAGAAGTTGACAAACAGCCCCTCAGTCTTTTTTGGGGCTTCAGATCTTAATTTAAACCTCCCTTAGCCTGCCCTTAGCTACCTTCTAGGCTTACCTTTAGTCTTAGGTGTATCTCTAGCATTAACCGCTTGACTGCTTTAATCTTAGGGATTGTTACGTCTTCTTGTGCCTTTAATTTCAACTACTAATAAATAAATTATGTTATCATATTGTTGTTTCGCGTGTGTTCTATGTATTCCTCGAGGTTTTCCTAAGCCTACTTATCCTATGGATACAAACTGAAATAATCAAAATTCGTAACAAATCGTCCGCACACTGGAATCAAATCTAACGATCCTAAAGCAAAACAACAACGTTTTCCGATTATCAAAATAGAACGAATCTAATCAATGATAATAATATTCGAACGGAGACTTACAAGCAGACGCAACATCTGAACTCCTCTGAATATTCTTCCACAAGTTCATCATCGGTATCGTCGCGGTCTCCGGCGGCGTCGACGGTGGCGGCGGAGTGATTCTCCGGTGTAGTCATTGCAGCGTGGTCACATTTCTGTTGGGAAGGAACTAGAAATATCACACGGAACGAGTGTTCAGTGTGACGAATATTTTTTACGCTATCACGCGGAGGGAATTTGTATAAAAGCACATACCTTAAGGATAGGTAAGTGGTAGTTTTTATATTATATGTAATGGTTTTAAAATTATGTTTTCGAGCTTATTTAAAAATAGAAAAAAAAAAGAAACGAAAGAAAAAAAATAAAAAGTTATGTTCTTGAGTTTTTTTTAATAAAAGGAAATGAAAGGAAAACAAAAAAGTTGTATTCCCGAGTTCACTATGGAGAGAAAAGAAATGAAATGGAAATGTAAGGAAAATAAGGCTAAAAACAATCTTTTCAAATCGGAAGAAAATGGAGAGAAAAGAAAGGAAAGAAGAGAAAAGAGAAGAAATGAAAAGAAAATGTTTTATTTCATTTATTTTCTTTTCTCTCGTTAAGTAAACTCGGAAACATAGCGTAAGTGATTGTGAGTGGAGTAGAGATATAAAATTACTACTCATCTGTAAATTTACGAATTTACTGTTCAACTCTTATAAATTTTTTAATATTTTTGAAAGTGGTTGTAAGTGAAGTAAAAAGAAAATTTATAAAAAAGATATAAAAATATATTATTTAATTGAAAGTACAGAGAAGAAGTGTTGATTTTTAATATAATTATAAGGATAAAAATAAAAAATATGAAGTGAGTGTCTAACATTTTAAAATTCTATACATAGTATGCCATTTTAAAATTCATGATATAAAATATTAGATTTATCAACATAAACAGAGAGTTTTTTTAATATCATATAAAGTTGAAAAAAATTGTTAAACGTCTTTTGTGGTTTTAGGATAGTTTCTACTCTTAATAGTTTTTGGATTTGAAAGTACAAAATCCTTCATTATACGTAGAAATTGTACTTTTTTCTGGTAAAGCATCGTTTTTTATGAATATCATTTGTGTTTTTAGGACATTGTTATCTTTATAGTTTCCAGACTTTTTGTTATAAATCATTACTCTATAATTAAATGACAACGAAATGAATTGTGTTCTTTTATGTTTTTTTACATTTTAACCATAACAATTTAAGTAATTCTATTTTGACCACTAAAGATTAATGAGAAAATACGTACATTAGGTTTTAATTTTATTTTTTTTTTGTGATTTGTCAAAAATCATTTGTTTGTTTTTTATAATTTTTTTATTATTAATTTAGGGTTTTTTTTTTTTTTGTATTTTATCTTGTTTTGTTTTTTTTACTTGATCACATAAATTTTGCTCTTTTTTTTTGCATTTTGTGGTTTTGCTTTTCCTTTTTTTCCCCTCAAACATGCGATTATGTAACTCTTACGACAAAGTAAACATTAGGGTTTTACGACGGAGTGACAACCGCTGTGACGTATTTTGTACCTTTCTTAATGTATTATAGTTTTTACGACATGTTTTAGTATATGTGTTTGGATATCTAGAATTGTGGCAAGTTTCGTGCACAACATGAGATGGTAAACCTGGTTATATACTACAAATTGACCATTCTATCATTTTTATAAACTACATAGACCACTTATGAAGTTTGCTAAAAAATATAATAAAAAGAAAAAAAAAGAAAAAGCACTAAATCCCCCCCCCCTCCCACCTCACTCTATTGAAAGACCTAAAACCCTCACCCCTTTCCTCCTTGAACAATAGATTCTTTGTCGACGATCGTGATCCCACCATTTTCCTTGCCGAATTTGTTTGCGATCTTGCCAATGACACACTTCGTCTTCGTTTCCGACGAAGTGTACCCTCCCTATGATTTATCCTCGAAGACGGGTTGCTTTTGAATCACAATTGCTTTCTATTAAGTTTAAAACCTGAAAAAACAAACCACCTTACGATAAATAAAAATGTAGCAATCATCTTTCCACCTAAGATTGTACGCGAGAACCTTAGAAATAGACATATAATTTAGATCTACTAAGGGAAGGAGAAGGTATTGATCGAGAGGTCGAATGACATGTATTTGACTGGCTTTTATAACCAAACCCTCACGTGAGGATACATTGTTAGCAATTCTGTTGTGTCTCGATGAGTGTAATGGTGCTTGTAGTGGGAAATGGTTCTTACAAGGGGACGGAAGTGGTTGGAAGCGCAAGCAGAGGAAAAGAGAAAATGAGTTTTTATTATATTTTAGTAATTTATATAAGAGAAAATTACATAAATAGTCTCTATGGTTTGATCACATATAGAAACTTGATTACTATTATGTTAAATCACCCTATACATATCCAAGTTTCTTAACACGACCCAACTAAAATGTTTTAGTTGGTTTCTGTTTTAAAATAAAATAGCAAACAATATTATCTATATTAATATGTACAAGAATAACTCTAATATAGACATTGAAAAGTAGGAATGATCAATGATATAACAAAGTTGTGTTAATGAGAAGACTACTTGTAGTATTAATCTTTAGTAAGCGTTTCTAAACTAAACTCTTCTCATTTTTCATTAGAGGTGAATTATGTTTTTCATCATTTGAGTTTATTCTACTTTATTTTTCGTTTAAACTAAGGAAATAACAAAAAAACATTATTTATGATTGTATTTTTCTTAGTTTAAGCCCTATTTTGTAAGGCCTTAAACCTAAAAGATCTCATTGTTGGTTAAACATCATAACCATAATTCTCAAACTGAAAATCACATTCAAACATAGCGGCGAAAACATTTCATAAACATTCAGACATAGTCTATTACATTAGTTACCAATGTTTTAACATAATAACAAAGGAAACAAATATGTTAGTCTTTCTTATATCGGGGTAGCCATCATCACATGACATCAATCATCTAACCTTAGCTTTTAATAGAAGAATGAGACATGCATACTAAAAAATTAGTGTTTGCTGAGTAAGTTGTAGTTGTACTTAAAACAAGATTTGTAAATCATACATTACATGATAGCAACCTTAGTTGCATTATTTCCTCTCACCTCATATCATAGCCATAGTCATAACATATCATAATTAGATGAAGAATCATATAAATGCTAGTAACACATACTAACATATATGTATCCTAACTTTGCACTTATGGATCTAAGCCCATAAATAGACATATCATAGCAATACCTATTTAGTTCTCTGCCCATCAATCAACATTCTGTATCGTAGCAATGCGCTAATGGTTCTATGTCTATAGACCGACATTTATCGTAGTAATGCCACGCCGGCATTCCGTATCATAGTAATGACCATATGGTTCTCTACCCATAGACTGACAATATCTTATATCATAGCAATGCTTCTAAGTATAGCGAGATGCGAGAGTTCAATTGTCACATTCTTACTCATATGGGGAGTATGGTTAGTTACGGGGAAGGGGTTACAGATATAGAGGTTTTATTTAGTTACAGGGAGAACAGAAATCTTACTAAGTATAATAGGGTGCAAAGGTACCAGACAATTACGGGGGTTACAGTCACTTAATGAGGTTACTCTTGACTATGAAAGGGTTAAGTATGTTCAGTTGCGAGGAGTCAGTTATGGAGGCCTTAGACCCTTGCGGAGCTATTAAGCTTTGGTGAAAAGGCTTAGTATAGTCAGTTACTAAGGCATTCTAGTCAGTTGCAAAGGCTCAAGGATACTTGCAACGTAGTCAACAAAAATGATCTAAGTATGGGGAGTTTCGAAGGTACTGAAACACTTGCGAATGATATATAACACTTACAAAGACACATTACCACTTACGAAGTCCATAACACACTTGCGAAGGTACACGGTCTCTTATAAAGGCAATAAGACACTTGTAGAGGTACAAGAACCCCCAATTCGATTACTATAATACTTTTAACAAATTTTTTTTTACCTTTTTAAAATTAAATCATCAAATCATACAATTATACATTTGGTTTATCACATAATTATTGCCATGTGCACACATAAAACATCATTCATATAAAGATAACATCTTCAAAGTAAAATTCAATAGATTTATGAAGATAAGGTCGTAGTCCATGCATATTACCACAAAAAATAGTAAGAAAACATTAAAAAGTAAGGATTCAAAACTCATTTTGATGAACAGTGGATAAAAATATTAGAAATAAAGGTACTTCTAGTGAGACATATCAAAACTTAACAAGATGCAATCCTTATCATTCCTTTCCACTATAAATATGATATTATGCATAGATCCATTCATTTGTACGTGAAATAAGGTATAAAAATACAATAACAAACAAAAATACACAATGAACCGCACTAAAAGACATAATAACGAGATATGAGCTTAAAAACATAAAAAGTTATTAAAATTTTATATAGCAATATCGTACTCGTTTTAAAGATAAAAAACGCTCGTTTTTATGGTGTAATTTTTATTAAAAATATTCCATTACATAAAAAATATGAACGTTTAAAAAGAATGGGGGAACTTGTAAAAATTCAACAAAAGCGGCTATTACTAAAATATCCCTATAATAAACTTTTTCTTACAAATTAATCTCAAACATTGATTAAGCAAATGAATGATTGAGATTACTTCTTACATTTCTTAGGTGTTGTTTTTTTTTCTGCAGCAAAATGTTTGCAGTCTGCGGACCACATCTGCAGACATCTGCAAGAGAAGAGGTGGACCAAACGTCTACAGTCTGCAAGAAGAAGATTGTTTGTTTTTTAACATCTACAGACTGGTAAAATATTCTGTAATTAAAGTAAACCTATTTTTTAAATTTTAAAAAGTACTTCAATATTAAAATTTAAATAAAAGTCATACAACACTGCAATAATATTCATAGTTATCAATTCATACCACTAATGAGGGATTTCTCTAAACAAATTTACAATACATGGATTACATAAAATCTTAACAAGACAACCCTTTGTTTTTTCCCTTACAAAACAAGAGCTCCTAGTGGTGTTTTCCCTTGCCCTGCTTCAAAGTAAAAAATCAACATAGCAACCATAGCGTTTAGCATGCTTAATCCCAGCCACCTTCAATCTGTCAAGCTTCTCCGTATCCGGAACGTAAACTCCGTTTTGGATCGTACCCGCGAAGCTTAACAGGTCAAAGAACTTGCCACCAGGGTACCCTTGTTCCCCGGTGTAATTAGCAAAGTTCTTAGTTGTCCTAGACCATGGGGTCGCCCACTCGACTGATTGCGACTCAGGGTTGAGGAAGTCAACCCATCTCTTACTCTCAACCCAACCCATCAGTAGGAGCTGGGTGCCCAACAGACTCCCAAAAGAGAATGGTGCGATCACACCCGGGTCGGCTCTAGCTTCAAACCACGGGATTCCGCTCCAGGCCTGACCCACAAAGATCCAGAGCACCGCAGCCATGGCCCATTGCCCGTGGATGAGCTCGGCTTCAAGTATGAAGATAGGGGTCGACTAGAGGAGAAGGGGCCGACTGGAGGGCACGGGCTGGAGGAGAGGGGGCGGCTGGAGGAGCGCCGGTTGGAGGAGAGGGGGCCGGCTGGAGGAGTCGCAGGCAGGAGAGCGCCGACAGGAGGAGCGCCGGCCGGAGGGTCGCCTGTGACGGAGGTTGCGAACGGGAGAGGATGGTGGCTGTTGATGAAGGAGCAATGAAAGGGTTGTGTTTTGAGATTTTAGGGCTCAAATGGTTTTGAAGGTGTTGGAGAAGAGGTTTGAAGACATGTGAAGACAAGGGTCCATGTCTATCTCATGCAGACATCAGGAAGACATTTTTAATTGAAAAGTCTTCTGAAAATCAAACAGTCTGCGCTTTTAAAATCTTTTCCCGCGTCTGCGTGCGCGCAGATGAAGAGGCGGGAAAGAGCTTTTTGAGAAAAACAAACACCCTTTTAGTTTTAGAGCCCTTCCTATTTTAACCTTTACATTATCTTATAGGACTCATTAGAAAGTGAAAAGTCTAATTAAAGTGCCTAATATGTCAAAATCGAGACTTAACGGATATTTAACGAGACTAACCGTGTAATCTAACGAAAATGAAAAAATATAGAATTTCAGAAAATATAAAATTTTAGTAGTCTTAGGGTGTTAAGAAATGACTAGAAATTAATTTTTAGCAATTATTTTTATTGTAAACAAAAATACAAAAGTTAACTATCCTAAAATAATAAAATATTCATAACAATAAGCTCTTTTTCAAAAATCTTGAAAACTCCAAATCTAAGTGTGTTATTAATTATATAAAATTAATCTAAGACTAAATATTGACCAAAGTCAACCCCAAACCGAACACGCATTAAAAATCGAACGGATAACTTAAAAATATAATACCGGCAAGAACAACTTAGAATATAAAAATTTTATTAACTATGACTTTATTAAGAAAACATAATTTAAAAACCAAATATTAACATTTACAGAACTTACCACTATTTTATACAATAATTTTTATTATTGAAAAATAGTTAAAATAATAAGACAAAAGAAAACTATAAAAATTTTCAAAAATAGAAAATTTGATATATTACAGTAACTTATAACCCAAAAACATAATCCATAATTCAAAATTTAATAAAACCAAAAGATTCTAAAGTATGTTACATAACAAGTTTAAACGTGATCTAATACGCGTTTAAAATGCAAATACAAACTCACCATTCTTATGATCATAATATTAGTATTTCAAGGACTAAATTATACACAAGATAAATTATAAACAAAATATGAACACATATTGAGCTAACCATAAATTGCTAAGTAAAAAAAATCATATTTAATCATTGTAAAAACGTCTATTTTAAAAATAAACCATTAGAACCAATAAAAGAACTTAAATAACATAAAAAGTGATATATCACCAAAAAATAAATGTGCTTATAGTGAGATATATCAAAACATAAAAATATGCAATCATTATCATTAATTTCCCTTGTACATATGATTTCATACATATATCCATTCATTTGAACGTGAATTAAGGTATAAAAGTCATACATTTCTTGGGCTGTGCAAAAAGTTCGCGGCTCGAAGTTCGCTCGAGAAAAGCTCGAAAAAAGCTCGGTTCGAAAAAAGCTCGTATCTAATCGAGCCGGCTTGGCTCGGCTCGAATTCTAAACGAGCCGAACTCAAGCCAGGGTTAGCTCGGCTCGTGGCTCGGTTCGTTGGCTCGGCTCGTGACTCGGTGCATATAATATATATATATATAGTATAATAATAACTATTATTACTACTACTACTATTATTATGATTATAATTTTTATATTAGGATTTTAAAAAGGTTTTCTTAAAATAAAAATGTATTCTTTTGAGAAACATTAAGTATTTTGTTTAAAAAAATATATAACTTGATAGTAAATTGTTTATATTTAAAATAATTATATTTGTTCCCCTAAGTACAGAGTAATCAACAAAACTCAAAAGCTCTGATATATATTTTTTGTGTTTTCATATAAATTAATGTGAAAAAATTAAAAAAAAAAAATTTAATCGAGCCGGCTCGAACGAGCCACGAGCTGGCTCGAGCTTTTCACAAGCTGGCTCGAGTTTACAACTCGTGAAAATTTCCGATCCGAGCCGAGCCGGCTCGATAAGCTTCGAGCTCGAGCCCATCCTAACTCGGCTCGGCTCGGCTCGGCTCGGCTCGGCTCGTTTACAGCCCTATACATTTGAACTCTGAGTTTTATCTCTCTAGAAACCCTCCCTCTCTCTCTAGAATCGTTCCTTTATCTCTTCCTTCTCTTTCTAGAAAACGTAGGCTACAAAAAATGAGAAGAGGAACCATCATTTTGTTTATATGGAAAATATTAGGTTAAATCCCTTTTACCATTATTCACTTTTAAACGTTAAACTTTAAACTTGAGTTTAGTTAAATACACTTTTAAAGTGTTACATTTTCATTTTCTGTCCTTACATGTTTCGTTCTTTAAGACAAGTTTACCTTATTTTAAGAAAGATATCAATTATTTTAGTGAAAAAAAAAACTTATGACAAAATATGAACATAAAGGACGGATAAACCTTTTTTCAAGGTTTGAACATTACAATCATTTTTGGGTCATGGATGTAATGGTAAATAAGTAGAAGTTAGAGTTGTGTTCACACACCAGTCTAAGTTGTGAGTTTGAGTCTTAAGGATAACAAATAATTTTGAATTATCTAAGTGTAGTTTAATCTAGGTGTAACATTAAAAAAACACTACAAAAATTATGCGTTATGTGAACTGTTAAGCAATTTAATTCATTCTAATAATTAATTAATTTCTTAACATATATCCCCTCAACTACACTTTGTAAGCCTTTAAAAATGTATAGGGTTTTTAACATAGGAGAAACTTTTAATTAAAGTTTGTAAACCTTTTATTTAATGTTGTGTCAAATCGAAACTAAAGCAAACTTTTAGTGACCGAAAGTACAATGGCAATCAAAAGAAAGTCGTTTTTTAATTAAAAAAATACGAAATTATTATTTAATACGATATATAACTTCTAATATTTTCATTACTTAATAATTACTTAATATAATAAGTAAAATGTATATTAATAAAACGACATTCGGGAAAATAATGGTAAGCTTAAAGGCAATTTTGATTTCAAAATTTTAAGTTATTACACGTCGATTAATAATAATCCACATCAATCATATATCACACTCTTTAACTTTCAGTATTACTTTTAAAGACAATCCCGTTTAAATAATTATCATGGATTTACTTTTGATTTTAGTAAACATACATTCTTTGTAATTGAAATCAACCACAAATCCGATATATATAACTATGAGATTATGCGAAAGAGACTATGATTGATAAAAAGAGAAAGTGAGAATTAATCTTATTTGTATCATCTAAAAACTACTAGGTTTTTCGGACCCGCTCGTTGCGCGAAGAATTCCGTCATGATTCCAATATCAAAACGCAAATGCAACAACACATCGCAACAACAGTCATTCCCGGAACTCTAGCTTCTCAAGAAAGAAACAAAAAACACGCCATAACATATTGTCACGCCGTTGTAAAACTGTAACGCATACTCTGCGGTAAAGTACACACTTAAATTTTCACGGTTCAATTTTATTATATAATTGTAACTGTACAGGTTGAATTCCAAACCGTACGTGGTTTAGATCTAAAACCAAAACTAAGATTATAAAACATATTTATCAAAGCAAACACTTATCGTGGCATGGGAACATGAGAATCATTTACGGTGTGATAAACCTTTTTAACATTAAGCCACAAATCAAGACGAATATGATGAATCATTATGAAAACTGAGAATGGTGATGTATGCAAGATTTGCTTTTGAAATGCAAAGAGATATTGTGTTGTCATTTTTGTATAACTAGTGTGTATCACCCGCGCTACGCGGCGAGAACGAACTGATTTTTAACATTATTTAATTGGAAACGTAGACGGAATAACTAAAAATATATAATATTTGACGTGTTTGATATTAATAAAAGTTATAACAAAATATAGATAAAAATAAGCATTTGTTAGCATTCGGAATTATTTAAAAGCCTTGTCGAAGTGAAAATAAAAACAAACATTCTACAATAAGATATTTTAAATTTTAAAAAATATTATATTTTTGAAGTTTTAAAGTTATAATAATAATACAAAAGATATTTAAGACTAATTATGATAAAAAAATATGAGAGCAATAAAAATATTCAATGTAAACTATTTCAATCATCAAAGCAATAGCAAAGTAATATGAAAGGGTTATTTGTGTATAAGTGAGTTTTGAAGGAGTGTGTAATTAAAAACTAAAGTTTTGTGGTTAAAATAAAAGTTTATAAAACAATATTGTAGCTAACTTTACTCTTTTATATAGATAGATAATTTTCTAAGCTACAAACTGAATTTTCAGCCTCTTTAATTTAGCACATATTCTGAAAACACATTGATTGCATAGCGATCAAGTTTTGAAAATTCTTTCATCCTATTAAATAAAAAGAAAACCTTCATCATCGTTCTTCTTTCTGGTAGACTGGCATCACCGCTAGATATATAATAATTTTACATTAAAGGCCAATGAAAAAGAAACACGTGGGTGGCATAAAATATAACTGTTTATTTACAGTTCAATTAATATATAGGTAATTCTCAACAAACAAGTCATTGTTTTAATTTTTAAATTCAATTTTATAGAAAAAATACTATAAATATTGATATATTATATAAATTACATATTTTTAAACGACAAATATATGATCATGTATCGAAAGATTAGTGCTCTCTTACTCGGGCTTACATATTCATTTTTCAATCAAGACCACACCCTCAAACTCATAAAAGAAAATCCACAAATAAGAAAAACCCCGACTCAACGCGGAATGTTTTTTTATCAATTGCTAGAAAAAATACTTATATAAATTATATAGAAATATGTTTTTTTTAAATATAAGAAACCTAAAGAAGCCAATTATGCAAGCTACAATGCTACTACGTTACGTATCCTGTATCTATTAAAACTAGAAAACCTAACTATAAACAGAAACCATCACCTACAACATCATCATCATCTTCAATTCTCGTGACATATTCACGTTCTTGAGTAATAAGTCAAAAACCCTTTAATTAAATTCACACTTGAGGATTAATAACCATCAATTCACACCTTACGATCATCAAAATCAGTAGTTCGATCGATATTCAGATCATTCAAATCACACACGGACGAACAAGATGAAGATGAATTATTGGCAGATGTTCGTTCCATTAATGGAAAGTAGAAAAAGAAGCCAGCTAACACTACCCCATTAATGGAAAGCAAATCTTTATAGAGGTATGTGTGTGTTTAATTTATGTGGTTCAAGAAACTTTAAGGTTTTTCATAATATGTAATTTTAGATTGAGCTGCAGTGAGTCCACCCAATTACTGCAGCTTTATGCAGCTAAAAGAAAGAATGGATGTAGTGATGTTAATCTTTGTGGGTGTGAAAGATATCATGGTAGTTGGGTATAATAATGCAGCATTCATTGTAGATGACAGTTGTAGGGGGCTTTAGTTTTGTCCCACCATGTGCTCGATGAAATGCCTCAACAAGAAATAAAGTGGTTTGGGTCGCTCTTTCGCGGTTCGCTTTTTGCGTGTATATATATGTTTGTAATTTGCATGCATGCTTCATTATATCGGGTGTTGATTGTTTGGTAATCGGGTTAAAATGGGTGTGCATAGTGTTCGCGGTTTTCTTGTGTTGGTTGTGGTTTTAGTTGCTATTTTTGGAGAATGTGGTGTGGTTTTGGGTGATGTTGAGGGGGTGAAGGATGAGAAGAATTTGTTTGGGAAACCTAAATTTGGGTTTAGAAAAGGTTTTGGTCATGGGATATATAAGAAGAAGTTTAAACATTATGGAAAGGGTTTAGGAGGTGGTGTTGGAGGAGGTATAGGTGGTGGTGGAGGTTATGGCGGCGGTGGGGGACTAGGTGGTGGAGGGGGGATAGGTCACCATGGAGGTTTGGGAGGTGGTGGCGGTCTAGGTCACCATAAAGGTTTTGGTGGTGGTGTAGGAGGTGGTTATGGTGGCGGTGGTGGACTAGGTCACCATAAAGGTTTTGGGAAAGGTATTGGAGGTGGATATGGTGGTGGCGGTGGGCTAGGTCACCATAAAGGTTTTGGAGGAGGTGCTGGAGGTGGACTTGGTGGTGGAGTGGGAGGCGGAGGGCTAGGTGGAGGTGGAGGGTTGGGTGGAGGTGGGGGAGATGGAGGGCTTGGTGGGGGAGCAGGTGGCGGCTATGGTGGCGGAGGTGGACTTGGTGGTGGAGGCGGACTTGGTGGAGGAGGCGGTGGAGGTTTAGGTGGTGGTGGTGGTGGTGGTTATGGGGGTGGTGCTGGTGGTGGATTTGGAGGAGGTAGTGGTCTAGGTGGTGGTGGAGGTCTCGGGGGTGGTGGTGGAGGTGGAGGTGGTCTTGGAGGAGGAGGTGGTACTGGTGGAGGTTTTGGAGCAGGTGGAGGATTCGGAGGTGGTAGTGGCCTTGGAGGCGGCATAGGAGGAGGAGGTGGTGGCGGCGGCGGTGGTGGTGGTGGCGGATTTGGTGGTAAAGACATTAAATCTTAGAGGAGGAAGTCATCTAAAAAAACTACCTATTATTGCACTAGATCTTTACTACTTAAGAGTTGTATTGTCTATAATGTTTCCCATTGTGTTTCGATCAGTATTATTCGTTTCTTATATTATTAAATATGCCAATAAGTATCATCATCATAAATAATTTTGTGTGTAATGCTAATATTTTTAAATAAATCAAGACCCTGTCATGAAGTTATTAGTAAAAGGTTCTTAATGCCAATTATATGGGACCTTTTGTCCAGTAGTTTGTCTCTAGAAATAGAGTGATGACATTAATACCACAGGCTGATAAGAAGATAAGATTCAACAACGTAAAGATTGAGATGTAGAGTTGGTTTTAGTGTTGATAATGTTTTCAGAACCGGATCGAACGTCGAACCCGACGCCTTACTAGTTTGACGGTCGGACCGGTCGGACCGGATTTAAGAACCAGATGACGTCATAATTATATATACTATATTATATATATAGTTATATATATAATTAAATATAAGTAATTTATATATGTATTTTATAGTTATATATAAAACTTAATTATATTTTTATATCCAACACACTAATTTATGGTTCAACACCCCGTTTTTACCCATTAAAATCAAAAAAATAAAAAAAATTATAAAAAAAAAAAAAAAATACGAAAACCGGTCCGACCAGCTGTTCGGGACGAACCGGCCGGTTCGACCAGTCCAAAACGAGTCGCACCGAACCGGACCGGCTAGGTGGCCGATCCCTGGTCGAACCGGTCGGACCGGCCAGTCCGATCCGGTCGTGAAAACAATGAGTGTTGACGGATGGAGTAGGTATATATATGCCTCATTATTAATACAAGTACACTTAAAATGAAACAAAAACATCCACCATTTGTCACACTAAACCATAAGATATCATCACTAATGCGACTTATACAAACGTACAATTTCTATACGTGGTCTGAGCCTTTTGTGTTGCTCTTATGGTACAAACCTATAAAGCTCAGTAGCCATGGGTGAGTTTTGGTAATCTCGTCTCATATTTGGTTGTAAAATTGTATTCTATGTTGCTCAGGTATCTTATCACTCGAGAGTCAAACACGTCATGTCCACGGGTTGACAAGTCAAGCCGACACAAACCCAAAATTCATGTTAGGTTGTGTCTTGTCACAAATTCACACCCTATAAGAACTATTGATGTTGTAATTGATTATAAATGTAAGCCAAGAAACACAAATCATCCTCTACCGTCGATAAGAAACTAATGGCACATATATGCATCACCATTTCTCAAAGTTCCTTTTTTAAATATAGTAGTAATTGCAACTTTAAAAAAACTATTTACTCTATCAACCCTCCATATAACTAACATCACATCACTAAAATAAATTTATTACATGATCAATAAAAACTAATTATCTGAAAATAAACATTGCAAAGTTGCTTATTTTACGAGGTTCTGTCTTTTGAATGATTTTCAAGCATATATTTTTTTGGTAAAATTACTAAAAGGACCCAAAGTGAGATCAGGCATCAGTGTTATTGTGTACCCAGAAAGAGGTGTGTGAGGAGCTGGACGTGAGTTTGAGCACGACTTGTTCACTAATGGGTCACTACTTTGCATTTGATGATGAGTTCGTATGCCTATATTGTTAGATATTTTGGCGTAATTAGATTGACTAATAAACAATGTAATCATGATATACATCAAACAAGTCAGGAGATACAGAGTGCACGGTTGTTCGATTTTATTGTGATCTTTGGAATTGCAAACTTCCTTATGGGGCGAAGCCCTTAAGCAATGAAGGTTACAAGGGGCAACGCCCCCTTGGCGGGGGTCCAAAGGCAGCACTCCTGTTAGCGGGGTTCAAGGGGCGGCAACCCCTAGCTGTGGTCGAAGGAGTAAGTATTGTTTTACTAAAAATGCATGAGAAATTAATTTTCCTAAAATTTCACATTTGAAACTTGAAGGTTAAAAACAATAAAATTTTAAGTTGATAAGTGCCGATGGCAATTACCCCAATCCCTACAAAATTTGATTTTGAGTGAATTTAATTATCTTGATCATTTGTTCTCTGGTTCACGAATTCGCACACAAATATCATACTTAGTTTTTGTAATTGAGTTTTATCCGGTTGAAAAAAATTTTGTGAACCCCAAATAATTTCAGTCTGATAAATATTTGTGACTCTTAATTTATCCCGGTTATTAACATCAAATTCTCTACATCTATACGCTATGAAGATGACTTGTTTTGGTGTGTTCGCTATGAAGACTAGTAAATGCGACTTATCCTTTACATGTTCACTAATTTGATTATAATATGTAATTCTTTATGTATTTTCTTACACTGTAAATGCATTGTCATTGTCACTCATCGTTCCCTTAAGGAATGGTAACTGATGAGAGGTTGGTTTGGTGAGTAAGAAACCTAAAGTCATTAGAGCAAATGAATGATTACATAGGTGTTCTGAATTATGAGATCAATTCTGCTCATGGTTGATTCATAAAGTTCAGATCAACTGCTCATATGAAAGGTGTACGTCCATCTTTATAACTATCACTATGTTGATAGATTGTGTTATTAAGTACCCGTTTGTCAATGTAGATCTAGTAAAAATATGATGTTCTACTGGCTACATTATACTTTTGATAGATGTCTTTTATATTCCGACCTTTTCAAAGACTCACCTTTCATGTTCCAAAAATTTCAATGGCGATCATATCTAGACGCACACCCATGAATCATGATTAGGAATAAGGGTGCAAATGAGCCTAGCCGAGCTCAAGCTATATTTAATTTTATATATATTTGTGATTATATATTTTGAATATAACATTATGCATATTATTTAATTGTTTTTATCATAATTTATGTATTATAATAATTATTTGCATAAACATATTTAATAATTTTAAATAAAAAATATATAAATAAAAAGGTTTCTTTAGGCTCATGAGACGGCTCAAGTTTGAAATGTGAAAATCTGGATTGGGCTTGATAATTTAATGAGCTTTTTTTTAGGCTAAAGCTCGACCAGTGCTCGATAAAGCTCGACTTGTTTTGAGTTTTTTATCAATTCGATCTCAAGTAGCACGCGAGCAGCTTGGCTCGTCTCATCTCGTCTCGTATGCACCCTTAATTAGAAGCAACACAAATACATGCTTATTTTAGTGATGTAGGGATCATTTAAAGAAGGTTGTCTCGCACAACCCTCACAAGATTCTGTAGACGGCTCACCATATGACAAAGAACGTGTGACCACCTCCATCAAAGTCAACGCCAACAAAAGCTTATATTCTCAAGACTAAAGATAGGGCTGGTAATTTCTGACACGGATCTGTTAACACGACATGACATAACACGAAGTTAACAAGTTTCATGTTTGAGATTAACAGGTTTGGTGTCTTAAACAGATCGACCCGTTAAGACACGATAAAATTCGTGTCAGAACAAGTTAAATACTTGTTAACTATTAAGACATGTTAAAAAGCTTGTTTATAATTATTAATTTTAAAAATAATTAAATATATAATATTATAACAAAACCCTAGTTTTTCACTTTCCCTTCCAACTCCACCCTACGTTCCCTTCCCTTCTGACTTCCACAATCAACACACCACCAGCGCCACGGCCAACCACCGCTCTCTGCCTCTCAACAGGCACCAATCGACACTAGTTTGCTCGGCTCTTGGCCATGTTCCCGTTCCCTTGCTCGGCTCTCAACAGGTCCACAAACCATAGGGCTCAACCCTCGGATGCTTTCCCATTCCCTTGCTCGACTCTCCGCTATCGTTCCCTTGCTCGGCGGCATTCCACAACGCACAACCACCAACCATCACCGGTCACATCCCACCGCCACCATAGTTAGACTCGCCATCACCATCATAATTTGAATCTGGTAAATATCTCATATTAATAACTTTCTTTTTGACTTAGTACTCAACATCACCACCAAGTCAACTCACCATCACCACCAAGTTGAATCTGCTTTCTAAGCATGTGATATGACATGTGTTCCTAAACAGGTTTGTTAATAGGTCATTTCGTGTAACCTGTTTCTTAACAGGTTCGTGTTCGTGTTTGAAAAAAATGACACGATAAGTTATATCGTGTCGTTTCGTGTCTAGCATTTCAAGTTATCGTGTCTTATCGTGTCATGTCAGATCTGTTATGTCAGCCCTAACTAAAAACAACGATACATTATTCCCTTTAAAATTGGGTTCAAATGAAAACCAAAATAAACTATAAAAACCAATAAAATAAATCTCAACCTTTTGACGTATTAAGATCAAATGTGAAAATCAATGACTCATATCATTTTTAACTTTGATGCCACAAAGAGTATAAACTTTTATTTTTTATTTAAAAAAATGAGTTATTAATCTTAATACATGAAAGATGAAGATTGAATTTATTGATTTTCATAATTTTTTTTTGGTTTTTATTTGAACCCAACTCATCCCCTTTATTGGCCACATGACTCACGTATGCATCCACATATGGGTTGCTCGATTGCTTTTATTCAATGTGTTGCATCAAAACATGAACATGTCCGTATGTGTTTACAATTTTAGTTTATGGTTTGTAAGTCAGAATCAATCGTGCTGAACTAGCCGTTTAACAACGATTATTAATTATTTAAATTTTTAGAAATGTAATCAATCCTTATCATATTTTTAAAATTAAATACAAAATTATGCTCTTTGAAAAAATCCAATTTTTTTTAAACTTAATACAAAATTATGCTCTTTGAAAAAATCCAATTTTTTTTTAAACTGTTAAACCGACAAAACCAAACTGTCAAACGACAAAACTGTGAAAACCAGCTGGTTTGGTCAACCCCAACAACCCGACTAGTTCATTCGGTATTTTTCCAAACACTAACCGCTGAGCACAATACTTTTATCAAAACCAGCCAAACGAGACCGTAAACACCACTAACTCCGCAGTGGAGAAACTTGAAGTTTCCAGTAGGCATGCTGGTTATGGTGATCATTAGGTTGTCATTGACCATGTTGGTGAAAGTCACACGTTCTATCTTTCCATCAAACTTAGACTATTATACCATCAAATCTTTAGTTTGAATATTTTGATTCCCATTTCAATTCTAAATCCCAACCTTAGGGGGCGTTTGGTTGGAAGGAATGGAATGGAATTGAGAAACTAGTATAATTTTCAAGTAAAATTGTATTTGAGTGAGCAATTAAAAGTAAACCCAAGGGAATGTTTCACCTCAAATTCCCTTGGTTGTGGGATTTCAAAATCCTTCCACCTAGAGAGGGAATTTGAAATCCCACAACCAAGGGAATTTGAGGTGAAACATTCCCTTGGGTTTTACATTTCATTACCCACTTAAACATAATTTTGCTTGAAAATTATACAAGTTTTTCAATTCCATTCCATTCCATTCCTTCCCTTCCAACCAAACGCCCCCTTAGGGTTTTCATTCATTGTTCATTTGTTTCCTCCCATTCAAAAGTCTATACCACATAACATACCAAACATCATAATGGAACTGTAAAGGACTCCATTACTCATTCCATTGACTTTCCTATTCCATTCCATTTCCCATCAGCACTTTCCAAAAACCAGGGAAATTACATACCAGAAAACAAAACAAGATTCACATTTGTTCAAATGCGAACAATAATTGAAGGTGACACGAAAATTTAACGTTATTGAGCCAAAATGATGTAACCTGTTTTTTCTAAGGGTGTGAGTTGTGAGGAACAACCAACCAAAACATGTTTAGAGGTTGGTCTTTGGTTTACCAGCTGCAGCAATACGCCTTGTGACTGTTCGCATCGTAACAAACTCCTCTGCTGACGACGGGTGTATCCCCACCTGACAAAAGATAAATTCGACTTTATCATCAAAATGAGAAAACTAAAATCATGAAACTTATGTTTAATTAAATAGTTGGTCTAGGCTCACCGTGCAATCGAATTGTGCCTTTGTTGCTCCGCATTTGAGTGCAATAGCAATGCCCTATGAAATGTTAACATCAGTACAAGTGGTTTGCTTTAGAATATGTAACTACGGGTATGGGTCAATAGGATCGGTGGGGTTGGGTCGACCCTAAATACATTATGTCAACATCTTTAAAGAAATTTATTCATAATTAGCACGCCACATATGTTTGAAAAATAAAATACTTCTTAGGGGTGTTTGGTATTCGAATTGGGTTGGAAAAACTTGAAATTCGATCCAATGCGGAAATCACCAATCAAAAATATATTCGAATTTTCAAATTTGAATTCGATTCGAAATTTTTCTTATCAAATCGAACTTCGAATTTGTGATTTTCGATTTGATTCAATTCGAAATTCGAATTTAAAATATACATGTAATATATTTAATTATTTTATATTATATATAAATGAATTATGTATACATAAAGTTTATTCAATTTATATTTTAACTAGCATTACGACCCCACGTTGCGGCGGGGTCGTAAAAACGTAAAAATAACTAACGTCATAAAAATCATGTAATGATAATACATTAATACTCGTAATTTTACATAAAAATACGAAACCCCATTTTAAATAAAATTTACACCGACAGATAAAAGTATTATAAGAAAACAAAAAGAAAAGTACGTCGAAAAAATCAAGCACATCGCAAAAATTGAACGCTAAAAGTAGACTTTTTAAAGATTTTCTTTAGGGAAACAAAGGTTATAAAAAAATGATATTATATTCAATAATCCAATAAATTAAATTTACTTGTGGAGGTGCCTTTACATTGTGAAAAATAAATTTATTATTCACAATAAGTACATATTATTTTTGAGATAGGGTCGGTGGAGGGATAGTTGGGAGCTAATAGAGAAACAACTACTGTTGAGAACACGTGTTAGAATCATCTGTGCATCACATGCTTGTACTTAAAGCTTCACCTATTACCACTATGCCTTTTATAAGGTATAGTAAATACCAATGTTGTTGGGACCGGATCGTACCGGCCGGTCCAACCGGGGATCGGCTAGATGGCCGGTCCGGTTCACATCGAATCGTTTTGGGCAAGTAGAATCGGCCGGTTCATCCCGAATCGCTGGTTGGACCGGGAAACCGGACCGGTTCGGACCGGATTTTGTATTTATTTATTTATTTTTTATTTTTTTGATTTTAATGGGTAAAAACGGGGTGTGAACCATAAATTAGTGTGTTGGATATAAAGATATAGTTAAGTTTTATATATAACTATAAAATACATTTATAAATTACTTATATTTAATTATATATATAACTATATATATAATATACTATATATATAACTATGACGTCATCCGGTTCTTAAATCCGGTCCGACCACCAAACCAGTAAGGCGTCCGGTTCAACGTCCGATCCGATTATGAAAACATTGGTAAATACCTTAAATGTCTATTTCTAATTTCCTAACTTCAATTTCTTTCTTTGTAAGTTCTGTTATATATCGAAGGTTATTAGTTTTGAAAATTAAAATTACAATAATTTTTTTTTGGGTGAATTCGAATTCAACAATCAAATTCGAATTGAATCGAATTCAAACTTGGTTTTGAATTCGAATACGAATCGAATCCATCGAAACTAATTCTTCCGGTTTCAAAAAATCAAAATTTTCGAATAATTCGATTCGATTAATTCGAGAATTCGAAATTCGCCCCTAATACTTCTATAATTGTTTAATTTTATTAAACAGAATTAAGAGGGTTTATGCATTTGCAATCTTTCAAAAGAATTAAGAGTGATTAAATCTACCTGCATAATTTCTGCTGCATCAGGCCCACACATTGATGCACCAATAACCTTATCGGTCTCGGAGCTGACGATAAGCTTCATGAGTGTCTTCTCCTGCCGGCTATGGATGTACAAAAATGCAGATTAAGAATCAAAGTTGAAACATATCATTGGCAAAAACCTCAGTTTGGAAACCGACCAGGGCTTCAGTTGAAATGGATCATTTTTTGGAATGGGTCAAAATGGATAGGGTCAAAGTTGGCCCTTAAAAACGTTTTTTTGTTGATTTTTAAGGGATTTATAATACTTATGTATTATTATGATTCTAAAAACAATATGTTAACAATAACAACATAAATCATTTAATGGAAGCGAATCAAGGCGTATGCATTGAAATTTGAAAATAAACTTTTGAAAAATTTCAACAGTCACCATTTTAGCCAAGTCTTTGTGATTTGACTTGTTTGACCCTTTTGAGATAGTACCCAACCCAAACCAACCTGTCAACAACTAAACTCAAAAATGCCAATTCTAAATCTCAAAAAAGTAAGGAAACTGCAAATATAGGTCTAAACAACAGCAGTCTTCAAATTTTTTTTCTTGTGGGTCCCATTCACTTTATGACCAAAAAAAAAAAAAAAATTGCAGATGTTCACATACCCAGAGATGGAGTTCTTCATAGGATTAAATGTTGACGTGTACACCAAAATGTCCCCATTAGCTTGCTCTATGGCCTGTTCTTCACTTAGTCCAACAACAGAGAGAGGAGGTATGCTGAAATGGAAAATAAAATTCTCTTATAAAATCAGAAAATAATGAGTTTCACATCTGACCTCTAAAAACAATAAACATGAAAATTATTAAATCAGAGAGAGAATGTGTTACCAAAAAACAGCACAAGGGATATTGCTGTAGTCGGGCTTGCTAGGTTCATTACCAAAGACGGTTTTCTGTGTAATGCAATAGTAAAATTTAGATAATTATTTTTTTTTAAGAATTGCATTTATAAAGAAGTTATAAACAGAAAATTAATTAACAAATTCAAAGTAAAACTGGGGTTTAGAAATCAAAGAAGACTGAAATCACATACAGCAAACATAGTTCCTTCCATCAAGGCGACAGGTGTAAGATTCATACGGTTTGTAGCATCACCTATAGCCCAAATGCTAGGCACATTGGTGCGAGAATACTCATCAACCTGCATATTTTAATTCACAATTACCTTTTTGGTGAAATTTAAATCTAAATCTCAACTGTTATCTTGTTAATTGCATCCCATACATCATCAAAAATTAAGAAAATAACAGTAAAGGGTTTTTGTTAAAGAACCTTCACTGCTCCTATACTGTCAACTTCAACACCTACAGCTTGTAAATTTAGCCTCTTTGTATTAGGGATCCGCCCTGCAGCGAAGAAGAAAATGTAAAACTTATTAATTAATTTAGTTTCTTAAAGAACTTTCCATGCATATGAGCATGAATGTAAAATGATCATATAGCAAAGTTTCACACTCTAGTAAGAAAAGGAAGATTTGTTAATTGATAATCATCGAGATATAGAGACATACTATTTTTTTATAAAATGTTTGTTGTTAGAAATTAAAATTAAAATCTGAGACGTGGTTACTTTGCTTAACTTGGTATTAGATTTTAGGACACTTTAGAGTCATAACACTCAAAACAAGCAATAATTAAATGATAATATTATCAGCTAATGTCACCGTCTTTTATGAAAAAAAAAAAAAGTTGGCATTTAACTATTTGATGATTTTCTTTTATGAGAATATAAAGTTACCAGTGGCGAAAAGTACAACATCTGCCATTAATTCTTCACCGTGATCTGTGGTAACTTTTATGCCATCCTCAGTTTTCACCAGCTGTAGCACATGCATTATAATTTTAATCAATCCAAGATTCAAGAAAGTTAAGTGGTACAAATATAATCTACTAATAAATTAAACTAAAAGTAAAAAACCTGTGTCAAATTTGTCTGTGGGTGCAAAATTATGCCTCTTCCTTCGAGATTTCTTGCTACCAAAGCTCTCATTTCATCATCAAAACCCCTGTAAGGAAAAACTAATCAAGAAGACATTCTAGAAAAAAGTTCACTAAAACGTCAACTGATAATTTCATCAAGATGAAGTGAAGTATTTATATAATTAAAAAAAAAAAAAAAACAATAACCTTAATGGAAGTTCCTTCCTAAAACATAGATTTACTGTGGAACCCATCCCACGCCAAATTGAAGCAAACTCAACAGCAATATACCTGATTGCATACAATAATTAGTCATCTTGTGTGGACTTACACCGAAAATGCGCAAAAAAATAGAAGTTACAAGATGGAAATGTCATAAGTCAATATACCCTCCCCCAAGTACAACAACACGCTTTGGTAACTCATCCAAGCTCAAAGCCTCATCAGATGTTATAGCTAACTCCTAAATCACAAACAAAAAAAAAAAAAAAAGTAAACACAATATTATCTATGGATAATCATTCCATATCTAAAGTACTTAAATTAAATAACCAACTCCTTAAATTTCCATCAGGAAGTAAAAAATTATCCAAAGCTTTTACTTTTTACCTGACCAGGGATATCTAGACGTTGTGCCCTGCTACCAGTAGCTATCAGTATGTGCTTTGCTGAGTAGGACAGTTTGGTGCCATCTAATTGTATCACTTCCACTTCATTCGGTCCCACAATCCTTCCCTCTCCTTCAAAAAGTTTGACTCCCGCATTTGAAAGCAAGCGTTTGTATATCCCATTTAGCCTCAATATTTCCTCAGTCTAAAATAAAATAAAAAGACGTGATGATGAAAAGCAAAAGTGCAATTCCAATCCATGTACTTATGAATAGATCAATTCAAGTTATTTTATACATCTAATGGTTCAAATGGGTATATCAGAAAGTGGACAAAGGTTGTCTGACCTAACCAGTTACACACACAATGCTTTATTATTAAAATAATTTAATTTGTCTAATCATATTCATTATATAGAAAAAACAGAAAATCAAAATTTATTGAAATTGAAAAAACATAAATATAATATGCATTATGAACTGTTCATAAGTTGGTTTATAAAGTAGGTGCATACAGCGCCCACTAAAACAAATCAAGATTGATGAAAAGGTACAAAGGCAACACTCACTAACAGTGAAAATTCATCACACAAGAATTCAAGATAGATGAAAAAAGCACAAATCTAACACTCTAATGGCATTAACACTGAAAATTTATGATTAAAAGATTAGCAAAAGTCATGTATGCTGCAATTTATATAACTGTTTTTTATGTTGAATTAAATAGAATTTTACAGGTTGTCAGGTAATATAACAAAGGGAGCCACAAAAGAATGACAACAATTCACTATCCTAAGAAATTTGTGAAGGAAACATTTTTGCCATCAAATATATAACAAACTGCATTTTGTTATATGCATGAGGTGCGATTACTGAAGGCACTCAATTAATTGGCTAAAGATGATCATGAGAAGAAAAGGAATAAATGTATGTGTTCTTGATCTTATATATAATTTTTTTGGAACACTTAAACAGTTAAACATATAGAAGAGAAAATTTGCTATAGGTTATACTTAACCCATTAATTTAATGAGAGAATAAACAAAAAATTAAAATGGAGAAATAAAAAACTCTCCAAATCAAACCTTCTTGTGCAGTAGCTTTTTCCAATCAAAATCAACCTTCTCATTCACTTGCCATCCATACTCCCTTGAATCCTACACAAGATGAAAGAGAAGTGAGTAAAAACTAATTGTAGAAAGCGTTAAAATGAATTTATCTAAGAGGTACAAAATGTGTCATTAAATAGCATCTCTAGACAAATCAAACTACACAGTTTGTCATATGCGCCTAATACATTCTTGAGAAATGGAAAAAGCTCAACATAAAATAAAATTAATTAAACTATAAAAAGAAAAATGATAAAGTACACAAAGTATTTGAAAAAAAAAAAATCTAATTATCATTCGACTATAACTTCATCTCAACTTTTCACTGCCAATCAACTTTACGGAATTAGTAACAGCACAAGATAACCTTAAATGATAAATTCAATATATTAGAAACGCCAATTTTTGTAGATCCTAAAAGATGCTCAAGAATACCTGAATTTCAGGCCCAAAAGTTGCTCCATAGACAAGAATCTTTTTAGGAACACACCCACGAATCACACACCTGCACCACATGTAGAGTGTAAACATTATACATGCACCACTAATGTGTGTAACTACCAAGTCTCAACCATCCCAAAATAATATCCAGATAGATATAAAATATATTTAAATAAACGATATATCACTAAAGTACCATTCTAAACATAAATATGACAACTTACGTTCCTCCAACACCTCCAATAACCTCTGAGCTGATTGGATGAAATGGCAGCTCGCAAATCCCAACCTTGCAATATGATTTTTGGAAGAGATTAATAATAGAACTAAAGATCCGCTAGATATTGCTAACAACAATATATAATAAACAAAGTTCTTGAAGATAAGTTTTATATCTGAAACAACACTAAGAATTTAATTATGATATTAATTAAACGTATAATGATAGAACGTCACCTTTACTGAATCACATGTTATTGAAAAACTTTGTGATGGGGTTTATGTTTCATCACGGCTGATGAAGTGTTGGATAAAACTTCAATGTACATATATTCTATCTGGTAAAAAACCTATATTCTCGAATAAGCTACTGAAATAACTCGCTACAATTCACAATGAAATCAACAACTACAGTAACCACCCAAGTGCAGACTATAGTAAATGGAAGTCCTCAATGAATCTCTTGAGGGCATTGGTAAATCAAACAGTTCCAATATCAAAGTGGGTTCCACCAAAGTCTGACTCAAACAAGCATACACATTGAATCAATAAATGCTACCTTAGCTCCATACTGAGCTGAAAATCTGGAAGCCCTAACACCACCACTGCCAGCACCAATCACAAACAAATCAAAATCATACTGAACCTCTTCAGTAGCATTCCCCACATCTCCATCGATCAGCATCTTCCTCGACATGATTAGAATACCAAATCCACCTAAAACCGCACAAAATACCAACAATCTATCAATCACCAGTAATGCATCCATCTACTCCTTATACAAAGCTCAAAATAACATCACGAAATTCAAAAAAACTGATAACATAAGATCCGAAATTACCACATCTAACAACAGCCTATAATTTACCACGAATTTTTCGGTTTTTCGTGCAAAAACGAATCGGAATCAGATATACACAGGATTTGAATCTTCCAACGATTCACAACATCGAATGAAACTGATAAATTCAATTTGCAATAGGTTTTTACCTGTTGTTGAAGAAATTAGAGTGAATCTGGTTGAGAATCGAAGGGTTTTGAATGAGAAATTTGGAGTAGTGGCGATTATTGAGGAATTTGAGACGGAGAATTCAGCGATGATCTGCACCACAGTGCATTTATAGTGCAGGGTTTGAAAAGGGTCGATGTTTGTACTCGTGGAGTGAAAAATGACAACAAATATAAAGAATAGTAAACCCGTATAATACACGGGTTGAATAAATAAAATATTAAATATAATAAAATTTTATTAGTTTTAAAATTATATTCTAAGATAATATATAAATGAAATTACACATGAGTAAAGATATAAGTAATAAAATATATAACAACTTTTTAAACTTTTTTGTTTAAAAAAATAAACATTTTGTTTTAAAACAAAATGTTTTAAAAAATTTTAATTATTGTAACTTCTAATTTTAATTATTTTTTATTTTATAATATTATAATATTTTGTATTTTTAAAAAACTCTAACATTTTAAAAAACTTCTTATTTTATACAAATTTGTTTTTTACAAATAAGATTAATAAAAAGATTTTTTTTTCAATTTATTAAAAAAATATTCTTGATCTATAAAGAAATAAAATAATATTATTAATAATTATGGTAGCTATTAAATAGGAGAGAGATGCGGGAAAAAAATGATTAGGTGAAATGTGGTGTTGACAAGTGTCACGAGATTAAGTTTTTAAAAAAGTTAAAAGATGAAAAACATCAGGAAAAATAAAACCAAAGAGGTTGAAAATAGAAAGGTAAAAAGTTCTCTAGTCTATAAAAAAATTGCTAGTGAGGAACTTATTACATGAGTCTAGTTGTGTATAAAAGCGGATTATTAATCATTTTTTTTATAATTACATTAAAAATTATTATTTTTTATTTTTTCTTCTCAATTAAATAATAATTTTTATAAATTTGTCATTCGTTATCTTTTCATTTTCCTCTACTCACAATCACTTTTCAAAGTATTAAAAAGTTATAAGAGTTGAACGGTGTTTCCCAAAATAAACAAATAAACAGTAACATTTTTTCTATAATCTACTCACAATCACTTACAATCATTTCCTATAATATACATGTTTATGGGGAATGTACTATGAATGCTTAAGAGTATTTATTATTATCTAAGTGCATTCACGATGGATTTTTCATTATCATCCTTACAATTACATTTTAAATCATTACTTCTTCTCTTATTTTTTTAATTAAATAATATCTTTATACATTTATTATTATATTTTTTCTCTTCAAAACTCACAATGATTTTCAAAAATAATAAAAAATTTATATGAGTTGAATAGTGTTTCTTCAAATATTCAAATAAACAAATCTTCACCACTTACAAGCTATAATATAGGAAACATACTTATAGCAAAACAAGTTGTCATTGGGCTTAATTGCTTTAAGGTTCAAGGATTAAAGTAGTGGGTTTTAAGGTTTCAAAATGGTTTCTATCTAGCTTATTAGGTCAGCCATAGGCCCAATATGGCTTTTGTTATCAAATTAGTTTTAGATTAGTGGACTTATCATTGGAAAGGTGTTGTAAATGATGTTTAAACTTTACAAGTTAAAAACCTTATAAATTGGGCTATTAGGCCAAGTCGGGCCAGTACACCTTTAGGATTTTGTCAAAAACATTCCTTCAAAAGTAGTTGTGTTGATAATTAGATTTTGTCAAATATATTCCTTCAAAAATAGTTGTGTTGATAATAAGATTTTTGTCAAATGTTTCCTTATCAAATCAAGTTATGGTCTCACCGGTTGCAATTATGCCTAAGGTATGAATTTTGGGTTGTGAAAATATAATATTATATTTTTGTATTATATTATGATATTTTATGAAAAAATGTTTTCAACGTTAAAAGCACTTCAAATTTTTTTTTTTTTTTTTTTTTTTTTTTTTTTTGTCTTTTGAGACATGTTTAATGAAATTGTTATGCGTGTGACATTTTAAATTTTTATACAAGTTTTAGAGTTTTACAAGCTTACAAGTGTATAAGTTTCAAAGTTTATAACTTTACAAGTTGAATGTTTGCAAATTTACATGTTTAATTTGTAAGTTTGTAAGTTTATAAGCTTACAAGCATGCTATTTTACGAGTTGATATGTTATACATTCTTAAAAAGTTTACAAGTACAAATGTGTATGGATAAAGTTTTCAATAAATATTTTATAACATGTGTCATGCAAGCTATACGAATGGTACTTTAAGACGTATAGTCATTCAGGATGTAGGGTATGTATATAATACGCCTCTTAATACAAATTACTTTATCTTCCATTATGTGTTTACACTTATACATTATGTTATGTATTTGATGTTCCTCTTAGTACAATCTACTAATTTGCGTGTCAAAATGTGCTCCGTTGGCCACCTTTTAATGTGCTTTTTGTACATTGGTACATGCCCAAGGTAGTTTCCACTTTAACCAAGCCAAATCTGGGCAGCAGATTCGCTGGACTGGCGGGTAACCCGTTTGAGGATTTAGGTCAGCTGCATCATTAGTGACTCAAAAATATAAACAATTACAGAAGTAGGGTAACAGTAGAAATAGGGTGTTATGAGTTTCATTTGTTTTTGTCTTTCTTTATGTATATCAAAATTAGGGTTTGTATAGCTTGTAATCGAAGAATTGCCTTTCTCGAATTCCCAAGTTCTGTAAGACATACCGAACTGACAACAATCACACAGTCAATAAACTTTTAGCAAATATATAAAACGTGAACGTTTCACAAGAAAATCACAACCAATGTTAAAAAAACCATAAGTTACGTATACGTAACCACGATTTACGCGAGTATAACAGAAGAAGCAAAACAAATATAACTAAAGTAAAAAGGGTGTGGGTGTCTATATTCTTCTCTTTCCCATCTACCAAAATTTGTTCTATTGGGTGGATAGTTTAGAGTTGGAAGTAATGAGGAAATTGAGATGGGTGAGGGACGACGATGGGTTGTGGGATTTGGACGTTTCGACTCCGGCCACCGTCACCGGCGTCGCCCGACCCGTACCCGGCGACCCGATCCCATCCGTCCTCGGGTTGTCCAGAGGTATCCGTCTTTCAAGACCCAAACAAGTGGACTTCTTCCAGCGGTTCATGTTTATGCCCTTTATCCCCTCATACTCAATTCACACTCCTCATGCTCAAGGAAGCAGTGGATTCACTCTTCAACGTGTTTTCTCCTTACCCACTTTCGCCCTTGATCGCTGGTAATTTCTGTTTGAATTGAGCTCACGTTTGTGGGTATATGTACAATTTGGATCCTAATTGAACAATTGTTTGGGATTGTCTGTTATATGAGTGTGAAATTTGCTGATTTATTGTTTTGTGACCTTAAGATTATGGGTTCTAGTCCGTCAGAAAACTATCACAGTATGTTTGGTAGTCTTTTAATGTTTTTTAATAGGAGTTGTTACTGAATCAGTTAGAGATAGAGTGTGTTTGGTTCATTTAAAGTCTACCTGTTAATGGTTTAGGGTTTCGGGAGCCTTTTAACGGGTAAGTTTTAGAAACATGTTGAATGATTAAGAGGCTACCTCTTATTTAATCAGGCTCGTAATGACTTAGCTCAAGTTACCAAACAAGCCTAAGGGTGTAGTGTAAGACTGGTGGGAGCTAAGTCAAGCATCGGATACGCCCTTTTAGAGTTGTTGGTTCAAGCATAAGGATATCAAAAGACAAACCCTTTTGTTACAGCCCCTAATTCTCATTATTATTGCTAATTATGTGATTCTGATTAGTTCAAAAGGGAGAAGTATTAAGCTAGTGATAGTTCTTGTAATCTTGTCTATGTATGTGGATAGTTTTTCATTATGGCTTTTGAGAGCACGAGTGTTTTGGAATCATGAATCACATTTCACATATTCGTTTTGTTTTGAACTGGTTACAAACTCGACGCAGGTTTGGAACAGTGCTTGGTCAGTTTAATCTGCAAAAGTTGGTGTCAAATATCAAGAAAAACGGGTTCAGGCAACCTAATAATCAATCTCCATGGTTCCAAAGCATTGCTAGACATCTCAGTGATAAAACTTTGTATGCAATTGATTTCTGCTCTGAATTCTTCCTAACACCTGATGATTCTCTTCTTCTAAGCTTTGAATCTTATGGTGATGATGACTACAAGACGCCTCGAAAAAAAGCTGTTTTTCATCACAAGGCAAGGATGCCATGTAATGTGAAACCTTAATTGTGCTTATTTTGTTACATATTAGTATCCAACTGCTACTCATGAGAATGTCCCTTACTTGTTTCGGTTCGTAATATTATACATTGTTGCCTGCTTGTCTTACATACCAATAAAAGGTCACATTATAGTAAGGGTGATCTATATTTGTTCTATGTCGACAGGTGGTTAGTCTTTTGACATATTTGGGTGCATAATCCCCTAATATTAATATACTTGCTTAATCGCCTTCCTTTCTTTTCCCCGTATCATTAATGCTCATTTTGTATGTATTATGTGAAATTAGTGGTCTCTATCAATTGCACATTAACATAAGTATTAGGATTTCTTTTTAAATTATGATTTTGTTGGTGGAACCCGTCAAATCATAATCGTCATGGTGGACGCCGGACAGTCCTTTATATGCTTGAAACTATTCTGCAATATCATAATTCTCTCTTAAAACTTGTGTATAAACTTGAGTATGATGCTGTGACGTTCAGTGTTGGCAATCATTTCACAGTCTAACTTTGAGCATTTTACTGTGAATCTTGATAGACTCAAATTTTAGGTTATAAACTTCGACTAAAATCTGATGTGGTCTTGGCTGATTCTGAATTCTGTTGTACAAATTGACCTCTTTCTATTGGTATAGGGCTTTCACTTAATTCACCTGAAGTGTAAGATACTAGCATTGTTTCTTGCAGTTCCCAAATCATAATCTAACTCTAGAAGCCGCTTCTCCTGGACTTTTTATCGACAAGGATGGGACTTTCTGGGATGTCCCGTTGACCATGGCCATTGATCTAGCATCTGTTGCTTCTTCTGATAGTGGCCCAAGTTACCACGTCTGCATCAACCATAACTCTGGACCACCAAAAAAATTTGGAAGCAATCAAAACGATGCAATGGTCGCCTCTTTACAGCCTGGTTTGTCCGCAACAGCTGCTTTTTCTTTCAGAAATAATATTGACATATGGAGAAGTGAAGCACCCAAGTTGAAGATGGTGCAACCATACGACATATTCCTCTCCAATCCTCATATTTCAGCAACAGGAGTCATTGGTAATCAACACCGACATGTTCTGTTGCTATTTTGTTTTAACAAATTTCATGTTTTCTTATATGCTACCATGCAGGAGGTGTGATGACTGCATGTTTCGGAGAAAACTCAGTTAGAGCGCCACCTGGCAATAGTTTGAATGAAGGATTTGGTCTTGGTGTGAGGAGGGGAAATTGTGCTATTTTAGCTGATTCATTTGCAACAGTGTCACTCTCTGCACAGCTCGGAAATTTCCAGAAGACGTTCCTTGATCTAACTCGTTTTCAGGCCCTCCTAGATTTCCCTTCTGGTTCTACTTTTTTCTCAGGTGCTGCTCGTTTAGCAACAGATGTATACAATTCCCGAGAACCTAATCTAGAAGCAGTTCAGAAAATTTGTCCAAATACCACACTTTCATTTCAGCAGCAGGTACATACTTAAATATTTCTATGACATTTGTTATTGTTATTTGATTTTTGCATATTTGTTCTTTAACTTAAAGGGAATATATGGGCCCAGAAATCACCAGCCGAACAAGTATGTTGAACAAACAGGAAGAAAAGATAAAACAAAATGCTTGTTTTGATCAACCCATGATTGACACTATATCAATCTAAATAATCGACCCCATACTGATTACATTCCAAGCGACCCACTTAAAAAGCCAACAAAACTAATCCTAAATTGACTAAAACTTTAACTTAGATAAATCCCAAAATTAAGTAAATTAAATTAGCTAATCAAACTAAGAAAGCAGATCAATTAAATAATAAATAAAGACTTATAATCATACTAAAACACCTAAAAACTTGCTGAATTTCAGCTGCCGGAAAATCAAAAAGTCGACCCATTCAATTTTTCAAACTTTCACACATGAATAAACAAAGATTAATTGCAACAAAAATGTCACTAAATAGTAACCAAGGGTGTGTTGGCATGTTGGATTGAAGATTTGGCATGAGAGAATGGGAATGGGAATGATATAAGATGTTGGCGGTTGAAGTTCAATGCAAGTAATGTTCTTTCAATCAAGACATATGGAGAGAATGGTTTTTCAATTTCTTAATCCATGGCTACTTGGAGACTAAAGGTCCTCTTCTGCATATGCTGCGAGTAAACACAACTTGTAGTTAGTTATTTTCATGTGCTAGTAACCGACCTCTTAGTTCTCAAAATTGTCTCCAATTTTTCATTTGCTACCTGTGAAGGTCAAGTTTTTGTGTCACAACATGTATGTGATTATCAAGAAAGCTTTGTGCTCTTTTTATCTTTAACATAGTGATGCACAATTTTTCCCATACATGATGCACAAAAATGTTGTGCATGACAATGAATTAGGAATATTTAGTTTATCTTTCTTTTATGCTTTGATTCGCCCAAGTTTCACAATTGTTCCACCAAGGTCACTAAAACTTTTTTATTATTTTTTTTTTGAAGATTTAACCGATCAAGTTTCCATTTTGTATTATCTGCTACAATTGAATGATGATTTTGATTTGGTGCAGCTTGTTGGACCCTTTAGCCTCAGGGTGGATTCTGGAGTAGAATTGGATTTCAAAAAAGATGACAATGGTAAGTTTTTGAAAGTGAAGGATCCTGTATTTGCCATAGAATATGCATTACAAGTTCTTGGTTCTGCAAAAGCTGTTGCATGGTACTCCCCGAGGCAGCAAGAGTTCATGATCGAGCTTCGTTTTTTTGAGACCTGAATCATAGTATGTTTCTTGTTTTCAATCAATTGTTTAGTACATGCCTAGTTCACTGTATCACCACTCTAACCAGAAAAAAATATATTTTTATTAAAGTCGATCAGCGGCCTTAGATGAGATATCATGACCATTGGATGTTTATATATTATGGTGAATTGGTGATGGTGCGCATTGATAAAATGGCGGTTTTAGTTTCTCGTTATAGGGTAGCGACTTAGATGAGATATCTGCTGATGTTGCTTGCTGTTTTCACACCAGAGAAAATGATTCCTTTTTTCTTGCTTGATCTGTTTGGCAAACAGGAAGAAATAATGAAACTTGAGGTTTGTTTTGATCAACACATAAGGATTGACACTTTATTAGTTTGAAATCCTGAATAATTGACTACATACTAATTACATACCATGCGACCGCTTAAATAGCCAGCAAAACTAATCCTAAAATGATTCAAATCTAACTTAGATAAACCTTAATATTGAATTAAATAAAACTCCAACTAACTTAATCAAACTATGATGAAACTAGTAAAACTTGATACGAAAGTTGAATTAGACGAGATTCCCCCAGTCCTTGCTGGCATAACTTGAAGAGACTGATTAGACGGAGGAACCAAGCTTGGTACGAGCAAAGAGCTAACCGGGCCATGAGAACTTGAACTTTGAAGCAAAAAGAATTGAGATGAGGTTTGGTTGTTAATCAGAAATAACAACATTGATTGATTTGACCCGATAACAAGGGATTTGGATGATGTGGTAAACCTCGCAAGCAGCGCATAAGAAGCCAGATCGCTACCCATAGTTGAATTGGAATTAGGCAGTAAGATACCCACGACCAGAATACAAAACTTCCACAACACCTTAGAAGAATGTCGTTCAAGTCGTATCAAACACTTGGATGGCGTCAATAAAGAAACAAAAATACCCGTATGAAATCAGATGTACTAGTCTTTAAATTGGATACCTAACAAGACAAAACGCGTGTTAAGGCACCACATGAGAGAAGGTAGAGCCTACACGTGACAACCCTTTGGTGTAAGAATCAACCTTTTGATTAGCGAAGATTATCGAAAGTTGATGAACTTCTTTGATCAAAAGGACTGAAAATTAATAAGGACTCGAACCAAAAAATTAATATTCAAGAAATGGGGTCAAACCGAAAAATTAATAAGGACTCAAAATAACAAATGGGGTCAAAGGCTTGGTTTACAGTTTAAACAACACAATCATTAAAAACAAAAGGAAGAATTTTTACCAATAAAGATAAACAATACTGCTAATGGTAAATTAAGTAGCAATTTGAATTAGAGTTTCAAATTCTAAAATAAGTTTGAAGCTTTAGTTGGTTTAATAACTTTTAAACGATTAGGTTTCAACAATCTTATAAATTAAGTCGCTTTGATACACTGTTTGGGATTCTTGACAAGTTTTATTATTAGTTTAATGCAACTTAAAAGTATATCATGAAACCATTTTTAATTGATCATATCATATATGCACACTAGAAGTCTAGTTGCAAGATAAATCAAGGGCTTGATCTTGTTGGAAACGATCGGATGACCTTAACTAATGACTAAGGTTGCTAGCCTTTACGCAAATCACCCGATAACCAAACACCTTCTATTAACATTGCTTGAAAACACCTAGGACCAGGTGTGTTTTCATTAAATAGTGGAGACCATCCATGAAAATACTGATAATATGTGACTAAATATACAATACGGGTAAACCACATGGAACATCCGTTTAATTAACTCTCTTTTCAAAAGAATAACTGTAGTGGGTGAAGGAATAGGAGGAGCTAGAGTGCGAAATATGTGGCAACATGGGTGATGTTTGAAAAGGTAATAATCGATAGTTCTTACCAAATGCACATAAACTTATAAACTCAGCAAACTGACAAATGTAACACCATTTCGTTTACATTACAACATGTCATCGATCATGCATTTGATCATTTGTTAAGAAACAATTACTTAAAGCTGCCATTGAATTGCATTGCATGTCATTTTTCATCAAGACATGATACTCACACTAGAAATCAAAACATAAACAAAAACAATGCTTAATGACAGATGCACAAGTAATCTCTCTCCACCCCTGCCTGGGATTGGAGCACCAGCTGGACCTGCAATTCAAACATATATATATTATTTTCGTATAAAGTCGGGGTGTTAATAGGATCAGTCTCTCTCTCTCTTGAAATATAATAAAGGTCCGCCCTCACTCTACCTCTCTCAAGACTCAACTCGCAGTTTTGCTATAGAGTGAGATTTAGGGTTCGTTAATTTGTTTGTTTGTTATTTATTATTTTTGTAGGTCAAAGGATTAATCTTGCCATAGTTTTGTTTTGTAGATCACAAATCTATATATAATTATTCCAAAACATTCTGTGAACTAAACGTCTAGAGGAGTCAAAAGTTAAAATAGGTTGTTTTAGTTGATATACAAAACTTTTCCATTAACTAAACGTGACTTATATGTTTATACAAGAATTAAATTTAATTTTGTTCACTAAGATTTGCTAAAAATAACTTTTTCTTCCAAAAGTTTATAAATATCAATTTTTAATTCAAAAGTTTAATTATCTGTTTCATTCTCGATAAAAATATTTTTTCATATTTTTAGTATGAAACTGAAATGACAGGTGAATCTTTTAATATGAAATTGAAACAACTGTTTTGGATGTAAGTATATATTTTTATAATCTTTTGAAAAAAGTAATAATTATTTTTAGAGCAGTAAAATCAAAATTTAACCATTTATACAACTGGAACTTTTCTCCCTTTAAATTTCTATTTTAATAAAAACAAACATTGCAGATTTTATGCGTTCAAAATTAACTTTAAGAAACAGAATTAATTTGTTACATTTTACTTTTAGCTTCCTGTTAAACGTACGTTAAAAAAGACAAAATATAACATATGTATGTGTAGTGTAAAAGTAGAAGCTAAGGAGAAGTTTGTTAACATTACCACATTGTCTTGTGGAGTTAACTGTTGATGAACAAATGCACAACATTCCTTCCGTTTCAACATCAAACCCACAAGTTCCACCCGATCTTCGGCACCGATCGCACCCCGTATCGGGGAAACTATACGACAGCCTGATCCCGTAGGACCAATCCACGGGCTTCTCGTCCTTCAGCTTATCAACATCGTAAAAGCTCGTATAATGAGTGCAGTCCAGTATATTCATGCTCATAAACTTGATCGTAGCATACGATGTAAAGCAACATGCGGGAGGCGTGTCGTTGGAAAACATTTGAAAGATCTTGAACGAGGTGCACGAGGCGTATAGGTCGCCACATGAGTGGGAAGCGGAAAAGTTGAAGCAAAGGGACTTGTAGTGGTTGAGGAGAGGGGAGTCGATGGAGCAATTGACGAGGGCGAAGACAGTGTCTGGAGAGGGTGGGATGAGAGCGGATTGGATATCGGACATGAGAAAGTCGTGGTGAGGTTGTAGGATGGTGCATGTGGACATCGAGGGGTCGTAGAGGGTGAGTGTTTTGGAGGCGTAGTCGATGGACTCCACTTTGTAGCTCCCCGACGGGGTTTGGAAAAAGAGGGCCGAGGTTGAGGTAGTGGGTGGTGTGGGCATGGGCGTGGGCGTGGTGATAGTGGGGGTCAGTGGGACGGGTGTGGTGCTATTAATAATGCTGCTGGTTTGTGGTTCAGGGTTTAGGGTTAGCTGTGGTGCAAAGGTGGTGGAGCAGTTGAGCATGTTGCGATATAGGGGGTGACCGCAGCCATCGTCGATGGCGAAAGGGTAGTCGATTCGGATATTGGCGCATGAGTCGCGGCAAACGGGAAGAGAGTGAGAGAGATGGAAAGAGTGAGCGATCAAGAGGATGAGGGATATGAGAGACATAATGCTTGTGTGACAAATGAGGTGGTGTTTTGAAATAAGCCATTTGCTTTCGGCGATCTCCGCAAATTGCTCGACCACTTTTTATTGAAAAAGCTGTTTTCTTTTTTACCTTTTGACCCTTTCGATTACATTTAAACATAAAAATGATTATGATTCTTTTAGAATACAACAAAACATTGTTCGTGTTTAGCGAACAAAAAAACAATTATGATTTTCTAAGCTCGAGCTTCCGTAAGTTGAACGAGCGTAACTCGAGCTCTTATAAGTTTAACGAGTCATATAAGGAAAAAAAGTGCACTTAAACAAAGAAAACCATACAAAAGTTGTTTCGGTTTTTTTTTTTTGCAATTTTCTTCAAATTTAACATGTGAAGAGACTTTAACTGTTTAAAATATTGTTGAGGTATTTTTTTGATAAAGAACATATAGTATATTATTTTTTTCCCTACTAAATATTGTTGAGAGACTCTTGTGAGACAAAAGAAAAAGTATATTGTATATTGTTTTTTATATGTAAAGAATTGTAGAAGAACTCTTGAAAGAAAAAAACTAAAAACATGTTGATTTTTATGGTATTTACTCTTTTGTTAATCTATAATATGAAATATAAGATTCGTAACTCTACATGCATGTCATTTAGTTAATCTTTTGTATAAAACAAAATAATTTTTTTCAACATGTCATTTTTCACACCCATTTTACCAAATGTCATTAACACAACAAATCAACAATTTAATGATGATATTAAATTCTAATTATATTATTTATGTTCTTTTAAAATTATAAAACACATTTTTAAGAAATTGAAAACATGTATTTTATTAGAAATGTATTTTTAAAATAAAATATTATGAAATTATAAGTTTATTAACACAGCTAACTTTTTTCTAAAAATAATATTGTTTAAAAACAGTTTATTTTAAGAAATGGAATGTTTAAAAAATTTTTTTGAACAAAAGCTATTTAAAGACAAAAATTTAAAAAAAATGTTATTGTTTTATTACTTAAGATGGTTAATTATACGTAATTTCAATCATATTTATACTTAAAAGTTATTTTATAATTTTTAAATATTAATTATTAACCGTTTGTAATGTCTAAACTAGTGTGGTTAATATGACGCCATACTATATTTATACGTGTGTATGTCATAGTAATTGTATTCATTTCGGCATTTTTGTCAACTCCTTTTCATTTCTTCATTGATCTCTTGCTCAGCTGCGTTATTTCTTCCCGAAAGATACTCAAGATTAGCTTAAGATAATAGGGAAAGTGCATTGTTAGATGAGTTGAGAAAGAAAGATAGAAGACCACATGGTTGTAGACATTGGTGAAAGTAATTAATAGTTTTTACATTTGTGTATTTATTAAGTTTGATGTTATATTTCATTAAAGTTTAATTAACTTCGATTTCGTAAAGGTTTCACCACTCTCACGAAAAGAAACATGACTTCCTCTCATTGATTTGCATTCATTCTAATGTTTGAACATCTCAACTCTAGATTAAAATTGTTCGGTTATTTTCAACTATTAAAGTAAAGAGAGATTTTAAGTAAACAAACGAGTGAAAGAAGCTTAAATGACAATATGACATGAAAAGACAAAACCATATTGCTCACTTGTGACTTGTGTGAGGACATGTCTTATAAACAACACCAACCACAAATGATTTGAACAATTTTTAGTTTAATATTGAATTGTTAATGTTTACAAAAATTTTAACAGTGATGTATACACCTGTTTTTTGAAGCGAAGGAAAAGTCCTTACGTATCAAGAATGATTATCAACTCACAACATAAAGTGTCGATAGGCCAAGTGCAAAATATTATTACTATGAAAATCAAAACCTTATAGCAACATCAATGAAAGTCCAAACTTCGCCACTGTGTTCAAGGTTGGTATAGGTTGAACGCCCGACTTCATATTCATAAGATTTCTATTTACACTCACGATTATAAACCAAATCAACAAATTCTTCATACTACGTTTCGATCATGTCGAACAATAATAGAAAGATTTCTATTTACAATTCTATTAAGAATGGTTCAACTTGGGTTCCATTTTTTCTTGTAGAGAATATTCAGTCTAACAATCTCTAAAAATCATATCATACTAATATCCAAATCTGTCAATATCACATCACTTGTATTAGATATTTCATCATCATACTAACATTTGGCATGCATAAATCTAAAACTTAACTTTGATTTCACATACTTGATAAAAAATACCAAATAGATCACTAGATCAGTTCAAGTTTCATCAACCATTTTGACTGCAAATTTCAACAATTAGATTATATAAAACAAAAGCAATATACCATAAAGGAAAGGCCATTATTGCTTTGTAAGTAAGAGCTCATCATCTTATCCAACCCATCAGATTCCGCTATCCGGCCAGTCCAAGAACTTAGTGCCTTGAAGGGAATCCGGGAGATATGACTGGAACGTCAAAGGGTTATCTGGAGGATAAATATACCCTTTTGCATATCCAACTTCTTTCATCAATTTGGTAGGTGCATTCCTCAGGTGCAACGGCACACCCTCATTTTGACCAACCGACTCTCTCACGGCTTTCTTTGCAGCCTCGAGCGCTCTGTATACAGCTACTGATTTTGGAGCAAGCGCTAGATAAGCAACACATTGAGCTAGGTTGATGCTACACTCCGGCATACCAAGAAAATGACACGCCTGATAGCACGAAACAGCCTGGGTGAGAGCCGAGGTGTCTGCTAGACCAACGTCCTCACTGGCAAACTGTATAAGCCGACGCGCAATGTAGAGAGGCTGCTCACCACCTTCCAACATCCTCGCTAGCCAATACATCGACGCGTCTGCATCACTCCCTCTCATGGACTTGTGGAGCGCGCTTATGAGATTGTAGTGTTGCTCCCCGTCTTTGTCATACGCAATATGCTTGCTTTGTAAAGCTTCTTTCGCGTCATCTAGTGTAACATCCAAAACCACATCCGAATCAGTTGCTGATCGCGCTGCAGCACTAACGGCTGAAACCTCAAGCGCGTTCAATGCAACCCTCGCGTCCCCATCACAATGCTGCGACAGATACTCAACAACTTCACCACTCGCTTTAACAGCTCCTCTCCCCACACTCAGGGCCAAACCTTTGTCAGGGTCATCAATAGCGCGTGTTAGGATCGCGGCAATGTGGGCGGGTTGAAGGGGATTAAGAATAAGGACTCTGCACCGCGACAACAGCGGCGTGATCAAATGAAACGAAGGGTTTTCGGTAGTGGCCCCAATGAACACAATACTCCCATCCTCAATCACAGGCAAAAAGGAGTCCAGTTGTGATTTGTTAAACCTATGAGCTTCATCTACAAACAACACAGTTTTCACAACACCACCATTGATATTATTACTATTTCTTTTGTGTTTTCTAGCTTCTTCTACAACATCCCTAACATCTTTAACACCAGCATTTACAGCAGATAAAGAGACGAATCGATATGAGGAAGTAGATGAGCATGAGTTAACTATGGCTTTGCCAATGGAGGTCTTACCGGTGCCGGGGGGTCCCCATAGGATCAACGACGGCAATCGGCCGCGGTCGATGGCTGATCGGAGGAGAGAGGATTTTCCGGCGAGGAGGTGGTCTTGACCTACTATTTCGGCGATGGTTTTAGGGCGCATTCGTTCGGCTAGTGGTTGTTCATCACGATGTTTTCTTTTTCTGAGGTGTGGCGATGGCGGTGGTGGTTGGTGGTGGTTGGCGGATGAGTGCGGTGGTTGTTGGTGGTGGTTGTCGGGTGGTTGCCGGTGGTCGGAGGAATTGAAACGGAAGAAATTGTTGATTTTGGGCTGAGAAGTGGGGGTTTTTTGGTTGAGAATCCATTCGGTGGCAGTGAGAATAGAATTGCCGCCGGTGGCGGTGGCGGTGGCGGTGGCGGAGAGAGCTTGAGAAACTAAGTCGTCGGAAAACCCCATTTCTAGAAGCTGTTGTTTTTCCTTCTCCATCTCCCCTGATTTCTCTCCTTCCTGCGTTGGGTAATAGACATCAACTCATTCACCCTCTTTCAATTTAACTAGTTTTTGCGTTATAAGAGCACGTACGCGACATGATAAAATATATAGTACAGTCGATCCAGTTTATTTTCAAATGAAATTTGCGTCAAAAAGTAGAGTAATGTGAATGTATACCGTTGAATGGTAGCGTATTATATCCTTACACGGCTCCAAACATAGGTCGAGACATATACCAACTCAAAACGTACATAAAAATAAAGCCGTGCGACGACGTTGTATGTGGCTTGATAAAGTTTAGACTACAAACGCTCAGACTCGTTTTCAAACTAAGTTTATGTCAAAACTTTGCGTAACTTGAATTTACACCAACGAATGAAAACGTATTATATTTTATCTGACTCGTTTTCAAACAAAACTTACGTCAAAACGTAGACAAACTCAAAACACAGACGACTATGATTACAAAGTTCAGTGATTAAATTATTAAGCCTCCAAAATATAGAGTATTACAAAAAAAAAACATGAAATTTAGTGGTCAAATTCATAAATGTTCAAAGTTAACTATTCATTTATTTTTCTATTAATAATAGAGTAACGTGAAAATATTGGTTGTGTAGAGGGACCCCTTTCACATCTGTTCACATCTAATAACGCTAGAGGATGGTGTTTTACGCCCCGACGTGACACATCAGCTTTCATGAGTCATGTCCCTATGAGTGGAAATCCAATAGGCGCGCGTAGGTCGAGATTGAAAGGAATCCAATAGGCACGCGTAGGTCGAGATTGAAAGGCAAGAAGTGTTTCAATCTTTTTCATTTTTATGAGCCCGGTTCTGATATTAAAAAATGAATTGTTTAATTCTTTGAAAAATCAATTCCCAACCAACACTAAATTTTACTCCAAACTTCCTTCGTAACGGAGCATTTAAGAAAAACATGGTTAACATATTCGACATCGAGCAAACATAAAGAGCAATCAACAAATTGCACCACTAATGCCTCTATGCGCCAAGGAAGGGGCTAGAAGAAGGCAACTTTGAACCAAACGCCAAACAAAACAAGTGAATGTTTACTTAGGATCCATTTTGACCTTAAACTAGAGGCAAGTTGCGTACTTGTGGGGCATGAGTGCATGATTAGCTATCCATTTCCTACATGACTTTTTTGAAAAGATTTTAGAATGGCCCCCTCTCAAATCCAATAATCATGTGCTTTAGAAAAATTGTAGCTATTCATCATGTACACAAAGTCATTAATATCTTACTACATCAAGGAACTCTAGTATTTTATAGTTCAAAACTTAGTAAATTTTTAATCGAAACATTATCGAACCACTTATCACTCCATATACATATATTTATGGTGGTGTCTGGCCAATTAGTTTTTATAGAAACCATCAGAAACTCCTTATGAAGGTTGGGTCTTTCGGCCTGCATTCTCTGTTCTAGAACCAGCCACTAATGAACATTTGTCAGCCAAATCTCTACTATTCCATGATGAACATGTGTATAAATTATTAGATAATCAACTAAAGTGTTGGGGTTCAAATTCTGCAGGATGTATGTTCCGGTTTATTTATCTTGTAAGATTTAAATTGATGTAAAATGCTATTTGGAGTTTTGATAGATTCTAAATACGTAATAAATCAATAGATAAATTAACTGAAGGACGTTTGCTGAAATAGGAATATAAGTCTCTCAAGTTAGTTTAAAAGAATTGGCAAATATGTGGTTTAATTCTACCCTTAGGTAATAAGTTTTGTTATAGCTAGTATGAAACTAATATTTTCATAACGAGATAAGTAGAAGTAGGCATGAGAAACTGATTATCAATGACTTGAAATCAATTTTAAAACCAAAAGCAAACACTAGCTTTATAGTTACATCGATGTAAATTGTAAACTCACAATCAACATTCAGCAAGTTAAGTTATCGGATTAACATTTTTTTTTCATCTTTTCGAGAAGAACCTTCATTAAGTAAACACACTTGTAATAAGCATTTTGACAGTCTTTACTAACATCAAGATGCAAGTCAAAAGTATGAAAAATGCTCAACACAATCTCGCTTAATTATATAGTAATCGTTACAACATTTAAAGAGAGAATGAATAAGATTACTGAATTAAACCAAACTCTAACCTCATCACGCAATAAGGTTACCAAACCAAACCCTACAAGGATGGGTCCGTCCTAATACATTATACATAAATGGCTATTGGGGGTGGGGTTTCTTTTATACAGTATAAACCCATGATTTTTTTTTTTTTTTTTTTTTTTTTTTTTTTTTTTTTTTGAGGATGGTGAGATTGAAAATCAAATGCACCCTGACACGAATTTATCCGATAGGGACTGTGGCATACCATCTTGTAAACAATCAATTGGAGGTATAGTGAGAGTCTCCTGCACCCCATAAGCATTCCAACAAAAGGGATCATCCACCAATTCGCCTTCAAAGGGTAGCAACTCAACCTCAGACATGGTTATGTTGGTGCAAGCAACGGTGTCACTGCAAGCAAAATGTATTGGAGGGCTACGCACGTCGTATGTTCCCTTTATGTTCCTGTAAGATATGTCTCGAACATACACTGCTGACGTCTGGTTTAAGCACTTCTTGTTCGCGCAGTAATACTGGTCTATGATGGCGCAGTTCCTCACATTCTCCATTTGGATGTTCTCAAAGGCTATCCCTGTCACGGACCCGGCCCCACCCTGCCAAGTCTTTATCCTCACCCCATTGTCCGAATCATGTATCATTACGTTTCTCACGGTTATGTTTGAAACACACGCCTCCGAGTTCTGCACCCCTAGGCTCCCAATACTGCACATATACATGTACATTTTCCCTTTATTTAATTACCTTCATTAATCTATAAATTACGTCCCACAACCAAAAGATTGTAGGTTCTAATAAAAAAGCCTATTAAAAAAAAAATTTACATACAACACACACCTGATCCCATGACTAGGCCCACAAGTCACGCCCTCTATATCAACGTGTACGCAACCGGGTCCAATGGAAATGCAATCATCCCCTGATTAAAAAAAAAAAAAAAAGAACAGTTACTAAAATTATTACAAGTAAAAATCACTAGTTAAACACTAATTTGGTGTAGATGAATGAGGTTGCTACCATTGCCTATCATTGAATTGTAAATGCCCACAGACTTTGTATTCTCGATATGGATCCCGTCGGTGTTGGGGCTGAGTTTGGGAGCGGATATGGACACTTTGTCTATAAGTACCCCTTCACACCCGTCGAATTTCACGTGGAACATCGGGCTATTTTGGATCCGTAGTCCCGTCAGTGCCAAGTTCGAGCTCATAAAGAAGCGAATTAACTGACATGTAAAACACATTTCATTAGGTCACATGTAAATTCATCACATATGTAAGCTAAACTAAACAAAACAAAACAACATCATTCAAGAGGTGATCTACTTACTGTAGGGCTGTCACATGGTCCAGGCAATGTTGACCCATGGGGACCCTGAAACAACATTTATTAGGAAATAATAATAATAATAATAAATAATAATAATAATAATGAGTTTTGACATCAAGTTAAACTAAATATAACAGGGGTGTTTAACGGTTCGGTTAACGTGTTTTTTTACCCGATGCGGCTTGCAGGGGAGTTCCCACCAATCTTTTCCATTGCCTTCAATAGTACCGGAACCGGTTAAAGTCATGTTATTAAGTTTATAAAACACCAGCCATTGCCTGTTGCTATCTTTCTTCGGCCAACAATCCGGTCCTGCAGGTGGCATCAGGATCCCATCCACCTAGAATATCAAAAACCCGAGAGTTAGCCTCTGAATCATTCAACATGTTTTTAAAACTTACCCATTAAAAAACTCTATAAACTGTATGAACTTTTAAGTGAACAAAACACATTCCACCTCTAACTGGTTCAGAAGTAACTTTTTAATAGAATTATTAAAAGACTACCAAACAGCTTATTACCTGAAACACAAGCCCAGGTTTGCAAGGTCCTGAGAAGATTGTGGAAGTTATCATGAAAGTGCAACCAGAGGGCACTAAAAGAGTAGCTGATTCCACTGCACAAGCTTCCTTCCAAGCCGCTTCGAATGCACCGGTGTCGTCTGTTGAACCATCTCCAATGGCACCATAATCCTTTACGTTGAAAACACAATCTTCCGGGTCCGTTGGAGCTGAACCGGGGTCCGATGGAGCTGAACCAGGGTCCGATGGGATGGCTGGTGGGTTAGCCGGAGCACTTGCACTGGGTGGTTTCTTTGGCTTGTGGAAATGAAATCTTCCTTCCCCAATGGTTGATAGAAGTAGCAAGAAAATAAGAGAAAAGATCTTCATTGATTGAAATAATAATAATAATAATAATAACAATAGTAATACTATGAATTTTAGTTTTCCATAAGAAATGGAAGTTAAAGGAGAAGAATAAACGGTTAGGGAGGTGGTGGTAGTGGTGTGAAGGAGGCTTGTGACTGATTTATATTAGGTGGGTCTTGTGGAGCGTGACACGTGTCAGCTTACAGTTGGTTTGTCTTTCTGTGGCAAATACGGAATAAGTATGTGGCTGTCTACCCTTTTCACCTTTTTCCTTTTTATTTTGTAGTTTTTACTTTTATTTTTATCTTTTTTAGATTAATTTAGGGGTGTGTCCACATGCCATGTTTAATATTACTATTACACCACCCGCCCTAAAACTGGGGATAACAAATTTCGATTTGTTTGCTATAAGAATTAAAATTGTTTAATAAAAAATATATTATTTATCATTTTATGTTTTTAAAAATAGTTAAAATTAAAATGCTAGACTTCAAGATTTTTTTATTTTTGGTTCGTAAAAACATATAAAAAATTATAGACGTGAGATATAGGTAATTAAATTAGTTTTTTTATGTTTGATACTTCTGTTACTCATGTCATCTCAAATATCTTAAACATAATAAGATTAGTACATGCTTTGCCAGTCCTACCTAAAACTAGAGCTATTCACAACAAGAGAAAAGTCGAGACGATACAAGTCGAGGCGAGTTGAGTTTGATTTGGCTCAAATCAACTTAATTTGTGAATGAGCCGAACCAAGATGACTCGGTTTGTAAGAAGAGTTCGGTTTGGTTTATAAACGATCCGAGTTAAGCTAGCTTAAGAGTTGATTTCAAGTGAGTTTTTTCAAGCTTCTTTAAAGTGAGATCATGGGTGGACCTATATTGTTGTCATGGGAGTTACTCGCACCCTATCAACTTTTATTTTTTTCTAGTTTATATGATCATTTATATCGACCGAGCCTTAAGAATTTTTGATTTTAACATCCATGAATATACGATCAACCCAAAGAAATTTTAATGTAATATTAGAAAATTTAAAAAGTATAAACCTATTATATTTTAATATTACTAATTATCAACTTATGATTGTATTGATTTGTTGTATTATGTACATAGCTTTTTTTACTTTCAATTTTTTTGTTATAAACCCAATATTTTTACATCTTTCATAATTGAACCTCTATATTTTTTCACTTTTAACTTTACTCACCTATACTTTTTATCTTTTACAAAATTTTTGATTTACGGTATAAATTTTGAGAGTTAACACGCCCATAAACGTGCACGTGTGGTTCATCGTTGTTACGCTTATTTTTTTTCCCGTTTAATATCCTCATCGCAACGTGCGGGTCCTAGATCAACTAAGTTATTGTTTTTAATATTTTATATGTCACGTGCGTGGTTCAACGTTTATACTTTCTGTTTAGTTTTATTTTTTTCATTTATATATATTTTTTTAATACGAGTTTTTCGGTGTTGATGGTCGTTGAAGGTGATGTGACAATGGTGCTACTTGGCATAATTTTACGCCTCCCGACGCAACGCGAGGGGCTTAATACTAGTATATACTAATTATCAGTTTTCTTATGCATTATGTGTTGTACAACATACTGGTTGTACCCACCTTTTGTCTTATTTTTTTCCATTTAACGGCCCAGTCGCAACGCACTGGTCCAAGTTTGACTTACTTATTGTTTAATATGTTTTACGTTTCGCATAACGATGATGTGTCCTTAGCGCTATGTTTCGGTCCAAGATTGGTTTTATTTTTTTTTTGTTTTTTATACGAGTTTTTCAGTGTTGGTGGTCGCTAACAGTGGTGTGTCCTTGGTGCTACTTGACATGGTTTACGCCCCCCTCTACAACGCGGGGGGCTTAATGCTAGTTACAAACTAATTAGCACATATTAAAAGTTAAGGTCATTATTCCATTAGCCTAATCATACTAATAGTTAACAAATTATTCAATTACAATTTACGAAGTTATAATATTGACGGTAATTAGATAAACGATTAGTTCGATCGCAGATCATATTCTAAACAATTTGATTGTTGCGCTGCCTGCCCAAGCCTCCAACTGCCTAATTGTCGACGAAATCCTTGCTACATAATCCTCAATTTAATAGGTACTTATTCTTAAGCTTTTATTTTAATGTTTATTTTGTTATTTGTTTGATTGTTATCTTGAAACTTGTTGGTTTGAATACTTTGTTAATGATAGCTTCATTATTAGTATTGCAGTCTACTTTTAGAATGTTTATATGGATGATGTAAATACGTAATTGGATTGAAGTAGTATATATTATGTAGTTTAAATTTAATTTTCTTTCATCTTTAAATTTTGTGTCTTAACAAAATTGATTTTTTTATTTGGTGATAGACAACCAACCATAAAAAATTTCCAACTTTCATAAAAAAAAAATTTTAAATCCGTCACTGAATATGATGTACACCACGAGTTACTTGAACATTGGTATACTTGAATTTTATAGTAATGGATGAAATCCAAATTTTAAACATCTTTGTGTAATTTAGCCTGGATGAATTTTATTGGTGACTTTATTAATTAGTAAACTTGAGAATATACCATACGATAGGAACTTAAGATGGCCTTTGAAGTTTTGTGTGAAAGGGAAGCTGGTCTCTATCCGTTTGTTTTTATGTGTGTGGTGAGAGAATAGAATGCAATATATCTACAATTATTCTCATATATCATTAACACATTTAATAGTTTTTTTTCTTCTCTAACCCGTGAAGAAAAAGATCGACCAGTGATTGTTTTCTCGAACATTGTATTTGGTTTTTAGTAATAAATTAATTAATTAACTATCATTTTAGCTCAAATGTAAAAAGAAGATGAATATAGTTTCCAAGCAGCAGGGGATATTGTAGATATATTATATATCCTAAACGACACGTAAACTAATAACATTAAGTTGTTGGAATGATGTCTCTTCCCGTTATGCATAAAAAGATGTACATTTGATAGTGGATTTAATAGGTGTGTTAAGTAGAATTATAACTAACTGACTGACTGACTGACTGTTATGAAAGAAAATCATCGTACAGATGCTTAAACTAAAAAGCATGCATGCTAACTACTAGGGGGGGCTTTCGGTTTGTGACTTTCGGTACGTAGGTTCACACTCATTGATCTTTTATGCATGTACTGGTTTTACATGGTTGTGCATACATGTTTGTATTGTAGCAATAAACGTATATATATCATATATGTATATCCCACCCACTCTTAAGTTGTAATATATATATGTAGACATATGTTTGTTGTACGTGATTAGATATACACACACATAAATAGGTAGTTAGTAGTAAGTAACATATGATGGAGGGCATGTGGGATATTGATATAAAAGCAAATGAAAAAGGAAACACACATAAAAACACACACACATGACACGTATTGTTTAAAAAAGAAAATAAAAAGCGTTCCTCGTGACACTTTGTTGTTGTTTAGTTTAATTCCTTGTGGCTGTGAAGCTGCTGGGTAGGGTCCAATCAATGCTTTGGAATAAATCCAATCACGGGGGTTGCTTCCATCCCCAAATATATGCCTACAATCTTACATATATATTAAATATACTGTACCTTTATATATATATATATATATATATATATATATATATATATATATATATATATATATATATATTTATGGGTACTAATATTCAGACACCTCACATTATCAATCGACACCTACTTGTATGATGTGTATAGCTCCATACGCGGTGTATAGGTCTTGGTAGTTAATACCCGACATTACAAGTAAAATCAGTCCATTTTAAAAAACCTATACGTGTCGTATTGGGTCATACGTAGCGTATGGTCTTTTCAGACGACAAAACTGGGTCTTGTTAAATAAGTTATCCAGAAGAGTTATATGTGATGTATAGTAGTATAGTACCATATGTCACATATAGCCTTGACGTGTATAGCTGGTCTGGGTAGGACGACTGACATCTATACGTGCGTATAGAGCCATAAGCTACGTATATGTGCAAGGTCACCTAAAATGTTGGTTGTTTTGGGGAAAAAATAAATCATAAGTGGCGTATAGGGCCATACATCATGTATTGGTACTGCCGCTATGGGATGTGACATCTTATACATCAGAGAATGTCAGGGAATGCTTTTTCGACTTATACGCGTCGTATGAGGCTATCACGCAAGTGTTCATTCGTCTTGCATAATAACTTTGTACACATCATACGCGAGTTCGTATTTTAACTTTTCAATATATGCGTGTGATTGGTTGCTGTCATTTTGTCACGTACCTTATGATTGCCAGCATATTACATACAGTAGTTGAGTTTGGTGTTCAACGCTTTTGATGTACATACATATATTTAATCAGTTTCATGGATCATGTGAGATTAACATACATTATCTCATATATTGCATATTTATTAACATATACATAGGTGCGTGTGCCCTCTTAGTTTACAATCATTTTATAAATTACAATACTAACTTAACAAAGTATACGTGATGGAATAGCTAGCTTGCAACTTAACCTTAACGTTTTTATATATTCTATTGCTTTATAAATAAGGAAAAAGTTATATATCTCACTTTTATTTTTTATGGAACCCAAATCACAAGACATAAATGTAAATAATAAATACACACACATATATGTGTGTATCAAACGAAAGATTGGTGAATAGGGTGTCAACTTAGCACTACACTTATTCCACTAGAACGAGTTCACTTTGCAACAAGTTGTTTGATCTCATGAGTTTAGTCTTTTGATTATTTAATTTTTAAGCTAATATATCTTTTTATAAACGGCAAAATTTTATTAAAAAGGTCAAGCAACAAGCTAGGGACCACCAAACATACAAAATTACACAAATACATTATACCAAACTTGCTAATTAATGTCTTGTGACTTAGCACTATACTTATTCCACTAGAACGAGTTCACTTTTATATCCTTCGCTATCTTATATATCGAAAGAGACCTCTCATTGAAGCTACTATCATCCCTTGCCTTTCAAATTAAATGAGGCTAAACGATACAGTGTGTCACCTTTTTGATCTTTTGAGGAGCAACCCAAGCATGGTGCTTGACTAACAATTTAAAGATGGGCATAAAAACCGGATCCGAACCCGACCCGGTGGACCGACCCGGACCCGGGTACGGGTAGTACCCGATGGGAGGTGTACCCGGGTTGGACCCGTTTAAACCCGTAGGGTTGGAACCGGTTTTAGACTTTGAGTTTTTTAGCGAACCCGACCCGAACCCGTGTTCGGACCCGACCCGGTTGAACCCGGTTTTGGACCCGATTTGAACCCGGTATTGGACCCGACCCGGACCCGGGTACAGGTAGTACCCGATAGGAGGTGTACCCGGGTTGGAACCGGCTTTAGATTTTGAGTTTTTTAACGAACCCGACCCGAACCCCGGTTCGGACCCGACCCGGTTGAACCCGATTTGAACCCGGTTTTGGACCCGATTTGAACCCGGTATTGGGGACACACACAAGAAAAGAAAATAAGGAAAAAAAAAAACTAAACGCGGTATTGGACCCGGTTTCGGACCTGACCCGACCCTACCCGGGTATGTCGGGTAGGGTTTTGCATTAGGTGAACCCCACCCGGGTTCGAACCCGGTTTCACCAAAACCCAGGTACGAAAAAATCCGGTTGGGCCCAACCCGGGTTGTACCCGGTTTCGGGTATTGGGCCGAACCCGAAATGCCCACGTCTAACTAACATGTCCACGATCGAGGAAGCATTCCTGCATGATAAACTACACCATCTTAACACCTCTCGCCATATAAAAATTGCGAACGCATATGCGAGAGATGATATGTCGATTCCCGATTGTCAAACATAAGTTGCATTCATTTAAGGGTAGCAGGACCCCCGCCCCTCTTGTGGGATTTTGCATGATCTCGCCTTCCAAACGAATCCATTTATTTTGGCAAGCACCCACGATATACATGACATTTGTCACACCTCCGCTGATAGTAAAAACACGAGGATGTGACGGAGGGGATCGTCATAACACATTAGGGGTCTAAAAGAATCTTTAAAAGAATTATCCTTCAATGGATCATGACTTCAACCAACACAAAGAAAAAATGTCAAGAACAATCAATATCATAACGTTATTTCAAACATGTACAAATAATTCAAAGTTACAATTCGGAACAAACAGAACAAAAACAAAACAATCTAACAAAGTACAAACCAAGCAAAATCAACATAATCCAAATAACCAAACATTTGTTTATATACTCTTGAAAAGGTAGTCTCAACTAGCGGTCTTCTAATCCAAGCACTCAAGCATTGTTACTTGAAAAGAAATGCTTTAAAAAACCAACATATGTTGGTGAGTTCACATGTTTATAAGTACAAAATAAGTTGTCATGTGAGTCATGTATAAAATATGTGTGTGTAAGAGAACATAATAGTCATAGAAGTCAACATAAGCTCATGGCCAGTCCAATTAACCAATAACATGGGTGGAGTGTCGGCTTGTTAGTACTAACAATAACTTTCCATTGAACAAGTCCAAATAAAAGTACATACTTATGAAGAAAAAATCTAGATTTGACCTTATGACTCAAATCACACATGATATACCAAAATAATTTTAAAACACAGCATAATTCAAAACCAACGAGCAAGTTTTTCCCCACAAGTAAAACATATTAAAAAGGACTGTGAAACTCACATCGATGTTTGTACAATCCAAAGTCCACAATAAGAATTATCAAGTATTATAGATACACAAAAACAAAATAGAATTACTAAAGGTCGATAAGACCTAATTAAATGTAATCCTCGTATTCTAGTCCTTAATGTCTATTCAAGTTCTCATTTTAATGAGAACATGATTCATATATCATTTCAAGTCCAACTTTGAGTTCCCAACCCTATTTCATTTTAGTTTCTAGTACTTAAAATATACCTTTGTCATTAATGTTCCCAGATGCACATTTATTAATCAAAGTTTGATGACATATTAACCTTAGATGTTCTTATTCTTAAATGTCTTAGAATCCAAACTTGAACCCAATTCTTAACTTAGTTTAGTTAATTAGTCTCAAATTTTAAAATTTAAGTTTATAATAATATTTTAACTTGTAGAGCTGATTGTGCATTGATCTTGCGTAGGCTGTTTGGAGGTCGAAACGATAACGAAATATCGTGTAATAAGCATTTTTGAAAGCTAAGACCTTAAACAAACTTTCAGAAAAAGAATCACCTTAGCTAGACGAAATATGAGGGAGATATGACCATACGAACACAAACCAACATTCTATCTGAATTTAACAGCTTTAACCTTTGATTTTGATGATGATGATGATGACGACGACAATGAAAACGACGATGATGAAGATGATGATGATGGCGGCGACGACGACGACGATGATGATTTATATGTTAAATGATGAAGAATGAGGGAGATATGATACTACAAACACTGACAAATATTCTATCTGAATTTAACAGCTTTGACCTTTGATTTTGTTTATTGCGTTTGGAGGACTCTCTGGATTTGTTTTTAGAAAATACCCAAAATCATGAACACAAGATTATATGTTAAATGATGAAAATCTTGAACACAAGATTAATAGTTTGATGATTTATATGTTAAATGATGAAAATCATCAAATACATGATTAAACAAGAACTAAATCGTCAAAACAAATGATTTTCTTACAAGAAAACAAATATATGAATAATGTTTGATTAAAATCCATTGTTAAATGATCCAATACATCAAAAATTGATGGAATAATGGTGATGATGATGGTTTTCGATGATGATGGTTTTCGAAGATAATGAAGAAGAACCAAAAAAAATTGAAAGTGATAGCCAGGTATAAGGTTAGAAAGAAACTTGAAAAGAAAACCATCAAAACAATAAAAACAAAAGAAGTGAAAGTTTCCCTTGTAGTTTTCGGCTGCAAATGGGGAGGGTGTGAGGGGCCCGTGCCTTTGGCCCGTCCCATCTGACTTCGTATTGTCTTGATCTGCGCGTCCTGATTTTCACGTTTTTAAAGTCTATGCAATTTTTTGATTTCAACATACTATTATACGCTATATAAGTTACTTAATTTATATTTTTGAATTAAATTAAGTCTATTTAGTAGAGTTTAGACAAAGTACACTGATGTTCGGTTCTTGTTACGTTTTTAACGTAAATTTATATTTTTACGTTTTGTCAGATCCCTAATCAAGTCCAAAGCGCATGATCCTCGTACTACCTCTAGTCCGGTGAACGTTTCATTGGGCATTGTCGTCAATCCTAGGCCCATTAGCATATATCAGACCCATAATGCACGGTTTTAATACTTAACGTGTCTACATGTTCTAATGTACCAATCACAGTTGAAGTCAACGTAAAGTCAACTTTCAAATCAAAGTCCACATTTAGTTAAAGTCAAAACCAAAAATTCAAAGCCGACGCTCAACGCACCTTTTTGTGACGGATGTCACAACATCTGGCAAAGATCCACCACAAGTCGATTTGATTCAATTATCCTCCTCAATGACTTGAACGATAAATCCACGATCCATCACCCAACTAACTCCAAATATCAACCTCATTCAGGTAGGGAAGTTTTAAATAATTTCCAGAAGTAGATAAAGCTCCCTTTTTTTCTTGACATCTAACTCACAGGATTGCTTCTACCAACGCCAGCCAACCCCAAAAAAACAAGGCCCTCGCTTTCCAAGATGTCAATGTTGATCTTAACCTAACCACTATCAGATCCCAGCTCTTGACTAAACCCATACTTTGACCCATATGAATCTCAAGATGACTTAAAGGAGTAGAGGCCATTTAGCAGTGAAGGAGGGATCACATATTTAAGACTTCCATATGATCAACTCGATCCAATGCCATACAACTTACTTTTATGGAAATTAACCTTTAACCGCCATGCAAGAAGGAACATCTTAAGATTCTTGATAGATTTCTAGCATTTGCATACGACGAATCGTTAAGAATTAATGCATTTGTATGATTCTTTTTATACTTTAACCTATGGTGAAACGCGAACCCTTATCTACTATTGGGTGTGTGTGTGTGTGTATCTGATACGGACCATCCGCCTTGACCCATGACCCGCCCAGTAACAAGTTCCTGCACGTCACTTTAGTTCAACCCATGTTTACATTATCTAGTCGTTCTCACGTTTCAATACTATTAGCATGCATTTTTATGTTAGTTTCTTTCCCACGTAGGCCACAACTTTAATTGCTAGCATGAATTTTTTGTATTTATATTCAACTTTGAATATGGAATGAAGAAGAAAAATTAGCAACAGTCCTTTCGTTTAGTTTTATCTTTCAATTTATTACTTTTCTAGTTTGGAGACCGCGGATCTTGAATTCGGCTCTATTAGTATCCAATTAATTGGTATGAGGATCACATATATTGAATGTATGGCATTTCATAGGCATATGAAAGGTGGATGGAATGGATTTGGTGTGATTAGGAGGAATGTGATTACTTGTGTAATGACACATTTTATTTTTTTTACCAACCAAACATGTTATTTTTCATTCACCCTCAATCGTTTATTTCATTCCGCTTTTTATTCCTTAATACCAAACGTTACCTTAATGGTTCATTTTCTAAAAATATTTTAGTTTTTACATACAAGTGTTGTGTGATTCATACATAACTTGCAGATTTGAATGTGTTGGTTCGATAAATAGCAAGATTTGTACATATACTTTTAAATTTCAAGATTATTAAATAAATATAAAGTTTTTATTTTATGTAGTGTTTTATATGATTAAATTAATTAATTTTATAATTTGAATATATATAAATTAATTAATTTGTCTTAACATGTCACGGGGGTTTGCGTGTTCACGGGGTTTCAGATGAAATATTGTTGCCTTCCCACTAAGGAGTATGAAGTATGAAATTTTAGCTAGGTTAATTGGTTTCCTTTTTTTTTTTTTTTTTTTTTTTTTGATCATATCCTCACCATACATGGCTTGTGTATTTCATTACTGCACATGGACAACATCTTATGGGTCACTCATGATGGTATAATTTTACTTTTGAATTGTTTCAATCTTACTTCTATTTCTGTCCGCATATTATTATTATTATTATTATTATTATTTTTTTTTTTTGTAATAAACCAAAATACCTTCCAATGTTATATAAACAACAAAGGGTGGATGAGTCTATTTGTTGTAACCTTTTTAAAATCTCAAACCTCATCTAATTACAAGTCGTCATTCCATTTAAATGCTCTACTCCCCTTAAAGGTCGCGTCGCTCATTTCGCAACCCAATTGATGAATGTACTCTGAATTGTGTGTGCGTGTGTGTGTGCGTGTGTATATATATATATATATATATATATATATATATATATATATATATATATGTATGTATATAAGGGAATGTTACTATGCAAAATGTTTTTATGCAAAGTATATGAAGGTTGGGGTAGAATTATCACGAATACACAACTAATAATCACTTAAGAAGGATTACACATGAGTAATATTATCAAAAACATGTTTGTTTTTATTAAAAAATGTTTTAATTTATCAAAAAGTTGTTTTATAATTTGGAAAGTATATAAATAATCATTAGCATTTAATATTTCTGCTCTAATATAAAAATAATTATAGGAGACACTTGAGAGCATCACATTCTTTCTTACTAAAAATTTTAAGCTTTTCTCTTCATTATTTAAATATTTCTATTAATTACAAATAATATTATTTAATTATTTTTAGATCTAAAATAGTTTTATAAAAAATTAAGAAAGAGTTTTTTTGTAAATGTTATTTCTAAAGAGACAAATTTATATAAAATAAGAAATATTTAAAAAATAAGAAATATTTAAAAAATAAGAAATATTATAAAATCGATGTTTATAAAAAGTAAAAATTTTTTTAACCAAAATAATTAAAATTGGGAGTTATAATAAGAAATTTTTTTATAAATAACATTTCTTAAACATAGCTTGTTTTGAAAAAAAATGTTTAACTTAAAAAAAAACAAAAGAAGTTTAAAACAAATGTTTAAAAAGTTGATATCCTCTCTTAAAATATTATTTTAAAATTAATTAATATTTATTATATTTAATATTTTATTTATTCAAGTCATGTAATACATGAGTTATTAAAGCTAGTGTACCTTTAAATGGTTAACTTTTATTCTAGTAATGACACGCACGCAAATCCCAGGTGGATAGCATAGAAAATACAAATAGACTTTTAAACATGTTAATTTATTAGCTAGATTGTATGATTAGTTTTGCATGTTAGTTGTTCGGGCTCAAGTTAGAAAATATGGGCTGTTGCAGGTTGCAATGGGCTTATTATCTAGCCGGGCTAAATGTTGGCTATTGGGCTAAAGGTTGGTTATTGGGCTAGAGAGATGAATCCGGATAAGAGCAGCTAAATTGTTGTTGGCTTATTAAAGAAGCTAAGCAGATTAATAGAATTGCTTTTAATGGTTCTTCATAGTTTTAGAGTGTTCAGATTAAATATTCCTCTGAGTCTCAGTTTCTTTACATCAAACGTTTGAACGTGACAACAGTAGATTTCAATTGAACAATAGAACACGTTTAAATAAAACGTGAAAATTAATTTAAATCTCACAACAGACCTTAATCGAAACAACATGTGTTACAATTAATCAAAGCGACTAGTCTCAAGAGTCGCTTTATGTGTTTTTTTAGTTTTAATTGAATAGTAATTGATTAATTTGTTTTAATATGATAATTAAGGTGTTAAAAAAAGACTAAAATACCCTTATATTTAACCGAGTTTTTACGGTTTTAGTAGAGTGGATGAAAACGATAACATGTAGTAAACTACAATGACTAAAATGGCAAAAAAAATTATTTAGATTGTAATGACAAATTTAACAAAACATCAGGGACGAAAATAATATTTTACTTTAACAGAAATTATATTTGTGTTTTAATTGAAAGGCAGCGTATGAACAAGACTACTAATAATTAGTTACTTACACTCAGCTTTGAGAAAAGTTATCAAGATTAGCTATTTATGGTTAATGAATAAAGAACACATAACCTTATTAAGTTATTAGTGCAAAAAAATCTTGGAAGCAGAGTTGAAAAGTTAACGACTATGATACTAAAGTTCATATACACATATAACTACAAATAAATGTGGATTCGAGCCTTGTAAAAGACGTATATTGGATAATTCGATCGTATATGGCTAAACTCCACCAAATATAAAAAAGTACTTTATATAATTATCACAAACATAACTATTAGATAAACAAACACATTATCAAACGTTCACAAAAATAAATAAACGAACGCAACCTCTGTTTATGTTCGTTCATTTAACTAAATGAACGTAATTTTCTTATTCGTGTTCGCTCATTTATTAAATGAACGAACATAAACGAACTTTCTGCAGAACAATTCACGAACTGTTCGCTAAAGTCGGTTCGTTTACAACCATACACAAAATTAATTGTTCTATGAAAATTTAAATAAAAACACTTTAGACAAAATAAAATACCTACATTATACCACAGTTTTTTTATTATTATCAAGTCAGGAAAACAAATTACTATTACAAGAGTACTCCAGAGATATAGTGAATATTGTATTTCTTTAATTTTACTTTATACATATATATAATTAGGACAAAAACATTTAATCATTGTAGTGTTGCATCCTGCAGAAAACATAATGGAAAAGAAGATAATGTGTGTTGTTCTAGTGTGACCCTAAAAATGCTTCATACGAAACCTATCAACACTACTACAAAGCTGTTAATAGATGACGTCCAAAAGATGACGCGCGAAGAAAGATGTTATAAAAATTATGTCATATTTTAAAAAATTTATAGATAAAATGACACGCATTTTTTCGTGTCATCTTTTTCTGTCATGTTTTAAAAACTCACACCCATTTTAATTTCCCCCCTACGCATCCTTAAATCAATTTTGCCCTAATTTCTTCTTCCCCCCTGCGTGCACATCCTCAAACCCACAGCTCTAACTTGGCCTAATCGCCACCTTCCGTCACCACATCGCCTCTCGCTCACCACACTCGCCCCATTGCTCTCACCACCACCACAGGCCCAATCGGACGAAGAGACTAGAGAATGGAAGTTGAAGGTCGACGCGCGGTTCGGATCTTGCAAGACCACTGCTGCTATCCGCCGCGAGCCTCCATTCCGGTCTCCTCTTCCCCCTTCATCCCCTCCAACCTCCCTCCGCCGCCCGCTCAGTCGCCAGCCGTCATCCCCGCCGCTCCTCCGCCGCCTGCCAACAGTCAACAGCACTTCACCTCCGCTCACCGCTGCTGCAAGGTAAACCTAGCCCTAATTTAATGTTCCTTTGTTAGATATCATACATACACAGCTTTTTTACGATTATGTTTCAGCGTCTTCATATGAAACTCATGTGTTGTTGAATTGCTTAATGGTTATTATTAAAGTCAAGAATTATTGTTTAAAATTAGCGATTTACAACATATTAAGTGATAAGTGTGAACTTAGGTATCTTAATCTAGCTTAATTAGGGAACTTCTTGATCCTGTTCTATGGATCCACAACTTTTTAATTGATGTCAAGCTTATGATTATACTGAGTATGAAAATTTTGTTTCCATATAATAGAAATTCTCCTGCTCATGAAGTCTAATTAGTGTTTTAAAATATTTAATTAGCCCATTTAGACCTTATGTTGTTAAGTTAGGGGACTGTAAATGGTTCAGCTATTGGTTCTTCCAAACCTATTTTTGTCTATGGTGACTCATGTATTAACTATTAAAGTCGTATCTGATTATTCCATTTGCTAGAATGTTACCATTTGGGCAATCACCTTTTATATCTGCTATTTCTAAAGCAATTAACACTGATTATTATGTCCTGTTAGGCCGACAGCAAAGAGGACAACCAGATGTAAATTCTTCTCTTGGATTTTGTACACTCCAAAAAGAAAGCAATTCAAGGGAAAATAATGTGACGAAGATTAAACTTATGGTGTGTATCTCATCTCTCTTGTGGTCATTAGTCTCACGTTAACACTTGTACAATATGGTTGATTTTAGATGCCTCATAAATTTTGAATCACTTTTAAGTCTGTGTATTTAGTGCGCCTAACATTTTGCTTATGTTTATAATTTGGAATAACAAAAGTTGGAAGTTACCAACTATTATTAGATTAAATACTTATGTTATGTTATTTGAATGATTATATTTTTCTTTTATGGTATAGATCAATCAAGAAAACCAAAGTTATCTGTTGGGTTTAAATCATTTGTGATAGGCAATTGTGCTTAACAAGTTAATGTTTATATCAGGTGCGCAAAAGGCCATTGATTATGAAAGAACTTGCTTGCAAGGAGAATATGTGTAAGTGCAAATGGTCTAACCGTTCTTGAACCCAAGTTGATATACTATTTCTACAAACTCAGATGCACATCAAGTGCTTCTTTTTACAATGATGTGTACTAATTGTAATTTGGGTTATTATCGTTATGTTGGGTAGGGCAATCACAAATTGTAATTTGGGTTATTATTTTTATGTTGGGTTATTATCACTAGTTGATGCTAGTTGCCTTTATGAGGGAGATGAAGAAAAGAAAGAGATAAAGAAAAGAAAGGACTGATGGTGAAGACGACGCAGATCATAGTTGTAATCCATGGTTTTGGATCTCTAGCTGTGTCTTTATCAGTTAGTTACTTTAATAGGGTTCTTGTTATTTATGAATTACCATGTTTTTATCATTTTTCATCAAATTGTATGATTCATTTGTTAAAAATCATTCAACTAATTTCATTTCTTTATGGTATTGTTGATGGAGGCTAAAGCATGGATTATTCAGTTGCTTGTAGTTTTAATTTACTTTTATGTAGTCATAGACAAGCTGAAAGGTGTGAAACAACATGTTATGTTTCCTGGAATATGGTCTACCCTTTGTAAGTTTACTACCGTTCTTATAACATATGCGAATAGTTGTATTGAAGATGCTTTGAAAGTTATGTTTGTAAGTATATCAACGTATATGTGAATTATGTTTGTTAGCCATGAACATCCTTATTTAAAAGTCCATTAGTGTAAGTTTCTTAATTTCTTATGTTTAGATTTTGAATGATCTTAATATATGAATAGAGTAAGATCTACCCCCTTTATAGATATAGTTTTATACTTAACTATCATTGTTTTAGATAAGATGGCTTGTAGTATGATCATGCTCAAGGCCAATTTATTTTAACACTTTCTTTACATGGTTAATTTATTGTCGGTAGAAAGATGATTTTCTATTGTTTAAAAGTTGTGATGATGATTCCAAACGCAACATTAAAAGGCCCATTCGGTTTGAAGATTGAAGTCCACATCTTAGAAGTTAAGTTTGATTGCATGTAGAAGGTAGTGAGCATAAAAATAAGGAACATGGATGTTTAATATTGTTTTCATACACGTTTATGACAGAAAATTGCTTCAAACTTATCCTTCTTCTTTACTTTGACCTTATCAATAAAGTGAAATTAGTTTTTTCTTAGGTTGGAGGGGCTAAAGATGAATACACCAATGCTGCTTTGGATGCAATTTGCAAAAAGTGGTCGTGTTATGTTTCAAATTTTATTTATGTGTATGGCTACTTATTAGACAATCAAATGAATTTGGAACTACTTTGTAATTTTTGTATATGCATGTGAACTTGGAACAACTTTGTAATTTTGTTAGTATTTAATTAAATGAATTTTGTTTTGCCATTTTTCGACAATTATTGATTTATAGTTTTATAAAAACAGCAGGTAAAATATATAAAAATTATGACGCGCATTGCGTATCATTTTGAACGCTTCATAAAATTCACAAAGATGACACGCGCACGCTCGTCATCTTGTCATTTATGACTACCCCTTTCTTGATGCGCAATGCCCGTCATAAAATGCAAGTCATCTTCCGCGCATCGTAAATAGATGACGCGCAAATGCGCGTTATCTTTCATTTATGACTATCCCTTCCTTGACGCGCATATGGCGTCATTTGACTCCAAAGATGACGCGCATTGCGCGTCATCTATTACAGTTTTTCTAGTAGTGCAACATTGAGTTCGTATCAACATTGAGGCCTTAAGTGAATACGCATTTGGTTAATAAGAATTAATCTGAATTTAGAACTTCATTTTAATCCAAAAGTAACGTATACAAATATAGGGACTAATAATACGTATTCACACTCCAATTTGAAAAACCCAAGTCAAGGTTAACATTTATTAAATCTAATAAAATGTATTAAGGTATACTTAACATGAAACCTCTTTTGAGAAAAAAATCTTTGCTAATACAATCAACTTAATTAATGACATTGTACTTTGTATTTACATAGAAATAAACGTGAATGCAACGGAGTGACACAACTCATCTAAACCCAATAGGGAAATAAAATTAATTAAGAAAGGAGTCCAGCGTAGTAGGACACCAACCACTTGTCGTATAGCACATCAACCGCTTGCCGGTTTAGCAAATCAACCGCTTGTCGTGTAGCATATTTGCACATTTGTCTGATTCAACCAACATGACTTTCACTTTTTTCTTTTTCTTTTTCTTTTTTCATGATTAGTTCATAAATATTTTTTTAATACGGTATTTAATTTTTAGACATCAATTCAACAAATAACCATTTTTCCTTTTTAAACATGTGATGTTGCTCCCTTAAAAAAACTTTAAGGACTTTAAAAAACAGTTTTAAATACCGTAACTAGTTTTAAATACCGTAAATAGTTTTAAATCGATAGAATGATTTATTTTAATATTAATATAGCCATATAAGTACTCATTTAAGACATGTGAAAAACAGTTTTAAATACCATAAGTAATAAATAAAAAATGTATATTTTAACTTACCCATCCTCAGAACATAAACCTAAATTGTCATAGGCGAGGGTCTGTACGCTACACTCACTTCATTCGCCTTGCTAGATTGTGTGGTATTGGACTTTGTTGAATTTAAAATTTTGTTATAAATAAATCACTAGTAATTATTTATACATTATACATGAATAGCCACAGTGCTTGGATTGTTGTAAATATTCACGGATATCATTATTCCTCAACATTATTTATAGATATAGTATTTACATTTAACAATCGATTTACAACTGCTAAATACAACAAAATAACTATTAAACCTTCATCTTTGCAGCATTTAGATTATTCTTGAGGCTAGAGACACATTATTGTATAGGTTAGATATGATTATCCGTAAGTATCAAACTCATTTTCAAAACATAAAGTTAACGACTTAACGTGTAATTAATTTACAATCTCATTACACATTTACACCTGATTAAATTCTGCAAACAAATAATTCTTGCTTCAATAACTCAGGACCATATATATTTTAATTACATTTAACACGTAAATTGGGTATTCATAAATTACCAACTAGATCTGAATGCCTTCAACATCTTGTATGTAATAAACACAAATATTTCAGATGTAGACCGACAAAATAAAGTTCACAAAATGGCTACAGAACCATATACGTGATGTCCTTTTGAGATCCAGCTACTGTAACAGTGAGAAGAAAAATGCATATACTCAATAATGAGCACGATAATAGTTTAAGAGACAACTATATTCCTCGTCTAGTCCAAGTGCGAAAGTTCCTAAACCCCTTTGGTTTAGTACTTGTGATTCTAGATGTGGAAGGCACCCTTAACTGCTTGTTGTCGTGCATCGTTATTGGTTCTGCCCATCAACAGAACTTTCCACCGTGGAGTAAAAACCTACATTATTGAGCCATAAAAATATTAGATTTTAAAATTTTATTGGTATCATGATGCACAGTTATTAAATATGAGAAATTAGACCAATAAGAATAGTGTACACTGCTCACCTCAAAATGCTATGAACTATCAACATGCTGTCAGAGACCTTACAAGTTGAAAAAGATCAATAGGTGAAGCTAGTAGATGGAAGAATAAACAAAACTCAAGCATTACATGCATGTGTAGATCTAGAGCACATATACAAAAAACACAAAAAGTCACAAGTCAATAACTTTTTAAAACGAATCATAAAATATTAAAACTGATAAATAATTTGAACAATGAAAATGATAAACGCATACATCAAATCGCTTAGAAAACATAAAAATAAAACTTGCTTACATATAAGCAAAGATATCACTAGAAAGGACACTGCTAGATTAGAGGATAATTTTTTTATCATCGTAGTTGGTGTATGTCACAATCTATAATCCTTGCCATTTATAAGGGTAAGGTCTAACCCTAAATCAAAATTTGCATTGACCTTCCCTAAACATTATATGCATTTTCACATAGCACCCAACTATTTTAAAATATTACATTTTTTTACGTGAAGAATAGAAGCAAAACTAATAGTGTTGCATAAACCATTTTGACATTGACATTTTATTTGGAGTTTTACAACCAAAATAAAATATGTAGTATTAAGTGTTATTCTGCCTTTTGTCATCAAATATATTATTTTATGAAAATTTAAATAACAACACTTTGAACAAAATAAAATGGTGTACTCCAGAGAATATATTAAATATTAGATTTTTAATGTTACTTTATACATGTCTATGTTTAAGATATAAAGATTTAATCGTTGTAGTGGTGCAGGAAACATAATGGAAAAAAAGGTAGTGTGTGGTTTTAGTGTAATCTTAAATATGCATCATACGAACTCTAGCAGCATTGAGGCCTTAAGTGTATACGTGCTTGGTTAATAAAAATCAATATGAATTTAAAACTTTGTTTTAATCCAAAAGCATTGTATATCAATTTAAGGACTAACAATACTTATGCACTCTCAAATTTAAAAGAACAAAATCAAAATTGGCATTGTTAAAATATAATAAAACATATTTAGGTATACTTTACATGAAATTTTTTTCGAGAATGAATAAATGATATTGTACTTTGTATATACATAGAAATAAACGCGAATGCAACACGATGAGAGTAACACAACACATCTAAACCTAATATGGAAATAAATTTGATTAGCAAATGTGTCCAACATTGTACGACACCAACCAATTGTCGTGTAGCACACTCGCCAGTTGTCATGTAGCACGTTATTTTTCTGATCCAATAAATATGAGTTTTAACCCTTTCTTTTTCAATTTTTATCATTAGTTGCTAAATAATTCTTTGATGTGGTATATAATTTCTAGGAGTGCTCATCATTGTTATGCATCCATTAATCAAACAAATAACCATTTTACTAAAACAAATTACCATTTATTATTATTATTATTATTATTATTATTATTATTATTATTATTATTATTATTATTATTATTATTATTATTATTATTTCTCTTATTTTTATTGTTTTTGTAATATAAACGATCCACACCTCCATCATAGTATATTAGAAGCTACAAGTAAAAGCAAATATTATAAATATATGGATCAATTTTGTAAATAGTTCTAACAGTGAGCAAAGTTCGTAATATATACATATTACATGGACAGTTTATGTAACTTTGATTTTATTATTATATTTAGATTATTTGCAAAATTATATTACATCATATTGTATCACATTATGATATATTATATCATATCACATCTTATCATATCAAATTATATTTTTTAAATAAAATAAAAAGTTATTTGACAATGTCATTTTCTCATACTTATTTTGTCACATGTCATTATCATAGTATGTCATTATCATAGTATGCTAACTATTCGATGATTTTATTAAATACTAATAGTATTACTTAAAACATTCACACTAGGTTTCCTATCCCCATTCTTATATTTAAGCTAAAAATATTATTTTTTTCTATCTTTCTTTCAATTAAATAATAAAAATATCATTATCATTATTTTTTCTCCTTTTCATTCATAACACTTTCAAACAATTTAGAAAAATTTATGAGAATTGTACCGTGTTTTCTCAAATATGGGAATAATAGTAATATATTTTTTCTACTTTACTCACAACTATCCCGTAAAATATAAGATACACAATCACATAAAAACAGAATATCTACTATGAATGCCCTTGTACTCTTTCTAAACCGAAAATAATTTTTTAATAACTTAAAAACTTAATTTTTTATTAGAAAAGTCACTTTTTTAAAAATCAAAATTGTTATAAAATACGAAAAGATTTTAATACAACAAACTTTTTCCTAAACAATGACATTTTAAAAAATGTGGGTTTTTAAAAAAATAAATGCTTAAATTTTTTTAGAACACAACTTTAATACAAAAGTTTAAAAAATATCATTATAGTTTTATAACTTAAAATACTTAATTATATGTAATCTCAATCATATAATATCTCAAAAATTTATTTTACATTAATAATATTAATTTCATATTTTCATTCTTCAACAGAACCCATATAATACATAAGTTTTAAACTAATTATAATAATATAAATGTACTGTATTTATTTTTCGTTATAAAGTATTACTCTATCATTAGTCATGAAGGGAAATCAATAGTATTATACACCACTTAAAGCTGGTGGTACAACTATTTTATGCATGCCTTCTTACACCACGTGTTAAATTCCTATTCTCTCTTTATTCAATTTTTTTTTCATCGCATAGGGCATGCAATCTGAATCTTTTATCACCTTATTTGTTAAAACAAAGGTAATGAACAGTACATATTATGTAGTCTTTAGTATAACTTATTGTCTACATCAAATACTGAGGTTTGGCGTTTGAATATTCGTTGAATCTTGCTGGAAGTTGGAAGACATCATTTCCCAGATAAAGATAAACAAAAGATGAATTTTTTAATGAATTTTAAAACGAACAGGATGGATATCGAGTCGATAAGGCCAAAATCCACTCTCATGATTCTTGACATAAATTATAAATGCCAATAGTTGATTTTGGTTCATTAGAGTTAAATTGGTTTATAATGTTGAATCACACATTGAAGGGAAATTGTTATCAAACTAGTTCTTTTTACTTGACACGACATGGCGAGATAAAATATAAACTACAATTAACCTGACTCATTTTCGAATTAAATTTATGTCGAAACGTAAATTAACTTGAATTTATAGCGTCAAATGAAAATGTCTAAACAAATTTTACGTTGAAATGTAAACCAACTCAAAAAGTACATAAAAATAAGTACGTGGCGGCGGTGCATGGCGAATAATTGCTCTGACTCGTTTTCAAACTAAATTTATGTCCAAAACATAAAATACTTGAATTTATATCGTGGAAAGATTTTATATGTAACCCGATTTGTTTTCTAACAACATTTATGTCGAAATATAGAAAAGCTTAAAATAGACTTAAAATAAGCACCAACACATTTTATATTTGACACTGCTTGGTTTTCTATAAAAAATACAAGCGTCAAAACGTAGACGGACTTGAATTTATACCGAAATGTACATAAAAGTAAGAATGTGAAAAATTAGTTTTCTTAAGTGAATAAATACATGGGGTAAACCCGAAACTTTTAAGACTTAAGGAGGTCAATGTGATGATTTAGAGCATTCACAGTAGGTTACTTATATTTATGTGAGTGTTTTTCTTATATTTTAAGAAATGGTTGTAAATGGATGTGAGTAGAGGAGAGAGAAAAGTTACTGTTCATTTTGTATATTTGGAGAATCACTGTTCAACTTTTATAAATTTTTTAATATTTTTGAAAGTGGTTGTGAGTAGAAGAGAGAGAAAAGGTAATGATAAAAGTATAAAAAATATTATTTAATTGAGAAGGAGAGAGAAATAATAGTGTTTTTTAGTGTAATTATAAGGATAAAAATATGCAAGCTGATGTTAATGCTTATAAACCTTTTAGAAATTAGAGGGGTTATAAGTATAAAATTCCATGGTTGAGATGTGAGAATTGGTAAGTGACAAAGGTTCTTATTTCCTTACTGGTTTTTTCTAATTCATCCATCGACCTGTCTTTTTAAGATAACAAACAAAGCCAAATAAATTAAAATTAAATAGAGGCAAAGAAGAAAAAGTTTGGACCCACGAACCCGCGAACACAACTCGTTTAACTCCCTTGATTGTATCGAATCTATTTAGACGCGATCTAAAAAAAAAAAGTAAAAAACTTACAGAAGGTCGAGGACCGAAAAGCCAAACACAAGAAAATACATGGGTGAAATTTAAAATTTCACCAATAAAAAACAATTCATAAATATCCTTACGACCATACCCTTCACCCCCCAAAAGATCTCAACCCATCCGTAAAAAGTATTCCGCCGCCGACCACCGTATGTCTCCTCCTCTCAGCCACCATCTCCGTTCATATATATATATATATATATATATGTGTGTGTGTGTGTGTGTGTGTGTGTTTTCATTGACGTATAGCTTAAACTTTTTTGATTTTATCATACGTGTACAATTTTTGCGCTTTATGTTAGGGTTAGGGTTTTGAATTGATGAAATTGATTTCAGATTATTAGACTGCAAGTTAAGTTGAAGGCATTCGATTTGTAGATTAATTCGTTATTGATTACTGTTGGTTGATTTGTGGAAAGTATTAACAGGATTTGGGGATAGAAGATCGTAGGGTTTGTGGTTTGGGATATTTATGGCTGATCGTAACTTGGCGGTGGTGAAGCCAATATGGATGAAGCAAGCTGAAGAGGCGAAACTGAAGAGCGATGCTGAGAAAGACGCAGCGGCGAAGGCGGCTTTTGAGGCCACTTTCAAGGACGTCGAGAACAATCGGCAGCCGGCTGCGATGTCGGATAGTGATGGTGATGAAGAAGAGGATTTGAGTAGCAAGCCTATTGGGCCGGTGGAACCGTCCAAGTGCACCGCTGCTGGGACTGGTGTGGCAGGGGGGACTGCGTGTGCACCCTCCTCGTTTGTGGTGGTTACGAAGGATGCAGATGGGCGGAAAGTACCGAATGGTGGAGCGCAGGTTAAGGTGAAGGTTTCACCTGGAGTTGGTGTTGGTGGGTCTGAACAGGAGGGCATTGTTAAAGATATGGGTGATGGGACCTACACGGTTACTTATGTGGTTCCAAAGAGAGGAAATTACATGCTGGATGTTGAGTGTGATGGGAAGCCTATAATGGGAAGCCCGTTTCCAGTTTTCTTCAGTGCGGGTATGCGAGTTCTATGCTTATAGACATGTATCTGACTTTAATTCTAGATGTTAAATACTTATGATTTTTGTGTTGTTCACAGGCACGACTACGGGTGGGCTTATGGGGTTTGCTCCACAATTGAATTTCCCGAATATGGTTAACCAGACTATGCCGAACATGCCAAATTACTCTGGTTCAGTTTCAGGGGCGTTTCCTGGGCTGCTAGGTATGATTCCTGGTATTGTTTCTAGTGCTTCAGGCGGGGTGGTGTTGCCTGGGATTGGAGCGTCTCTTGGGGAAGTTTGCAGAGAATACTTGAATGGACGGTGTGCAAAAACGGATTGCAAGTTCAGTCATCCGCCACACAGTCTGCTGATGACTGCTTTGGCTTCCACAAGCACAATGGGAACTCTTAGTCAAGCACCAATGGCACCATCTGCTGCTGCAATGGCAGCTGCGCAGGCCATTGTTGCTGCTCAAGCATTACAAGCGCATGCTTCCAGTGCACAAGCTCAGTCTTCTAAAGACACGTCTGGTACGTAATTTCTTGCTTTTATCTTATTGAATTTAATCATAGGATGTTACTGTTCTAGAAAAACAAAGCTAAGAATTGAATTAATCCTTGAGATAGTGAAAGGCTTTATAGCTTGGTATAACTTTCAATATTTTGAATGTGTAGTCAAGTGTTTATCCTACATTAAAGAGAAAGTATATATGAGATATTGTTGAGAGGCTCTGTGGATATAACTTGAACTTTATTGATGTCTTACATTAAATTGACCTCTCTAATGTTATATGTTCTTATTTAATGTTGTGCCTCTTAAACTTAACAATACTAAAAATCTACACCGGAACTTATATGCTAGATTGACGAAGTAGAAGTTGATGCTGTTATATTAGCATATGACAATCATCTACGAACCAGAAAATGTTGTTTTACTTTAGAGCTTTTAAGAACTGTGGGGCATCCATTTTTTGCACCTTGCACCCTTTGTCGTGTAAAGTTTCCTGTGTCCTTATCTACTGGAGTGTTAGCCTCATGAAAAAATATTAAGATTAAAATCATTTACTTTGAATAAAGAGTACAAATATAGTTCTGATAGCTGGGCCACAGATGTCATCTTTTCGGCTTTTTTTACCTTCTCTCTTTTTGTCTGATTGTGAGTTTGGTTCTCTACTTCTCTTATCACATCTTTGACCCTATTATCATATGTGCCGTCTTACCTTCTCGGAGAACTAAACAGGTATTAATTTGCGTGTTTACTTGTCGATATCTGTTTTTGTTCTTACGTCTTAGGAGTTTGGACTGAGAACAGTTCTAGTCTTTTACAGCAGTAAGCTTATAACATGTTATCTATTACTTTATTAGGTTTTTTAGTTAATCTTTTACTTCCCTGTGTTAGTACTTCTTTATTTATCAAACATTCACTATAAGAGAAACAAACACTTTTCATGTCAGTGGTAACATTGCCCAAATGTATTTCTTCCACATGAACTTATTTATATTTGTATATTTCTTTTGCTTTACCCCTGTTAACTTGTATATACTAAATACTACTATTATGATTCTTTAGTTTACTTTTTGGTACTTTGATTTTGAAGATTGGATCTTCTTTCTAGCTTTCTAGGAATGGCATTAGTAACCACTTATTAAAACTTTACATAATGTGCAAGTCTCTAATGTTTTATTGTTGTTAGTTGAAGTATTTAATTTTTGTGACATGAGTTTTTATCACCTGATTTTCTGAATCAGGTTGATTCACCCTTTTTTTAATTACACAACGTATAACACATCAATTCATTGAAATATGTGTGTGCGTGTTTAACACGTAGTGAACGACTTCTCAACACACATACAATATGAATGGTGCCATAACATTCTGGTGGTCAAATGCCTGCCATGATATTATTTGGCACCATGACAGCAATGGTTGGAAGCAACTTATAATATTTCTTTTATAGCAGTTTACTTCAGCATTTGCTTTATATTTATTGTTGTTTTCTTGTCAGAAGCAGAAGATAAGGCAGCAAAGACTGATTCTTTAAAGAAAACTCTACAAGTTAGTAACCTCAGCCCACTGCTTACTGTGGATCAGCTAAAACAGTTTTTTAGTTTTTGTGGTACAGTTGTTGACTGTAGTATCACAGATTCAAAGCATTTTGCTTACATAGAATATTCTAAAGCTGAAGAAGCAACTGCAGCTCTTGCATTAAATAACATGGATGTTTTAGGTCGCCCATTAAATGTTGAAATGGCAAAATCATTACCTCAGAAGCCTTCCGTTAATGCTGCTTCTTCTTTGCCAATGGTGATGCAACAGGCTGTTGCAATGCAACAAATGCAATTTCAGCAGGCTCTTTTAATGCAGCAAACGATGAATGCACAACAGGCAGCTAATCGAGCGGCAACCATGAAGACTGCAACAGAATTGGCTGCTGCTAGAGCGGCAGAAATAAGCATGAAATTGAAAGCTGAAGGAATTATTGGAAATGATGAAGAACCAGTTAAAAGTGTCAGGTGTGTTTATGCAACTCTTTGATATTACCATTTTTATATGCAGTGTTGCAAAATCGGTCTTGGCGGCCTATTAATTGGCGACTAGTCGCTTGTTGGCCGCCCTAATCGGCCAATTAATCCTAGGCGGTCAAAGTTGGTCAAGTTCGGCCCTAAGCGGTCTTAATTGGCCAAAAATTGGAAATTCCGGCGGGCTTCCGGCGACTCTTGAAATTCCGGCGAAAATTTGTAATCACTGGCCAGATTTGTTTATATATATATATAAAACTAAACATTTTTATAAAAATTACATATAAAAATGTGTGTATATATATGTAAAATTGAAAATTATATATAAAAATTCCAAACCAATTAATCACGACTAATCCCAATTAATCCCTAGTCGGTACCCCCGCCCGACTAGAGCCTAGTGATTTTTACAACATTGTTTATATGCTCTCTTATATATGTTTTAGTAGCTGATGATATCTTAGTGTTCATAGGTCACCTTCACCGGTCCGTGCAAGGTCAAGATCCAGGTCAAAGTCTCCTATAAGCTATCAAAGAAGGCGGAGGTCCCGATCGTTTTCACCACATCACCATCGTGTGAGGGGTTATAGATCCAGGTCACCTATAAGATCTCGCCATTACTCGAGTTATGAATACGAAAGGCGATCATATAGGGATTTTAGGGGCAATAGTGATAGAAGTAGAGGACGGGATTATGGCAGATCAAATGACCGTCATTCTTGGAGAAACAGAAGCAGGAGCGTGAGCCCTGTTGCTAGAAAATCTTACCGTGACGAGTCAGAATCACCAAAACGTCGTCATGAAAGCCCGGCACACAGGACCAAAAAATCTTCTCGTGACACTTCTAGATCTCCGGCTAGTCATCGTGATGATCGAAGTAAAGAAGACCATAGAAGGCGGTCAAGGTCAGCATCCTTGGATGTTAAACATCGGTCAAATGATAGAATGGATCGCGGTAGGGAGGAAAAGTCAAAACGCCGTGAACGGAGACGGTCAAGGTCAAAATCAATAGAAGTTAAGCATGGTTCTGGTGACAAATCAAATGATAAGAAACGTAGGGATCGTAGGCTGTCTAGGTCAGCATCAGCAGATGAAAAGCATTATAAAACTTTGGATGAAGGTAAATCAAGGCATAGGAGACGGTCCAGGAGCAGGAGTCCTGAAGATAACCACCGTTCGAGTGGTAAAACTGACAAAAGCAGGAAAGAGAAGTCAAAGTCAAAGTATCATCGTAGCAGGCATTCTAGGTCAGCATCTCCCGTAGTCAAACGCCACCAAGGAAGTAGAAAATCCCCTGGACGCTCTGATGAACATAAACCAAAACACAGAAGGCCATCTAGGTCAAAATCAGCTGAACATAATCTATCGAACAATGATGATGTAGATAGTGGTGAGGACAAAAATGTGGATCATGAGGTTTTATCCGGTGATGCTGATTATAATTTGAGTAATCCAAAGGATGTTAAGGATGAAGGTGGAAGTAATCAATTTAAGTCTGAAGTTTTTGGAAATGCTGACAGGGATCGTGAAATAGCTGAGGATATTGCTGAAGAAGTATGATTTGAGCTGGGTGACGGTGCACCAATAGGATACTGCCAGCTGGATGGAAGATTCATCTGTTTGGCAATCAGAAGTCAGAATGTTAACTCAAACCTTTGGGCTCTGTAGAATAAATGTGTTTGTTTCTTTTGCAGGTTCAATTGGATTATGCGGGATTCACCCTATCTGCTGATTTTAATTGGTTAAAATGTTTGAAGAACTTTTCTGCACCCCTAATGGAGTCTGCAGTGCAATGTTTTTAGCGACTTAATCAAGTTAATGTATGTCCTAATCTATTACTACCTTCATCATTAGGTAGCGATACCTTAGTTGCTTGTTGTTTCTATGATCTGTTTTGATAACTGCGTTTCATCTATAAGGTTAAAATTGTCAGTTATGTGATTTAAACAACTTATGTATGTTCCATTTTGTGAACATCTTTTTTCTTTTTCATCTAGCAATTGGGATAAGCTTGCCTTTTAGGGTACTTATTTTACCGCTGAAAATAGGTATACTGTGGCCAGATTATAATTTAAACACATGCAGGTTGCTGGATGGTTTCTTTTGGCGGTTTGTCAGATCTGTGTGGCAGGTTTTTCTTGTCTGATTGTATACAAAAGGTATGGAGCTGAACATTAGTTCAATGTCAAGCTCTTGAAATCTTTTGGACTCCCGAGCGGTTTGTAGTGAAACATAATTTTTGCAAAATATTGTTTTGCAATACTAAGATTTACCTTACTCAGTTACTCTTTTCTTTTTCTTTTTTCTCTTTTTTCCTTTTTTCCTTTTTTCTTTTTCTTTTAAATTTGTTAAATTAGGTCTCGGCTTTTTAAGACCGACTGCAACCAGATGTCGCTGAGTTGGCTAGCATCATCGGATCCAAGATATGTTTATTGCCAGGTAAAGGTTCTTCAAGCATTTTAGTCATTTCTAAGATAGGTTCCAAAGTTCTGGATTTATATTTGGTTTCTTTATTGGTTTCTTAGACCGCGCTTGTTTGGAACCGAACATTTGTTTCTCCTGCTTCATACTGTCATCATGCTGGCCGTTTTCAAATCTTTTAGAATTTGGCTTTTTTTCTGTTTTAGCTGGGCAGCATTTACCTGCTACTATATGGTATTTTGCGTAGCACTCGTCGTGGTTCTGATGTCCTAGTCTCTTTTCATTGCTTCTTTTAACTGGTCCCTGTATGATGGTCCTCCTGAAGACACTTTTTTTTTTTTTTTCTCTATATTGATTTGCCGTCTAGTTTTTCATTTTGTTTCAATCTAATTCAGAGTAACTAGTTCTATAATAATGAGGTGAAAGAAAGGGGTGTTGTATTGCGAACAAGTTCCTAACGGAGTGCTAGAGGGCGTTTATATCTGTATGTACCCTTAGCGGTATTTGGTATCACGACACGAACTTGACATGAGATTTGCTTGTTTGGGATTAATCTTTGACAGGTTGGGCCAATTTTAGGTTGATTTTATGAACACCATGTTCTAAACATGATTTGAAAAGTCAATTCAAAGACCTTTAAGCTTGAAATGATTGATTTGAAAAGTTCTTATTGAACTTTTGCATTTTGTGGTGCATCTTGAACTACTTTTCTAGATAGCCCAATGATATTCGTCTTTGGCGCTGATGATCGTTTTGTTTAATCTACTAAGCCTATGTGTTATAAGGTTTGGTTAGGGGTTAAGTTGAGAAAAAAGTGTTGTCACGTGGTTGACACGCAAACACAATAGAACATATTAGTTGGGAGGGGTTTGGCTGGTGATTAAAAACTTATTTAACCAAATGCAACATATTAATTACTCCGACCCTCCCCTTGCGTCATGACCTGCCCCAAAGGCTTAGTCGAGTGTCATGACCATGCCCTAGGTGTAATGGTGGTGTGGCTGTGGTTTGTCTGATGTGGCAAAGGTTAGCGCCCTAGGGCGTTGTGGTAACACAGACTAAGAGATGTGTTAGCCACGCAAACCCTTTATTATAGGAAGAGAGGAGTGTGTTAGGACTGTAAAAGAATCATTGATTTTAGTTTATTGAACAAATGGATATTATAGATAAACATACAGTTTGCCATTTGTTCGTTTAATAGATAAACATACATGAAAAAATATAAATTATTTAAAAGATGGGCTATTATAGATATTACTAAAGTTAAAATACACTTGACATTCATTTTCTTACGTAATTTTGTGACGTTCGTTTGGGTATAAATATATTATTTATTGCCATCCCGTCCCACAGCCCTACCTGGTAAATTCTTGCATCGCCATCTTCACAGTTTGCCACTCTTGCCTGTTGCTTTTTTTTTGTTTGTGTATTCTATGGTGTTGTCAAAGGACTTAGTAAATTACAATTTTTGTCCTTTTGATCTATAGCAAATTTTAGTTTTCCTTATTAAATTAAGGAAATAATAGTAAACATCTTTTATGACCATTTTTTGTAACAATTCACCTCTTTTTCTGTGGTGGATGTTAATTTTGTACGTTAAGTCAGGCTACATGTGTTGCATGTGAGGGTAAATTGGTTTTTTTTTACTCTTAGAAAGTCGGTTTTAGAGTTAAATATAGAGTAAATTACAAAGAATAATTTTATCTTTGTATCTAATTTTATTTTTCTAACCTTTATCTTTACTAGTTACACTAGAAACAACCTCTATGTATATAGTTTGTTTCATCTTTAGTCCTATATATGGTTGTTAATTTGCACATTTAAGTTAGATCATATGGTTATCACATGAGGATATATGGGTAAAAAAACATCCAGTGGCATAATTCAAAAACAATTCGACGTATTAGAGAAATATGATCAGTAAAACGTTGAGCCTGATGGGTAAAACCCCAAACAAATTCTATATATTTTTATCATCACTTTTTTAAGCTAGTTCTATAAAAATCTATTGTTTGATATGATTTAAATATCAATAATAAACATAATACATAGAAATTATAATGCAAGCAACATGAAGTTATTTAGAAAAATATGATTTGTAAAACGTTGAGAATAAGGAGTAAATCTCAAACAACTTTTATCTGTTTTTACCATAATTTCTTTTAAAGTTAGTTATGTAATATTGTATCATATGATTTAAGTATTAATAATAAATTTAATATATAGAAATTAAATGCAAGGCACTTGAAATTGTTTAAATGCTTTTGTTCATAGTAATATGCTAGTTCTATAAAAATTATTGTAGCATGTGATATTCATAATCATGAAAAACATCTAAATTACTTCATGTGGCATGCATTATAGTTTTATGCATTAAGTTTATTATATTTTTTTTTGGAACGGCAAATTAAGTTTATTAATGACATATAAATCATACGGTACAATCATTTTTTGTTTGATGTGTTACTCGTAGGTAATAATGTTTTACAGATCATATTTTTTTAATAAATTGATTTGTATTTGGATTATGCCACCTATTAGTTTTTTTTTATACACATATACCCTCATATGATGACCACGTGACCTAACCTAACGATGCAAACTAACGACCGTTAGACTAAAGGAACAAAGATGAAACAAATCATATATATAAAGATTGTTTAATGTAATTAACTAAGATAAATGTTGAAAAATAAAATTATGTGTATAGATAAAGATCTTTTTATGTAATTTACTTTCAAAAGCATATGAGTGGACTTTATTGTAATTTAAAAAATTATTAATTTAATAATATGTTTTAATTTAATAATCTGTTTTAAATTAAAACGCATATTAATAAGAACTTAATCCATCTCTCCTGTATCTTCAATCGACCCAACTCCGCCAGAGTTCCCATTTGCATCGCCAACCACCACCACGGTTGATGGCAGGAAACTACCCATTTGAATTGCTCTGTTTAGATTCATTATCGGAATTGAGTCGGTTTTTGTCTAAATCTAAGATCGTATATTGGCTAGGCCATGTAACTCCTACTCCTATCTTCAAGTTTTTGTCCACCAATTCTTTTTTTTTTTTTTCTTTTTCTTAAGGTAAGAACTGTACCTTGGTTCGTGGCATTGATTCGTGGAGATATAGAGTCACTAGAGAAGCTAGATACGACGACCGATGGTTGTTTTGTATCCAAGGCATCCAACATTAGTAAGCTCGAATTGATTAGTGTCATGGATTAAGTGTTATACGAGGACTAAATCTGTAATATCTAAAAAGACGTGGCTGAAGCAGTAATCAGGCCATACCAGAAGGTGCATACGTGCTAGTAATTGATTAATAAATATGTGTATGATTAATTTTACATGTATGTACAAATATTTTTTTGTTAACATAGTATATATTATTTAGATATCTTTTAACACATTTAATATATATTACTTGATATGTAATATAAACAAAAGTTATGCTAATTTTATATAAGAGTGAATTGTTTTTTTTTTCATGCGTTTTGATCACATTTGTCATCTTCATCTAAATCAGGCATTTATCTAAATCAGGAATTGTTTTTCATGTGTTATTGTTCAATTCACAAAACCTAAATCAGGCATTTATCTTCAAACCTTTCATTATTACTGAATCATGAGATTGTCGGTTTTATTAGTGAGGGAGGAGAATGGATCTCGTTTTTTGTGGCGGTTGGGAATCCTTTGCGAAGTGGTTGTTAATAGAAACCATCGCCTCTAGTCATCATCTTCCTAATATCGTGATTCGATTCCACTCATTTATGGTTATGTAATTCAGGGATTTTAGTTTCTAGTGTAAAGGATAATTTTATCATTCTATATGTTTAACAATTTAAATTAACGAAGTTAATTTTTTTGGATGAAAATTATAATTTTTTAAAACCTTGGGGGAGCCCAATGCCAAAAAAAATCCTTTTTGGATGAAATTGGTAAAAGCAACCAAAAGCATAAGAAGGAAAATGACAATATGGGATTTTTTTGGCTCGGGAGTCTTGTCAAGTTGGTATATGAGGCTTGAGTTCAAACTCCTTATCAAGCGTGCTCAAGTCTAAATTTAGATTCGAGCTTGTATAAGTTAGCTTGATTTAAGATTTTAACAAACTGGTATTAAGTAGCATTTAAGTTCGGCTTGGCTTGTTTAGATCCCCAAATCAGATGGCTAGATCATGTCACTCTTTTGTCGTCTACAGTTTCTTGTGCAAGTTAATAATATATTTATGCTTATGTGCTAGATTGAGGGGAAAAAAAAAAAAAAAAACACAAGTGTGGACCTGTGGTCATTGAAAATAGATGCGGTGACTATCAACTCTTATCCAACTCCCCTTGAACCTTTTAACTAGTTTTGTCCATTTGAGATAAGACATAACAAGTACACGTATTGATGTTATCACCACTAAGCTAAATGGAAGGGGGTGTCGGATATCTTGTCTAATATTGTGTGTGGTGGAACGAGTTTAATCACATCTTTTGTTGGAATAGAATCAAAACAAAACAAAAGTATAGGATAAAGCTGCGTATATCAGACTGTTTTGCGATCCGGCTTCTCTCCGGACCCTACGTAAACCAGGAGCTAAGTCAAGTATCGAGTGCGTTCTTTTGTTGGAATAGAATCAAAACAAGACACAAGAGTGAATACACGCTTACACACAATATTTTGTTACAAAACTAATTTTAAATAAAAAGTCACAAGAATCACATAACATATTGTATGTAATGCTTGGCGTATTTAAGTAGAGTTAAAAACAAAGTGGGGTTGGCGGTAACATAATTATATTGTGTAGTTACACCTTTAAATGTCATTTAAAATTGAATTGAATAACAAATTAGAAACAAGAATAAGAGACTGTTATGTTAGATTTTAGACAAAATTACAAAACGTCCTTTAAGTTTATATAAAGTTGCAGGTTTCATCATTTATCTTTAAAAAGTACGCTAAACATCCTTTATGTAATATTTTGTAACAGATATCGTCCTTTAGACTAACTGTCGTTAACTTTTTCTGTTAAGTCAAGGGTAATTTGGTCTTTTTACCTCTAAAGGACTATTAATGTAATTTTTTCTAAACATAAAGGACGTTTTCTGCAACCTTTTTATTTCTTACTTAAATTATGTATTTTTAGAATAATACATATAAATATGATTTTTTATAACATAATATATATTATTTATTTAGTTTCATCCATGTATTATATATAAATATAAATTATATAAATAATTAAATAATACAAACGGTGTTTAGAGTTAAATAAATTATATAACTTTATTTATATAGAATACGTCGATAAAAATAAATATATATTATATAAATAACTAAATATATAAATTATTTTCATGCACGTACAACTAACTAAATATGTTCATCCATATAAAATTAATTAATTATTTTCAATCACGTATTATATATATATATATATATATACTATATAAATACATATATTATTTTTCTCATCCACGTATTTAAACTATATAGATTATATAAAAAATTAAATAATATAATTAATATAATTAATATTTATATATAATACGTGGATGAAAATAATTAAATAATATATATTATGTTATAAAAAATCATATTTATATGTATTATTCTAAAAATACATAAATTAAGTAAGAAATAAAAAGGTTTCAGAAAACATCTTTTATGTTTAGAAAAAATTACATTAATAGTCCTTTAGAGGTAAAAAGACCAAATTACCCTTGACTTAACAGAAAAAGTTAACGACAGTTAGTCTAAAGGACGATATCTATTACAAAATGTTAACATAAAGGATGTTTAGAGTACTTTTTAAAGATAAAGGATGAAACCTGCAACTTTATATAAATTTAAAGGAAGTTTTCTGTAATTTAGTCTAGATTTTACAATGTTCTTTAATGTATTAATTTTCTGTCACTTATATGAATACATGCTAAACTTGCTTAAACACTAATGCATTATTAATCAGCCTTTATAATTTTGGGTGCAATTAACCCTAAATAAATATCAAAATAAATATCATTTTTAGTATTGAAGGTATTCATATAATTGAGAATTGATTTGTATGTGGTATAGGAAATTGGTTACCACTTAATGATAGTTATTTTAAATAGTTAATTTCAGTTTTACTTTCTAATGTTTAACTAAAGTAATCATTTTTCTTCAAAAGATTAAAAACATCAATTACTTTCAAAAGTTTCATATGTTGTTTCAATTTCATTCCAAAATTTTCATTATATTGGATAAAATTAAAACAACTAATGAAAACTTTTGGATTAAAATTAAAACAATTTATAAAACTTTTGAACGTAAATTGATGTTTTTAATCTTTTATAGGAAAATAATTATTTTTAGCAAATCTCAAGAAGTAAAATTGAACTTAACTTTATTTTAAATTTAATCTAAAACATGAGATAATTGTTAAATAAAGAAGTTCTATAAATGATCAAGTTCAATAATTGTTTTAATTTGTTTAATTTTAAAAAGTAAGCAATAATTAAGGTTTATATATTTTATTTAGTTCACTTAATACTAAATTTTTTTTAACTACCGTAAAAAAATTCTGAAGATTGAAACAATATTAAAACCTGTTTATGTTTTGAAAGTTTTGAATCCTGCTTCTCTCATATTGATTCTCTCTCTCGCATCGGTTATTAGAAAATACACGAGCAACATTGCTTGAACAATATTAAACTTTACTTATGTTTTGTGACGTAAATTTAACATGTAAAAGATTTATTCAAAGCTCAAATTAATTGTGGCACACCTCTTAAGCCTTACATTTCAGTGGTCATTTTCAGTCAATAGAGCTTTAAATATGGAGGGTGGAACGTTAATGCTTACATTTATCATGAAAGTTGCATGTATTTGGCATATTTTTCATGTCAAATGAATTATTGATCAGAAATTGTTGACACTTAACTCGAAGTGAGTCAGTAGGTATAAACTGTTTGAGGTATACATATGGGTTACTAATGGTTCGAAAAAACCAGAGGGTATCGAGAATGTCAGGCTGACACATTAAAGAATTTCGGGTTGGGATGTTAAATATATGAACCAAACACATATTCATTGTGTTAAGGACATCAACCTTAACTAGACACATATTTTATTGTGTTTTGGATCGACTCATATAATATATATTTACTAACATGAATAATACTTTTTTTTAAACGGCCAACTAATTAAAGCCCGCTTATCCGGGGTACCCAAATGGCGAAAAGACACCTCATACGCCCGCGAGCACAGATAGCGCTGGGTAGCCCCAGCCCACCAACCATCAATTCCAGGGAAAACCTACCACCCGAAGGTCTACTGCGATAAAACCGGGCCCACTAACAACATTTTGCTGGACATGGGGTTTCTCCTAAAATGATAGGCGGGCCGGATTATCAGCGTTGTTTATATGCGTATGCCATGAGTGACCTTTTGTCAATTGATTTACCCAGGTGGTCATGCTTATAAAGTATAATATTCGTTGGCTATTAAAAAAACTAAAATTAATATAATTATGTCATAAGTGAGCTGGAATTATGATACATGTAACGAAAAAATATATATATATTCACATGAATGAGTTTTGAGTAAAATTACCCACAAATTCATCCTTTCTTTTATAATATGCACGGATAAAATTGACTTTTAAAACTAAAAAACATTTATTTGAATGATGATTAAAAACATAATATATACAAAACCATACTTAGGTAAAAAGATTGGCTTTAAGCCCCTTGGTGTTCACTATCTTTGTCTATGTACCTATCTCTTTCTAATGTTTATTGTCGTGTAGTCAAGTAACATTATTGGTTGCTATTCACAAGTATGATATGTGTTTAAATTCTTACAAGTGTAAGTTTAAATTGAATTTAGCTAAAAAAATTCACACTAGAGGATAAAAAGATTGTCTCCAAGCCCTTTAGTGTTCTATGTCTTTGTCTATGTAGCTTATCTCTTTCTAATATTTATTGTCGTGTAGTTTAATGACATTGATGATTGATTTTCACAAATATGATATGTGTTTAAATTCTTATAAGTGTAAGATTAGATTGAATTAAGAAAAAAATTTGTTAAACTCTCTCTCTTTCTCTCCCCATCTCTCACTCCCGCAACCATAATCTGTCTTCTCATAAACAGGGCCGGCTCAACCATTTTAGTGGTCTAAGACGGTATTAATTTTGGAGGCCTTTTTCTTAAGTCTATAATAAAAACCCTCCTCCTTTATTCAGGCTTAATTGGTACCGGCAAAAATAAATTAAATAGCTTATATTTGGCGGAGTTAAAAAAATTTTTTAATCTACTTTTTATATATTTAAAAAACATGTGAAACATTTATATAAAGCTTATTTTTTTAGCTTTTTTTTAAGCAAACTTTTTAATCAAATCTTTATACTCAATCTTATAAGATAAATTTTTTTCAATTGAAAAAATAACTAACCCATTTAATATTTTTCTAGCAGGCCCAAGTTTTAAAACTAAAATTAATATCAAGCCTAGTCTGGCTCAAAACAGAACAGTTAGCCCAAAATATAGTAGCTAACCCAAACACTGAAAAAACTTGAGGTCCTCAACATGTGGAGGCCTTGGGCCACCGCCTGGCCCAAAATTAACTCCTATATAACCATTGACTAACATTATAACCACCGCTGCCGCCACCATAAATAAGAGGGTGTGGTCCTAAAATTAACTCCTTATTTTTCCAACACTTCTGTCTTCACATAAGCACTACATTAGTATTCTTTCCCAACTTTTCATTTTTTCCACAATGATGGAAACACCCCTCCCAAACTCCCAATCCATTTTCCTATTTAGTTAATTTATTTAAATTTATTAATTTTAATAATTAAATTATTAAAAAAAGCAAATAAAAGCTAAAATCTTCATTGTATTTTAATTTTTAATTATCAGATTAATTTATTATGCTTCACAAGATCCAATTGAAGACTTTGGTGGTGTTTGTTTTGGAAGAGGTAAGCTGTCTGCTGTCTGCAGTCTGCGGACCAGATCTGCAGACATCTGTGGCAGAAGAGGTGGACCAAACCTTTGCAGTCTGCAAGAAGAAGACTGTTTGTTTTTTTAACATCTGCAAAATTCTTAAATTAGATACCAAGTTGGTTAACCTTAAACCATCATCACCATCATCTTCATCTTCATGTTCTTGTTCATCCTCACAAACCCATGAAAAGCTCAAGAAGATCATGAAGAAAAAACTAACCTTGAAGTGTAGGGAGGGCGGCGGCGCAGGGAGGGCCGCGGCGGAGGGGGAGGGCAGTAGAGGGGAGGGCAGCAGAGGGGAGGGCGCGCGACGGAGGGGGAGGGCAGCGCGGCGGAGGGGAGGGCGCGCGGCGGAGGGGAGGGCAACGCGGCGGAGGGGGAGGGCGCGCGGCGGAGGGGGAGGGCAGCAGAGCGGCGGCGAGGCGGCGGTTGGGTGGAGGTGGGCCGGTGGTGAGAGGAGAGGTGGGGAAGAGGTTGAGAAGAGAAGATGGGTTTCAGGGTGGGAAGGAGTTAAGAAGAAGTGAGAAGAGGTTGAGAAGAGTTTAGAAGTGGTAGGTCCACATCTTCTCCACGCAGACGTCAAGAAGACGTTTTTTAATGAAACGTCTTCCAAAAATCAAACAGTCTGCGCACTTAAAACCTCTTGTCGCGTCTGCGTGCGCGCAGATGAAGAGGTGGGGAAGAGCTTTTTGAAAAAAACAAACACTACCTTTGTGTCTAAAGGGGACACATAAGTTATTGTAATATGTTCCACGAGATCCGATTAAAGCATAAACGTAAACAGAAAACTTTAATTTGAAAATAAGGTCAGTTTTCATTAAATTTATATAAACACGTTAAGGGGAAAAAAATAAACAAAACTGTTTATTTGGTTTTGAAAAATATATATATAAAAAAAACAATTTGTTTAGTGTCGGGTTTCATTGGTTGAATTTATTAATAAAAAAGCAAAAGAATACAATGGGTCGGGGAAGGAGTCAGGGCTCTCGACCACCAATCAGGTGGTTTAACTTTCGAGGCCAAAGGAGAGAGGGAGATAAGAAGTTCATCTACATTTGCATAAGTTTATATCCATACAAAACTCTATCACAAGTTTAAATCGTTCGAAATAGTCTGCTACCGTACATTAATTCCTGAAATGACCGGCTCGTCCCTGGCCGCTAAGTAAAATACGAGGTAAATCAAGCATCAAGATAACTTTTTTATATATACAGAACTTTTTATAAAAATACCAGATATGTAATTTTAAAAAAATGATGTGTAATTTACCCATGCTTTCTTTAAAATTGTTAATGTCCTAATTTCTTGTTATTAGTTATTACAAAAACTTAAGGTATAGTTAAAAATGAACTAAATGGAAGCAATTTAAGGAAAGTGGGGCCAGGGACACTTTCATCTCCCATGACTAAATTAAATTCTTGACCACCCAACTAAAAATGTCACATAAGTATCGTCTCATATTTCATCCATCTCCATTCTTCAATAGCCAAGTGTTCACTTATATTTTAGTTTACATACCGCCGGCAGGATGAATTTATGCCACATTAGAGTTCATAAAGTTATCCTTTACTCTAAATCACGTATAAAGAAAAACGTATTAGTTAAAACAACCTTAATAAAAATTTCATACACTATAAACACTAACTAATACTTTATACATCATTATCAAACACATCTTATCTACTCTTACAAAAATATACACTATAAAATCCAACAAAAAATTCATAAAATTCTTAGCCCAAACCACCAAAAAACATAGACCGAAGATGTGTTCAAGTCCAAGTGAATCGGCGCATTCTACCTAACCATTTAACCCACCACCACCATATACAATGAATTGGTTTCAAAACCCTTACGAATCACCCCAACCATCGGTCTACAGCCCAACTCTGCCCACATATCAACCCTTATAATTTTCTTATTACCAAAATATCCCAAATTCTTTTCAAAACCCAAACCAACACGTACAAGAAGAAGACCCGAAGAAGATGAAATTATATACATGTAACCAAGAATAATATATCCGCATGAATGAGTAAAATTAACCCAAAATCATCATTTCTTTTTAACATTTACACAGAATTTTTGCTTTTAAAACTTGCAACACAAAGAATCATTTTTTGAAGACAAAATTACAGAAAACGTCCTTTAAGTTTATATAAAATTGTAGGTTTCATCCTTTATCTTTAAAAAGTACTCTAAACATCTTTTATGTTAACATTTTGTAACAGATATCGTTCTTTAGACTAACTGGCGTTAACTTTTTCTGTTAAGTCAAGGGTAATTTGGTCTTTTTACCTCTAAAGGACTATTATTATAATTTTTTCTAAACATAAAGGATGTTTTCTGCAACCTTTTTATTTCTTACTTAATTTATGTATTTTTAGAATAATACATATAAATATGATTTTTTTATAACATAATATATATTATTTAATTATTTTCATCCACGCATTATATATAAATATTAATTATTTTTTTATATTATTTAATTGTTTATATAATCTATATAGTTTAAATACGTGAATGAGAAAAATATTATATGTATTTATATAATATATATATATATATATATATATATATATTACGTGATTGAAAATAATTAATTAATTATAAATGGATGAACCTATTTAGTTAGTTGTACGTGCATGAAAATAATTTATATATTTAGTTATTTATATAATATATATTTATTTTCATCGACGTATTCTATAAATAAAATTATATAATTTATTTAACTTTAAACACCGTTTGTATTATTTAATTATTTATATAATTTATATTTATATATAATATATGGATGAAAATAAATAAATAATATATATTATGTTATAAAAAATCATATTTATATGTATTATTCTAAAAATACATAAATTAAGTAAGAAATAAAATGGTTTCAGAAAACGTCCTTTATGTTTAGAAAAAATTACATTAATAGTCCTTTAGAGGTAAAAAAGACCAAATTACCCTTGACTTAACAGAAAAGGTTAACGCCAGTTAGTCTAAAGGATGATATCTGTTACAAAATGTTAACATAAAGGATGTTTAGAGTACTTTTTAAAGATAAAAGATGAAACCTGCAACTTTATATAAACTTAAAGGATGTTTTCTGTAATTTTGTGTTATTTGAATTATCATTAAAAACATAATATATACAAAACATATTGAGGGTAAAAAGTTCATCCCTATGGTTCTCTTGTTCTCTGTCTTTATTTATGTATCTATCTCTATCACTGCCTAACCCTTCTTACGTGCACCTTTGGTTAACATTGCAACCATCGCCATCCTAAAAGCACAAGGAGTGATCCTAAAACTCATCATTTTTCACGCATCTTACATCAACGTTCTTCATCAATTTATCATATTTCTCTAAAATGGTGGAAACACGCACACACACACACTTTCTCTCTCTCTCCTCAAACCAAATTTTCAAATGATTAATTTAATGTAGTTACATTAGTTATAATATTTAAATTGTTATAATAAGTAAAATAAAAGCTAAAAAGTTCATTAATTATAATAATTAATTATTAAATTAATGTGTCCAAAAGGGAAAATGTAAGTGCTTGTGATATGCTCAACGAGATGAGTCGAGATCCGATACAAACACAAGCAAAATCTAATCAAACCATAAACGTAAATAAAAAGAAAAATATTTAAACACAACTCGGTTACGTTAAAGTTGTTGGAATTTTGGACACAAAATAATTATATTTATGTATTTGTCATATAAATAATTATTTATTTATTGGTTTAAGTTCTCGTTTTATAACGAACTATACCATATCCAAACTAAAGCTAAGATGAATTAGATATCGATGCTCGAAGTTGAGTGGTCGGAATGAACAAAGGAAAACTTAGGTGATTATAGTAGGAAATTGTTGAAATTTCTTACATAATGCTAATAAAGCCATGTATTGATTAACATGGATGTTTTATGTTTTGACCAAGTCTTTAAATAAATATTATGAATGTTTTTTATGGTTTAAAATAAACATTAAACATATCATGAATGAAATAAGTAAGAGTTTTAATTTGGTCTCATAAAACATTTCATAAATCAAATGAAAGTTTTGGTTGTGAATCATAAAACTCACATTAATGTGAATTATTTAGCATGAGTATATAAGAAATCTATTTTCTTTAGAGTCAACAGGTTTTATAGAAATTTAAAGATGAGTATTCTCTAAATTGTTCTTCCTACACCATCATCTTTAACTTTTTTTTTTCTATATAACATCATAACACATATATTACCGGGTGATCTCTCGGGCCCGAGGCACTCTCCGGCAGCACATACTGCTTTGGCTGTTGTACCTTGGGAGACAGACGCGTTGTCTTGAGTAGAGACGCGAAATATGTTTTAAGGGACCCTTGTCTAACACGATCCTCAGCCACAACCGTCAATCTTTTGTTTGTTAATTGTTGCAGCCAAGAGGTATAGTTTAAGATTCGAACGTGACGAAGACTCAAGTGAAGAATACTATATGAAGACTCGTTGAAGTATATAATAAGGATGGATGTTCGAATCAAGTTTGGTACATAAATATTGTTATATTTATTTTTTCTAGTCGTATTTGTAAACGGTATTGTAATAAAATATTTCCCATGGTTAACGAGAGTATCGTTAGAATTACAATGTTTTAATATAAAAGTGAACCTACTTCATACAAAAGTTTGTATCTGAATGTTCAGAATTATATGTTTAGTTTTCAAAAAGACTAATGAGTACAAGTTACTTAAAAAAAAAAAGATAAATCAAACATTAAATAGAAAACAATAATAAATTAATAGAAAAACATTTGCCAAGTGTTGAACTTTCATTGGTTGCACTTTTAGTTAAAAAAAATAGTAAAAAGAAAGAAAAGAATGGATCGGGGAAGGAGTTGGGCAGAGACCACCAATTCAGTGGCTTCTTAACTTTCAAAACAGAATGTTTAGTTTCCGATTAAGGCAACTTCTAGTTCACTCCCCATATACCACTAATTTGTAATTTTTAAACAAATGACTTGTGTTATTTACCCTTGCTTCTTTATCTTTGCGAATGTTCTATTTTTTATTATTATAAAAAAAAATAAAAAGTTAAATTTAGTTTTGCTTATTAAATTTTGATAATAATAACTATTTCCTTTCAAATGATTAGAAACATCAATGTGCTTTCGAAAATTGAATTACTTATTTTAATTTATGTTCAAAAGTTTCATAAGTTGTTTCGGTTTCAAACAAATTAACAAATAATAAAACTTTTGGACTTAAATTGAAACAAATTATAAAAATTTTGTACTGAAATTGATGTTTTTAAATTTTTTTTAGGGAAGCGGTTAAATGTTTGGACTTACATTGAAACAAATTATGAAACTTTTGTATTGAAAAATGTACATGGGTTGGGTCCGTTCGGTTCCATTTGAAAGCGAATTGTTTTGGTTGAATGAACAATTTTGACAGAACTGACCGTTTAAGTTGAATGAGTTTACGTTTTTAGAAGAAGATATGAGATTGCATAAAATTATAAAAGAAGATTGTATAAAATTGTAAACAAAGATTGTGTGAAATTGTATAAACTATAAAGCTGTTTGATACAAAAAAGATTTTTTATTTTTATTTATTAAATTTCAAGAGCTTAATGGCTCAACTTTTGAGTTGGTCAACAAGCATAAAGGCTCAATTATCTTCAAGCCCATTTAGAATGGCTGACTCACAGCCTTCTCTAACACGCAGGCGGCGAGATAAGCCATTGGAATTACACATGGGTGCTGATTACTTTGCTTGTTGCTAATAATGTTATTGACTATTACTGATGTTATTATATTTTAATTTAATTAGAAATGTAACTACAAAGTGATAAAAATGAAAAAAAATATTAAATATTAAATTTATTATTATTATTATTATTAGTAGAACTAGTACTATTATTACTAGTAGTACTACTACTTCTACTACTACTATCATTACTACACCTACTGCCACTCCTACTTCTACCACTATTGTTGGTACCGCTATTATTATTACCACTGTTACTGTACTCCTGCTATTGATCCTACTACTTCTATTACCGCTACTCCTACTATTCCTACTACCACACTTACTACTACTACTATCACTCCTACTATTGCTACTTCTGCTACTGCTATCACTACCGCTACTCCTACTACTAATCATACTACTATTATTCCTACTCCTACTGCTGCTATTGGTGGTGGTGTTGCGGCTAGGGAAAAATTTAAAAAATACCGATGCCGTATCGAACCGGTAGTGACCGAACATATTTTGGTACCGGTATTCATTTTTTTAGGTTTTTGGTATTCGATATCTTCGGTTTCGGTATTTTTGGTATTTTCATGGTACCAGAACCGATCGGTACCGAACCGAAAAAATCAGTATGATATTGCTTGACACTTTTACCTATTTTCGGTATCGATATTTTTCGGTACGATATCAATTTGGTACCGTACAGTACCGGTTTCGATTTCATCCCTAGCTGCGGCCATCATTGATATACATTTACATTTAAAAAAACATTAATAAAATATTTTTCTTTTACAATTTTTTGTATGCATTTTATTATATTTATATTTAAAAATATTCTTATGTATTTTTCTATAATTATATTTTAATTAATGAGAATAAGATAGAACTATATTTTCTTTTGAATGGAAAATGTACGAACTCGTTTCGGATGATAGGTATTGAACTCATCTATACATTTGATCAGGTATATGTAGACCACGTCTAGTCCAATGATTCTAAAAATTACATGTCTGGTCTAGATGTTACAACAATTAGTGAAAGAAATATGTTTTTAGAAACACACATATTATTTTAGGTATTTCATAACAATAATATAATAGTATTAAGAAAGATATAAAAAGATAAAACAAAACTTTCTTCGCATAATATTTTTCTAGAAATTAAAATTGGAACTTAAATCGTATAATGATGTTTATATGTGTGTTAGGGTGAGAGATGATATATTTGGTAAAATATTTATACAAATATACAGAGAGTGAAAATATAATTTTGTTCTCGTGTTTGTTACACATAATATGATTTAACATAGCAACGACTTATTCATAAATTTTAAAAGAATAAAATCTAAAATTCAGATGATTATTTTTTATTTTTTTATAACAGTAAACACATACTCATATAAACCTAGTTTTAAATCTATGTAATTATCTATTATAAAAGTGAAACCATCTATAAAATAAGAAACCACTATCTATACATTCGGGATACCATTGGATTAAAAGCGGTTTGGTATTAGATGATTTATTTACCTTGCTTTTCTATAATTCTTGGGAGCCTAATTTTTCTATAAAAGTAAAATATAGTTAAAACGAAAATTAAATGGAGAAAGAAAAAAGTGGGACCGTGGGAGTGATGGGATCAAACCATTTCCATCACTATATTAAATTTTAATCTACCCAACTAAGGGTCAAATGCTTCTAATTTTATATATCTTCCATCTTCGATAGCCAAGTGTCCACATATTTTTATTTCAATTTAAAACGGTCATATAATTATTCTTAATAACCGGTACATAAAAAATGTTTTAGGGATTCCAAATCCATACAACATAGATATTTCTAAAAAAATTATCAACTATAGTACGTTTATAGAAAATTAAACTAAAATTTACATAGTAAACTTCAGTATACAAAGGTAAAGGCTGGTGATATTAATGTAATCACATCATTTCAGTTGAGGTCATGAATTAACTACTAAAAACATACTATGCCAAGCTAGTGTCATAATACTAAATCAAACCCACTTTCCGTTTGTTATTTGTAAGGGTTATTGTTATTTATTTTTAAACAGTAGTCTCACATATTCTTTCACTCCTAATTCTATTACACTTCTTTATTATATGACTTGAATTCTTAATTTTATTGAAAGAGACATTTTATTAAACACTTTGTAGAGGAATCGTAATAATAATTTGGAAAACTTGAGAATCGCAAGTTCGCTTTCAGATTGAAACTATTTGGGTTTACACCAAATATTCAATCCCGATAAAACTCAAGTTCAGAAATCGAAGTATGAATTCGTATGTGTTTCAAGAACGTGAACCAGAAGAGAATGAAGAAGAAGAAGAGAGACCAATCTTGTACAAATTCGAATTATTTCAGGGATGGGGAAACTGCCTTCGGCAGTTTTTCTCATTCAAAGTTACACTTTTTACCCTCTAATTTCACATCCCGATCCCAGCCAGGAGGTCTGCCCCTTGGACCCCGCCAGGGGCTACCTCCCCTTGGACCCCCTCCCTAGGGGCGCTGCCCCCGGACCCCCGCCAAGGGGCGTTGCCCCCTTGGAACCCCCATCACTTAAGGGCTTCGCCCCTAATAAGGTTTTCAATTTCAAAGATCACAATAAACTCAAACAAGTATGCACTTCCCGCACCTCCTGATTTATTTGATGGATATTATGATCAAATTGGTCGTTAGTCAATCCAATTACACTAAAATATCTAACACACTTTAGTATCATTAGGTTATAAATCCTTTGATAACAAAGGAGGCATATTATTTAAACAGATATATTTCAATGAAAGTATTGATTGAGTTGTATGTTAAATTTTTTTTTATTGGTTTAAATCATATGAAATAATTGAAAACCATAAAAACCATCTATAGTTAATCACATAATTTATAATTATTTTATTTTTTTAAATTGTTTAAAGTGTATTTAAATAAACTTCAACCTCACTATTTAAGCTTATTATATATTTTTTAATATAAACCCGGTTGAACCAACATGAACAAAAAATTATGTTTGATTATGTGTTCGTGTTTTCCACTGTCCATCTCATCTCTCCCATATCCACTCCCTCCCCTCTTTGTGATAGATATTTCTAAGCCAAAATATTCATGCTAAATGTATATTTTGCATTAACATAAAATGATTTCTTTCCTCTGATAAGATGGTATGACAATGATTTTTTGAGAGTTCGCTAAAGGTCGAATCTCAACAACCTCAATTAGTACGCACTAAACTATTTTGAAACTCATCATGTGAAAATATATATCAAACTCACCAGTCGACTCACTCTCCATCCACAAAAGGTTTTTGTTCCTTCTGGGTCCCTAATTTTTTTAAAAGCTATTATTTTTGTTTATTTTTGTTAACTCAGATAATTATTTTGTTAAGTTAGGGCATTTAAGTTATTATACAATTATTTTGGCATTTTATGATTTGTAATTCACTTACATGTTCTAACTTAACAAACACAATGTACCCAGTTATTAAAAATGGATAAAAAAGATGACTTTTTACAAAGTCAATGACCTAGAATGAAAGAAAAACTCTTTTATCTTAAAAATTATTTTATACTTAATAAATTTTTATTATTTAATATTTTATTTGTTCAACCCGTGTAATACACGGGTTTACTAAAGCTAGTATGTTATATATGCATATATAATATTTTATAAGTTATGCAAGTTATTTACAAAATATTTTATTTAATTATGACGACTACATATTTAAAGTATCGTATTTTTAGAAAAAGATAAGCTAATTTTTCCTTAAATCTTACTTGTTTTCGCCCCAACAAACAACATTAAATGTTTACTTATAACAATTATGTAACACAACTCATGTCAATTTTAAATCATCAAATTACTGGACCCCTTTCATTTCAATTTGCCATATATAACATTCCATACCCCCAGCAAAGGCAACATCCAAGTCCCCGAAATTATCATTCAAGAAAAAATAATGGTGTCATCAAAGGAGCAAAACCCCATTTACGACATCCAAATCTCCACGGTCGCACCAGCGTTTATATCTGGAAAAGATGCGGTCCAAGAGCTGACTGCAATGGACCTAGCCATGAAGCTTCACTATCTCCGGTTTGTCTACTACTTCAAAACACCAGCATTTGACGGTTTAACAATATTGAATATTAAAGAAACTATGTTCAATTGGTTGAACCACGCCTACATCCCATGTGGTCGGTTTAGGAGGGCAGACTCTGGTCGACCTTTCATCAAATGCAATGATAGTGGGGTGCGAACTATTGAGGCTAAGTGTCGTCTTAGCCTCGATGAATGGCTCGAATCTAAAGATGATTCGAGACACAAGCTTCTTGTTTCTAACCAAGTTCTTGGCCCTGATTTGCCCTACTCTCCATTGGTTTTGATTCAGGTTTGCTTGTTAGTCTTCCTTTTAAACTCCTACCAAAATAATTATAAATAAAAACAAATATATAGACAGGTGTCTTAAAATACTACTAATTTATTAATGGGTTAAAATTACACTCAGTAATACAGGTTGATACCAGTTAAAAAAGATTATATTGTATCGTATCTGATACTCATTTCAATATGTTAATTTCTTTTAAAGTAAATAAATTTTTTGGGTTCGCTTCTTTACACCATACAAACTTTTTACTTTTTGTTTTCACGTTTTTAACTTTAAAAGTTGTTTATGCAGTTAACCGACTTTAAATGTGGAGGCAAATCGGTTGGTATGAGTTGGGCCCATGTGCTTGGAGATGCTTTTTCTGCTGTGGGCTTCATTAACCTATGGGCCCAAGCTATTGCAGGCCAATATCCAGCCCAACCACTCACTATGGCCACACCCCTCAAGATGGCCCAAGAAAACAACGAGTATGATTCCCGAAACCCAAATCCAGGCCCAGATCCGCTCTCCGTAAAACGGGTTGACCCGGTTGGAGACCATTGGTCTACTTCAAGTAACTCCAAAATGGAAACATTTTCCTTTTACATTTCAACATCTGAGTTGACTCAGTTGCAAGCACAAATATGTGAAAATAAAGTGGATCAGCATGTTCCCGAGTTCGAGTGCATTTGTGTTGTGATTTGGAAATGTTTGGCGAAAGTAAGAGACGGGCCCGGACCAAAGGTTGTGACCATATGCCGAAATGACTTGAAAACTCGAAATAAAGGAATCATCACTAATGAAAGTCAAACCATCGGTTTGGTCAAAACTGACGTTAGTGCACGAGATTATAAACCACTAGAACTAGTGTCCCTACTGATGAACAAAGTCGATGATGAACGAATGAAGATTAAGGAAGCAATGGAGAGAGGCGACGAGCTTCCTGATTATATCATATACGGAGCAAATTTGACTTTTGTAGACTTGTGTGACGCCTCATTTTATGAGATGGAAGTGAGGGGACAAAAGCCCGTCTATGTAAACTGTTATATCGATAATGTTGGTGATGAAGGTGTCGTTTTGGTTCTCCCAACACCAAAAGGTTGTTCGGATGGAAGGGTGGTAAGCGTGACATTGCCTGAAAATCAAGTGCGCGAGTTTAAATCGGTGCTTAAAGAAGATTGGGGTATTGCATAAACATATATGCGATAGTCTAGTTTGTATTTACGTTATCTTGGAATAACATATGTCTGATTAGTTGTGAGTTAAGTTATTTGGAGAACATCAAAGGAGTGTCACAAATGTTTAATGGATGTATACATTATATGTTGTGTTTTTATAATTTCATCAAGTCCAGAATACTTTCTTAATCGAGTACATTAATCTCTTTCAAATTAAAGAATTTAAGATTTAAGAACTTTGCGAGTATACAAAATCTTTAATCGAATACAAAATCTCCTAGAATTCCTTTTTCTCTCTCTTTTATGTGTTTTCCATGAGTTTTATGAAAGTTCACAGCTTTTGTTCATACTTCATGCTTCACATGAGATGTTAAAGAAGAGCATTTATCGTGTCAAAAGAAATAGATAATTGGAATATGTCATATTAATGGTTGAAAAGGTTACTTTCAACCACATTGTTTAATGTTTGAAAAGGTTAATGGTTGAGTTTACATTAACCACAAATGTCAAAAATAGAGTTCACAGCCATTGTTGAAGCCAAACATTGTCTTTAATGTTGGATGTAGCATGTAACAGCTATGGAATAACAAAGATAGATATAGTTTATACCTTTGTTATGTGAAAGCATATCATAATTTAACATACCTTGTTTAGAAAAAGTACTTTTCACTTATTTAACCATAAATATCATACTCTAAATACGACAAAAAATATCATAATTTTAATACAAATTAACTAAAATCTTATAGTTTGAAGTTTTTATCATTAAAACTTAGATGTGCCATTAGAAAATCAAAAAAAATAAAAATAAATAATAAACAATTCAACGCAATCGCACGTTGTTCAAAAGTATCCCATCCTGACCTAACTTCATCCGACCAAACACAAAAGTATACGCCTTGAAATGGTATTTACCATCATTTTTGTCAATCTTGTAAGGTCCCTTACTATCTGCTAATTATACTTTGAAAGAACAAGCATTGAAAAGGAAAAAACAAGTAAACACCTTAAAAAAACACACACACACACACAAAAATGTCTTCAAACATAAAAAGCATGTCTTATAGCTTTGCCCAAAAAAGCATGTAATTTACCAACTTTTATAGATTTGAATCATGCAAAACTGAAGTGACTAAACTGTGTTGACTTTAGCAATGAAAGCCTTGTATAGATAAAATGAGCCCAGCCCAGCCCAGCCCAGCCCAAATCACAAGGAGTCATAGATAAAAGCAATCAGTGTCAAAAACCTCTCTTTCTTTAATATCCCCATTTTACCCCTGCCTATCTTACACTTCATGTAAATACATACTTGTATGCTACAAAATCAAAAATTGGGGTGTAGTTATATAACCACCACATACCAAGTTTCTTTTACACTCAAGTTAGCAAGCAAAGAGCATCTCAGCATTCAGCAAATATCAATAAGCATCGCAGAAGCCACCAATGCATCTATCTTCCTCAATCAACTCTTTTTTCATAAAAAGTTTCCATTCTCAGAGCCCATTTTCGACTCAGGTCCTTGCTTATGTTGTTCAAATCTCGCAACAGCTTGACCCCACGTCATAATTACATTTTGCTCATTAAAAACTGATGATTAGTATGGAATAACATATGGCAAAGCACAAACATCAACAGATTCTATGTGCTTAGCTTCAGACCATACCTGGACCTCCGGCTCATCATCGATTGGTGGTTTCTTAGAAGTGGGTCCTGCTTTGCTGCTATATAGCCATTCTTGGTCATCAAAACCGCACCACTGGTCTGGTTTTGGAACTGAGAGTATTTGGGGCAAGTATTTGGTATCAGGGTGAGGCGGTTTCTTTTTGGGAATAGGCAATGGTGGTGATGTAGCCACCTTGTTAACAGCAGCAGGTGGTGGTTTAGGTTGGGACATGGGCTGTTTACCAGATGTAGTTGGTGGTTGTGGTGGTGATGGTGATGAAAGGGGCGGCAGTTGGTGGTGGGTAACCGTAGTTTTTGGGATTGAAGGCTGCGTGAGGGTGGGTGGTTGGGCTGCAATGTGATTGGGTTGTGGCTTTGTTGTAGGCAGTGATGAGGCGGAAACATGGTTTGTAATTACAGGTGGTGACTTTATCGGGGAGGGCTTGGACGGAACGTGATTAAAAGCAGGATTTGGTGACTTTTTAGCAGTAACCGAGACTGGTTGAGAAGTTATCATGCCGTTGACTCTTTGACCACCATTACTACCGACCTTAAAACTATTCAGTGATGCCCCGTGAGATGCCCCTTGCTTGTCTAACAAACTTGAGCCCGGGTTTTGGAGAAAGTCTAGCTTCCTTCCGTTTTCTGGGAAGATATTAGAAACGGGCCGGGCCATCTTGTTGGGCCTGGGTTCATTCTCTGTAATGTGATTCAATAATCAGACAAACCACCAGTATATAAAGATATAATTTACTGAAACCTTTATGAACTCGTATAAACTGTTTCACATAGTAGGGAATAAAACCAAATCCCAGTGCAAGATACAAATTTTATGAATGGTGGTACACTGCCACACTGGTAATATTTCGTCATACAACATTAAAAAGTTAATAAACCATCATAATATCAGCTTCTCTGAAAGAAAATTACTGATATATCATGAAAGAAATATTACAGAATTAATCAAAGTTACAAATAGGACCTGGTCAGATCTTTTCATAAAGTTCAAATCTTGACGCAAGATGCGGCTTCATAGATCAAAATTGGAGATTATATTATATGGTAAGAGAAGATAGAAACTTTAGGTTTTGCATTGAAGAAAATGGTTAGCAAAAGGGATAACTTTCACGTTTGGTCATAATGGGCCGGGTCGGACAGACCAACAAGCCCCTTTTGATCTTTTAATTAATAAATAATTAGTTTGCAGACTTGCAAAACCTATATTATCACATAAATAATCTAACTTCTTTTAATAAAGCAATTTAGGAGGTTTTTATGCATTTAAAGACATTTTGGATGAGTTTCCCCAGTCGGCCCATTTGAATGGTTGCCTTTTCAGTTAATTCCTTTGGATTTAACCCATTATATAGATTATACATAACCCAAAACAACTCATTTATAATTAAAGGGGTGGTTGAAATTGCCAAATCTTAAATATTAGATCTTGATAATATGTTTAGTAAGAATTTGAAAGAAAGAAAACTCACCATGAGAAACACTGTTTGCCTCCATAGCTTTCCTTTTCTTTAGATTTCCTTCATTACCAGCACCTTGATAACTATTTTCCAAAGGATGTGTAGACAAATTATTAGCAACATCAACCGAATCACTCTTCATAACATGTTTGTCTTTATCCCTCTTGGCTTTCTTCTGCTCACTTTTTTCCTTTAGTTTCTCCATTCTTTTCTCCTTTTCCGTTTCTTTATCCTTCCCTTGTTTCTGTTTATCCTGATCTTTGAATATCCGTTTATCATCGCTTCCTATAACCTGCATTTTCTCAATCCTTCTACTATCCAAAGGCGGCGGTGTTGTACCATTAATCCTATTTGGGACAGCCACATTGCCACCAAAGCCCACCACATCCATAGCCACTTGCCGCCCACCACTTCCTTTGTCTTTCAATTTCTCAATCCTTCTGTTATCCAAAGGTGGCGTTGTACCATTAATTCTACTCACCGCCACATTGCCACCAAACCCAGCCACATCCATGACTGCTTGCCGCCCATTTGTCTTTTGAAGTTCAACTTGGTTAGCACTACTTTTTCTACCTTCAACAAGAAACTGATGGCTACCCGTTCCCTTTTCTTCATCTCTAATTCTTCTATCCAATTCTTGCACAAATTTGAAATTATCAGTATCCTCAACCTTACTACGGTTTCTGAACAAATCTCCATTTTGGTAGGGAAGTTGTATTGGTGTTTTCTTGTCAAAAGCGGAACCAATTTTCTCTTTAGTTTGTTCACTGTTATGACGAAGAATTTCACCATTGTACCCCTCCAATTGCCCGTGAATATTTTTCTCATCAGGGATGCTGGTTTTACTCTTCTCCTTATCTTTCTTCTTGTCCCGGTGTTTGTCCTTTTTCTCTTTGTGTTTTCCTTCGCTTCTATCTTTTTCCCTTTTTTCTTTACCATCTTTTCTCTCTTTATCTTTCTTATCCTTCTTATGCTTCTTCTCTTTTCTCTTTTCCTGACATAAACATAGTGACAAAACTAAGAAAATGCATATTGAAATACTCAGTCAATTAAATATTGCACCCCGAAGTGATGATTGGTAAAATTTTAGAGCCATTAAATGAACACCACTTTAAAATTGAAACAAGCAACAATAAAAAGGTAACTGCATATTGCCAAAAGTATACGGCTACATATAAAGTTAACATTTCCCCATCAGTAAGCACTTAATAACAAAATTATTGAACCGAAGACCAAAATTGCATTGATTACTTCGGTTATCTCGTTTGTACATGAACCCAGTAAAGAAAATTCAGTGTATTATTATGTACAGTTATAGAACTTTTATATATTTAAAAATGTTTTCGATGCCAAATAAAAATGATGGCCCATTGTGCTAAAAAGAAATACAAACAAACCAATGATTAATATTAAGTTAGTACTAACATTAGTTGACTGAGTTAGCAGCATCTGCAACATGCATTTTCTAGTACATGGAATATAACCAAGACAATCACAGATGAAGATGCATCAAACAAAAAGAAACAGCATTCAAAACTTCATATAAGAATATAAGTTTGTAAACTATAGGCATTCTGACCAACAGTACGTGCTCAATTACTTCCATCTTAAGATGTGTCAAATTAGATTTAGCATTACCTATTTTGAAACTCGTAGAGCACCAAATTACTTGCAGACTTGTATCTTTATATCAGTCATCATTATTATGACTACATGTGGGTTTTATAACTTTATTTTCACTACAATCGCTCTTTTTTCATAGCTTTATATCTTTGAGAAAGATTATCATTATCCTCCCTATATTCCTAATTCAGTCTGCATTTGTTGATATCCTACTATAATATTAAAACAAGGAACAATTATGCATTTAGTTATCAAAAAAAGTCTCAACTGCTGCTGATATTTTCTATTAATGAGTGTTCAATAGGTCTTTCCTTCACCAGGTCTTCAACAATTAAGTGCGAATAACTTAAATTCTTAAACAAGCTCTCTGCAATAAGAGAGACTCGGAGACCTGAAGAGAAGGTTTTTTGTAACATTATAAAAAAGTGGTGAAAGAAATAAATGTTATAAATTTTACAGAGTTTCATCAGTATTTAAAGTGAAGTGCCTTTTTGAAAAGTCAAACCACACTTTCCTATGAAGATGACACCATCAAGAATCAAATATTCTAATACAACGAAATTTCGATAAAAACATGTTCTCGACATGTCACTCTAGAGTGTCATATGACATTGCCATCATAAATACAGGGGTGGTGACAAGCATTAAACATTTTTCATTCACACTTATAACACTAGTCAGTACACGTTCTTATCTCAAGCATGATTTCAAAGCGTCATGTAAACAAGTAATAAAGCAGGGCAAACATATGATTTTGTCATTAGCTAGTAAAGTGAAGTCACGCATTCCATCTGGGAAGTGGAAACATCATACTATCATAGTAATATTGATGAAATCCCATCATATTATATATACCTTTTAGAACTCCAATTTGAACATATGCATTAATCACATAAAAACAACATTCGCAACACGCAACTTCTGGTTTCCCATAATGATTAGGTCATACCTTCTACGATCACCACTAACCACTATACAAATGGCAAAAGGGTATTATCAACACAAACATACATGGCAACATCATAAAATGCCCCAACACTTGGATTCTAGTAACTTTGGGAATGATATTATCATATATGATTCTTTCTCCAGCTCTTACCAAACAAAATCACCAAATATTTTCACTAACATATCCTTGGAAAGGAAAACAACAAAAACAATTTAAATAAGACATCAGATTCTTTAACAACAACCGAGATTATAGAGCTCAAGTTACCTTTTTCAGCAAGTCAGGATCATCTGTTGTGAGTTTCTTTTCATATCCCGGTGGTGGAAATGGAAAGCACCGAGACATTGCACAAATCGCACAAACAATGACTACAAGAAATACCGATAAACAAACACTTTTTAATTACTTTTAAGAGCAACTGTCCCCAAATGGAAAGGAACCAGCAACTATATTCCTCTCCATTAACCATGTCCTTGCACTCATTTCCAGATTCAATACTCTTCTTCCATCAAACCCACAGTTTCAAACTGCAAAACCACCCATAATTAAGCTTGATTTACACCTCAAACAGTAAGCATAATCCAAATCAAAAGCTCCCTACCACACTTAAAAGTAGTAAAGCCAAATATCAAAGGCACACAAATACACAATTTGCTTAATCTATTCTAATCTATACTAATCCAAATGGTAATCCACAAATAACCAAACCTCACTACCTCGGTAAATCAATCTGTAAATATCACAAAATAACCTTAAATTCTAGCCACAAAGACCAACAAAACCCACCTCTGATCACTGCCAAAAGAAGATCAGAGATTTCTTATAATCATTGCAACCGATGCAGAAATGCACTGCAATGGAGACCGTTGCTAACAACCCTAGCTAAAATCCCCAATCACAAATCTCGATCGAAACCCTAATTCTCCAAAAACTCAATGCAGTAATCGATCCGACCCTCGAAATCACACAATACCCTAAATCCCAATTCACTAAAGGAATCCAAATAAAGCTCGGATAGCAAAGTTTCAAACTTCCGATCGAATAAAGTGGGGAAAAAATCAAAACCCAAAAAAATCCCGTATGACTATCCCTTTCGAAAAGCGCTTTACAGCTCGAATAAACAAAAATTGGGATTTTTGAGAGAGATGAAGTGACGATCGAATCGATTAGAATTGAATGTTCCGATCGAATTTACCTTGTCCGCTACAAAGTGGACATTGTTGTGAATTGAAGGAAGTGGGGGTAATCGGAAACAAGAACACTTTGTCTCTCTAAAATCTCAATTCCCTTAGGTCGAATTATGTTCAAAGTGTGTGTTTTTGTGATGGGTTTCTTGAAAATAGGCTCTGAGAGTACGAATTTTGTTGAGAATTCACAGGCGAAAGAGGCAAAGATGAGGGCAGAAAACCCACATATATAGAAGGTTTTTTTAGAGAGAGAGAAGAGAAAGATTATGAGGGTGATTTTTGTGCGTGTATTGATATGATATGCACCTAGGTTTATAAAATGGGAAAATCCTCTAAAACTTTTTTTTACTTGTAAAAATTTTTTTATTGTCCTAAAAAAACTAGTGTTCCTACAAGATAAAAAGTCGTCGCCTATCTGGCATTCTGTTATAGTTGCTTCCACTTTTAATGTTATTTTAATTTTTTTTATTTTACATCATTGGACATCTCTATGGTATGGTCAGTCGCCTCTACACAACGAGTTAAGCGCCTCTATAGTAGGTTCGGCCGCCTCTACGGTAGATTCGGGCGTCTTTTCCGGTAAAGATATTTTAAAATATGTTTTTTTGAAAGTGACATTTTAAGAGAATTTAAGAAATAAAAAAGACATTTTAGGATTTTTTTTTTCCATATAAATATGTATTACTTAATGATGAAAATTGAAGGTGCTGTTATAATAAGATAAATTAAATAAATTAAATAAGCAGGTTTATGATGGATGTTAATTTTTAAGTTATGTGCATTTATCTCTAATGTTATTTAATAAGTTACTTGTTCTTAATATTGATATTTGTAGGCATGAAAATCACCCGAGAAATTATATGGTATATGTGAGTCGAGCCGTTACAAGAATGGATGGACTTGGGTTTCGCATGGTACTAGCAGGTACACCAACCCTTCTTTCTTGTTCACCATTGTACACTCATTTTGGGTTGTCTAACATGATGCCAAAGTCGCTAATTCATGAGATATTCAACCATTACTACATGTAAAATTTAAATGAAAATGATTTGTGAATGGGAAAGATGACTATCCTACTTTAGAGAGTGGAAGAGAATAATTATGAAAATCTAATGTGACGTCTACATGATAAAAAGAGAACGTTAGGGTTCTAGGGATAAACAAAATTGACTCCCTCCTTTATTAGAGGGCTCGTAATGTCATTAAAAACTCAAGCTGAGCTTAAATGAGCTTGTGTCTATCTTTGATCTTATTTAATGGATAAACTCGAGTGCATGTTGTATATATCAAAATTAAGTAGGCCATCAAGCTTATTATTTATACAGATATAATAATTTGTATTTAATATACAAATATATACAATTAAAACTAGGCAAATTGGATTTTAATCCAAAAACAAGTCTATAATTTATTGATCAATTATAATTTGTACTATTAATTTGGCCAACAATAATCCTAATTTTCATCTTTTTGTTGCTTAGGGCAATCCTAATAGCATAATCATTCATTATTTTACATTTAATTTTCTCTCGATTTTGCTTATGATGATAATTGTGAATGAAATAAGGAAACATATGAGAAAATTGAGTGAAAAATGAGTGGAATTCAAGTGTAAATCAATAATAATTATGTCCATAGGTTTGCCCTTAACAACAAAAATGAAAAAGTTAGGATTATTATTGACCAAACTGATAGTATGGATTATTATTGGTTAATATGTTATAGTTTGTATTATTAAATCCAATTTGCCTTAAAAATATTGTTATATATAATTATGAATAAACAATTAATCTACCTTATGTTACATATACATATAAATATAAAAACACACACTTATATACACAGTTAACTATATACTTGCATTTGTACGTGTGATCATGTAGTGACCGTTTGTTAAAAAAAATTGTGAGTTACTTATAGTGATGTAGTTTGTGGTTTTGTTGCAAGATACTTTTTGAAAGACGAACTCATGCACCCATTAACTTGTCCTTAAATTACATCATATGTCCATGAATGTACTTAAACCCTCGGAAGCACCACTAACACATTATTACCATCGAGTTAATTGCCATTTGATTATTACAAGATATTTGATCAACCTAATCGATTTATTGGTTGATGACTCATGATTTACTTGGCATACTTACCACGCTATGGTTAATTTATTTTTAATGTGCTTCTAATTTTTTCTTGTAACATATACTAATCAAATTTAGATCTCTCTATGAATGAGCTAATAACCGATAAATATCGAATCATAATCGAAAAACAAACCATAACCAAATCAGTTTAACGTAGTCATTACAATGACAAAAGTATTGGTTTGGTTTTCGATTTTGCAAGTATAACCGGCCTTATATAAATGAATTGAACCATTTTATATATTGAATCTAAGAATTAATATTCTCTATATTGATTATCATGTTTTACTCTGTTTCGAATTACTTTTCTAAGCTATAGGTTTTATTAGTTGTTTAATTATGTACGTCACAAGGTTTGCTAGGTACAATTTAAAAGTATAAATCTAAAACGTCCTTAATTATCATGCCATAGTTTTAGTTGGGCCAATTTATCTAAAGAGTAAAAGACTAAAAGTATAGATGTTGGGCGAATTTAATAAACCTTAATTATAATGGTAAATTATCAATCTAATTAAGCTACAAAATCATAGACAACTAAAAGCATTGATACTAAACGAAGCTTAAACAACTCATAACCGAACCAAATAATATCATTGATCAAATAATGATTAAAACTGATAACCGAAGGTTGTTCTTATTAGTTTGATTTTGAAGTATATCCGAACTACACTAAACTATATTTAGACTAGGTTAGTACCCCGTGTATTACACGGGTTGAATAAATAAAATACTAAATAATTAATAATAAAAATTTATGAATTATAAAATTATGTTTAAAGATAAAATATGATTATAATTACATATGAACAAAAGATATGATTTTTAAAACGAAAGGTTTGTATCAAAAATGTTATAATTTTTTTAAAAAGGAGCGATTTTAAATATTATGTTTCAAAAAGATTTACTGTTTTATAAAATTTTATATTATATAAAAATTTTATTTTTTATTTTTTTATTTTAATTAAAAGATATGATTTTTTAGTTTATTAATAAAGTTTATTTTTAAAAACATAGCTTGATTTTAAAAAATCTAGATGAGAGAGAAAAATATATCAATTAATAAAATTGATTTTTATTAAAAGAGAGAAATTAGTTTGAGTGTTTAAATTACTACAATACCTTTTTGGAAGGAAAATGAATTCATGATGTTTAAATGAATGACATATGTCAAAAATGTTGATTAAGAGAATGACAAGTGGCAAATAAAAACCTTCTTTTATTATATTCTATAGATTTGCAGCTAAATTTTGGGTAAGCCAAGTATTTTCAAATGTTTCGCTGGGTTGAAAACTTACATTTAATCCGTTTAAACTTTTAAAAGTTTATTTTTTTGTACAATAACTTTGACTTTTATATACTGCTTATTTTTATACTTTATGTATTTCAACTCATTTAAACTTTATAGAAAACATTCACCCGCTATACTATAAGGCCTTTAGAACTTTACTTAAGCCATCAAAGTTTGGTTTGTTTGCATTTTACATATTGAATTTGTTGAAATATCCTAATTAAAGTCAATCCCAAAAATCAAGAATAAAATGATTGTAGAATTATTCTCACATGCAAGACCTTGCTGTGTAAATTTCGATTCATATTATAAAACGATTCTTGTATCTGTCTAATGTAAAACAAAATTTTGTAATAAGAACGAAATTATATAAATTTACCTCTTGAATAATGACAAAATAAGATAAACGTTACTAAACCATGTCACCATCAAACATTCTATATTTTGTACCTATTAAGTAAATTTATAACCAAAATTACAAGGAGAATGTTTCTCATTTTATAAATCCATAAAAAAGTGTTTTAGCTTTGAGGGAATAAATTATTATGTTTTAATATATAAAGTATTATGTATTTTTTAATTCTCGGTTTAAACATTGTATTGTAATGTATAAACCTTCGCAAGCCCTTTATCAAGAAATGGGAGACGAAATGAAATAAACTATAGCGGGTAAATGAAAAATAACATATTTGGTTATCAAAAGAAATGGAATGATCATTACACAAGTAATCACATTCTCTCTAATCACACAAAATCCATTCCATCCACCTTTACTTCTTCTTTTTTTCATTTCATTTCATTTTATCCTTAATCTCCACCACCGACCACCACTACCAGCCACCGACCGCTACCACCACCATCGAACACACCACCACGGGCTACCACTACCAACCACCACGGACACCACCACACCACCATCCCCGCCACCACCCCGACCACCACCGAACCCACCACCACAACCATTGGCCACCACCACCACCACCGGCCACCACTACCAACCACCATGACCAACACCACCAATCACCAAGACCAACACCACCACCACCACCACCACCAATCACCAAGATCGATAGCCACCATCACCACCACCGATCACCACCATCAACATTGGCCACTACCACCATCAACACCAGCCACCACCACTGACCACCATAGCCACAGTCGCTGACCACAACAGCGACCACCGCTGTCCACCACAACCACCACCACGGGTCACCACCACCGACCACCACATTTACAATTAGAATAATATGTTTCGCACATTTACTATAACACCATTGTAAAGGTCGGTAGGATTTTTTTATTTTTCTATTCAATCTAATACAGTTTTGACATATAGAATTATAGCAATTTTGAAGCGTAATTTACTTCTTGGTTTAGTGGTTTATTTTTTTATTAACGCAAGACTCGGGTTCGAATCCTAAGAGGAGTTGCAAGTTTTTTTCTTCTTCTTCTTCTTTTTCATCCTTTTTTTATTCACTTTTATTTGTATCGACTGCAATTCTTTGCAAAGTAAAAACATAACTTGACCCTTAACTCATTGACAAGACTACACTTCTGCTACACTCGGAGACGCGGGTTTGAATCCAAGCATGACAAATTGTGTTTTATACTTTCTTTTCTTTTTCTTAATTTTTATTTTTTATATCTGATTTTTCTTAAATTACTTATTAAAATTTGTTTTTAAATTTATTTTCTTTTTACTTCTTTGACGAATTTGTTAGCGCATGTCTGCGCAGCAACGTGCAAACCATAATACTCTTTTTATCAATGGTTGTCGTAACTTAACTTCAAATATTAATTTATATAATTAACCACGTTAATATTACCGTTACAACTCACGTAATGAAGTTCACAAACAAATCACCTCACACTTACACGTGTTTAATTTCTAGTTTGTTAGAGCATTCACAGTATGTTCTCCATTTTTGATGTGAGTGTGTGTCTTATATTATAGGGGATGGTTGTTAGTGGTTGTGAGTGAAGAAAATAGAAAATATAAGAGGATTGTACCGTAATTTATCATATTTGGGGAAACATAGTACAACCCTTATAAATTTTTTAACATTTTTAAAAATGATTGTGAGTAGATGAGAGAGAAAATATAATAATAAATATATTAAAATTATTATTTAATTAAAAAATTAAGTAAAAAAATAATGTTTTTAATATAAATACAAAAACAGAGATTACTAGTGTTAATGCTTTTAGAAACCAAAAGGAAAGATCGTGTAGAAGACGCGCTAGGCTAGAGCGTGGAAGAAGGAAGCAAAAAGAAAACACACAAATAAAAGGAGTTCCATACCAAGAAGGCATTTGCTGAAATGCATGTGGGGTCGATAGCTGCACAAGTAACTCTGCGCCACGTGGCATACCCCCCCGACAATATTTCATCACATCTGTCCGTACACGTGTCACATGTGTTGCAACTCTTTTCAAAAATTATTTTTATTCCTTCCTACACCAAGATTACTACACTAAACTACTTTAATAATATAATTATTAATTAATGTATTTAACTTAATAATATAACTAATTTATTAGCATATCTAATATCTTAGTTATTAATAAGATAAACGGTTTATCGGATTCTACCAACAAAAACCATATTGTTAATCGATAATAATTTAAGCTGATTAATAATGCTTTCATTAGTTTTGCTATTTTGTTGTGCAAAAACATTCTTCTTTATATGATCATCATAGATAGTTATCATTGAAAAGACTACAAGTTTAAAAGAATCTTTGACCAAGGGCTAACACGTGTGAAGGCAAAAGATCCTGGATGCGTAAATGTCTTACATAATAAAGACTTTTGATGTGCGGATGAAGGGACTGAAATGCTAATGAAGAACTAGGCATCCGGATGTGATTATCTTAACTAAGGTAAGGGGCTGTTTGTTTTTTCCAAAAAAGTCTTTCTGACCACTTATGTCTGCGCCGCGCAAATCACGAGCAGACGTTGGGTTGCGCAGATTGTTTGTTTTTCGGAAAAGGTTTCATTAAAAAATGTCTGCATGACCTCTTTTTGAAACAGACTTGGACACAAGTCTTCTCACCTCTTCTTGAAAAAAAAAAAAACACCCTTCCAACACAAAAAACCCTACATCCCTCTCCACCTTCCTAACCCCTTCCCCCTTCCACCTTGAACCCGTCAGCCGCTCCTCTACCACCGCCACCGTCCAGTCGCGCCACCCTTTCCCTTCCCTCGCGCCACCCCTTCCCTTCCCTCGCCCCACCGTCCAGTCGCGCCACCGTCGCCACCACCTCTTCCTCTAATTTCATCAGGTTTAGGGTTAGGTTTGTGATTTAGGTTTGATGTTGGTTTGTGATTTAGGTTTGATTTAGGATGAATGATTTCAGCAGTCTGCAGAAGTTAAAAAACAAACAGTCTTCTTCTTGCAGATTGCAAAGGTTTGGTCCACCTCTTCTGCTACAGATGTCTACAGATGTGGTTCGCAGACTGCAGACATTTTACCTCTGCAAAAACAAACACCAACTAAATCATGTTCGGATGAACAAAATCATCTACGAATGAACAATTGACCGAGATGCGGATGCATAAGAAGCTCATCTAATTGTCCAAGTTTATACGGAAGCTTTGGAATCAGATTCTCTTTTTGTGCCAAGGTTATTTCATTAAAAAGACCAAGATGTGCATCTGCTTGAAAGACTGTTTGGATGCGACTGAGCGGATTCAAGATTCAACTCTACTTGAAGATGAGAATATCGTTGAAAGGGAGATACAAGAGGTCCAAAACCTAACCCTGCACCCGAACTAGTTCTTTTAATGTCCGGTTTTCTCCCAAACTAAAAAGCACATAACCGGTTCTATACCCGGAACCAGTTTTCTTAAAAGCCCGAAATCTGCACCTCTATCTTCACTGACTTGTCAAACTTGTATTCTTAAATCTTAATCATATATAACCTCTAATCCTCTATTATAGCTTCTCGAATATAACAAGCCCATTAATCAAAGTCCAATACTCCAAGACACTGAGCCCGAAAGATCCAGTCCATAAAACATGGCCACCTCTTGGGCTCTTGTCATACATAAGTACATAACCATAGATGATTGATTCATTCATTCGCCAACCATACGATTTATACCAATAACATGGGTTAAAAATGATACTATATTAAACTCAACCCATTGAGTTATATTAATTAATATTTATAATAAATCAGATGAATAAAATTTAAATAAATAGACAAAATGAAAATGTGGAAAGTATGTGCGATTCTGGGTAGGTTTTCTTGGTTTCTAACTGGTGCGGTTAATCGAATTTTTCTCGCGTATGCTAAAAACTAGCCATTTTGATCCAAGCTAAGCGCCACCCTTTATACAAGAGGTCGGGCTTTTTAGCTTTTACCCATGAGTATCAAGTATGGGTAACTAAATACCATGGGTACTAAATTATATAGAAAAAGTATAAAGAACCAGCTATCCATAACATTATATAAGATAAATAAACATATTATAAATGGCTAATAAAACGTTTCCCAAATAATTAAATGACAAAACTAAGTTTAGTGGATATAAATTGTTTACAGATTTGATTCCAGGCCAGGTGACTTACAGAGTTACAGATGACTCACATTTAACAATATGTTACTTCCGCTTCAAAAAACTCATGAGGGTGCCACGGATTCTGCCACCTCGTTTGTACAAGTATCGGGGTCTGGTAGGCGGTTGAGAACCTGATTCATACTGAGGATAATTTGTATGTGGATTATAAGAAATGAAAAGTACAATTCTGGGTCAACATAATAGTTTACATTTTACAACCTCTAATCATATTTAATATGTTAGCTATTTAAGATATATAATTTTTACAAAAATGTAGCAGAGAATTAGCTTACCTCAAACAATTGCCAAGAAACAAATGCATCTGTGGCTGCATATTTCAGCTGTTCCGTTGACAAAGGATTAGTTTCCCAGTTACCTAATCTAATCTTTGAGGGTTTAGGAACCTGCTTGCAGTTAACTCTTGGTTAGAAAATTGTATGATTTGTGAATAGTTTATGATCCAGCTGCTTGATAAAACCAGAGCCATAGTTCATAAGTGTTAAGGCCAAACAATAAAACAAAGCCGTTGACAAAAGAAAACCACAAAAAAAAGGTGGAGGGGCAGACACAAATACTAGTGAATGATTTTTTGAACACTTGTACAGATTCAAGTTGGAATGAAACAGGTTGGGCTGATCCACACTTTTTCTCCAGTTTAATGACAGTAATCTAATTCTTTAAAATAAAGCAAATTAAAATGGTGCAATTACTGGTAACACATTCGAATTACTTTCAACCTGTTTGACCCGTTAATTTGTTTCCTTCATAGTTAAATGTTTTGATTTGAGATTAAATCAATCACATAACCCAAACACATGGATTCATAGTAAGGGGCAAATATTACCTAAGTGCTTGTCTTTGTTGCAACAAACAGGCATCATTCATGCATACACCTTGAAAGAATGAATCACTTTGGACAAGAAAAGACAAAGTATAACGGTTCACATTTCCAGAGTAAAAGAGTGTTACTTATATAGAGTTAATGTATTGAATAAGCTTATAAAAACTATACTAGTTAAAATAGCGATCAAGGTTTTTCTTACTAAAGTGATTAAAATGATTTAAGCATCTTAAAACACTTGGCATTTGGCCCATTTGGCCAAACAGGTTGAGTTTGCTGCCTATCATCTAGACATACCTGCTTACATATAAGCTTCTCAGTTAATGATGATAAACCCCACATCTTGGGCTCTCCGCCAAGCTTTTTATTGGCTAAACGTGACAAATCTTCTAAAGCATCTACAGACACGTTATGATCATTAAAGACCTTACGAGCATCACCAGCAATGCCAACTCCAACCTACTCATTTAGAAAAGATTGTTGATGAGAAGTGATGCCTACATATTTGTAAGGACACAACTTTAATTTCATATATACAAAATTCGCTGACCTTTAGATATCTAGAATCCCCAAGAAGAGACTTCAAATTTTGAGGAAATCCAGAATGAATAATATGCATCACATGGCAACGGGCAGCATCTGCACATATTTGTAGAACTGCAGTCTTGGATTGTCCTACACCTGCATGGTTCAAAGCTCTGTGTAAAAGAAAAGCTGTTATATATAATAAACCAGCAATCCCAGAAAACATAATAAAATATGCAAATGACAGGGTATATCTCCGTTAGTGGATATTATTTTCTTCAAGAAATATTACATAGACCATGATGAAACAATATGAAATGTTAAGTCTAGCAACCTTTCTTAAATGTTGGTCTCCACTCAATATCAAATCCTATAACAGCGCGACTGCCATCACTGTTCTTAGCTTCAACAAATTTTAATAGCTCATCTGCAGCTTTCTCCACCTCTGAAAATGTTCTGCTGTACACAATATGACCTTTAAAAGTCATTGCAGGATATCTCATCTTTGGTGTAGCTGAAACAAGATCACAAATAAAATACTTACAAATCACTTGTATTTCGGTATCTTTACAAATCACAAATAAAAATTAGTGCGCCTTTTTTGTCACAAATGCAATATCAAAACAAATGCAAATGTGTGAAACGTTATACAGCATACTGGTTGTTAAGAGAAGGATCACTTCGTGTGACATGCAAAATAGAATTATGCAACCATTCAGCTATGTAAACTGTAATTCTAATAATGTCCTTCTACAAAGAAAAGAAACAAGATGACTGAATAGCATAATCCTACAATTGATCTTTACTTACATTGTTTTTGAAATTATTGAAACCAGCCTTGTACATCCATTTACGCACATCCAGTAAGTTTTATCTTGCTCTCTCGTTTGAAATCATAGTCAATTTGGGTAAAGGATATTCATATTAATTCATTTCAAAATTTTAATGCATGACTGCAAATTCTCATATGCCGGGAACAATAATCACACACACGGATAGAATAAAAGTTGCAGCCTGCAGGCAACCAAAAATCAAACAAAATACTTAAACGGATCAACAATTTGCTTAATTCCAGTAATTGATTCTTATCAGCCAATTCAGCAGTTTGCTAGTACATCCATAGTTCGATATACAAAGTCCCATACCATTTTAAAGACTCCATGACCAACATTCTTATAAACTTCAACTTTCATAACAAGTATAATATCATAACGTTAACCGATGGAAACCTTTGCAGATATTTACCCATAAATGTAGTAATGTTGATATTGTATCTCTTATCTCTAACTTTGAGCCAGAAGAATTAGTCTGCAATGCTATACTTTATTTTCCAGAAATTACACTTTAAAATTCATAGAACTACAGAGAAATGCTGTAATTTCATTGCTTTAATCCTACTCGTTTCATCATTTCTGTTACTTTTATCGTACTCACTTCATCAGTTAGAAAAAAGAAATAAATTACCACGATAAGCGGAGCCGTACGGGTTAGAAAACCGATTTCTAGGGCACGGCAACAGACAACACGAACTTGAACGACCGATCGGACTACAATCAGTTAAAGAGTTGTGAGATGACAATGCCGATTGTTCTCTGAACTTAAACAACGAATCCGGCAATTTCCGGCGTGTTTTAGGGCGATCTCCGTCGCAATCGGCGACGGAGTTCCGAGAGGAAGATGAAGAAGTTGCAGATTCGAATACAGCTTCGATTGATTGGAGTTCTTCTACGGAGAAATCAAAATCCCAATCAGAACAGACGCTAACTGTTGAAGAATTTTGATTTAGGTCAATTTTTGGGGTTTCCATGGTCGGTTGCTTGTGTTCTTCGAGCGGGCGGGAGGGCGTTTATTTTTGTTGAAATTTTGTGATTGATGTTGTAATTGACGTTGAAAACAGATACGTAAACTTTTTTTTAAAAGAGCAAATCTTTCTTGTTTTTATTTTTAGACTACTCGAAATAATTTTATGTTATATTTGGATTTGAACTCATAAGTCACAACTTTCATTCTAATAGACAATGTTTCTACCAAGTGGACTAGTTTCATGTTGGTAATAAAAGCGAAACTATATTGAGAATTTGGAGAGGATAAGGTCAGCTGATATCATTATTTTTTTGGTTTTAAAAAGAATGTATTATATGTGAATTTTTAATGACACCAATCTTTTTTACATTGACATCATTGTTTTTCGAAAAAAAATATATTTTCCCATTGCGTATCAGTTTTAAAAAAATATATATGTAACTTTTTTTTGTAAGCTAAGAAAGTAATTAAAAAGTTATATAAAAGTTTAAATAATTATTCTTGTGTTAGTTGTGTAGATTATACAATACTATAATTAAAAACTCAAATCTTTAGTTAATTCGTATTTTCTTTTACCCATTTACGATTGACATCAGTATGTAATTTTTTGTGTTATTTCAGTCACTGTAGTTTACCAAATGTTGTCATTTTCATCCACTCCACTAACACGGTTAAAACTCCGTTAAATATGATGATAATTTAGTCTTTTTCAACACCCTAATTATCCAATTAAAACAAAACGTGACAACAGTAGATCTCAATTGAACAACAGTACTAGTTCAAATAAAACATGAATATTAAGTGAAATCTCACAGTAAACCTTAATCGAACAACATGTGTTACAATTAATCGAAGCAACCGATCTCACGAGTCGTTTGATGTGTTTTTTAGTTTTAATTAAATATTAATTGATTAATTTATTTAAATTGGATAATTAGAGTGTTGAAAAAGACTAAAATGTCCTCATATTTAACGGAGTTTTAACGGTGTTAGTGGAGTGGATGAAAATAACAAAATTTAGTAAACTACAGCCACTGAAATGGCAAAAAAAAAAAGTTTTTGTATTGAAATGTCAAATTCAACAAAACGTCAGGGACGAAAATGACATTTTACTTTTGTTTATATCTTTTTCAAATTATAAAACACATTTTAATAAAGTAAAAAAAATGTTTCTTTTATAAAACATAACTTTTTTAAAATAAAATTTTATAAAATATGAAGTTTTTAGTACAAAGAACTTTTAAAATAATGAAATAAAACCAGTTTTTTACTAGTTTGTTTAAATACAATTTTTGTTAAACAAAAGCTTTTAAACACGGAAGTTAAAAGATGTTTTTATCGTTTTAATAGTTAAGGTGATTAGTTATACGTAATTTCAATAATATTTTACTTAAAAAAATTATATGTTCAGTTTTTAAATCTTAATTACTAATTGTAATCCGTGTAGGAGACGTTAAGTAACTAACGAAGTTTTAATAACTGTATGGTCAAATTTGGAGCACTAAAAGCAATTAAGTCAATGAAATAAATCATATAAAAAAGAGAAAGTGACACTACCTATTGTTGAAATTCATAATTTCCGTAATTAAAATATAGAGTAGGTTTGCCGTTTGTTTGCATGTGACAAGTTTTCAAGAATTCATAACTTCATGCATACAAGTTATAAACTAAAAACCTTCATTCCCCACTCATATTCACACAACCATGCATCTTACCGTCGAAGAAATCACCTCTGGACGGATCAATATACGCTTTCTCGTGCCTGAGTTAGTCTGCCTAGCCAAAGATGATGAGCCGGGTCTCAGGTATTTGGTTGATGAGTTAGGTCCTTATAAGCCTTTAAAGGTAAGATAGTCACCTTTTGCCGCAAGAGAACACCTGAGAGCCTGAAACTCGCAGGATTCCTCAGCTACTTGGGTGCTGATGTCAAATCTTGGTGGACTCCAGATGATCACTTCGACTCCTCGTTATCGTAGCTTTTAAAGCAGTACTGGCGGATCAGGGCTGAGGCTCTTGATTGGTGTCCTAATTTGATTATTGATTTCGATGGTGAAATGGCACTATTGATTAGCCAAGGGTCTCTTACCAATAAGGTATGCATTTTTAGCTCTTGAAAGTGACGAACCCATGAATTTTTTTTATGGGGGGCGAAAGTGGAACGATTATATAATTTTAAGGGGGGCGCTCGGGATTTTCGCATATATATAACACTAAAATTTTTTTTACGGGGGGTGGCTAACCCCCCCCCCCTCCCCTCAACATAGGTCCGCCCCTGGCGGATTGATGTAGTTGATTATTGCTTGTTTTGACATCATTGATCTAACTGTTGGATTAAATGTGTAAATATTAATTGTAGAACCTTATTAGTCATTGGTTTTCTGTTTAGATATATTGTAAATGTAAATAATGATTTTTTTTTTATAATATGATATCAATCTGTCTCAGATCGTACGGCTTTATAATGAGCAAGCTACAGGTAGGGTCTTGGGGGTCGGGATGAAGTTAATACCAACATTTCCTCTATCTCAAAGGATAAAGAGTTGTTCCCACCGAGACCCACTTCATGGTTTTTGAAAATATATGAACCAAATAACCTATATTGATGTTTCATACAATGAGGTGGAATACACTTGGATAACATACACCAAGGATAGCATAGAATTAAGAAAAGCATACAATGATCTATCATAAAATGGAATAGCATACTTTGATTTTACAGGCTTAGTCGTGGAGTTTGGATATTTTTATAAGAGGGCGGGGGTGAAATTAATTTATATTAGAGGGAACGAACTTGTTATATATAAAAAATTTACACTACTGAGCCAAAATTCGCACTACCGGAGCAAAAAGTAACACTACTAACTAAAAAAGGAGGGTGGGGGCCCCTCTCGGCCCCTTTAATGCTTCACCCATGTTTACAGCAGCTAATAACATTTGTGCTTGATTTTGTTACAGGCTAGGCTCAACTTGTTAGCTCAAGATGTCTCTGATCATGTCGAGAATGTCAAAGGCATTACGAATGGCTCTAGTCAAGCACCCTATAATGTAATACACGCTCATAACCGCTTGTTGATTTTCCATAATTATAAGTACTCTTTCTTTCTCTATTTCTCTCTCTCTCTCTCTCTCTCTCAAGCTATAATGTTTATGTTTGATTTTGTTACAGTCTGACAGCTAACATCAAATAAGCATGGATCATCCCAATGTGAAGCTAATATACCATTTCACTTCTTGTAATACTTATTTTTCAGGATGTGAAGTTGTATCTAATAACATTTGTGTTGGACTTGTTACAGCTAGAGAACCTATATGGCAATGATTGTTTCGGGATGTTGCTCAATGCTATAAGTATGCTACATACCTCCCTCCGAAATCATTCGAGGGACATCAGTGTCATGAGTGGAAGTAAGGTTGTAGCCTGTGGTTATGGAGGTAAGGGAATGTGTGCTGCTGATGCCTTGAAAAAAGTCGGTGCACCTACCTCGGATGTTCAAACTATGATTGTTGTTGGCCTAATAGGGCTATCAAAAGAAAATGACACAAGTAAGTACAAAAATGAAATGTATTCGTTGCCAAAGGAAAAAGCTGAGTATGTGGCTATGCTTCATCTACAATGGCTCGACGTTAAGTTGACGAGAGGGCCAACTAGCTCTAGTTGTACACTTGCCGCCTTGGCTAGTTAAAATATCCCTACAAGCAGAAAGTTGGTTTATTAAAACAGACTAACTCTCCCAAAAACCTAATCAAAAGGCGAATAATACTCCATTGGGCAGATATTGTGTTCACTAAAGAGTCGAAGTTTTCATTTTTTTCATTGAAGAGTCTTGTCTTTTTTGTTGAAGGGTCTTATTTTTATTTATGTCGTGTGAAAGAAAAATGATTGTCTCACCTAAATTCTATAATTATTATTGGTTCAATAAAAGGGTGTAATGCAAGAATGTGTGTTGAATCAATACAATGTGTTCATGAATGCTTTTATTGGGTTAACATGCCTATAGGCCCTTATTACTTTCTACAGCCTTGTTGGGGCTTCATCAGTAAACATCTAACTTTTATCTATACAATAATAACAGAAAATATAAATTAGGAGGTCTGTCTAACCAACAACAAGATCCGTGTATTAAGTTATGAATGGAACCTACTAAAGTAGTAAGCATGTTCACAAACTCGAAAGGACATTTAATGTCCAAAATCACATGAGTAAACATCTTACAAGATACCCATTTTGCGTGATCCTACTATAGGTCCTTAGTTTACATTCATGAAATTAATGAAAGAAGCTGGATAAATCCATTTATGAAATGTTCAAATGTATTTCAGTGAAGAGAGATGTAGCATCTTAGGCAAATCATATATCAGCCAAAGACATAAAAGATTCTTAGTTCATAATAAATGTATTTCAATGAAGGAATATGTAACACCCAGTATAATACGACCTCTATCCCGTTGGGAGCAAATGGTAGGGTCTAGAGAGGGTGTAATGAAGACAAACCTTACCTCTATCCGTGTTAAAAGCCAAACTTCATAAACATCTTCATATTTTTACTGATAACAGGATAAAAGGTAAATTAAAAATTGTCAAACAAAAAACAAATTGAACAAGTTAATATTGCTCAAAGCATAAATGTACCCTACCTCCTAAATTGCTCTATTTAAAAAGTAATTAAGTGTCACTAACTCTTAAATTGCTATATTCAAAAATTAAATCATTAATTTTTGTAATCATATTTAGAATGTCAATGACTAAAAATTTTCTAAAATCACAATGGTCAAAAATTTTGACGGCAACACAACCCAAAATAAACTTTCTATAGTAAGTAGGGCTAGCAATTTCTGACACGAACTTGTTAACACGACACGACACGAAGTTAACAGGTTTCGTGTTTGAACTTAACAGGTTTCGTGTCGTTAACAGGTCGACACGTTAAAGACACGATAAAAATCGTGTCTTAACAGGTCAAACACCTGTTAACCTGTTAACGCACATGTTAAGACCTGTTTATATTTTTAGCTTATTAAAATAGTTAATATATATATTAATGATATATGTTATTATTTTTCATGTTTAATTTAAAAACCTTATCCCTTGCCCAACCGCTTCAATCGAATACGACTATCACAGTACCGCCGACCGAGTCTCCCGCCTCCATCTGAGCCCTCTTCGTACTCCGTATATTACCTTATTAAACTATGTTATCGGTTAAAATAGACTTTTTTATTGACTTTTGTTTCAAAAATATCAAGAATTATCGTGCTAAGGATTATGGTATATTCAAAATTTCGATTGATTTCAGTCAATTTTTGTTTCACTAAACGTGTGATTTTTATCGTGTCTCTTAACAGGTTTTATCGTGTAACCTGTTTCTAAACAGGTTCGTGTTCGTGTCTGGAAAAAATGACACGATTAGTTATCGTGTCGTGTTCGTGTCTGCACTTATCGTGTTCGTGTCTTATCGTGTCGTGTCTGATTTGTTATGCCAGCCCTAACAGTAAGGCAACCATTACACTAAAATCTTAGCATCTATGCCTATAAATATAATTTAGTGTAAAACTATGATTATTATATTAATAAGATTGTTATAACAAAAGTAAAAGTCGGCAATGTCATTAATCAAATTATTAATACCGAGTCATAAATTTAATTGTGAAAATTCAATCTCGCTATCTGCATAACTTGAACTCATTTAAAAAGTTTATTGTTATCACCTTTAATTTAAAGATTTACATAAAAATCAAAAAAATGAAAGAACATCGTTATATGTTTTGCAACTCCAACGTAGTAGTTGAACAATTGGTGGCTAATCTTGTCATTCCATGTTGACGTTAAAGATTGCCAATTTATGAGCCAAAAGTGTCAACATAATGTCGTTGTCCATGTTTGGTGGGGTGGGTTGTTGAGAAGGGTAAAATCGTCTTTTGGTCTCACCAACCCCCTAAGGTGGTGTTGTTAATGTAGGGCCAATCATGATTTACACTCTTATTTGACTATTTCCTTTCAAACTTGATAGACATTAGTTGTGGAGAAAATGTCCATATTACCCTCAACCACACCTTTAAGTTCAAACAAATAACATACGTATTTTGATTTTGATGGTCAACCAGTGAAATCCTCAACTAAAATTCTTTTGGTGTACTCTTTTGTGTCCTTTACATGTTTATACATACGTATATAAAAGAGATATACGTACAATAGTAACTTTTACGACAAAAATTCGAACATACTATATTGCTATCTTAGTCGATTTTTGAATTTCAAAAAATTTTAACTGGAAACGTTAACAGTCATCTGCTCCAATGACCATGCGTGTTACGATTTGACAAACAGTTGAAATTAATGATGTAATTTCTCAAATGTAAGGACCAACCCTATAATATGGACATACACAAATATCACATTTAGTGCTAAAACTTTGTTCGATTGCACACACATAATAGAATGTGATTATGCTGGCCTCTCGTCCTTTAATTAACTCATTCTTGTATAATGGTTTTTTTTTTTTTATTTTTTTTTATATGTTTGTTATATATCTTAAACATGCTTAAATAACTGGTAAAATACTCACGTCTAAAAGCCAAAATGATTGGTAGAACACTCGTGTCAAAATCTTGGTCCTTCACTGTTGTCTTTGAACTTACACTTCATATGTTGTTTCTTTAAAGCCCACTATGAGTATTGTTCAAGTTTCTTTAAACACAACCATTTTGATCACTGGTAACCAAAAATTAAGTGTTCAGAATTATGTATCTTTTCTTTTCCGTTAATAAATAAATTTGCATTTTCTAGCACCGGTCCATCGTTGTACATTTAATTATTCTTTTTTTAATGGCAAACAGTCTACTTTTAAATCTATCTAAACTGTTTATTTCAGGGTTTAAAAACTAAAACACACTTATTATATACATGGAAACCCTTAGGCTACATGCCCATTACCATTAGTGTGCATTTGATTTATTTAACGTTTTTATTAGTAATCAGATAACCAAGAAAACTAAAATTTATGAAAACATAAAATCTAAATGAATTCACAAATATCTACAAATTAATATACTATAAATAGTAAGTAAGATGGTTTCCACCTTATTGCCACATGTTCAAAATCTATTGATTTTTAATTATTTTTTAAATATTTTTTTACGCTTTAAGTAGAACTTATATTAATTATTGGCTGATGCGATTAACAAAGGATTCCTTTGGTAAGCTGGATTCCGATTCATGTGGTCGTTTTTTGTTGCATTGGTGGGGTATGCCGTATGTGTGTGTTCAATTATGGTGCCCTACCTAGGTTCGAGTTTGGGGCTGACACTTTGCTACTTTCTGGCAATTTTGGGTTTTTTTTAACAAATTAGATTTCTTGCATTTCACTTTAAATCTTAACTAGAAAAAAAAAAGAAAACAAAATTATCTTGAGATATTTTGAACGTTAAAAATATACAAAAAGCCAGCTCATATTACATTGCAAACAATAAAAGAGAAAATAACTCAAAAAAAGGAAAAGAAAAACCAAAAAGTAGAGAACATAGATCCAGAAACAGATCTCGATTTAAATAATGAAAATAGAGTATAAAATTAAGAACACTCACTGTCGGTGATTTACTTTGACAATTATTTTTGGAAAATATCCCATTTTTGCCGGATGTGGTACGGAGATGCGGTTAACATGTTTACATATTTATACCTTAACTTTCTAATACCTATAAAGGGAAGTTGTAATTTCTAAGTGGATTTTAAAGATTAAAACTGGTTATTGTGATTTGACACTTTAAGATTAATAGATTTTGTTTGATGATGTTTCATTTATGATCAATGATTATTAAAGTAATGATGCTACCGGGCGGGATTTTATAGCCGAGTTTAGACGGTTTTGATCTTTCTTGTTAGGATTTGTATGTTTAACAAACATTAGAGAAAGACCGTTACATCTCTTAAGGGACCAAGGGTAGAGCCTTGAGGACCACCTTTGAGAATTAATGGTGAGAATTTTAGGATGAGATATCATAGGTCATTTCCTCATTGTCAAATAGAGACGTCAAAACATGTTAAGCGGTAATAAATGGGTCATGTTAGACATGATATGTTTAATACATACAATGAACATGAAGATGATACATTTAACAACATTTGTCATTTTCGTAGACAATAAAGTAAATATGTTCAATAAGGGAGCTATACGACACATTATATCAAACACTATTCAATGTAACAAGTTACATATAACATGAAAGACACGACGTGATATGTTTAACACATAAAATAAGCAGTTCAATAACACGATTTACATAACACGTTTAACACGATAAATGATACAACTTACTAACCAGGGTTAACATAAAATAAGATATAATTATACGATAGATAAAAGTCAATAAAAATACAATTTTTATTAATTATGTTATATTAACTTATTTATGATACTAAAAAACTACATACTTTTGATAAACGAATCATAAACATGCCATATTGACTTATTAACCTATATTTCGACATGATAAGTTAAACATTCACCGATTAAGCAGGTTAAACCTTTTTCACATGTTTTTAATCGTGTACTTAAACTAACAACATGTTTATAACTTGAATTCGTTTACCCTAAATATTCACTTGTTTAACTTTGTGTCAAGTAATATCATTAACGTTGCTTTCATAACTCACTTCTCCAAACCAAATAATTTACCATTTGCCAATGATTTTTTGGTTTAATGGTTCAAGAGGAAGGAGAGAGGCATTGTCTTTTTTGAAGGTTTAGTGTTCAAATCTTGACATTGATGAATTACTATTAACTTGGTGTTACTAACTTCTAACATGTTGTTCAAATAATAATAATAATAACAATCTACCATCTTCATTCATTGCCTCGTAATTAAAGCCTTAATCCAAGTATACCATTAAATCAAAAGATAGATACATAATTGTATATGTGAAGTGAGAGAATGATTTTGATACAAACTATGTGCTATTTAAAAACCGTGATAAAGGATCGTGCGCGTTGATTAATTAAATGAGAGGCTAAGATTGATTACACATCATCAATTATTAATTATTATAAGGTTAAGGGTATTTTAGTTAATTATAAATATTAATTACGAAATTAACTTCTTATGTTTCTTAAAATATGGAAGAGAAGTTTTATGTTGACTTTTTTTATAAAAAGTTATTTCTATCAATTTTTTTAACTAAAATAACTTTCATATACATTATTATTGTTTTAAAACAATTATATCATAAAATCAAGCATTTTTTAATCTTTAATATGCATATAATATTGCTATACTTTTTTTTTCTAAAGAATATAATCTTTTTTAAAAATGTTTACAACTGTGCTATTATACAAATTAAATTGTGCTATTATCGTGATTAAACCGTGCTATTATCATGATTAAACTGTGCTATTATTGTCTTTCATAAATTCTATTGAAGAACAGGTAAAAACAAACTCTTGAAAGGAGAGTATTAAAAATAACACTACATAATACTAAAACAAGAGTTAATAAAATAAAAATAACACTTGTTAGGGCCAAAACAACACTTATTAAGTGTTAGAATAACACTTATTAAGATGTTATTTTTACAACAATATGCTACTATAGTCTGAGATAGTGTTATATCTATAATAGTATATTTATTTATATACAACATATATAATATCACATTAATACATTGTTAAATTTCTTATAAAGTTAATAAAATATAACTTATTAAACATAGCACATATAACTCAAACATAACACATAGTACATAATTATATGACTAAAATTAAAACATAACACGTAATATAATATGTATAACTAAAAAGTTAAACATAACACATATAACATAATACGCATAACTAAAAAATCAAACATAACAATAGAACTAATTGAATATAACACATATAACTCAAACATAAAACGTAAAATATAAAATAAAATCAAACATAGCACATATAACTAAACATAACACCTATGAAAATAATAGTATGATAAGAGAAAACTTGAAATCATGGCTATATGAAATTTAATAGCACATAACAAAATACCATTTATATCGTGCTATTTTGGACATTTGTTGTGCTACTTTGCACATGTGTATTATGCTAATTATTTGAAAATACGTAAATATTTTGTGTTGTGTTTTAATGAATATAGTTGATAAATATTAAACATATTAGTGTTATAACTTTAATATATTAATCATATATAACTATCATTTAAAAAATAATACATAAATAAATGGTAGTATGATTTTAGGAATTTCCATAAACAACCTAATTTGTATATGACAATTATACATTTGATAAAAAATTAATACATATGACATGTGGCGTAATCATATTGGTTCCTACGGTTTTTAGGCTACATATTGTATGTATTTGATCATTCTCCTGTGACGTGATGATATAATATTTATACGCCAACTTATCATTTGTGTATATAAATCCAACCATGTTGAACTAACTTATAATTATAATTAATCTCAAGTTAAACAAAACTTAAATTTCATCCAAACATCGATATAATACATGATTAACGAGAAGTGGTGTATTGTTGTTAGGTTCTGAACATTCAACTGACCTTTGGTTGAAGCCAAACTAGCATGTTTGGTTAATTTTATGTTTATGAGTCAATTGTTTGAATCATCGTAAGTTATGATACTAGAGACATTAATATCATGGTATGTGTAAATAATCCACGAATATGATTGATGTGTTTTGCTTACATAATATCTATTTAAAAGTTCTCAGGGATACTCTATTTTATCATAAACTAGGTTAGTGCTCAGTGTATTACACGGGTTGAATAAATAAAATATTAAATAATTAGTAATAAAAATTTATAAAATTATAAAACTATGTTTGAAGATAAAATATGATTATAATTGTATGTGAATAGCTATTTTAAGTAAATAAACAATAATATATTTCTCTTAAACTTTTATTTTATAAAAAATGTGGGTTTTAAATATTTTATTTTACGAAAAATGAATTTATTCTAAAAAAAGTTTGTTGTATTCTATATTTTATAAAACTTTTATTTTTAAAAGTGTGGTTTTTAATAAAAAATAAGTTTTAATTTATTAAATTATATAATTTTTAATATGAAAATAGTATGATTAATATTATTAGTATTCAATAGTATTAATAAATATAAAGAGAAATAAGAAAGTTAGTATGATAAAACTTACAATTGTGTCAAGTCTTATTTTAGATTTGTTTGTTATAGATAGATAAATATATAGATAAATAGATAGTATATAACCCCATTTATTTAACGGATTATAGTTAGTAATAAAAACGAACGGTTACAGTACGATATTTTAATATAAAATATGATTAAAATTATATATACGTAATAGTTCAAGAAATAAAACAATTATACTATTTTTTTTAACTCTCTTATCTAAATAGTTTTATTTTTTAATATTCGTTTTAAGATTTTTTTTATAAAAAATATATTGTTTATAAAAATCTTGTTTATTAAAAACTCGGGTTTCTAATTATTCTGGTTGTTCTAATCAAACTGCTTTTAAAAAAATTTCATATTTTTTATAATTTTTTTAAAAAAAGGACTAATTTAAAATATTTTGTTTCAAAAAGATTTAGTGTTTTAGAAAATTTTATATTATACAAAAATTCAGTTTTTTATTATTTTTATTTAATAAAAAGAAGTAATTTTTAATTTCCTTAATAAAATTTATATTTAAAAACTTAGCTTGATTTTAAAAAATATAAATGAGAGAGAGAAATGTATCAATTAATAAAATTAATTTTTATTAAGAGAGAGAAATTAGTTTGAGTATTAAATTGCTATAATATACTTTTGGAGGGAAAATTAAATGAAAATTTTTAGAAAAATGACAAGTGTCAAAAAGATGGTTTAATAGAGTGACAAGTGATAAAAAAAACCTTGCTTTATTAGATTCTATAGATTATAACATAGTTTGTGACAATATCAAACCCTTAAACTTGAACCCCGACACAAGCATGCACATGTTGATGTAAAAATACATGTTTAACCTTGTATTATTACACTTTCTTTTACATATCAACACTTGAAAATTATTATTACAACTAAAATATATAGATAATTACTCCCATATTTAAATCCTTTCCTATGGATGGTGCTGTATAAATTTTTATAGAAGCAAAGTACTAAACTTATAGCATGTTAATGTTACATATTGTTTACTCACCTAACACTTTTTTTTCCACCTTTATCAATTTTTGGAGCTGTTTGACAACTTTTGAATGGGTAAGTGCTGTACAATTAAAAGTTCTTGAATCATTAAGTGTTGAACTAGTAAGATGTCTGAATTATTAAGAACTAGTATATTGCTTAACTATTCAGAGGCAAATGTCTGATCAATTTAGATAAAAGTTCTTAACCATTCAGACTCAGTATAATACTTAACCATTCAGATACAAAAGTGGTTAACCATTCAAAAATCTACTTACAAAACAAACACTCTGAACTATTAATTGCTGAACCATTAAAAGATTTGAATGTTTAAGAGGCAAATAAACAATCCCTTAATGATACATAATTTTTAATAATTTAACACTTACCAATTCAAAAATTAACAAACAACCCTAAAACCCAACCAAAAACTAAACTACATGAAATTCATGTTATGTTTTCATACCAAGTAAAATATTCCCTATTCCCTTCTAAGAAAAGAAAATATCCCATCTATGAAAATCATTTCTTTTATTATTATTTAGCTATTAGCTATGTGGTACCCATTACCCACTCTCACCAATGTTAATATAAAATATAAAAAACCAAAAACCCACACAGATCAGATCTCAACCGTTGATGTCACTCACTTAAACCCTATTTATATCCCCCCATCTCCCCACTCATCTTCTCGCCTTACCCACCCCCACTGGAGATCCAATATTCTCCGATAAACCACCGTACTCCGGCAACCATGGCTCTCACCGTCGAGAAGACCTCCACCGGCCGTGAATACAAAGTCAAAGACATGTCCTTAGCCGACTTCGGCCGGCTCGAGCTCGAGCTAGCCGAGGTCGAAATGCCCGGCCTCATGTCCTGCCGGACCGAGTTCGGCCCCTCTCAGCCGTTCAAAGGCGCCAGAATCACCGGCTCACTCCACATGACCATCCAAACCGGCGTCCTCATCGAAACCCTAACCGCCTTGGGCGCCGAAGTCCGCTGGTGCTCCTGCAACATCTTCTCGACTCAGGACCACGCCGCCGCCGCCATCGCACGTGACTCCGCCGCCGTGTTCGCCTGGAAGGGTGAGACGTTGCAGGAGTACTGGTGGTGTACGGAGCGTGCCTTGGATTGGGGCCCCGGTGGTGGACCCGATCTGATCGTCGACGACGGTGGCGATGCGACGCTGCTGATTCATGAAGGTGTGAAGGCGGAGGAGGAGTTTGCGAAGACGGGGAAGCTGCCCGATCCGGCGTCCACCGATAACGCGGAGTTTCAGATCGTGTTGTCGATCATTAAGGAGGGTTTGCAGAGTGATCCGAAGAAGTATCATAAGATGAAGGAGAGATTGGTTGGTGTCTCGGAGGAGACCACCACTGGTGTTAAGAGGCTGTATCAGATGCAAGCGAATGGGACTTTGTTGTTCCCTGCTATTAACGTCAATGACTCTGTTACTAAGAGCAAGGTACGTGTTGTTGCTAACTCTTTTTGTTGTTGATTATGTAGATCTGATCGATTTGAGTGATAATTGGTTGATTTGAAGTTCTGTGATCTAACTGTTTGGATCGAATCTACTCGCATTAGTATCAGGTTTTGTGATTGGGATGTTTGCTGTTAGAGGCATTTTATCAAACAGGTGGTGTGTATAAAAATAATGAACAATTAAGTTTGCTTAATGCTTGTTGATTATCTAGATCTGATCAATTTGGGTGATAATCGGTTGATTTGAAGTTCTGTGATCTTACTGTTTGCCTGTTTGGATTGAATCTATGCACATTAGTATTAGGGTTTTGTGATGGGTATGCTTGTTGTTAGAGGCATTTTATAGAACAGTTGGTGTGCTAAAAAACGATGAACCTATAAGTTTGATCAATGCTTGTTGATTAGCTAGATCTGATGATTTTGAGTGATAATTGGTTGATTTGAAGTTTGGTGATCTTACTGTTTGGATTGAATCTACACATACTAGCATTAATGTTTGTTGTTAGAGTATGATCAATGAATGTATTGTAGGTTGATCTTTGTTTCACAGTGGTTTTTTTTCTTAGAGGCATTTTATCAAACAGGTGGTGTGCATAAAAATGATGAACATATGAGTTTGATCAGTGAATGTATTGTAGCTAGATCTTTGTGATTTACGTTTTACAGCAATTTGTGTTCTTAGAGGCATAATATTAAACAGGTGGTGAGCATAAATAATGAACATTAAAGTTTGATCAATGAATGTATTGTAGCTAGATCTTTGTTTTACTGTGATTTGTGACATTTGTGTTCGATCTTGTTGCAGTTTGACAATCTGTATGGTTGTCGTCACTCTCTCCCTGATGGTTTGATGAGAGCCACTGATGTCATGATCGCCGGAAAGGTTGCCGTGGTCTGTGGTTATGGTGATGTCGGAAAGGGTTGTGCTGCTGCGATGAAACAAGCTGGTGCGCGTGTGATCGTTACAGAAATCGACCCCATCTGCGCACTTCAGGCCACCATGGAAGGACTCCAAGTTCTTACTTTGGATGATGTAGTTTCAGAAGCTGATATCTTCGTCACCACCACCGGCAACAAAGACATCATCATGGTTTCCGACATGAAGAAGATGAAAAACAACGCGATCGTGTGCAACATTGGTCATTTTGATAATGAAATCGACATGCTTGGACTTGAAACCTACCCGGGTGTCAAGAGAATCACCATCAAGCCCCAAACCGACAGGTGGGTCTTCCCAGAAACCAACACTGGCATCATTGTGTTAGCCGAGGGTCGGCTCATGAACCTAGGGTGTGCTACTGGACACCCCAGTTTCGTGATGTCGTGCTCGTTCACTAACCAAGTGATCGCCCAGCTTGAGCTCTGGAAGGAAAAGAACACCGGCAAGTACAAGAAGGAAGTGTATGTGTTGCCGAAGCATCTTGATGAGAAGGTGGCTGCACTTCATCTTGGAAAGCTTGGAGCCAAATTGACCAAGTTGACCAAGGACCAGGCTGATTACATCAGTGTGCCGGTTGAGGGCCCATACAAGCCTGCTCACTACAGGTACTAGACGGGTCGGTTTTTTGGGCGAATTTGCAGAGGGGGTGATGTGATTGTTGCTTTCTTTATAAGATACGAGTATGTGTTAGGGTTTTGTTTTGTTTGTTACGTTGATTGGGATGTTGGCGAGGAAGAAACCGAGGGGTCGTTTCATGATGAGTCGATGTCGGTTTGAATAAGGATTGCGTGTGAAGGTTGTGTAAACTCTTATGGTCGTTGTTTTTTGGTTAGAGGTTTTATTCGCTATGCGTTTTGCTTCTTAATTTTGTTTAAATTGATCAAAGTCCACTTTGGTAAGAAATCTATGTTGTTTGTAGTACAACTCAACTTTGACACGATTAACTAATGAGACGATCATGAATATAAACATTTTATATAGTAATGAAACACGTGAATCTTATTGGTATAAATGTAATGTTATATGAGATTACTATAGAGGTACAAGGTATTATAACACATTATGAATTAAATCTATTAACATTATGAACTTAACTTGAGAGATGTTTATTAAAATAGACATTGTGGTTGGGCTTGTATGACTAATTTTTTTGATTTCACATCTCGGTTATAAAGTTAATAGAATAAAAACTAGTGTGAGATCAAAATCAAATAAAAAAAAACTTAAAAAAGAAAAACTAGTAGATGATAACGGGCAAAAATGTAATATGATTAAAAGATAAAAGACACCAATAAAAGACCAAATAGGGTTATCTTTTTATGTTTAATTTTTTATTTGCAATTCCAAATTACAATCTTGAAACGAGTTATTCATGTCTCACTTGTTTATTAAATAGGTTGGTTATGTAGGCACGTTTTATGAATCTATCGAGCTTTAAGTTTAACTTTTATTTTTATTTTTATTTTTTATTTTTTCGGTTTATTAAGTGTCCATCATCTATGATATTAAAACTTTAAATATTATTTTAAAGATAAATGATTTCAGTAAGCAATCTCAAACAGTTTTTTTCCTATTAAGTACTAAATGTACCTAGACCGGAAATGTTTTTGCATGATTGTCTTGCTATATTTTCAGTCAATGAGCTCCATTTATGCCGCAACCGTCATGAAAATGTTAGAAAATAATCAACTTTCTTTGATTTGTAATTTGGTTGTGTATGGATAAAGAAAGAAGACGAAGAGGTGCTTCTGGCTTGGCATGTTGAAGTAATTGATTAACACAAAATAGAAGTTCTAAATCTATTGGACTTTTGAAGAATTTAATATCCATATAAGGCATTCATCAGAATATCAGATATCTTATGTTAAATTAACAAATTTGTTACAATTGCCAATTTTATCAAACAAACAAAGACAAGTTCACGCGTATACACTTACACAAGAAGCCTACCCAAATCTAACATGTACCAATATTAATCTATGTTCATCATGTCCTATAAATGACTTGAACCAAGAGTGGTTTATAACAAGTAACTAAAACAACGACGATCAATCAGGCAACATAGCCTAACAAGAGGACAAACATAACCCCAACACTCGAGTCGTCTTTCTCATGCATCAAATCACTAAAAACGCATCAACAGACGACAACAAACATGCCATATAACCTTTCACCTCCTAAAAACATCATGCCACACCATGATCATACACATTCCAAGTGTTTTTAAGAACCCTTTATGAAACAATACCATGTTTGGAAACCTCAATACACATTATAGCATATGCACACCATAACAACCTAAAGATCTCGATACCACACAAACATTGTAAGCTCGAACATGTTGGTCATCTCACTTCGTTTGTCATATCCGTATTCTACGCCGTACAACTAAACAATACATGTAAGTATGTAACACAAAAACAAAACATACTAAATGAGACAACATGACCTCAACCCAAAACACAAAACAAAAAACACATGGTAGTACATTTAGTGATAACCTCAAATCAAGAATCCAACAACAAAGATTACAACTTTCACCAACCAAACAACACAACAACACAACATCATGTGTTCATAGCATCTCTAGCACATCTAGTGATAACCTCACACCCTCTGTTATAAGGGCCAGCAACCCCTTTGCCATTACAGTTGTAGTAAGAAGCACCAGGTGTACCACAAGGTACAAGATCCCTCTTCAATGTCTCATAACTTATGTACTTCTTCTGCATCATCAACACCCTCCTGCTGGATTCAGACTCCATCACCATCTCCTCATCTAAAAGCTCACTGATCTTTGACCCACAAACCCTTTTCACCATTGGGTCAAATTCATTGTTTTTCAGTGGATTTGGGGATATGATTGAGACCCCAGATGAAATTGGGAAGTGGGTGTGTAAGAAGATGAAGAAAAAGGGTAGGATGATGGATTTCATTGGGGATTTTGAGAGGATTTTGGTGTGATTTGGGGGTTTTGAAGGGTGTTAATGAGAGGGTGTTGAAGGTCAGAGGGTCTCACCTACTACTAAGAGAAAATTGAAAAGAACACTCATAGAGCTGGATCCATTATAAGGTGTAAACACAAATCTGATTTGTGCTGCTAGAGTGCTAGTGCTGCATTCATGATTTTGAGGATAATATTTTGGAGTTATGACTTAACATGAAAAAATTGAAAAGATTCGGTTTTTATCTTTAATTTTATAATTATATAAAAAATTATTATTTAATTACATTAAAAATTATTTTTTTCTCTTTTTTTCAATCAAATGATACTTTTTTCTTATACATTTAAGATTATATTTTTTTTATTTTTCACTCACAATTTTTTTTTTCAAAAATATTAAAAAATTATTTCTTTTTGTTTCACTCACAATTTCACAAACATTCAATATAATATATGTAATACACTTACACATACATAAAAAACTTACTCTGAATGCTCTTATAGTGTTCAGTGGTGGGGGCGTTCTACTCGCGTGACTTGAGTACCATCAGGTAGTGTCACAACCCAAAGTAAAAAAAAAAAATTTAATAAATGTAAAATTCCGGTTTGATACACACTATTGGTTTCAAGTTTCAAATCATAAAACTAATAAACCAAACTACTTGGTTGAGTTGAACGGTATATAAACATATGTACGGTCCATATGACTTCTTAGGAAAATAATAAAGTAACGAGGATTACATAAAAAAATATTAAATAGATTTAAAAGAATTATGTAGACGCATACAAATTTTGGGACAGAAATCTTTTGGAGTATGATTAAAGATTTGGGATATTTTTTAAAGAAAAAAATTATTATTTATAAAAAATGATTTCGCAATTTAAAAGGAAAGAGACACATTTTATTATGATAATTTATAGTTAGTGTATAACATCTTATAATTATTAAATTGTGACGTTAGTGATCTTCTTATTAACTAGACTAGGTTAGTACCCCGTGTATTACACGGGTTCAATAAATAAAATATTAAATAAATAGTAGTAAAAAATTATTAATTATAAAATGATTTTTAAATATGATATGATTGAAATTACATTTGAGTAAATACTATAAGTAAAAAACAATGATATTATTTTCTTTAAAATTTTGTTTTAAATTTTTTAAATCTAAAATATTTGAAAAATTCCTTCTAAATCAAAATGTTTTTAAAAAAATGTCTTTTTCTAAAAATTTCTTATTGTAACTTTGAATTTTAATTTTTTTATGGTTCATAAAAATTTTAATTTCTAAAAATATTGACTTTAAATATTTTGTATTTTTAAAAAAGTTTGATATTTTAAAAAATTACTTATGTTATACAAAGATTGTTTTTTTAAAAGTTACATTTATAAAAAGAACTTTTTCTTAATTTATTAAGAACTATTTTAATCTCAAATGAATTAAATAATATAATTAGTAGTTAATGTAAATATTTAATACTAGCTTTAGTAAACCCGTGTATAACACGGGTTGAATAAATAAAATAATAAATATAATAAAAACTTAATAGTTAAAAACGATATTCTAAGATAAAATATGATAAGTAATGACCATAAATAATAAAATAATAATATCAACTTTTTAATCTTTTATTTTTAAACTCTTTTTAATTTTTTCTAATTTTAATTAATTTTTGTTTATAAAACTTTTACTTAAAAACATCTAATATTTTTAAAAAAGTTTGCTGTTTTAGAAAAATTTTCATTTTATAAATATTAATTTCTTTAGAAACAATATTAATAAGAAGATTTATTTCTTAATTTATTATTAGTAATTAATTTGATATTAATAGGAGAGAGAAGCGGAAAAATTTTGATGAGATGAAATGTAGTGGTGACATGTGTCCATAATAGTTACTCTTTTATTAGAGTAAGAAGATGAAAGAGAAGGGGAAAAATTAGGCTTAAGATGTCTAATATTATGATAAGTGGTAACTCAAAACCTTTTTTTTTATTATAATAGATAGATTAGAAAATCATTTTCATATATTCAAAAGCAAAGTAACAAAACTTAAAGGGGATGAAAACCACTTAATACTATAAATATAAACATTCTTGTAATCTTTTTAAGTTTTATACTATAATTTTTACAATTCATTTTTGTGATAGTATTTAGCAAGGCTATGATTGAGTTGGGCATGATTTCTTTGAATTAAAGCATAATGTTATAATGGTAAAACAAATGAGGGCACTTGTTTTCTTCAACAAGTGGGAGATAATGATTATGAGGAGATGTAACATCGTATTTTCTGTTTGTCTCATTATTCGTATGAACGTAGAAACGTGCATATGATATTTGGACCGCAAGAAATTATAATGCACCTTCAAAAATAAAATATCATCAAGGTGAAAAATTCACTTTTATTATATAACGATTAAATATAATTAAACATGATACGATTTAGAGCCGGATACTACTTCATTATTATATTTTAATATTTAATTGTTATTTGGCATGCATCAAATTAGCAACCCATTTTCTTATTAGTCTTCATCTCCTACATATTTCTTCACTTCATTTTTCACATCTCATGCACGATGTCTATTTTCAAAGTAGCAAGATTAATGCATTTGTTAATTGTATAGGCATTTTGAGAAGTAACTAGAAATTAAGCCCGCATTTTGTTACGTATGTTGCGTCGGAGATATTAACGTGGCTACTGGCTAGATAAATAAAAGAAACATATTTTGGAGATCGAAATATAGATAGAAAACAACTATACAATGAAACCGTTGTTCTTTGGTCGATATTGGTTTCATTATTCATAGTACATGTACGTTTTAGTCAATGTAGCTATGATACCTAGAAATTAACCATATCTTGTATACAATTTCGTTTTTAATAAAATTTATACTGGAACGTCGAGAAAAAACTAAAACAACCAGAAATCATTTTTTTTATCAAAAGTAATCAACAAAAATTATTTAAGAAAAATCAAATTAGTAAAAACATTTAATAGTTTAAAAGAGTATATTACATTTGATACATGAGATGAAGTTGAGATATTAAAATTTTAAGGTTTAAAGTAAAAGTATTTTAGGCTTTAAAGTGAAAAGAGGAATGGTTATTGGTGGCACATTTCACCGACGTTGATAAATGTGGTTATATACAACATAAAGTAAATCGTTACAAGTTATCGTCTAGTTCTTTGGCTATTTTTTGGGCAAATAGCTATCTCCAACGAGCCTCCTAACAAAATATATTAAAATTTAGAACATAAGATGTTGATGAATTCTCGTGACAGTAAAAATAATTTTTTTATAAAACTAATTAATTTCTTCCGTCAAGTTGCGTATGTTTTCATACCCCCTTGTGATGTTTTCATTGGTTTATGTCTTCTTTCATAGTTACTTTACCGCTCGAGGTTAGCAAGTGAGGTCCTTTAGAAATTGTAAAATCACACTTCTGAGTCTTGTAATAATTTTAAATGGTCTGATAAATCTTGGATTTATTTTTGTTACTTTTGAAATCATATGACACCCTTTCGTGATGGAACCTTCAACATCACTTGGATCCTACAACAAACTCTTCATACGTAATTTGATTAATGGCTAGGAGGAAGATGACTTGAATGAAGGAAGGTAAAGCAAATGAGCAAAAAACAATAGCGTCTTTTATCTTCTCCCTTTTGTTTGATGGATTGACGAGGAAGACGCTGATGTACACGCTGATTTTCAATTATACTTGAAGGAAGAATGCGGAAAAGAGGTTGATAGTACCAAAGTAGATGTTTTATATGTGTAACAAGACATAAAAAGAATAAGAAATGTTACACATGATGTATTGGTCGGAATTCATCGAAGTTAACTTACTTTCTCAAGTTGTTATGCACAATCTCCACCGTATCGATATTTAGTGCCGTTGGTAGGAGTATTCATAAGTTCAGAAACTTTAATACTATGATGACTGTTGATTTGCACATAAGATTGACTGTGATCTCCCAAATTCATGGCCTACAACTAGAAGATTAGGTAAAAAGTTCAAAAAAATAAAAATCAAAAAAATCAAAAGTATTAATAATGTTATAATTATAGTACAATCCTTGAAAGTCTAGTTGTAGGAGAGTTTAGTGTTTACTTTTTACTTTTTTTGTGTAACATAGTACAACTTTTACTTAAAAGTTGAAACGCATCTCTTTTTGTTTCCAAACAATTACTAACCTCCTTGATTATCTTAACCGAAAAACTAAAAGCAAAATTAGTTAAACATGAGTAATACCAAACCTAACCACCCATGTACAACACTATGTGATGATAACAAAATTGATTTCTAGAAATTAGGCCCCCCGTGATGTGACACATTTAAAACTTTGTTACGCGGTTGTGACGAAGACATTAACATAGTTAAGTACAAAAAAAAATATATGAAAGAATGTTAAGGAACGAAAGTTATTGGAAAAAATTAAATCAGTAAAAAAATTAATCGATTAAAAGCGTATATGGTATAGGTGAGGTCACTTATAACTTTAGAAACTTAAGGGTTTAATTGGAAGATTAATGGTGGGGTCAAGTTAAAAGTTTACAATGTTGAGAGTGTATTTTGAAAACCAGTATTAGTCGGTGGAAAATACCACCGACATTACTAAATGACTAGTGGTATAATATAATGGATGTCTAAACTTGTATAATGTTAACTTTAGACATTATGATTTCATGAATATGTGAATTACAAATTGAAGAAGAATTAAGGGAGTTTACCTATTGGGGATGGCCATAAAACTCAAACCTTATGGGAATACAAACATCAAGAACATTCGAGAAGGGTTTTCAAGCACGAGACGGGGTATGGAATTGGCAAAATAATTTTTTGTGGGTTTGTGTGTGGATATGGTATAGGTGATACCCAACCCGATTACACAAAACAATATACCCAAAAATATTTATTATAATTTACTATTGATCAATATCTATTAATACTTATTCTAGTAGTTCCGGTAGAAAATGAACTTTTCTTTTAAGATATGCATTTAATGATATTATTTATACATGCATACCATGAAATATGAACTTGTCTCTTAAAATTTATATTATCATGAAATTTATAAATTTTAAATATTTTTTAACACTTTAGGGTGATGGTTATATGTATTTAAACTGCTATATTTTAATATCAGATTATGTTATAGTTGTTAAAAATATAAAAATTAGAACGGTCAAAAAAGAAATGTACTTGAAAATTCCGATTATTTTGTAACAAACTAATAGGTATAACCGATGCCAATCAAGTATTCCCCATAGCCGACACTATGAAGGTTGAGACAAGATTTTACAATTTGGTATAAGATTGTTATTACCTATTCATCCATATTCTCCGCACCTTTTAGAGAAATTTCATAAAGTATCATAAGTAATTGATATTTATTTAAGAATTCTAACATATATAAGAACATAATAAGTTCTTTAAAAAGTTAAAAACTAAGGAAAATAATATATATATGTTATGATAATTGGGGTTTGTTTTTGTAAGATAGAGAAAAGCCAGAAATGAATACGAGTGATATGTTTGAAAATTTATAAAAAGCATTGATGTGATAGGCAAGAGGTGTGTGTTTAAAAAATTACAACAAAATAAAAAAATGATGTGATGATAAGCGTGTTCATTTAAAAAATGTATAAAAACATAAAGTTAGCATTAAAGAGCCTAAAGTTACCCTTAACCCCCTGAAATATTGTTAAATAACCATAATGTTAAAAGTATGTATTTTATTCCTCACAATAGTGTTCCTGTGAGGCTATGATAAGGAGTGGAAATTTATGGTGTAGGTCGGGAATCAAACGCCGAGACCACCCGATTTACCCTGATACACATGACTTGCCTTCCTCATGTTAGACTTGGGATTGGATGGGGTGGCATACATCATAAAAGTATGTTTTGTGATGCACTAAGAGCATTAATAATACATTGATGTTCACAAACTGTCACCTCAGACCTTTACTGAAAAACCCTGATAGGACCCAAATCTTTCACAAATCAAGACTCATCCTCTCTCTTCTTCTCTCACATGTTCTTCATCTTTTTTTCACAAATGGTCGTAGACATCCACCTCGAGAGCGTACGTTTTTAAACCTCAAGTGCCACCTAAGCATCACCTAGTCCATAGACGAGTCCACACACCTCCATTGCATATACTCTTTACTCGCCAAAAGTTTACAACCCCTTAAATACAAACCAAAGACAAACACAAGGGCCAAAGTGCACACAAGTGAAAGAAGGGTGTCAAACTGTCAATAACTCAATAATCCTCACGCTACGTCGTCGTTTCGCACTTGATACATGACTTCCTTCACAGAGTCAACGGTAATCATCATCATCACCATCATCATCTTCATCGTTAGCGACTTCAAGTTAGGGGTTTCCAGAATCTTCAGCCGGAGCGACAGAAAATGGACGGAAATCAGCCGACGTCCGGCGGAGGATCACCGGCGCCGTTCCTAATCAAAACGTATGATATGGTTGAAGATTCCGTCACGGACGAAATAGTCTCGTGGAGCACCAAAGGTAACAGTTTCGTCGTGTGGAATCCACCGGAGTTTGCTCGACTTCTGTTGCCCACGTACTTCAAGCACAACAACTTCTCGAGCTTCATCAGACAGCTGAATACTTATGTAAGCGATTGTTGTTGTTGTTGTTGTTGTTGTTGTTGTTCTGTTTACAGTTTCTATGTTTTGATTGAATTTGATATCTGTTAGCATTGATTTATGTGTTCGTTGGTAGATCCGTCGTTTTGTAGAATATTTGATCGATCTAGTGTTGGTATGATGTTTTGATTAGAATCGAAAGTGTAGATATGATTAGTGGTGTTATTAGTCATCTTAATTAGTGTGCCTGTGGTGGATTAGCCTGCAAATTGACATGAATTTCTTTGAGTTTGCTGATGCTTTTGTATGTATGGTTAATTAGGATAATTAATGTGCAGGATAAAGAGAAGAGAACTGATTCATTTGAATCTCGCATCATTAATGATAAGTAACCAGATGAAAGATCTGGTTCAAAGTTGAAAATTGAAATTGTTTATTCGGTTCTCTTGATGATGGCAGCAGGTCTAGTCAGGTTTTTAGAGTATAAACTGTCTGTTTTTAACCATACTTGCTGAAGGCGCAAGGCGCTCTCATGGCGCAAAGGGTGAGCCTTAGGCCTAGGCGCAAAGGGTGAGCCTTAGGCCTAGGAGCAAGACGCTTAAAAAGCGATGGCTTTTTTAAGCGAAGCACATAGTGTAAAATACTATTTTTTGGGGTTTTGGACATGTTTTGGTCTAGTTTAGGTTTAATTAGGTTAATTCCAGGTTTATTTAGGGCTAGTGTAATTGTTTCAGATATGATCAAATGATATTTGGTCAGAATTTGGCCTGAAAATGCGCTTTAGTGCCTGAACATGGGGCTATTAAGCGCTGCGGTGGGCTGTGCCGGCGCGCGCCTTGTGGGCTTTTGACAACAGAGTTTTGAGCGTTACTTCTTATGGCTTAGTGCTGTTAAATTGGCCTGTTTTGGCTATCGAGTGTGTCCTAGATACCTTAAAGCCGATCTTGTTCTGTTTCAGATTCTTGTATGTTCCTTGTGGTAGGGGTGGCCATTTTGGACACCACCAGAAACAAGACAGGAACACATCCGGAATAACAGGTCCTGTTAGGCTGGTTTATAGGTCGACAGTTAAACCATTAAATTTAAAACTAAAAAGTACTTTTTATAAGGTCAATTCATCAAGCAATTTACAACCCTAACCCATTTATAACAACTCATTTGCAGCCTGATTATGACGTGCTTACGACTTGATTACAACCCGTCGACCCGTTTGTCTTGTTTATATAAATGGGTTACATGGGTCGTATTTAGGCTACACAGTTTTTCATTGTGCCGGGGGCCCAGGGTGTAGGGTTGATGTCTTTGACCTGAACAAATATATGGCCATGTTCGGGTTATCATCTCAACCCGCCAACCATATATGATTGACACCCTACTCGTGGTTTGTACGTTTAATCTGTTGCAAGTTTCATGAACATGTGGATGGGGTCTATTTCCTGATGCGAACTTAATATGATATACAGATTTGGCTAATAAGTTTGCGAATAGTGTATATTGTTGGTGAAATTTGCATCTTAAAGATTGTTATATATGAAATTTTACGGTTTATGCACAATTCCTTGCTCCTAGGCCCTGAGCGAGGCCTATGCGCCTTAAGTGCGCCTAGCGCCTTTGACAACATAGTAAGTAACACATTGTTATGATAGGGCTGTTTGGTTTCAATTTCTTGTAGGTGATAAAGTATTGATTTATTACAAAAATAAAAATAAAAAAAATGTATCCAGTAAAATCGATTGCTTACTTATTCTAGAGAATCTTAACTTCCATTGTAATTACTACCAATCTTGGTTTAAAAGTATACAAAATGAAGTTGAATCGTTCTATTTTACAGGGTTTCCGAAAGATCGATCCTGAAAGATGGGAATTCGCTAATGAAGATTTTATTAAAGATAAAAAACACCTCTTGAAGAACATTCATCGAAAAAAGCCCATTCACAGTCACAATAACAATCCTCAATCTTCGACAACTGACCCTGAAAGAGCAGCATTTGAGGAACAAATCGAGACACTTACACGTGAAAAGAATTCACTTGAGAAGAACATTCTAAGGTTTAAACAACAACAACCTGTTACAAAGCTTCAACTTGAAGACCTTACTCAACGGGTCAACAATATCGAACAAAAACAAGACAACCTGCTGAATTTCTTAAAGAAAGCTTCTCAAAATCCTGAATTTGTCGAGCGCCTAGCTCAGAAACTCGAGTCCATAGATTTTTCAGCTGATAACAAGAAAAGAAGACTGCCCGGATCTCGGGTTTCCCCAGAAGATAGTCTTGTAGACAATCACAGCCCATCTAGGCCTGATTTCGGGAATGTTTTCCATCATGATTTCTCAAACAAGCTTAGGCTCGAGTTATCACCAGCTGTTTCCGATGTGAATTTTGTCTCTAACAGTAATCAAAGCTCAAATGAAGACGGTGGAACTGGAAGTCCACAAATCAGATTAACTGAAGGCTGCACAGGGAATAATGAGATGACATCCGGTGGGCCTCAAGAGCTTTCAGATACCTGCACATCCTTTGGTTTTAACATGGAATCTTCTTTCCCACATAAAAACGGGTCATGTTTAGATGCTAATGAGGAACACGAGGGCCATTTATCGTGTCAACTGAATCTTACTTTGGCATCTTGTGTATCTCAAATTGACCCAGGTCAAGATACAGTTACAATCCCTGAATCATTTGAAGGAGTTGGAAAACCTTCAGGTCAAAACATCACTGTATCTTCCCCACATGATGACCGGACTAATAATGCAGCACCTGCAAGTGTTCAGGGTCGGGTTAATGATGTGTTTTGGGAGCAGTTTTTAACCGAAAGGCCAGGCTCATCGGATGTTGAGGATACAGGCTCGAACATAAGGTCAATGGCTGCATATGAACACGAAGATAGAAGATCGGGCCATGGGTCCTACGCGAATTCAAGGAACCTGCAGAATCTGACTCTTTGAGAAAGAAGCCATGACCTCGGACGTCATTGTCTGAGTCTCCAGGTTCTTCTCACTTTGTATAGACTTTTATATATTAGTCTATATATGTGCATTACTTTCATCCGGATGTTATCGTTGAATAAGATGTAAACGAATTTGTTTCAATTCATGTCAGTATATCCAACTACAAAAAGAAAAACGATTCGGTGCTTGTTATATGTATTCCACTGGATTCTATTGATATCTTTTAAATGAAGCTTGATTTATCTGTCGTCGCCATTTGTGCAAGAAGGCGATAAATGTTTAAAATTTAAATCATATTCGGAGAGTCTACTTCTCTAAGAAACCTAAAAGGGTGGGAGAATTTACGTCATGATCGGTCCAGAACTCATGGTATACATGAATCGTAGTAGACATACTCGTGCTTACTATTATTTATGTTTTATTTATATCTCTATATAATAACTTTGTATACGTTTATGTAATGTATGTATTATTTTAAATATAACAATGATAATGGTATATTAGCTTGAAAATCAACATAATAGACTTGAAAATTTGTTCATTATGTCAACAACATACTCCATCACAGATTCACAGATCACTACAGATTACCAAAAATCAGAGCATGAACACTTCCCGTCTTTAAAATGATGAAACCGACTAGCATCACGAACGACAATTTCCCGACCCACGATGCTACATATAAGCTTCAAAACCGTATGACAATCTCCACAAACGCGAAGGTTCTTCACAACACGAATAACAGATCCCGAGACACCCTTAAGCAGGCCATAAGCTACTGCAAGCCTCTCACTATGCCAAAACAACTGGTTTTCCTTCTCTTGTTTACCCATATCATGCAACACAAAACTAACATCAGGAACATACCCTCTTTTCCTCATTTTCTCCTCTAAATCTTTGAGCAAAACAAACATCTCGTTCTTCATCGGATGACACGTTTCACCAGCATAAAAAACCTCGTTTTCTTTCCCTAAATGAACACAACTGTAACCAGGTTCCTTCTTTACATCAATGGCTACCATTAGCTTCCTAACTTTAGCTACATTTTCCCACATAGATACACCAGCATACGCGTTAGATAAAAGTATGTAAGTCGATGGATCTTTAACACCTAACCCCATCAAACGATCAGCAACCCTAATCCCCATTTCGGTTTTCCCAAATCTCTTACACGCACTTAACAAAGAAGCCCAAACAGCCTCATCAGCCTCAAATGGCATGGTGTAAAGGAGGTTTTCAGCCTCATCAAGGTACCCTGATCGGCTATAAAGATCCAATAAACATGTATAATGTTGAAGATTAGGCTTTAACCCGTAACTATCCACCATAGATTTGAACAGATCGCGACCCTTGTTAACTAAACCAACATGACTACAAGCGTAAATCAACCCAACGAATGTTACCTCATTCGGTTTGACCCCAGCATATATCATATCATTGTATAGAGACAATGCTTCTTCAGCTTTTCCATGTTGAGCCAGCCCCACGATTATCGAAGTCCATGAGATAACATCTTTCCCAACTGTATAACAAAATGCAGCCTTTGCAGCGATTAGATCACTGCATTTTGCATACATATCAATAAGCGCGTTACGGACATATAAACTGTATTCAAAACCAAGTTTTAGAACCAAACAATGAACTTGTTTACCAAGTTCTAATGCTGCAAGATTAGCAGAAGCACCAATAACACTAGACAGAACAAACGGGTCAACGATCTTGATCCCTTCGTTTTGCATTTCAACAAACAGATGAAACGCATCAACAAAATGTCCACTTTGAACCAACCCCGAGATCAAAGCAGTCCACGAGAACAGACTTTGCACCTTCATGCCCCTAAGAAGCTCAACAGCTTCTGCTTTTCTTCCACCTCTTGCATACCCAGAGATCATAGCAGTCCAAGAAACCGAATTCTTGAAACGAATTGCATCAAAAACAGCCTTTGCAGCCTCCAACGATCCACATTTCGAGTACATGTCAACCAACGACGATTTGGTAACATCATCGGATGAGAACCTCGACAGCACGAACTGCGCGTGCACTTGTCGTCCAATCTTTAACTCATTCAAGGCTGCACAAGAGTTCACCAAGCTAGCAAAAACAAAGTGATCAGGCAGCAAGTGATCATGAACAAACATGTTGGGGAAGATGGCGATTGATCGGTTAGGGAGATTGGCTCGGTTGTAAGCGGTGAGAATCGACGCCCACGAGACGGGGTCTCGTTGGGGCATTTCGTCGAACAGTTGGTGGGCGTCTTTGATGAGACCATGGTTTGAGTACATGGAGATGAGGGTGTTGGGAAGGGGTCGGTATTGGTCGAGACCCATCTTGATAATATGGGCGTGGAGGGTCTTGCCGGAGAATGGGTTGCCGGCGGTGGCGCTGCGGCGGAGGGATTGGAGGAGATGGTGATGCATTCATGACGGATTTAGGCGTCGGAAGTCATTGCTGATTATGAGTGCCGGTGAGACACGTAACGCAATTATATAACAACATGAATATCATAGTTAAAGGGTGCTTATAACGTTTGTGAAGCTTTTTATTTTAAAACTAGCTTTAGTAAATCCATGTATTACACGGGTTGATTAAATAGTATATTTAATATAATAAAAATTTATTAATTATATATTATATTCTAATATAATATATGATATATGATTAAGTATTATAAGTAATAAAAATTATATTAACTTTTTAAACTTTTATTTTAAAACTTTTCTTTGTTTTTTCCCAAAAATAAATTAGACATTTTGTTTTAAAACAAACCGCTATAAAAAAATATATTTAAAAAGTTTGATGTTATTGAAAAGTTTCTTATATTATAAAAGTTGTTTATTTAGAAATAACACTAATGAAAAGATTTCTTTCTTAAATTACTTACAAAATTATTTTAGATCTAAAAATAATTAAATAATATTATTAGTAATTAATGTAGATATTTAATAGGAGAGAGAAGCGGGAAAATTTTAATTAGAATTAATATGATGCTATCACGTGTCCTCATAGATACTTTTTTATTAGAGTAGAAAGATTGGTTTCCTTGAAAAATTATAAAACTATCCCTAGGTTAAACTCTTTTCTCGATTTGGGCCTAAATACTGGTTGTAACGGATATTTAATAGAAAGTTTGAAACTTCCTATTTTTCAATTCAATCTGCTATGAAGATACGAGTAAATAAATTGAAAGTTTTTCTTTATGGCGGTAATATCAAAATATCAAGTTGGATCAGTCGTCTTTATTTTGATCCTTGCGGCCTCTTGAATTCTCTCTTCCCTATTTCTTTCTTTTTCTTTTATTTGTTTTCGTCTAAAATGTTTATCATATTTGTTTTATTTATTATTGATAAGGAATTCTTTTGTTGGGAAATAACAATTATTGTTTAATGGTTATCTAATGGTATTGTTTAAGTGTTGTTTAATTATTTTAAGTGTGTGATGTAAGAATAATATAAGTATGAAATCACCCTTAGACTACATGTTACTACAATGTCCACTGGCGCCATTGGTACCCAGGTTAGCCCAGCCGCGCTGCCACAGCCTTTAAACACATGTTAAACTTGGGGCGCGAGGCTTGCCCCTTGGGGCGCTTCACAACGTTGATGCTGCTTCACGGGTTGGTGCTGTCATATGATAGCACTTTGTAATCAACCAAGTTCATAACCAAATCCCATAACACATACACTCTCTTAAGTGATGTAAATACTTACTTCATTGTCAAAAATTACAGGAAACATTTTTGATGAATAGTCAGATTCTTTCAGGAAGCATTTTTGATGAATAGTCAGATTCTTTCGCATTTTTTCAGAAGGCCAAGAGCTTTTAATCTATTATTTCAAAATTATAATAACATTAGTTCCTAAAAAGATTTTAATTTACTTACATTACTTTTTTCAACTTGGTTATGGTTATTGTTATTGTTTTTAAACTTGCAATACTAACTAAAATAAATTTCTTTTGTTTTAATGTTTTTTGAGTTTTTCTTGATCTTTCTTTATTTTAGCTTGCACATTGCAATACAGTATTTGCAAAAATAGCATGTTAAAAATTCTTTTTGTTAAATTATGTACCAACTAGAAGTAAAATATGTATCTGGATTTGTCATTTACAGAAGATTGATATGAAACTATTATTTACTTATTAAAATATAATCCAAAGAAAATATTATATTTTTTAGACATGTAAGATCTGGTGATAATTCGAACAAGAAAATAAAAAAAAAATAAAAACAAAAAATACATTTTCATTTATTTATATTACATACAACCAAAAAGCCATTTAGAGTTTACTTGTATAGATCATCTATCTGTTCTTTATATAGTTCCACAACTTGGTTCCTCCTGATCTTCATAGTTGCAGTCATTAAACCGCTATCGATCTGAAATTCCACACAGATTGTCATGAAAATATTGTCGAAGTGTTGCTAATGAGTTTTAAAGCATGAAACAAAGTTAAAAGTGATACTTTCAACCCATTTACTAATGAACAGATCAGGCTATGTATTTACTCTAACAAGTCAAACACATGAAATGAAAAAAGAAGCATACCAAATGATTGGCTGATGCGCGATGTTTTAAATAATAATAAGGTTGTATAATGCAAGCATATTACCGTAAAGGGCTCGTCGATGACAAGAATAGGTCCGATCTGAAAAGAGCAATCTGAGGTCCTGTATGAAGAGATGTTGTTTGATTAGACCATTTAACATTTTCATTTATGATCCTATTGATATGAAGTAAGAGAATGTAAATAGGGATTGCAATTGTTGATATGACATAAAAATAATCAGGTTTTGGGTGTTTGATGTTTGATTAGACCATTTAACATTTTCATCTAATCTATCTCGACGGGTCATGTTTGGGTTGGTTAGTTTAATCTGTTTCATTAAACTAGTTGTGTTTGGGTTGACTTGTATAATTTAATAGGTTGACGCCCGTTTAATCCATTTTATTACATCCCTCTAACCCATGTAACACATTTACAACTTGATTACACAACCCATGTGACTCGTTTAGATAATCGGGTTAAACAAGTTGGGTATGTGTTGCACAACTTTCACTGTTTTTGGGTGAGGGTTGACGTCTTTGACATGTATAAATATATATTCGTGCTCGGGTTGACAATTGACACCCTTAATTGCAGGGCCGTTAACCTGAGAAGGGAAATAGACAGGATAGACAAAAGGGAAGCATAGAAAGTATGTCGAGACACTCGAAATGAGTAATAAAGGTAAAAAAGAGTAGGATGTATCCTATAATAACGTTTTTATTACCATTTTCGAAGTTCTTCTGATAACAAGGCAGCTATTTTCTCCTTGCTAAGTTCAACAGCATCAGAATCTGAAGTAGATGACTTTTTTGATGCCAATAGAATTTCTTCTTTGTTTGGAACAATGATAGCTCCAAGACGGCGTTGATCCTGGTTGTCAATTGTGATATGACACATGTAAATAAGTATTACCCATGATTTAAATGCCAACAAACTCGTGTGTAATGTTTAATGATAGAGGTCATAAATCATAACATTGGGCCTATTTGGGTAAAGTTTTATCTCAAACGGGTCAAATAAAAAAATCTAGCGACAGATGAAATATTTTAAATGCATACAAACTCCTCATTTTTGGTAACCATATTTAACCTGTTAGTTATTTATAAAAAGATGTTAAAACTGTGACCCGTTTGGACCAGTTGCCCAGCCCGGTAACTTTGTCACTTCTAGTTAAGGGAGATTAAAGGAACTGAAGATGGATGGATATGGAGGTTTTAATTCAAGTGTTACCTGGCCAATGACAACTATTTGTTGAATCAAACTACTTCTCATGGCAGCTTCTTCTAGCTGTTCTGGTTCAACATTTTCACCTATTACACGTTACAAATACTCAACCCAATAAGAAAATGCAACCAAAAAGGAAAGAAAATATCGACTACATCATAATTACCTGTTGAAAGGACAATCGTATCCTTGGCACGTCCCTCAAGAACAATAAAGCCAACAGCATTACGACTTCGTCCTACAGTATGAACGGTGGAAATCCAGCCAATATCTCCAGTGTTTAACCAACCATCTTCATCTAATGCTTGCTTTGTTGCAGTGGGATTCTATTTCAAAAATGAAGATAAAAACTAATTACCATAAATTTAAAAACAATTCATTATTTTTCTTTTTGAAATACCTTGTAATAACCCTGCATGATCTGTGGGCCCCTGACTTTGACAATTCCCTTTGAACCAGGAGGAAGGTCTTCACCCGTTTCATCATGTACAACTTTTATTTCTGTGTGTCGAATTGGAGGCCCGATTGAGCTAAGAACCTTCAAATGTCAATCTATGATGTCATATAGTTCCAGATGACAGAAAAAAATAATTAAAAAATGTAACAGCTAGATTGGTATATTTACATTGCAATGTGGTCGTCGAGCAGCTACAACAGGGGATGATTCTGTTAATCCATACCCAACTTGAACTTTTGTGCCAATTGCCTGTGAAGACATCAACATCAGCACAATTTATATCTATACCTCAACATGGAAATTACCAGAGGCAAGATGGATGGGTTAGGACTTAGGATAGAATGGACCATTTTAGTCCTGGCCGGTTAGCTCGAACCTTTTTGTGCAGCACTAAAGTTTTTGCATATAAATAACACATTAGTTATGATTACAAAAAGAAAACTATTTCTGTAATAATAGTCTAGACCATTGAATGAAACTTTTTGGGACATCTTAAGAATCAAAATAGATTCGTTTGACATGTTAGCCTTTTAGCTAATTTTTTTTATTGACCCGTGTGACATAAACACAACCCATATAGACCCATTCATAAGTAAGGGGATCAAAATTGCCACCGTTTCTGGTAAAATTTAAAAAAAAGAAACTTCAAACCTCAAAGAATTTGTCAACATGCAAAGGCAAGCTACCACCTCCACATATTCCAGCCTGTACAAAGCAACATATATCCTGGTTAGAATTTCTTTCAAGCTTCCTCGATCACCCTAAAATCTGGAGTTATATTGTACTATATTTATTACCATTATATTACACCATCCTACCTCTCCCAAACCCTACACATACTCAGACTATGCGTGAGATATATTGGGTATGTTTGTTTGTTTGTATATATTCAGTAATATTCTCAAAGAATAGTAAGTAGTTGTACTGCGTTTTCAGATCTTCAAACATATTTGAGATCAGACCTGAGCATCTTGAAGTATAAAGAAAATGTATTTTCACTCAAAACACTCCTAAAAACTGAAGGAGAATGAGAAGAGCAGTATATCAATTATCAAACCTTTGAAAGCCCAATTGACGCGTGAATTTTACTGTACACAATTTTCTTTGCCAATAGATGTAAAGGTAACAAAATTGCAGCAATAATCCGAGCATAAAGCCAGTCCAACATTGCAGCGATGTAAGAAGGTTGCTTCTGAGTACGTGACAAGCATTTACCCTACATGGGAATATGGAAAAATAATTAGAACGATAGGTTATAAAACAAGTAAAGGTAACTTCCGCCATGCACAAAATAGTTAAAACAAATACATAGATAAGGACCAACAGTAACAACAATCCAAATGCCACTTCAGTTTCCGTACAGGAAATGACAACAAATTTATTACACTTGAGAAGCTTTAGTAACCCAGACCCTACCAACACCTCTGCAATGAGTGAGATTTTATTGTGTATGTTTGTTTGCAGAGAAGTTTCAGTAAGTGATGCATTCAAATTTATAATACTCGAAATTCGTCCGGTGTTCGTTTTAAAATACATACGATCTTCTAAATAGTGTTATCAGTGATTGAACTATTATTGCAATAATATTGCTTTGAGAAAAACTAACCCATCATCTGTTTCAAACTGCACAAAAAATGATCCTTTTCAACCCAGAGCCATATTGACCCATTACTAATCCACCCATCTTGTCACCTCCACATGAACATAAAACCATTTACTGTGATGTGATTACAATTGACCATCATTTATCATACCAAAAACAGAAGTCAAAGGTGAATAAGATGCTGAAGGTTGAACCTCATAAATGTTTTTGAACTCCATGTATGCCATACTGATCCTTATTAAAGATACTGCAATTAGCTTACGGATAGCTGAGCTAGTGGATATCTGTTTCTGGATCCCACTGCAGAGTCGGAACCACGTTTCAGACATGAACAAGAAAAACATAATATACGAAGATTTGTTTTTTTCTTGGTACTTCTGATACCACATTTGATTAAATCTCTTTAATGAATTATTCTACAGTGGTGGAGTATAGACAGAAAAGATGTACCTATACAGAGTTTGAAATACTAGAGGGACGGAAATCATATACTGTGGCTGGTATTCCCACAAATCATCCTACAACAACAGCTGCATATCATAAGTCAGGCGAACAGAGTGGGTGTGTAATCAGAAAATGTAAGAGAATAATTACTTATATTAAGGAAATACAACATTTTTTCAGGATCCCAGGAAAATAGCAGCATAATATATTTTCCATTATCTGTATCTAAGGAATTCCAACTGGAATTCGAAAGTACCTTCAAGTGTTTAACAGTTGTGTATACTTGCTCGATTCCCAAGGAAAGTATAAAATACTCGCATGCACGTTCATATGCATGCCAAGGTGGAAGCATGCTTAGAAATCTATCCCCAGGCCCAGCAGGGACGATGTCCCACAAATTATGAACCTGGAGAAGTATGAAAGCAGAATATCCTAACATGAAAATTTGATCATTTGAGAGATACAACAATAATAGATGCACATAAACTTAAGTATTTAGACTATAGATAGAAAAATGGGCGGGTCAGGTATTGGATTGGAAGGCTTTGTGTCAAACGGGCAACGGCTACCTTTTTAAGTGCAGTCCAAAGACCAACCCAAACACAATTTCATCCATTTTCATGAATTTTATAGATAATTAATGTGCTAAGTATGATTACAAAAACAATATTATTGCAAAGATAAGCTTAAATTTTTGTAACGCGTGACTACGGGGGTCTTTATGTATCTGTATACACTTTTCAAGTGACTTTCAACCATTTGGAAACGTTTTGTTTATAATTAAGCTATTTAGCTTAACTATTTGACCCATTCGAGATAAAAGCATAACCAAACCGAACCCTTTATTAGTGAATGGGTCGAAATTTCCATCACTAGTTTTCACAAAACTTCCTTAAAAATTCACCTCTTTATAGACAAAAATAAAACTAGAATGACAGAAAAAGGGAGGGAGAGGAGGTGTGTCAACATTTCATTGCCATATAAAATCGAAAGATGACTCATCTTGTTAACAACTGATTTTAAAAGCTTCTTAACGAAGCATACCAATAAAGATAGAAGCTGCAAAAGATGCAAATTTTAAATTTATACCTGGTGCAAAAGATTATTATGTGTAAGCATTACTCCTTTTGGGTTGCCAGTGGTCCCACTTGTATATATAAGAGCAGCAACATCATCAGATTTGATGGGCTCATAAACATACTTTTCATCTAAAGATTCACAAAATCAGTAAAATATGTAGCTCCACTAATATAAATAAATCATAACTCGCCTACCTCTCGCATACACACAACACACACACACACTTGTATTGTTAGTTATTAGTTTACTTTTAGTAAAGTCTAAGTGAATCTGCTTTCAGACATCAAATGCTATTCAGCACTAGTTTCAGAACGTTCATCACTTCAAAAAATTCACAACCCTTTTCTACAAAAACTAAATGCTAGTAAATATTTTAAATCAACTTACGGGCATCATGTGAACCGACAAAAAGCGCACGATTTTTCTGACCCATATCTATGATCTCCTTGTATGTATAAGCAGGAATTCCCTCCATCACATGGCTAGATATGGAAGATTTTTCCCCCCAAAGTAGGATAACAAATCTAACAGATGCCTTGGAATTAAAGGCATCTGCTATCCGGTGATATAACTCAGAATTGTCCACAGCAAGTGCAACACTGTTATTGTAAAAACACATAACAATCACCTCATGCTATTCTCTATAGTATAAAAAGAAAGCAGGCTGATATCATATCTAATAATTTAGCCTGATCTTTTTGCAAGCTAACATTACTTGTTTTTCTGAATATAGTAGTTCTTACATAGTTTAAACTTGCTGTAAGTTTACCACCTAAAATTGATCGTAATTAAATTAGTAATGAAGTTGAAAGTAATCCATTAGATTCTCAAAAAGTTAAATGATAATAACTATGCTAACCTATCAGAATGATTGTAAATGTGTAACAACTCTTCCACAGATGACCTAGAACCCCTTACAACATTTATTGCTCCTGTGGCCATAATACCTACACCAAAACTTGTTAGTGTTACTAGACATTTAATTTCTCAATTTGACTTGTCAGCACCACATAATTTATTTATCATTGTAGTGAGTAATTTCAAGGTTATGATATAAAGAATAAAAAAAAATCATGCACTTAATATGGATTAATTGTAATCAGAATTCACTGCAAGTATTAAGTTTGATGCAACAACCAATTATTATCAGAATGCAGTCAACCTTGATCAGCTATAAGCCACCGACAGGAATTATCAGCAAAAAGTGCTAGCTTTTCATAAGGCTTGATTCCAATAACTCTTAAACCTTCAGAGAAATTCAAAATGTCCTGCTCCACCTACAAATTTTATAATCAAAAGTAATGTTCATGTTAAATAGATCTGTAGTTATATAAAAAATGAAAATTTTCTGTTTAAGATAAAAGGAGAGGAAACAGATCAGGCCAGCAGGTAAGATTTGAATACTGTAAAGGAAAAGAAATTAGAGATGCAAATAGAAACGGAAAATGAGAAGAAGACCTGCTTGTAAGTCATATTTGTCGGCGGATCATGATGTGGGTCGACCAACGCAACCCGATCACCGAACTTTTCTGCTGCGTATCTCCAAATGTCAGGAATTGTCTTCAATTCTGTAGTTGATATTTTGTTTTCTGATAGCAAGGGGCTCTCAAGAAGAGGTGAATACTTTCTGACTTGCTTTTCTTCTGCCTACAAGTCAACATCATGTTGAAATATCATTTAAATCTTACAACATACATAACTAACATTCTAAGCCGCCAATAAACAGAAATCAACTACAATTGATCATGTCAAAGACGATAACACCAAAACTAACGCATCAATACCAGATCACACAAGCAACAGAATCCGATTCTCCTTTGATTCACCTTAAAAAAAACTCAAATCACCAACATCAGTAGCGATCTGGCTGTTTCATGAAACGCAAACAAACTTCCCGAATTTAAATCTTACAACATACATAATCAACATTCTAAGCCAATAAACATAAATCAACCACAGAATGATCACATCAAAGACGATAACACCAAAACTAACGCAGCAATACCAAATCACACAAACAGAAGTACAGAATCCGATTCTCCTTTGATCCACATAAAATAAAACTCAAAAAATCAACACAAAAGGCGTAATTCACCAATTCCGATACCTTAGATTCGGAATAAACTCGAATTTCTTGACACATACTAACGCGATCACTCGCGCACTTCTTCCTACGGAAAAACACATCGCCGGAGTTGACCTTGCCGTTGACGAACCGGTAGCGATACGACGACGGCGAGAGGATGTTGCTGACTGAAGTAAGTGCAACCGACATCGGATTTGAGAATGAAGGAGGTTGTAACAAAGGATTGAACGAACCTCCGTAGAGTATCATGATGTGTGTGTGAATTGAATCGATGTTTTAGCAGGTGAAGCTTAGAGTTTCACGAAATAGATAGCAACGGAGATGGAGATGACGCAATTGTGCATTGAAGATACCGTATCGTCCGGCAATGTTTATGCTTCAGACCATCGGCATTGTGGATTTGTAGAAGTTCGGTGAGCATAGATGTACGTGACGGCTATGTATATAATTTATAAGACTAAGTTTATATAATATACTAGTTTATACCATGTGTAATACACGAATTTAATTAAGAAAATATTAAATAGTTTATAATAAAAATTAACGATATTTTCAGATAAAAGATGATTAAGTTACTTATAAATAATTAGTTCAAGTAAAATAACTATAATATCATCTTAAACTTTCGTTTTATAAGATTGTTTTTTTCACATTTTATTTTTCAAATACAATTTTATTTTTTAATCACCGTTAAAATAAAAAAATGGTTCTAAAAAAGTTAGAATTTCTAGGAAAATTTTTTGTTTAAGAAAATTTCTGTATCTTATATTTTTTTAAAGGTTGTTTATTTTTTATATAAAAATCTAGTTTATAATTTTTAATTTGAAAATGTTTTAAATAATATAATTACTATTTATTATTATCATTTATTATGAGAGAGAGGTGGGAAAATCCATATGAGAGAGCATAATATTTTGACACGTGACGCCATAAAACCTTCTTTTATTATGATAGATAGATTATAGCATATGCTATCCATCTCAGTCCTTATAATTACACTAAAATTATTTTTTTATTTTTTAATTAAATATATTTTTTCATAACTTTATCATTATATTTTCTCTCTCACCCACTCACAAACCCTTTTAAAAATATTTAAAAATTTATGAGGTTGTACCGTGTTTTTCCAAATATGAGAAAACACGATACAAATACAATCCCCATAAATATTCTATATTTTTCACTCACAATTACTTCAACCATCCCTCACAATAAAAGCGAGTGAAATTTCCTGAGACGTGATCTCGGTCGTTCATACTGATTTGACATTATATGTCTGACTCACTTAGAAAAACTATCAAAAAGGAAACCATAACCGTAAGAAAACTTCGTTAAGTCAAGTTTAAACCTAAAATATTGAAGATCTCAAGTCCAAAACATCAATCTTCATGTCATTTGACCAAAAGACCATGAATATGTGATTTAAATGTAAACATGAATACGTGATTTAGTGGTCTGGTTGTGTGATGTTTATTTTGTATAGAAGTAGTGTGTGTTTATATATTGTAACTGAAAGATTAAATTATTGAAGTTATTTAAAGTATTTTTTTTCAAAGTCGTTAAGTTTTATTAGATATTTTAAACTTATGAAAACGTTTTTATAAATATTTGAAGTTATAAAATAAAGTGACATAATGATATATTATAAATCTTAGTTACTGTTTAACAATTACTTTATTTTAATCAACCTGAAGTAAGAGATAATAGTGAAAAATTTTAATAAATAACATTTTATATTTTACAATTTCAATTAGATTACAAGAAAAAATAATTACTGAATAATAATTAGGGTTCACATATATTATTGAATTAGAAAAAAATTCATCAAAAAAGTTCAACAATGCTCGAACATCTGGTTAAAGTTAAATTATTATAAAGCATATATATATATATATATATATATATATATATATATATATATATATATATATATATATATATATATATATATATTGAATGACTTTAGTTAGATAGTTAAAAACTTGATTATTGTTATGTAAGTTTTTCTGAATAAAAAATCTTATATACTAATAGCTATAAAGTGAAACTAAATTAAATTCTAATAAAAAACATAAACAGATAATTAATATAAACTAATGTTTTCTTCTAGAGTTCTAGTGAAGGTTTAAATATTGCATTGTGTTAGGTTTGATAGAATGAGACTACGAGAGTAATTAATAATAGCATATTTGTGCAGGTGAAAAAAGTTATTAAATATGATATAAATTAAAAGCGATGGTGACATTATACTGACGCTTAAATGCCACAAAGGAAAGGGAAAGAAATCCCAGCTCCGAAGGAATCCCCGAACTTGATGTGGGAAAAAAAATCTGACCTGATAAGTATTCATCGGGTTTCACTTCTCCTTTCTTTTCTTTTTAGATTTGTAGGTCAAACAAGAAAACTGATGAAAAACTAAAAAGACTCCGTGTAAATTAAAAAGAAACTAAGAAGGATAAAAAAATTTAATTTGACGTTAAATGCGACAACCCAGAAAATTAGGGAACCCAAAAAAACTCCTATCATTTGATACACCCTCCATCAAAGTCATAAGTTTTGATTTCTTACATTTATTTCTTCCAACTACAAAAAAGTAAAACATTGGGCCACCATGACCCTTGTTTTCTAGATTGGATAAATGACTTTTGTTACCCATTTTGTTTCAAACAGATAATTAATAAATATATTAAATATCATCAAATCAAATGTTAGTTTCATGACTTTTTAAATGATAAGTCATGCGCTGGAGTATGATTTGAGACAATTTGTTTCGAATTAAAGCAGAGGGTTTTTTTAATTATATGTTTTTTTCTAGGCGCGTGAGCCTAATCACCACGAATTAATGCATTAAACAACATAAAATATGTTTACAAAGTAGATTGAGACAAAAGCCAAAGGGCAACGTGGCTTGGAAAAGAAAAAAAAAAGAAAGGTAGTTCAACATGCTTAAAAGTCAACGGCACGTTTAATTGTTAAAAAATGATGGATCAGGATAGCAAAAATGATGATGGCTGTTTGTTTAAATGTTGTATTGTTAGTCAAAATATTTGCTTTAAGATTGTCAAAATATTTGTTATAAAATTTACCAATTAACCAATCTCTGCGTTAATTCATTAATTATTTTTAATTGGATGGATTAATTGGTAAATGGTTTTACTTAGATGACATGTAAATATTATGAGGTCATGGGTTCAAGTCTCACTTTGAGCAAAAATATTCAGGGTTGAGCCATGGGGTTTTCTCAGCAATTGGTTTCCTCCTGAGGGGGTTGGGGGTGCGGTCTCTGCTGGCAAACGAATAGGTGAGTCCGATTAAGATAACACCTATTCTCCGAAGTAGTGTCGCACATTTGCCGTTCAAAAAAAAAAAATTAACTAGAAGGAAATATGGTTGGAAAATACTAAAATATCCTTACTCTAACCGTGGTTTTAAACGTCGTTAGAGAGGTGGATAGAAATAATAAAATACGGTAAACTACAATGTTGCAATGACCAAAAAAATAAAAAAATTGAATTAAAATGATATTTTCAACGAAACCTCAATGACAAAAATGATGATTTACTAAAAAAATTATTACGATGAAGTTAAGAGTAGTTCTGTGATTTGAGGCTAGTTACAGATTTTGTCTTTAATTCTAAACTTTTACCGATTTACTCTATAGCGTCACTGTTTGTTCTCACAAACATGGTTTAAGAGTGTTAAATTACTAAGCTAATTTAAGAGGTCTTTAATCGTTTCACCCTTTGAAATATACACATGGTCTTTGAGGTGAACCCATATCACAAGGTTAGTCCTGCATTATAAGAAACTAGCTTTAGTAAACCAGTGTATTACATGGGCTGATCAAATAAAATATTTTATAAAATAAAATTTTATTAATTATAAAACTATATTCTAATATAAAATATGGTTAAGAACTACAAGTAATAAAAAAATTATATTAACTTTTTAAGCTTTTATTTTAAAACCTTTATTTGTTTTCCCAAAAATAAATTAAACATTTGTTTCAAAACAAACCGTTATAAAAAAATATATTTAAAAAAGTTTGATGTTTGGAAAAGTTTATTATTTTATAAAATTTATTTACTTAGAAATAACACTAATAAAAAAATCTATTTCTTAATTTACTTATAGAACTAATTTAGATCTAAATCAATTAAACAATAGTATTAGTAATTAATATAAATATTTAATAGAAGAGAGAAGCGGGAAAATTTTGATAAAAATAAATGTGATGATAACAAGTGTCCTCTATAAATATTTTTTTATTAAAGTAGAAAGATTACAAGTATGATCTACACTGTTCAGTATCATAATCTACGCAGATTGACATTAAACTTTTCTGTTAAAGCATTTAAAATGACTAAAATATGCCATATTTTAAAGAAACTACAAAGTATAACCAAAATAAGAGAGGCCGCTTAATATAATATCCATATTAATAAATAAAAATATTAAGTGACACGTGTCACTCTCCCATGTCCCCTCAATATTTTTTCCCGCATATCTCTCATATTAATTATATAAATTTTCTTTAATTGTTCTTTATTCTTTTTGTCTCTATTCTATTAAATGATTTCTATAATTATTTTTGTTAAGTATTTTATATTTTAAATTAAATATAGTTAAAAATTGTATAATCTCCCTACTCTAATAAAAAAATATCTAGGAGTGACACATGTCAACATCATATTCCTCCTCAATAATTTTTTCCCGCTTCTCTCTTATATTTAATAATCACATTAATTACTTATAATATTATTTATTTTTTTAGATTTAAATAGTTTTTAATAAATTAAGTAAAAAATATTTTTACTAATGTTATTTCTAAGGAAATAATTATTCATAAAATTAGAAAACTTTTATAACATCAAACTTTTTAAAAAAATACAAAATATTTTATATTTGGTGTTTTAAAAAGTAAAATTTTTATAAACAAAAAATAATTATTGAGAGTTATAAGAAAAAAGTTTTAAATATGAATTTTTTTAAAACGTTTGTTTTGAAATAAAAATTTTATATTATTTATTATATTATAAGAAACATTTCAATCATATCTTAGTTTAGAATATCGATTTATAATTAATAAAATTTTAATCTATTTTATTTTTTTTATTCAACCCGTGTAATATACGGGTTTACTAAACCTAGTATTTCATAAATATGTAATAAGAAAATCTCTATTACGAAAAGTATAGCTTTAAATTTTAGCAACCCGTGTATTACACGAGGTTTTAACCTAATATACATATAAATTAAAAGCTAGTATATTATACGAGTTACTGGTAAGTTTTTTAAGATATTAAATGATAATGGTTTGAAGTAAATAAACTAAACAATTACATATCTAAATACAAATCTTCTTATACTAATTATTTATTAAGATTTACTAAATTATAAGATTTGAATCATAACATATTTTCAAATTTAATTTTATAATTCATAATCTTCATTATTTGTCACTTATAACTTCTTATATATTTATTATTTTTTATTTTACCAATGGTTGATAACATCTAATATACAAAATTTTTATAAAAATTAATGATTTCAAAAAGTTAAATTTATTCCATCCATGTAATACATGGGTTCTAACCTAGTTAATAATCATAGTGATGGGGATTCAAATTTTGGCAAAATTCGTTCTTCGAATAAAACACAAGAAAAGGGCGGTGTTAATGGCAGCGTAGGGGTGGTGAAGGGATACTAGTCTTACGCCTGTGTGTTACATGATCTACAAAAGTTAATTTTATAATAAAACCCTAAACATTTGTGTTTTTCATTTGGAACTTCACAAAACCCTAAACAAAAAGTCGAGTAGAAAGGAAGATGTCGCAAAGTATTATTCTAAGTGCATGTTGGTGTATTTGAAAGTCAAGAAATGATCGAATTTCTCTAACAAACTGATTGAGTAGCAAAGCTATTGGAGGATATCAAGACGACTGACTTTTTATGGATTAAGAATAGATCGATGATAAAATCGCTAGCTTAATTGGATTTGTATAATTTCATTTTATCATAGATAAATGAAGCTCCTATGTTTTAATTTTCGTACATCATTGATACGTGTAATGATTCATAACTTTCTTAACGTGTTGACATACTTTTTTAACCAAACGCACGATTATCATAACTAATATACAACCATTGATTCATAGAAAAGTAGATTATTGACCTATCCAATACTTTGAAACTCATAGTGTTAAAAAACATGCTTCAAAACATAACTTGACAATAAATATTTGTGTCCATTACTAATCATTTAATCGAATTTCGAACGTAACACCTCATTATTTACTATGAATCGCTCGTATACCCGAAGTTGATATCGAATCCAACGAGCACTTTCGGGTCATGTTCACTTGATAAACCGGGCTCCCGTCATGATTTAGCAAGCCCCAGTGTCGTTCGGTAGCCGGGCCATACTTTTGATCTTCATCATACAACGCAAATATAAAAGTTGGTATAACTACCCCGGGTCGGGCCGGGGTTCCCGCATTCGGGACCGCAACCATTTTTCTTATGAGGTTGTTGTTGTACTCAGCTGCATTTTCTCGGGTTGCACCGGACTCGCCTTCATGTGGCCAACCCGTTTCTGAAATAGCGAGCATCACATCATCGTATCCGAGTTTAGAGATCGCATAGACCACCGAGTCGAGCATCTGGTCAAGGAGGTTCGTGTACACGAGGCCAGTTTGTGGGTCCGTGTAGGTCTCGTTAACACTTCTAAGTAAAGCAAAGTCAAGGCTTATGCCTGTTTGATTCATGACTTGACCTTCAAACCACGCGAAGTACGGGTAAACATCTATGAAAAAATAAGATTTGGTCCCGTTGATGTATTTCAGCAACGGGACCATGACTTCTCGTACCTCGGGCTTAAAGCTCCCACTTGATGGTGGAAATGTCCTTTCCATCATGTCCATTGCAAGAGGCGTTCCTACTTTAATGTTGTGAACGCCTCTCGCTCTTAGCGTGTTCTTGATCCGCCTGATGGCGGGTACAAGATCACGCACTATTTGCAGATCCTGATCTGTACTAACGGAGCTCAGAACTTCATGCCCAACAAGCACGAACCGAATTCGAGTATTGGGATAGTGAGCTATGACATGCTCATACACCCATTGGTCCGCGAGGTGCTGATTCGAGGCGATACCTGAGATTTCATCATTCGCAACCGTGATTGCAACATCAATATTCTTTCCAGATAGAAGATGGAGTATTTCATGGTCTGCATCATATAGTTTGACCCGACCCGCGTTCATGTTTTGCAGGAGCTCGATTGATTGAGCCGGAGACGGAAGGTTGTTTCCGAGGCGCCCGTAGCATATACCGATCTCGTTCGTTGCCACAGCATCTGAAATCACAAGAGAAACAGGGAAGAATTAGGATGATGGTGAAGAACATTAGTGAATATAGAGAATATTATTGAGATTATGGGTATAAATTAGCATTGCTGCTCGTGATACACTCGAGATCGACTCGAAAAAACCTTGAATTAAGACGAGCTTAAAGAGCTCAAGCTTATTAATAAACGAGCATGAACGTGCGCTTCACATATTAACTTTGACTAAGCTCATGAGCCTAAACGTGTTTATGTTTTCTCGAATTTTTATTTGATATATCAAATATATATATTTACATAATAATAATAAATGTATATAAATCTTTTGATAAGAATAATTAAATAATAAATATTATGTTATATAAAAAATAACATGTAAATAAAATAATTAAATAGTTAACATATACTTAACAAGTTGAGCATAAGCCAAACTCGAGCTCTAAAAATAATGCTTGATACGAGTCAAGCTAATGCGCAGGCTCTCTTAACCTAATGAGTGGAGCTCAGACTCTACTAAAACTCGACTCAGTTATCAACCTGAGAAAATAATGAAATAGAAAATGGAGAGAAAAACAAGAGCCAACCTGAGAAGGTAATGAGATAGAAAAAGGAGAAAAAAATAAAAGCCAATTTGCAGAACTTTTTATTCTCCATATGACAAATGCTAACACATATGATATTGAGTTAGTGATGGGGATTAATGTGAAGGGTGATGTTATGTGTATATATACACACATGAGGTTATGATATAAATAATGATTGTTCAGCTTCATAAGTTGTGTGAGTTGTAACCAGTGGTCTTTATGAGAGTTTATAATTCACAATATAATTTAGAATTGCTAAGGTGAAGATTATGAGTGTGGAGACCTTTGAGATGGTAATTATTTAGGTATAGAATTGTTGAGTGAATGTGAGTAAGGTAAAGGTTAGAGTTTGGTTTTGATCATTTAGTACATGTTTCATATATTTAAAGGTGGTAAAAATTGTTTGGTTTTAGTTTTGTGATATATTATATATAATGAAAAAAAGAAAATAGTATCAGTTGCGTGACAGTTGATCATTGATTTTTCTACAGTCTTCGTCGGCTAACAAATGTACTAAATGGTTTTGCTTTTGTATTTATAACCAAAAAATCCTTGTGAGATGGCGGTAAGCAGCCTGGGTTCCAGCAAATTGGCCCAGGTTTAAATTCTACAACCGACATATTTTTCTTTTTTTTTTTTCGTTTCAATTATTCTTTTTCACTTGGTGAGTGTGTGGGTGACCACACTCACTCCATACGTATCAGTGACATGACTACACTTTTTGGTCACCCACACCTAGGTATTAAGCATGGTGTAATGGACAAGTGATATACGAGGACAATGACTTAAATGAAGTTACTTTTTTATTAGACTAACTAGCTATAGTAACCCATGTATCACACGGGTTGAATAAATAAAATATTAAATATAATAAAATTTTATTAATTAAAAATAATATTTTAAGATAATATATGATTAAAATTATGTATGTGTAAGAATTATAAGTAATAAAACAATATTAAACTTATTTTTTGTATTTTTTAAAAAATAAATTAAATATTTTATTTCAAAACAAACCATTTAAAAGAATATATATCATTTTTAAATATTTCCTTACTATAACTCTCAGTTTTAATTATTTTTGTTTATAAAATTTTACTTTTTAAAAAATTAATTTTAAAGTATTTTATATTTTTATAAAAAAGTTGATATTTTAGAAAGCTTTCTTTTGTAAAAGTTTGTTTCTATAGAAATAACATTAATAAAAATATTTATTTTTTAATTTATTAAAAAACTATTATTGATTTAAAAAAGAATAAAAAATATTATTAGTAATTAATGTAGTTATTTAATAGGAGAGAGAAACGGGAAAATTTTGATGAGAATAAATATGGTGTTGACACATGACACCTTAGTTACCATTTTATTAGAGTAAGAAGATTTGCATGCACTTTTCATCCTTTAGATTTATATCAAATTTCAAGTTTCGTTCTTAAACTTCAATAATTAGACAAATCATCATTGTTTCATATATTGTCACTATTTTTAATCCGGAAGTTTATTAATAGTTAGAGGGTGTTTCATACAATTTACTGATTAGTTTATGTACATACAATACGTTTTTGGATAACCCACACTTGGGTCGTTAACATGAGAGGTAAATCACGAAAATAACAGGTGAAAGAAAATCAGGTCATATTTCTATCTATACACGTAAATTTATGCATATTGTTGTGTCCTGTGAAATCACTATTGTTCTAACTGAACAAAAAACATACAAATTGTTCGACCATTAACATATAACATATATCATAACATATAACATTTATAGTATGTTATAAAATGTTATCAGCGTGAATGAGGTCATGTCAAATTGTCTAACAATCAAGTAGGCCAGCATCCAATAGGATCAAATACCAGATAAAAATTATAATGTTATCTTTTATAGTATTTGAGACCCAAAATTCCTAATCAATCACTATTTTCAAGTAGAGATGCGCAAATCACTTATTTAAAAAAAAAAATTCGATTTGGCTATTAACCGAATTTGTTTGGTCATTTTGAGAATATATAAAAAGCTACGTGGGTAGCCGGTTTGGTTTGGTTTGGTTACTAACTGGTTAACCGGTTTTTAAGATGGTAAAGCCCGTTTTTATTATCAGTTTAAAACAACCGGTTTCTAATCGGTTTGTGATGTGGGAGGCAGTAACCACTGATTAGAAACCGGTTTATGTTGGGTCGATTAATAACCGATTATCGGTTAGATTAACCGGCATTTTACCCCACCTCTGGATTCAAAGAGTTACTTAAAAAATGCACTCATACTCATACTTGCTTCAGAGTACAGATTGGGCCTAAATACGTCTACCTTTGTGGGCCTTTAACATCATATCTTGTTCTAGTTAGTTATTAGTACATTTGTATAATGTATTTCATATTTAACCTTGCTATTTGTTTCAGTTTTTTAATGGTTCAGATGTCTTAATGGGTCAGCACTTAATAATTTAAAGTATTTGTTTCATGAGTAAATGTCTGAATGGTTAAGCACTTTTGCCTCTGAATAGTTAAGTATTATACTGAGTTTGAATGGTTAAGAGCTCTTAATTAAATTGGTCAAACATCTGCCTCTGAATAGTTAAGCAATATACTAATTCTTAATGATTCAGACCTCTTAATGGTTCAGCACTTTTCAATTCAGAAGTTGTCAAACATCCCCTTAGTATATGAATTTCATTTTCTTTTAAAATTCAAAAAAAAAAAATCATTGTTGTAATTAATCAGTGTTTTGAAAATGGGTTTAAACCAGCTACACTAGTTTGCTATTGGGACTAGTTGGAAGATTTATACCAGACTCAATAGCTTGATGAATGTATAAATTTTTATTTTTATTTTATTTAGAATTTTTATAGATGAATTTTGTTTTGAGTGAGGTTTAGACTCACAATCTTTTGGTCATGAGACTCACTTTTTACCACTAGGCCACAATTCTTCATCTGCACAAACACATAACTAATTTATATATTTTAAATATGGAAAACATACCAATGCACCATTTAAACTTTATATTGCATGCACATATATGTATACGTATAGGCATGCATACATATATATACACATGTGTATTTGGATATGCATATACGCATATGTGTATGCAATATAACGTATAAATAGCATATTGGTATGTTCTTCATATTAAAAATATATAAGAAACATATTGTCTTTTAAAAATAAAATAACAATAATATAATAAAGTGATTTTGGGGTATTTAGTTTAGTTATTTCAAAATACAACACCAATAATTGTCAACTGTGAGAGATATAATAGTAACGTGATTTAAATCCTTATTAGATTATATGAATTTAACTATGGTTAAAAGTGAGAAAAAACAAATTGTGAGAGGTCAAAAGTTTATATAAATATACTCTAAAAACGATAATAACTTTTTTACTCAAAACTAGTCCGACCAACCTACCTTTTAACAACATTGTAAATATGGTTTTAAGTCACTACATAAAAATGAAAGTTGAGTGACAATACAATCATCGTTGATCCAATCGTCAATTGTTAGAGACTTGTCGGTTCAACTCATACCATAACAACCGAATCTGTTTGCCGATTCAAACGAACGACCAAAAATAACATTATAATATGCTTTTAAGTCACTAAACTACAATGGCAGTTGAGTGACAATTTGACAATACTATCACTTAATCCAATATGCTAATACAGACTTGAGATGTTTTGTCTGTTGTCTCACATTGATCTCGCTTGTATTATATGGTTCTTTATAATATAATATTTCAATATTATTTTGTGTAATAACTTTATGTAAGACACCTAGGATGAGATTAAGATATACAAAGTTGCCGTATAAATAATCTATGAAGATTCAAGTGTATATTTGCTATATTTGAGGGCATCACATGGTGTGATTGGTTTGGTGAACAACTAAATTGTAGTTGACCGATATAATGGTCAAACGGAATCGATTTAGTTATTTTTATCAAATTTGAAATATCATAATTTACAAGGAAATAACTGAATATAATAAATAAGTTATGAACGTTAATGTTGTATAATATAAAATTTGATAAATCAACAAGACTATCAGTTTGAGTACCTAATAAATCAAGCCAATATTATCCAATATTATAATTTTAATGTTGTATAATATAGATTATCTTATAACTATGTATAAATACAAACTATTTTATAGGTTAATCCAGTGGCTTTATATGTATGTATGATGTATTAGAATAAATGAATAATCGAATCGATTCCCTCTCTTTCATTTCTTTAATTTTTATCACAAAATCCAAATTATAATCTCTATTAATAATAAACTGAAATGCTAAAAACAAAAATTAGAATGATTGGCTATGAAAACGAAGTTAAATGGGCCGAATGTATCCAAAGCATCCTAGACTTTATTCAAATGTTTGTCCCATCCAATTAATATCAAATATAGAGTATAATTATTACTTTGATAACATAATTCATATAGCAAATTCAAACATTAATAAATTTATTAATAAAAAGACCACTGTGACTTATATTTTAAAATTTTAATTTTAATCCTAACTCATCTTTCATCTAATGTTACCTCCGTGGCTCCAGCGCTATGTGCTAATTATATGCATATGAGCTACTCTCTATTCAATCCAATCATTTTCTTAAAACCAACATGCAATAAAACGGAAAGTTGAAACATGTCCTTGGCTAAAACATGTATTAGCTACCGTATAGCTCTACTATCGAGTTTAACCATGTAGGTTTGCTACACATTTAACCCAAGTCGGCTACATTCTAGGCGGCTACCTTGTAAATTCCTCCCAACTCTTATAGACATTCCCGTCTCATTTTAGCCTGCCATTATTTGGTTGTGGGGTCCATTGCTAACCTTGATGTCGTTCAACTTCCCCTCAGTCCTCTCGTAAGTCACACAATGGTGGGGTTGCTAGCAAACAACAAGGTAAACGATGTCTCAAAATGGACTATATATATGTAAGTCTTTCTTTTTTCAACTGCATGTGGATAAAACAATGCTAAAAGTCATATATTTATGTTCACTAATTATCCGCTATCTATTTTAGTTATTTTCCCAACATCTAAAGCTTATAAAATTTTTAACCTTTACAGTTTATATTGCATAAGATAAAATTTTACTTAATTTTTTAAAAGGATTATAAGTTTTGAGGCAGTTGTTAAAACACATGATAGTCTATATAACATTCACGTTATTAAAAAGGATTATTTACATATTTTCACACATAAGGATTTTGTTAATAAATTCACATATATATGTACTCTATGCAAGTTGACACATATGTTCATTGTTGGTTTCTCATAACCTTTACATATATCAAAATAAAGTTAAGAACTTCACAAAAATTAAAAAAAAATAAAAAAAATATATTAGTTTTAAAAGATCTCTTTTATGACTTTTTTTTATTATCAACTATAGTGATACGCAATTGATTTCTCTTTAAAAAAAGTTTCACGTTCGAATCATGCTTCCACTGTTCAAAAAACCCAAAGAGGGTCGCTGTCACAACCCAAACCAGTTCATGTATCTATGATGGAGTCTCTATCCATCAACACCAACGAAGCCATGTGCAACCTTTGCCTTTTCATGCATTAAAAAACCCAAACAATTTATTAAAATGACAAGTGAGATGTCATCTAATCTACCCCAACATGTTTTTGTTCCTCTCATAACCCAACAAATATATTCAGCCTTTTCCTTCTTATCTTTACACTCCATTGCCAGCTTACATTCGACCCCACTACCTCATTTCACTCCTATTCTACACACTCCTTTTCAATCATACTACTTTATCTAACCCTTTTAGAAAAGAAATCTAATTAATTAACTAATTCGTTCTTGGATTATGCCGCCGTCCATAGTCTAGTTTTTAACTCCAATTATGTTGGTGTCTACGAAGATTCTAAGCCCAACCGCTAACTACAGTTTTAGAATAAAAGACAAAACAAACCAACCGTTTATTGTTTTTCGGTTCAATTTTGGAGATGTAGAGCCAATTTTTTAAATTTTTCTAAAGCATATGTCTGTATTACCCTTTTTATAAAAGGATAATGATGGTTTATAAAGATATAATAATTCCTGATATAAAAATAAATAATAATTGTTAGATTGCGGGTTTATATGAGAGTGTACACGATAGAGCTGGTTTTGACAAATATTTTAGGCCGAACTGCTAGTTACGATTCTAGATACACAAAAGCATGCAATAAAGTAGCCATGTTGGTTTATTCTAAACCATCAAACCCTCATAAGAGAACATTAAACCAAACCATGTGTATATTCTAACGGTTCATGAACACCCCTAGTTTCCTGTCCATTCGGGTTTCAAGCCTATGAACAACCTAATCATTAATGGAAAACAAATAAGAAAATTCAAGAAACCACCCTGTAATATCTTTCCAACATATGTACATCTATTGCAACAAAAAGATTCCAGCCAACAAACAAAGAAAAGAACTTTACTTCAAAGAACTTGGACTCTAATGTCAAAAGAATGAACAAATCAAAAAACTTGAAATGAGCCAAACATGTATGTGTTTATGTTCAAGAAATGACCTTTTTTAGCTACCGGCAATGGGTTGACCCGAATGTGTCTGCAAGTCCAGAGGGTTTCGAGGGAATACTCGACTGTGTTTGCTGGAACGAATCACCAAACATTCTTGAAGTGCCTTCATTTGCCTGCCACCTTTGAAGAGCTTGAGGAAGACTCATATGGAGGTCAATACCATAACCATCTTCTTCTTCGGATTGTGAAGGTTTCCATTGTTGTACTAGAGGACCCAACACATTAACCGCGTGACCCATGTCGGGCCTCTGATACGGATCACGTACAGTACAGTGGCCTGCCAGCTGAGCAACCTTGAAAATGCTTTCTAGTGTTTCTTCATCATCAGTGTCGAGTGTTTGGTCAATGGCTTTTATTATGTTCTCTTTGGAGACAAGAACTCTTCTGAACCATGTCACTAAATGACTTCTGTCATCTGGCATAGTCTCATCTAAAGCTTTTCTGCCTGTTATCAGTTCCATTAATAACACTCCAAACGCGTAAACATCTACTTTTGTAGTCACTCTACCAGTAGCTGTTAGCATTAACGAAAACTAATATTTTAGCAAATAAGCATAACTAAATAACCAACAGTAATGAAAGAAGCTGTATATCATACTAACCAGCATATTCGGGTGCAAGATAACCAAAAGTTCCAGCCAACCGAGTCTCAACAGAATACTTCCCATCAGGGGCGTTTTTCACCAAACCAAAATCTGCAACTTTAGCGCGCATATCATCATCAAGAAGAATGTTAGACGGCTTTAAATCTCTATGAATGAAACTTTGTTGAGCCAAACTATGCAGATACTCGACCCCCCTCCCAACATCCAAAGCTATTGAAACCCGTTGCTTCCAACTAAGCGGGCCAGTTGTATGTTCTCTACGTTCAAACAAGTGTTGGCTCAACGTTCCCTGTGGCATGTACTCATAGACCAAAAGCCTCTCGTTCCCGTTAATACAGTATCCAAGAAGAGCCACAAGATGCCTGTGTCTAACTCTGGTTAGTACCCCGATTTCAGCTTGAAACTCCTTCAACCCTTTTGTTCCCATTACACCCGATTCCATTCTTTTGACAGCTATTTTAGTCCCGTCGTGTAATTCCCCTTTGTAAACAACTCCAAATCCACCTCTTCCTAGAACATTTTCTTCACTGAAATTGTTGGTGACTTCTCGAAGAACCTGAATGGAAATAACAACATTACCCCCTTCAAAAACCGACATTTCTGTATGATCACCACTGCTTTGACTCTGTAATTCACTAAGAACTCTATGAGCACTCGAACTACCGCCCATTACATTAGCCTGAACTTGAAGTAGTTCTTTACCATGTTCAGGATCTTGAACTTTCGTGGGCTTTTGATTTTTCTTCATGGCATAACACTTACAACACACAAACAATATGATCACAACAAACACAACACCACCAATGACAATCCCAACAATCGTACCAGTTGAAACCGAAACCCCTTTTGCTTTCGAGCTTGGGCTCCCACCCATGCCACCAGAACCTGGCCCTGACCCAGGTGGACCAACAGACACATTTTGACCCAATAAAGGATTACCATTATGAGTAAACTTAACCCTTGAAGGAAACACAGGCACCGGACCCGAAAGATTATTATTCGACACATCAAGAAGCTGCAGATCAGGTAAAGAGGTCAAGATCTCCGGGATTGAACCAACAAGATTATTATCATTCAACGTTAAACTCCTCAACGAAGTCAAATTCGCAAACGCAGGCGAAATAGTACCCGAAAACCTCTGTCTCCCTAAGCTCACACCAATCACATTCTTCTGCGAAGCATCACAGCTCACAAAAGCCCATCGTTGGCACGCGTTGTTACCCTGCCACGACTGCGCCAACGACATCGGATACCCAATCGCTCCAGCGACCTCCAACAGTGTACTCACCTGGTGATCACAAGGCCCAGGTGTAGGCAAACAAAAGCTATTAGTATCAGTACCCAATTCAACATGAACCCCACTCCTAAACACAGGCAATGCACCCTGTAGCTTATTGTTTTGCAGAGTAACATTAGCCAATTTCGGAAGTGACATCAACGATTGAGGCACTAAACCAGTTAGCTGATTATCCCTAAGCTGTAAATCGAACAAAATGGTGCAGTTAGTAAGATCAGGAATAGCTCCGGTGAACGAGTTAGCCTGTAACCACACTTGACTCAACTGAGTCATCGAAGATAGAACATCAAGGGTACCAGAAAGCCCTAGGAGTTGATTGTTGACCCATAGGTTCTGAATTTGGGACCCACCGAAACTCTCCGGTAGGTTTCCGGTGAGATTGTTGTACGACAGCCGGAGATTTTGAAGATTGAGTAAACTATCGAAGATGTCTGGTATAGAACCAGTGATTTTGGCGTTACTGGCTTGAAAACTTTGTAGATTGGTGTTTTGATTTAGGGTTTGGGGGAGGAGCCAAGGGGAAAGATCTAGGTTATCGGAGATGCTAAACGATTGGAGGTTGTTGAGGCCGGAGAACAAGTCCGGTGGAATTGAGGTGAAATTGTTGCTGTCGAGGATGACGTGTTCGAGGAGGGTGAGGTTGGAGAGGGTGGGGAGGTCACCGGAGAGGAAGTTGCGTTGAAGGGCGAGGGTTTTGAGTTGAGAGAGTTGGTTGAGATCCGGCGGTAGGGTTCCGGTGAGGGATTTGGAGGAGAGATTGATGGCGGTGACGCGGTTGGAGTTGTCGCAGGTGATTCCTTCCCATTCGCAGAAGCTGTCGCCGGTCCAGGAGGGTGGCGGAGGGCGGAGGGAGGCGGAGAGTTTTGACATCACGGCGGCGTCGTCGCCGGAGGTCGCGGAGATGAGGAGGAGGATGAGGGCTGAGAGGAGGTGGAGGTTGTGGAACGTCATTGGTGGTGGCGGTGGTGGCGGTGGTGGCGGTGGCGGCGGTGGTGGTGGCGATGGTGGTGGTGGTGATGGTGGTGGTGGTGGTGGTGATGGTGGTGGTGATGGTGGTGGTGGTGGTTGTGTGGTGGTGGTCGGAGGGTGAAAGGTGTGTTTTGTAAGGAAATAAATACCGCGTTATGTGATGTAAGTATATTTATAAGAAGGTGCTTTAAGTTTAAGGGTATTGTATTTTCGGTACTTGTTAAATGTTAATTGTTACAAAAGGGACATCACTAATCACTATGTAAATATATACTATTGTTAATTGTTAATGTTAATCATTGGACTCAACATTTAACTTAATGGAAAGAGATTTTACTATGTAAACGTCAAATATTTAGGTTACAAATCGTGAGGGTGAGTAGAAAACCTGAATAACTGGCTTGTAACTAAATTAACTGACATAACTAAAGCAAACAAAAACTTGATCGTTTGGTTAAGCAAATTTTTAAAAATGACCTTTTTGTTTTGTTTTTGGTTTTGCCTTTTGTTTTGGTTTTGGTTTTGGTTTTGTTTTCGGTTAATTGTGTATCCATCAATGAAAATAACTGAACGTAATGATTTATCTTGTTAAGTTTTTTACTAACTTATGATGTTTCCTCCCACTTGATTTTAAGGTCATACAAGTCGATATTGACTCGATTATGGACAATCAATACACTCATTTTAGCTAGGGTTGTACATGGGTCTAAGACCGGATTAGTCCAAACGAGTAGAAAACGATTCAAATCTAAAACCATGAAGATTCAAGACCAAAGACCGAACAGGAATTGTCTCGGTTGGATTGGGCCTTCTCGATTGGGTTGGTTTATGGGTTGGGCCCGTACTAGAAAATTATTGGGCCTATGAAAACCATACGGGCCATGTCATTTTCAGTCAATTTGAAGGCCATTGTTGGAGACTAATGGGCATTATCTCAGCCCAATAACAATCCTTGTACAAGCAATGTTGTAAAAATCGCTAGGCGCTAGTCGGGCGGCGAGGTAGAGACTAGAGATTAATCGGATTGGAATTTTTATATATAATTTTTAGTTTTATATATAAATACACACATTTTAATATGTAATTTTAATAAAAAAGTTCAGTTTTATAAATAAAAACATATATTTGGCCGGATTTTCCGAGTTTTGCCAGATTTTTTGAAAGTCGCCGGAAAGTCGCCGGAGGGTTGCCGGAATCTCGCCAGAACCCTACCGGAATTTCGCCGGAATTGCAGTTTTTTGGCCGATTCAGACCGCCTAGGTCCGATTTCGACCACCGTTGACCGCCTAGCGATTAATTGGCCGATTAGCAAAAATCTACAAGGTGGGGGGCCGATCACCGATTAATCGCCGATTAATCGGCGATTAATCCCGATTTTTGCAACACTACTTACAAGTTACAAACAGACTTAAAGATTGAACTCTGATGAGAAACATTAAAAGCTGGAGACAAGTCACAAGACCTTTATTTCCAATGTCTACAAATGCTACGCATCAAATTGTTGAGCTTTTAATATCAAAACAATTGCACTATTAGAAATACAATAATTTGATTAGAATTAGCATCATGAAATATCATTTCCATAAATAATTCTAAAACAGTTTTAGAAATTATTTCTTTAACAATTTTAATATCAAAACAATTCCACGTATCATTTTTAACCATTTGCACAATTGCACTGTTCATTTCAAAATAAAAGAACAATTTTAGAAAATATTCAATTTTGATCTTCATTAATAACAAATTATCCCACATACAACCAGAGTTTGTTCTAAGACTATGTGTTATGGGGTGTGAGTGAGAAGGCGTAGGTGGCCACAACAGCCTCTAGGGCGTGAGACGAGACCTTAGGCGAGGCGTAGGGCAGGAGTTTTCACTTTTGATTTTGTTTTACCAACCAATCATAACACTACACTGTATCATTTCTGTGTAATTTTTTTAACTGAAATATTTTATTTCTAACCTGTTTTGACCCAAACTTGTATACCTAGTTATTGAATTGAGTTATTCATCTTGAGTTATAGACCTAATTTGGATATATTTTACACAAAAACCACCGGGACAAAATATTATGCCTTGATATCGATTGGAGAATGTACTTGAGATTTGTGACTGGAACTAATGATTTGTGGGTCTATCTGCGGCTGGGTCACAAATTCAAAAAAAAATTTTGTTGATGTCATTATGTTTCATATTCAGATATTGCAGATGTTTTACCGAGTAGGATCGATTACGTAATTGACCTAGTTTACAAGAATGATTTACATTTATGATAAAACTACACACTATGGTAATCACATAAGCAATTTCTTGATTTAACATATGGACCATGTCATTTTCTCACCCAAAAATATATATTGTTATCATTTAAAACTATTTGGTTTCACTCGAATATCATATATGTATACAATATCTGTAACATATAATAAAAGAAGCTTTTTTTAAAACACATGTCATTATTCTAATATATCAAATAATACGTGTCATCATTCTACCATATCATTTCCCGCCTCTCTCTCATCATAAATACGAAAATTATAACAAAAATCAATTTAACTTTCTTTTCTTACTAAAATCTTTTAAAAGAAACATATCTATATTTGTGTTTTTTGTCTCTCTCATATTTATTATAATTATCTTAAATAAGTGAATTAAACTATCAAACATTTAAAATATAAATATTCTTATTCTAATAAATTATTAATACATACTAAATTATATGATTTCAGATATATTTTATCTTTAAATATAACGTAATAATTTCTAATTTTATTATTTATTATAATTTTTAGATATTTATTATATCTTTATTTCACCAATAGCTAATAACATCTAGAAAATAATATATTAATAAAACTAATAGTTTTGACATGTTTTATTTTTTCCACTCATGTAATACATAGGCTCTAATCTAGTATAAGAATATTTCCCGTGCCACATGATATTGATACTTACCATGTAGAGGTGCCGTTGGTTGTGTCGAGTTATGGTTTGTTTCGATATATTCCAAAATTAACTTAGAAATTTCAGCGAACATGTTCCCTAGTTTTCATCAAATTGAAAACAAAACAATTTGTGATTTGGTACATGATATTTAATTGATTGGAATCTAATCTTATTTCTTTTTGTATTTGGTTTATAGATATTGTTGGAACTAAAATCTTAGTTTCATTCATAATTTGTTATTATTCCTAATGTATCTGATTGGAAAATGTTTTAAAATTGAAATTAGTTAGTTCCCTTAAATTTTTTAATGTAAAATGATTCCACAACACTTTGAAAATGTCAAGGGATTCAACCAAAGTAAATGAAATATTCAATCACTCACCACCATTGCAATGCATCCACCAACCCCACCCCCGCAACTCCCACCTGGATTGCCTCGATCACCACCGTAGCCTTGTCCCCGCCGCCATGGTTGGTCACTTCCGTCAGCTAAACATCCCGTCCACCACTACTGCATGGTGTTCATGTGGCGGAGTGGTAGGGGTGGTTAGAGTGGGGTGAAAGCAACAGTGGTTGGGCTGAGATAACTGGTATGGTGGAGGTTGTTGGGGAGATGGGTGCTAGCATGTTGGTCAGGTGATGATGGAATTCACTAGGTTGAGGTGATTGTGTTGGCAACTGGTATGTCTAGATCGGGTATACCCTTGGTGTGTGAACCGAGTCAATTGGTATTGTGTGATAGGTCCAAATTTATTTTATTAATAGTTTATAAAATGATAGCGGAAGTCTTTTAGAATATTTTTATAATCAATCAACATTATCTGGTGATTCTATTTCTTAAATCAAAATATTTTATTTGTTAGATTGAGGTAACGATTTCTTGATATTGATTAAGTAATCAAATTATATGGTTGATAAATCAATCAGACCCTCTCTTCGGAGGTATTTCAACATTAGGTGTTGAATTCAAATTATCATACATTTTAAAGTAAGAGTTTATCAATCCTTAATAGTTACATCGTTTTAAAATAAACAAAACGTTACACTTTAAATTTAAATATGCAAAAGGCAAGAGCCACAAAGTTTAAGTCTAACTATCAAGTATTCATGGAATCTTGTGAGCGTTTTCACGATGCTAGGTTGTCATAAACTTTTATTTGGAAATAACATGTGCACATTGTTATCCTATAAATTATTTTAAAAATAAAACATCAACATAAAGCTAGTGAATCATGTTATCATACGTTTTTGATAAAATCAAAACAGCATGTTTCATATCAATATTTATTAAGACAACTTATTTTATAGTTGTCTCATTCATTGACATGGCACATACCGGGTACCTGGTATACACTAAATTCATTCGGTTCATGTATGTTGAAAGGATTTCAGTCACATTGTTGCATAGAACTCAGTTACCCAATAATGCGTGTATCCTCGATGGATATACGTATACTATGTCATGGTCACTTAAACTCTTACTTAATAAAGTCAATATAACCACATATTGGTTTTATAATAACGTAAACATTTATAAACAAACATTTCATTAACATGCTCAAAATCATTTTAAAAACATTGTGCACATAGACTTAACATGCAAATGAAGTTTAAGAAACATATTCACCTTAGTAATTAAGCTAGATTCACAACTTAAAGTCTTTGAAAACCCTAACAACACCACAACAAATCCACTACAAACTTAACAGGATATAATACTAGCTTAAACGAAGTAAAATGAGGTATTAAAGAGGTTTAGAGTGAGTGTGTGTGTGTGTGTGGAAAAGATCTTCAGCCACGTACTTTCAATATATAGGTGAGATCCGGGGTCCAGTGCCCCCACCGATGCAAGCCGCGTCGTTGTAATTCCCGGCATGCTTGAAACGTGTTACCAACTCATCGATCTTGAGCCTCCATTAACGACGTGGTCTAAATTCATAACCCGATGCGGACCACATCAGAGCCACGTGTTAAAATCAGCCCTTAGTCATCAACCACGTGTCACCCCTTAATTCATCATCATTTGCGTGCCGACCAACTTGGTTTCTTAGCAAGTCGTTGAGATCCAAAGCTCATCCGGATGTGGCGGTCTAGATTTTAAATTTTTATTTTCTTTTTTTGTGGAAAATTTTGGGATTGTTACACAGTAGGTTGTTATGGTGATGATGCCTATGACAACTCCGAATCAGATCCCTATATATATGTGTATATATATATATATATCTCTCTTGTTTTACAATTACTTGAATAACCTAATCACAACATCTAAGAAAACTTAAAACACCCAAAATGTCTTAGATAGGATTTTTATAAAATTGAAACATGTTTCAACTGGTTTTTATTTAAAAAAAGGAAAGTAAAAAAATCAATAACTTAAGAGACTTGTACTTAAAAGAAAAACAAAACAAAATAAATTCTCTAAATAAATTCTCTAAATGGGTTCACACCCCTAATCTTTAATTGACGGGAAAAAAAGTTAACTACTCTAGTGTGTGTAATCTTTGATTTTATTCTTTAGTAGCAACTTAACAACTTTGTATAAAAAGGGAAAAAATGACAAAAGAAAATGCTTCAAATGGGGTCTCACCTCTAACCTTTGAGCCACATGAAAAATTTAACAACTTGATTATCTGTCAACTTTGATTGTATTCTTCGTCAATAAATTATAAAGGTTACTATCAAGAAAATATAAGAAGTAAAACAACTTTTAGTACTGTAAATTAAAAAGAAAAGACAACACTTAGGGGTCACTTGACCTCAGTGCAGCGCCAATGACAAATCTATGTCCTTAGTAATCAACGGCTTAAAACCAAATAAGAACTCATAAAGTTAGGAAGACATGTTAACCAACTAAGTTGTAAACAGAACAAAATTAGATCACATAAAGCATTTCAACTTTCGTAGAGCTTTCACCTACAAGTATCATATGCTAAAACTCTAACGGGTATAAAATAACGATATAGAGATCCATGTGAGGGTATCTTAAATCAATCAAGCTCATTTAGGTGTTAGCGTGTTGTCAACTCAGTTTTATAAAATGTTATTGGTCGTCAATACTCCTAATGATTACACAAATGAAACTCTATTGTATCGTCCATCTATAAATAACAAGTCTTGTCTTCCTCATAGCACGCAATAGTCACTTGTATTTCTCTCTTTTCACCTCTTTTATACTGCATTAACTTAAACGTCAAAGCTAAAAGCTTTTATTACTATTTATAATTTTAAAATTAATATTTATGTTTATAAGAAAGTTAGTTATTAATAGTTAGTTTGATTAATGGACTCTAGGTGTGTAATAAATGTTTACTTCTTTAAAAACATTTAAATTCTACGGTAAAGAGGTTGGATATAAATTATAAAATCTATCAAAGCCATTCAAAATAAATAAAAGAGTAAAATGTCATTTTCGTCCCTAACGTTTTGTTTAATTTGTCATTTCAATCCAAAAACTTTTTTTTGTCATTTCAGTCACTGTAGTTTACCAAATATTATCATTTTAATCCATCCACTAACACCGTTAAAACTCTGTTAAATATGAGGGTATTTTAGTCTTTTTAAACACCCTAATTATCCAATTAAAACCAATTAATATTCAATTTAAACTAAAAAACACATGAAGCGACTCGTGAGACTGGTCGTTTTGATTAATTCTAACACATGTTGTTCGATTAAGGTCTGTTGTGAGTTTTCAATTAATCTTCACATTTTGTTTGAACGTGTATTGTTGTTCGATTAAAGTCTACTGTTGTCACGTTTTGTTTTATTGAGGTCTGCTATTGTCACATTCAAATACCTCAATTAAATAAAACATGTCAACAACAAACCTCAATCTCATAATAGATCTCAATCAAATAACGGTACACGTTCGAACAAAACGTGAAGATTAATTGAAATCTCACAGCAGACCTCAATCGAACAACATTGATTAAAGTTAATCAAAGCTTTTAAATCGAAGCGTCTGGTCTCACTAGTCGTTTCATGTGTTTTTTAGTTTTAATTGATTAATTTGTTTTAATTTGATAATTAGGGTGTTCAAAAACACTAAAATACCCTCATATTTAACGGAGTTTTAACGGAATAATTACGATGTTAATAGAGTGGATGAAAATAACAACATTTGGTAAACTACAGTGACTGAAATGACAAAAAAAAAAATTTTGAATTGAAATGACAAATTAAACAAAACGTAAGACACGAAAATAACATTTTACTCTAAATAAAATACTAAGTTAATTATTAGTTATCGTTTCCTCTCAAAGTTAAAACAAAAATCAAACATTTACAGAACTGCTATGGAGATACTCCTTTCTTCCATTGCCATGAATGATCAAATCTTCCTCTGTAAAACCCTAGTTTTTCACAAACCCTCTACAAGAAATTCAACACCTACAAAACCCCGATTCTCTCGTTCCTTCAAACATCCTCCTTCTTCACTACAATTCTCTCGTGGTAAACCCAACTCTAAGAAGCAAAACACACTCCAATTCGATGATCTCCACCGAAATTCGAACCTCAAAAGAACGTTGTTCGAGAAGCTCAAGCATAAAGACTCAGACCCTGTTCGGATTCTCGAAGAAGATGGAGATTGGAGCAAAGAACTCTTCTGGGCTGTTGTTGGATTCCTCAATCAAACCTCCAGATCGACCCACATTCTCCAGGTGAATTTTTGCTTTTCTTTGATTGTTAATCGTTTGTAACTTCGTAAATTTATCTGTTTGATGAACAAAAGGGATCCCATTTGGGGAAATTGAGCTTGTGTATGGCTCACAGTTCATGTTTTGTAATGTTGCCCACCAGGTGTTTGATAAATGGTCTAGCAGAGATGAAGCTCGAGTTAGCGTGTTCAATTACGAGAGAATCGTAAGGCTGTTGGTGGAGGAGGGGTTGGTTGATGCTGCAGTGTTGGCTGTAAATGATATGAAGGATGTTCAAGGTATGCAGCCATCTCCAGAGATATACGATTTGATCATCAGTAGTTTTGTTGAAGAAGGTAGATTTGAAGATGCATTGTTTCATCTTAAGGTGATGGAAGATAATGAAATGAAGCCGCATACATCAATCTATAATGGGTTGATCAGATCTTATGCAAAGAATGGTTTGTTTGATGATATGGCGAAATGTGTGAAGAGGATGGAAAGGAATGGATGTTTACCTGATCAATGTACATACAATCTGCTGATTAGAGAGTTTGCGCTAGCGGGATTGATCAAGAGGATGGAAAGAACGTACAGGATTGTGATCTCGAAAAAGATGGATCTTGAAGCTTCTACAATGGTGGCAATGCTCGAGGCGTATGCTAATTTTGGGAGTTTGGAGAAGATGGAGAAGGTTTATAGAACAGTTTTGAGGTTGAAACCGCAAGTTTACTTGAGAGATGATTTGATTCGTAAAGTGGCTTCTGTTTATATAGAAAGCTATATGCTTTCTAAACTGGATGACATGGGCATCAAACTTTATTCAAGAACTGGCAACTCGAACATCGCGTGGTGTTTAAGAATGCTTTCTCAGGCGTGTCATTTGAGCCGAGTGGGAATGGAGTCTATCGTGCAGGAAATGGACTACAAGAAAGTTAAATGGAGCGTGACAATTGCAAACATAATGCTATTATCATATGCCAAAATGAAAGATTTTAAACGTTTTAAAGCTGTGATCTTGGAAATGAAAGCTCGAAATGTGAAACCCGACATGGTTACTTGTGGCATTTTGTATGATGCACATGAGTCTGGGTTCGGGTTTGGGTTCGATGAGTTGGATTATTTGATAAAGGTGGGATTTTTTGGGGATGTTGTGGAGTTTAAAACAGACCCTTTGGTTCTTGTTGCATTTGGAAAAGAGGATTTTCTCTGTGTCGTTGAAAAACTTGACGACACCAAGAGTCGAGTTTGGAGTTACGAGCATCTAGTCGGTTTAGTTAAGCATAATCAACAATGCTTATGATAAGAAAACCATACTTGTGGTATGAGCAAAGCCTATGGTATGCAAAATAGAATAGAGTTTAGAGCTTTCTCATATCAATAGGACTTCTCTATAGGCATGTTCTATGATAAATGTTACTTGACTTTTCGAGACAAATCCTACGTGTAAAGGACCTTTTACGTGTAATTAATGAAGATTAAAGACGAAAGATGCCATGTAAACCTTATTAGCATGTAATCAAGTTGGTCAAACAAGCTCAACACAGAAAACCCAAAACCATATTCTTTAGTCTTTTAGCTCATCACAGAGAGCATAATCCATCCAATATATAACCTTAAAACTTAAATACACACTCGAAAGACTGTAATCTCATGAATAACTTACAAAACTGTCAAAATGTAAAATGTTCATAGTGATCACACACTCATCTCACCAACTTGCAGCCTCAAATCAATAACTCATGTGATGGTCGTGACCCCATTCATACTGCGAAAAACGCTTAATAGAACGGTTTGTTTTGAAGCAAGGTCTCCTCTCATACATACCAGAATAGAACATGTGATCACCCATGAGTTTTGAAACTTTGTAAAGTGCTTAATTTTGACTTTGGGTCAAGAGGATTGTACTGCCAGCTTTTGTAGATGTTCAAAGAACACTTGAAGATTGACATCATCAGTGAAAATAACATCCATTCCAGCAGCTCCTTCATTATTGTATGTTGCTGATGGGTTCAACTTCGCCAATAAGAATCGAGCCTGTTTATGTAAAATAACGAATCAGTCAAGCCTATGATACGAATCAAAAAGGGTTCTTCTAGGTTGAAACAAACACCTTTTGTCCTTTTCTTGTTTTTCTAATTTGTGTATTAAACTACGATTACGAAATAACAATTTATTAAGAATAATAATATAGATCTTTGAATAAACAATGGGAGGTTCTTTAAATGAATTTCATCACATTCAACCATTTGATCTATTCACTATTAGGTATAGTTTTATATGTGACCCGTTTAAGATATTAAGAAAAGAAACCCAAACTGACCAACTCGTAAGTAAATGGGTTGACTTCACGCATCACACACTGTAAAATTTAAAATTTAGTATAGAAAAGATATAGACGGATAAAGAACCTGAGAACCATGTTGATCGCACACCACTAATCTTGGGACAGGGAATCTATCACGTATTATCAGCTCAGCGTCATCATGTGGAGCTTGCAATAACTGAGCAAATGCCTATTAAGAGAAATAAAAGGTCAATATGCTAAAAGGTTACAAACACATCTATATATAATCAAAGACTTAATTTTGGGAAAAACTTGGCATAATATTGGAGCACATTTGTGCCACTTGACGTTCTCTAATGCTCTCTCTCCATTTTATCCGCTCAAACCTCTTTTTGACTTTTACAAATCACAAAATGATGATTTAAATTAGTAAAACAAACTTTGACTTTTCTTTTACTAATTTGCCATTGACTAGAAAAAGGACCCCTGAAATCTCGCAACCTACTTTTAAATATCTCGTCTCATTTTAAATTTTAATAGAAAAAATGTCTTTGAAAACAAATTTTGTTAAAAATCAAATAAATTAATTTAAAATAAAAACATATTTTGAACTTTTGTCAGGTTTTTCAAACTTTTTAAACTGTAGATAAATTTAGTTTATTAAACTTTATTACTTATTATCATATATGAATTTTTTAGTATTTATTATCGGAGAGGTTCTTTAAATTTATTGCTGCAATATTTAAATCGTTTAAAATTTATGTTATTTACTATTTATAATTGTTCATCAGTTACTTTTTGATACTTTTGTGTAAAACAGTTTTTTATATTTAGAACTCAAATGTTTTTAAAAGGGATGAGATTTTTTTTAATAATTCTTTTAACTAAACAAATGGCGAGATTTTATAGAAAGAGTAAAGAAATATACAATAAATAATTTTTTTAATTATTATATATATAGATTAGTTTGAAATCAAAATTTTAATATTCATAAATATTTTTTTAAAGTACATTAAATTTTAAACTGAAATCTTTTTGAAAGTGTTGATATTTGCTTTAAAAACAAAACTTTGTTTTTTAAATGTGGTGAGATTATATGTAACATGTAAATTTCTTCATAAGAAATAAATACATTCGCTTTTATTGAATGTATGCTATTAATATATTATATAATTTATTTAACCTGTGTTTTACACGGGTATATACACATAAATCAGAGAACAGTATATGACATATCTCATGATTGCTTGATGCTTAATGAACAATATATAACCAAAATTCTCTCATGCCCAGTATAATATGGGAATTAGAAGTGATTGATCAAACCTAGTGACAGATAACTTTAGATTAAATTAATATTCAGTTATATTACAATTACTACTACTAGGTACATGATTCTCAAAATCTAATTATTGTTACCCAAATAACAAGAAAAATCAGAATAATGATCGCTTTTGCTTGAACGTTCAAAACTGATCTTTGTGATATTAGTATAAACATGCATCATGACACCCTCCTTAACTCGACTTATTTAAACTAATTTTTCAGGATTTTCAAAGAATTAAACATTAAAATTAAAAGAAGAGTAACATACTTGATGTTCTGGCTGATTCTGGTAACCCAAATTCCTCCATTGTGCTATAGTCATACCATGGAAAATAACTATACTAAAATATGAATCTAGTAAAAGGATTCGATCAGCTGCAATGGAAGCCACATCAAGCAATGCTGGTTGAGGAAGTGACTGAAATGAATATGATATTAATGAAGGTTGAATCATGACTGTAGCATTTGTAATACTCTCTCGGTTTAACATCATGCGGAAATAAGCAGTTTCATCTGGACTGTTATTGAACACCTGCAACAACAAAAAACACATAAAAAACTTAAAGAGTAAACAGTTTAATCAAGATTAAAGAATAAAAAAGGTGTAAAATAAATATATAATCATACACATGAGAATTACGAAAAGGATGTGCGATGGTGAGAAGACCCCAACTATTGTCAGTAAAAGGGCGACGTCAGGCCCACTCGTTCCTAACTCCTAATCAAACCTTGAAAACCCTCTCCTACCTTTTCTTAGAAAACCGTATTTATATTAGTTGACTTTTATTAATATACATTATTAAAAATCATAAAAAAACACACAAATATCACATTTACTTTATATGTAAAAATAATTTAACTCAAAAGAATATTTAATATGCAGAAATTACAAAATTACAGATATATAACATAAAAAAATGTATGCTAATCGGCTTAAGGGCTTTCCAAAAAAAATGTAAGTGGCTTAAGGAACTGGTCCATTGGACCGGATATTCAAAACCTAAAACAGGCCAAGCACCGGGCTTTGCCCAGGTCCGTTTGTGGATCCCTAAACTGAGAAAGTTCAGCAACACATCTAAGTTTTACCTGCACGAATTGTGATCTCCGAAGATTAAACATAAACTGAGGGAACAATGAGAAACTAGGATTTAAAGAAAATGATGATGGATCATCTTTTCGGTAGTCACCAAATTTAGAACATAAACGAATGAGGTTCCTATCTAACCATCTTGTAGCATCAAATGTGTCCTGAAATTTTTAATAATTTCCATCAGTGAAAATTAAAAAAATATGTAAAAGAAACAAAGGGAAACCCTACACAATAAAGCAAAGAAGTTGCCAAATGCCTACCTCAATCTCCATCTTATAAGAGGCTAATCTAGCCATTACTACAGCAGCAGTCTCTTGATCAAAACCTTGTATCAATTCCTGTGAAAACCATCTCTCAACTCATACATATCCAGATTAAGTTATAGTTATCAAACTAAAAGAAAACTATTTACAAAAATTAGAAGAACAAGAACAAGGTCTGTGCTCAAAATCTGTCCCTTTTAGACCAAAATACTATTCATATGTACATGTTGCATGTTGATGAGAAATAAACTACTTTGTATGTGACTATGTTAAATGAAATATGTTTCAAAATAGACTTTAGGTGGTTCTCAAAAGAACTGCATTATAAAGCAAAGTAGCAAATAACTATAATATATATCCAGTTATCCACAACCTTTTGCTCATATTATGGTTAGTAAAAAATGGTATAGTTATTAGTTAGTTACATTTTAACTGATATACTATATCAAAGCAACAAAAGGATAAAAAGTTTACAATTTTACCTCTGAAACAACGCCACTATCTACCCATCTTCTAGTAATGGTTGTAACTCGTAATTTGGATTGCCCATCAGCACTCTGGTAACTGCCCCAAAATACATAAGCCATAAATTTGTCATATTGATAATAATGTACTATAACTTATGGCACCATCCTATTGATATGAAGTATCCTACGGCATGCCCATTGCAAAAATTGAACACATTTTTCTTCACTTGATCCAAATTTAATAAAGAGGTTGACTTCTAAAACCACTGTATTTGACTTCTAATTGCTGGCTACCCACCATTTTGGGAAAATTCCAAAGATCACTTTAATTTTGGACAAACAGTAAACATGCAAAGGAGTTACATCTTACTTGCCACCTTTTGCCTACGATCACTCTTCTTTGCAATGCTTAGAGGTTTTCTAAATGCATTTTTAAAATTAACCATATAATATTGATAATCATATTGTCAGAACCAGATAATCAATTTAATAAAAACAGGTAATAGAGTACTGTTTGGATGCTGTTCCGTTGTTTGAATTTGTAATATTCAAATAATCACCGGATTACTTAAAAAACAAAATATAAAACGACCAAAAAGAACATTATAGTGACTAGTGGAATAAAGAAGAGACATTTTGTTCAACAAGAGTAAATGTCTCTCATAGTAGGTTAAAATTATTTTCCTGCTAAACTGATTACATGACCCGTGAATAGCAAGCTGATTACTAATCAGCGGTAAAAATTATGCATTTTGCGAAAATAACAACCTAGTACAATGGCACAAGAGTCACTCACATCTAGTCAATACTTTATTACAGATGAGTTGTGTACTTGTGTCAGTGAGCCTAATCACTCTTTCCAGTATACTCTACCCCAAGTTCTAAAAAAGTATTCCAAATCCAGGACGCCTGAAATTTAAGTGATGTATCTTCATATCATTCTGCCTATTTATCCTTTGTTATTTGGACATTGGATAAATATGGAAATTCATCTTAGTAACTTATGCTATATAAACTCAAACATCTTTTGTCTTTTCTTATAGTGAATAATGTTAATTTAGGAATTTCTTATCTGCCACTTGTCTGATAAAGATTGCCTCAGTCACTTTTACAAATTGATAAATGTTCCACTTTTACTAATCAAGTCTCTTATTTACCTTGTAACAGTTTGTATATACAACTGTTGATTTACATTTCCAGAAGGATCCTTGTCACTTGATGCAATATCAAAGAAAACAGTCAAGCATGTATCTTTGTCCAGTCCACACAGTTTCCAAGCTGTTGTATTCCCTTGACCAATTGTTGTGCTCGCAACAGCGGGTCCTTTCTGCAATAAGAATATTAGTAAATAACATTTCAGAGTAAAAATTATAATCAATTTCCGATTCCAGTTAAGATTTAGTAACTGACCTTGTCCAAGGATGTACAAGGTCCAATTATCCCCTGAATTTTGATATCCTTTGAACAGTTGATCTCGAGAGTGCCACTGATGATAAGAAATTAGTGATGAGTTTCAAAATGATACAAAGTCATGATATATTAGTATAAAACTGTAACCAATAGTCATCAAGCATAATAATACTTACTTATGAGCAAGGCCAAGAGACTCTTCCCCTTTTTCAAAAACACGTTTGAATGAATCCTTGAAAACTGAATGCCCAAAACTTTCAGCTAGAACAACAAAGCCACCAGTTCTTTCAATAACCACCTTCATCTCTGCAACCCCAACCTAAGAATATAGAAACTAAATTAGTAATCTGATATTTAAAGGTCTGATAATCATTTACGAAAGTCAGGTGCATACCAGCTAAAAAACCCTGTTAACCTATTTTTTCAGAGACGTTTACTATTTACAAATAGCCTATTCTTTTGTTCAAAAGATTGTCCTTTTTGGTCATTTTATGTGTTCCTCAAATCATGAAAATATGTCAGCACACTCAAATAACTGGTTATCTGATTATTACATCAACAAACAGCAAAAGCACATACAAACACTATCTCCTGCATCCTGTCTTATTGCAGTTGATTGTTTGTTTCTAATTACTTAATCAGATAATCATTTCCAAAAACAAAATCCAAACACCCGCAGATGAGAAAGAACAATGATAAAAGAGAAGCATCTTACATAAAGAATTATTGACCCTAAAAAAAGTTGGCGGTTTCAGAAATCGCTATACATGGTTGACGTTGAAGAAACAGAACCATCATTATATTATCTAAACCTACAAACAGATAAAAAGGATCAACATATTCAGTGTTGTACCTGGTCAAGGGCAGAAGCAAAAAGGTCCAAGACATGACCCTGGTTGACCATCTGCTTTGCAAGTTCCTCATAAAACTGAACGGCCTTCCTAAAATATGGTGCTGCATCCTTGTCCAGATCTTTATGTGAACGAACCGGGTCTGATAGATCTTTGGATACAATCTGCCAAAAAACCATAAAAACAATAAGATATGATTTTCATAACCATCAAACCCCTAAACCGAAATCGATTATATACATTTATAGCTATTAAATTCATTAATTTTATCAACCAATATACGCAAGACCATATAAAAAACCAAAATTTACAAGCATTTCATCCAAAAGTGTTTAAAGGAGTCAGATACTCAGATCAGAAACCACTTACAATACTAAATTTATTCGTATTTAGTTATAAATGAATCATTTGCTTATACGGCAATGCTGGAACATATTCACGTAAAATAGTACCAAAATTAATTACGATAGAATAACCTGCGCTAATCCTTTCAAAGATGAATACCACTTTACCAGATCACAAAAATAACGACAGCAATATGCAATGTATAGGGAAACTATTAACCATATATCATATAAACTATGCTCATTAACAAGTAGATCATCAAATCTAATTACGTAATTAAGTGAAACAAGTTGCAAAATGTGCTTACCGAACCAGGGCCTTCTGTACACGGCCCACCCACTAATGCAACAATCCGCGCACCAGTACCAGGCAAGCACGCCCCAAGCAAACCAGCTGCAACACTCAGCGCCACCCCAGTACACCTCAACGACCGATTACCAGGTGCAACAGGCCACTGATCCGTGCCCAACTCCTCCAAAAGCTGAATCATCACTTCAAATAAGCACCCAATTGCATCAAATCATTCAAATTCAAATCAATATGACAACTAAAACTTACAGAATGAATAACATACGCCCCCTCGGACGCCGGCAGCAAGAACCTCGTAACCCCAGCATTCAAAACACCCCCACCTTGCACTCCACCTACTCTCCGGCCACCTGCAAATCCTCCACCCAACCCCAACTGATCCAAAACCTGATCTTTAGTCATCTCTTTCGACCCACGAAACACGTAGACCTTCGACATATCCGAATACCCCAGCTCATGAACCTGCACCTGCGTCCCGAAAGACACAAACCCCACCAACGCATTCTCCGGCAAGAACTCAAGCGCCTGCTGCAACGCCAGTTTCGCAAACCCTAATTCCTCCTCAATCATACACGTATCCACCACAAACACATAAACAGGCGGAGGAAGCACATGATGCGCATCAAGATTCCCGATCGCGTACTCAATCGTCGTATATTGGGGGTAAAGCTCCGCAGGCACATTCGTCTCCGATATCCCGGAGTAATGAGGGGGGAAATGGTTTCTTTGGAAGCAAAAGGGGCAGATCCAGATGAGGGCGGAGAAATCAACGCGACAAAACGAATTCAACACAGCGGAACAAGTCTTGCACCTCAATGGTGCATAAGGGTTCGTGGGGATGAGGGGATGATGGCGGATCGGGGAGATCGAAGCGGCGATTGGGATGACGCACTTGCTGGCTTCGACTTTGGTGCGGGGCCAGGCGTTCCAGGTCATGCGAACTCCGTCGATGCCTTCGGGATCGGTGGTCGCCATCTCTGTTGACATTGTTGGGTGCAAGATTGAGGGTTTTTGGTGGGTTTTTTGCAGGATTTTGGGGGAATTGGGATGGAGATGAAGGGGTTTGAGGCACCCTTTGGGATGATGGGTAAAGGGTTGGTGAGTATTGGGGGATTTGAATCGAGATTGAGATCGGAGAGATGCAGGGGTGAGTGTCGTTATGAACTTCAATACACGATTTGTAATATGATCGAGAATATAATGTTACCATATGTTAGATGTATAGGATTCATGTTATTTGAAAAATAAAATTGACTGTGGTAAGTGCGTTTTTATATTTTTATACTAATAAATGATTATATTTGAGGCACGTGGTTTATTTGTAAGCGGCTATCTTGCACTTTCCTGTCCAGCTTTCTATGACTTGACTTAGGTTTTTTGCGAGTCGTCTGGCCCGATTAACATCTTTTGGATGTTTGTTTCAAAGACTCACATATAAACTGATTAAAACCCTAAATCTATGTTTGGATCTTTCATAGTCGTATGTGATTCATGCCTTATAGGATCTCTCTTTCCAGGATTTAATATCGTTGTGGGTCTAACATCTAATACCGTATATGGTTAAACACGCATTTTGAATACGTGTGTAATTTAACGATCTATTCACATACGATTGAATTATTCTTGTGATCATCTTTGATTTGTATCTGCGTTTACAGAATTGTGAATGTTTATCATGTTCTTGATTAACGATTGTGTAAAACTTGCTTCATCTATTTGATCATGTTTTCGTATTTCTCTTAGATGTGTTGTAAGTTTCAAGAATTTCTGTTTTGGAATCATTAATGTTATATTTGATGCGACTTATTAAGTTCTGGGTTTGTTTAATTGCTTTGTCTTTTGAGATATGCTTATGCAAATTAATTCCTTTTGATTGCATTTACTTGTTTTTTTATCGTACTTGTCATGCTCTGATAATCAATTTGATTTATATGAATCTTCAAGCTTGATTTTGTTATTAGTTATGTCTCTAAAAATAAATGCTTATTTTTCTATTAGTCAAATTTGTGATCTCCATCCCATATCTATGTATTTGTTTTAAATCTACTAATCAGTGATTTGTATACTACTTCCTATTCATAAAAACGTTAATCTGATCTCCTTTCAAGTGATTGTGCCGCGTGAATTTGAAAAAAATCAATTGGGATTGAGAGGTATAATCACTTACTTCTTGAGATCATTCAGCCTAGAAATCAAATTTCATGTACTCATTCTAAGGTTTCTAATGTGCCTTGTCTTTTTTGTTTTGGTCTATGATGAAGTTTATATTTTCAAGGTTGTAACCTAATATATACTTAATCTAAATATTCGGGGTAATAAATTTAATGGAGCTTTTGTCGAGGTTCAATTTATTTTCTCAAATATATTTTTTCAGTGATGATTTGATATGTTTTGACTGATCTTGTAGTGAAAAAAAAACATTAGATAATATTTATTTAGTATTGCTTGTTGTTATATGTCATTTGTCGATATATTGTTTGGACCTTTGGATCAACAAAGTGTTGTGCGTAGAAGTTGCTTATCACTTGCCTCAAGTTTCTTCTTTTAATCATCATCATTTGCTACTAAAATTTATATGAATTACGTTTTAATTGTCGAGTGTTATTTTTTGTGATCAATATATGAGTCAAGGGATACGTGATTAGCACCCCTTTAATCAACAACTCATGGATCATTTTTTCATGCCTATTGACACTTGGTTATAGCTTGGGCAACCAAATATCTAATAGCATTAGTTTGATTATTAAAAATATACAATAATAGCAGTTATGTCATATTTCTTTGTACAACAAATGAAGAAAGTTTGATCATGTAATGCAAATTAAGGTGATCAGGTATAGCAAAATGAAGTAGATGAGCTATTACATGTAACAGATCGGTAGTATTACATTAACAAAAACATAACGGTAGTGTGAGTTAAGTGATCATCATAAATGGGTAAAATTCTTCTAATTAATGTTCACAAGATGTGAAATATAGAATTTTTGCTAAAGAGGAACAGAGGATGCACAGAAAAGATAAGGAAGATGTGTATCTTTTTTTATTCTAAAGGATTGTTTTTATCATGTAATTTTTGAAGTTTATGTGTTTTCAATACAATTTTAATACATGTATGCATCATAAATCTTAAAAAACTACAAGTATTTAGGTACATGAATTTGCGCAAAAGGAACCATTAGAGAGTAAGTTAATTAGTAGTGTAAATGATCACATAAGTTGTATAGTCTGTCTTTAGTTAACATACATACGGGAAGCGACAACTAATGTGTTCTCTGTTATGAAAACTTGACTGATCATAATTAAAAAACCTAATGCAAGTATTTGAATATAAAAAAAGTGTAAAAATTTGACCTTGTGAAGTTTAATGGCTCTTTGTAAAATTTAGGTACTTAAAATGCAAAAGAGGGCCTTTTTTTACTGCATTATGTAATATAAAAGGTTAAAAGGATTTAATCATGTTGAAATAAAGGACTTTTTTGCTGAAAGTAATGTTGTGGGACTTTGTTATTATGTTGGAAAGGATAAGGGATTGTATCACACAAAAATAAAGTCCTTGGACTTATGTGTAGGTTTAGTGACACTTTATATGTGATTTTTATTATAATTGCAAATAAAAAATGAATTACCCACTAGGCGGCTTTGGGTTAGGTGTGTGGGTTCACGAATTAGATGAACCCTATGATTTCTTATACTATTTTACTTTTATATATGCTTTATACTGAAATGAATCCAAAGATAAAATCATCCTCCTCTCTAGAAAAATCAAATACACGAACCCTGACCGTTTTAAATATCCTAAATGCTACCTACAACATTCATCTACAAAAAAAAAAACATGCACTTTTAAAATGCATTGGGCAATTCATTTTCATCTTATCAAAATAACAATTGTTAGACCATCACGAAGATTGTGTGTAAAGCCTGTTCACGAGAGGATTCACACTTGGATGTAGGGGCTGTTTGTTTGCCTCTTAACCATTTAAATATCTGAATAATTAAGCACTTAATGGTTCGGAATGTTTGTTTCATGAGCGGATTTCTGAATGGTTAAGCACTTTTGCGTAAATGGTTAAGAGCTTTTATCTGTTGTTTAGACATTTGCCTCTGAATAGTTAAGCAATATACTAGCTCTTAATGATTCAGGCCTCTCATTGGTTCAGCACTTAATGGTTCAGAATTCTTAATGATTTAGCACTTAGCCATTCAGAAGTTGCCAAGCAGCCCCTTAGACATCATAACTATGATTATTAAACCAAAATTTCATTAAGCATGTAAGAAGAAATTCATTAAAGATAGTTCACCATCATTTCAATAGACCAACATGGGTCTTATTACATAAACATAGCATCGTCTTAAGCAAAAAGGTAAATAAGATGCCAATCTCATTGTGTTGAGGTAGCTTACAACTCATGTCATCCATTTATCTCACCATTTGAATATGACATAAATATTAAAAAATCAACGTTGCTAAGTGAGTTGTAGTTTTTATATGAAACATAATTTGGTATACCATACGTTGCATGATAATATTCCTGGTAACATCATTCATGCCATATTATATAACACATCATAACTCACCATAATCATAACATATCCTAATGGGGATTCGTATACATGCTAGCAATGCTAGCCGATCTAATTTTAACCTTATGGTTCTCAACCTAAAAATCAGCATATCGTATTGTTATAATGCCCTGTGATTCACCAACCATCGAACAACATTTTATAGCGTCAATGACCTTATGGTTTATCGCCCTTAGATTGACCTTTTGTATTGTCATAATGCCCATCATGGTTAAGCGATCACAGATCGACATTTCGTATCGTCATGATGTCCCTATGATTCACCACCAACATACCTACAATTCCTATCGTCATAATGCCCATGTGGTCCAATATTTTGCATCGTCATAATGCCCATGTGATTCATAGCCCATAACACGATATTTCGTATCGTCATAATGCCCCTATAGTTCACCACCCAAAAACTGGCATTTTGTTTCATCATAATGCCACCGCCCGTATAACAACATTTTGTATCATCGTAATGCTCTATGGTTCACAGCTCATGGACCGACATTACGTGTCGTCATAATGCCTTATGGTTCACCGCCAAAGTTTGAAATTACGTATCATAACATTACTTCTAAGCGAAATGAGACGTGGGGGACAATTCACCGGTTACGAAAGCTTTACTTTACATGAAGGAGGTAGGTAGGAAATTAGCTAAGTGTTGGTGGTTACAGAGGTTAAGGGCACATACGGAGTCTTTGGGACAGTTGTGGTGCAAATGTGTTTGTTATATTCGCTAATGGTGGACAGTTATCATTCCTAAAGCTTCCAAGGCTTTTAAGTTTCTTGAATAACTCTTAATTTTCACATCATTATTTGTGTATAAAAGTATACTAAAAATAATATCAACTAATGCTAGTAAGCTCATGAGACAAAATTTATAACTAAGAAGTTTATCATGCATTACAATATGGGTCGTATTTGTCGAGAATCTTTTATGACTATCATGAATCTTTTACAACCACCGATAATGGACCACGTTCCCCCTGTCCTCGCATGGGTACGGGGATGTGTTTGCTAACAACCCAAGCCATTAACATGGTTAAGTAAAAAGAAGTTTTACACTTAGAATAAACTAGGTGAAGTTGGTCGCGTGTTGCGACTGTGACATTAATGTGGCTAACTAAGTAAAAATAAGCGTATGAGATTATAACAAATCACTATGTGTATAACACATGTTTGATGACTAATCCCCTAATTTTGACGCTTGTATGGTGGCTTAGCATCATCGCAGACAGTCACCCAATGCATAATGGTCCTTGAGAGACAAGATGAATAAGGAAAACTAGATCATGACATATGTACGATGGCTCGCCTATCAATTTCGATGGTGGTCCGCCATCGAACGCTATAATGGTCCGCGATCGCTTCCGAATCAGTATGTAATAGAATTTTTTGGGTGATTCAGAATTCATAAAAACTTTCTAACTATTTTTTCTCTCAATCGCGTTCTATTCTTGATCACGTTTAAACCTCAGTGACATTATTAGAATGTTACCCTATCTAGAAATATGTGTAATGAAGCTCTGTTGACGAGACAAGGTTATCAAACAATAAGTCGAGGTGTTATCCAACTTAGATAAAGTCTCTAAAGACTTGTTCATACACAAACTATGCTAAGGTGAATACGTTTGATACGTTTTCAAAATCAAAACAAATGATTTTATGATTTTGAAAACGACATTGATATGCTAAACACTTTAATGCATAAATGGTACCACTGAATGTAACACTTAAACTATAATTATATGTATGTTTTGATATATTGAGGCTAGGTTGGACTTTATATAGATAATGATGTTTTGGAAAGTCTATTTGTTTATGTGTATGAGCAAATATACTGGTATATATGGAGGGTGAATACCACAATTGAAATAGTTTGCTAAATCTGTAGATACTGAGATAATTATGGTCAACATGTTTAATTATATTATGCCTAACTATTTTGATGTCTATTGAATGCACTCACCGTTATTTTTCTTGACATATCATTTTTGTAAAATTTTCAGGTAATCATGAATAGACTTAGCTAATGGATAGATGTTAAAAGTATTTTGACTCTCTAGGCACAGATTGTACGTAGTGGTTGATTTATGTGAAACATTTGTAATATCTATCAGTTGGCAACGATTTTGATTTAATATCGTTTTAATAATGTTTTATTGTGAATACAAAAGGTTTTCAAACCCTACGGACATATGAAATTTTGTTAACCTTCAAAAGTTACATTATGTATGAAAATGATTTATGAAATATTTTCATTCCTAAAACATTATTTTTGAAACAAAAAAAGAAATGAAAAGACGTATACCAATCGGTGGCACTTCCCATGTCCTGAAACTAGGATGTGACAAAAAGTCAAAAAACAACTTGCATCAACTTCATCATTAAAATTCTAAAAGTTCTTTGCGTTTGTGTGGTTGGTGTTTTATATTGCATCCTAAATAAAGTTAGATAATTTATTATTAGTTGAAACTTAGATTTTTTAATAGCGACATCTAGATTATCTAGAGTACGATAAACAATACATACATAATTCAAGATAAAACAACAGCTCAATTCTTGAACTAGAAAAATTACTATGGAAAAATACTGCTGAGCACATTAGAATATCAGAACTATGACGAAAAAACAAAAATTGAGATGTACACATACTAATGTTTGAGCGAGATGCTAACAAATGTATATACATATGTTTAAATTCATAATACATGCAAGAATCAATATCATATAATTCAAAACATAATTGTAACGAAATAAAAAAGACAGAGTCCCATCCAATTGCAATTTACAAGGCAAGTCATACGTTCTTGTATACATCTCACTTTTCACCCACGTTGAAAAACTATGAATTTAACCCGACTTGAACGACTGTCTGTGACAACCATGAAATTCGACATGTTTAAAAATCCTTTAAACATTATACTAAAAGCCCAAATCAAACATATAAGGCCCAATAAGGCCTGTTAAGATATTCAAGTTCGTTTAACACTCAAATTGGTAATTCTAAACTCGAATGAGAATTAGACTTGCTTTACAGGTCATGACGTGAACCTCTACAAACTTACAAATGAATGTTCAAACTAATAAACACGATCTTAATGTATTTCGATTCGTTTAATCACTAGATAAGTTATAACACGACAAATTAAATATTCTTGAATATTTGTTACATTTAATATTTAAAACTATTATGAAATGAAACTTAAAAGTTACGAGAGACGGTTACGAACGCGACGCGAACTGACCCATTAACGAACCCACCTATAAAAACCCATTTATTTTCGTATTAGGGTTTCATTTAAAAGTTTATAAAGAGAGAGAGTGCAAGAGAAAGAAGAGGCTGCCGCCTCAACCTCCTCCCCTCTCAACTCCGGCTGCCGGTTGTCGGCGATGGCGCCGGTGGCGAGTGCCAGCAAGTGCCTAGCCTCCTCCGACTCTCCTCGACGCCCCGATCATGATTTGGGCAGTGGTTTCACCTAAAACGCAGTAGGGTGGTGTGTATAGAAGGCGGTGATGATGGTTAAGTGGGTTTCTAAAGGCGGTGATGGTTATGGTGAACCGAAGGTCGCGGTGGTGATGACGGCTGTGATGGTGGTCGCTGATTATTGTGGTGGCTGCAGGTGGGTTTCGGAGGCGGTGGTGCTAAGATTCGGCAATGTTGGTGTCGGTGGTTGATAGTGGCAGTGGGGGTGATGCATCGGTTGTGATTATTGGTTGTGGTGGTCACGGATGGTGGTGGTGACGACCGCTGCTGTGATGGGTGTCGATGGTGGTGATGATAGCGGTTGTGTGACTGTTGGGTTGTAGGCGGTGGTGGTTTAAGTCGGTGGTCAGAGATGGCGGTGGTGGCAGCCAACCTCGGGGTCGGTCGGTGGTGTGGTTGGTTATGGTTGTCGGCTTTAGTGATGGCTATGTAGGTCACAGGTGATGGTGGTTGTTGGGTTATAATAATTGTTATCAGTTGTGGCGGTGGCAGTCGATGGTGGTAGTCGACTTCGAAGGCGGCGGTAGTGATGGTGTTTGTGATGTCGGTGGTTGCGGGGTTGTAGACAGTGGTGGTGGTTCTCGACTTGAAGGCTGTGGTGGTGATGATGTTGGTTGTGGTGGTGATGATGTTGGCTGTGGTGGTGATTGGTGGTTTGGTGACTCAAGTAGCAACAATGGTGGTTGTGATTGTGAATGATAGCTGCTGTTGCAGGTGTTGTAGTGATGGCCATGGTGGTGTAGTTTAAGGTTTAGGTTAGTGGTAACAGAGGCGATAGTGGCTTGCTGCTAGTGACAATGTTAAGGTGATTATGGAGTTAAATAGAAAAGACGGGGTGGTTTGGATATTAGTTAAACCCGGTCAAAGTTCGGTTAAAGCGGATCAGCTGCTGGTTACACTTGGTCAATGGATGGTCAACGACAAAAACGAGCGAGATCGACTCGTTTACGAGTGGGTTCGGGTACGTGAATTGAGCGAAAGGTATAATCGCACATGTTGCTTTTTCAATATAATTATAACTCGCACGTGTGTTATTTACGTTGAGCTCTGATGCTAAAATATACAAAATGTCAAATAAAAATGAGAGACGGTCATGATAATTGTTTAATTAAAACTATTAGTTTAGGCATGAGACTAGAATGACAATTAATAATGTTTAGAAACTAATAAAAATAATAAAGACATGTTATAAAACAAGACAAGAATGTATAGACATATTATCTAGTTTTAAAACAACAAATGAGTTAAACACATGTAATTAGGTGATTGAGTTTTAGCATACGAATACCTATAAGTATTAATACATTACAATAGTAGACGTTGGATTAATCTTTAGTTTAATAATAATTTAATTACTAATAATATTATTAATTAATGTTATTATCACTAACGTTATAATTATTATTTGTAATGATAATTATGATGACGTAGTTATGTTAATATTTATATTATTATTACTAATGTTTATTATTCATAATATTAATATACATCTAATACAATATAGTAAATGGCTAAGTTCATATTAAGTTTATAATTAGTAACTTTTATATTAGTAATCTTGTTATTATCAATAATATTACTCTTATTAATAATATTTTCGTTACCTGAACGAAAATTCTAATTATATAAAATCCTAAATATATGAATAAGTATGTGCATGAATACAAAACAATTAATATTTCTTATAATGTATATGTTGAAGGTTAATAATATACAAGTGCATACACTAATGGAGGCTTAAAACTAATAAGTTATGAGGTCAAGTAAGCTTAATTATTTTATAGTTGGATATGTTTATGTCAACGATTTAATATCCACCTATATATATATACACGTTAACAAGTAAATAGTTATATATGTACTCATATGTCTGAATACTTAATATATATCAAATTATTAACATGAGCAACCCAAGTAGTTATAGAAATAACGTTGATATTATTTAATAACATAACTATAATATTAAAAGATCACGTCACCTAAACTAATGTAAAGAGCTCAAACACACATGTGAAGAGATTACTTTATTATTAAGGATTGACGATAGCTATGTAATTAGGATTGCTTTGGTGAAACCCTGAACATAGTTGTGAGCTCCCAACAGTGATATTCAGATACTTTAAGAGACACCCGGTGAGTCTTTGCAGCTCCTTTTTACTTAAATTACTTTTGGGGTGAAAAGCATGTTCGTTTTTATATGATATGCAATTATTTAAGACTTTCTTTTGCTATTATGCACATGCACCGACTGTCGTTTTACACAACCATTAATTCTGGATAGAACCGACGGATCGTATGGGTAGTACTACTTGGGGAATCCCCCACGCACAGTGTGTCCTATTGATAGGCAAACAAACACTGAGACATACAGTGCCGCTGAGCCTGTAGTGTCTACGCGGCATATTATCTGCACATGCTTATTCTTTGACAGTTCGGGTGTTGCTATTCGGGAATTCAATCCATATTAGATGGGGATTGGATAGCCGGGTACAGGGTTGGTTGTGGACTTACTTAATTGGCATCATACATGTTAAACTCTATGTCGTTAAACCTGCGAACTCACCAACTGTTTTTAGTTGACACTTTCAGTATGCTTTTCAGGACTGAAAACCACAAATAACTTGGATAGTTACATATTTTGAAGAACCTCACGTAGCAGTTGTATCAAGTTCTAGAAGCCCAGATTGTGAAGAATTTAAGTATAATCTCAATGCAATTAAATTTTGATATTCTCTTGTAAGCAATTTTGTTCTTGGTATCCAGTCTAGTCGCACTCCCGTCGCTTCCGCTGTGTGCTGAAAAGTGGGGGTGTGACACTGTCACACATTTATAGACCTAGGATGGATGCATATCAAACCCACCCAATCTCCTCCTCCCACCTAACAGCCGACCAATATAAGGATGATGTGAGATGGGGGGACGGTTTCCGGTCTTGTGAGAATTGTCACTAACATTATTTTATTTGTTATTAACTTTTTTATTTTTGATTATTTGTATTTTTTAGTAAAAGGGTAAAAAACACCGATTTACACTTTAAAAAAAAAAGAAAACTTAAATGAAATTCTTCCTAGACAAAAAAAAGTTAATGATTTCGTAAACAAGATGAAATACAAAAAAACCTATACATCATCTAAATAAATTACACAAATTTAAAAACAAAATAAAATTTTAAATTAAAAAGAGTAAAAGAGAAACTTAAATGTATTTTTTTTGCCGACAAGCACACTTTGTATACCATACACATACCATCCTTTTTAAAGTCATCAGATCTACAACTTGTAGTATCTAAACCTACAATCTTTAGCTAAAAGTAGATTACCTAGCATCTTTTTTTTAAAGAAATAAGTGAAATGATGTAAAAAAAAAAAGAAAAATATTTTTTTTCTAGAGTTTTTTAAGAAGGAAAATGAAAGAAATATTTTTTTAAAATCTTTCTTTTTCAGAGCATAAATCTAATCAAATTGTTTACAGTTAAGCCAAATGTTTTTTCATTAATTGGTTACTCATGAGGGGGTTGGGATGCAATATAAGTTGGAGGACGGATAGACGATCCCGATCAAGATAACATTTATCATAAGAAGAATGGTCACACATTTGCCGTTAAATAATAAAATATTTCTTTTTTACTTATGTTTCTTTTGAATCGAGCGAGCGAAGGAAAGTGAAATTTTTTTAGCAATCTTTATTTTTTTCATTTTAATATTCAAACCTAGTTTAATCAAAAGGATATGATAGTAAAATTATAACTTTTTTTTAATTTTTCTTTGAACTTAAAAACACATAATAATTTTCATTTTCTTTTTCTTACTGAAACACAAAATAAAATTATATCATTTTTCTCATTTTCATTTCTCTTTTAAATTATATATCTTTTATTTATTTTTTTAATCATTCTAAATTTTACATCTTTTATTATTTTTCATTGGGTTATTGGATTTTAATAATCTCAGCTTTCATTTATTAGCCAGGATTAATCACAACTCAGTAAATGTTTACAGACACTCCTAACTTTAAACTTATTTTCCTTCAACGATCTCTTACCAACCGAGAGTTACACTGTTAGTTTTTCGATAGCGTGGACTGTTTATATGGTCAAAACATTAAGCCGAAAGTTAAAATCAATCATCTTGTCTGTCAATCTGTAACTTTTGCACCCTAAAACCCGTCAATCTCATCCTTCTAATCTGAACCACTTAACTCATTCGATGTAGATTTCAGGTGACGTTGGAGACTAGACACCAAAAATTATACTTGGTGGAGGCTGAGTGGCGGCGTAGTTGAAAAATGACTCAATGTAGACCCCATTTTATCAAAAAAACTAAAGGAGGTTAACTCTCAGTTAGTATGGGATCATTGGAGGAAAATAAATTTAAAGTTAGAAGTTTCTTCACATATTTTCTGAGTTAGGATTAATCACGAGTTCACGACCAATAAATAAAACTTGAGATTATTAAAATATAAGAATACTTTCTTTTTCATCTTGCTATTCTTACTATTTTAATAAAAAGGTAAATGAAGGTGTCACGTGTTAGCACCACATTCATTCTTATCAAATTTTTTCCGCTTCTCTTTCATATTAAATAACTAATTAATACTTACTAATAATATTTTTATTTATTTAGTTTTACATTATAATTAATTTTTTTAATAAAGTAAGAAAGAGATCTTTTTTATTAATGTTATTTCAAAAGTAAATTCTTTTAAATATACAAATAATTAAAATAGGGAGTTATAGTAAGAAAATTTTTAAGAATGAAAATTTTTTAAAATGTTATTTTGAAACAAAATATTTAATTTATCTTTGAAAATAATCAAGAATATTAAAAGGTTCATATTATTGTTTTATTACTTATAGTTATTAATCAACGTAATTCCAATGATATCATGTATTAATATATCATTTTATAATTAATAAATTTTATTTTATTTAATATTTTATTTGTTCAACTCGTGTAATACACGAGTTTACTAAAACTAGTTTAATATAATCCAGCAAACAATGTTATCGAATATAATAATAAAAAGAAAGATCACGTGGAAACGTGGAATCATCCAGAGTCAACATCCTCTGACCAAACTTACTCCCAAACCAAGACTCCCACCCTTTGAAGAAACTACGTGTCACATTACCAGTGATTGCTGATTATCGTCCAAATCAAATCAAATCATATCATCTAAATCAATCAAACTATTTCATTCGCCTTTAATCGCGATATATCAGACTCAAAACCCTAATTGATTCAATTACCATTATTCATTCGTCAGATTTCCTGATCGTTTCTCTCTCTTGTTCATCTCTGTACCCCAAACGGGAGAGAATCATCACCACCATCATCATCATCATCTTCTTCGTGAATCGTATGAAACGTTATTCTCATCACCGCTGCGTTCCGTGAATTATTGCTGGAAAGGAGAAGAAATTCAACCGGTGGCGACGGTTTTGTTACAGGAGTTGATTTTTGTGTTTCCGGCGATTAGTTATGCTGTCTTTACAGAGCGATTCACGGCAGGTTCAACAGCAGCAGCAGCAGCAGTTGTTGCAGCAGGCTGCTAGGGTTTCCTACAACAATGGTGATCATCAGCGTGATTTATCGTACGTGTTGTCGACGGAAGTCGCTCCGGCTTCGTCGAACGCGAGTATAAAACTGTTACATGGATTGGAGTCGCGTGAAGGTTTGAATTTTGTTTTTTTTATTCTTTGTACAGGGTTAGAATGGTGTGAGTCTGGTTGTAACGTATGTTGTTATTTCTATCCGAGATTTTAAGCTATTTAGGGTTTTGGAACCGTGAATTTAGTTGACTGGTTGTTTACAGTTACGGAAGAGATGCTAATGTCAGTTGCTCATCAAAGTTACAAATCTGGAGATTTTAGACAGGCGTTAGATCATTGTAAGGCTGTTTATGACAGAAATCCTATGAGATTAGATAATCTTCTTCTCTTGGGTGCCATATATTATCAGGTTAGGTCATTGTTTGCTGCTTAGTGTGCTAATATCTGTGTTTAGACATTGGCATAACTCCGATAGCACATATTCATCGTCTTTTCAGTTGCATGAGTTTGATTTGTGCATTGCCAAAAACGAAGAAGCTTTGCGGATTGATCGAAATTTTGCTGAGTGCTATGGAAATATGGCCAATGCATGGAAGGTGATTCACATTTAAGATTTTGCAGTTCGTTGCTTGTTTATGTTGTCTGAGCATGATGAATTAAGGCAATGTGTTTTGACCTTACAGGAAAAGGGCAATATTGATGTTGCTATCCGTTACTATTTAGTTGCTATTGAGGTATGTTATGTTTTAACTATATTTGAGTTTATAAATTTTTACAGTGGAACTAATGACTACCAATATTACTTACACTTGAAACATTACCAATGCTATTACATGCCAAATGAACCCGTAAAGTATTTTAGATTAGAGGAGAAAGAAAACATGAAATTTATATTCTTGTCTAGTTGTAGCGTGTACCCTTGCCTAAGTTAAATGTCTCTGTACACTAAGTGACGTGGCATAGATTTTATTTATATCATGGTTGCCCACGTCATTCATCGTGCATGCATTTTTTATATGGGGAGAAAAATCCTACAAAAGACATGGCGTAGGGTGGGAAACATAATGAAAATGTTTGATAAGTTGATCTAAATAATTGGTAGTATGCGACTATTCTTTCAAGTTAGCTCATATATTTAGGAGCCTTTCTCATTGCTAAAGAAAATCAACATTAATCCAACCATCATTTGGGCCTTTCAAAGAGGGAAGTTGAATAAATGATTCATGATGAATTAATGGTATTTTATTCACTACTAAACACTTAAAAATCAGAAGACTGCATCATTTATAGAAAATAATAAACACTTTGTACACAACTAATGTATCCGTAATGGTTTTACATACTGTGCATTCCTAATGTATTCATAATAAGTTTACATATTGTTCGTTTCTACTTAAGGTACATGATGCTGTTATGAGTCAGTCAATGATGTTGTGTATGGTTTGGTTGATGCGTCATCATGTACTCTAATTCATTTATATTTATTTTTGAACAGCAACTCTAATTCATTTATATTGATTATTAAAACTACATTTCACTTGATTTCTAGTCATTTCTTTTTACCATTTTTGTTACATAAACTTACATCAATTATGCGATGCAGCTACGCCCAAATTTTGCGGATGCATGGTCAAACCTGGGAAGTGCCTACATGAGGAAAGGAAGACTTGCTGAAGCTGCTCAGTGCTGCCGGCAGGCTCTTTCATTAAATCCTCATTTGGTAGATTTTTGTCCTCTCTTTTTCTGTTCATAGACAAACACCTACTCACAGGTTATTTGAGGTTTCTACTATTTTAATTCTTCCGTAGGTTGATGCTCACAGCAACCTTGGAAACTTGATGAAAGCTCAAGGATTGGTGCAAGAAGTAAGAGAGATTTAATTTCTTTCCATTGGCTATTATATCATAAGTCATAACTATGGAGAAATTAAAACGCTACACATACCATTCATGCCATCCATTTTCAATCACCTATCACCATTCATTGACTTAATAATATTCCACCATTTCTGCTCATACCCTAGAAACGTTACATGATCATGTAGCGTTTTCTCATAGTTCCTTTTGTATTCTATTGATTTCCTTTTGACTCCTAGGTCTGATTTTCACAGCTTCTAGAGAGCTGATCATTTTGTTCATAGCCTGGTTATTGGTTGTCGTGCTTGTCTATTCACTGCATATCTTTGTAAAAATATAGAACATTCAGGATTTTATAGCATTATTACAGTGAGTTCCTTTGTTGTTCCTTGCATTATATCTAGAAATATTTTTTTGAACAGGCATGCAGTTGCTACCTGGAGGCACTGCGCATACAACCAACTTTTGCCATTGCCTGGTCTAATCTCGCTGGCCTTTTCATGGAGTCTGGCGATCCTAGTAGGGCACTTCAGTATTACAAGGTAAGGAGAATTTAGGTATCTTTGATTGCCGATTTAGATGAAAATTTGAATTTGAAAATCAGCTGACAGTTTGGCTTAGAGTGACAATATGAGCGGGTCAAACAGGTTGGGTAATGGGCTAAAACGGTTTGCTGAAACATGTCTCTTGTTAAGTGCAGATAGAGAAAGGGTCTGGTTGGGTTGGCCCACACATATCTTTTTTTGTCCACTAGAAGTCTTTCTGTAAATAGTATCACATTAAATGTGATTAAGTTATGACAATAATAATTACTTCTTTTAATAAGAACATTAGGAGGTTGTGGCATGTGTGCGTTAAAAATACACTTTGGGTTATTTTAAACCGCTTGACCTATCCGTCCCATTTGGCCTGTTTCATTTCTAGCTAGTTCTGTTTTATTTAAACTGTTTGGGGTAGAACATTTCCAAGTTGACCCATCCATACGTAAATGGGTTGACATTGCCACCCCTGTTTTGGCTATCTAAAGAATGCTATGATTCGTAAAAGAAGCTTTGCACTTCTTTATTTACCTACACTTTTTGTATACCTATCTTTTTAAGTTGATAGTATGCATATGTATGTGTGGTCGACTGCACATATATGTAAAGTATTGTAACTTCTTATTGTGATATTTGGATTCACTCTTAATGCTGTTGACTTATTTTTGTTGATAGTATGCATATGTATGTGGGGATGACTGCACATATATGTAAAGTATTGTAACTTCTTATTGTGATATTTGGATTCATTCTTGATGCTGTGTTGACTCTTTCAGGAGGCTGTCAAACTGAAACCTACATTTGCTGATGCCTATTTGAATTTGGGGAATGTATACAAGGTGAAGTTTCTGTGGGTTCTCTTGTAACATTGCCAGATCAGATGAAGCTTTCGGCTAAATAAACTAATAAAGTGTCATCTTGCACTTCACAGGCTTTGGGAATGGCTGCTGAAGCCATTGTCTGTTATCAGCGAGCTCTTCAGTCCAAACCAGATTATGCTATGGCTTTTGGTGAGCTTCACTGTTCTATTTTGTATTTTTGTATTTGCGTTCTATATGCACTAACTATTTATGTTTAATATAATTTTTCACATCAAATCAGGGAATCTAGCTAGCATATATTACGAGCAAGGTAACTTGGAGATAGCAATTAAACACTATAAACAGGCAATTGCTTTGGATACTGGATTTCTGGAGGCTTATAACAATCTGGTGATTTTTTTTTCTGCTTCAACCTTTATACCTCTCACATTTATCTAAAAATCAGCTGCAGCATTTCTTTTTCATCTGGTTATGAGTCTTGATCTTTTGTTAATTAGGGTAATGCACTAAAGGATGCTGGCAAAGTTGAGGAAGCCATTCATTGCTATCATGTAGGTTATGGTTGTCATTGGCTTTTAGCTTCACATTCCTCCTTTCTTTTATTGATTAGTTTTCATTTTGATATCTAGCAATGCCTCTCTCTGCAACCTAGCCATCCACAGGCACTCACTAACCTTGGGAATATATACATGGAATGGTACATTTGTGATGATACATATCTTTAGTTAGATGTGGTTTTTAAGTAGAAATTTTATAGGTGGCAATAAGGGTTCAAAGAGGAGTAATTATTTGGTACATTTTTTGAGAAGGGTTGGGTTCACCCAACAACTTTTGTCCAAAATTGTTTTTCTTTAATAAATAATTGATATAACATGTGATTACAGAAGTTATAATAGATTACAAAAGTTATTTTATTAACAATTGATGAGCTTTTAAATAAAATGATTTAGAAGTCTTTTATGCATTAAAAAAATACACCTTGGGTGATTTCAATTTATTTGACCTGTTTATTTTTAAGCTATTGTTTTTATAGTCATTTGGTTTTGAGATAAAATATAACCCTGAAGACGCATTTGTAAGGAAATAGGTTGAAATTGCCACTGTAAAGGCATGCATATAGTTATGTAGGGTCCTTATGGAGATGCTTTTCATATTCAGGAATATGATGACTGCTGCTGCTCAATATTACAAGGCAACTTTGTCTGTAACTACAGGGTTGTCTGCTCCCTTTAACAATCTTGCAATAATATACAAGCAGCAGGTATCAGTTCTCTGTTTATCTCTTAACATTAAACTATATAACATGTTATCTGAAACTTGATATGGCATATGGAATTTTATAACAGGGTAATTATGCTGAAGCCATATCTTGCTACAATGAAGTTCTTCGGATTGATCCTTTAGCAGCTGATTGTCTTGTTAACCGTGGAAACACTTACAAAGAGATTGGAAGAGTGAATGAAGCAATTCAAGATTATTCACATGCTATTGTTATCCGTCCAAACATGGCAGAAGCTCATGCAAATCTGGCTTCAGCTTACAAAGACAGGTATTTAGCACTTAATTGGAGTGTTGAGACGTGTTAGCTTGGTTATGTTTATATATGATCGCATATAAACTTGTGATTGTGGAAATTCTAGTGGGCATGTGGAAGAAGCTATTAAAAGCTACAGGCAAGCACTGGCTATACGTCCTGAATTTCCTGAAGCCACTTGTAATCTGCTACACACATTACAGGTTTGGGCTTTAATTTGCAAATATGTTTCGACCCAAGTATTCACCGAATGCTAGTTACTTGTTGCTATTCCCTTTTCTAATTTGTTCTGTGACTTATCCCTAGAGTGTGTGCGACTGGGATGACAGAAAGAGAATGTTTATTGAAGTAGATGGCATTCTTCGAAGGCAGATCAAGGTATCATGCAGAATCTTCTTGAAGTTATATCTGTGTATGCACACATTTATTCAGCAAGTTTTTTTTTATTGCATGTTGGTGTATATGTTACTTTTTACCAGACATCAGTAATTCCAAGTGTGCAACCTTTCCATGCAATAGCGTACCCACTTGATCCTATTCTTGCACTTGAAATCAGGTACATATGTGGTTTATGTGGACTGAGTCGTGGACTAATATATATTAACTTTTCTAATTGGATTTTTCTTAATTGTATTTTTAGCCGGAAGTATGCAGCACACTGTTCTGTTATAGCAAGCCGTTATTCTCTTCCTGCTTTCAACCATCCTTTGCCTTTAAAAATAAAGAGTACTGGGGGTAACAAGCGGCTGAAAATTGGGTAAAAATTTTGCAATGTGAAATAATATCTTCTTCCAGGCTTGTACTTCTCTGTGAACATGTTCATTACCTGAAAATTAATTCTGTTGTAGATATGTGAGCGGTGATTTTGGAAACCACCCTCTGTCTCATCTGATGGGCTCAGTATTTGGCATGCATAACAGACAAAATATGGAGGTTTTTGTCAATTTCGATCTTATATTGATTAAAATTCTGGTTTGGGAGGAGTTACAAACTATAGTATTTAGGTCTTTTGCTATGCTTTGAGTCCAAACGATGGTAGTGAATGGCGGATTCGTATTCAATCGGAGGCAGAACACTTTACTGATGTGTCAGCCATGACGTCTGATATGATTGCTCGGCTAATAAATGAAGATCAGATACAGATACTTATCAACCTCAATGGTTATACCAAGGTTTGCGTAAAAATTAAAATCGTCACCTGTTAGCATACCTTTTTTTAAGTAACCTGCTGATTATTTATGGTGTTCCATTAATGCTTTTCTGATGGCATTTTTTGGAGGGATATGGTCGGTTTTATATTCTACTTTTTCTAAAAAGATAACAATATGGAAAAACGGAAAATGTAAAAACGATGGTAATTGGAATTAATTGCAAGTAGATATTGTGTATTCATGTTTGTGGCCCATTGTTACCCTAGTTTGTACGTAATTTTGCAACTTCACTTCAGGGGGCTAGAAATGAGATCTTTGCCATGCAACCTGCTCCTATCCAGGTGTCATATATGGGATTTCCCGGGACAACTGGGGCCAACTACATACAGTATTTGGTCACTGATGAGGTCCGTGTGTCCTTTTCTCTTTCTTCTACAGTATGTATTAGAGATGATTAGATGAATGTTTCGACCCATTAACTTATGAATGGTTCAGTTTGGTAATGTTTCATACTTTGTCAGCTGATGTGTCAAATGGCGAGTAAAGTTTAAAGGTTTAGCTAAAAACAGAACCGGCTCTACAATTGTCCCAAGTGAATGATTAATGCAGCTTTATTTGGAAGTCAAACTAATGTTTTTGTTATAATTTTAAAGCATCAAGTATATATAATTGACAAAAACGTGTTTTGGGTCAACCCAAACTCATTTTGACCTGAACCAGTCTGTCAACCCAGTCCTTACCTCTAGTACTGTTTATAGATCTATCTTTTTGTGAATACTGAACTGTTGCAAAATCTATGGCAGTTTGTCTCCCCGCTCAAATTTTCCCATATTTACTCGGAGAAACTTGTGCATGTTCCTCATTGTTACTTCGTGAACGACTATAAGCAGGTAATTTCAAATTGCATACACGCATGCATTTTCATATAGCTAGGTGATTACTGTGAGACACTTGTGTCGCCATTAATTTTGTAAATTTAACTTCAGAAAAATCTTGATGTACTCGATCCAAACTTTCGACCAAAGCGGTCTGCATATGGGTTGCCCGAAGACAAGTTCATATTTGCGTGTTTCAATCAACTTTATAAGATGGACCCTGAAATTTTTATGACATGGTAACTTTTATACACGTTTTGATTTCAAGAAAGTTTATTTTTCAACCGACTCACAGAATACGTTTGTTCCAGGTGCAATATCCTGAAGCGCGTTCCAAATAGTGCTCTTTGGCTTCTTAGATTCCCAGCTGCTGGCGAGATGAGACTTCGTGCTTGTATGTGATGTTTTTTTATATGTTAACTAGCATAATTCATTACTTTTTGTATAGGTGGAAAGTGGGTGGGACACCTGGGTTTCAAAATGGGTTCGGGTTTAAATGAGTAACATTCTCTAAACTTGCATCATGTTTGTGTATGTAGATGCTGCTGCACAGGGTGTTAAGCCATACCAAATTATTTTCACAGATGTTGCTACAAAAAATGAACACATCAGACGTTGTTCTCTTGCCGATCTTTGTCTTGACACGTATGCTACTTCAACCTTTTTCAAATATATGCATGTGTGTATATATGTATATGTGCATGCATCTGCCTATGTATATATATGTATCTGTGTATCTAGGTGGATATCTATGTGCATATATACATATAAAGCTGTTTAATATAAAAAAGGATACCCAGTGCTTGTCTTAGCTCTTGCTTGGCAATGGTCCAAGCCCTAGGAAGGGCATGGTCCAGGGAGGGTCCGGATCGTTTCGTGATCTAATATACGTAGCTTTACCCTATATTTTGTGTAGGAGGCTGTTTGTCACGGCTTGAACCCATGAACTCAAGGTCATAAAGCAACAACCTTACCAGTTGCTTTAAGGCTCGCCTTTGAAGCCATTCAATATAAAATCAATATAACTTTTAATTATAGAACCAAAAGAATGGGATAAGCTGTTGCTCACATATTGCATACCATATTTAGTGAAAGAAAAATACAGACAAAATGGAAGGTGGTTATACCGTTACATACCATCTTTGGCATTACGTCAAATATTTACTAGGTCTCGTATTTCTTCTATTTAAAACTGCTTTTGTATTAAACAAATAGACATACACACACACACTTTTGCACAATTACATACCATCTTATGCATTAATTACTGTAAAAGTAATAGCTGCTGTGATTGTAATGTGTATATATTTACGTGGTTTTGCAATTCTCCTATGCAAAATTGAAATTGTATTTAACGTGTCTCGTATATATGTTTATAATCTCATTGTGCCAAGAGAAAAATGTGATCATTTTTAAGGTAAGACTTTTTTCCTATATACGACGGGTAAGTGACTATGTCTGCCCTGTCATAAAATAGGCCATTATGCAACGCACATACAACAGGAACAGATGTCCTCTGGGCTGGTCTGCCAATGGTGACCCTTCCCCTTGAGAAAATGGCTACTAGAGTTGCTGGTTCACTCTGTTTAGCTACAGGAGTTGGCGAGGAGATGATAGTGAACAGGTCAGCATTCAATCTAAGATCCATTAAATAGACTCGAGTGGTGAGCTAGAGGTGGCAAGATGAAAGAGCGAGCCAGCCCACCAGCCGGGTCGAGTAACTCGATAAAATGGGTCATTAACAAATTTTCTAACTTTTGTTTGTTTCATGAAGCATGAAAGAGTATGAAGACAAAGCAGTATATCTAGCTTTGAATCCGGCCAAGCTTCAAGATCTTAGAGAGAGACTCAAGCGATCTCGCCTTAGCTGCCCTCTATTTGATACATCACGATGGGTAAGTTCACATGACCACCCTCAGTTTCTACATGGTCAAATCTTTGACCTCTCATTGTCAACTAACAATTCCGCTCATCGAGTTTAAGAGAGTTCACACTCGACTCGTTTTGATCTCTATTTATAAAACTTGAGATTGAGTAGTTTTTCAAGCTTGATTAGTTTATTATTCTGAATTATTTAATAATTTTTATATAAATTTATAGTTAAAGTTTTATAGACTATATAACTTGTATATAATATAATTTATTTTGGTTATTTGTATGTTAATTTCATACGTAATAGTTATATTTATGTCGATATATATGAGATAATAAAAATATGTAAAGGCTTAATACCATAGTCAAATTCAACATGAGAGCTTTGGCTATTTTATTGAATGAGATCCAGCTCCGGTATGAGCTCAGCTCAAGCTTCTTAAATCTCGGTCTTATTTGAGCTTTTAACGAGCTGATCTGATCTCAAGTAGTTTGTAAGTATCTTGATTTGTTTACACCTCCAAATCTAGTCGAGTTTGATAGACTCAAGCTCGTTCTGTTAAATGAGCTTTAGCATATGCTCGAGCTCAGGCAAGCTTTTAGCGAACTCAGGTAAGCATGGCTTGTTTTGAGTCCTAACTCTTTCAATTGGTTGTCAATCTTCAGGTTAGAAATCTTGAGCGAGCATACCTTAAGATGTGGAACATCTATTGTAGCGGTCAACAAGCACATCACTTTAAAGTGAAGGAGAACGATTCCGAATATCCATATGATCATTAAGTGCATGCTGCATTGTTGGTAGGACCGTCCGGTACGTGTATATTGTTATTAAAATTTGAGACATAAAACCACTAGTTAATATGACCAATGATATATTATTTTGAATGAATCATCGATGTAAGTTTTGATTTCTAGCCTTTGTTTCCAACATATGATCCCATGTTTTGTTTTTCCAACCTACATTCTACCCGATAACCTACCGGTGCGGTTTAACCATATCTCGTTAGTTATCAGAGTATTGAACATATAACCTCGTCTCGTTTTACTCTTGTGACTAACGTTTTAGATTTAATTGTATTTGATCTCGCTAGTAACAAAATATTGGTATCTGATTTTTTATGTTTTGAAAAATACGTGTTATCTTAATCAGACTTATTATTCGTTTTTTAATCGGGACTGCATCCTGACCAAACCTTGAACATTTTAAATACCTTGAACATTTTTATTTAAAATGAAACTTGAAACCATTTCATATTTACATGAATATTTTTATTTAAAATGAAACTTGAAACCATTTCATATTTACATGTCTTGAACTCCTACTAAAGACTTTTGATGTATGATCTTGTTAGTCAGCGGGTATTGATATTTGATTATGTTAGTTAAAAGGGTATTGGGAACCAAAACTTTAGTTTAATAATATGTTTTCACGCATGTTTATTAAGCATTATACTAACCTCACATATTACACTCAAAGAAAACAAAAAGAACAAAGTACACTACACCGCCGGCGGTGTAAAAATTCCGGCGAAACTCCACTTCACCACACTGGCAGCGAAATCGCCGGCGCCGGAGCAAATTTCAGCAACTGTTTCGACCGAAGCCAGGGTTTCACCTCCACAACCGCCTGAAACACCTTCAGATCTCCATTCCTCTTCTCAACCGTCTCAACCTTCAAGTAATACTTCATCCCCGCCACCACCTGCTTCTCCGCCTCCACCACCTGAGAGAACACCAGATCTCCGTCGTTATTCCCCGCCGTGCTCCGCCGCAGGCGATTGTACTCCTCCACCGAGTACCTCCCCATCTCCTGAATCTCCTTGTTTGTTTTCACATCAGGTACTTTCGTCCTCCCTCCCAGCAGTCCGTTGCCGTTGGCTGCAAAACTTGAAGCTAGAATCACAATTGAGAAGGTGAGTATTGAGAGATTTGGCATCGTGATGATTGATGATTGATGATTTTGAGTGAAGTGGGTGGTGGTGGTTATGTAGAGGGAGAAAGCGGTGGACACGTAGATGAAGACGACGGAGTGGCAGCACCACCGGTTGCCGCGTTTCGGAGAAGACGACAAAATGTGGCAGTAGAGTTTTGTCGATTATCAGATGGATTTCTGCTTTTCTTTTTTTATTTATGGTTCGTTTATTCGTTCGATGTTTGTCGTCATTCGTCTTTATCCCTTTTTTTTTTTTTGACGTCCGATGATGGTTTCATATTGTTTCCTAAGGGTTTAAGCAGCATCTTGTACAAAATATATGGTTAGATTACATTCTTTTTGGATCTTACATGAGCTTAATTCAAGTATTTGATATGCTCAACATCTAAATAGCGTGTTGATGTTATTTTTGAACGGCAATATTTTATAAAAACAAAGACCACTAGCAAGATGCTAGGGTCAAAATGAGAATGCTGTGAATTTTACTTCCTCTATGACACTCGGACATCAAAATTAATTGAGAGTTAAAAATGAGACAATTTTGAGCTTTTCAAATCCCTCAAAGTGCAGCCACAGTAATAGCGTATATCGCTTTCTTTTGCTTAATTCCTATCGACAACTCAAAGGGGCATGGAGGAGATCCATAACAGATGCTATTACTCAATTCAATTCGGATCCACCTGAGGATGTGAGCCTACACAGCAGATGCGAATAGTAGACCCGATGACTTTGTCATCTGCAAGCATGGAGAACATTCCAAAAAGATAACATTGTATATAACGCTGGAAAACGGTGCTTATAGGGGACATCTCAAACCAATGAATCTAACCAAAAACAGATGGACTCGCCTACGTCAACTTCAACTTTAACGAGGTCGTCAATGTTAATGTTCTCCCTATACAGATCCTTCTCAATACTTATCACATGCTTCCAAACCCCAACAATAGAAGCTTTACATGACGCATAAGAATGTTACTGCATTTGACAGTGAACGGCTTCAATCGTCTTAACCCACAAGGAATCTTTCTGCGTGTAGAACTTCCATCTCCAATCTCCATTTCGCCACTAACGCTAGATTTGCATCCCAGATTCTACCAACCTGCGCCCCCACCACCTGCGGGCAATGACTCTATCCTAGGACACCCAAGAATTGGTCCATTGTTGGGAGCCGAATGCCATGAATTACCCCAAATTGATGGCACTTTTAATTGTGACATGGAAAGCCTCCATCATGAAGATGAATAGAAAAGGCGAGAGAGGATCACCCTGATGGAGGCCCCTATAAGCCGAGAACTCAATAGTAGGAGAACCATTGATAAGAATAGAGGATCGAGCGGAAGATAAACAATTACTGATCCACTGTCTTTAGGAAATCCATTTGTTCCGTATTCGAATCCAAAAATTCCAATTCACCATATCATAAGCATTTTCAAAATCCACGTTAAAAAACAATGCCTTTCTTTTGATAGCCTTTAACCAAGAAAGACACTCATTAACAATCACATCGACCAACTGTGAATAACTAAACATGAAAAAAGTATGACATATCACATGTGAACTAGAGTTCTTTGTAGAAATTTTAAAATAAACAAGAAGAAAAATATAAGTCCAACACATACAAAAACACACATAGACGCACAAACACATAGACATGTGTATAGGGGATAGTTCATTTGACAATTCACTTTAATTTGGTGGAGAACTCGTCACGCTTTAAATTTAAACGTCTATAATTTTTTCTTGCGTTGTTTTTTTTAAAAAGCATCACTAAACAACTCAAAACCTTCCGCTACTCGTGCGTTGTAACCAATCTATTTTTGTCAACGTCAAAAAAAGAAAGTGCATATATTATAGTACTCTAAACGTGTTTAGAAGTTTACTCGAATGATTTCGTTAGGCTTGATTTTTATTTCTCTTCTGCATATAATACTTTAACTACATATATGTAATATGATATGTAATATATCATACTACATATATGCATCACATTATATTATATGTACGTTGCATCATAATACTATATATATGCAGGATTTAAAAATCATCTCACATTAATTTTTTTTTAATATACTAATATTATACTCAAATTAAATACAAAAAAATTGTGATTTAATGGTGTAATTTTTTTTTGAGAAAATAATAATGTATATATGACGAGTTATTAAGTTCTCAAATTGAAAAGAGTTGTCAAGAGAACCCTCCGTACACACACACACACACACACACACATATATATATAGGGGAGGATTCCTAAGAAAACCAATAGTTATGTGAAAACCAAAGAAAACCACGGAAAGCAATAACATAATTCAAAATTTTTTTGTTATTTTAATTATTAAAATGTTATTTAAGTGTTTGGTGTATATGTGTTGAGCATACATACGAAAATGAAGAAACTTACGTATACGTAACATTATGTCGAATGAAAAATGGTTACGTATACGTAACCTATGTGTGATGTATGTGTAAAACCATGCTACGGTTTTCATTTGATCCATACCTTTATTCATATATACTCACACATATATATAAAGGGTAGTGATAAAAAATTTATAAATTATGTGATCGTTTTCATTGGTTTTCTCTAGCTTTCTCATAACTTTGTGGTTTTCTTAGGATCCCTCCTCTATATATATATATATATATATATAGGGGTTGGTTAAAATAAAAAAATATATTTGGCTAAAAAGTCTAAGAAAAGATCTTAGCCACCTATTTAATTAATCAATGGTTAAGATCAAATTTTAGGCATAAAAGTGGTCCTAATGGTAGTATGGGAAAGTCACTTTTGTTGACTTTTTTTTTCAAATTCTTCCACTTTATTTAAACGTTCGTAACTTTTTTATACGATTTTATTTTTTAAAATTAATCGCACCATAAAATTAAGCGTTTTATCCTCTTTAATTTGAGTATAGTATTGCAACACTTTTGTGTTATTTAACGTTAAGATAACACATTATGTGCTGTTGTAGGGTAAAACAACACATTATGTGCTGTTGTGTGGTAAAACAACACATTATGTGCTGTTTTAGGGTAAAACAACATATTATGTGTTGTTTTAGGGTTAAAAAACATGCTATGTTCTGGTTTAGTGTAAAACATAATGTTTTGTATTGTCTAATGTTAAACTTCACTTGAAATCATTCTAAAATTGTATTATTTTACGATAAAATGGTATATTCTGTGTTGTTTTCATGATAAGAAAACACTTTATATATTGTTTTAGGTTATATATTGTTTTACGGTAAGAGATCATGTTTTGTTTTGTTTAGTGTAAAGAGATTATATAAAACAACATAAATTTATGTGTTGTTTACAGTAAAATAACATAGAACTGTTTGTGCTGTATTTCATCAAAACATGCGTCAAACAACGCAGTTGTGTGCTTCTTCGCGTCAAACAGCAGTTGTGTGCTGCTTCGCGTCAAACAGCACAGTTCTGTGCTGCTTCGCGTCAAAAAGCACAGTCTCTGCTGCTTCGCGACAAACAACACAGTTTTGTAATGTTTGGCGTGGGTTTCGAATAAAAAAATGAATGTAATATTAAACGACCTTTGTTCTAAGTTGGTTTTAAATTAAAATTATATTTAGTTTTGATCAGAATACACAGATGTAGAAGAATAAATTGATTTATATTGAAATTGGATTGAGTTTTAATTGAATGAAATCAAAAACCTAAAAAAAAGATGAATAAAATCAATTGAGATAAGAAACAGATTGAAGAAAATAAAAAAAACTAATTTTGGTGTTGTTTATATGTTGCTGGTTGTTAAAGACAATATTACCCTTTCTATTCTATTTAAATTTTGTCATGTGTCAATTCAATATTGCTTTTTAAGTTTTTTAGGCAAATAGTTTTTTTTATTTGAACCACCCCCTACACACACACACACACACACACACACACACACACACACACATATATATATATATATATATATATATATATATATATATATATATATATATATATATATATATAGGGGAGGGATCCCCTGAAAACCATATTATAAATGAAAACCATAAAAACCAGTGGTTACATATATGTACATTCATGTTACAAAGTGTACAACTAACAGTTACATACAAGTATGGGTTGTATATATGTAAGTACGTGTTAACATGTGTACAACTAAGAGTTACGTACATGTAGCTATTACAAGTTACGTATATGTATCGTTTCGTCATCATGGACGTTTCTTTGAGTTTATATGAAAAAATATATAATGAAGTTGAAAAATAAGGTTGAAGTTTACTCAAATATACTTTAAACAATTAGAAAGTTAAATCAATTATAAATTATGTGATTGGGTAGTGGTGGTTTTCACGGTTTTTAATTATAAATATAGTTTTCATTTGATCCCTCCCCTATATATATATATATATATAGGATAGAGAACGAATGTTAACCCATTTTTATTACGATAACTCATTAACCAAACTAGTGGTACACAGCAGGCCACGTTATCACTGTAAGTTAGAGTTACAGTGATAAACTAGTAGTCCACAATTAACGTTAAATTTAAAAAAAAAAATATCTAGAAGATTATACTTGAATTAAAGATATTAAAAAAATATATTAAATGGTGTAATTTGTATAAAAAAAATAACATCATACAAAAAAGTTAAGACGGTTTTAAAAAAAGGGTGAAACTTTTTAAAAGATGGAGGGAAAATTGTTACATCAGTGGTGTAACGCGGTGTAAAATTAGTTACACTACATAATCATGGTGTAAGTGCTTGTTACATTAGTGTTAACGGGTTATTGCAATAAAGGTGGGTTAACAACCGTTCCTTACCCTATATATATATATATAGGAGGATCAGATATAAACACATTGTAGTCTAAAAACTATAGGAACCAACATAATTGTGCCACGTGTCATAAGTATTAATTACTCATTAGGGGCATTATTGTCATATACAAATCAGGATATTTTCGGAATTTCATAAAATCATGTAACTATTTATTATTTTAAATTTTAAACGTTGATTACTCAAATTATATATTTATTTATAATATATTGAAGTTGAAACATAAATACGTTTGATACATATTTATATAAAATATAATATCAAATATACTAGTCCAAAACATAACATGATTTATTTACGTATATTCACATAATAACATATTACTTTTGGCCAGAATAGGATCACATATGTTTAAAGTAACACAACATATATAGAAAATAGCAAATCGTAAGCATAATGTTTATCAATTTTTTTGGCATTATAAAGTGATGTTTTAACATTTATAATGTGCTATTTTTATTAAATGCTATTTTTGGGACTTAATAAGTATTATATTTATTTTTAATCAGTGTTGTTTTGGTATTATAAAGCATTGTTTTTTCATTTATGAAGTGCTATTTTTCTGACTTAATAGTTTTAATAAACATGATAACAACACTCTACAGAATGTATAATAGCACAGTTATATCGCAATTATCGCCCTTTTTCCATATAATTAGCACTTTTGTAGTGGGTAACATTTTTTGGTGTTGCTTTTATTGTATGATTGTCCGATAATAAAAAAGTAAAAAAAAAAGTCATTTGTATTTTGTAATGACACTTTTGTGTTTGATCAAAGCTAGTTTTGTATGTTTTTAAAAGTTGTTCATCTTAAAAAAAATTTATAATAACACTATTTAATTTTTATAATAGCACTATGAATTTTTTTTTGGACGGCAAATATGCGACCCTGCTTCGAAGAATATGTGTTATCTTAATCGGGCCCACCTATTCGTTTCCCAGCACTATGAAATTTTTAGTATGTAAAACTACAGAATAATAGCACTATGTTATTTTTTAATAGCACAATTGTACAACATATTTTTATGAACTTCTTTAAAAACGTCATTTAAAAAAATAAAATATAGCAATAATATACAAATACTAAAAATTAAAAAATGATTAATTTTGTAACATATTTTGTTTTAATACAAAACATATACAAAATTAATTTTAGTTTTAAAAGTCGGATGGATTTATCATTATTGAAAAAATCAAAATTTAGATTATTTCCTTTTCTTAAGGAACTTGCAGTTATATCGTAATTAATGATGGAAATATTTATTAAAGTGCCCTTAGTGCCATTACATATTAGTCAAATTAAATATTGATGAGTTGTAATCAATCATAGCTCTTAATCCATTTAATTAACACACTAGATCTGTTCTCACGTTTTTAGATAGCATGAGGTTTGTACTAGAACCATCATCTATATATATATATATATATATATATATGGAAGAGATCATATGTAAACTACTGAAATTGTGTAAACCAATAAACCAAATCTCAATCACTCATTAAATTAAAATCAATAGTCCAGATTTTTTAAAATAATAAGTATATTTTGGTTTAAATGGTGGGTCCTACACACAAAAGGACAAAAAAGGGCAAATAGGTCATTTTATATACCTTTTGAATCTAGATTTTTTAAATTAACAATCACACACACCACCTACTCATTTCCACCACACACACACACTCTCTTTACAAACTAAATCTTATCTCTCTCTCTCTCTCTCTTTGTTTTCTCTCTCTAAAATCTAGCAGCAGTGTAGCAACGATGGGGACGATGGCTAACCACCATCTACAGAAGCAGCTGCGATGAAGACAGCGGCGACGGCGGTTGCGATAGTGGTGACGGCGACGGCAGTTGCGATGGTAGGGATGGCGTCTCCCACGATAAACCGGTGGTAATCTCTCACTCATTTTCCCTCTCTAAAAAATTGTAACAGTGGGTAGATGGTGGCTAACCACCATCTACAACGGCGGTTGCGATGGTGGTGACGACGTCTCCGACGACGGGCCGGTGGTAATCTCTCTCTAAAAAATTGCAGCAGTGGGGCGACGGTGGCTAACCACCATCTACAATGACAGTTGCGATGGTGGTGACGATGTCTACGACGACGGACCGGTGGTAATCTCTTTCTAAAAAATTGCAGCAGTGGGGCGACGGTGGCTACAACTGCGATGGTAGCGATGGCGGCTGCGATGGTGGTGATATTTGTCTAGATCTGGGTTGCACGTGTGCGATGGTGGCGATGACATCTCCAACGATGGACCAGTAATTTTTTGTTGGTGTTTAAGGTTAGATCTAGGTTTTTTTATTGTTTTAAAGCATTTTGTTGGTGTTTAAGTTCAAATCTGAGTTTTTTTTGTTGTTTATATTTTTCTAGATGTTGGTTACATATTTTTTAGATCTGAGTTTTTCTTAATTGTTCATCATAATTTAACTTCGTGTTTAAGGTGGTTTGCAAAACGGTTTCTACATCCAGTTGCTGTGTCCATTTATGATTATTTTTACACATGTTTATATATATTTTTGATGTTAGTTAGATCTATTTTTACTATATTTTTTGAATATAAATACTGGTATTTTTTATATAAACATGTGTAAAGTGAGTTTTACACATGTGTAAACCGAATACACAAATGTGTAAACTGAATATACACATATGTAAACTTAATTTTTTTCAGATTTATATTTATATACTTTAATTAGATGCTGATTAATGTTGCATTGTTTTTCTTTTTCAGAACATGTTGAATTGTCCAGATTTGAGATGTGAGCAAAAAATAATCAACAAAGAAGCATGCAGATTCTTTTTTCTAATTTTGTAAATATTTTTTTGCTTTTAGATGTAGATTCTTTTCTGATTTTGTAAATATTTTACTCATGTTAACTATTTATAATTATCTTTTACACATATGTTAAAGCATTGAGAACCATGTGTTAAACTATTAGATTATCTTGTTAAAGTATTGAAAAATATATGTTAAATTACTAGACTATCTTGTTAAAGTATTAATTAAACTATTCACACATGTGTTAAAGTACTCAAAACAATCTTTTACACATGTGTTAAGATACTGAGAAAATATCAAATAACTAAAACATAGGTTATTGTGTTAATAAAATATTAAAAAATAATACACATGAAAAGGAGGGAAAAAATTTAAAAGGACTAAAATGCCTTAACATTAAATTTCTTTTTTTAATAAAACATGACATGTGTCAAAATATAAGTGGTGGAAATGGTTTATTGGTTTACAAAATTTCTAATGGTTTACAATTGAATCTTCCCCTATATATATATATATATATATATATATATATATATATATATATATATAGGGAAGAGACAAATGTTAACACTCTGTTATTGCGATAATCCGTCAAACCAATCAAAATCATTATTATTATTTTTAAATAACATTATTACACATATATACAACAATATTTTATTATTATTTATATATGTAAATTTATAATTGTAAAAGAATTAAAAAAGATGTAAGTTACACTTACACTGGAAAATATTTATAAATAGTTGTAGGTGTAAGTGATTTACACAGGTCTTTAACTTTTACACGTATACAAATATAAACATAATGTTCTATATATATATATGTGTGTGTGTATTATGCAGGTAATCTTATTGTATCTTATATATATATATTGTATCTTATATTTATATCTTTATGATGTAATCTTATTATATTCTATATCATGTATATTGTGTTTGTTTTATGTGTTGAATAATATAAGTACATTGGATTTCATATTCACAATCACTATGTATATATACCTAGAGGTATAATACTTTCATCTTAATTTCTGTCTTAGAAAAGTTTTTAAAGAGAGGCTATGAAAAACATCTCCATCTTGTTCGTCTTTCTATTTGCAAACATAATTACTTCATCTTATGGTAATTTTGTATTTTATTCATATTTATATTTATATTTTGTTTTTTTATTAATCAAAATCATTAATTTTATTATTTAAAATGGCCTTTATCTGACTATAGGAAACGAGCTGCCAAGCGAAGTAAATGAAGTTTGTACGCAAAAATATCTCATGTTTTGCTTCAAATTAGCATGTGATCAAAAATGCAAACGAGAATGGGATAAAGTTTCAAATGGAAAGTGCAAGAATGCCTTTGTTTGTATATGTACTAAACCATGTTGAAATGAAAATTAAAGTAATTTTGATCAAAGTAAAAGTTGTAGTAAATAAATTGTGTGAATACGATTGCATAAATTTTTCAAATTTGATAAAGTTCTAACTTCAATTCTAGCTAGTAGATAAATGTGACACTTGCATTTTAAGTGTGACCAGCACCATGAACCAAAAGATTTAGTAATTGTAGAAAACTATAAAGGGTGAATAGTTTTATCTTTTTATTTAGCAAAATTCTTTTAAGTTATTACATAGTTGTTTGGAAACTTATGCATGAAAGATCACTTGTTATTATATGCTAATAATTAATAAGCAAACATGTAAAGAGTTTAGGGATAGATATATACAACTGATTTATAGAGCAAATCCACTCAACTTTATCTCCTAGATCTTCAATCGAGATTTTGCTCCACTAATTGTTTTTTTTAAATGGTAGGGATCAAAGACACATAAACGTTTAAGGGGCTATTTGATTACACTGACTCAGTAATATCTGACTGAGTCAGAAGCTGACCCAGTTAGAAGTTCTGACTGGGTATGCATCTGATTGAAACTTGGCTGTTTGATTCAGTATCTGACTAGAACCAAAGTATTTAAGTAACAAAACCCACCGGAGTCACACCACCGGTCGTAACCACCACACCACCACCACAACCACCACTGTCACCGTACACATTCCGACCACCACCGCAATCCACCGCCCTTCGCCAACGTCGTCCGCTGAACCACCACTGCCACCGTCGTCCGCCGAAGTCGGAACCACCACACCACACCGTTCGCCGCTTCCCACACCACACCACACCCTTCGCCACCGTTCGCCACAGTCGGAACCACCACACCGCACCACCACCACAACCACCCTCCGCCGCTTCTCCGCCTCCAACTCCTCCACCATCGGCGAGTGGCCGAGTCGCGAGGGGGAGGGGGCTCTGCGGGTCGCGAGAGGGCTAAGGAGACCCGGTCAGCTTATTTTGTTTTCTGGTTTGGGTCAGCTAATTGGACCCGGTCAGCTTGAAACGAAGCGGTAATCAAACGGGCTGACCTGCTGACCGAATCAGCCGGTCAGCCGGGTCAGCCCGGTCAGCCGAAAACAAACAGCCCTTAAGTAAACACCTTCTTTAACACACTATATCAAGGTAGTGGCCTTTACACTTCTTTAATACCTTACTATGTCAAAATCTATTATAATAAAAGAAGGTTTTAAGATAACACTTAGCATAATTCTAGACTATCTAATTCTAATTTTCCCCCTTCTCTCTCCTATTAAATAACTACATTAAATACTAATTATATTATTTAATTTTTATAAGATTAAAAATAACTTTTTAATAAATTAAGAAAGAGATATTTTTATAAATGTAACTTCTAAAGAAAAAAACTGTAAAAATGCGAAAATTTTCTAAAATATCAAACATTTTAAAATTACAATATAATTTAAAATCGGACTTTTTCAAAAATATTTTTTATAAAACAAAATAATTAAATTTTGGAGTTAAAATAAGGAAATTTTAAAATTTAAATCTTTTAAAATGTTTTGTCTTGAAACAGATTGTTTAATTTTTTCTAACAAAAACAAAAAAGGTTTAAAAATAAAAGTTTAAAAAAGTAATATTATTATTTTATTAATTATATCCTTACTCATATATAATTTCAATCATATATCATTTTAAAATATTATTTATAATTTATAAATATTCATAACTAATTATTTAATATTTATTAATTCAACACGTGTAATACACGGGATACTAACCTAGTAGTGAGATAAATTTAATATATATTATCTCAAAATTGTGAGATAAAATTTAATATATATATATATATATATATATATATATATATATATATATATATATATATATATCAATATAGTGTTTATCCTCACAACTCAACACTATGATAAAATAATGTTCTTTCTCTACAAACAATCACCAAAAAAAGACACTGAATGTAAAATACAAGCGTGATTAAAGATAGAAACTTGTAGCACACTTTTTTTTTCTTGTTCTTCTTGATCTTGGATCTTTGATTTTCAATCTCTCTATTTAATGTGATGTTAGAATCTTAGTGAAATTAAAGAGATGTATCTGTGTATGTGAAAGAGTTTTGAGTAAAAGGGATGATGAAAAATATTGTTAAAGTCTTTTATCTATAGACACAAGACAAAAAAACCAGAAGATGGCAACTGTCATATGACAGTCGATCCTGCAGCCGATTCACGTGTCATGGGTCGCATGGACAACCATATATTTTTCTATTTTCTTGTGAACTTTATGTATTGTTACACCCACACTTTTAATCTATTTTTATATATTTTATCAAGTTTTTTACTCTCAATATAGGTGCATTTGACTTTTTGATAGCGCATGAGTTTATGTAAAAAAGGTAACATTACTTTAGGGGTAAATTTTTGGGGTGGTTTTGGATATCTTTTGGGCCGTTTTGGATATCTTTAGAAGTGGTTTTAGTTAGGGCGGTTTTTGAGGAAATAAAGAAGCTGACAATCCAAATAGAAACATGTACGATAGCCAATGACCAGGTGATTAATATAAAGTGTGAATATTAGGACACATCAAATTTATAAATTAACACCTTAAAATTATAAATTAACACCTCAAATTTTTATACGGGTTGTAAGTAGAGAGAAGTGAGAAAACCAATTATTAAATGGCCTAGAATGGTAACAAATGTCCGGATTTATTTTTATTATTAGTATAGAGATTCTAATTTGCATTTTGCCCTAATTAATATGCATAAGATGTCATCAGTATAAATCTATTCATTTTCATGGAACCCCCTGATCCTTTGCAAATTTAAGGTTGCCCATGCCATGAAGTGTATATGTATAAAATTGTTATACCTGATATAAAATTGTATAAAATTGACTTTTGCAGATCCACTTTCTTACCTATATCTAGAACGATGATGAAGATGACAAAGAGGATGTTCCAAATCTAGTGCCAAATCATTACGATTCTGTATTATGTGTTTTTCATCTTCGATTCTATCCGGTTCAAAATGGTTTAGTTCCAGATTTGATGGTTTTTAGGCATGTTTATCGAGTAATAGTATACCTCATAAAAGAAAATGTTATTTTCATTTAATTTACATTAGCTTGCATTGGTTTACATTAAAAAAAAAACGTTAGTGGTGTAATTACATTGGTTTCCAAATTGGTTTACAAATTGGTTTACATCGGTTTAACTTTGTTACAGAGGTGTAGTTTTGTTATTTTGGTTTTGTTATAGTATTGAAATTTCATTATAGTGTTGTAGTTACATGGTGTAATGTCGTTTGGTTGTTAGGTTGTAGTAATGAGGATGTTACTGTTAGTTGGAATAGTGTAATATTGGGTGTAAAAGTTTGGTACATTAGTGCAAAATTATATGGTCTAATGTTGTTTGCAAGATTACATGGGAATTTAACAATGTAGCTTGTTGTTTTTGTTATAGTTTTGCTACAGGTTACAATAGTGTAACATTGTAATATGATGTAATTACGTACGGATGAAACTTTTTTTTGCAATATTATAGTAGAGTTAAAGAGAAAAATATGATTAGTTTAATTGTGCAATTTTTATAAAAATATTATAATTTATAAAAAATTATGAATGCTTAAATAAAAAGGGAGAAAAATTTTTAAATATAAAGGAAAAAAATAGAGATATATAGAGATGATTATGTTTTTGTTAAATCTGAATTTTGATGGATTTATTAAATTATCTTTATTCCCTTTACTATTGAAAAAATATTGAAAAAATACAAACCGTATAAATATATTCGTCGGAAAGAAATAACGTTAAGAAGAAGCTCCTTCGTCCCCACTTCCATTTCAAAATTCATCTTCATCTTCATCTTCCAACGGCTACATCTTTCTCTCTGGATCTCTCTCTCTCTCTCTCATACACACACACACACACACTCATTGTTCGCTGGATTAGGGTTTGAAAGATGAAGCATTTTATGCAATCAAGAAGCCCCATTTTGCGAGAACGTTCGTCTGATCCTCCACCACAAAACCCTAGTACAATGAAGCAGAATCGATCGTCTAATCGGAAGCACAAAGCGAGCAAAGAAAACGCTCCTCCGTCGGAAAACACTCTTCCAGATCCAAAGCCCTCGCCGTACGGTGCGAGTAAACTGAAATCGCCGCTCCCGCCGAAACCCCCTTCTTCCAACCCTCTGAAACGGAAGATTGGGCCTGATTTTCATCCGGAGAATGGTGCTTGTGGATCTAATGATTCAGGGGTTAAGGTATGTAAGTTGTTGAATAATTTTTGTTAGCTGAAGGTCTGAATTAGTACATGAATGGGTTGATGTATAGGGCGTTATGATTTATGATCTTTAATAATATTCGAAATCCTGGGAGTGTTATTGCTAAATACTTGAATTAAACTGATTATTTGACTGGATATTGCAATTTTTTCCTAATGATTCAGTGGTAAGGTCTTATACATGTTGTTTTGATGTGGTGTGATGGCTTTTATTAGGTTATAGTGAGAATGCGTCCGGTGAATAATAATGAAGAAGAGGAAACTATAGTCCAGAAGACTTCTGGTGATTCGTTGTCAATGGGTGGGAACCAATTTACTTTTGATCATGTAGCAGATGTAAAATCAACTCAGGCAAGTAGATTCTTTTTTGCTTTCAATTTCGTGTGTCAGATTTTTGATGATTTGTTTACATTTTTTCTCAATGTTTGTTGCTTCAATTTGTCTTTCAGATTGATATATTTGAGGTTGTGGGAGCTCCTCTTGTTGAAAACTGTCTTGCTGGATTTAATAGTTCAATATTTGCATATGGGCAGGTATTATTTTGTCTTCTCGCACTTTTTTCACCATTTGTTATATGGTTTTTGTTGCTATATGTGTTAATTTGATTTGCCTAGACTGGGAGCGGAAAGACCTACACGATATGGGGACCTGCCAATACATTCTTAGAAGAGACCTCAAATAGTAATGATCAAGGATTGACGCCTCGTGTTTTTGCAAGATTATTTTCCCGCATAAATGAGGTGTCTATTTAATGTCGTATTTCTCATAGTTTCTGTTGTGAATTTGTGACAGGTTGTATATAAGAAAGTATGCCAGTGTAAATTTGTCTCATGAATTTTACTTGTGGTTTGCTTATATCTTATAGGAACAAAATAAGCATGTTGACAAACAACTTATGTATCAGTGTCGGTGTTCTTTTCTTGAGGTAACATGATCTGTAATTATCAAAAAGTGAACTTTATGTTGTCACTGTTATATTGATACCAAAACATATTATATGCAGATCTATAATGAACAAATCACTGACTTGCTGAATCCATCTCAAAGAAATCTTCATCTAAGGGAGGATACTAAAACTGGGGTGTATGTTGAAAATTTGACAGAGGAGACTATTTGCAGTATGAAAGACTTGACTCAGCTCCTCAAAAAGGTATTAAATTGGCCCGTGAGGTTCATGTGTTTTATCAAGGGTGTCTCATGCGTTTGATTAATAATCAAACAAATGCCTCAATTTTTTTGTAAGCAAGACATTGCCATTATTATGAGATTTAGAAAGTGCGCTCTTGTTAATATCATTGATAATTCTAAACAAGAATTTGACTAATAGTCGAACAATGGTATCAAACTATTCATTGAGTAGGAATGTAGGATATTCCCATTATTATGAGATTAAAAAAGCATACTCTTGGATAATATTATTTGTTAATTCTTAACAAATATGCAGGGTTTATCAAATCGGAGGACTGGATCAACTAATTTAAACTCTGAGAGTTCTCGCTCACACAGTGTGTTTACATGTGTTGTGGAGTCAAGTTGCAAGGTAATGAGATCCTAGGTATAGAGACTACATGTTCAAGTTATTTTACTTGCCTTGTATTGATAATAACATAGGTTAATATATATTATCATACCCAAATAATTTATTCGTATAAGGATGGCTATAATCATAGATTTCCGTTTCTGTAGAGTGAAGATGGTCTGAGATGCTTTAAAACGAGTCGAATGAATCTTGTTGACCTTGCCGGGTCAGAAAGACAGAAGTTAACTGGTGCAGCTGGAGAGCGTTTGAAAGAAGCTGGCAATATTAACCGTTCCCTTTCACAGCTGGGGTAAGTCATTTCATTTGGTTACATGTTAAAATGTATTTTTTAATATTGATTTGATTGCATTTATAATTTTTTTTTTCTTTTTGCTTTTGGATTTGCAGAAACTTGATAAACATTTTAGCTGAAGTCTCACAAACCGGAAAGCAAAGGCACATTCCCTACAGAGATTCTAAATTGACATTTTTGTTGCAGGAATCCCTTGGTGGAAATGCAAAACTGGCTATGATTTGTGCCATTTCTCCCTCTCAAAGGTAATGATACGATTGAAGGTGCCAAGTTTAACCCATTTCCTTATAAATGGGTTGTATCGAGTTATGTTCTTTTCCCCTGTAATGGGTCAAAAACGGTAAAAGAAAGGAACAAAAAAGGTAACAAATAGGTTGACCAGTTAAAAGTTGGCTAAGGTGTAGTTTTGTTGCACAAAAACTCCTAATATTTTTATACAATTACATAGATTATTATTTGAATATTATAATTTTCATAATCATATTTGACATACTAATAGGCGAAAAGTTTTAGTCAACTTGAACCCACTTGACCCGCTTCAAAATTACCCTTTTTGACCCCCAAACTGCTTTTCTTTCTGATTTCTTCCACTTTTCTAACATGAATGGAAAATCTATGATTCAGTTGTAAACATGAGACGTTTAGTACATTACGATTTGCCCAGCGTGCCAAGGCTATCAAGAACAAAGCAATTGTTAACAAAAAATTGCAGAATGATGTTAATACATTGCGTGAAGTGATACGCCAATTAAAGGTACATGTTTCTTTAACTTAAAGGTTTTCGTTTTATGTGCTTCAGCTACTAACTTTTGTGGACCCTATGATTGACAGGATGAATTACAGCGAATGAAGTCAACTGGAAACCAAGTTGGCCCAAGCACCGGCTGCTCAACAGGGTGGAATGCTAGAAGAAGCTTAAATCTTTTGAAATTCAGCCTCAATCGTCCAATGGTTCTACCTCATGTAGATGATGACGGGGACACAGAAATGGAAATAGTTCAAGAAAGTGAACGAATTGACGGAAAAGATTCTGAAGACACAGATGTTAGTATGCAAGAAGATATATCAGATCAAATTGGCAATCTTGAACAGACAGCTGTTCCAAATCTTGAAACCAATGAAGAAAATAAAGATTCTTTAAAGGTTGCTTCTACTCAAAATGGTTTAGGGGATTGTGTTATTACTAATTTTCCCCAAGAGTCATCTGAAGCATCCCCAGTCCTCAAGTCACCAACTTTGAGTGCTTCACCTATACCTGATAATAGCAGCAGGAAAAGTTTAAGGACTTCGTCAATGTTAACTGCTTCTCAGAAGGACCATTTGGAAAAATCTGGTCCTAAACCCTTTATTGACCGTCTGTCTGCCAGTCTCCGCCATGGTCTTGAAGTAATTAATAAACATAAAGAAGGTTCTGCTTTTACACAATCTTCATTCAGATTTTCATACAAACTGCTAGATAGTAATCCATTGTTGGTTAAAAAAGATGTTGGCGTGCAAGCTGTTCTTCAAGGGAATGAGTTAGGAGGAGAAAAGCCTATTGTGTATTTGTGCAGAAACTGCAAGTGTACAAGCTCTCAAGATGTAAAAGATGAAAACAATTGTTCAAACTTACAGTTAGTTCCTGTTGGTGGGTCACAATCGGCTGATAAAGACAAGCTGTTGGTTCCCAAAGTATGTATTTTTCTTAATATAAAATTTTGGTTATGTTTGCTTACTGTTTTTTGAGGTGGCAAAATGGGTAGGTCGTGCTGGGTTGGATAACAGGCTAAAAGGGCATAGCAAGTGGAACTATTAAATCCCGGGTGACCCTCTGTATCGGGATTGGAGGAATTGCTTAATTGGAATTTCTGTCAATCTGCCTTTTGTATAGCGTGGAAGTGGTTGTTTTGGCCTGAAACAGCTTTTCCCAAGTAAATCTGTAACCAACTATGATGATAAAACGTATATTATTTCAGTAATAAAATAATTTACGAGGTTATGCAATAAAAATTCAGCTTGGGCAGTTGGGCAACTTTCGACCAGGGTACTTTAAAGTTATTATTATTCTTTTTACCTGTTTGCTCTATTCAAGATAGACCATAGTCCAAATCGACTCATCATAATAAGTAAATGGGTCGAGATGACCACCTCTGATATTGCTGGTCATATCCTTGGTTAACATTTTATTATTCTGCAGGCAGTTGAAAAGGTGTTGGCAGGAGCTATAAGGAGAGAGATGGCATTAGAAAAGCTCTGCACTAGACAAGACTCGGAAATAAACCAACTTAATCATTTGGTATGTCTGTTTCCATTTCTAAATCCAAAACATAGATATAAAATTGATTTCGTTTTAACATTTCTAATTTCAAATCACTTTTATGTTACACCAGTTGCAACAATACAAACATGAAAGAGAGTGCAATTTAGTCATTGGGCGAATTCAGGAAGATAAAATTGCTCGTCTTGAGAGCTTGATGGATGGTATTTTGTCTGCTGAGGAGTTCAAGGCTAATGAATTGGTTTCTTTAAGAAGCGAGAATAAGGTATTGATTCTTTTTTTTCGTTTTGACTGTAAACTTTGTTGTGTTTCAGACTTTCAGTCTGTTAATATTTGACTAGAGTTGGCAAGAATGACTAGCCGCCAGGTTGTGTAGTTAAAAGAGGTTGAAACAGATCGTTTTTTGATTGGCAGGACTGGCTTAGCCGCTTAGTTTTTGATCCACTTTGGAAACTTCTTAGAATAAATAATATTAAATAACAATCATGTTCATAAACCAAACTCTTTAAGTAAATCGTTCAGGAGGTTGTATGCTTACAATTAAACTTTGGGTTACTTTCAACCTGTTCTCCTTTAAGCTTACATTTTTTTGTTTGATCATGAGATAGACACAATCCAAAACATCGACATAAGTAAATATGTTGAAATTGTCTATTTATACAGATTTTGAAGGAAAATTATGAGAACCACCCAGAAGTTTTAAGGACAGAGATAGAGTTTAAAAGATTTCAAGATGAATTAGAACGATACCAAAACTTCTTTGATTTGGGGGAAAGGGATGTATTGTTAGAAGAAATTCAAGATCTGAAATCTCAACTTCAATTTTATATGGACTCTTCATCTAAAAGTAGTAATGGCTTGCAAATAACCCATCAATCTGACCCGAATTTGGGTCCAGCTTTAAGCTCAGTACAAGAATCCGCTGATCAAAGAGTCGAAGCAGAAAGCAAATGGGTCTCTCTCGTAGAAGATTTGGAACTTAAACTACAAGAAAGCCGCTTGCTTGTTGAAAAACAAAAGCATGAACTTGAGATGGAAAGAAAATGTGCCAAAGAATTGAAGGATGCAATGCAAATGACCATGGAAGGGCATGCAAAAATGCTTGAACAATATGCTGATTTAGAGGAAAAACATATTAATCTTCTAACAACACAACGAAGAATTGAGGATGGAATTATTGATGTGAAAAAAGCAGCTGCTAAAGCTGGTGTTAAGGGGGCTGAATCTGAGTTTATTGATGCACTTGCAGCTGAAATTTCAATTTTGAAGGCAGAAAAGGAGAAAGAGAGGTGTTATTATAGGGATGAGAGTAACGGCCTTAAAGCCCAATTACAAGATACTGATGAAGCTGTAGTGGCTGCTGGTGAACTACTTGTTCGACTTAAAGAAGCTGAAGAAGCTGTTGCTGCTGCTGAGGTATTTTTCTGCTAGTTTCTTTTTGTTATTTTTATTAGTATATCCTTCAGCATGAAAATACTTTTATACTTGATGTTTACGCGTAGCTGTTTTTATAGATCATAGCTATTACTTTAGGTAACGGGTCAAAACGGGCACTTTCTCGGTACAGGACCCAGAAAGTTTTCCAACGCAGTTTCTGTTTTGTATTTTTGTATCTTACTGTAATTGTACATTTCAGGAACCATACTGATACGGCCCATATATACTTATTCATATAGAAATTATTTGTTTTTATATAATAATACATTATCCCTAGGAGTGCAAGTTACCTTTCATCATAAAGAGAGTTTAGAGAGGTCTAATGTTTATAAGGAGCATTTCCTTCATTGTAATTATTTGCATATGTTTTATCCAATTAACAATAATACATTCAAAATATGCAGGCGCGCACAAGGGAGGCAGAACAAGAGAAGGAGAAAGCGTACAAAGAGATAGAAAAGTTGAAGAAAAAACACAAAAGTTCGGTTTCTGAAATGCCAAAATATGACTGTAACAGCGCAGATGCTGACCAACAATGGAAAGATGAATTTGGCAATGAAGATAATGGAGAGTTGACTAAATTACCAGAACCCTCTTCTTTGTTATCTGGTTATGACACATGCAACTTTTAGGTTACAACTTTTACTTTGTGTTGTATTAGATTGAAGTTTCTTGTATAGCTTTCAGCATCAATTGTGAGGATCAATCTAGTGAACTTTGTGTCTTTAGTGAACTTTTTGCATAATCCAAATCCTGTAAACTCTATCTGATTCTCTTACAAACCATGAAATTGTCTTGACCATATAAGATTTTCACTTGTCTCAAGGGGATAGTTTGGTGGTAAATTGTGTACCCTACAACCAAGTGATTGTGGGTTCTACTCCTGCAGCATGTTAGGTGATTGTCTTTCTAGTAATAGGAATTGTTTTTAAAAAATATAATATTTTCACATTTCACTTTTTTGGTGCTGTTTATACAAACTAGATATGATTATAATTGTTGGTCATCTTCACTTTCATATAAGGGGAAATATAAAGCTCGGCTCACTAAAACCTGAATAGAGGCCTGACTCGTTAAACCAGAATCCATTAATGGCTAGATTGGTTGGCTTGGCAAAACCAAATACACACTTGGTCCGGCTTGATTACAATGACCCTATTCTTGGTTCGAAACCAGGTCCTAAAAGTAGGGCAAAACCTTATTCTAGGTACAATAATAAATAAAATTACATTGATGGTCATAAATTTAATTACATATGTGGTATCATGTTTATTTTTTTCTCTAAATATATTAAATCTATTGAAATGATCATTTTATCCTTTTGTTTGATTTTTTTTTCCTTCGAACTGATACCCCCATTTCCTATGATTTTCTTCTTCATTTCCCCCTCTTCTAACGTTTTATGTGCCTAACTCTCTCACACATGGCCTTCCCTGCATGCTCAAGCATCTTTCTTAAACGCTTTGTTTTTCTTAATCGGACATGCATTTTCACAATTACCACACTCGTCAAATTGAGATGATTCGGCTCTTGAAACTTCGGTTTGATGCCGGAACAAGGTCTACGATCATGTGGAGGTCTAGCTCGAAACATGCGGTGAGAATCAGGTAACATCGTTTTTTAATTTTATTGATTGAAAATAATCAAATATGTTACTAATACGTGAACAACATTTGTAATCTATTCAAAGAAATAATCAAACTTGTAATTTGAACACTACATGGATTATTTGCATAATTTGATCTTATATTTTTACGATGTGTAATGTATATGTAATTTTATTTTATAGATTCTAAATCTCTTAACATTTTGCCGTTTTGAGTTGAGTTTTTTTGTTAATTAATATTAAATTTCATATTCTAATGATGTTCTTATATCAGTTGTATTGCTGAAATGCATAGTAGATATTTATGAGTATATCGACTAAATTCTAGTGTGTTAATTCCATGATGTCAATCAAAATGATATGCTTGTTTAGTTTAAAAGAGATGATGAATGAACGATGTGTAATTTGCTATTTATATAAAACAATGACGGGTTAATATATTTTTTTAATATAAAGAGATTGTTTGATCATTTCACTATCTTTTTAATATCGACTGTTGATATAAGGGTTGAGAGAAATGATAATATCCGTTCGATTTTAAACCCTACAGGGTCGTGATGGGTTCTTCGACGTTGTATTGATTGTGCCCTGAACGCCGACAAGTCCTTTGGTTTTGTCGTGGCCGCTCGCCGCCGGTGCCGCTCGCCGGCGGTGCCGCTTGCCGATATCTTTTTGATGGCACATGTGTTAAGGACGTCGGTTCACTGGGTTTGGTTGGGTGTTTGTCTCAGTGATGGTTTTGATGGCGCATGTGTTAAGGACGTCGGTTCACTGGGTTTGGTTGGTTGTTTGCCTCAGTGCTGGTGGGTTTTGCCCACCGGAGAGTATTTTTTTTGGGTTTTCGTTTGATCAATAGTCGTTTTCATGGTCGATTTTCTAGGTTATTTTTAGTGTTGATGGTGGTTGTTGATTGCTAGCTTTTGTGACGTGTCTTGATTTTTGTCTGTGTTAGAACACATGAGGCCATGATGAGGCTGCATTAGAAAGAGATTAGGGTTGATGTGTTGCTAGCCGATGTTCATGCTTAATCAATTTCCAGTTGTACTTTTATGGGTTGTTGGCTGAAATGGTAAATTTATGTGGTTCATAGCTTTTATAAGATGCATGTGTGTTGATATCATGTTCCTCACAATTGTAGATGCATGTGTAGATTGCTAGCTCCTGTGATGTTAAATGTATGCTTCTGTGATGGTTGTTGTTGATGATAACGTGCTTGGGTTCATCTGATACCCTATCCAAACGGTTTTCTATTGGTGTAAGCCTTAATTATTTTGGGGACACGTACATTGAAACTCGATAGGCGATGCCCAAAAAATATTATGTTTTTGTTTTGGCTTGGTAAACGTAATGTTTGCAACCACAACAAATTTCTGTTCTTAGCCTTCAAACATTATTATTATTATCCTATATGTTAAATTGTGAATGTCATGAATGGTGGAGTGCAAAACTTTATGATTTCTTTACAAATGTTTGATGCACGTACAAGTTGTTACTTCATGCTAGGGCTGTGATGATAGAGCAAAAATTGGGTAGGTTGCTTTTGATGTGGCTATCGTTTATGGTTAGCAGCTGTAGCGGATCACCCGCTTTGAGTCTAACTCGTCAGACGCACAATGCGCGTCGGTTGAAACACCTAGTTGAAATTTAAGAAGCAAACTTGTAAATTAGTATATATGAAAACTTGAGAAGTTCTAGTTTAGTCTAAAATAACATTCATTTTGCATATGTTGTAGGCTCTAAGTTTTGAATAAAGTTTATATTAAAATGCTAGAAAAAAATAAACACTATACTAACAATATTTTCGAAATAAGAAAACATTATACTATTATCTAATAAATAAAATGTTATAAGTGAAGATTATTTTACGCTCAACCCAATGTTTATAGGCTTTTTTGTTTGATCATTATCTACTCTAATAAAACAAAATAACTATTGCCACATGTTATTTTTTTATATTATTCTTGTCACATGCTATCTTTTCATACTCTTCTTGTCATGTGTCAATATGATAAAAAAAAGTTAGCTATTTAATGATCATATATAAATGCTAAAGATATGATTTATATTTTTTTCAAATTATAAAACACAAGTTTATTAAATAATGTAAATCTTTAAAAACAAATAAATATGATTTTTTAATAGAAAGAAATTTTTTAATGACGTTTATAAACAAATTTTTTTAAAAATTGGAATGTTTAAAAAGTACTTTTTTAAACAAATGTTTTTAAAGACGAAAGTTTAAAAAACATTGTTACTACTTTATTACTTAAGGTAGTTTATTATATGTAATTCGAATCATATATTATCTAAAAATATTTAATAATTTTTAAATATTAATTAGTAACTATTAATTTAATATTTTAATTCAACACGTGTAGATCATAGGTTTCTAAACTATTGTATAAATATATCATGTATGTATTGTCTGTGGTAATGTTAATAAAATAAATAAGTTTCCCTTTTTATCTTTCTCTCTAGAGTAGAAAATTAAAACTTCAATTACTGGGTAGAGTTGATTTGTCGACTAAGAGGCTGTTTGGTAACATTTGAACCAGTAAGTACTGAATCATTAACAAGTATGACTAGTTAAGAGATTCTAAACTAGTAAATACTAAACTAGTAACTGCCGTTTTGTTGAATCTCTAAGTACGTGTGCAAAATGATTATTTTACATCTCTAAACTATTTTATGTTTAATGAAATGTATTTGTATGGTTAGATGTTTAAATGGCTGTAATGAATTATGGATAACTATAAAAAAATACAAAACATCATATAAAATTTAAATTACACATTAATCATTCAAAATCCATTGATACAACCTACTTATAATCCAAATACAACATACTAAAATCCAAATACAAATTTAATAGTTTCCTGACATTATTAATGTTTGTTATTCAAAACTAATTGATTAGCCATCTCGTCACGCAAAGAAGTCAACATACTCATTGGATCAATACTTTGTGAATCTCATTCTATATTGTGAACGAACTGACCATCACTATTTCTAGCTTGTATTTCTACAAACAAAGTGTTCTCTCATATGCCATAAATAAATGATCATGAATGTTGCATTTTTGTATAAAATTATAGACGTCGTATGCCAAACACAGTGTTCTCATCGTATGGTAGAAGTCGGGTTATAATCCAATTAGTAATTTTAACCTAATCGGCCAATTAGTCGCTGATCGATCAAAATCGGACCTAGGCAGACCTAGTCGGCCAAAAATCTGCAAAAATCCGTGATTCCGGCGAGATTCCGGCCAAAATCTGGGAAATTCCGGCTAAATTGGGAAATTCCGGCCAAATATGTGTACATATGTATATAACTAAACATTATATATATATATATATATATATATATATATTAAAGATATATGTCGGTTGCTACAGTAAATTTTTTTATTATTTTATATATGTTTCAAGATACAAATATATTGAGTAAAATTGACAAGGAAACAACTATCTATACGTTAGTCTACCGGTTTGTGCGCTGCTTCCTCACCAACCTCACCTGGGTTCTACTCCCAGGTAAGTATCAAGCTTGCTTTTTTTATGTGTTGACTTTGAGCCTGTAAGCCCATCAAATTAATTAATCGTTAGAGCTCAAGTCTATGAGTAATTTAATTTTGAATAAAACTTAAAGAAAATGATTATTTTTTTTTTCAAAACTCAAAAAGTAAAATTAAAATTAACTCTTTAATTAATTAATTTTGTAAAGTTTAAAATACTTATGTTTAAAATTAATTACACAAACGGTCCCTGTGGTTTAGTTAAAGTAACAAATTTGGGTATTAACTTTTTTGAGTAACAACTTTGAGTATTCTGGTTATTTTTTTGCAACACCTTTGGGTATTAAGTGTATCTGTCGTTTGTTTTTAACATATTACCCCATCACGTGCAAAAAACGTGAGGGTAATTTAGTCAATTTCAAAAAATAACTCAAAACTCAAATTTAAAACCCTTGCTTTTTTATGTTTTTTTTTCAGTCATCATCGTCTTCATCTACTTCAATCATTGAGTCCTAATAGCTTCAATTGACAACGGTTTTGTGCAAATGTGACAGAGCAACCATAATAAAAATCACTTGGACAAACAACAACCCTGGACAGTGCTTCTACTCTCGCCCACAGCCGGTAATTATTCTCAACCATTTGCATCTTCTAAATCCCCAATTACATCTTCATCTGCTTCCATCTTGTTACTTGTCTTGCAACGATCAAAGTGCAAATTTTTTGTTTGGATTGATCCTCCCATGTGTTCTCGTTCAGCTGAAATCATTCCAGGGTTGTTGAAAACAATGAACCACCTTGAAGCCAAAGTTAAGGCACTGACAGAAGAAATTGATAGGAAGAACAAGAAATTAATGTTAAGTTGGTTAATATTTGTAGTGTTTTAGCAAATTCCCCACCATGGTGAACCTCCATGCAAAAGAAGTCTAGATAATGATCCTTTCTTGCAAATAAGGGTTTTCATTCATACACTTAATGCAAATTTCTTAAAAGGTTGCCATATAAACAAAACATAGGGCTTGAGGGGTCACTTACTGTATACAACTTCGTAATCGAATGCTTTATTGTCATCTCTGATTGACCATCAATTCATTCTCTCCTTAGATTGATGATTTTGTTGGAGATGAAGAAAGGGTCTGTCATTTGCTCTTGTCGCTTAACACAAACATGAAGAAGAAGGGGTTTTAAATTTGAGTTTTATGTTGTTTTTTGGAATTGACTAAATTACCCTCACGGTTTTTTGCACGTGATGGGGTAATCCGTAAAAAACAAATGGCAGTTACGCTTAATACCCAAAGGTGTTACCAAAAGGTAACCACAATACTCAAAGTTGTTACTCAGAAAAGTTAGTACGCAAACCTGTTAATTTACTAAACCACAGGGACTATTTGAGTAATTAACTCATCAATTTTTAAGTTGTTTTTTTAACAACCATTTGATGCTTATAATCTATTAAAACAATATGTGATGCAAACTCTTTGTGTTTTCTGTAAATGTATTATTGTAAAGTGCTTATTTTACGTTTCAGTATACATTCATTAAAAACCTAAATGCACGTAATAATACAAGTCAAGAAGCACACACATACAAGTTGTCAAAGATGATCACGTGTTTTTTTAGTGTTTCAACATGAATATTTTTCACGTGGGTGACTACTAATTTTCAAGTCATTTAAATTTAGTCTTACAAATTTCAACATTCCCGTTACATCGCGTGGGTTTCCCCACTCGTTTTTATAAAAAGTACATATATTTTGGGATTTATAATAAGAAATTTTTTTAAAATGACATATTTTTAAAACATTTGTTTTATAACAAGATTTTCATTCTAATATAATAAAAAAGATTTCAATCATATGTTAGCTTAAAATATCAATTTGTAATTAATAAAATTTTATTTTATTTAATATTTTTTATTCAACGCTTGTAACACATAGGTATACTAAGGGGTTGTTTGATATATCTTACCCGGTCAGAAGGTGGTGACTGGGTAAGAGGTTGTTTCAAAACTGACCGGGTAAGTGGAAAAATAGGAATGGGTCAGTGGTGTTGGACCGGGTCAGACGCGAAAGAGTGCAAATCAAACACGCTGACCGGCCAAAATGTCTGACCGGGTCAGTGGGTCAGACATTTTGACCGGGTCAGAAGTAAATCAAACAGCCCCTAAAACTAGTCTATATATAATACTAAAATAGTAACTTAGAGGACACTTGTCACATTTATAGGCCCCCTTAATTTTATTTTTCACGCCTCTCTCTTCTCTTAAATAATTACCTAAATTAAAAAAGATTAAATAATTTTAACTTTTTTAGATTACAAATAATTTTTTAATAAATTAGGAAAGATGTTTTTTTATTAATGTTATTTTTAATAAAAGTAGTTTTTTATTAATTTAAAAAAAATCTTTTTAGAATGTTATTTTTAGAGATATAAATTTTTATAACATAAGAACTTTTTTTAAAACATTAAACAAAAATTATGAAATATTTAAAATTTATATTTTTAAAAAGAAAATTTTTATAAAATAAAATAATTAAAATTTGGAGCTATATAAGGAAATTTAAAAAATATATTTTTAAAACTGTTTCTTTTATAATAAAATATTAAAAAAAAACAAAAACAATTTAAAAACAAAAATTTTAAGAGTTGATATCATTATTTTATTATTTATAGTACTCACTCATACATAAATTTAATAATATTTTATTTTAAAATATTATTTAATGATTAATAAATTTTTTATTTTATTTAATATTTTATTTTTATTATACGGGTTTATTAAAAATAGTATACAATATAATTTTATAAATAACACAATTTATAATTTACTTCGTATAATATATTCGTCCGAAAGAAACAAACGTTAAGAAGAAGCTCCTTCGTCCCCACTTCCATTTCAAAATTCATCTTCATCTTCATCTTCCAACGGCTACATCTTTCTCTCTGGATCTCTCTCTCTCTCTCTCTCTCTCTCTCATACACACACACACACACACTCATTGTTCGCTGGATTAGGGTTTGAAAGATGAAGCATTTTATGCAATCAAGAAGCCCCATTTTGCGAGAACAATCTTCTGATAATGCACCACTAAACCCTAGTTCGATGAAGCAGAATCGATCGTCTAATCGGAAGCACAAATCGAGCAAAGAAAACGCTCCTCCTTCGGAAAACACTCTTCCAGATCCAAAGCCCTCGCCGTACGGTGCGAGTAAACTGAAATCGCCGCTCCCGCCGAAACCCCCTTCTTCGAATCCTCTGAAACGGAAGATTGGGGCTGATTTTCATCCGGAGAATGGTGGTTCTGGATCTACTGATTCGGGGGTTAAGGTACTAAGTTGTTCAAAGTTAGAACCCTACTTATTTGGGTTTCATGGAAAAGCTTGTAAGATCTGTAATATGATTATCAGCTGAAGGTTTGGTTTGAATTAGTACATGAATAGGGCGTTATGATGTTGATAATATTTAATTTTGTGAGGGTGTCATTGCTGAAATTAAACTGATTATTTGACTGGATATTGCAAGTTCAAATGCACATCTACATACCTAAAATGTAGCATTGTTTTTCCAAAAATATTCAGTGGTAAGGTCTTATATACATGTTGTTTTGATGTGGTGTGATGGTTTTTATTAGGTGTGGTGTGATGGTTTTTATTAGGTAATAGTGAGAATGCGTCCGTTGAATAATAATGAAGAAGGGGAAACTATAGTCCAGAAGACTTCTGACGATTCGTTGTCAATGGTTGGGCACCAATTTACTTTTGATCATGTAGCAGATGTAAAATCAACTCAGGCAAGTAGATTCTTGTTTTGCTTTCAATTTAGTGTTTCTGATTTATGATGATTTGTTTACATTGTTTCTCAATGTTTGTTGCTTCAATTTGTCTTTCAGATTGATATATTTGAGGTTGTGGGAGCTCCTCTCGTTGAAAACTGTCTTGCTGGATTTAACAGTTCAATATTTGCATATGGACAGGTATAATTTTGTCTTCTCGCGCTTTTATTACCATTTGTTATACGGTTTTTGTTGCCATATGTGTTAATTTGATACAATTTATATGATTTGCCTAGACTGGGAGCGGAAAGACCTACACGATATGGGGACCAGCCAATACATTGTTAGAAGAGACCTCAAATAGTAACGATCAAGGATTGACGCCTCGTGTTTTTACAAGATTATTTTCCCGCATAAATGAGGTGTCTTTTTTATGTCGTATTTCTCGTAGTTCCAGTTGTGAATTTTTGACAGGTTGTATACAAGAAAGTATGCCAGTGTAAATTTGTCTCATGAATTTTACTTGTGGTTTGCTTATATCTTATAGGAACAGAATAAGCATATTGACGAACAACTTATGTATCAGTGTCGGTGTTCTTTTCTTGAGGTAACATGATCTTTAATTATCAAAAAGTGAACTTTATGTTGTCACTGTTATATTGATACCAAAACATATTATATGCAGATCTATAATGAACAAATCACTGACTTGCTGAATCCATCTCAAAGAAATCTTCATCTAAGAGAGGATACTAAAACTGGGGTGTATGTTGAAAATTTGACAGAGGAGACTATTTGCAGTATGAAAGACTTGACTCGGCTCCTCAAAAAGGTATTAAATTGGCCCGTGAGGTTCATGTGTTTTATCAAGGGTGTCTCATGCGTTTGATTAATAATCAAACAAATGTCTCAAGTTTTTTGTAAGCAAGACATTGCCATTATTATGAGATTTAGAAAGTGCGCTCTTGGTAATATCATTGATAATTTTAAACAAGAATTTGACTAATAGTCGAACAATGGTATCAAACTATTCATTGAGTAGGAATGTAGGATATTCCCATTATTATGAGATTAAGAAAGTATACTCTTGGATAATATTATTTGTTAAATATTAACAAATATGCAGGGTTTATCAAATCGGAGAACTGGATCAACAAGTTTAAACTTTGAGAGTTCTCGCTCACACAGTGTGTTTACATGTGTTGTGGAGTCAAGTTGCAAGGTAATGAGATCCTAGGTATAGAGGCTACATGTTCATGTCATTTTACTTGTCTTGTATTGAAATAACATAGGCTAATATATATATATATATATATATATATATATTATATCATACCCAAATAATTTATTCGCATAAGGATGGCCAAAATCTTAGATTTCCATTTCTATAGAGTGTAGATGGTCTGAGATGCTTTAAAACGAGTCGAATGAATCTTGTTGATCTTGCCGGGTCAGAAAGACAGAAGTTAACTGGTGCAGCTGGAGAGCGTTTGAAAGAAGCTGGCAATATTAACCGTTCCCTTTCACAGCTGGGGTAAGTCATTTCATTTGGTTACATATTAAATTGTATTTTTTAATATTGATTTGATTACATTAATAATTTTTTTTTTCTTTTTGTTTTTGGATTTGCAGAAACTTGATAAACATTCTAGCTGAAGTCTCACAAACCGGAAAGCAAAGGCACATTCCCTACAGAGATTCTAAATTGACATTTTTGTTGCAGGAATCCCTTGGTGGAAATGCAAAACTGGCTATGATTTGTGCCATTTCTCCCTCTCAAAGGTAAATGATACGAATGAAGGTGCCAAGTTCAACCCATTTCCTTATAAATGACTTGTATCGAGTTATGTTTTTTTTTTAACCTGTAATGGGTCAAAAATGGTAAAAGAAGAGAACAAAAAAGGTAACAAATGGGTTGACCAGTCAAAAGTTGGCTAAGGTGTATTTTAAATGCACAAAAACTCCTAATATTTTTATACAATTACATAGATTATTGTTTGCATATCATAATTTATGTAATCATATTTGACATACTAATAGGCGAAAAGTTTTATGTTAACTTGAATCTACCGGACCCGCTTCAAAATTACCCTTTTGACCTGTTACCCAGTCTGTCGGATCCATCCAGTTTGCCCCAAACTGCTTTTCTTTCTGATTTTTTCCACTTTTCTAACATGAATGGAAAATCTATGATTCAGTTGTAAACATGAGACATTTAGTACATTACGATTTGCCCAGCGTGCCAAGGCTATCAAGAACAAAGCAATTGTTAACACAAAATTGCAGAATGATGTTAATACATTGCGTGAAGTGATACGCCAACTAAAGGTACATTTTTCTTTAACTTTAAGTTTTTCGTTTTATGTGCTTCAGCTACTAACTTTTGTGGACCAATGATTGACAGGATGAATTACAGCGAATGAAGTCAACTGGAAACCAAGTTGACCCAAGCACCGGCTATTCGACGGGGTGGAATGCTAGAAGAAGCATAAATCTTTTGAAATTCAGCCTCAATCATCCAATGGTTCTACCTCATGTAGATGATGACGGGGACACAGAAATGGAAATAGTTGAAGAAAGTGAACAAGTTCTTGACCGAAAAGATTCTGAAGAGACAGATGTTAGCATGCAAGAAGATATATCAGATCAAATTGGCAATCTTGAACAGACAGCTGTTCCAAATCTTGAAACCAATGAAGGAAATAAAGATTCTCTAAAGGATGCTTCTACTCAAAATGGTTTAGGGGATTGTGTTATTACTAATTTACCCCAAGAGTCATCTGAAGCATCTCCAGTCCTCATGTCACCAACTTTGAGTGTTTCACCTATACCTGATAACAGCAGCAGGAAAAGTTTAAGGACTTCGTCAATGTTAACTGCTTCTCAGAAGGACCATTTGGAAAAATCTGGTCCTAAATCCTTTAATGACCGTCTGACTGCCAGTCTCCACCATGATCTTGAAGTAATTAATAAGCATAAAGAAGGTTCCGCTTTTAAACAATCTTCATTCAGGTTTTCATACAAACCGCTAGACTGTAATCCCTTGTTGGTTAAAAAAGATGTTGGCGTGCAAGCTGTTTATCAAGGGAATGAGTTAGGAGGAGAAAAGCCTGTTGTGTATTTGTGCAGAAACTGCAAGTGTACTAGCTCTCAAGATGTAAAAGATGAAAACAATTGTTCAAACTTGCAGTTGGTTCCTGTTGGTGGGACACAATCGGCTGATAAAAAAAAGCTATTGGTTCCCAAAGTATGTATTTTTCTTAATATAAAGTTTTGGTTATGTTTGTTTATATATTTTGAGGTGGCAAAATGGGTAGGTCGTACTGGGTTGGATAACAGGCTAAAAGGGCATAGCAAATGGAACTATCCAATCACGGGTGACTCCCTTTATCGAGATTGGAGGAATTGCTTAATCGGCATTTCTGTCAGTTGGCCTTTTGTATAGATTGGACGTGGTTGTTTTGGCCTGAAACAGCTTTTCCCAAGTAAATCTGTAACCAACTATGATGATAACACGTATACTATTTCACTAATAAAATGATTTACGAGGTTTTGCAATAGAAATACAGCTTGGGCAACTTTCGACCAGGGTGCTTTTAAGTTATTATTATTATTTTTACATGTTTGCCCTATTTACGATAGACCATAGCCCAAACTAACTCATTCATAAGTAAATGGGTCAAGATGACCACCTCTGATATCTCTGGTCATATTCTTGGTTAACATTTTATTATTCTGTAGGCAGTTGAAAAGGTGTTGGCAGGAGCTATCAGGAGAGAGATGGCATTAGAAGAGCTATGCACTAGACAAGACTCGGAAATAAACCAACTTAATCGTTTGGTATGTCTGTTTCTATTTCTAAATCCAAAACATAGATATAAAATTGATTTTTTGTTTTACATTTCTAATTTCAAATCACTTCTATATTACACCAGTTGCAACAATACAAACATGAACGAGAGTGCAATTTAGTTATAGGGCAAATTCGGGAAGATAAGATTGCTCGTCTTGAGAGCTTGATGGATGGTCTTTTGTCTGCTGAGGAGTTCAAGGCTAATGAATTGGTTTCTTTAAGAAGCGAGAATAAGGTATTGATTCTTTTTTTCGTTTTGACTGTAAACTTTGTTGTGTTTCAGACTTTCAGTCTGTTAATATTTGACTAGAGTTGGCAAGAATGACTAGCCGCCAGGTTGTGTAGTTAAAAGAGGTTGAAACGGATCGTTTTTTGATTGGCAGGACTGTCTTAGCCGCTTAGTTTTTGATCCACTTTGGAAACTTCTTAGAATAAATAATATTAAATAACAATCATGTTCATAAACCAAACTCTTTAAGTAAATTGTTCAGGAGGTTGTATGCTTACAATTAAACTTTGGGTGACTTTCAACCCGTTCTCCTTTAAGCTTACATTTTTTTTGTTTGATCATGAGATAGACTTAATCCAAAACATCCACATAAGTAAATAGGTTGAAATTGTCTATTTATACAGATTTTGAAGGAAAATTATGAGAACCACCCAGAAGTTTTAAGGACAGAGATAGAGTTTAAAAGATTTCAAGATGAATTAGAACAATACCAAAACTTCTTTGATTTGGGGGAAAGGGATGTATTGTTAGAAGAAATTCAAGATCTCAAAACTCAACTTCAGTTTTATATGGACTCTTCATCTAAAAGTAGTAATGGCTTGCAAATAACCCATCAATCTGACCCGAGTTTGGGTCCACCTTTAAGCTCAGTACAAGAATCCGCTGATCAAAGAGTTGAAGCAGAAAGCAAATGGGTCTCTCTTGTAGAAGATTTGGAACTTAAACTACAAGAAAGCCGCTTGCTTGTTGAAAAACAAAAGCATGAACTTGAGATGGAAAGAAAATGTGCCAAAGAATTGAAGGATGCAATGCAAATGACCATGGAAGGGCATGCAAGAATGCTTGAACAATATGCTGATTTAGAGGAAAAACATATTAATCTTCTAACAACACAACGAAGAATTGAGGATGGAATTATTGATGTAAAGAAAGCAGCTGCTAAAGCTGGTGTTAAGGGGGCTGAATCTAAGTTTATTAATGCACTTGCAGCTGAAATTTCAATTCTGAAGACAGAAAATGAGAAAGAGAGGCGTTATTATAGGGATGAGAGTAACAGCCTTAAAGCCCAATTACGTGATACTGATGAAGCTGTAGTGGCTGCTGGTGAACTACTTGTTCGTCTTAAAGAAGCTGAAGAAGCTGTTGCTGCTGCTGAGGTATTATTCTGTCACATTTCCCCCGTTTTCTATTAATATCTCTTCAACATGAACATAGTTTTATACTTGATGCTTATGTATAGCTGTTTTTTATGGACCATAATTATTACTTTGGGTAACAGGTAAAATGGGTACTTTCTCGGTATGGGTCAGGTTGGGTTGACCAAGAAAGTTCTTCCCCACAGTTTGTGGGGTTTTTTTTTTTTTTTTTTTTTTTTATTTTTTACACACATTGAAATTTTTGGTTTTATTTAATAGATAGATTTTCTCTAGGAGTGCAAGCTACCTTTTATCATAAATCGTAGAGAGGTTTGAAGCATTTCCTTCGTCGTTAATAAAAGACCAGTTTGCTTAAATCACATACCTTTTATCTTGCATATGTTTTGTTCAACCAACAATAATGCATTCAAAATATGCAGGCGCGCACAAGGGAGGCGGAACAAGAGAAGGAGAAAGCTTACAAAGAGATAGAAAAATTGAAGAAAAAACACAAAAGTTCGGTTTCTGAAATGCCAAATATGACTGTAACAGCACAAATGCCGACCAACAATGGAAAAATGAATTTGACAAATTCTACAATGACGATAATGGAGAGTTGACTAAATTACGATAACCCTCTTGGTTATCTGGTTATGACTCATGCAACATCTAGGTAACAAGTTACAACTTATATTTACTTAGTGTTGTATTAGATTGAAGTTTCTTGTATAGCTTTCAGCACCAATTGTGAGGATCAATCTAGTGAACCTTGTATCTTTAGTGAACCTTTTGCATTATCCAAGTCGTTTTAACTTTATCTGATTCTCTTACAAGCCATAAAATAGTCTTGACCATCTAAGATTTTCACTTGTCCCAATGGAATAGTTTGGTGATAAATTGTATACCCTATAACCAAATGGTTGTGGGTTCTATTCCTGCTGCGTGTTTGGTGATTGTTTTTCTAGTAACAGGGGTTTTTTTAAAAAAAATCTAAGATTTTCATCTTTTGGTGCTGTTTATATTATCTAGATATGATTGTTGGTCATCTTCAATTTTACATATGGAGAATAAAAGCTCGGCTCGCCAAAATTTGAATAGATTTGGGGCCTGACTCGTTAAACTAGAATGCATTGATGGGTAGGTTGGTTGGCTTGGCAAAACTAAATACATACTTGACCCGGCTTGATTACAATGACCCTATTCTTGGTCCGAAGCCCGGTCCTAAAAGTAGGGCAAGACCTAATTGTACAACCATAAATAAAATTATATTGATGGTCATAAATTAAATTATATATATGGTATCACGTTTATTCATTTCTCTAATAACATATTAGATCTATGTGAAATGATCATTTTATTGTTTTGTTTGAAAAAAAAAAATTCAAACTGTCACCCCCATTTTCTATGGATTTTCTTCATCTCCCCCTCTTCCAACGTGTTATGTGTCTGACTCTTCCACACATTGCCTCCCCTGCATGTTCAAGTATCTTTCTTAAACGTTTTGTTTTTTTTAATCAGACGTGCATTTTCACTAACATATATTTTGATCTGGTGCAGATGCAATTATGTTTTATAAATGTGTAGGATATTGTTATAGGAGTTTAAAATGCTTAGTAGATTTGTATAAATATAGATTTGTATTATAGGTTAATAGTGGTATTTAATTATGAAAAACACAACTAACTTTTGGATGTTAGTTCTGGTTTTGGCGTGTGAGAATACCAGGTAGTATGTTAGAGTAGGCAAGTTATGTATACAATTAGTGCTTATGATTACAGTTTAGACATTATTTTTTGTGTGTAGGTTTTTTAAGTTATGTGTAAGACAGTTTTTTATATGTAGGTTTTTTTATATATATGTAGGACATTATTTTAGGAGCTTATGCATGTGTAGGATATTATTGTAGGAGTTTAGAATGCTTATATGCTTAGATTATTGTGGGATTTAAAATTCTTATATGTAGGTTTTAACTTGTGTAGGAGTTTAATTAAATGCTTATACTACGTTGGTATTGTAGGTTAGTATTATAGATGCTACCATATAGAATATTACTTGTTTAGCTTGGTATATATAGTTGCTATTGTGATATGGTCTACGTGAAAAACTTTATTTTTAAATATCGGTAATCTGTGTCTAGAAAGATAAGTTTTTGTGTAGACAAGCGTGTTTATGCGTAGCAAGATTATTTATGTGTAGGCTCTTTTTTTAAGTGTAGGTAGTCATTTTGGTGCTGTATGTATTGTAATTTTAAGTTTTAGGAGACTATGAGGCTGTTTGGTTGAATCTGAATAATTAAGCGCTGAATAATTAAGAGCTCTGAACGATTAAGATGTCTGAATGGTTAAGTGCTGAACTAATAAGTGGCTGTTTGGTTAAATTTTTGAATACATGTGCAGAATGACTATTTTACCCATCTGAACTATTTTGTGTTTAATGAAATGTATTTGTTTAATTATATATCTTAGTTATATATTTGAATGACTACACTAAATGATAAATAACTATAAAAAATACAAAACATCATAAAAATTATGAACTATGAAATATGAACTCTTGAATAAATATCTAAAAAAATTATGAACTGTGAACTATAAACTATGAACTACCAACATCAAATGGTTAACCCAACTTGCACAAAATATTCAATCAATCAAACAAAATATAATTTCATAAACTATGAACTCTTGAATCAAACCAAAATTTTCAATTAAAGGTTAAACCAACTTGCACATACTATCAACATCAAATGGTTAACCCAACTTGCACAAAATCTTCAAACAATCAAGCAAAACTCAATTTCATAAACTATGAACTATTGAATCAAACCAAAATCTTCAATCAAATGGTTAACCCAACTTGCACAAATTACCAATATCCACAAACTTGCACAATATTCAATCAAACAAAACCCAATTTCATAAAAGCCACAAATTTTTTTAAAACTTATCAAACCCTAAAAATCAAATCTATGAAATCATGTATGTAAACAAAGATGATAATCAAATAGATGAGAAAGTAAATAGAAATAAGGTGTTGTAGTGCAAATCTTGAAAGAAATCAAGATAAATCAAAGCAAAACGAGAGAAATCAAACCTTGAAGGAGTTATGGGCTGAAGGCGACGGTAGTTGAACACTTGAACGCGAACGACGGAGGAGGACGGCGACAGGCGAAAGAGGCTGGCGGCCGGCGGAAGGGTCGGCGGCGGTGGTAGGCGACGGGAGAGGGGGGGTTCGATGGTTGTGAGTAATGGGTGGCAAATGTGTTTGAGGGGTAGATAGGTAATAATTTTCATTCAGCACTCCCTCATCATTTAACCATTCAAAGGTTTTTTTTTTTTTTTTCCTGAAACAAACAGCTTCTATATTGTGTTAAAAAATGGTATGTTTTATTCCGCAAGTTAAAAAGAGAATTTTGACTCTTTAGCAAAAACATTGATAAAAAAATTATTCAATTAATAATGACGATCGGTAATTACCTATAATAAAGGAGTTACATGATTATTAATTAATTAATTGTTTTTGCTAAATTACAATTCTAACCTTCAATTAAAATTAAATAAAAAAAGAAAGAATATGATTGGTTGATTAATGCTCTTTTTGTTCTCACATATCTTTATTGTTCTCATTATATTAAAATGTTGATAGAAAACAAACACATACAATAGTTTAGCGAAGCTTGTATAGTTGCATTGCATTTTAAGAAAGATCAGCCATCGTTTGGGGTGTTTAAAGTCGGATATCTTGATTTTCGGATATTTGAAATTCAAATATCCAAGATTTTGGATATTAGATTTAAATATATGAATTTCGGATGAATAATTTTAAAAAACATTTATTACGTAATATTTTTGATAAAAATGTAATACTTTTTATTGAAAAAGTTTTTGGATATCCAAAGTTTTTAAAAATATTCAAAATATCCAAAATTTTAATTAATATTATTATTTAATATCTTTACAAAAATATTTAGTATAATTCGGATATTCGAATATCCAAAAATCCTAAAAAAACACTATCCGAATCTGAATATAAAAATTTCAAATCTTCAAGTTTTCTGATATTTCGCCTTCAAATTTTTGGATTTTGGATCCGGTTTCGGAATCAGATATTTTTGAACACCTCTACCAGCCCCAACCCTTAGCCGAGTATAATGTGTATGTTAATAGTGTATAATATAAAATATTAGTGTTATAAAAACAAACTATTTTAAGCCCAATCTAATGTTTATGGGCTTTAAAGTTTGATCAATAACTGAATAACATACTTTCTTTGACTAAGAACTAAACCATCTCGCGTTCATGCTACTTTGATCCCCAAGAAATACTTTAAAACACCAAGACCTTTTTATACTGAACCTGTAGTCAAGAAAAGTCTTTGTTTCCTTTATTCTTGTGGCATCATTTCCTATAACAATAATATCATCAACATATATGAGGGATGCTATGAAAACATCTCCATCTTTAAGCATGAATAGGGAATGATGCGCTTTTGACTGTTTGAAACCTATTTCAATAAGAGTCAATGTAAACTTTTGATACCAGTTTCTAGAGGCTTGTTTTAGGTCATAAAACGACTTTCTAAGTCTATAATTGACTAAAGGATGTACAGATGGTGGGAGCTTCACTTCATAATCATCAAGCCATTTGGATCTAATTCGTTCTCTTTTTTCTTTTACGTGTCCATCATCATCATCATCGTCATCGTCATCGTCATCGTCATCGTCATCGTCATCGTCATCGTCATCGTCATCGTCATCGTCATCGTCTACTATTTCAGTGGAAAATTGAGACACATTATGATTGCCATCATGACTTTGCATGGAGTTTGTATCTTGTCTTTCTGTTTGACTTTGCATGGAGTCAAACTCTTGACTTTCTGGTTGAATTTCTATGTTCTCTTCCCTCTTGATGTGCTCATTTTCCCCATGCATGCTATTGTTCTCAACACCCACAATATTTTCTACAAATTAAACATCTCTTGACGCGACGATTTTATTTTTGTTAGTGTCGGAAATTTTAAAAGCCCAAAATATCCCCGGCTTCCCCCTCTCCTCAAACTTGTCCCCTCCCGTTTCGATGCTTCAGTATTACGCTAGACAACTGAAGTCCTTCATGTGTTCATAATCCAGTTTTTGATTGAAAACAATCTCATAAGGTGTTTTATTTCCAATGGTTCGCGATGGTAATTGGTTAATGATATATGCAGCCATTAGAATGCATTCACCCCAAAACCTAGAAGGTGATTTTGCTTCAAGTTTTAACGCTCTAGCTGTTTTAAGTAAGTACTAATGTTTTCGCTCCACCACACCATTTTGTTGAGGTGTGTGAGGACACGGGTCTCAAGCAAAATTCCTTGTTTGGCGTAGAAGTTGATCATGAGGTTTGAGGTGAACTCACCGCCATTACCGCATCAAATGCGTTTGACATTTTTATCAAACTGAGTTCTAACCATCTTGTGAAAGCTAACCAAACATTCGCTCGCTTCATGTTTGGGTTTTAAAAGGAAAACCCATACCGAGTGACTATAATCATCGACGATGATTAGAAAATAGTTTGCACGTGTGAGTGATGGCGTTCTTTGATGCTCATCCTCCGCTACGAGATGATAAGCCGTTCCCAGGGTAGGATTGGGTTTCAAAGCCAAGATTCATGTTCTTATCGCCGAAAACACTCCATCCAATCCCATGAGATTGAAACTCGTATAATTTTTCTTTTTTCCTTGAGTCCACCAATCCGTTTTCCAAGATTGCATGCGCACCTGTTACAAGTACAACGGGGCGTAGGGAGAACCGATAGGATCTCATCCTACAACACGCGTAACGTGGTGTAATAGGCCGAAACCATTTCCTTACTCAACTTTTATTGAATATAAAACTCTTAACAATCCATACACGCCTTTTCTTTTCTTATTTCTTTATTCAGTTTTATAAATAACTAACGTGTTAAACATCGCTACAAAACTACTTTTATACAGTAAAAACATAACATGTTATCGATAAAAATAATTTATGACCGCTTTATACTTTTTGAATACACTTTCACCGTCTTTCGACCTGTTACAAAAGGCAAGTTTTCTTACTTTAACAGTTGACCCATAAGAAAAAAAAACATATTACCGTCTGCACATTCAAATAAAACAGCCAATATGAACATGGTTATTTGCAATCTTGAATCTGCAACCTAAGATCTTTTTTGGAAGATTGGTGGTAGTTGGTCACGGGTCGATCTTAAGATAGATCATACTATGTGCAGATAAGGGCCAGACAGGGAGTTCACATACCATCTTTGGAGCGTGTTACAAGGTTAGTCTATTTCATGTCAATATAGACTATAAAACAATTAGCTTGTGCCATTGTCTTCCCTGATAAGCATCTCTCTCCTACTTTTTGGACCATTTGGGTATGTTATCACAATTGGACCATAAGATAGGAACAACCACAGAAGGTGTCACTCCTCACCATACAATTTTTTTTTAATATAGATAATAATCACATTCTCTCTCTCTCTCCCTTGCTCTCTCTCTCTCTCTCTCTCCCTCTTTTTTCCCAACCCTTGTTTATATATAAATTAGGTTAGTGGCCCGTATGTTATACGTGCTGACAAATACTTAAAATAATACATGGGTATATAAATTCACAGTAATATATATATATATATATATATATATATATATATATATATATATATATATATAATATGATGTTGAAGAGATTAATTAGTACAAAAACGTTATGAGAATATAATGGTATTAAAAATTATGTCGGTCCTCAATAGAAACAAATGAAGGTAGAATGGTTGAATAGAAGAATAAAGAAAAAATATCAACTAATGAACAAATTTGATAAAATTACAAGAGTATGTAACAATGTTACGTAACTAAGACAAAAAAACGTTAAAATAAAAAACGAATTATTCATAAAGATGTACATATTTTTTTGTGTAATAGTATTGAAAGTTTTAAAGGATGAGTAAAAGAAATATAAGTGTAATGCTGTAAAAAAATAAAAATTACTGAAAATATGAATAATGCCATGAATATTAATATTAATTTATAAAAAAATGTTATTTTGAAAGAAAATACGACATAAACTTTTATTTTAATAAAACAAAAAGTTGTTAATGGTGTTATTAGAATTAATAACTTAATCATTATTTGTTAAAATAATTAGCAATTTTTCTTATAAGTTTTGGAAAGATAGTCAAATAATTTAAAAGTAATAAGTGATCATAAATATAATATTCATTGTAACTAATATGAGTTAATAGTTTCCATATTCATTGTAACTCAAGATTGAAGGATGTAGCGACATGTGTCAATGCAAACATGTCGTTTAGATGGATGGGCTAGAAAAGAATCATGTGTACTTATAGTTAGTCTTTTATTATATGTTATTATATATAGTGGAGATTTTAAGAAAAATCACTATCAGTACTCCCGACAGGAAATGGACCATGATGGTGACTTTTGAAACTTGTTTAGTTACAAATATATTTTTCTTAAATACTGTAGACATATCAGTTGAGAAGTGCTAATGTATCCCGCCCCCCTGTTATTTTTAGTAAAGGTCCTTCCACTAGTAAATCATTTCATTTCTCTATATTTACTTTATTAATAGAGGGTGCTTCTAGTATCCCCTTTCACCCCACAAATAAAAAATAATAATCCAGGAAATGAGGGTGCTTCTGTATTTACTTTATTAATAGAGGGTGCTTCTATATTTACTTTATTTACTTTATTAATAGAGGGTGCTTCTGTTAAATATGCAGGAAATGAGCATTGCATAGATTTGTAGCTTATAATTTGTTATTCATATAAACTAATTTGTGTTTTGTGAGAAATGTGTTGCAGTGTGCATTTTGGTTGCTTGTTTTGTGGTGAAGTGATACTTGCGGATGAAGTAATATGGTTTATGCTTCTGCTTTGACACATAATGTTGTTGGCCAAATCATTCTACATAGAATTCATGTATTCAGTGTTCGAAATAACCATTTTACCCTTAATGTTTGAGGTGTTAAGATCCAATCTATACGAGGAATGAGTTGTGCGTCTATCCCGCTCATTACTTATTATTACAATATGTATGTGTATACATGTATACGATAGGGTGCTCATAAACCGTTAAAATCATAATCTACTTAATATGAATAAAAGCAGCAGAGGATGGTTGTTAAGGTGAAAGAAAAAGACATAAAGTGAAGAAAGAGAGTGATTTGTACCTATATGGGCTATGATAATTAGTGACAGGCTGGTAAATGGACCAATCCTAATCATATCATAATTGATTATAAACAAATGAAACCCCACATGAAAACATCTTCAATCAATTGGCCCTAACAAATCCCTTTTATTTATGCCTTCTGTTTTTCTTTCTTCTGTTTTCACTTAATCATGGAAACATCTTCCATCAATCTTTCTTAATTCAATGTCGGGTATTGTATGAATTTTCGATCTAGAAGATTGAACTCTAGCCATTATGTTCGGTAATCATTTAATATTTTCTACCAGATTATCAACTTTAAGTTGATGTAATGTCTATCATTCTTCAGGAAATTGGTTACAACTACTATTTGGTAGATAATAAAGCAATGGGGGACAATAACCCTCCTCTCTAATTGCATTTCCATGACCCTACTTCAAAAGTACCACCTTGATTGAGTGAATAGTAAGTCTTGGAGAAAGTTAGTTAATTCATCATGTTTTAATGGTGGAAATCTAAAAGCATGGTGGAACCAAAGTCTTGGTTATTGGCCACCTTAAGAGTCTTTTGATTCGCAAAATGTGTTGTAAAGGAACTGAATTCGAATCATATTAAAATTGATAAGTTGTTTGGTTGGTAAATTTTTTTGAGTGGAAGTGGAATGTTAATTATAAACATTTCTTTGGATTGTTAAATATTCTATGGGTAAGTATAATAAAAATGAATTTTAATAAATATAGGAAAATTTTTCACTCCTAATTTTATGTGGTAACCAACCGAACAAGATTTTTAATTAAAAATTATTCAATTTCAATTTTAGAAATATTGTAAACCAAGCATGGCCTTAGAGTTTGTATGATTTGAATTTTTCTAAATAACCTTTTAGAAAAGGTTTATGATCAATGCTAGTGAACAGGGAGTCAGCAGACCCCTTGACCACTTGTTTTACGGAAGGCGTGACCTCATATCCTGAATTTGAATACCATCTTTGTATGTTCATGTTGATGATATTAATAACTTAAAATCTAAACTCCATTTGTAAAACTCAAACATAATCATTGTTGGATCAAATCTCTTTGATGGATGAATTAAGAAAGAAGGAAATAAATGGGGATGTGAAATGATAAAGGACTCTAATGTTGATTTTTAGAAGCTTGCAAGAGAATTTTTATGAGCCGAGCTTTCATGCAAAGTTTGGCTGTTTATCTCTCAAGTGGTATCTTTCTACATCTAACACCACTACTTTAAACATTCTACTTATCCAAAAAGATTTTCTTTTTCATGAGTTTCTAAAGTAGTAGATAGCCAAATGAAAAAGGTCTTTGATTCCTTGGCCAAAGTCATATCCGCACTATGACCAATATGGGATTTTGATTCCCTTTCTCCCTTGTCTTTGTAATAGTATCTTGATAACTTGCAATTATAGACAAATATATGCTTGTCTCTGTATATGACAGACATTGAGTAGATATCGATTGTACCTAATTTAATCACATTAATAGTTGACAGTCATCTTCATACTTAAATCTATATTGATAGATAGATTATAAGCGGTAGTGATCGTAAAAAATACATTTCAAGCTCTATTTGTAGTGAAAGTGAAAATATTAATGAAAATATGTATGTTGAATGAGTGATCAAATTATATGAAAAGTTCTACTAGTCTGGATGCACATGTATGCACATAGAGAAAGAGCGGTACCAATATCAGCCATCATCCTACCTTCTCATCAATGGTAGTTTTATTCCTTGCAACTTTACGTGTCGTCTTCATAACGGAAAGAGACTACTAGTATATCATTTAATCATACATGTATACACATGAAAATGATACATATATATATGGATAATCCATAGGTACAATGTGGCTGGGCACATATATATACACACGTGATTATGGTTAATTATATCGATGCCTTATCGTTATCATGACAATTTGTTTGGAACTTGAAACTTCGTTTATCAATATAAAAATCAATACATTTCATTTTATACCGACTTGTAGAACAAAAAACTAAAATAAATAACCATATAATCTAAAGTGTCCTCACCTTTAAACATATAACAAGGACCAAGTAAACCTTCATGTGTCATAACTTTTCATGTACAATAGTTCTTTAACTCTTCAAGAGTTACCATTAAACTCGTAAGTACAACCTTAATTGCATAAAGTATAAGTAATTAAAATATTATTGGGGAGAATGATTCACCCCCTAACTCCTCTGATATTCTTCCAGGGTAGAAAAAGAAGATTGGAATCAAAAGGTTGTCAATCTTGCATTCCAGAATGGAGTTGTTCTTAATGTCCACACTAACAGCTGGTTTACAACATCTAATTTTCATTCTAAAGGTGCCATTTTTTTCTTATTTTTAGGTATATCTTGAAAATCAAATTTCTTCTCACTGATTATGACATCTCTAAAAGAAAGATCACCATCAAGAATTTAAATAAAAATCATATTTTTGGGGGGATGGCCCAGAAAGTTGATAAAAATATGTATTTTATGGGACCTTAACAAAATATCATAATTTGTTGTAAATTATTTGCATAATCAACGGTAGAGTACTGTTCTTGATCGCCTTTATTATGTGACATGTTGTGGATCAGTCTTTAAAAATCTGAACGTTAAATCTGGACCCACACAAAGTATATAGTTCACCTCTTGTACCAACTAATATTAACCACTTTGTTTAATAATAGATCCTTAGATTTGTTTTGGTGTCTCGAGTCAAAACTTTTCAATAGGTTACTCATCATTGGATTTCTTTCACAAAAACACACTTAACTATGGATTTTTCTCTTATTTACAACCAGTGCGTTGGTGGGATTAGCCCTTGTGTTACACAAAAGGTGATTGCGTACACCAAAAGATCAAAAAAAAAAAAAAAAAAAAAAAAAAAAAAGAACTTGTTGGGATAAACAAAAAATAGTGATTAGATGTATTATATTGTTAAGAAAATAAGGTTGTAGCCTTGAAAGCTCTTACCATCAACCTTTGAACAATGTTACAACATTTTACATAGTTTTAGTATTATACAAACATAAGATATATATCAGGTGAAGATATATGTCCTCTTCCTTTCTCTATACACATGTTCTTCTTACTTCATTGGCCTAAATACATATGTCAACAAATTCGTATCATAGCTCAACTTTCATTTGACCCATGCCCACGATTCCTGAATCAAATCAAAGAGTTCATACATAAGTTTAAACTGTTCTGTTAGATGTTTATTGACTTTCTTAGAGAAGAAGTCAACTCACCGTGGAAAATCGGTCCTTGATTTTGCCCGAATCCCATCTGTACAACACTCTGAAGATCATTTTCCCAGAATGCAGAAGCCTATAATTTTCAGTTTGCACATGAATTAGCATATTTCACAATAAAAATGCGTTTGTTGATAAAAGATATTAAGTTTTAACTTACTTCACCAAAACCATCAGTTTGTGATGGCTTCATGTTTGAACCTCGGTGCATCATTGAGGTCAATGGGCTCTGTGGTCCGTCATGAACCAAGCCATAGAATGGCTGAGCCGGTGCATCCAGATGGTTCATGGTATTTAACATGGAAGCGCGCATCTGAAACAGGCCAAAAATGAAGAAAATTACTTAAAATCTTAAAATTAGCGCGGCGTAAAGAAAGATTATGAAAAGCTTACATCTTTAGATAAAAGTGCTTCCATGTTCATATCTGTCCTAGGATTAATAGTTGCTAGTTTCATTGACAAGAACTACACAGAAAAAAATCAGTAAAACATTTAGATAATCAAGAAAGTTAACATAAACAAACAGACATACCTATATCCTACGGGATAAAGAGACTGCTCCTAAAAAGTTAACATATTTAATATTATTTTTACTATAGAAATTGATTATGTTTATACCTCGACTTGTCTTTGCAGCGACTGCACGTAATTTATGATCTCATCGAGCATAACTGCTTTTCCGGTCACCTTCAAAACAAGAATCTTATCTCAAGTTAACATCCAGAATTACATAATATAATGTCAAAAAGCTTCTTTTTTTTTTTTTTTTTTTTTTTTTTTTTTTTTTTTTTTTTTGTTATCTTTGATTACCTTGTTGCAACCAGGGACAAGATCTTGAAGGAACTTCATTCTCTCACTGATCTTCTCTCTTCTGACCTGAAATTCGAATGGCGCGAATGATAAAATGAATATTGGAATGGAATTAGAAGAAAAAGAATGAATGGAATGGAATTGGCATACCCTTTCTGCAAGACTATGACTATCAGTAGCTTGACCCCTTCTTGCTCTCACATGAATGTAATCCTTTGGTGGTTCTGGCTTTGCACTTTCCTTTGTTTGTTTCTGATTCCCATTCCCATTCCCTTCTTCCTTTACCTTTTCCTTTTCCTTTTCCTTTTCTATTCCATTCCCTTCTTCATCTACCTTGCTTCTTTTTGCATCTGATTCCTCCTTCTCTTGTTCCCCTATAGTCTGCAACATCAAAAAGATCTTGAATACCATACACAATTTCTAGAATATCATACCGCGGTGACATGAATCAAAGAATTGAATTAGCTAACCTTATTGTTTATAGCAGCATTAGGATTATCAGAACTGAATTGGGTTTCTTTTCCTTTTCCCTTAGGAACTGCCTTTCTCTTTCTGCCATTGGAATTAGCATTCTGACCTTTGATTCCAGCTTCCCCATTAGGGATCTGTTCAGACAGTGATGATTCCTCCATGGAGCTATCCAATTCCCTGCTGAATTTCTTATCAGAACCCGAATTTGCAATCGCGAATTCCGCAGTCTTGAAAGACTGCTTACTTGACACTCTTGACAACTTCCCTGATTCCACCATATGTGGGAATTCAGATTCATTCATCCCAAAACAAGAGAACCTTGCAGCTCTCTCAACAAACCCAGGATCTGCAGGCAATGGAGCTGGTGGGAGTTGATGATTCCGGGGAATCGGCGAATTCCCATGAATCTGATGATGATGATGAATCTGATGATCCATGATTGATAGATTGAGCTTTGGTGGTGAATTCAATGGAGTATTGTAACATGATGTGTTGGTACTATTGATTCCACCAATGCAAGATTGAGGTGAAATCTCACCGGAGTTGCATATGCTCCCTAATCTACCAATCAACTCCTTGAGCACCATATTCTCACCGGCCGGAGTTGGGATTCCGGCGTGGGAGTTCACCGGAGATGACACAATGGAACTCAATGCAGATTCAAAGGGATCGCTGTGATCCACAGGAGTATCCCAATTCATCTCACTAATAATAACTTGAGGTTCTAATTCCATTCCAAAGATTGAATTCCAGGGTTGTGGGTTGTTAAAGATTCCATCTTTTTCCATTGTTGATGTGAAGTGGTGATTGGTATGAAGGTTTTTGAGCAAAATCCCCAAATGGGTGTGTGATTTTGGGGGGATTAAGGAATAAAGATTGAAGCTTTGATGATGAATATGATGAATTTGATGATTATGTGTGTGGGTTTGAAGCAGTTGGGTAAATAACAGAAAAGCAGAAAGGAAAAGAGGGGAAGAAAGATGGAAAAGGATTGGGTTGGGAAGTGAAGAGGAAGCAAAGGAAATAGTGTTAAAAAAAGAACTACAAGATGTCTCTTTGGAACTTTTTTATAATAAAAAAGATTAAATAGTTATGTTATTAGGTTGCTTTAACCTATAAGTCTATAAACCATGTTATTGTTTATATTTATTAATATTTTTATATTTATTTATTTTTCATATTGATTTTGTAAATCCTTAACCAATGGACGTGAATATGTGTGAATTAACACACGTGGTAATTGAATATTGGACCACCTCTATAAAAATAAAATTTTTGTGTATAAATGTGTTGGATCGTCCAAATGTATCATCATAAAAAAAATTACCTCTGAAAGGTTGTAAAGAAGACTTGGTATTTAAACTCTCTCTACATAAATATCTTGGTTGACCTATTGTTAAAAAATATATGTATCATCAAAACAGATATAAAATTTAGAGTAAAACATCTTCCACTAGTATAGTGATACTGTATTTGTTCAGTAACATTTTTTATAAGATGATTACAAAAATTGTCCTTATGGTATATACATATTATGGTTTTGTTTCTTTCTTTTTGGATGTTATGGATTTCAGTTGTGTCAAAATATAACACATTCCATTTTTATCATTAGCAGATGTTGAAAAACCTATTAAATACGTGTATATGATCTACACTTGTGCTTAAACACACAAACACATGAAAAAAAACATTTGATATATACCTTAGCACTTGCATCTAACTAGTCGACGCAGACCACCCTCGCGTTATGACAGGAAATATGGAATGCTCAGATTAGAATAAAAGTTATGTTGAAATGTAGATAAAAAGAAGAATCTCACGATAGATAAAATAAAGAAGATAAATCACGATGATTTATATAAAAATGAGAATGTGAAAGTATTTTGATGACTTGTACATTTGTGTTTTGATTAGAAGCTTTGTCGGAACATAATAAGAGTGGTTAAAAACCGATTTAAATTTACGTTAAAATGTAAAAGTAATTAAAGTTGAGGGGCCAAAAAATAATGAATAAAATTTACATAGAGAAGAATGTTTAAAAACTGATTATGATTTATGTCAATACATACGATAAGAGTGGTTACAAACATCTTAAGTTTATTAGTTTAAATAAAGTTGAGCGTAAAAATAACTTTTTGGCCTAACTTCAAATTACAAAAGCTTTATTATCAATTTAAAAAATAATAATAATAGATAAATATATAGTATATGTTTAATTATATTTGAGAAGCCATATGATAGTTATTTAAAATTTATAAAAAAAAGTGAGTTATTTAAAATTTATAATAAAAAATTGTGGCCAAAGTTTAAACTATAAAATTTTAATGGTTAAAATATAAAAATTAAAAGTATACTATTCATTCAAATTGTTATGAGTTTGTAGCATCCAGTCATGTTTCAAATGTGTTTATCTTAATTTTTTTTTATAGAAAATCATATATTTTTATACTTTTCTTTCTCTCCCCTCTCACCCTTATAAACTTTCATTATCTATCTTCTAATCTAATAAACCAATTTTGTAACATACACATATGCATCATGCACAAATCTAGAGTTCCTAGTTCTGAGAATCGGAAGAAATCAAGTTGAGATCAAATATCCACCTAGTGGCAAGGCCACTTAAAAGAGAATTGGGGTCAAATGACCTCATACTTTCATTTACTCATGTAAGTGTTATGTATGCTATGGATACACAAATGAAATCATTATTTTTTCAGAAATGACACCATTAAAATTTGTGGAGAATAAGCCATGTTTACTTTACCAAAAAGGTATAGGTTTGAGGCTCTTTTGGAGTTTTTTTAATTTTTTTTACGAACCCCTAATAGCCTAGATGCGCTTCTAATGCATTAAGAAGAAAAAAATCATGATGTTTGACCTTTGTGTTAAACTAGAAAAAATCAGGTTTGTTTTACCTTTGTGTTAATATGTTATTGTCTTAATTAAACTTGGAACTTGTCTAGACATAAATCAAACTGAAAACAGCTCTTAACAAAAACTTGAAACTTGAATGAAATTAAATGCGAAACTTGATTAAAGTTGTTAACTAGAGTGGAAACTTTAATAATTACTGGTTTTTTAGTTGTTCTTGTTGAAACTTGGACCAAATTAAACCAAACCAACACGAAAATTATGACGACAAATTGTTAGAAACATGTGCATTGAATAATAGTGACCTTATAGATAAAAATTCTGGTTACGCCACTACAAATACCCACAATATCCATATTTCTTTAGTTGTTTGTCTTATAACTTTGTTGAAATAGAAATTATCGACCGTTGAGAATCAGAAATATTTGGTGCATCTTAGATCATAAAATATTGATATTTTAACGTTGGGGGAAAGTGAATAATAGCAGAGATTTATGCGGGTCCAACGAAATAAACGAAGATCATTTAAAGATAGTTTTTGGTATACCAGAAAATCTAAAATGATTATATCTTAAATGATTGGTTTTTGAATAAAATTTAATATGTGTGTCTATTTTTTTAATTTTATTTATAGTTTTAAATTGTTCATCAAAACATGGAATGCGTGAAATGTAACTCAGATATTGCACACTAATTTTAGTAAAACGATATTATAAAATAAAATATGATTGAAATCTTACTTATTTTAAATAGAATGATAATTTTATTTCAGAACAAACGTTTAAAAAATTATCAACTTTAAAAACTATTTTATTATAACTATCAATTATAAATATTTTTTATTTATAAAATTTTACTTTTTTAAAAACACCATTTAAAAGAAATTTATTTTTCTAAAAAAATTGATGTTTTAGAAAAAAATTTTATTTTATAAAAATTTGTTTCTTTAGACATAACCTTAATAAAAAGACCTCTTTCTTAATTTTATTAAGAAAACTATTTTAATCTAAAAAAATTCAATAATATCATTAATAATTTATGTGATTATTAATAGAAAAGAGAAGCGGAAAAAACTTGATGATGAAAAATGTGACGCTGCCACGTGTCCCACCAAGTTACCATTTTATTAGAGTATGGAGATTATTAATAACCAGCGAATAACGAGCGCTTAGCAACGGGATAGGATCGTTCCGTTTCATGAGTTTAAATTGTTATTTTTTATATATTCTTATGTAATTTCATGTTTTTTCCATGTCCTTTTCGTAGTTAGTGATAATCTCATGCAGGTTGCGAAGTATCTCGTGTTGTGCAATTTTCAAAATAATTAGCTAACACAAATAACGTATCATTTTACCATGATATAATGAGTATTATCAAATTGACGGAATATTTCTTCTTTATTTCCATTTTTAGTTACAACCGTTATAGCATGTGCATGAAGCCATGTATCAGCAAAACATTTAGGGGAGTAATTGTGGATCTAGACTTGGTTTGATGAAGTATACTGGAAATGATAATATTTTTATCAGTTTGTATACACTATCTGAAAAATTAGATGAAGTGGTAAATAATTTAATAAATAAAAACTTAAGGTTGTTGGTTCGCCACCAATATAGGACATGAATTAGTCACCACTCTGCCTATAAATTCATTGAAGCTATTATAAACATATCTACCTTCTCATATACTCGTATATTAATAATCTTAGTCAATATTCGCAGCCAAAACTCACAAAATGTGAGAGAGTTAAGATGCATCTATGTCATAAAATAAGATGTTATTAAATGAAATAAATATTAAAATTAAATAACATATTATTAAATAATATCATTAAATAATATGTTATTAGTTGAGATCTACTATTGAAAGAAAATACTCGAACATCTTATGCAAACCCAAAATATAACAATTCATTATATTTATTCACAAAATTAATGGCATGTCAAGTAGACAAATTTTACGATCTAGAAAGAATTCTAGACCAAGAAATCAAACCTAAATCATAAATGTTTTGAGAAGATGAGTCGTCATTATTGTTATAAAGTTATATTCTTATCTTGTCTGTCATTTCACAAGAGAGAAAAATATTTATGCATTATACGTTCGCTTATACAATCACATAATAGCTCAAAATCATTCAAAACAATCAAGTTCGGTCAATAAAATATGTTGATGAACACATAATTCTCACCATCGGAAAAAAATAAAAAAAGATTTCACAATAAAAGAAAAAAGAATTCGAGTGGAGAAAATTAAAATAGAAAGTCAAGGTTACGATAATAAAAAAATATCATTGTTTGAGTATGTTAAATATGAAAATTAAGGTGCATGTATGCCATTTGGTGACGCGATGTTCTACGTGAATCTTGATTCACGTAAGAAGGACATCGTACTAAAGATTTGTTACTAAGTGAAATGTTATAAATATCTAAATTATTAAAATTATTGAAAAAATCTAAATTATAAAAATTATTAATAATATGTTGTTAAATGAAATGTCATAAGTATCAAAATTATTAAATACCAAAAATATCTTTGGTATGTATCTTAAAATTAAACCAAATATCAATTTTACTCTAATAAGTGCATAATAAAGTAGTATAAATAATTCAAGCATGCATTTTAGATATCAACCATTGAGATCGTTTATTTAGTTATTTAAATTTAAATATTAATATGATATGGTATATATAAATACTAAATTTAAGTATTAAATAATATAATAGCCATTAATTTCAATTTTAAATAGTAAACATTAATTAAGGTATTATAGTTGACATATCTTGGTTAGTATCAGTAAAAGGTTTTTTTAACCAACAAGTCTTTTAAATATCAAACAAGTCTTTTAAATATCATTCTTATTTCTCTCAAAAGATTTGAAATCCTTCCGACCTTTGAGCTTTTGGAACCGTCAATTACCCAATTATACACTAAATCTACTTCTTAATTTCCATACAAATACATCATTTTAGATTTTAATTATAAATTCTATAAAATTGTATGAAGCCAATGAACCAAAAAGTTCATAAGGTTTAAGAATATGTTGTTTAACATTTTGAATTTAGGATATAAAAGTCATCAATTAACTTAAAGTGGGAGTTTTGCAAAACTCGTTAACAAGAGTGAGTTTAACAAGAACAAGAGAGCCTAGTTACTAGTCGTCTTTTGGACTAGTTACATCTGATGTTTATTCTCAACAAAATGGTGTGAGTGTGAATCTCTTAAAGTGAATAATAAGTGGATTCTAAGAGTAGTTTTTTAAGAGGGCGTGTGTTTGCCATTAAATGATAACTTCTTCTGGCTATTTCAATTCGTTTGCTTATTCTCTTCCCATAATGTTGGGAAAATGATTCTTCACAATCATGAAACCATGTCATAAACAAACCTCTCATTGAATACTTTAGTTGTAGATAAAGATTCATCTCCATTCACAAGCTTTCAAATATCACTTTCTTGGTGAGCACAAACAAAAGAAACTCTTAAATGAGAACTTTATGGTTTCTTGACATAAAACAATTTAAACAAGTATATAACCTATTAGATTGGTCGTAAATTTGTATCATTGTATGTAAAATAACATGCATCTCAACATAAATTTAAAATAGCTCTCATAATTATTGACTTACCAATCAACTAAAGACGTTTGATAACCGTTAAAAAAAGTAATTTATGTATGAACGTAAGCTACACATACAATTTAAAAACTAAAGAAACTGGATTCCTCTCATGATGCGCTTTTATAATAAAAGATTTGATCTTTTGAAGGTTAAGTTATTTTGTAATAGTGGTAGGGCTGCCAAAAATAATTATCTAACACATGTTAATTAATTAATCTTCTTTGGTTTATATTGTGTATTTTCCTTCATTATGAAAGACGTAATATTGGTGCATGTATGAGTTGCATGTAATTATTACTGTTAATTATTAGGAATTTTTATATATTTCCCCTTCTTAAGACCCTAAATTACATATTTTCTCAAGGCATGAAATTAATTACATATTTCCTTTTCATAATACATATATATTACATATTTATTCATTTCATTAAAATTAATCTATAAAATAACTATTTTATCTTGGTTTTACTAAAGGATTTTTACGTATCGATGTTGTGTTATTATAATTGTTTTAAACTTTGAAAATTGTGTTTTGTATTTGGATATAACTTTGATTATCGGTGATTATAGTTTTCAAAAGAAGTTTTAAACTTCTGTATTTGAAGTTGTAATTTTATTTTTTTATTTATATAGAAGACTTGGACTTGAATAAATATATGATTTATATTCTTAAGAATGAAAATGAGTAAAGTATAAATATGGATATAATAATAATTTAATAACTAATTTTAATAAAATAGATAAATATGTAATATATATGTTTTATAAAGGGCAAATATGTAATTAATTTTTTAGTTTGGGTAAATATGTAATTAATGAGTTTAGGAAGAGTAAATATGTAAATGCCCCTAATTATTAATGTCAAAGTGATTCATGATGAAGTTTAATAAAAAAATTTCAGTGCTGGTGAGAAATATATTTAAAATCTTGAAGTACTTTATAATTATACATATATTGTTTATTCTTACGAGAAGTTATTTAATTACTTGTCAACTAAAGTAACAATTGCAGTTCGTAATATTGTAGGAATGATAAAAAGGGTTGTTATACAAGTTGCTATCAAAGTCACAGCTTTAAGTTTAATTAAGTAATTAGTGATATAAATATTAAGCTTGTGAGCACATTATGAGAGGTTATCATATATGTTATGCTAATTATTGAAAACTTATATTCTAAGTTGTTAATGATAACTAAAATATGTATACGTAGGAAACAAGTATCTTAGTTTATATTCCTCTTTTTGTTGTTAGCAATTAGGACGTTTTATAATTACAAAACAGTAACAGTAAATCGTTAATAAGAACTAATATGAGATATGTAACAAGATTTTTTTATTTTTTGAAATTTGAATCGTCATCATCAATGAAAACCTAATTAGAGCATTTGGTTTGAACATATTGCAAGTTTGGTCCCAAGATTTTATTTCAATTAGTTATACTGATAACTTTTTATTAAATAACTACTTAGTAATACGACAATCATTTGTGCATTTATAAGGGGTTTTTGGTGGTGTAATATGTGAGGTTGTAAACAAGTTGAGCCGAGGTAGTGTTTGGCCCGTAAGTAATTTTTCAATCTAGTGACTCGTTTATTGTTTATTAAATATTTAATTATTTTATTTATAAGTGCATAACAATTATTTATATATTTTTATAATGAGAAAGCAAAAATAGTCCATGTGGTTTGAACATATTGCAAGTTTGGTCCCAAGATTTTAAAAATTATAAATTTAGTCCAAACATTTGAAAGTTTGTTGCAAATTTAGTCCCCACCGTTAGTGTCCGTTAGTTTTTAACGATCTGGGGACTAAATATGCAATATGATCAAACCATAGGGACCAATTGTGCAATTTGCTCTAAAAATTAAAAAAAAAAACTAAAAAAAAATAATTAAAAATTAAAAGATTCAAATAAACGTTAATAAAGAAAATCCAATAATCGTTAAAAAATAGAATAAAGGTTAAAAAATTCTTATGTTTGATTTTAATTTCTTTTAAATATTATTTGATTTTTTTTTACTTTTTAGAGCAAATTACACAATTAGTCCCTATGGTTTGATCATATTGCATATTTAGTCCCCAGATCGTTAAAAACTAACGGACACTAACGGTGGGGACTAAATTTGTAACAAACTTTCAAATGTTTGGACTAAACTTGCAATATGATAAAACCGCAGAGACTATTTTTGCAATTTTCTCTTTTATAATTATATATTTATGTATAACATAATACATATTATTTAGTTATTTTTTTTATCATAATTATATAGACAATATGTATTGGGGTTAAAATCTTTTGTTAACTTTTATTTATTACGATAACTCGTTAACTATAATGTAATGAACACTTACATCGAAATATGTAGTGTAACAAACTTTTACATCATATTTTTAAAAAAATTCATCCTTTTTTTTAAAACATTCTTAAATTTTTGTATGATATTATTTTTTATATAAATTAAATCATTAAATAAATTGTTTTGATATCTTTAATTCGAGTATAATCGTGCTACATAATTTATTTTTTTTAAGTTTATTGTGGACTAATAGTATACCATTGTAATTTTAACTTACAGTAGCAACGTAATCTGCTACAGACCACTAGTTGGGTTAATGAATTATCACAATAAACAACTTTTAACATTTGATCTCTATCCAGATGTATTATATGTTATAAATATTATAACTACATAAATATTAAGTTTTTAAATCTTACTTATTAAATAAAATTCAGACTCATTTATTAGATGAGGTTCAAATAAGGTTTGACCTCGTTAAAAATTGTTCAATTCAACATCTTAGCAAGACCAACACGAGTTGCAAATGAGCACCTTGCCTCGACTTGGCTTGCTTTAACTTTGGTGCGTTTAAAGTATAAGTATAGGTAGTGTATGTAACATACTAACATGTTCGTTAATGATTGAAACCTAATTATTGTTTTAAGAACATTTATTTGACCAATTATTTAATTGATTAGTTAATTTATATACTCCCTTAGAACGTGATGGTTCTTTATTTTTTTAATTTTTGTCAATGAGATGCGCGAATATCTAGGCAACTTTATATTAAAAATTGTTTAAAATAACTTAGAACAAATTTCCGAATTATTATATTGTTTTAAAATTAAAATGATGCACTAAGCAACGAAGTTTCTTCCAATCCAAGATGGCAAAGTGCGAAGGAATCAAAATATTTTTACAAAGTAAATTATTTATTGTTAATTTATGATCTTGGATGTGTTTTACGAGCGTTTTAAATAATGACTTGTTGTAATATACAAAATATTAAAAGGGTTCCTTTCAAGTAAAACTAAAGTTTATAGACCAGATTTAAATAATGTAAAAGAAAAACAAAATAACAGGAAATAAGGGTGTTTATCGAATTGATTTCTGATCTAGTTAACTGAACCGGTTTATTTGAGTTGAGAATTTTAACTAATAAATATTTTTAGAACAATAAGAATTTCTAGGTGCATTTATCCTAAAAGGAGGGGATGGATGGAAGGGGAATAAGAAAAAAGAGAATGATTATTAACCATCAAATCTTAAATTTAAAGGTTAAAAAATTACAACGACATAATAATAAATAATTAAAATTTTAAAATGATAGACCAAGGATATTTTAGTGTTAGTCATGTTTTTAAGTTCCACCCTGAAATGCTCATTAATATTACACCTTAAAAACAAAGGTTTTTTTATCTTTAAAATTTGTATAATATTGATATATAAAAATTAGAATTTTTTCACGTCATTTCAGCTTATTGTATAATATCCGTCACATCACTTTGTAATATCAGGTTATTATATAATATTGATCACATCATTGTGTTTTGTAAAACAATAATTTTTAAATAAAACAATATTGAAAATGCAACTTTCTACGTTTTTCATTTCATTATGTAATCCTGATTAGATTATTATGTAATCTTTCTAAAACAGCTAATTGTATCAAATGCTGATCATTAAATCTAGTGCTAGTCATTAAGTTATCCATTGTGCCTAATGTTTATCATTATGTCTAATTTTAACTATTGTATTTTTCTAAAATGATGATTTACGAATAACACAATGCTAAAAAATATAAACTTTTTACGCTGTTAGCTTATTGTGTAATCTTTATCAGTTAATTGTGTAATCATCATCAATTCAGAAGATTACACAATTACCTGACAAAATTACACTATGACCTAAAAAACGTGAATTTTTTATATCAACACTATACGCGTTTTAAAGATAAAAAATGCTCGCTTTTATGACATAAGTTTTTAAAAAAAATAATGTTGGTTTAAAAGTTACGGGAGTTTAAGAAAAATTGAAACTTGAGAAGGGGGAATATTACCAATTTTACCCTCAACTTAATCTTGATCAAAAATACACATGTTAAAACCTTAATCATTCTTACACTTTCACTTCGTATTTGAATTTTTCCTAATAATTAATATTTTTCAAAATTTATACTTCTTATATATAGTTGTGCATATTTATGTACGCGAAAAAACATCAAAATAAAATTTTTAATTGTTTTTAAATATAAGTGTTTTACCTACAAATGTGTAAACGTGGCCTATAGATATGAAATTATATACATAAATGAAATATTTTACCTTTTTTGGATCTCATGATATACGAATAAACATTATATTTCGTTAATTTTCTCTATAAAACATAAATAGATAAATTGGATTTCAATAATCCTATAACTTATTGGTTGATAATAATTTAACCGGACAGTTTGACAAATGATAATGTTATAATACTAACTTTTATTTTTGTTGATAATGGCAATTCTAATAATATAATTATCATTGATTCACGCTTAATTTCCACTCGATTTCCACTTTGTATGGTTATACATTTTCCTATGTTAATCACAATACCTTCATAATTTTCTTAAACAATTCCGTATTCAAAATAATCATGAAACGTGAAATTAAAATAAGAAGTACAATTTTCTTTAAATGATTGTAAGTTAAAAATAATATTTATTAATCACACCTCCCTATCATTTTTTATGTCTAAACAATGAAGAACACGTGGTCCATTGTCCAAAAATCATTAAGTTTGTTGCTTCAATATAGGTCTTTTATGAAGCGTCTAGGTTATTGGCATGCATTATTATGTCATCTTTTTTGTAACGAAGTTAAAAGTGTTGATAAAAGTGATAGAAAATTATTTATTAGGCTATAATCTCGTATAATATATGAGTTGTATAAAAGATATAATATAAGATTAAAGTCAAGTATAAGTAAATAGTTTAATTAATATAATATATTTGTTATCTTCTAAAATTTTTGTTTTATAAAAACTTTTCTCAAACATTTAGTTTTTAAAAAATTAAAACATTTCGTTATAGAAAAACTATTTTTTTCATGTCATTTTTTATAAAAAAATTCTCTTGATTTGAAACAATAGTTATTAATTTCTTTGTTTTATAAATAATTTTTCGTATCTTAAAAAATATTGTTTTGAAAAAATTTTACTTTTTTTATAAGTTTCTCATTTAAAAACTCTGGTTTTAATTAGTTTTTTAATTTTTTATATATTGTTTTAATATATAACTTTTATTTTTTTAAGATAGGTTTTAATATATTTTATATTTTAAAAAAGGTTTGTTGTTTTAAAAAATCCATAGTTTTAAAAATTTTTTTTTGAAAAAGGTTACTTTTTAATCAAAATATTTAGTTTTTATTTAATGAAAAAATTGTTTTTCTTTAAATAATATTGATTTTAGAAAATTTGGATTTTTAAAAATGAAGGAGGAAAATCTGAAATTAGTTATTTTGATTTTTATAAAATATATAAATGATTTAAACGAGAAAATGAACGGGAGAATGAATATGATGACAAGTTTTTACTTATGTAATTATTTATTATAATTAGGGTTATTGGATTTTAATAATCATAACTTTCATATATTGGTCGGGATTAATCACAACTCAAGAAATGTTTAAAAAAACTCCCAACTTTGACCTTATTTATTTAATCATATCTTACTAACTGAGAGTTAACCCTGTTAGTTTTTGTGATTAAATAATGTAAACTAGGGGTGTTTAAAAAAATCAATGTCCGAAATTATCCGAAATCTAATCCGTATCTGAATCCTGAATAAACCGATACGAATCCTTATTCAAATATTCGGATTGATTTCATCCAAATCCGAATTCCTTATTCGGATTTCGGATATCATAAATTTTCTATTCCGGTTATTTGGATTATTTGGATATCTGATTAATCCGAATAAGAATTCAACTATGTTTTTAGCCCAATACTCATTACCTAACTTTATCTTATGTTTTAAAATCAATACTAAAAAATCTTGACACATTCTAGTCCTCTAATCCTAAATAATTATATAATAATCGATTATTATTATTCTAAATTAAAGATTCTAACCTTCGGGTTCTGTACAATTACCTATTATTTTGTTCAAGTCAAATTTGTATAATCTGGTTTAATATCTTTTATCATGATTTTAAACTTATAAAATATAAATAAAATAAAAATTTTGTGAAAAAATAGGAACAAAATAGAAAAATTATTAATTGGTTTATTCGGGTCATTCAAATAAATTCAGATATATCCGAATCTAATCCGAATTGAATTAGGATAGATTCGGATCTGTTTGAGATATCCTGATTCAGATTGAATTGGATCGGATTTCAGATATGGTCATGCAATTTTCAAATCCGAAATAATCCGATTCGAATAATCTGAATAATCCGTTATCCAATCCGATGAACACCCCTAATGTAAACTTTAAGCCATTTTTCAACTCCGTCGCCGCGCAACCTCTATCAGATCTGTTTTCCGTTGTCTAACCTCAATCGTTACCTGAAACCTACCTCTAATGAGTCAAGTTGTTCAAATAAGGAGGTGGAGATTGACGTGTTTCAGGTAGCAAAATTTTCAGATTGACGGATCTGATGGTAGATTTCAAATTTTGACTTAGTGTTTTATGATTAGATTATTAAAAAGTGATTATATAAAAACATAATTATACTATTTATGAATGGTTTATAATTAGATTACTAAAAGGTGATGATATAAAAAGTTTGGATCGTAAAATACCTCAAGTTGTTCATTAAAATATTTCTCATTAACAAGTACAACTAGTTTTTCTACCCGTCGCGCGTTGCGGCTGCAGCGTATGCGAGTTGATAAAATATAGATTATAATTGACCCAACTCGTTTATGAACTAAATTAACATTGAAACGCAAATTAATTTAAATTTATACCGTTGAATTAAAATGTATTATATTCGACACGACTCCAAAGAAAATTTACGTTGGCACGTACACCACCTCTAAACGTACATAAAAATAATCACGTGCAATGGCATCGTATGTGATGCGATAAAGTATAGACTACAATTCTCCAACTTGTTTCTAAACTAAATTTATATCGAAACGTGGAGTAAATTGAATGTATACCGTTAAATGAAAACGTACTATATTTGACGTAACATGTTAATTTCCAAACATATTATAATAGGTTCCATAAAATTATGTTAGATGTTTTTTGTATATAGTAGAAAGTAAATTTAAATAGAAATAGTTATTAGGAAGAGATAAACTTAAAAAAAAATAGCTATCGAGGCTTGAACCTGCACAAATTTGGTATTAGCACATGGCACAAACCACGAGGGCAAGTGACCAGCTCTTGTTTTCATTTGGTTCAATGCATTTATATATACAAAATTTAAAAAAAAAAAAACACCACCGACCTTTGATTTTAAGTATAAGTATAATATCATAAATATTCAATCATATACCACTAAAAATATCCTTTTAATAAGATAATTGCTAAAAAGAAAATAGAGTATTTATACTTTATTTAATAAAAACATTTAAAAGGAAAAAAATGTTCTAAAATAGTTAAATCGTGATTTTTAAATTTAGACACAATTAATTATGTTGTAATTATTGTTAAAATATATAATATTAGTTACATATATACCCTTTCTCAAACATAAATATTACATACTTACTCATTTAATTGAAATTAATTCATAGAATGACAATAAAAACTATTCTTTGGATCTAAAGTTTAAATCTTGTAATTTGTATCAAAATGTTTAATAAAAATTATCATTTATATCAATTTGACAACACATAGTTAAAGCTGTTAATATTTTCAGTTAAACTTCACCACTAAAAGGTATTTTGTCAAAACAATTACAATTTAGAGAATCAATCCAACGTGATGTATTTTGTACGTTCAATCTTTTTAGGCAATTATCATTGTTATTTAACTTTATAAATTAGATAAAATGAAATCTAAAAAAAAAACTACATAAAATTGACTAATGATCTAGACATACCTCACCAACTGTTTAAATCATAATTATAAAACACCAATCATCATAACCATAAACTTTAAACTAAAGACTTTTATAAGGCAAGAAAACTAGAGAAACTAACACGGGTACTAAACCAAAAACAATGATCTATATTAGCAAATTCTTCATAGTTACATAATTTTGCCTAAATAGCAAGACAAAATCACCAAATCAAGCACATTGCATAACATGGTTAAAACATCAAATCAAATAATAGGGTTGATTTTAGGGGTGTTCAAAATCAGATATTCAAAAATTTCGGATAGTAGATTTCACAATCCGAACGCGTATAAGAAATTCTGGATTTCAGATTCGGATGAACGGAAATTCGAATTATAAAAAATATGTATTATTTAATAAAATTTACAAAAATAATAATTTTATAAAAAAATAATATTTTTATTAAAAAATATTTTGGATATTCGGAGTTTTTATAAAAATATCCGAAATTTTTAATGAATATTTATTATTTAATAATTTTTAGAAAAATATTTCGGATAATTCGGATACCCGAAAGTCCTCAAAAGTACTATCGGAATTCGAATCCGAAATTTCGGGTAACCAAAATACGGATATCTGAATTTTCGGATATCCAAATTTTCAGATATTTCGGATTCGGTTTTGGATTCGGATTATTTTGAACACATCTAGTTGATTCCACTCGATAATGTAATGTTGATCGATGTGGTGGCAACGAACATACTTACCATAAAACTCACATAGATTGATATCATCAACAGGGACACGAACAAACCATAGTTCTTCAAACATTACTTACAATTGTTTTTGGGATGAAATAGCAGTTACGATTAATGTTTGCTTTTGGGATTATGGGGGCAGAAGAAATTGATTTTAGGTGTGAGAATTCGGTCTTTTGAGATTACCTAAAGCGATTGAACGCTTAAAACCTCAAACGTGAGGTTGGTCCTTTATTTTGTAATTGTTTTGATTAAAATACCACTCAAATGAGAAATGCTAATGGTATTAACGAGATGTACTTAAATGAATTCAAATGATAATTTCAATGAAACATTAGAATGCAAATTACAATATTAATACCTTTGGATCCAAGTTGCAAGTTTTATGAAACCACAAGGAAGTAAGGATGAGCATTTGGTACCCAGTACCCGTACCGGTACCCGTACCGTACCGGTACCGGTACCCAATTGGTACCGAAAATATGTATAAGGTACCGGTACCGGTACTTGATTTTCTTATATTTCGGGATCGGTACCCACCGGTACCGGTACCGGTATTTTACCCAAAAGTCCCGTATAGTCCCGCTAGTACCCCGAATACGAATATATTATTTTGGAATATTTTGTTTTGTAATATTTTTCACCCTGTCAACTAGTATTCTATTTTGACTTTTAAAGGTAATTATTATTATTTTTTTAATATCATTCTTCTTACTTCACTACAATGTCAAGATATATATTATTTATGATTTTAATAGAAATGAATGATGGACTAGTGTGTGAATTGAGTTAGAAGAAAATGAGAAAAGTAAATAAACTATTATTTTATTTGAATACTTTTTTGATATTTTACTTTGTTTAGTTATTATAATTTTTTTGACGTATCGGGTACCAAACATATACTGGGTAGCAGGTATAAAAATAGGTACTAGGTACTATAACCAAACATAAACCATGTAGTAAGGCTAAAAAATAATGTTGTGTAGAAAACGGGTACCAAAGAGGTACTGGGTACCGAAATACCGGTACCATACCGGTACTGGTACCTGTACCCATATATCAAATTCGGTACCGGTACCGGTACTCGTTTTTTATAAAATTCGGGACCGGGTACTTTCGGTAACGGTACCGGTTCGGTACAGGTACGGTACCGAGCTCATCCCTACAAGGAAGTGAAAGACACTTAACTAAATTTTTATAACTTTTGGATTTTGATGATTATTTTACGTATTATTATTTTAATTTTTTGTTTTACTATTTTTTTATTTTTGTCTTCCGATTCTAAGATTTTTTAGTTTTCGTTCTTCTTGGACAACAAACACAAAAATAGTACAACAATAAGGTGAACAAAATGCTGACATTAATGTTATTAAAGATGAGTAATGCACAATCAAGACTAGTACACCTACTGTAAACAAAATCAAGATAAAGGAGTGAATCCATTTTGAATTAACCATATTGCAAAATAGTTGATAAAATCATATTGTCAATACTTACTGTTAGTAGTGGAGTCCAATTGCAAAAATAGTGAATAAAAGTCATGTTGTGAATAAAATCTTGTGAAGAGAACCTGTATTCACTTATTAATACCTCGGTTAGTAACGAAACCCGATTGAAAATCTTGCAAAATAGTTGATAAAAGAAGAGATTGTGAAGAGAGCCTATTATATTTTTTTAACAGATTATCAAATCCCGATTGCAATAGAAGCTAGTTTGGAGTGACAAATGCAGAAAAATCAATCTGCCGATTGTGATGATTTGCAACCACCGATGTAGAAGAACGATAAACCTAAATTGAAGGGGGAAGATAATCGCTAGAATTCTCGTCTAGTTTGGTTTGGAGCGACAGGAAGCAAAGAGCCCTACGACGAATTTGATGAGTCGGAAGTGATTATCTCTATTTTTAAAAAAGTTATATATGTCATTATGTAAATATTTATTAAAGAAGGAGATACACGTAATTAAAATTTTGGGTTAGGTATATATGTAATTAGTTAAGTTTGTATGGAAATATATGTAATTCTTCTATATCTATAATAACATTCACGAGAGAACATATTTATATTTATAAACAATTTAATTTATGTGTTTCTTAGTGTTTTGGCCATATAAACAGTCCACGTCATCAAAAAACTAACGATGTTAACTCTCAGTTAGTAAGGGATCGTTGAAGTTAAATAAGCTGAAAGTTGAAAGTGTATGTAAACATTTACTGAGTTGGTATTAATCACCAGGGCCGGTCCTAATGATTTTAGTGCCCAGGACGAGCCCAAAAAGAAAAGACCTTTTGGCCCTAACGAATTGAATCATATAAACTAATTTTTTTAATAAAAACAAATGTTTTAGAAATAAACATAACAAAATCATAGTATTAAAATGACATAGCGTAATTGTTCACCGATAACTCATGAGGTTTAGGTATTATAATCAATATAACAAAATCATTTATTTTTTGACTGCTCAATTGACCATCTAAATAATTAAACAAGTAATAATAAACCATGACACATGAGATTTAAATATTTTATTTTTTAAAAAGAGGCTTTAATTGAGAAATTAGGTTAATAAAATGGGCCTAAAAGATTAAATTGGGTTTAAAATATAATTGGGTTAATTTTTATGATTGAATTATAGTTTATAACTATTTTTTTATAAAAATATATATATAATATAAAAAACAATTTAAAAAAATTTTGTGCCCTCTGAGCGAGTAGGCCCTGGACGGGCGTCCATCTCGCCCCTCCTCAGGGCCGGCCATGTTAATCACAGCTAATAAATAAAAGTTAGGGTTATTAAAATCTAATAACCCTAATTTATATAACAAAACAGAAGTAAAATCAAATTTTCCTCATAACCAGTCTTCTTACTATCTTCTTTCCTCTCATAATTCACAAAATCGAGTTTACTCCATTGCAGATGCTACTATGTTTTGTTTTTAGTCATCAAAACTATCAATAAAACAATATAAAAAGTTGAGTGTTAAAATTAATAAAAGAAACATGTCGACATATGGTCGAGTTAAATTATAAATTTCTTTACAGAAATTGGTTTTGCGTCGTGATATTGCCTACGGAAAAATAAAATATTCGAAAAACCACCGACTTTTTTCCGAGTAGTGTGGTCGTTGTCTCTTGCAATTAAAGAGTTAGAAGAAAGGTGTTGGTTTGTAATTGGGATTTAAAGAAATGATTGAGTAAATGTTTAAAAGAAATAAAGTAACAAAAAATAGTTACTCAAATAATTATTTTAAAATGATACTCATTTGTTAATAATAATTTACACTATTAGTTTGGCCAGTGACAGTGTAAACTTTTATTTTTATTATCAACGACAATCCTGGTAGCTTAATTACCATATGTTTATACTCGATTTTGTATTTATTTTAAGTTTAACTTAGCTGGTATGTTTTTTCATTTCGTTCATAATCATTATTGTAAACGAAATGAAATGCAAATCAAATGTAAATATTTGATTTATATTTATGTTACATGTAATAAAAATAAAAGTTGGAAGTTTTATAAGTCAAATAGAAAGTATGAATTATTTTTTACCAATAAATAATAGTTTGTATTATTAAAATCTAATTTGTCTTTTAGAATTAGTATATAAATAAGAACGCATATATTGCATTAACACATTATATATGTACTATAATTATTCAAAGTATATTTTTTAGGGTGATTACTATAAAAAAAACAACTTACTTTTAGTTTTTTTCTCACAAAAATCACTATACAAACTTTTATACATAAAAACCAAGCATATATATTTTCTGTTTTGTCTCATATTGCACATTAAAAAGCAACATAATTTTTGTTTTTTACCTAAAAGGTCAGTTAACAATTATTTTCACACTAAAATCATTTCACTTGTTAATTTTAAGTAAATTCTAGGAAAAAAAAGTTCAAACAATTTTTGTACCAATTGTTTTGTTTGCGATAAATTTTTTCCTCCTATGTGGCTCGTTAACTTATGGAAGCTCTAGTTCAGATCTTTTAAGATACGGGAGCTCGAGCTCGACTCGTTTCGAACTTCTTTTCCAAAGATCAAACTCGAAATGGTTTTAGTAATAAAGTGCGCAATGAGCTGAGCTCGAGCTCGACTTGGTTACAAAAAGTTTAGTGAATTAGACAAATCGTAATAGAAAATAAACCCTTAAAAGAATATTAGTGAGTAATGTTGCATTATACCTAATGATTAATTGCTTCATTAAAGAACATTTAATGTAAAAAAATATGTTCATTCATTGCAGAGTCCTAACACCATAAAGTAAAATATTTTGTAATTAAAAATTTGGGTAAAATATTTTATATTTTAGAGACTTGAAGGTGTGGATCGTGTTGTCGGGAGTTCATATTTTATATTTGGTAAAAATTATTTAAATATAAAACTTGTTGGCTCTTATAATTTAACTAGTGTCAGCCCCTGCGTTGCAACGAGAAGCATAAAATCATGCCAAATAGTACCAATGGCACACCATCATGAGTCGTGACCATCAACAGCGAAAAAGCTTGTATTAAAAAAGAAATGAAAAACGAAAAAAATAAAACCAAACAAAAAGTAGAATAAAAACGTTAAACAACGGACACGAAATGTAAAACATATAAAACAATAAGTAAGTCGATCTAGGACCAGCGCGTTGCGACAGGGCAGTTAAACGGCAAAAATATAACCATTAAAACATTGAATCACACACTCACGTTGCGGCGTATAACTCGCTAAATTTAGACCGAAACGTAAAACAAAAAATTTATAAAATATAAAAAGTATAGGGACCAAAGTTAAAAGTAAAAGAATGTTGGGGTTAAATTGTAGAAAATGTAAAAATATTGGGTTAAACTATTAAAAGTTAAAAATTAGAAAAAATACAAAAGATGGATACAACTCAATAAAACATATTATAAAACTTATACATACCAAAATTGATGATTATTATTATATAATTGGATAAGGTACTCAACGTAGTTTATATAAAATTAACTTTTTATTGTTTAAGGCAAACAAAAACGTTTGGTTAATTATTAAATAATAAAATATATAGTTAATCTTGAATTTTTACCGATAACAGCTAAACCTGCTTGTTTGTAAGGAAAAAAAAAAAGAGAGTTAAACCAAGTGAATTTTGTATATGTGATCCGCGTGGATAAGTTTTATGGCTAGCATAACCCTAAACTTTCTCTATTTAAACATATAAGTCCCTAAACTTTTTCATACATTTGGTTCGGTAAACATTAACAAAAATGTAGGAGATTCTTAACTGGTAAATGATCAAACCTTCAACCTAACATGCCCATTTGTTCTCTCATCGCACGCCACTCTCTAGTGAACTGTTAAAAATGAATGCAGTAAAAACGTTAAAATTTATAAGGCTAGTATAAATATACATACAAACACACTCGAAAATCATACCTAAAACACACATTCTTGTAAGTCATTAGGGTTTCTTCCATTGTCACACAAAAGCCCACAAGTATGTTTACTATTGAGAACCGAAATTTAAAGTTGAGGTTATTATCGACATGTATCAAAACGAACAAGCTTAATCCTAATGGACCTAATCGATGAGAGGTTTCATCCATAGTCACATATGCGGTTTGATAAAAAAAAAAAAAATAAGCTCACTTTTGTGCAAGATGAAGATGAGTTTGTTGTAAAGTTGGTTGTAAGAATTTAACAAACTACAATTTAAACATGAAAAAAAAAAATTCTGCTAGCATACAAAAGAACCTTTTTAGTAATATATTAGAGCAATATTAGCCTATCATGAGACAGAAGTCAGTGATTTCGGTGGCCATTGCAATCTCTTTAATTTTTGTTTGACAACAATTTCATCTATTAATTTTAACGTCGTGAGACTTAATTAACATATAAATGATGTTTTTAATAAACAAAACTAGTAAAAGAAATTCTTTTTATTTTTAACAGTTCAGTGACTTTTTTGTTAGCTAGAAACTAGTTTATAGATTTTACCATCTATAAGTGATGCATTATAAATGAAATATTATAGATTTTTATTGGAGTGTGCACTTTACTTTAGAAATAAAGCACTTCATAATAAAATACCATTTGGAATAAATATTAGGCAATACTCAATGACTTTTATTGTAGTGGGACATATTAGGGGCTCTGGACAACATTCCTAAATCCATGCCTTATTTTAATTATTTTTGTAAAGATATTTTTAGTTTATTGGGTTATTTATTTTTTAATTATTAATTGCGTAAGTACTTGCGTATTGAAGGCTCTACCCGTTACATTGATTAAAGAAAAGTTAATAATTAACGGAACTCATTCATAAATCAATGAAAGCATGACCTTTAACCATGAAAAGTCACGGACCCACGGGTACTCTATGTAAAGCTTGTAACGGGCCGATATTGTAGCAAACAACTTAGATGATCGATCTCAACAAATTGGAATAGAATCATAAAAGAATCGAATGACCGGTGAACCATCTAATTGAGTGTTTGTTTATTTACAAAACGGATTAATATGAACACGATTTCATGCTCGTTTAGTTAAATATACCGATAGAAATAAGCTTTTTGTCGTTTATCTATGTTCGTGAATTTTCAGAGCGATAGCTCATTTATACATGTTTGTTTATGTACAATAAAATACAGACTAAATAATTTAGTAATATTTATAGCTACATGTAAATATGCGTATAAGAAAATAAATATTATGAAGATTTTAACTTTAATATTATTAGTCACTTATTTTGAATTATTTCAAGTTTCTATACTTTTTTTAAACGTTAATCACTTTTATATACGACATTATTATTTTATAAATTACATCATAAAAAGCGTTTTTATCTTTAAAACGAGTACTATATTGTTATATTGAAATATAATACATTTTGATGTTTTTTCACCTCATATTAAATTAATTAGTTCGTTATTTTATCTATAGTGTAGTTCATCTTGTCTTTTTAATATTGCTTTTTAAACACTATTGTGTAATTCTAGCATGTAAAACACAATGATAAATTAACACCTTATTAATCTAATAAATTAAAAAGAAGGACAAAATAACACAAAATGATCAAATATCTCATTGTGTTTTTTGTTTATTATTGTATTATCTTGGACACAATGACTTTTTAAAAACGACATTAATAAAATAACATAATTATGTAACTCTAATTGTAATATATAATGATTTGATAATAAGTTTATATAATATATAAAAAACAATAATAAAAATAACACGAAATGATCTAAAACGCAAAACACAATGGTGAATACATATAACAAATGATGAAAAATATTTTACATAATAAATTGATATTTGACACAATTACCTAGCGTATTAGACATAATAACCTGACATATTAATACAATGACCTTGTATATTTGATACAATGGTCAAAATGTCATTCTATTTAAAACAATATAATAACACATGTTATACCCACAATCTTTCTTATTATTTTTAAATTAAATATCATTTTAACTATAAATTGCCCTGATTAATTAATCTCTCTTTTTCCTTTTATATGCTCATTTATATTATTTATTAGGTTAGATACATGTGTGTTACATGGGTTGAAATAAAAAATTATATAATAGATTATATATAGGTATAATCTATGTTATAGATAACATATCAATATAATTATTATATATAACAAACATATTTATTGTATCAACAATAGTATAAAAAGAAAAAAAATTATCATTCATAAATATATATAAACCTTTTTATATATCTTTCTAAAATTTATAATATTTTAATTTTAACAATGATTAGCTACAAATTAAACTATATTTTAATAAAATTAAGTATTATTAAATTATTTTTTAATATAATATTATTTATTTATAGAAAGAAATTATCTTGATTATTATAGTATTAAATGAAAGTTATTAAGTAAACTTCATTGAAGTCAAGATTTTTACCAAACTTATAAAATTATTGTTGTATTAACACATGAACAATCCTAGGTGTAGCATAGGTGGAGATGACGTGTACATGCTAAAAAATGGTCATGCGGTTGATAATTATTTTGCTTTTATTAGAGTATACTAGATTTAGTAAACCTATGTATTACACAGTTTGAATAAATAAAAATTTAAATAGAATAATTATATTAATTATAAAACGATATTCTAAGATAATATACAATTAAAATAACTTATGAGTGGGGGTTTTAATAAACAATGCTATCAATTTTTAATTTTTTTTATTTTCAAAAAATAAATTAAACATTTTTAAAAATTTCCTTACTACAAATCTTAATTTTAATTATTTTTAGTTTATAAAATATTTACTTTTTTAAAACACAAATTTTAAAATATTTCATATGTTTAAAAAAGTTTAATGTTTTAGAAAAGTTTTTTTATACAAATTATTTTCTTTAAAAATATCATTAATAAAAATATTTTTGTCTTAATTTTTTTTAAAACAATTTTTAACCTAAAAAAATTAAATAAAATTATGAGTAATTAATGTAGTTATTTAATTGCAGAGAGAAGTAAGAAAATTTTGATGAAAAGAAATGTGTTTGTGACACGTGTCATCTCTAGTTACATTTTTATTAGAGTGGGAAGATTTATCAAATCAACGTACACAAACAAAGTGTTTTCTTAAAAAATGAACATAAACAAAAAGAATTTGCTTATTTAAACATATTTTCTTAAACAACAAACATTTTGCTTATTTAAAGATATTTTCTTAAACAACAAACATGAACAAGAGAATATTATTCACACGAACAATCATATCTTTGTAAAGAACGAACAAGAACAATAGAATATGTTCACTTGAACAGATTTTCTTAAAAAACAAACATAAACAAGAGAATATGTTCAATTGTGTATTTGTTTAAAAAATGAATTCTCTTCTTCAATAAAACTTAAATAAATAACACAAATAAGCGCTCATTCATCTTCATTCATTCGATTTATTCATGAACCTACTCAAAAACCCAGTTCCTCTACATGGTCTTTCCAATACCTAATGTTACATATCATATGTACCTTTAACGATATATGTTTTTAGCCTAAATACACAAGCATGTCACAAGTGTTTTTATGTATTTTATACGCGCATACGCACACGTGTATGTGTATGTACATAACCCAAAAATAACAAAATTTGGCAACATAAGCATCTAAAGAATACACTTTGTGAAATGATCATTGCTGAAAAACACAAATGTAAAGATTTTACAAAATCCAAAAACAAAATAATTTAGTTTCCAAAAATAATTATCAAAAGTCTGCAACAATTCATGCAAGAATATCCATCCATTCAGTAATCAAGAACAACAAGAGTATTTGCTTTGATCTTTCTTAGATCCAACAGCATCACCATTGTTTGCAAGAGTCACCCTGTTTAAAGATAACTCGGCTTTATACGAATCCGAATTCAATACTTTTCGACTTACATTGTTGTAGATCTCCCGAATAACCATCTCGAAAGCTGTTTTGACGTTTGTTGAATCGAGTGCTGATGTTTCCATGAAAAATAATCCGTTTTTCTCTGCAAGATTCTTGCCATCTTCAACAGATACAGCCCTGATGTTCTCGAGATCACACTTGTTTCCCACCAACATCCTTGCCACTGTGGTCTCCGAATGAGCTGCATAAGTTTTTATAGAAATATGTTAGCTTTGTTTAAAAAGATATAAAAAAGTTCCTAAAAATGACACTGATATTCGATTTCTATGCCATGATGTCCCAAGATTGGTCTTAAATAACATGACCCATCATGCATAGAGGTGATAAAATACGCAGGTTGAAACGGGTAACTTTGGGTATGGACGTATGGTTCAGGTATGCTTGTCCCGCGAAAACTTTTGTAACCATAATTTTTATATAAATAACTAGTGCGTTATATAGATTACAATAAAAATCTAACTTATTTATACAATTTGGACGCCTTTCAATCTGTTTGACTCATTTGGCTTACTTCGTTTTCAGCTTACATCTCTGCCCAATGACCTGTTAATCTCTTAGAGACAAAACATACACCCAAATTGACCAAATAAATAGTGAATGATTCCAAAAAATTCTCATAAATGAACCTAATATTTGATTCCTATGATATGAAGTCCCAAGATTTGGTCTTTAATCACATGACCTGTTACGAGCAGAGGTGGCAAAATAAGCAGGTCAAACAGGTAAGTTTCGTTACAAAATAACTAACGTGTTATATTGATTACAATAACAATCTAACTTAAGTATACAATTTGGACAACTTCTACATTCACCTCATAACTCATTTGACTTGTTTCTTTTTTTAGCTTACATTCTTGTTTTTTCTAATTTGACCCGTTACTCATTAGAGACAAACACATACGTCAAATCAACCAATTAGTAAGTAAATGGTTCGAAATTCCACCTCTAGTTATAACCAGACAACAGAACTCCTTATAACAAGTAAAAATTCAAAGTATACTAACTATTATAAAAAGGAAAAACATCACATAAGTTATGGACATATTCATATACATCAATGGAACACCTTATACCTATTCTTGCTACCTATAGGGGGCATTTGGCATTCCATTAGGAGTTAAAGTGGTGTGCTCACCCAACCTAAGGTTGTGGGTTCGAGTCTTGGTGGGGGCAACTCTTAGATTATCTAGGTGTGCCCATTCTATCCTAGTTAATCTAGGAGTTATTGTTCAAAGAAAAAAAGATAATCAGTCATAACAAAATGGACTACAATCAATAGCATTTGAATATCATTTTCTTGTTTAAATCTGTCTAATCAGATCAATCAATTGTCACAAAACTCAGCAGATTCTAATAATTTAACCTCTAATCAATTACACAATCAAACAGCAGTTACTATATCCAAACACCAGAACTGATGATCCCAAATCAAATCATCACTTAATTCAAATCTAATCAGGAACCGATCATAGATTCAAGTCAATCAACGTTCAAATTCAATCAAACCAATCTCGATCTAACACATGAATCACCAAATCAACGAAAATAAACCAAATCAAATGGACAAACAAACTCACTATTAAGCTCCTCAAGCCACCGATCAACACTATCAAACGTCGTCCTCCGAGAAATATCATAAACAATCAAAGCCCCAACAGCACCACGATAATAAGCAGAGGTCACCGCACGAAACCGCTCTTGACCAGCAGTATCCCAAATCTGAGCCTTGACCTCCTTACCCTCAATCTCCATACTCTGGGTCTGAAATTCAACACCGATTGTGGCTTTTGAGTGCGGATTGAACTCATTTCGAGCGTATCTTGACAAAAGGTTGGATTTTCCAACAGCAGAGTCGCCGATGATGACTACTTTGAACAAATACTCCTCACCCTCATCGTCTGATGAGTCCATTTGGGGGAAATTGAAGTGGGGTTTTGATTTTGAGAGAGGAGTTGATGAGGGTTTGGGGTTAAATTGATGATCGGAGGTGGGACAGCGAGAAATCGGTGGCAGAGTTGCAGAGACAGAGGTGATTGATTAGTGGACCCTTATTGACCTCCATGCTATAAAAGTTTATTATATGTTATAGGATATTATTATTGTATTTATTTACTATTATTAAACATACTACTAATATGCTTTTATTATGTTTTAGAAGTGGTTTTCATGTTTCTGTATGGTTGTAATTATAGTAAACATACTAGAAATTTATGTAATTACTTTTTAATTTATTTTTTACATATCTTTTTTTGGTATTTACTTTTTGTATCGTAAACTATTGACGGATAACTAACCTGTAATAAATATAGAAGGTATAGTAATATTAGGAAAGTATGAATACCTCTAATAGTGATATCAAAATGTAAGGATAATATACAAATTGATTTCAATTTAGATCAATTTCTAATAACTTAGAGATAGAATCTTGGTAAATTTTATGAGAATTTACTTGTTAGCATCAATTAGGCTGTCTGTGGACTTTTATTGCTCTCCATGATGCTTTCAGACTAATAGGTTTCATGTTACGTTAATTCGAACTTGTTCGATTCGTTCAAATTCGAACTTATAGTGCATTAGCTTCTTTGATCCAATTGTCATTTTTGTTTAAAGATTTTTTAATCATCTTGTTATCTTATGATGAAAAAGAACAACCATTCTCACCTTAAACATCCCCATCTATCCTTTTAAGGAGAAGTTTGGTTTCAAACCCATATTTGAATAGTGTGTTGGATGATCCACATCTTAAGGTCAACGTCAATAAAAATCTATTAATGCTATAGTAGTGTATAAAATTGTTTCTAATAAAGTCCGGTATACTATATCAACTTCCATCTTCTATAAATGTAGTTATTTATCCATATATGAAATTGAGTATGATTCAATACTATTTATTCGATACATATGATAATTCTGATGAATATAAAACTATTGTTCTGTTGTTATAGAATTGGATAACAAAAAAGTAGTAATATGAGCATTTGTGCTATAATATCTTCAGCAAACACGCGTATCACAAGGGTTAAATAAATAAAATATTAAATATAAGAAAATTTTATTAAGTATAAAATGATATTTTAAATTAAGATATGATTAAATTACGTGTTAGTAAAAACTATAAGTAATAAAACAAATATATCAACTTTAAAAAAATTTTGTTTTAAATTTTTTTCCAAAAAAAAATAAATATTTTATTTCAAAACAAATTGTATTAAAAATATCATTTCTAAAAAATTCTTATTATAACTCCCAATTTTAATTATTTTTGGTTTATAAAAAATTAATTTTTAAAAACACCAATCTTAAAATATAATATATTTTAAAAAAAGTTTGATTGTTTTAGAAAAAATATATTATTTTATAAAATTTTGTTTTATTTTTAGAAATAACATTAATAAAAATATCTTCTTTTTAATTTATTAAAAACTATTTTTAATCTAAAAAAATAGTTAAATAATGTTATTGTTAATTAAGATAATTATTTAAGAATAGAGAAAAACAGAAAAATTTAATTGAGAAACAATATGATTTTGTCACATGTCATTTTTAGTTATCTTTTATTAAAGTAAAAAGATGTGCAAATCAAAAGCAGATGGATTTTTACCCGCAGTAAAACATAAACATAAAAAAAACACATTTCATTTTAATGGATCAAATTGATCTTTTTCTAGTTATGAATAAATCAACTTTACTTCGTTACTCATAGAAAATTTTCCTATAATTATACTATTCTTTTCTTGTACGTCAAATTCTAATGAATTTTGTATCACAACATGAGTAGTTAAAAGTTCCAAAGAAGTTAGAAAGAAATATCTATATAAGGTTGAAATTTTGTTGATATTGGTAGCGGAAATATTGTATTCAAAGATTAAGATATTATTGAACAAATTTATCAAACGTATCGCACTATTTCGAGCACGTCAAAATAGGGACCTAGGAAAGCATTGAACCTAATTCCTACAATGATATGTATTCTTTTTTCAAATATATATTTCCACATCACATACTTATTTTATCACATACTTGTTTTATCTTTAAGAAAGTACTTATGTTTGTATTTTTAAGATATGCCTAATAAGTGGCGAAACCAGAAAACTTTTCTTGGGAGGTCACTATTTTTTGTTAATTAGATTTATAACAAAACAACATCAATTTTGCGGATCGTGTGATCGCGTTTGGTCGGGTCGGGTCGGGTCGGACTAGATTGAATCAACTTTTCAAATCATTATTACATCCCTAAATATGATCATATCTAACCCTAATCAAATCAAGTAATAAAAAAATCACACTTAGCTGGTTTCACCTACGTCTTTAATAATCCAAAGTGAGTTTAATGGATGCATGCAACCCTAAAATTGCAAAAATTCTAAAATCGCAGCTAAGTTTATTAAAAAAAACCAGCAAACTAAATCAACAATCAAGAATGCTAAAATAACAACTCAGGAACAACATTATTTCTAATAAACAAAGAAGGGTCCTTCAAATTAATAAATTTTAACCTTGAAATCGAGACCTTCAAATCAAATATAACAGAATCAAGTTATAAACTTATAAAGAAAATCAAGTATGAGAAATGTAGCATACATATTTTATGAACTATGATACACTAATAAACACAAAATTAGAGATTGAAGCCTTGAACACAAACACAAAATGTAAATATCAAAATCACTCAAACAAACTAACTAACAACAATGAAAAGATGTGTAGATCTAGGGTTTGAATCTTCTAATCTAGACAAAAAATTTAATAAACAAAGAAACAAACCAAGTAGGCTTTGAAGTCTTAAACAAAATCTAGAAAACTAACCTTGAATAGAGGAGTCACCGAGTAGGGGGGAGCCGGAGCCGGAGCTTGGCGGACACCGCCGCTGCTGGAGCCTGGCCATCGCAAGATACAGCCGCAGTAGTGGTGATGGCCGATAGGGTTGGAGGAGGTGCAAGCCAAGATTTCAGTTGATCTTGGCCTTGTGGGGGTGGGTTTCCTAAGGTTAGGGTTTAAATGTAAAAGATTTAAGGGTAAAATGGAAAATTTAAGCATTAAAAATGAGTGTAAAAAAATGCACTTTGCAAGGCTCGAACTCACGACCTGCGGTGAGTGTAGACATTTTGTGTTGCGCGTAACCAATAGGCCAACACCAAACATTTATTTTATTTAAAACTTAATAATATTAATGGGTTCACTGAAAACTATGGGTTCACTCAAATTTTTGATATTATACGGTACACTACCCGCTCAAATATCAATGGGGTCACTTGACCCCGTTCGTCTAGGCGTAGATCCGCCCATGTGCCTAATAATACATAAATATAAAAGGGATACATGAATGATGAAACTTATAATCAATGGTTTCTCACATACACAAAGGAGTCATAGTTTCAGGGGGTATTTCAACACTCAAGTCAGTCGAATTAATATAAAAAAATTATAATAATAACATGTGTAGCATGTAGAAAGAGTATAGGCAAGAGAAAATTCCTTTAATAATATTTGAGACTTCCCTATTTATAGGAAGGGTATGAAGATAGCCCTAAAAAGGCCTTTAAGTTTGGGTCTGCTAAGATTAGAATTGTTTTAGTTTGGCTTGACATATCAACCCTAGTCTCAATTAGGATGATACCTCTATACTCACCTTTTGTTATAAACTATTGGCATAGTGTTTCAGCAACTTGGGCACCACCAAAAGACAATTTCAATTGATATACATGAATGACTGTTGACGGTTATAATCGTTAATTAATTTACTCTTTCATCTACAAAACATTGTTTTGGTTCCTCATTATCCTTACATCTATGTTATGTAGGAGTACAACAACTTGGGCACCACCGTAAGACAATTTCCGCAAGGTGATGTAAATGAATAGTTGTTAACAGTTATAACCATTAATTATTTTACTCTTTCATCTACAAAACATTGTTTTAGTTCCCTATTATTGATACATGTATGTTATGTAGATGTACTTAATGTCATCAACTTGTTTTTTTATCATTAACGAAACAAACAAAAACACATACCAAACTTTCTTTTCTTTCATGTTAACTTATACTTCTCACCGACCAACTACACATGCGAGTAAAGATTGTCAGTGTTATAACAACCTACACCTGATCTCACCTAACCTTTTTTCATGTTTAAAGAAGACATATAGATGCCCATTAAATTAAAACCATTTTAAACAGAGAACCTAGATAATTACTCGCTTAAACGTCCCAATGGGATAGGGGAGTTGGTAAGGCGATCTCTCTCCAGCCTAATGGCAAGGATTCGAGACTTGGTGATTGAGGTTTGAATGTACCTTCTAGTAACTTTGATAAATTAATGGCATAAACATTTACAAGTATAACTGATAAAATATCATGCGAGATAAAAAGAGAATGGATTATATATTTACATATATGTTAACATATCATAATTAAAACAATAGGTACATGTGTCTATATAGATAAAGGTTAAAATAAAAATATTAAAAAACATGAGAAGGCTAAGAAAAAACCCGTTCCATGAATGTAAGCATACCGCTTCACACGCTAGAAGTTTAAAAGAAGGAATGGGTAAAATAGAAAAAGTCAGTCAAATTTGACTTTTAAGATACATTTGTAAGTTTCCCACCATTTTTTTAAACTCATTTTGACTCAATTTAGGTACAACATAAGTATTTATTGGTCATTAATTTCAAACAAGTTAGTATTGCCTTAGTTAATATCTTGCGTAATGTGATTATATCTCGTACAAACTATAGTCATAAAAGTCACACTTTTACTTGTCATCTTTTATCCTGTCACTTGCGGTGATTAGTTGTGCTATTAAAATCGAACTTCATGATAACTAGCTTGATCACATCCACAATTTTGATTGATCATTATAATTAGATGTCACATTCCTTTCAAATAATAGAGCGATACTTGTTGGATTAGCTTCGGCCTTCATGTTTTCCTCTATAAGAAGTTATTGTTTTTATTGCCCATAAGCAAATAGGAATTCGGTTTGGATTTACTTTATAAAGCTATTTTTCACGATATTGCTGCTTCATAAGTATATTTGTCACGTGATACCAAACAGCGTAGATATGGAGGCCGCTCGTACTTGTATAATCTTCTTTCTTCAAATGCTTATAACAAGCCTTGGAAAAAAATCTTGACTTTTATAATCATCTATCTATACTAATAAAAGAAAATTTATATAAGCCACATGACACGATTTTAAACAACCTAAATTTTATTTTCTCGTTTCTTTCTCTTTATAAGTATCACATTAACTACTAATGATTTTATTTTATTCTTTTTCATATCAATTTTTTATTTAATTAAAAAAGGGATCTTTCTACAAATGCAATTTTTAAAGAAATAACATTTATAAAATATGAAATATTTTTAAAAAAATATCAAACTTACAAAAATAATATATTTTAAAACCTGTGTTTTCTAAAAAATAAAATTCTTATGAAACAAAAATAATTAAAATTCAAAGTTTAAAGAAATTATTAAAAGTGGCACTTTTTTAAAAATGATTTTTTTTGAAACAGTTTGTTTAAAAATCAACCTTTTTTTTAGAAAAAAAATTAACAAAAATTTAAAAAATAATATTGTTCTTTTATCCATTGTACGTACTGTCAATCATATGTTATATCAAAATATCGTTTTATGATTCATTAATTTTTATTAATAACTATTAATATTTTATTTATTCAACACGTATAATACACGGGATATTAACCTAGTATATATATATAGAGAGAGAGAAAAGGGATTCTAAGAAAACCATAATATTATGAGAAAACTAGAGAAAACCAATAAAATCGATCACATAATTTATAAAAATTTTTATCACTGCCCTTTATATATGTGTGTGAGCATATATAAATAAGGATATCGATCAAATGAAAACCGTAGCATGGTTTTCCATATACGTCAAACATAGGTTACGTATACCGTAACCATTTTTCATTCGACATAGTGTCACGTATACGTAAGACTCTTCATTCTCGTATGTATGCTCAACATATATGTACCAAATACTTAAAGAACATCTTAACAATTAAAATAACAAAAAAGTTATGAATTATGTTATTGGTTTCAGTGGTTTTCTTTGATTTTCACATAACTATTGGTTTTCTCTGTAACCCTCCCCTATATATATGTACTAGCTTTAGCAAACTCGTGTATTACATGGGTTAAACAATTAAAATATTAAATATAATAAAAATTTATCAAGTATAAAATGATATTTTACGATAAAATATAATTGAAATTACGTATAGTAAGAACAATATGTAATAAAACAATTATATCAACTTTTTAAACTTTTGGTTCAAAACTTTTTTTCCAAAAAAAAATAATAAATATTTGTTTCAAAACAAAACGTATTAAAAAATATCATTTTTAAAATTTTTTTATTATAAATTTAAATTTTAATTATTTTTTGTTTATAACAAAATTAACTTTTTAAAAACACTAATTTTAAAAAAGTTTGATAGTTTATAAAAATTTCTTATTCTATAAAATTATTTTTAAAAATAACATATTTCTTTTTTTAAATTTTATTAAAAAAACTATTTTTGTTCTAAAAAAAAGTTAAATAATAGTACTGATAATTAAGTTAATTATTTAATAGAAGAGTGAAGCGAGAAAATTTTGATGAGAATGAATGTGCTGCCGACACGTGTCACACCAAGATACTATTTTATTAGAGTAGAAAGATATATATAATTCAAGTTTCCCTAAAGAGCATTCACATCTCATTACTTATTTTTATCCTTATACTTACACTAAAAACAACTATTTTTTCTCTCTTCTTTCAATTAAATAATATTTTTTAACACATTTATTATTATCTTTTCTCTCCTCCACTCACAACCACTTTCAAAAATATTAAAAAATTTATAAGGGTTGAATAATTAATATTTAAATTTACAGATGAACAGTAATATTTTCTCTCTACTCTACTCACAACCACTCAAAACCATACCATATAATATAAAAACTCTACTCATACATTTTTAAAGAACGGGTTGTGATTTGTGAATGTTCTAAATAGTTCTAACAAATATTTCACCACTAAAAAAACCTCAATAAAAACCTCACATGAGTTGGTAATTAAAGTATTGTTAGTTATAAAAATAGTCGCTTTATAAAATAATCATTCGAGGAAGTCTAGGTCTTGTTCGCTAAAGGTAATGCTATTTTCACATATCATAATAATTATTTTGCAAATATTACAAACATTGTAATTCTCGGTATTTGTGCGATGCAAAGATTAATATAAATAAATAAAACTTGAGAGATTATAAAACTTTGCTTTAATTATGATCGACTTGGTAATCGGATTCGAAACCAAAATCATATATCCTTTTATCATAGATCTCCTTTCTTAATGATAACTTTGATATGAAAAAAAAAACCGACAAGAAACTTATCACAAATGGCAACTCGACCTTCTTTACGCCTATAGTGAATCATAAAAAACGAAGTTGACGACGTAAGTAGTTTCTTAGGTGAAAACCATCCTTGAAGCATTGCTTTAACACTCGACAAGGACGAATGAAAGCCTAATAAAGAATCCTCGCAAACCTTAATCACAATAAGGCAAGTCAACACTTACGCTAGATAACGCAAGGACTGAAAAGACTGAACCGAACATTAAAAGGGAGCCAACTTAATTATTACATTAAAATATGAGTTATTCATAGAACCAAAGATAGATTCTAATCATGCAAGATGAGGATCAAACTTCCAGAAAAAAGACGAATGAGATCACAATAGAATCTTCATTTTATGGCATCTCACTTTATAAATAGAGACAACATATATAAGGTTTAGATTATCAGGTGATACCCAACTCTCCTACACTTATTCTTTAGATGAATAATACTCGACTGTTTTTAACGGACTCATTCTTTCCTCCTTGTTGTAATACATCAACTCCATTCTCTCCAAAAAAGAGAACTCTTCACTTCTTGCCCTCTATGGAAGATCCTTTTTCTCTTCTCTTCATTTCTTCTATATATGTAAACTTATATATGTTTCTATTGCTGTGAATATACTATTAACAGACTTATCTTATGCAAATCATTAACTTGAGCATCGGAGTGCCCTCAGGGCTAGCCCTCCCGGGTAGGGGTGTGCAAAAGAACCAGAAACCGATCCGCACTCGTAACTGAAAAAATTCAAACCGAATTATACCGAAGCCGAATTGTTTATTCGGTTTTCAGTTATATGTAATTTTTGAATTCAGTTTGTTCGGTTAACCGAATTCAATACATTATAATTTATATATTTTGTAATTGTAAGTTTAACCTAACTACAAAACCCTTAACTTTCCAAAGTGGTTTATTTTTAGCCGAATAACAAAACTTTTATATGTAATCTTGTTCCTAAACATCAAAGCTTAGTCTAAAATCTCAACTCTCAGAAGAGTTAAAAGTCGACTAGTTATATTTTCAATAAACAAAATTTTTGGCATTTCAGAAGTTTGATTATTTGATATGTATTTTTAAGAAATATATATGAAGGGTGATTTTAATAAAAATTTATTTAAACTCGGTAACATTTGAAATGAAAAAAAAAGTAAATTTGGTTTTTTTCGGTTTTAACCAAAATAGAACCGAATTGAATTTAGTTGAATTCGGTTCAGTAAATCATATTCCCAATTCGGTTCAGTTTGGTAATCGATTGTGCCTAAAAAAATTTTATAACCGAACCGATGAACACCCTACTCCTGGCCCTCTAACATATTTGTGTGTTACAACTAGGTTTTGAGCTCAAGAATAAGTCGAAGACGCTAGATCCAGCTAGACCCAATAATTATACCCTACCCAGATTTGGATGTAACAACCGAGAATTTTTTCACTAAATAAAATAATTTGTTTTTGATCCTAGTTATAACTTACCAATAGTACTATATCGACCCATTAATGAGTGAAATTATAAGAAAAAAAATACAATTCGATAACCCTTAACAACTCTAGCCATGTTTTTTTGAATGGACTAAATTACCCTCACGTTTTTTGCACGTGATGGAGTAATCCGTTAAAAACAAACGGCAGTTACACTTAATACCCAAAGGTGTTACAAAAATGTAACCACAATACTCAAAGTTGTTACTCAGAAAAGTTAATACCCAAACCTGTTATTTTAAGTAAACCGCACGGACTATTTGTGTAATTAACTCTAATTTAAATTACTTGCTACTAATTATCTATTCACTATCAAATATTTGATTACGTAATTGTTTGTACTCAAGCTTTTTTTTTTATGATTTTGTAAGTTACCTTAAATATATAATTTTCTTTGAATGGCATTAAAAAAGTGAAATTAGCCGTTCAAAAACTTTTATTAAGCTGAATGTGAAGTTTACATGGATGACGTATAACGTTTGCCTTTTATACAGTTATAAATATTTTTGTCTTTAATAAATGATAAAAATACACTAGTAGATTCAATGAAACGTACTTTTTGCGTCACGTAAAAAATTGGTAACTAAAGTTGCTAAAAAAGGTAATATAAATTGGTGGATGTAACCAGTGCGATAAGGGTGTTGATGTGGTAGAAGATTTGTAAATTAACTAGTAAAACTTATGTTAAAATATAAATAAAAAATAGACACAATCGTGGATTCATATAGAAACATAAATAAAAATAAACATGTCCTGCGATTTTGAATAAAAGTTACATCGAATCATAGATAAAAATAAACATATCGTAAAAATATATTCAAAATTCTATAAAAGATTATATTTTAAAAGTAATAAAAATAAAACCCTGAATCATCTTTGTATTGAATGTTTGGTCTTCTAAGATTCCTACGTTACTATTGATGACTTGAATTTGAAAGTAATTCAAGTCGAAGAGTTAATAAAATTAACCATGTCACAACAACAAATTTATTATACTTCATTGACTTGTATATTATTATGCTCAACTTCGTTTTAAATGAATTTTACACCGTGATAAAGATAAGAAAGCAATAACGTTGTATTTGAAATTTAAAACACAATATTTTCGAAGTTATAAGTGGAAAACAAAATAAGTTTAAAACTAATAATAATATTAAAAATAAAAGTTAAAAGGAAAGCTAAAAACCAAGAATTTATGAAGGAAAATACCTTCTTGAAAAAAATTGATCATAAAAGTTGTTGAGAACATGGATTGAACGCAAGAGTTGAGGTTAGAAGAAATAGGAACAAACCAAAAAGGCTAACTTTAAATTTAGAAAACAGATAGAAGCACAACAAAATTCATGATTTCGTTCTAATATGAAAAGTGTTAAAGAGATCACTTGAAACAATATATGCAAAGTTCAAAGATTTTAATATTAAAGTTTAGCTCTATGCATGAAATAGTTACTTACATAGTACCCAAATTACATCTTGATGGTAAGATGTTTTCATTTTATTCAAAAAAAATGTTTAAATCATTTAAAATATAGATATAAGCAATTGTTAGAAGTATATTAGGGTTTTTTTTTTCCTTTTAAATGGTTACTTAAATAAAGTATCATTAATTCATTTTACCACTTGAATTGATTACCAGATGATAAAAGTCTTTGACTCTTTGGTGAATATCAAGGTTTAAATTTTAACATAGGGTAGATTATGATTATACGTAATTTACTAATTTAGGAGTATCACTAGATGGTGTTTAAGTCGTCCTAAATAAATAAAAATAAAAAAGGAAAACTTAAATAAAGCTGACATTTGAAGAGAAATAAAAAAAAAAAGAAAAAAGAAAAAAGACAAACCTCATACGATTAATGCAATTTGACGTTGGTTCTCCTTACGACTTGCCTTTTTTTCAAAATTTGAATTTATTGCCTCATGATCAGTCCCGCACATAAAGGTTTTTCCCACTTAAAGACAATAAGATTTAACATATTTGAAATATGGATGTTGACTATACCAATTATGTGTGAATTCAAATATATTTAGAAAGGTTTGAGAAGTGAAGAAATAAAAGAAGTATGTTAGTTTTCTAATTTGTTATCTTTTTCTCATTTTAGTTTTGCTTGTTTTAATAAGAGTAAAATGTCATTTTCGTCCCTGATCTTTTGTTGAATTTACCATTTTAATCCAAAAACTTTCTTTTTTGTCATTTCAGTTACTGTAGTTTACTGAATATTTTCATTTTCATCCACTCCACTAACACCGTTAAAATTCTGTTAAAACCCCGTTAAATATAAGGTTATTTTAGTCTTTTTCAACACCCTAATTATCCAATTAAAATAAATTAATCAATTAATATTCAATTAAAACTAAAAAACACATGAAGCGACTCGTGAGACTGGTCGCTTCGATTAATTCTCACACATGTCATTCGATTAAGGTCTGCTATGGGATTTCAATTAATTTTCACGTTTTGTTTGAACATTCACTGTTGTTTGATTAATGTCTACTGTTATCATGTTTTATTTTATTGAAGTCTACTATTGTCATGTTCAAAAACCTCAATCAAAGACCTCAATCAAATTAAGCATGTCAACAAACAACATGGGTTAGAGTTAGTCGAAGCTTTTAAATTAAAGCGTTTGGTTTCACTAGTCGTTTCATGTGTTTTTTAGTTTTAATTGAATATTAATTGATTAATTTGTTTTAATTGTATAATTAGTGTGTTCAAAAAAATTAAAATACCCTCATATTTAACAAAATTTTAACGAAGATTTAACGGTATTAGTGGAGTGGATGAATATGGCAACATTTGGTAAACTACAGTGACTGAAATGACAAAAAAAAAAGATTTTTGGATTGAAATGGCAAATTTAACAAAACGTCAGGGACGAAAATAGCAGTTTACTCTTTTCTTTTTAAATAAATCTTTTGGACAAAGATTCATTCACATCTTTTCTTTTTAAATAAATCTTTTATAAGATTTAATTTACTTTATAAAACTTGTGAATAGTTTATAAAAGATGTGTTTTTATAAACTTTTTCAAAAGGTATTAGTTATTAAGTGATAGAAAACTTAATTTACCCACATATTACTTTTCTATAAAGCTGGTGTCTCTTAAATTACAAAGATAAGCTTAGTCGTTGGTCAAGAAAAAAAACATCAAGGAAAAAAATCAAAGCGGAGATTAGTCCAAACAAGTCAAATCATCAACTTATCCTCAAATTTTAACGTCTCAGGGTGAATGCAGAATGATACCCTGAATCAAGAACACATGTGAACCGAATAGGCGATTAGATCTTCCAATTCTTCAACCTCACTCTGATACGAATGTGAAATCCGCGGGGACCATCCACGCGGGGACCATCCACGCGGGGACCATCCCCGCTGGGACCATCCAACACACTAATCAAGCTCTTGATTCTTTAATCAAGACATAGACAAAAACATACATGCGAGATAAACCTTCATAAATATAAAGATAAAAAGAAGATGTATATTAATAATTAGCTAGTCATCATGGATTTCAACATATATACATTCATACATACATCTATTAAGCTCACGTCCGACCCATGTGAGCTCCCCTAGGGTCGATGACTCACATCTCTCGTCAAAGATCTTTCACGTTAAAGGATTCTTCACCTACAAATATATAGATCATGTTCTATTTATAGGTAGCATTCAACTTAGCCCGTTGGGCAAAGCTAACTCTTAATTTCGTTTAACTTCTTATGAGTTATTTTTGTCCGACTATCAGGTAGAGTATTATTCTTATTCTTTCCACTTGAACATTCACATCTATATATAATATTAAAAGGGTAACTTGAGAGATACTTGTTATATTCCTAGGCCCCCTAATTTTATTTTTCCCGCCTCTCTCTCTCCTTTTAAATAATTACCTAAATTAAAAAAGATTAAATAATTTTAATTTTTTTAGATTACAAATAAATTTTAAATAAATTAGGAAAGATGTCTTTTTTATTAATGTTATTTTCACATTCTTTCTCACTAAAATTTTTTCGCTTCTCTCTTTTATTAAATAATTACAGTATTACTAATAATATTATTTTATTTTATTTAGATTAAAAATAGTTTCTTAATAAATTAAAAAAGATCTTTTTATTAATGTTATTTTTAGAGAAATAAATTTTTATAACATAAGAACTTTTTTTAAAGCATTAAACTTTTTTAAAAATATGAAATATTTTAAAATTTATATTTAAAAAAATTATAAAATAAAAATAATTAAAATTTGGAGCTATATAAGGAAATTTTAAAAAATATATTTTTAAAACTGTTTCTTTTGAAACTAAATGTTTTTTTAAAAACAAAAATTTAAAAAAGTTGATATCATTATTTTATTACTTATAGTCCTCACTTATATATAATTTTAATCATATTTTATTTTAAAAAATCCTTTAATAATTAATAAATTTTTTATTTTATTTAATATTTTATTTTTTTCAACCCGTGTAATACACGGGTTTACTAAATCTAGTAAACTAATAAATCATTAGTCACAAAATTTATATAGAAAAACCAATAAAAGCTAACATGTAAAACTCCACGCCTCATCGTCATATTTTTTTTTTTTTCATCCAAAACCAACATAGGCAGTGGGATTATTAAACCTTGGTTTGTTAGGTGGAGGTGTGCGAGGCTAACCACTAACCAGACTTAAGAATTAGTTAATACATTAAGTCAATTTTATTTATATATTTATATAGTAATTACAAGTGACAACTTAAATATTACACATGTTGTAAAATGCACGTATAGAATAAAATTTGTCAATGGGGAAACACACAACAAGTAACATTTATTTTTTATTTTTATTTAGTTTTTTTAATAGTAATTTTTAGACTTTTTAAGATAAATAAATAAATTAGGTCTATGTCCTATATAACTAACTAGCCCATATACTCGTGTAACACACTATTTAAACAAATTATAATATATTAACGTATTAATAGCATACATTTAATAAAAGTAAATTTATATATTTCTTACAAATAAATTTACATGTTTATAATATCACCATATTTAAAAAATAAATTAAAACTTTGTTCTTATAACAAATCTCACTATTTTCAAAAAGATTTCATTTTAAAATTTAATGTACTTTAAAAAATATTATGAGAATATTAAAATTTTAATTTCAAAACTAATAGATATCAAAATTCAAAATTTATTTATTGTATATATCTTTACTTGTTTTATAAAATCTCACAAGTTTTTTAGTTAAAATTATTATTAAGAAAATCTCATCCCTTTTAAAAACATTGAGTTTTAAATATAATAAACTGTTTTACACAAAAATATTTAAAAATAACTAATAACAATCATAAGTAGTAAACAACATAAATTTTAAACAACTTAAAATATTACTATATTAATTTTTTTTTTAAAAAGGCTCTCCGATAATAAATACTAAAAAATAATATTATAAATATAAGTAATAAAAATTTAAATAAACTAAAATTATCTACAATTTAAAAGTTTGAAAACTCCAAAAAAAGTTCAAAATATGTTTTTATGTTATAAATAATTTTTGATTTTAAAATAATCTATTTGATTTTTTGTATTTAATTTTAAAAACTTTTTTTAATTAAAAAGTAAATTTTTTGAGATATTTAAAAGTAGGTTGCGAGATTCTAGGGTTCTTTTTGTCAATGATTTAATTAGTAGAAAAATTCAAAGTTTGTTTAACTAATTTACATGATTATTTATGTGATTTGTAAAAATAAAAAAAAAAAATTTAGACAGAAAAATAGAAAAAAAAAAAAACATCTTAAATGACATAAAAATATTCCAATCTTACGCCAAATGTTTTAAAATTTTATTTTTTATTATAGATATGGTTAAATGTTTAGGTTGTGGAGTACCCCAATTAGTTATTTATTTATTCTTTTTTAAATGAATAGGCTTTGTTACTCAAACAAGTGGAACAATGAAAAAACGCCTTAGAGGATTAGAAGTTTAAAACTTAAAACTTAAAACTTAAAAGAGAGGTAGATAAAGCCTAAAGGGAACTAGTCAAAAGTCAAAGGCATGCGGGCAGTTGGTAAACTAAATACGCCTGGTCAAAATTGTGGACTGTATTTACAATAATAAATTGTCAACTTATACCATCTATAACATATTCGCCCATTCGGGATAAAATCAAGTCCACACAAATTACCTATTTTACTTTTTAACTCGGGTTTCTATTTACATGTCTAACTTATTTTTGTAATTTAACAGTTTTTGTTATTTCGTAGTAATTTGTCAGTTTTTAAGTATCAAAACTTTGTTCTTAATAGAATTGGGTTTACTATTTAAAAGGAGGTTTTCTTTATCTGCCACTCTATTGTAAACACTTTAACAGAAGATTAATAAAATTTATATAAATCTCTGGAATTTAACAACTCATTTATAAAAGTCGTATTCTTAGCGTTTTTATTTAGTAAGCCCTCGAGATTATTTATTTCAATAAACAGATGTTAAAAATAAAATTTTAAGTTTTAAGAATTTTGATAATTAAATAACGCTTATACATATTGTTTTAACCGTGATACATAATACGATCACAATCACATAAATTCATCTTCAATTCTTCGGTTCCTCAGGCCCAACTTTCAATTAGTATTTTACCTCTCATTCACACTCCTATTATATCTTGCTAGTATTGCGCATAAAAAAACTATATAGTTTTCGCATTTAACTGCTTAAAAATAAGTCTATACATAACTAACTCGTGTTCTAATAAATCGAAGCATAAGCAAACTTTTTAACAATTAAACATTTTATGAGCTTTTTTTTATAAATAATCTAATGATAAAATGACGTGTTATCTAACTGTTAGGGATACAAAAATAATAATTTAAAAGTAAAGTAACGTAGTGTAGAGAACTAGAGATAAAATCTTATGATAATAATAATAATCCAAACAACCCTTTAAATATTCTTGATGAAAACTGTTCTTGTCATCAATAATTCAAAGCTTCTTCTTCACCTCTGTAATCGGTTACTAGTCAACACTCCAATACCCAAATACTCCCTATAGCTTTTAAGTTTCAATTTCGTATTAAATTTACGCGTATATCCCCTTCAATTCAATCGAATTGAGTCCTATTGCAGTCAAAATCAAGATTCAATTCAACCCTGATTGATTGATCACCAATTCGATGGATCACTCGGAGAAATCGATCGAACAAAGGGCTTTCGATTCTTTGGGATTAGGGTTCGATATCGCTAGTGATTTCAGGTTGAAATACGCAAAATCTTGCCCTGGTGGTGGTCGATTGGTGGAGCTTGATGAATCAAGAAAGAGGGATATTGTTCTACCCGGTGGTGGTGCGACGATTTCTGGGGTTTCTGTTGATATTCATTGTGATAAAGGGGAACATGTTAGGTTTAAATCTGATGTTTTGGAGTTTAATCAGGTAAATTGTTTGTTTGTTTATCTTATCATCATGTGTTTATGACAATATGTGTAGTTAGTTTTGATCAATTTCACTCTGGATTGAGTATGGAGTTGATAGCAGTTTTGTGATCTTTTTGTTGATATGAAAGTTCAAATTTTAGTTAGATATGAGCCCTAAACATAAAGCTAATCAAACTTTGAGTTGATAAGAAACTTAATCCTTATAATTAGTAAAAAGCTTTAGAGTTTTATGTATGTGTTGAATGTTTGTTTTAATTTGAGTTTGATTAATTGAGCCAAGTTTACGTAGTTGTTATTAGAGCTATTGAATGAGTTGAATCCAGCTTGCTATATTGAACATGGATCTGTTGTTTATGTCTGTTGCTACTCGAGTTCTCGAATCAAAGTCAAATCTTAGCTTTGTCGAGCTGGGCTCTAGCTTGGTGGATCGCGCTCTTAACTGTTGTTATGTTTTTAAAAATGAATAGAAGGAACATAGTTAACAAGTGTTTATGACGATTATGATCTTACATGGTTTTTAAATATCGGATATTATTGCTCATGGTTGGTAGAATAGTGCTTTCCTTCCATTTGTTAAACTTAAAGTATTACAATGATTAAAAGTGATAATCATTAAGTTCTATGACCTGAATTATAGGGTGGGTGATGAATTCTACTAGTGAAAGCATATAGTTGTTATTATAGCGACTTGCCTTTTTAATCAATTGGGCAGTGCTTTCAATTGCAAATGAATCATCATTTGCATGCAAATTATTTAAGAACACTATACTTTCTAAGAAAAGCTAACTTTGCCAACATTGGGAATGTATATGCAAAAAAGAAAAGAAAGAAAGAAACGCTTCTTTCTTGACGCATACTGTCTAAAGTTTGCTCATTAACATGTAGTTTATTTGCAACAAAAAGTAAGTATAATGGCTTAATAAGTTAATCGCTTTGTTATAAATCCGAAGCTAGAACTTGATTCGGTATTGAGCCTTATTAACAAGTAGATGCTATTATGCAAATTGGATCTCCCATAGGCTACGATCATATTATGATAAGAATTTCAACTAAGATGAACTTTACACCTTGTCATCATTCATTTTTGTTAATAAATGTGTATAATTGCCTATATACTCATAAAATATCGATTGTGATACTGATTTCTATTAAAGGTGCATTGTTTTTCATGCGAACTAAGAATTTCCTTTTCCATTTTTCCGATAACATTATCTTGCAGATGTCAGCGTTTTTTAATCAAAATGCTTCAGTACAAGGAAAAGTGCCTTCAGGGTACTTCAATGCATTATTTGATTTAACTGGCACATGGTTAAATGATGCTGCAGACGTTAAACACCTTGCTTTTGATGCCTATTATATCTCCCTATACTCCTTGCACCTTACAGCGTCTCCATTAGTACTCCAAGAAAGCGTAAAGAAGTCTGTTCCTACTCACTGGAATCCAGCATTATTGGCCAGGTAAAAAATATATGAAATAAGTATGATTACAAACATTATATTATTGCAATAGGAGTTTTACTTTAATGAATAAAATGATGTAGGAGGTAATATTATTAAAATAAACTTTGTGTGACTTTCGACCGTTCACCTTTGCAAGATATTAATTTTATTTAAGTGTTTGAACTTTTAGAGGGAAAACATAACGCAGCTTGACCCATTTATAAGAAATGGGTTGAAACTGCCACCTATAAATAGATGTTTATTAATTATTATATATGCATTTATGGCAGGTTTATTCAGACGTACGGAACCCACATTATAGTAGGGATGGGTGTCGGCGGTCAAGATGTTATATGTGTTAAGCAAAAACCATCATCTACAATCTCACCTGCAGAGCTTAGAGGATATTTGGAGGATCTTGGAGATTGTTTATTTTCAGATGGAGCCAGTCCTTCTCTACCAGAAAGGAAAACAAAAGATGGCAAAAGCAAAGTATGTTTTTAAAAGATGTTATACATCATAAATTTATTATATTATGTTTTCACTTTTCCAACATAATTTTTAAATATTTTTTTTCAGGTTCCAGATGTTTTCACCCGTATGTTGCAGCCACACACCATGCAGTTCACCAACATCACAGAAACTTCAAGCAAAGATGTAAGCTAGAATGTACTTTTTCGTTAGACGTGGCAACAGCCGAATTCAGTTTGTAACTTGTATCTGATTAGTAACCGGTCAATCAGCCAAATGGGATAAATATAAAAAAGTTACTTAAAATGAACATGGATACAAATGTTTACAACTTGCTAAACCATCCTATTTAAAAGAGATCATATTGTTATCTTGGTAATATGGTTCTGGAATCATAATCAAAGCGTTAATTATCCACATAAACCAAAAAATTGGTTGAAAAGTGCTGCCGGGTAGGTCAAACCTGTTTTGACTGAACCCAAACCTGACCTGTTACCTGACCCCGCTTGTGCCTCAAGACCTATACAGTTTGTTTGATACAAATATGGAAGGTTAATACAATGGCGAAAACTGAAACAGGGACTGACAATTATTGGATCTAAAAGAGGTGGGGATGTCTTTTCGGACAATCACTCCAAATGGCTACAAACAGTGGGTGCTAGTCCCGAAGCAATACGTTTCAAGTTTGTACCAATTACTTCTCTCCTTAATGGGGTTCCTGGCAGTGGATATCTAAGCCATGCAATCAATTTATATTTACGTTGTAAGTTAGTCAAGTTAAATTAATCACCATTGTTATCTTTTTTAAAGATTTGACTTTGTTTACTACGTAGGGTTGGAAGTCTTAAAATAATTATGTTTTGATTTGATTTTTGGAACCTTGAAGTAAATTAGGGGGTGTTTTGATGTGGTTGTGTAACTTGTAAGCAATGATGTAGTTTTAAGTAGACTCAGATAATCAGCTCTAACAAAATGGGCTATAGGATATAGTGTTTGGATGTGCTTTTATTGTTTTGAAGTTGTAGTTGCTAGATTATCAGTGGTCTGAGTGTTTGGAAAATTCTTATTATAATTCAAGAAATTAATGTATAAAATGACCAAAAAGGATATTCTTGTGAAAATAGATATTAGTGTGAGATGGGAATTAAGTCTCTTGAATTAGGATAAAAGTAGAGCAGTTAGATAATTTCATTTTACTTTTCGGATAATAAGTTTCATTGTAGTTGCTAGTATGAAACTGATAAGTGATAATTCAGATCAAAAATCTGTTTATTTGAACACTGATTATCACATAGCACCTCTATAACTATTTCTTTATGACCAAGTGTCACATATATTAGTATAATTTCTGTTATCTTTCTTTGTTGGTCCTTTCAGTTAATTAAGTTTTATTAACTATTTATGACGTATTATTTGTGAAATCCAGACAAGCCTCCATCTGAAGATTTACAATATTTCTTGGAGTTTCAAGTTCCTAGACAATGGGCCCCACAATTTTGCGAGCTACCTCTTCGACATCAACAAAGAAAGACTTCATATCCTTGGCTTCAGTTTGGTTTCATGGGCCCCAAATTGTACCTTAGTACAACTCAGGTAAGTTGCATCTAGGCTATTAAAGGCAGAAAGTTTGACCCATTTACTTATGAACGGGTTGATTTGGATGTGCTTTTTCTTAAACGGGTCAAATATAAGTATTGATAATAGAGGTATGGGTTGAATGGGTCAAACAGGTTGAAGTCATTGGAAGTCTATTATTAATACATAAGACCTCTTAAAGCCTTTCCAATTGAAGGATTTATATTATGATTGTAATAATACTGTTTTTTTAACCACACTTAACACATTAGTTATTTACATGAATTTGTTAAATGTTGATGAAACACTCTGTGGGCCAACAACCCGACCGGATTCAACCAGTACCTGGAATTGACCCATTACCCTGCCCAACCTGTTGAACTTTCCATATTTCATAATTGAATAAATATCTTATCGAATGAGTATTTTTCAGGTCTCAAGCAGCAAAAAGCCGATAATTGGTCTACGCCTATTTTTAGAAGGGAAAAAGAACAACCGATTAGCTATCCACGTGCAACACCTCTCGAGCCTTCCTAATATCATGACACACAAATCACCATCATCAAGACCATGCCAGTGGCGGGGCTCAGATGAGTACGAGTCAACGGCCCAATTTCTAGAACCAATCAGATGGAATCGTTATTCAAACATATGTTCAACTGTAGTCAAACACGATCCAAACTGGTTAACATCACAAGAACCAGGGGGAGTCTTTATTGTAACCGGGGCCCAGCTCGTAAGCAAAGGAAAATGGCCCAAAACTGTACTTCACCTTCGGTTACTCTTCACCCACCTCCCTCACTGCACCATCAGGAAGACCGAATGGGCTGCTGCACAGCCAGTGGGCCGGAAGTCCAGTATCTTCACAAACCTGAGCTCGACCTTTACTTTTACTCAAAGGTCAGTAGCTGATGCGCCAAAGCATCCTGCAACACTGAACTCAGGGGTCTATCCTGATGGACCACCGGTCCCAATCCGGTCCACTAAAATGAGGAAGTATGTGGACATTGAAGAAGTGGTTCGTGGCTCGCATGATATGCCGGGTCATTGGTTGGTAACCGCAGCTAAGTTGGTGATGGATGGTGGTAAGATTGGTTTGCATGTTAAGTTTGCACTATTAGATTTTCCTCAGGAAGTGTAATATGACATCATGATGGTATGTATAGAGTGGGTGTGAGGTTGTTATTTATTTTTTTATAAGGTATTGTACAAATATAGGAGGCTGTATTGAATTGCTTATATAAGAGTTATCAGTACATTTTATACTCAAAATGGACTAGTAGGGTAAACTGTCAAAACGGTTCGGGTCAAAATTATTCAACTTCAAGTGTGATTCAAACGGGTCGTGCTCAGCTCAAACTTGTGTCAAACTCATCTGAACAGAAGTCTATTTAACAATTGATCTTCAGATTTTATGTAATACAACAGTTGAACTTTCACCTTAAACAAATCTTTATCTTTTATCACATCTTTATTCTATTACATGAGTATCATAACATCATAATCACCATTATTACATACACTATTACAAACCATAAGTCTTCACAATGGTTGAGGTCGAGTCTGAACGATAAACACGTCTTTACCAACCACACATCCTTCGACATCCTGAGCGCACCCAAACTTCCGCTCAAGGAACAAACCCACAGCACCCAGCTTCTGCCCCAACTGTTGCCTGAAAACAGGGTTCACAGTCAACGGCTTCTTGCTATAGTCAACTGTCAAATGAACCACCTCCCCGTCCGCCAGTCCGCCCACCACCATCTCTTCGCTGAAGTTAGCAAACGCCAGTGTCCTGACCACCCCGTCAAACTTCCCACAACTAAGCCGCCACGGTGTGCCTCTGGTGCCAGCGGCTAGTGTTTCCCCTAGCCCTGGTGCAATCTCTGCTTCCACCAGTTTATTGTCGTTGTCTGTGGGGCTCACGGTGTGCAGCACAAACGAAAGGTCTGGTGAAAGCATCTCCTGGACCAGAACCGCCATTGAAGCTGCCTTTTGTGGCACGCCAGCAACCCTCCGGCTCAAAACCGCTCTTCGGGTGTATAATGAAGCCCATACCCGACACACAGCATTTGCAAAACTGACAGGATTTGAAAGGGTAACATTGGGAATTGAGTCGTACAGCCCAGCAGCTGACATTCCAGCTAAATCCTCTACATTAGCACTTGAACGAACAATTAAACGAGCATCCTTTTCGAACAATTTTCCTAGACTTTCAATGATTTGGTTCGGAAGTTGCAGGGAGCTGATTAAATTTCGCAGCTCGTTGCACAATTTGTCGAGCTCTCCACCGTCCATTTTGGCTGTTTCTAGCTGTTCCAGTAAAGACACAAACACTTCTGTTGACTTGTTTGCTTCTATTGCCAGTTCCATGGTACCGAAAGGAATCACCGCCCCATTTGGGACATTAAAGGATGCTGGAACTCCCTGATCGCTATGAACTGTATCAAAGCAAAAAAGAAACATTATCTTTAAGGTTTCACAAGCAAACGCATGCAATTTAAGATTTCAATGACAGAAAGATCATCTTCAATATTTCACAAGCAAATCCATGAAACTTAAGATTTCAATGAAAGAACTCAAAGAAGATCATCATCAAGATTTCACAAGCAATTCGAGAAATATAAGATTTCAATGAAAGTAAGATCATCTTCAAGATTTCACAAGCAAATCGATGAAAGTAAAGATTTCAGGAATGAAAGATCATCTTCAAGATTTCTCAAGCAAATGGAGTGCAACTTAAGATTTAATGACAGAAAGATCAGCTTCAAGATTTTGCAAGCAAGTCGATGAAACTTTAAGATTTCAGTGAAAGTAGGATTGTTGTTTTAACCTTTAGCAGAAACTGCAGCCAGAGAAGCCAAGGTGCCACAAGCAGCTGCCTTTGCACCAGAGGTTTGTACTTCTGCATCAGCAAGTGCTATAATGTCGCCAGTAGAAACACCCTTCAATCAAACAACTTGTGGTTAATTGAATATATACAAATGTAATTCATCATCTGCATCAGGTTAATAAAGTCTTTTTAGTACCTGGCTAGAGTAGATGGACTTGGGAACAGAATCTGTCTGTGTCGCATCTGATGAAGTCTTCAAGGGGAGGTTACTAACTCCGTCCTCCAACGAGGAAGGAATTACATTCACACCCGATGGGGATGCATCTAACCTGCATCATAATACTCGAGGGTGAATCTATTACGCAGTTTTAATGTCACGAGGAAAACGGCGGGTCAACGATGGTTTGACCCAATAACTCGTCCATCCTTTAAACTTTATATTACACTTAATTAATCACAAGGAATAGCTTTGTGCATGTTTATAAAGACTAACCTCACATGCTTCCCCTCGAGCTTTTTAATAGTAGCAATTTTATCATCGTCTTCACACGTCACAAACGCCACTTTCTCCTGAGTTATTACAAGAAAAGATCATCCAAATGACAATATTAACATGTAACTATTAGTAAAGAAAATAAATAAATGACCGGGAGACCTAAAAAAGAACTTCATCCATTCAAAATTTGGTGCGCAACTTATTCGTTCTCTCTCATGTGATTTTGCTATTTGTCTGTCTTTGTTAGGTCCGTATTTTAGGCCTCACGCTCATTACTCAAAATAATATACAAGACTTACTTGACGCGCCCTGACACCAAGATGAGATAAATGAGGCAACTCCTGGAGCAGAATAACTCCAACTATGTTGTTTCCTGCAGCTGTTACCTGCAAATGGCATAAATTGTCTATGAGATTGTAAACTATTAACCACCTTAGTTGCCAAAATTGTGCTTTAAGACTTAAGGGGGTGTTTAAATGTGTGTGTACTCGAATTGATTATGTGATACTAAATAAGGTAACTAAATAATCAACTATGATAAAATGAACAATAGAAAAATTATGTTTTGAAGTGTTTCTGTTGTTTGAAGTTGTAACAATGGTTAAATGTTTATAAAGTTCTGATGATTTAAGGAAATAACAAATAAATGACCAATAAGGACATTTCTGTGAAAAAAGAAGACTTGTGATATGAGAGTAAAAGTCACTTAAACCAGAATAAAATGAGGGCCAAATAGGTAAATATTATTTTATACTTTAGCTGAATATGAAGTCGATTATCTAACAGTTAAATCATAATAAAAGCATATTTACACAAACGTTAATAAGAAAACTCATAATAAGACGATATGCAAAAACACAAAATCCACACACACACGCACATTCTAACCTCCTCGTCACCGTCAGCTTTGCTGACCATAAGAATAACGGGTCCGTCCACGGATGATGGAAGTACTCCTGGTATTATTCTCTCAACCTAATGAATAACGTATGGAGAAATAGAAAGATAAAAATTGAAACATGTTTCAGTTGACTAAACTGTTGAATGTATAACATATAGGTAAGAATCCTGTTATGAATCCAATAATATACCAAAATTTGATTTGTTTAGAAGTAAATTGTAACCAGATTGCCAAATTAGGCATAGATTATAGTTCATATGAGTTTAATATAAGCTCACCTGTATTAAAGTTCCATGAGCCAACCCTGGAACAAGAACATCAAAACCTTGAGACCCGAGTGTAGTCCTAACCGCCTTTAGAAGCATAGTGCAGAGTTTGGAAACCTGAAAAATTATGCTGGAGACCAAGGATATTCATTTAAGTTTGGAAATTCATGACAAGTACCAAAAATTACCCCTTTTGACCCGTCATCGAACCCGCACGACCCACCCACTTCCCTCCTCTATCATCTAGTATATATAGTGTCTCATCTTACCCAGCACGTATCTCCGCCTCGGTGAATGTTCTCACACTATTTTCAGGAATTCCAAGAGCTTTGCCTAACATCTACAAGAAGCATAAGCAAGTCTTAATCTGAAATTATTCTAGAAATCCTAAGTAAGATGGATATTGATACACTATCATGAATTCATGATTGAGAAAGCTTTCATATTATAAAAAGAATTTGACCTAGGGCCAAAAACAAAACACAGGAAACAAAAGAGAGAAATGCTGACAGGGGTGCTCAAGGAGAAATAATTAGCTAGTTGCTCCTAAATTAGCTAACCAACTAACATAATGAAAACACTTTAAAAGTGGCTGAAGAATTATACTCCCTCTAACCCATGAAAAAAGGCAGATATTTCGTTCGACTACCAATTATATGTTTAAAGTAGCATTACATAAATAAATTTTTTTCAAAGGGTATAGATCACATGAAAATAATTTGTGGGTAAGTTCTTTGGATTACACATGTAGACAAATTCTATGTAAGAGCTACTTCTATGACAATACGGCGAAAGGTTGCAACTTATAGTAGACATTCCACAATGGAATTCTTCCAATTGTGACAGGAAAAGGTGAATTATTTCAATGAATTTACGTGTAATAACAACCTCTATTAAAGAGTTTGATTAATTGATTACAAAAAATAAATAAATAAATAAAATGAATAGAAGTTAGTGCAAGGACTCCTTATATGTTACAAAATCACTATACAGAGTGCATCCTCCATTCCATGAAATTTTCAACATTTTTAATATAAGTAAATGCCATAACCATAGCTGAAACATCTGAAATACCCTTTAATAAAACAAATAATTAAATTTTGTGGACAACACCACCAAGTTATTTGTAAAGATGATAGATAGCAAACAGGTAAAGTAATTAACTTGAAATCTTTACAAAAGGGGAAGTCACAGTTTTTATGGATATCCCAGAAAAGAATGTGTGTTTTCGTGGTACCTCAACTTTTGGAGGGAAAATTTGCAAAAGTGCTTCAGAGTATTCATCAATGAGCCTCTTAGATCTATCTAATGTAGCTTTAATCCTTAATGCCCATATTGTCTTCCCATCTTCACTACCTTAAAGACGGATACAACGGTTGTTAGGAGAACCAAAGTAAATTATACCATTTAAAAAGGAGCATACTAAAATGAAAATGTCACCTTCTTTCTCCGAAAGACCTTTTTCTTGCCAAGCAAGAAGTTCATTTTCAATTGCTTTACATTCTTCTAATTTCCACCCAGATAACCCTAGCTGACGGATGCCAACAACAAGGGAACTAATCGGGTCATTCCATGAGTTAACATTTTTTAAATTAACATTCTCTGCAAGATATTGGGCTCCGCCAGCAGCTTCAAGGGCATTGAGATATCTACGCATATCATCATGTTCAAATGTATGAGATAAAGATATAATATTCCCTATTTATTTTCTCCATTTAAACATTTTCACTTGCAGGTTTCATCAATACAATGTAAGAAATGAAGATTTTCCTATTAGCTCCTATTTACTTTTGCGAGAATAAATGAAGAGGAAACCCATAAAACGTAGGAAAATAAGATGGCAGAATGGTAATAATTACACAACAACCACTTTCACATTAATACTATGACTAGAGGTGGCAATTTAAAATTTTCTATCCGCTTACTTATATATAGGTTGATTTGGGTATGTGTCAAACTCCTTATCATTTTGTTCACAAAATTAAGCTTATTATTGAAATAATGTAAGTTTTGTAATCATATATGACACAATTATAAGTTGCAGAAAATTAGAAATTAGGACACAAGGTGTTTCGATCAACTCAAGTGGACTAGCCTGTTCCATTTCATACAAAAATTTGTCTTTTCGAATCAATTCCTTTTTGACCCGTTGCCCAACTAGCCCATTTAGCCACCTCTAATTTATAACCAAAAACCTTCAAAAAAGAAGCGCCTTTGAGGTCATATTGAGCTATAAGTGACACGCAAACACATACATGCCCCCATAAAACACACTATTACGACTTACCTACTCATTAGAACAAATGCATAGTCCTCAAGACCAATCTCAGCAAGACGCCACTGTGAATAAGAAAACAAGATTTACAAAGAATGAGGTTTTCTTCTATATGTATAGCTTTAAGCCTTTAACCTAAAGGTCCCAACTAACACGTTTCGAAATGATATGAGTGGAGTAATGAAATTGAAAGAAAAGAATTCAAAAAATTAACTTCAAGATATAGCTAAGCAATTAGAAAAGCACGTGACCTTTTGGCGCATTGCTATTGCGGTATCAGGGGCGTCATTACGTATACCACTTTCAAGGCCTTTTGTGATCATTTCTCTAAGACCATTTAAAGATTGAATGGTATTGATTAATAATTCTATCCCATTGCCTTTCAAGATATCAGGTGTTTCTTGGAAATTATCCAAAGCCTACAAAAATCAAATCAAAAAATTCATTAAAGATCATGCTTTCGATATATATGTAGAAAAGAACAATAAAACACTTTAATGGGCCTAACAATTACCTTCTTGCAATCCAAGAATGATGAAAGCCTTGCGTTACTCTTTTCATCAAAGGATTCTTTGATTGAATCAAGTTGTTCAGTAAGGCTGCAAAAGTATGTCCGGAAAATGAAGGTGTGGGACCCATTGGCTGGATGTAAAAAAATTGAAAATGGGATCCAAGAATAGCAAACCTTCCAGCATTAAAGAAATCCTTGAGTTCATGATGGAATATTTTAAACTGCTCAACAAATGCTTCGCTGTATTCTCCCGGTTTCTTGGTGATTCTTTCAAGCATTGCAGCGGTTGCAATTAAATCTTCAGGGCCAGCACACCTGTGAAGCTTGTTCTGTATTGTATGTTTGATTTCTTGCTGCAAATGCAAATTTTTCAAATAGCTAAAATAATTAAATTACCAAAATTCCCTAAAAGCATGAAGTGCTTAATTCGGTTATCACCTTGAGGTCATGTGGAATATCGTTTCGGTGAGCAATGTCTCTTATTCGAGTCAAAGGAACAGATGCAGTGAATTCTGCTTTAAATGATGGTAAGCATGGATGAATCTTTCGAATCACAAGTAACTCCTGCATGTTTTCAAATAAAAGGAAATACAATAAGGTTTTATTTATTCATATCATATACTTATGTTCTCCCCTCACCGTTTGTAGGGCCCGTTTATAATAAAGAAAATGATATAAACAAATGATATGAAACAATCTTTCAAAATGCTCAAAGGAATTATGTGAATCACCTGTGGGGAAGTATCTTTCCTACTAGATATTCTTTCCAATTCCCGGAATATAAGCCTAGAAATTTCTGCATGCCTATTTGGCCTGTGATGACCCCCATCCTCAAAACAAGGAATTTGGCCGGTATTTATCCACTGCAGTAAAAGGTACCAGTTAAAAAAAAAAAAGAAGTAATATTTAAGAAAACGTAGCAGGTGAAATAAATGATCGCATTGAACACAAACCTTAAGATAGATGGCTGAATATATGAGAGCATCCAAACGTTCTGCCCCTTCCTTACTTTCAACCACTAGCTCACGAATAACTTCAAGCTTCACCCATGACATGAATGCAAATACAAAGCCAAAAACACCAAAAGATTAATATTGAAACAGAAAAAGAAAATCATAAACTTTGCAGCCTCAATCTCAAAGGTTGCTTACTTCATCAAAGACCTTTCAGGCATAAACTGATTATGTGATATCTAATAAGCAGAGTTAAATAACCAAATGTGATTAATAGTCCAGCAAATAATAGTGTTGTGATAAACAGGAGTTGATTGAAATGTGCAAATCAAATTGTTTGAGCATTTGACAAGTTCTGATTATTTAAGGTACTAGATATAAGATGATTAAAAATGACAATTTTATATAATTTAGAATCCAAAACGTGACATTTTGTTTTCGATCAACATATATTTTTTCTTTATAAATTATTTAGTAGAAAAATCATTTCTTCTGTATCATACATAAGTTCAACAGTTGTTTTTTTCCTTAAAAGTACTATCAACAATGAAAATAAAATGGGTTAATTAGCAATATTCTTTTTCTCTTAAATATTCAATGTTGCTGCCGGTATGAAACTAATTATCTAAAAACTCATGATTGAGTTAATAATCATATAATCAGATCCAATCACGATTACTTTATCCAAACATTAAAAACTAATTATCGTCACTTCAAATCCCAATAATCAGATATGAAGTTACAACACACATCAAAAACACCCTACAACATGAACCAAAAGGGTACCTTTCGCCACCAGTTCCTGCCATTTTTATCACCTTCAACTAGCTTTAAAGCCACCCCTTCAAGCCCAGAGGTATCCCAATGTCTCTCTCTTTCTCTACTTCCATGCTCATTTGATCGCATGAATGATGTTTCTTTCCCTTGCCACTTTTCCACAAAAGGACTCGCTGCACCCTCTGGAACTAGAGACCCATTATCGTCTTTTTGCTCATCTACACTTTCCACTTCCACCTCATATTCATTGCTATCCAAAGGCAACAGATTCACAGGTTCATTAGTCATATTCCAATGAAAAACGATCTCAAAATTCCCAGATTGTGGGAGCTTCAATACACGGTTAGCACCACCTTCCCAAACCATGCTTTTGTCTACTTGTTCAACAACAAACTTGAACTCAATAGTCTCACCACCTTTACATTCTATGTTACACACCCAACCAGTTTCAGTCCAATTTAATTGTTTCTTCTTTTTCCATAAACCAAATTCTTTTGTTGAACCCAAGACTCCAACATGCTCACCAAATCTGACCTGATGGTCTAACCGGAGATTCAACTGCACCATCCCACGAGCTGTCTTCGACTTCATCTCTGTTGCCCCCGTCTCCTCTTCTCTAGAAAAAATATATATTTAGGTTAGTTTACTAACCCTTTATCTATCAATATAAGTAATTACATGTTCTCGTTAAAATAATTACATTCATAGGTCTCCAAATGCAATGATTTTATTTTGCTAATTTCCTAGATTTCCACAGAAATCAAGATTAAGGTTAACAGAATTGTTCAGACTAACAAGTTGAAAAACAGATTAAGGTAGATAGATTAAGTTATCTTGATCATTTTAACAGATAATGCCATGGGTGGGAGAGGGTATGAATTGATAAGCTTTATAACATACATACAAGAAACTCTGTACTCCCTATTTCCCATGAAGAACATGTTTCTCTTAGACATTTCATCGAACACCTGATATCCCCTCATAAAGAACCCCAATATAATACCAAAAACACCATAAATTCCTCAAAATAAACATCAAAATTCCGATGAAACGACACAAAACCTGGTTTGGGTGGACACAGCACAAACAACGGGAAAAGATTGCTGTCGAAATCCTAAACAATTGCCACCACGAGGAGTAAATCTACGCTTGGAAAAACCCACAACCCCAAAAGTTCTTTGCGGGTGATGGTGATGAAGGAATCTGAATTCCCTTGCTAAATGGGTTTCTAAAGACGATGGATTCTTGGTGGCAGAGTAAGAATTGAGCACACGCAGAGAATCCATTACAGAATATTGATTGAAAATGTAACAAAAATCTTTATTTGTGAATCAAGAACTCAAAGACTCAAGACTTTGATTGAAAATGGGTGTTTGTTGTGTGGGGGAAGATCAACAAGATTCAAGCATTGAAGATAGAGTGAAGGTGATGAACACGTGGAAAAGGGGATTTCATTAAATGAAAAGAAATCAAATCCCCATGAGGGATCTGAAAAAGGGTCGTTTATCAAAGATTTTTGTGTTAATCGAAGAGTATTGACCCTACATTTGTGGATATATGTATGGAGTATGTTCATGGCGTCTTATTTTCATGTTCTTGTGATGCGTTTTTTGAAAACCTATGTCCACTTGAATGCATAATTGCATATACATCCAAATGTAACTTGTTATTAAATTGAAATAAAATAAACAAATAAGAATTTGATAGAAAATATCTTAATAAAGATATTATACAGGGAAATCGATCTTTTTTAGACATAGTGGGTTCATCAATCGTAAAATATGAACGAACTAAATCAGTAGCGTTGGTTGAGGCTTCGTGTTCAATATCGATTTTTATGATTTTGAGTCTCCCATAAGAGAACTGATTTATGTATTAAAATAAAACGTTGTGTCTGTCAATCGTTAAGTCTTAACGCACCCACCCCTCGAATATATGCCTTAATCCCACAAATCCCACAAGAGCGCGAGTATGAGTTAGGGTGCTTCACACCCTCTAGGTCCTCACTTGTGTCTTATGATTAAAAAACAATAATTAAGAATTACTCTCACTTATATATCACTTTAAGATTTGTTATCCCATATATATATGAGAGAACTTTTTTTTTTTTTTTTTTTGTAATTAATATCACTGTTTTGAGTATTTCTCACTCGTCTTGAATTTGTTTTCGACACCTTTTTGCTTCGCATCTACCTCTCACGTAGCACAACTTAAACTCGTAAACGATTAATGATGTAAAATAAGAATAAATATTTGCGTTCAAGGTTAACGAAAGTCATATGTACATGTGTCAGATTTATAAAAAGTTTTGAAGATGTTTGAAATCATAAGTTCGATGTATTTACTATAAACAAATCGGTCTAAGTTATGTTATTACTAGATTTTTTTTACTAATTTGTAAGTCCCTCAAGAATTTAAATCACTTTACCCCTCTATAACTCATTTCTAAATCCAATCAGAAAATAAACTCTGGCATCTATCTATCGCAATAGTCATCATTTCATCGTCTCTTTCTCCCTCTCATCACTAGACTAACATTTAATTTCATCTAACAATGCATATGCCCACTTCGCTCTCAATCACTTTTTCAAGCTACGAGGTTTGATCAATTTTGATTACCAACGCATCCATAATTTGTTGTATTTTTTATCTTTGTAAATTTATCGTGCTATTGTGCTTCTTCATGCCTCATCATTTTAAGTTTTATGTTGTTTGAACTTGTTTAATTTTGTGGAACAAGACTAAAGAGTACTATTCACCAAAAACCCAGAGAACGTAAAACGTATACTACTGTTGACACATTTTATTTTAGTTGTAATAGGTTCTTGATTTGCCAAGTAATTAACTCTTTGTCCAATTTCATTGTTTCAATTTGTTGATTGTATCAAATCAAACCCGTATGATTTGGGTTCTATAAGGGTTTAATTGATAATATTCAACCACTTTTGAAATTACTGCTATGAAATCTGTCGTTGTCATGTTTTCTTGAAATCACTTACAACTTTACAATCAATGCGCCTTTATTCTTCTAGTACTAAAATTTCAGTGATGTCATCTATTTGCTTCAATTCCGTATAATCGTGAAATTTTTAGCAAACAAACAAAGGAAGGTTTAAAGGAAAATGATCAAATGAGTATTGATGAAGAAGAAACAATTGCATGGAGATGAAAGAGACCCCGTAGGAGTTTTTTTATTTACCTTTCGTTTTCGAAATAAATGTGTATAATAATCACATTATATTAACTTAGTAAATTCTTTAAGGTTAGTGAAAGAAAATGACCGCATATATTCTCGTGGGAATTAAGTACTCATTTACCAATATAGGTGTTTTTTTTTTCTATTTCTACATTTATTACATGTATATATATTGTATGTTTCTGTTGCAAACACTAATTTTCAAATGGCCTTCAAAGGGGTTAAAAACATGAAACATGAGCCAAGCAATCAAGCATACAAGGCGTTCTTTTTTGCTCATAAATGTCTGTTTTGTTTGTTCGTGTTCGTTTGTGTACATTACATAAAATTAACAAACAAACACGATCAAGTCAACTTCCTTAATGAACGAACACAAACACGAAGTCTCATTCAGTTATGTGCTTGCTAACAGTCCATTTGTTCGATAAAATAGACGAACACACACAACGCATTGTGCATGTTCGTTTGGCTCGTTTGCCGTCCTAGCAAGTATAATGAATCAACCAGAGTGAATCTTACTGGCGACCAGAGAGAGGGAAGGGTGATAGCAGTGGAGATCAGATTCATAACACGATTTAGCTCTTGTTCATTTAACAATGATGATGAACTAGATTATAAACACCTATGAAGAATTCGCAGCAACAAACCCGATGATGGAGGTGTTTCAATCATGTGGCTATCTACCCTTTGAATTTGTTAATCATTAGACGTTGAATCACGTGATTATCATCTTGATCACGAAGCAATCATACAGTGGACAAAAGCGTTTAAAAAATAAGAAAGAAAAATAAAATCTGTGTGCGTTTGCCGGGAGTCGAACCCGGGTCTATTGCTTGGAAGGCAATTATCCTAACCGTTGGACTACAAACGCTACTGTTGAAGTATTCGGAGAAAAGAAATCATGATCGATGATTTAGTGGTAAGGAGTGATAATGAACAATTTTCTTTTAAAGGAAGAAAAATTCAACGAAATTGTTTTAAAATCTAAGAATTTAATTTTGTTACTATATGTTTTTAGAAGACGATTTTTAAGGTGTGATGCACTACATGATTAAACGGTGCGTCCAAGCATTAATACGGTAATTTCAATTGTTTGAGGTCTTTGTACATATGACTGTAGTTAACACACGGATTTTTATTATAAATATATAAAAAAGACAAAAATAGGTGTTTACTAGCTAATTCAATCGAATACTAGACCATCTTGTTTTAAGGCATACTAATAATGATTTGTTTCAACCTGAACCCTTTTGACGAATTGCCCAACTGTCCAACTCCATCTTGCCACCTATAACATACTACTTATATGGTTTTGTTTTTATCATAGACACAACCCTTAGATTTAGACACAAATTAGTTTTATGAAGCTAGAAAGTATATCATAGAACCCATTAAGGATCATCATGTCAAGTTGCTAACTGAGTTTCATGTAGCTGTGGTATGTCTAGGTGGTAGTTGTCTATCCTAGATCGACCCATTGACACCTGCCACAAGATTATAAGAGTTGGTGTAGTGGTATGCAGGATCTACTGTTAAGGTAGTTACATTGAAATGTAGCTGCGAGGCCAACCTCGTTGAAGCTAAAGGGCTTGGGACTAGTTCGATCATCAACAAGCTATCATGCATGAGCGTAAACAAGCCGAGTAGCTCATGAGCAATTCAAGATCGAGTCACTATAAGCTTAAATCAAGACAAGATTAAATGAGTTCACGTCTAATCCCGAGCCTAAAAGCAAACTCGTAACTGAAGGGGCCCTAAGCTAGCTATCTTGCTTTATTGTCCGGGTTGATACCATCCTATCTTCTAAGTGATAGGATTTATTATATTGAGCTCGACCAGGCTTGCAATTCTAAACAAATATCTTATCTATATAAATACAATAGTTTGTATTTAATATCTATACTATCTAATAAAAAAAGCTTTTGGAGAGACACGAAGCCTACACTTTTGTTTTTCGTTTCTTTCTCCTATTAAATGAAATTGATTTTAAATAAGTAAATTAAATAAATAAATAACCAAAATTTAAATATTCTTATTTTAATAAAGTATTAAAACATATTAAATTACAACATTTCTATTGTATCTTATCTTAAAAAATAATTTTATAATTTTTTTATTTTTATAATATGTTATTTATAAATTTATAAATTTTTATTATTTATTATTTCATTAGTTACTAATGACATGCAACATACAAGATATTAATAAAGCCTAATGATTTTAATATGTTTATTTTTTCTACCCATAACCCATGTAATACATGAGTTTCTAACCTAGTAATAAATATATGTGACATAATAAAAATAATTATGTAATTATGATAAAAGTAACTAAATAATGTATTTTATGTTATGTATATAAAAAATTATAATCTTAAAAAATACAAAAATAATTATAGATGCATAAAAATAAAATAATTAATAATAAATAATCAACACGCGATAAACTTTGGATATCAAACTTGAAGGTTTCAAGCTCTTTTAACATAATCACGTGAATTTTTTATTAAATAAAATAAAACCCATAGATTAAGATATTAAATCTAATTCTTATGTTACATGGTAAATGACAAAAAGGTACAAAGACTTATGGGTCCATGTGTTTACAAAGAGCAGCCAATGTCACACCCACATGGATATGCCAAGCACCAACCTTGCAACATATGTGCCATTTATTGTCAAGTTTACAATCTATGAATTTTCAATCAACATTTCATTTATTTCAATTCTTTCGTCCTACCCCACAACTTCAAATCCATGTTACTCCATATTCCACAATGGACCGAGTCGATTAACCCAAGTCAGTTTTCGTGCGATGGTGGAGTCGACCTGTTAGGAAGAATCTCAAACCATAGTTGAAGTTGACATTCGCGTGTCGTAGTTGTGTATCATATTAATATTGCTACTGTAGTGTATACACTGACTCAAGAATCTTGAATCCCATACTGAAGTACACATCAGCTTCATTGACTTGTAAAGTGTGCTAACAACGATGTACCGAGTCTGTTGTTGTTCGTTGTACTGTACAACTTAATAATGCATCACTAAGGCCATTTTAAGGCATTAGCTTTGGTGACTTGTGCAGTATTCTGTGGTTAGTCGTGCCACACAATAAAACCAAGCATTCTTAAGCCCTATCAAGACATCAAAATCCATGTTTCCTCAGCCATAACTAACTCCCACTTAACTGCTTCAAAACATCTCATTTTCCCTCCAAATACTTAACAAGCCAATAGAATGATCAACTTTGGTGACTTGTATAGTGTGCTTACTGCAGTTGTTCCTCTTTACGTTACCATGTTCGTCGCTTACGCCTCTGTAAAATGGAACATTTTCTCACCTCAGCAGTGTGCAGGCATTAACAGATTTGTAGCCATTTTCGCCGTCCCTTTATTGTCATTTGAGTTCATTTCTAGAATCAATCCTTACAAAATGAACCTCAAATTCATAGCAGCCGATGGTGTTTCAAAGATTTTGACACTAATTGTCTTGTTTTTATGGACAAATTTGTCGAAAAAAGGAGACTTGGATTGGGCTATTACTATGTTTTCACTTTCTACACTCCCAAACACACTTGTTATGGGAATCCCACTTTTGAAATCCATGTATGGTGATGATAAAGAATCGATCATGGTACAAGCGGTTGTGATGCAGTGTATAATTTGGTACACATTGCTATTATTCTTGTTTGAATACAGGGAAGCGAAGAATATGATAATGGTGACATATGAAAAGGATAGCAGCAAATGTAGTACTAATAGTAGTAGGGAGTTTCAAGAAAGAGTTGAGAGAAGTACCTATAACGAAGATGAAATTGTTAACGTGATCCTTTCGACGCCTCCTAATCCACATACGCTTCAAAGTCTCAATAGGGTTGCACCTGCAGCTGCAAGTGCAGCAGAAGATGATAAAAGAGAGCTGCATCTGTTCATTTGGAGATGCAGGTGCTGCACATCTCCAGGTAAGATTACAAATAATAAATGTTTTACTTGTGATAACAAAATAAAATAATATTACAGTAAAGTTCTAGATCTTTGGAAAATACAATTTAGGAGGTTGTATGCGTTAAAAATAGACGTTAACTTTCAACCCATTTGACATGTGAATTGAATAGGAGTATGTGAACAGTCGGTAGAAGTATGCAGCAGGGAGAGCGAGAAAGCAGACGGTATTGAAGAATCGAATGTCGTTCATTCTCCAGGATCACCAGAAATGTTAAAGAAAATCTTGAAAATGGTGTGCATTAAGCTAGTGAAGAACCCGAATTCATATGCAAGCATACTTGGTTTGAGCTGGGCTTTGGCTGCTTGCAGGTGATCACCACTTGATTCAAATGGGTTTATGTTATTAAAGGTCAAGATCAAAAATTTTTTAACTTTTGTTTCTGTTCTTCATGATATATGCAGGTGGGGAATAAAGAAACCACAGATTCTTGAAAATTCAGTTACCATTCTCTCAGATGCAGGCCTAGGAATGGCTATGTTTAGTCTAGGTATAAATAAAAATAGAGGTGGCAGTTTTGAATAAATGGGTCTATTCGGGTTGTGTTTTATCTCAGACGGTCTAAATGGCTCGAATTAAAATATGCAACTGTAAAGCGAACGGGCCAAATGAGTCGAAACTGGCCCAACTGAATAAATGGGTCCATTGCAACTCAACTCCTTTTGACCCATTACCCAGCTCACCCAAGCCACCCATCTAAATGAGCACTAGCAATGTTTTAAAAACTTCTCTAACATAAATTCTACTATCTGTGATGTTCAAGGCTTGTTCATGGCTTCACAACCAAAGCTTATAGCATGTGGGAACAGATTAGCAGCATATGGGATGGTAGCACGGTTTGTAGCAGGACCCACTGTGATGGCGATTGCTTCAATAGCTGTAGGTCTAAGAGGCACAATCCTACAAGTTTCTATTGTACAAGCGTCTTTACCACAAGGGATTGTGCCTTTTGTGTTTGCCCGGGAGTACAACCTGCATCCTGATGTTCTGAGCACTGCGTAAGTTACTGACATCTTACCGTTCCTTGATAAAAGAGGCGAGTTACGTAACGAGTCATTTTTGTTACGGGTCAAAACGGGTCAGATCAGTTGGTGTTGACTGGTAACTCTTTAGTCTAAAACTTCTAATTTGTTTATAGATAGTTAGCGTGTCAAATATGATTACAAAAACCATGATAGTTCAATACTAAATTGAGTATTTTTAATAAAATGATTTTCGAGGTTTTTATGCATTAAATATTACACTTTGGGCGACTTTCTACATGCATGACCTGAATCGACCCATTACTAAGTAGATAGATGGAAACTACCACCTTAAGTTACTAATATCGGTTTTTTCTCTACAGGGTGATATTTGGAATGATAATATCTTTGCCTATCACAATGCTGTATTACATCTTACTAGGTCTCTAAATGAAGCAAACAGAATTGGGAAACCAGAAAGAAGACTTGATCCATGGATATTCATATACATATCAAGATAAAGGCATACGATAACTACATATGTTAAACAAAGTTATTAGAGTAAGACTTCAGTTTCACATTGATGTTTTGAATTTTGATAAGTTGATGATATGAGTATTTGAGTAGCATAATGGTTAGTGTTATGTGTAATTGTTCTACATTATACTTTCACAATCTATATCATAGCTATGTCTTATTCTGTTATCATACCTTCTTCTTTTTTTCCTTGTTATTTTCTTTAAATAAAGAAAGGTTGGTTTTCCTAAGTCGGAGATCTCTCTGGAAGCAGTCTTTTTATCCTATGGGATACAAGTGCGATTTTTGTTGGGCATGTTCGTTTGATATGCTCTTTGCCAACAAACATGAACCGTTACATAGACCGATAAGTATTTTATGTATGTGTACGACATAGAAATCTTATTTCTAGCTAATCTAAATCAATCCTAGGTTGGACTGGGCCCCGCCGTCAATTTCCCTCATATTAAGCATCTTCTTATCTCCTCACACGATCTAACTAGAGCCACAAAATGAAAGACGCTATTAAGCGATAACAAATAGGACCCTACTTTTTAATGTGAGCTTGTTTATTCCCCTACAAATGCATTAACTACAACATACCCACAGGCCACTAGTAGATCCACCACTCATATTAAGCACGCGATGGCTACACATGTTGATATTGACAACGGTTGACATTATACATGAAGAGATCAATAGCTAAAGAGTAACAACATAAAACATGATAATCAATAGTACATTGTTTGGTAACTAACACAGGGGACAAAGATATCCTCAGTTTCATATGGCTTGTTCTGTCCACACCAGAAACATGCAAGGACCCCTATGGCCTGATAAGATTTATGGAGTGATATTTTTAAGGTATTCGAAATTATTTCTTTATATATAGTGAAAGGCCAAATTTAACAAGCGACTGACTTTTTAAACCGTCAACTAATCTTTTCATTGATAGCTAACCAAGTCAAATCAAACAACTTCCAAGAGCGCAAAAGCAAGCATCATATGTTTAACACTTGGAACACTCAATGTATGTTTAACAGTTAAGTGGAGTTGTTCAATGACCATAAGCATATAAATGACCCTTTGACAACCAACAAAACAAGTGTTTGTAGTGTTCACACACCCAAGGTTCTAGAATTGTTGTTATTCATTTAAAAACTCAAGTATGACTGCATAATGTTCTTAATAAGTCTTTCTTTTTTACTTAAGCATGTTACATTATTCACATTCCTACCAGCATATATCTTCTAACAAGTGATATGCACATTACTCAATTTTAAAACAGAATCCAACATCAATTAACTAACATTTGACATATATCTATCAGCTTGTGACATGCCATTAAGGGTATTAACACTTCAAATAACTAATATGATGTGTCATCAATTGCTTGAGCATGAAATTTATGCAGCTCCTTAAATGGAAAACAAAACACAAAAAACTGACCTTAGAGCTATCTACAATGTTGGGAACTCAACAATATCCAAGCAATATCAAGAACAGAATCACAATACCCAAAAGTAAAGACCCAAGTGGAAAACAGATTCAATAAGCAAGAAATAATATTTTGCTACACTCTCGTCGATTCTTGAACTATAAATTTTTTGCGGCATTTCGATCATCAAACACTTTGAAGTCAAGACTTAGGGTATTTGAGAGTAACTTTTTTGTTTATTTGAAACAAAGATAATGTTTGTATTCATCTCACTCACCATGTGCATGTTTGAGATTGTTTATTTTGATTGAAATTTTTTTTTGATAAAAGATACTTATTAACTTATGATTATTTTTAAAAAGAGTTTTTAAAAAATCATTTGGATTAGCTTATAAACTAAAATGTCATAAAAGGACCAAAAGAGGCATACTTTATAAAGTAAGGGAAATTAATAAAAGGTAGTAAAATGGTATAATAGAAAATTAGACTAAAATAAGTTTTTAAAAGTTAATAAGTAACTCACTTTTTACTTTTCGAATCTTTTTTTACCTTATATGAAAAGTAAGTTTGAAAAATCTTTTTGGTTTGCTAAACATTTCTTTTGAATTATTAATTTCTCAAAAGTTAATAAGTTAAAGTTGATGAAATATAAGCAATCCCAAACAACACCCATGATACCATATAAGTAAGATTTTTGTTGCTAATTTGTGTTAGTTCAAACGATTTTTTAAGTTAGGATTTGAAATGGTGTGGTTGGCTCTAATGATGTGTAGATTTTTATTTTGAGTTGTAAATATGAAAAATTGAAAAATGTTTTAAAATAGGGTTTAAGATTCAAAATCTTTATCTGATTTAATATTAAGACAAAATAAAATGTATCTTGTCGACTATCGTGCGAACTTTCTTTTTCTAATGTTTTGATAAGTTGTGTTCCAAATGTTTCGATTTTGTTTTCAGGTGAATCCAAGCTAAAATCTAAGATCAAGAAGAGAATCATACGATGACAAATTAACTCATGATGAATTAATACTTTAATTAATTACATATTTAAATAACAAATCTTTCTATACCATTTTAATAATAGTAACTTATAACCATAACTAATTTTTAAAATCAACATGTGAAGGATATTATTTACCTTGTGAAATGTTGCAATGATTTTGGTATAAAAATCCTTCTACTTTATGATGAAATAGTAAATGTTACATCTTAATTGTTATAAATCAAATCCTCTTATTATTTCCATAAAAAATAATATATCTCACCTTATGTTACAGTTTTCTCTTATTTCTAATTGCACCTAGCTAAGTGAAACATTCATAACTACAAATTGTTAGATACTGATTGCTTTTAGCCTATTCACCACCTTGATATTATGTGTGATTATTTGTTGAGTAGCATCCAATGTTTTTTTAGTTTAGTGGTATTCGATGTTTATTTAAAAAAAAATAGTACAAGTTCAAATCTTAAAAATTAAATCATAGATGAGTTTAGGAGTGATATTGGGACTTGGGAGGTGTATATCTTCGTACTAAAAAGTTATGTTGAGTATTAAATTCATTTGAATAAATTTTTATGGTTACTTTCAACTTTTCTATCAGATCGATGTAAAATACATATTTGACCAGCTAAGTAATAATATTATATCCTGTTTTATATATTTTCGTTATCAAACTGCATTGTCTTTGACTCTAGTCTACACATTCTTAAAAAGTCAAGATTTGTCAAAATGGGTTTCTTCGTATTATAGTGGATTAAAATAAGAGAAAGTTACGGAATAATTCTCGTTTAACATATTTTAAATTATACTTTTATAACAGCGTTTACATACTTTATAACTAAAAACCCTTATTTGGTAAAGAACATTATTCTAACAAACATTTAGTAATGTGGTTGTCATGTTGCCACCAACCACCACTCTAACTTTAAATTTTATACTCTTTGGTTTTTAATGTATCAATCTTATGTAATATATATCTTATATATTTCTAATCTTTTATTTTTTTACTAATTTAATTTTTTTAAAATAATTTTTGTTTGTTAATTTTTTTGAAAAAAATATCTTGTAGTTGTGTTTATTATTATTATTATTTTTTATGTTACAGTATAAATTTTGTAAAAACGATGTTGTATTCAAAATATAATATTTTTCAGGTATCGTATATTATATCGACTGATAGCAATATGACGGTATTGTGAATAATGAGACCCGCACTGACAGAAGAACATTGATATATTTATATAACTGTTTTCTATTTATTTTTGGATCTCCAGAACCGAGTCGTTGCAACTTCATACTTTTCTTTTATGTATTTAGCCACATTAATAACATCACTGCAACGCAAGTAACAAAATTCACAAACGCACCGCAATGCGGAATCAATTACTGGTTATCATATAGAGACATAAAAAATAATGATTTTACTATAATAATATTAAAAATACATGAAGTATAAGCAAATAGATGGAGATGTGACATATGAACCTAACTATAAAATCATTAACACACTTAGAGCATCATAACAAATAATTCAACTTCTATGCTCAAAAAGCCCTTCCTCAATTAGCTCATCAATCACTGCTAAGTTAGTTGAATTGTACATTTTAACCAACTTACAAGTGCCAACCAATTCCCTACCCCAGACCCAAAAACATCCAACTCCAGACCAGCGTACAACTCCCACTCCACCATGTACAACTCACCACAGCATCACTCCCTTTCTTTCACAACTTCTGCTCTGGCAAAAGTCTTACTTTCACAAATGATGGAAGCTTGCATACAAAGTGAAGAAGACCAATTACAACCTTCTTCTCCATCGATTATCCTGTGTAGCCATTGTTGTCATCTATGATCTTTGTATAGCTTGTAGGGGTTTAGCTGCAATTGAGTTTAGATTCGTGTGAAAGACTCTTGATTGATCGCGATCGAATTCATGAAAGAGGCGATATCGAGGTTTCTTCTTCTTCCTTTTTATATGGGGTGTTGGGAAAGATCAAGTAGTTGTGAGATCAAGAAGATAGAGGTGGGATCAAAGCCTCCAACAATGGAGGGAGAGAGTTCATCATCAATGGTGAAAAGCAAGAAATCTTGGAGCTTTGTAGCTCCAAGTACATCTGATATCTCTAAGGTGATGGATAGGTTGATCAAATGCACATTCAAGAGTGTTACTAAGATATTTGGTAAGTGAAAATGTTGCATGATTTTTTGTTAATCATCTTTCTATCCCAGAGTGTCATGTTATGCAAATGGTTCATGAGATTCAAAACCATGGGACTGGTCGTACCAGAAACCGCATGTATAACTGTTCTGGTTGAGAATTTATGAACCCGTTTGAACCAGCCAATTATGAGTTGGATCGGTTTCACAATAAAAAAGATTGGTGGTTGGAGAGGATTTTCAAATTTTATTTGATAATTTTAATTTTTTTAATCTTAAAATCTTGTTTATTAAATTATATTTTAATAACATTTCATATCCACACCAAAAATTAAATGGTTTCATATTTTATATATAACACAAGTAAGTTTATAAATCAGACTGTTTGTCTAATAAACAAATAATTAAGATGGATAATCTGATAATAGTCCAGTTATGAAATGTCTCTATTTTCACATTGGTCGCTTTTTTTTTAAGCTTACAAAGATATTGAAGACGTTGAGGCTGAGACGGAACTAGAAATAGGACTTCCAACAGACGTAAAACATGTCACGCACATAGGATACGATGGAACGGTGACTACAAATCCCGACAAAAATTGGGATCATCTTCAACCACCCGAAGGACTTTGTTTTCCTTCAGATTCTTTAGAACATTTTGAGATTCAAAGGACCAAGGTTGAGAAGCAGGACCCTTAATTGTTTATGATCTAAATGTAGCTAAGGTTTGATACAGAATATAACAAATTGAGAGTTGAGATTATATTGAATGTTGAGGAAGAAACATTAGAGGAAATTGGTTTTGTTTGATGGTGAAATTTGTTTGTTGGGTGTTTGATGTTGATTTTATGAAAATTGTTTTGCTTGTACATAATTTCTTTAGGATGTTATAAAAAATGTAATTTACTTTTGTTACAAATTCTTGAACATAGAGTTGCGTCTATATCGAGAGAGAAACCCTCTATAACAATACAAATATTGCAACTCAAAATGTTAAATTATAGGTATCCCTTGAAAACCATGTTATAAATGAAAACCATGAAAACTATGAGTTACATATATATAAGTACGTATTACAAAGTCTACAACTAAGAGTTACGTATATGTAGGGGTTATGTATATATAAGTACGTGTTACCAAGTGTACAACTACGAGTTACGTACATATAACTCATACAAGGTACGTATACGTAAGTCGTTTCGTCATCATTGTCGTTACTTGGAGTTTAAACTAAAAAATATATAATGACCTCAAAAAATAAGATTGAAGTTTAATCAAATATACTTTAAACAATTAAAATATTAAATCAATTATCAATTATGTGATTGAGTAGTGGTGGTTCTCATTTAATAGTTGTAATTTGCGGGTTACACTCGCGCTTCATGACGAGAAATCGGCAACATGCAATAGAAATCGGAGAACAGAGAAAGGGAGCGTCGCCGACGATAAAATCCAGATCCCTTTGATGTTGTGGTGAAGAACGTTGTCTGGAGTGGCGTAATCGAGGAAGGCAGGTAAGTGCAGAGCAATGCGTCTGTGCTGATCAAATCATGGGGTTTTTTTATTTGAGAAACAATACATCTTTCTTTTGACTTATTGCGTTTATTTTTTTTAACTTTAATATCATGATGATGAATCCAATTGACTTTGTGGGTTTCGGCTTAAGTTTTTGTATAGTTGAACTCGAATTTGGATTCCAGGAGTTCAATTATTTGTGGGTTTTTATGAACTTTGGTTTACTATGAAGAAAAGATACAAAATTTGATGAAGAAGGTAAGTTATCTCTTTGTAATTGGGGCCCATTATTTCTAAAACTTCTAGGCTTTCTTCTTTGTAGGGTAATTTTACGGGTTTTTTTTTTTTTTTTTTTTTTTTTTCTTCATACCAATAGATTGTTGATCTAATTTTGGTGTAAAAAGTTTAATATTTTTTTTATTGGGATTACTTTCTTTTGATATCTTTAGCTTTGTTTTTATTGATGATAACGTAGGCTGCATTTGCTTTGTTTCAGCTGCTTGTGTTTATTGATCTGAATTTTGGTTCCTTCGTCTTCAGTGGCTTACGATAAAAAAAGAGTACATTCTCTGTTTTATTTCGGTGTTTGTATTTTCTATTTGTTGAAATTGTGTGTTTGTTTTAAGATTTTTCATTGTTTTATGAAATTGTGATTAAATTTACAAGGCAGAGTTCAATTGTTTATATGTTTGGGTTTTTCATTTGTTTCATGAACAATGCAAATTTTGCCATGGTTACTTTACTACTTTAATTAGACGTAACCTTTATTTTAACCGGTACTTTCATCTGTACATTAGCTTATTACCACGTTTGGAATTTTAACACTCACATCGTATTCATCTTACCATCAAGATATACCATTACGAATTATGACACCGCCGCGAAGCGCGGGGTGTCATACCAGTTAAATACAAAACATAAACGGAATAAATAACGTGAATAAAAAAACTTTATGCTAAAATATTAGAAAATGAAAAGGAAACAACAAACAAAAAATTTCGGACACTTGTCACCATTCGAGACCATCTAATAATTGGTTTTTCCGCTTCTCTCTCCTCTTAATTATTAATGTTATGATAGTTATTCGTTAATTAATAACTATCAATAATTAAAATTTTAAATATGTTAACTTCAAATTTTCAAATGTGTAATACATGGGTTTATTCAATCCGTATAATACACTATATTTAAGACATAACTTTTTATATTATTAATCATGTAACTGTAATTTTATTTAGCCCGTGTATTACACGGGATTGTAACCTAGTATAATAAATAAATCACATGAAAGAAGAAAAAGAAGGGGTAAACAGAGTGTCAGAATTCAAACTTGAGTGGGGCAATTGTTTATTCGTTTATCTTCTATTAGTTTTATTAAACCCATGTGTTGCGTGGGTTAAATAATTAAAATATTAAATATTATAAATTTTTATTAATTAAAAATAATATTTTAAAATAAAATATGATTAAAATTACGTATGAGTAGAAATTATAAGTAATAAAATAATAATATCAATTTTTTAAACATTTCTTTTGTATTTTCCAAAAAATAAATTAAATATTTTATTTTAAAACAACCATTTTAAAAAAGTAACATTTTTTTAAAATTTCCTTAGTATAACTACTAATTTTAATTATTTTTTTATAAAAATTTTACTTTAAAAAATAATTTTAAAGTATTCATATTTTTAAAAAAAGTTTGATGTTTTAGAAAAAAATATTTATAAAAAGTTATATTTTTAAAATTAACATTAATAAAAAGATCTATTTCTTAATTAATTAAAAAACTATTATTAATATAAAAAAATTAAATAATATTGTTAGTACTTAATATAGTTATTTAATATGAGAGAGAAATAAAATTTTTTTGATGAGAATGAATGTAGTGTTGATATGTGCCACCCCTAGTTATTCTTTTATTAGATTAAGAAGATTAGCTCGTGACTCGTGTACTACACGTATTGAATAAAAATATATTGTTTAATTAGAATAATATTGATAATATGATGTAATTCACGAGTAGAATAAAAGATCAATGTCAAGACAAAAAATATGTTTATAATATTATGTAACTATATTTAATATTAGTAATAGTAATATGCAAAAACAGACATGAAAGATGTGTCATGAAATATCACATTGTTGCGTGTCGACAAGATAAACGATCATTGTTAAAAAATATAAAAAGACCATACATTATATTAATTAATTATAAATACTTTTAATATATATAATTTAAATACAACACAAAACTCTTTAAGTAATATATAATAAAACATTGTTATTATAATATTTAATTGTATGAAAGTTGATTTCACAATAATAATTAAAAACATTAATCATACTTGTGAGGTTTAAGGACAATGATACATTGACATGTAAAACTTTAGTTTATTGTGAGTATAAGACACACTATAAAAATAAACCAGAAATAGCATACCTAATATGAGATCGATCGTGGTTGTTGAAATTTAATAAAACTGCATATAAATAATAAATTGCAAAACATGTTGTTAAGAGTTGTTTGCAAAAGCAAAGAATAAATATAACATTATAAGGTTTGAATAACAGTATACGCCACTTTCATGTGTTATGATATCTTTTATGTTAAAATATTAGAAAATGATGTGACCTGACAATAGTAAAGAAAGACTTGGTAATAATAAATATACAACAACAACAATTATCTTAAGGTCAAAAAGCTTTATTTAAAAAAAAAAAGTTACAAAATTTTGATTAAGAAAATCATTGTCATCTTCAATTATGTGATATGTAAACTTTAAGAATTGAGTTGTGATTATTGAAAATCAATATTTTGACTATTAGATTATTATTATTGTATAAAATAATTTTTTTTATTTTAACAATGTCAAAGAACGTGTAAAGCTGTCTTAAATGATTTTTCATTTATATTATTAAAAATTAAAATTAAAATTAAAATTTGAAATTAAGTTTGAAAAGTTTAATATAATTGATTTTTGTTTAGAATAATAGATTTATTTTGATGATAACATATGGTAATTACTAAATGGATACTCTAAAAAGAGGTTATGTGAGCCGTTGATTGTGTTATTTGTAAATCTAATAGATATAATTGTATAAAGCGTTAAGGTTTGCTATCAAAACGTTTTTAATTTACAAAACCAACTATGTGACACGTATATGGTTTAATTCAAATGAATGATTTCATATATATTTTTATGCATTTTTAAAATATCATATTTATCCAAACTCAGATTAAAATATCATATATACATTTAAGAAACTTTTTTAAATATCATATACATTCATGAAAACTTCTCAAATTACCCTATATGTTTAAAAAGAAAGAGAAAGAAGCAGTTAACTTTCAGGTATTCAGGTTTTTACCACTTGATTTATCATCTTTACACTTTGGTCCTCAATATGAGATAAAATTAGACAGATTGGAGAGAGAGAGAGAGTGCTGCCGTGTTTGATGTTGCTGGAGACAGCGGAGGCGGTGGGCCCTCCGACTTGGTTGCCGTCTCCTGGCCTCCCGTGTCTCCGGCGGTCCTACCCCTTCGACGGTGCTCGGTTCCTTTTGTGGAGAGAGAAAGAGTGCATGCGGTGGTGAAAGGGATTAGGGAAACGACGATGGTGTCTTTTCGGTGGCTTTGAGAAAGGGGGAAGGAGGGAGCTGCCGGTAAACCTCAGCTGTCGTTCCCGTCGGTCGTTTGCTGTTTGCCATTTTCGGACCTTTTCTATTAGTTACCCCTGCTACATACATGGGTTTTCTGTTTATAAAAGAATGGCGAACGATTCCATTTGCAATTGCATGTGCACATCCTCGAGTTTGATCATTTCTCACTACTAGAAAAAAATAATAAAAGCGACAAAAAAATTGTCACAAATCTATCACAACTGACGTTTTGCAACAAGTTTAAGACAAAAATGATATTGTCGCAAAAAGCCTTGTTGTAAAAGTTTTGCAACAACTTTCTCACAAATGTGTACGACAAATTTGCAACACCATTTTGTGACACCGTACTGACAACTTTGTGTCAAAATATTAATTAGTATAATTATTAATCTTTTAATATTTACGACAATATTGTGATAGAGTATTAAATTTATTGCAACAAAGTTGTGACAAAACCCTTTTATGTATTTTGCGACAATTTTGTGACAACCTCAACTAATAATTTGCCACAAATTTGCGACAATAATGATTTTTACTAAAAAACTATAATTTAAAATATGAAATATTTCAATTTTTAACCTGTTTAAAACTCAATACAATTCATATACATCATTAAACTAAAATCCAAATCCATTTACTTTCAAAAAAATTATTGATTACAAATCCTACGACGATACAATAACTAAACTAAACTATGACATACAATTGTCGGGATTACTACCAAATTGTTTAAAAAAAGAGGCCATTTGTTGTCGCATCTCTTCCCGCATTTGTTGTTGCATCTCCTCTCGCATTTGCTGTTGCATCTCTTCCCTCAATTGTTGTTGCATCTCTTCCCGCATGCTTCTTCGCATATCATCAACTTGTTGTTGCATTTCATCCCGCATTTGTTGTCGGAACTACACACATACATAAACATAAGTCTAGCCTAAACACAAACATATATAAATACATGAACAACATATAAACAAAACTTTTACGTTAATATTCTGGATAAACTAAATATAAAAGTCTAACTAACCTTAAAAATGGATTAAAGTTGTGGTTACTAGCGATAAACCATACCGGCCAAATAATTAGAAATTACATTTATATATGATGATGAATAAATCTTAAATTTATCATCTAGAACCTAAAAATCCTAACAAACTATAATATATATTAAAAAGCAACTCATGTTGCTACAGTTGTTTTTTGGGTTTTAGCATTAACCACCAACTTTGAGAAATTACATATAACCCCTTGCACATTTGTGGTTTTAGTTTTTTGTCACATAAATTTTTTTTTCTTTGTTTTTGACATTTGTTTATTTGTGAATATGAAATGCCATTTTTATCCTTTTTTTATAATATATGGAACACTTGGTTTTATATAGTTATATAAACCCATTATTTTTAACCCTTTTAGTTATATTATTTTTTAAGTAATATTATCGTGACGAAGTGAACCAATTATGAACGGAAAACATCGTTGTGGCATTGATATTATCTTAACTGGTTTCGGTATTTGCTTTTATGATATTCGACGAGTTGAGAAGATAACGCGACCAAACTCACGCTATGTGACTCGAGAGAAAATCACCAAATTCCCGCCGCGGAGCGCGGAGAAAATAACTAGTTAGTAATATATGTGAACCTAGCTCACAATCATAGCTATATATTATATATAACAATAAAAGGTTATTTAAACAAATCACCTCGTATCATATATGAACAAACCAATTTCAAAATATCATATACATATTACATATATCATTTAGAATCTTGCTAAATCTATCAATACTAATAAAAAATAGTTTTTTGGTTACAAATGATGCAATTATAAAACTATTAAATATTATTTTTCCGCTTCTCTCTCATAATTAGTGATTGCATTAACTACTAATAATTTTATATAATTCATTTAAGATTAAAAATATTTTTTTTTAAATTAAAAAAAAGATTCTTTTATAAATGTAATTTCTAAATAAACAACTTTTTATAAAATAAGATTTTTACTAAAATATTAAACTTTTGTAAAAAATATGAAATATTTTAAAATTGCATCTTAAAATTTATTTTTATGAAACAAAAATGATTAAAGTTCAAACTTTTTATAAGAAAAATTTTTAAAAATAACATTTTTAATATCATTTTGTTTTGAAACAAAAAAAACTTTTGAAACAAAAAAATTTCAAAAAAATAAAAATAAAAGTTTAAAAAATGATATCATTGTTTTATTATTTAAAGTCTTTACTCGTACTTAATTTTAATAATATCATATCTCAATATATTGTTTTATAATTCATAAATTTTTGTTATAATTCATATCTCAATATAATAGTTTTATAATTGCATCATTTGTTAACAAAAAACTATTTTTTATTAGTATTGATAGATTTAGCAAGATTCTAAATGATATATGTAATATGTATAAATTAATATCATATCTTAATTTTAATGATATCATTGTTTTATTTAATATTTATTTATGCAACTCATCTAATACACTGGATACTAATCTAGTATCATATATACTCAAACAAAAATCAAAAATCATGTGTATCTTTCCTTGATAATTAAAATATAAGATTTATGACTTTTAAATGTAATTTGTAAAAGTAAAAAAAATTATAACTATTAAATCTTTTGTGTTCGGAAATCTTCATAACTAAAAGAAAGAGTTTTTGAATGTTATGTATATTTTTAAACCAAACCAACCCTCCTAACTCAACTGGTTGAACTAGAACATTGAGGTTATTATTTGGTTAGTTAAAAATAACTATCATGGTTGCTAAAAGCCAGATGAACTCATGAATCTCATAAGCCACTCTTTCTTGGATCAGCAGATGTAGAGCAAATGAATGGGATGAAGAAGAACCAATAAAAATAGATGATAGTTAAAATAAGTTAATAACATCTTACTCAGTTCATGGATTAAATAGTTATTATCTTAGCCAAATTTTTTAGCTTCATATAATTGAGAATAATTGAAGTAAGCAACTAATAATTTGTTTGAATTCTACGTCTCTTCTCTTGCAACAATGGCCCAAATGTGTCACGTCCAGCAGCGGTGATGTGGTTCTCATGCTCCACGCACTCTCATCGGCTACCCACACAAATAAACCAAGACATTATTTAATTTGTTGAACCAAATTAACAATCAGAGTTATCTTTTCAAATCGATTCTTGATCGTCTTTTACAACTAGACAACTAGACATCCGCATCCCTACAAGAAAATTATAATGTCATGTTATTACACACTAGCTTGTACCTTATGCAATGAAGGTTGTACCTTGCATTTAGCTGCCAAAATGTTACTATAGATGAGGTGATCTTTCTATGTTCCTTAATTATTGCTCCACCATTATTTTTCTTACAAATATCTTTATTGAGTAAAATTTTCATCCTACCATTCATATTAGTTATTAAGTCATTCGAGTTTTGAAAAACTGTAAGTTTGATAATGGTATGAATTTGACATCATTAACGTTGTATAACAATTTAGTTTATTTGTATAAAAAAGATTAAATGATAGATAGAACATTACAATTCATCGTTTTTAATGGATTGTGTTAAACGTATCTCACTTGTATTTTTACTTAATGTGCCTATGTGCACACAAAACTCATACACAAACATATACAAACCCTTATATAAGCGTATACAATCTCACAACTACACATACAAATATATAAACATGATTCTTGAAAAAATATCAAAATCACTCAAACCCCAATATAGATTTGATCTACAACTTTTAAATCTAAAGTAGATGAGGTTTTATGAGGAGATAGACTTGTGGCATGTGGGGCTTTCTCTTTATTTTCCCCATTTCATTCACACACAGCTGTAACCGGAGATTGAGCTGATTGATCCCTCTAATCTATTGCAGAAAACAAGAACACAAAAGGGTCATCTTCACATCAGGTGCGTTCGTACGAGACACCCCTTTTCTCCCATAATTCCCCTTTGAAAAGCAATCTACACCTTCGTTTTACTTACAGTTTCAATTTTAATCGTTGCCCCTTTATGGGTTTGTTTTGGATCGTAAATTTCAGCAATTTCTGATGAGGGTTTTTTGATTCATGTGTTTGTTCGGTTAATTTGTGAACAAGAGTCGGTTTTTGTTCAGTTTGTAGGGTTTCTTGCGGTATGAGACGTTTATTCGTTTTCTTTTTCCTGTTTTGGAAGAGATTGTAGGTTTTAAGTTACTGATGCACACCACCTGTTTGTTTTTATGCCTCAATGTAAGATGCCCCCTTTTGTTTCGTTATTTGCTTGTATGTGGTTTTGATGTAGATTGTTTATTGTAAATGGGTGCTTTTCTTGCAGATTACTAAATTGAAGTTGGAAACTTTGGTTTAGAGTTGGATTTTTAGGTTTATATGTTGTTAAAGTACCTTAATTTATTGTTCTTTTATGGTTGTTTCTTACAAGGAGATTAATTGCATCTTCTTTTAGGTCTGTGTACCATTTGCATAGATTGTTTGAGAAAAAAGAAGTGTCGTGAATCTTGATTGATTTAATGCCGCACAACGAAGCTGATCGAATGGATTACATGGCAGAAGAAGGGGACATGTCGGATTTTGCTGACGATGTGGATGAAGAAGAAAACGACGGTGGAGATCAAAATCTTGATGAGTTTGATATGGTCAGTTTGATTTCATTTACTTTCTGCTACTACAATAGGGGACTTGTCTGATCTATGTTTCTTTAATAATGTAGCATTAGATGTAGTGTAATATGCTTCATATACAAAGTTTTAATGTTTACTAGCTTGCAAAGGTGACGGATACATCCTCGGCTCAAGCAAGAACCGGGAAAGACATTCAAGGCATTCCATGGGAAAGATTGAATATAACAAGGGAAAGTTATAGGCGCACAAGGCTTGAACAGTACAGAAACTATGAGAATATTCCCTTGTCAGGTGATGCTGTCGATAAGGTATAATCCTACCGCTGGTGGTTATAAAAATGATTATTTTTTCCACTTATGATATTATGGCAACTTTGTTACGTGTGTAGAAATGCAAGCAGAAGTCGAAGGGTGGTAACTACTATGAGTTCTTTCATAATACAAGATCAGTGAAGCCTACAATCCTTCATTTTCAGGTTTATAACGTTCTGTTTGTTCTAGAATTTTTTTCTATCAGATTGATATTGTTCAAAAGCCATGAACGTAGCATGCGACAGAAAGTTGTTTAACGTGAAATAAATTAAATGTGTTTGCTATTTCTAAACATTGTGTAATGCATACAGTTAAGGAACCTGGTATGGGCTACTTCAAAGCATGATGTATATCTCATGTCTAACTACTCGATCATGCATTGGTCATCATTATCACAAAACTTAACCGAAATCCTTAATTTTTCTGGGCATGTTGCACCTACTGAGGTACTTCATTTTGATTGTAACATTTTTTATATTTATTTTAAATTATATTCAGATTCGGCTTTGATGATGTTTATTTTGGGGCTCATAGAAACATGCTGGAAGTTTGTTGGAAGGCTTCACACAAACTCAGATTAGTACACTAGCTGTCAATGATGATTTTCTGGTTGCGGGAGGATTTCAAGGAGAGCTCGCTTGTAAGGTAATTTAATCATACAAGACTTAGGTATTACGTCAAATATTTCATTTTTTCTTTGTTGACATCTATTTAGTTGGAGTATATGTATATGGTAAAGATTTTAATTCACAAACTTGTTACATCTGGAATCTTCAGTTTCGTGATTGTGATTTGGATGACTGAGAGTGCATGCCGATTTGGAATACTATCTTGACCTTTGGTTTATTTGTTTTCCAAAACTACGTTAATTGGTACAAACAATGTGAAACGCCAAACTATTTAAACCAGCAGCCTTAAATCTTTGATTACGTATTCTTCATTTTATAGGAATGTAACTATACTAATTGTTACACAAGAAGAGTTTAATTCTTGTCAATATCTTGTTGGGAAGCGTCCACTCTATGGTTCTTGCATCTGTTGCTTCTGTAGCTAAGCAAAGATTTTTTGATAAATTTTGAAGCATTTATGCACTGAAAATTTCTTACTGGGAATTGGGACTATTTTGTCTTAAGTTAAAGCTTTGAGTCTGAAGAGCTATGTATCTTCTGCTGCAATGAAATCTTTAGACAGAAAATATGAATGAATACAAAAATCTATGATCTAATGAATTAATTACTTTCATATAATGGTAAATGACTCAAAAAATAAACTAAATCTAGGTAATTTTTAATAAGAGTACGCTGTATTCGACATCTGTAGTGATATGAAATTTTCCCATACACATAGTAGACATCTTTAGTGATATGAAAATCTTCCCATAAATCTGCTTGTTTTTGGTGTATTGTGCGTATATTAGATTTTTGGTGATCATTTATAAATTTTGTTGGATCTAGTCTTGTCTTTAATGTTTAACCTGCATGCATTGTTAAATTATGCAGAGATTGGATAAAAAGGGAGTTAGCTTTTGTACAAGAACAACTTATGAAGACAATGCCATAACAAATGCTATTGAGATATACGATAGCTTGAGGTGATTATGAATATTGATGTACATATTTACTATAAGATATATTCTTGTCATTGTGTTGACCCTTTATTACCGTCACTTTGTAGTGGTGGAATGCATTTTATGGCATCGAACAATGATTGTGGTGTGAGGGAATATGATATGGACGGATTTCAGCTTGTGAATCATTTTCGTTTTCCTTGGCCAGTGAATGTGAGTTACTTAAAATGAACGAGTCAGTTCAGTGACGGATAAATATGGGTACAGGTCAAAACATGGACGCTTTTAGCACAGGCCAAATGGGAAGGGTCATATTTGGCGGACCTGCAAACACTGAAAAAACTTACCTTTTTAGAAATTATAAAAAAATGATGTGTACAATGTAATTACAAAAGACTATTATTCTAATGACAATCATAAACCTTTTTTCTAATAAATTGTTATAGAAACTTTATTTTTCCTAATACATCAGGGGTGTCTTTCAACCCTTTTGACTTGCTCAATGCGTTTCCTTTTTAGTTATATTTAACCTTTTTGTCACATTAGAGATAGAACATAATCCAATTCAAGGTCACATCTTTGTACTTATTCTTGTTGCAGCATACATCCTTGAGCCCAGATCGCAAACTCATAACTGTAGTCGGTGATAATCTTGATGGATTGCTGGTAGACTCTACAAGCGGAAAGGCAAGAACTCATGGATATAAACATTCTATACTAACTCCTAATATTTTTATCTTTCATAATTTCTTTTTTAAATAATGACATCCATCTTATTTGGCAGACGGTTCACACAGTGGAAGGCCACCTGGACTTCTCATTTGCATCTGCGTGGCATCCAGATGGAAAAATCTTTGCAACAGGCAATCAAGACAAGACTTGCAGGGTATGGGATTTAAGAAATCTGTCAGAGCCGGTTTCGGTTCTTAAAGGCAACATGGGTGCAGTTCGATCGGTTCGTTTTTCATCAGACGGGCAGTTTTTGGTGGTCGCAGAACCTGCAGATTTTGTTCATGTCTATAACACCAAACTAAACTATGAAAGAAGGCAAGAAATTGATTTCTTTGGGGAAATATCCGGCGTATCTCTTAGCCCTGATGATGAAACGCTTTATGTTGGGGTGTGGGACCGGACTTACGCCAGCCTCCTACAGTTCAACAAACGACATAGGTATGGATACCTTGATTCGTTTGTGTAGTTATATAACTGTCTTAAAATAAGTTGACCCGTGTGTTGGAACAGACCAATCAAGTACTATCACCTAAGACCCGTTGAAAAGAAAGTATGTATAGTGAGTCTTTTGAAGTTGAGAGAGATTTGTTGGCTATGTTAGGAGCCTTGTATAACTTAGGAAACATGGGTTGTTGCTTGTTTAATGCCAGATTATGGTTGGGTTACGCTGCCATTGATGACAACTTTCTTTCAATGTGCGGTCAATCATCTTTTTTGATGCCATAAACTAAGGGTGTGTTTAGACCATGTCCGGACCAACAAAACCAAACAAGATTAGGGTCTTCGTTTGGACTGGAACTAGACTTTGTATTCGGTTCATGGTTGGAAGCCAACTGGTTCTAGACTTCTAGACTGCAACTGGTTTGGTTTCAACCATTTTAGGGTTTTCAGTCTTGATCCGGTCTAGACTATTAATCAGATATTGTTGCCATGTAACTCTATATTGTCAAAAGCGCTTTAGGCGTGTGCCTAGGCGCTCAAATGAGTCGTGATGCGGGTGAAACGCTTTGCAGCCCTCTATGCGTTCTAGGGGGTTCAGACAAGGTTCTAGCGATATTCAGGTCATGTTCCGGAAAGAACCAACAAAATCCTGTAAACTGTGACTTTGAAAATTCTGGTGGAACTTGTTTGAAACACCCAAAAATGGATTGGAACTGGTTAAAGTAGCCCAAGCAAGCCTAGAACCCCTAAACATGGTGTTTATATGCCATGCGCCTTGCCTATATCTGGCCCTCGCTTTTAACGTGCATTGTGCCTGAATCTTTGTGCCTTGAGTGCGTCTTATGGCTTTGACAATCATGATGTGATAAGAATTTTTTTTTTTTTTTTTTAAGATTAGGCATTTACAAGTAGTGAAGGGGCTAGATGCAAATATGAAGTCATTAACCTAATTGTGTACTTAAACAAGATTACACCTAATGATATATTAACTATGTTGTGATCGGTATTTTACCTCCTCTTCTCTATTAATCTTACCTTTCTATCAACGATTAATACCTTACAGGTTCAAAGTGAAAAGTAACTATACTTAATAACATGATAATAACAATGAGGGTTGTGAAACTTTACCGATAAAAAAATAACATATAGCAACAAGGCGAGTGAATAAACAAACAAAATGTTATTGAATCAATGTGATACCAATGTCATTTTTATGAAATGTGAACACGTGTAAACTCTCACTAGACGGTGGGAGAAAAAAAGGCAAGAATTAACCAAAAACTGATGTTTGGTTAACCACACATTCAGTCCTTAACCAAAAATTGTTTATCAATATGCTTCTCTCTGAATTGGTAGAGATCATCAGTGTACGATCTTTTCTCTGGGATTGTAGAGATCGCCTTAACTTCTATATGGTTATACTATAAAACGCTCACCATTAATCTTCTCGCCGCTAAGGAGACATCACATTTGTACGATTATTACAAATTATGAGTACTTATGTCTAAACTTCTCTCTCCTAATCTTGTCTTACTTTAGATCATGAAATATGGATTTTATTATAAATGATCACTCAAGAGAACATGAGACGTTTATGTTGTAACTATTTCTCGAGTCAAAACGTTGCAAGGAAAGAAGCTTTGTTTTCATCACTACCTCTTTTTAACACACCCATTGTTATGACTTTGTTTTGCAATATTAAATATTTTCCCTTTTTAGAAGACTAGGAACTCTTTGACTTATTTATTCTATAAAAAATTTGTTTTGTAAAAGTTTAGTTGTTCTATAAAAAAACTTTAGATCATTAATCACTCAATTCTTAGTCACTTCAATGTGTCCTTGTATTTATATATATTATCATTAGATTTAATAAATCCGTATATTACACGGGTTTAATAATTAAAATATTATATATAATAAAAATTTATTAATTATAAAATGATATCTTAAGATAAGATATGATTGAAAACAACGATATCAACTTTTTAAACTTTTATTTTTAACTTTTTTTTATGTTTTTTTTTCAAAACAAAATTAAACATTTTGTTTCAAAACAAACTGTTTAAAAAAATCAATTTTAAAATATTTCTTATTTTTAAATTTTTTTTGATGTTTTAGAAAAATTTTTTATTTTATAAAAATTTATTTGTTTAGAAATAACATTAATAAAAAGATTTTTCTCTTAATTTATCAAAAATTATTTTTAATTTAAAAAGTTAAATAATATTATTTGTAATTAATGTAATTATTTAATAAAATAAAAGGGAGAAAATAAATTTTGGTGAAAAGAAATATAATATTGTCACCTGTCCCTTGTAGTTACTTTTTGGGAAAATGTCACATAATAGTAACTAAGTTTTAAAAGTTTTTTAATTTGGTCACTCATGCATATTTTTTTTTCAAATTGGACCACTAAACAATCAAATCGAGTTATCATTAAATTTTATTATGTATGAAAGTAATGGTGGAGAAGACGTGAGGTTTAGAATTTTTAATATATAAAATTATATTAAAAAATAAAAAAAACATGTTAATTATGAAAAAAATAAAAAAGCACCTAAAATTTACGTCAACGTTCCATATCAACATCAACAGATAGAAAAAAATATTTTCAAATTGAAACAAAAAGTATAGCATGTTAAAAAACATTTTAAGACTTTTAATTTATATAAAATATAAAAATTGAGTGACCTAATGGGAACACTTTTAAGACTTGAGTTACCTAATTGGAACACTTTTGAAAGTTGGTTACTATTTTATAACCCCTTACTTTTTTATTAAAGTAATAAGATACGACTTTTGCTTGAACGTGAAGTTTAAAATTTGTCCAAGGGTTCAGACGGTTGATCCACTTATTTTCAGGAGCCCGTTAAGTTAATTGTGGCAGTTAGGTTAGTTTGATAATCGTTGTTAGTTAGATGCAAGTTTAACTAATTGCCTTTTTCGTTCGATTCAAAGTCGATTTGTGGCATTGACCCGCGATGCTACCGTGGTTTTGTGCATTTCTCTAACCTTTTCGTTAATGCAAGTGTGAGAAATAGATTATTAAAGTATAACTGTATAAGTAATTATCATGTATTTAACCCATATGCTATGTTTCTATTATGATCAGAACAACTTAATTTTAATTGGGTTTTCAATTTTTCTTTAAAATTTTCACTTTGTACCCTCATCTTTCATCACTTGTGCACCAAGCACCTTAATCCAATGTTTACAGAACTGAACCGAATAGTGATTCGGATACCTTACCGGTCCGTTGGTCGGACCGGTTCGACCAGATATAAGGACAAAATAAAATTATAATTATTTTAATGAATATATGTACACAATTATTAAAAGATAAAAAATATATAAGAAAAACCAGTTCGACCGGTGCGGTTCCTGGTCCGACAGCTAGTTCTACTTCAAAACTTTTAAGCACCGTACCGGATTGAATTGGAGTCCGGTTCCCGATCTGGTTTTTAAAACAATATTGTTACCTTTTGTTTTCTTTTTCCAGATGTCAGTTTTGGTATCAATTTATTAGCATCGATCAGTTTTTTATTTCTCATTATCATATTTATTAGTTTTCTTTTCAACTAACTCATACATACTCTAAACCTATTTTTTTAATCTAAACTACTTATCAATAATCATGTTAATTTGTTGCAAAGAGAAATAAAATGCAACCATGTTTGAATCAAATATTGAAAAAGAAAACAATTTTCTGTTGTTTATTTATAAGAAAAAATTCTTGTACCTTGAACTAGAATGTTGGAAAACGATAAACTTCTTATCTCACAAGATTTATGAGATCATTAAATAATAGATACAAATTGATTCTTGTGAAGGAGGTTACTAAAGTGTCTCACACGGGTATCTCATATTTTCTTTCAACTTTATTAAATAATAATAAATTTGAATTAAAATATACAAAAACTCATATAATGTTAACTATTTAGTACAACCAATTTATGATTACAAACAAATTTATCTTGAAACATGTTTAAAAACTCATATGAGATATCCAAGAAACCCGTGAGCTCATTTTTAATAAGGACAATTGTCATTTATACAACAATAACAATACTTAAATCACCTAATCTCGTCTTTTTATTTATTATTTTACTAACTTTACTAAATCCGTGTATTACACTGGTTAAATAAATAAAATATTAAATAAAAATTATTAATATTAAAATGATATACCAAGACATGATTTGATTGGAATTATGTATGAGTAATACCTATAAGTAATAAAACAATAATATTAACTTTTTAAATTTTTTTGTTTTTCTCAAATATAAATTAAACATTTTGTTTCAAAATAACGTTTTAAAATATTTTCATTTTTAAAAATTTTCTTACTATAACTCCCTATTTTAATTATTTTTGTTTTATAAAAAAAGTACTTTAAAAAAACCAATTTGAAAATATTATGTAAAAATAGTTTTACTTTTTAGAAAAAATTCTTTTTATAAAAAACTATTTCTATAGAAATAACATTAATAAAAAGATCTCTTTCTTAATTTTTTTTAAAAACAATTATATTATAGTGTAAAAATAAATAAATAATATTATTAGTAATTAATGTATTTATTTAATAGGAGAGAAAATCAGGAAAAGTTTTATGAAATGAATGTGGTGTTGACACGTGCACCCTAATCACTCTTTTATTAGAATAGAAAGATAATTTCTTTTATAATTACAATTTCTCTCATATTATAGTAAAAATATAATAAATTTAAGACAAAATTACAGAAAACGTCCTTTAGGTTTATACGAAATTGCAGGTATCATCCTTTATCTTCAAAAAATTCTCTAATCATCCTTTATGTATACTTTTCATAACAAATTACGTCCTTTAGACTAACGGGCGTTAATTTTCTCCGTTAAGTCAAGGGCATTTTAGTCTTTCTACCCCTTAAAGGACCATTTTTGAAACTTTAAACCTAATTTAAAGGACGTTTTTCGTAATTAGCTTTTATTTCAAAATTTGTTATACATATAATTTTTTAAATTATTTTATTTTAATAAATATATACAAGTAAAATATATTTACAAATTAATAAATTTTATCATAACTATTAATAATATAAATTATATTTAGTTAATAATTATTTATTAACTAATTTGAATTTATATTATTAAATTTGTATTAATATTATTATGTTAAATATAAAATTTAGACACTAAACAACTTTTTATTAATTTAAAAATATTATATATATTACTAATTATCAAATACATTGTGTATCATGATTTGTATCTTACATTTAGTGGTTGTATCCACTTTTGTTTTTTTTATCTATAATTTTTTTTTACTTTTAACCTTAATACTTTTACATCGTTTACAATTGTACTCTTATAATTTTTCACTTTCAACTTTGGTCGCTTATACTTTTAATCTTTTATGAACTTTTCGTTTTACACTTCGGAGTTAACAAGCCGCAACATTTGTGTGCATGATTCCACATTTTTATGCCTATTTTTTCAGTTTATCAGCCAAATCAAAAAGCGTAGATCCTAGATCGACTTAGTTATTGTTTTTAATGTTTTACGTTTTACGTGCGTAGTTTAATGTTTTTACATCTATTTTTCGTTTTGTTTTATTTTTTTCATTTGTACTAAAAACTAGATTATATTTTTAGTTAAAAAAAACATAGGAGGAACGGTTCATGAAATTTAGTTAAAACTTAATTTAAAAAACTAATCATATGTGATCCTCTCTGTTAATCATATTATATCTTAGATTAAAAAAACAAGTTTAAGGTTATGATATATAATTATATAAAAATATATTATAAAAAATATTAAAGGTAAAGTAAATAGGGCTAAGGCCGTAAGTATAAAAATAATAATACTATTTACATAATTTATATTTATAATTAAATATTGATGAAAATAATTAAATAATATATGTTATGTAATATATAAAAATCATATGTATATGTATAATTGCAAAAATGCATAAATTAATTAAAAGATAAAACAGTTGCAAAAAACGTCCTTTATGTTTAATTACATAAATAGTCCTTTAGAGATAAAAAGACCAAATTACCCTCGACTTAACAGAGTAACTTAACAGCAGTTAGTCTAAAGGACGAAATCTGTTATAAAAGACATACATAAAGGATGATTAGAGAATTTTTTGAAGATAAAGGATGATACCTGCAATTTTGTATAAACCTAAAGGACGTTTTCTGTAATTTTGTCTAAATTTAATGATTGTATACTTATACTATCGATAGATATATTTATAACAAAGAAAACATAGAAATAACTATTTTTAAAGTGTGGTTACAAGTCAAGTTAAAGTAATTTCGTACCTATAGTCGTCAAATACGAGAAATCTTAAATTAGTATTCATGTATGAAGATAAACAACCCGATTAATCTGAATTCCCCCCCGCCTTGCTGGCCTTTTATAGTTAATGACAAAGCTAGAAAAAAGACTCATGTTTCATGGTGCGTTAAGGTACATAAAGAGAAATGCATTAAGCAGCGACGCTAATTTAAAAAATCAAATAACCAAATATAAAACCCCATAAGTTTAAGCAACTTTTATATGTATTAATTTTCGCAGTCTCGACAAATTTAGAATTCTATAAAATATCACATTTACAAAGAAATGAAATACGTTACATCGATTAAAAACATAAAAGTGAATACCGACATCGATTCCGATAATACTGATACTACGACACAAAATACATTATTCTGAACGCAACTCATTTTGTTACAGAACCAGTACTTGATATGACGTAACCCAAAAAATAAAGTCGTATTTTACATCGATCAAAACCATAAAAAACGAATAACGATACTCATCCCAATAATAACAATAATGGAACTTATATTATACGGTCAATATCTGCTCCATTCGTCATAGTACCAATACGTCAATGGCAATCGATACAACATACGATACCAAAAAATGACCCTTCTGAATTCAACCTTGTTATAACAAAATTTATATCGAAACATCAAAGAAAAACTGCAAACACTAACAACGTATTCAGTTTTCTATAAGCTTAAACAACAAATATTATCAGAGATAAAACAAACTATAACAAGATTAAATAAGTTAAAACTTTATATTATATAATACGTACGATAGGTGAAATTAAAAATATTAAACAGCTAACTAGCTAGTGTTCATGCCGTTTGTTTTTCATACATACATAAGATAGTTTGCCATTTGTAAAAAAAGAAAAAATATTAATTTGAATTCACGTACAAAACGACAACATTAATGGTTTTGACTGCTACATTGTCTGGAGCAAGAGTGAACATCAACAACCACATTAATAGCTTTTTACTTTTTTTTTTTTTTTCCAACTAGAAACTCATACACACTAAATTTAGACATCATACATTTACAATAACACTTGAAACTCACCATTTAAGAGGACCACCACCTAACACCTTAATACTATTAAATATTTAAATTACAAGCCTTTTGGTGATAGTTTTGTGCTCATGGGTCATTTGAATCAAGAGTGAACCTCAGCAACATTAATGGCTTTGATTCGTCCATTTCGGATAAATATGGAACATCAACAACCTATGTGTCATTGTGGGGCTAGCCCACTTGTTAGAGGCTTTGTCTCTTAAAAGGGAGGTCTTGGGTTCAATACCAAACAATGGTGTAATTTGATGTAGTGTAGGAGTAGACTAGATTTGTCGTTCAAAAAAAAAAAGCAACCTAATGGTTTTTTTATGTCAAATGTGGGACTCTACTTTAAAAATATATGCTATCTTAATCAGACATGTCTATTTGTTTTTTAGTCAGAACCGCACCCGAACCATCTTAAAAAGACGCTCACAACTGAAAAAATCTCTTGGCTCAAATCAAATATTCTTGCTCTGAGCGAGACTCGAACTTAAGACTTTCTCATTTTTAATTGTATTTGTTACCTTTAAGAATCTCACCTTTCACACATATCTGCTTTATATTTCAAAACATTTAATTCTCTTTTCACGTATAATAAGATTCATGCATATGCATTTTCTACTCTCTCTTTCCATCTACCATAGTAAATGCTACACGAATTGAATCATATTTATGTATTTTTACAATTACCTTTTCATATACACGTATAACTCATGGCTTTTGTATCATTACCAGACTACAAATGACACGAGGGTTGAGACACGAGAGTAAAGGGAGCCTCAACTGTTTATATGTGAGAAATTGTTCGGTTTTAACCAAAGAAACACAACACATTTGAAAAAATAACTACTTTCATAACTTTCTCTCTGAAACATTTCAAACAATTGATGTTAGTATGAAAATAAAAATACATTTTTGGATTAAAATCTTCCAGTATTTAATTTTAATTTTGGAATCTAAAAAGGAAAAAAAATCAAAAAAGATTCTAGATCTTGATAGTTGATATTCAAGTACTCACCTGACATTCTAGGTCAATGTAGTAATCTCTGACCAGTGTATAACTAACTATAAGTACAACAACCGATGCACGGTGTACAACTATATATATGTAAGATAGGCAAAAGCTGAATGTCAAGAAGGTATAACAGGTAATGCAAAAGGTACAAGACACTAGAGACAAGAATGTTAGTCCCAAAATTCTGATAAAGGAAAAACACAGTGGTACAAAGGTGGAGGTAGAGAAACAACTACCATTACCAAACCACATGCATCTGCCTACTGAGATTTCAAAACATTCCACACTCTTTACCAAACCTTATATATGAAAACAAAAAGGTATATCTTTCTTTTTTTTTTATTTAACATTCTATGGCTTTTTCGAGATTCCTAACACGATAAGAACCTAACATCTAAACGAGTACACGTCATTTCAAATGGTTAACCGTATACACGTTTAACTTTACATGAATTTTATGATCATAAATTAAAAGATAAAGGTTTCTTTTAATCAAACTTAGGGACAATGGTGCGCTAAAGGTAGAATCAGTCAAAAATGTTAAACATGAGAAAACTTGCTTAGAGAATCAACACGTGCTTATCTCTTTTGCTTTTAATACGTTTGGTTTTCTCGCCCCTCAGGCTGTGGACCTTCTAAACAGAGTTCAGTAGGTTGTGCATAGTAATTTGTCAGCTTTTAATCTTAAAACTTTGTTTTTAGTAGAATTGGGTTTCTATTCAAAAAGGGGTCGCGGCGCAACTTGTTGGTCGTTTACCTGCCACTCTATTGTAAACAATTTATTTGAAGATTAATACTCCAAAAAATAAAATGTACTTTTTGGGTCACCCAACAAATATGTTTATTGTATTTGGATTCATGTGTTTGATATGATTTTCAAATCATGTCGAATTCATGTAAAATTCTGGTTTGTATCAGTGTTGCCACCAACCGATAAATAAAATCCGTTTTACACCGTTACAGTTTATTTAATCTTGGAGATATGAGGGGTCTTCTATACCTTTTTTCAAATCTTAACAGTAATCTTAACTGGTTCACTGAGATTTGCTCTGTGATTGTTGAAACTTCCATGATAAACAGTAAGGTACAAGATCTAATGCAAAAGGTACTACCTGAACAAGAAGATGCTTCAGACATCATTTGCTAGCCCCAATGATGATACTAAAACTGAGGAAAAACACACATACATAAAGATGAAGCAACAAACAAAAATATTCAGACAACCAAAGTAATACATGTGGGTCAAGTGGGCCCATACCATTTTTTATAATTTTATTATATCTTACTTTTGCACCTCTTACCAAATTCATAAACTCATAATCAAATTCACTCATAACTAACACCTTCAGTTGCATAAGAAAACACTCAAATGGGCTATCTTGAACTCTTAATTCTTGCATTAATCTCACTTTCTTCATTCAGATATTGCAAATGCACTGATCATGATGATGATGATCTTATAGGACTTATAGCATTCAAAGCAGATGTTATTGACCCATCATCACATCTATCATCATGGAACCAAGATGACACCTCCCCATGTTCTTGGAAGTTCATAACATGTAACCCGGCCACCGGAAGGGTCACCGAGCTGTCGCTAAACGGGTTAAACCTCTCGGGAAAGATCGGTAGAGGTGTCGAGAAGCTCGAAAGTCTCCAGGTACTAAATCTTGCTCATAACAACTTTACTGGAAACCTTAACCTTCAGTTGTCACTGCTTAACAATCTAGTAGACCTTAATCTTTCGCGTAACGGTCTTTCGGGTGGCATCCCGCCTTTTTTAACCAACTCCAGGAGGTTGAAGTTTCTTGATCTGTCCAAAAACTCGCTAGCAGGTCGGGTTCCTGATGAGTTTTTCTCGAGCTGTTCGTCTCTTCGAGTACTTTTGTTGTCGGGAAACGACCTTAACGGGCTGATTCCTAACTCGATCTCGCAATGTACCTCTTTAAACCATCTTAATCTGTCCAAAAACCGGTTTTCTGGTAGCCTGGACTTTGCTGCAGGTCTGTTTTCGCTAGCCCGGATCAGAACATTGGATCTTTCGCATAACGGGCTAACGGGTCAGGTACCGAATGGTGTGTTGAATCTGCATTACTTAAAAGAGCTTTTTCTGCAAGGGAATCATTTCTCAGGAAGTTTGCCTTTTGATCTAGGCTTATGCTCACATTTAAAGAAGTTGGACTTGAGTAATAATATGTTCACAGGATCAGTTCCTGTGTCTTTTCAAGGTCTTTCATCTTTAACTTATTTGAATCTTGCAAATAATATTCTAACCGGCGAGTTTCCTAGATGGATCGCGCGATTAAACATGTTAGAATACTTGGATGTTTCGGGCAATGGGTTGAGCGGAACACTACCCGAATCAGTTGGTGGTTTGGCATTACTGTCTTACATGAGCCTTTCAGGTAATGATATAAGTGGGAGTATTCCTAAGACATTGGTCTACTTGAGTAAGCTCACTGTGGTCAGGTTAAGAGGGAATAGGTTCAATAGTAGCATACCTGAGGGACTATTTGAGCTGGGATTGAACCAGATTGATCTTTCGAGGAACCAGTTGACCGGTTCGATCCCTCCTGGCTCTAGCCGACTGTTTGAAGCTCTTGAGTCTATGGATCTGTCTGCAAACGGGCTAACCGGTGACATTCCTGCTGAAATGGGACTTTTCTCCAGGTTGAGATACTTGAACTTGTCATGGAATAGTTTTGAGACACAAATGCCTCTGAAGCTTGGGAATTTTGAGAATCTAACGGTGTTGGATCTGCGAAAAGGGGATTTCCACGGGTCGATCCCTGCTGATATATGTAATTCGGGTAGCCTTGAGATCTTGCAACTTGATGGAAATTCTTTAACCGGATCCATACCCGAAGAGATCGGGAAATGTTCATCCCTCTACTTGCTGTAAGTCTCCTGTAAAGCGTGGTCGGGTTTGGGTAACGGGTCAAAATGGGTCGTTTTTGCTGACGGTCGAAGCATACTTTTTGTTGACCCATAACACTTTGAAGTTATATAAAAGATAGTTTCTTAAATATGATTACAAAAACAATATTATTACAGTAGTAAACACATTTTACGAATAAAATGATTTAGGATGCTGTATGCATTAAAAATACACTCTCGACCCGTTTCCTATTTAGCCGGTTTATTCCCCCTTGTTTTAATGGTTTTACCTGTTTGATCTGTTAGCGATCCATACACCCATGCATAAGTAAACCGGCTGAAACTGCCGCTTCCTGTTTAAACCTTAAGTTTATGATATATGCAGGAGCATGTCTCACAACGATTTACGGGGATTCATTCCAAGATCAATGTCACATCTGAAAAAACTCAAGATTCTCAAACTAGACTCCAACCAGCTAAGCGGCGAGATACCACAAGAGTTAGGCGGTTTAGAGAATCTGTTAGCAGTTAACATATCCTACAACAGGCTGCAGGGAAGGCTTCCTGATAAGGGCATATTCCCAAGCTTGCAGCCAAGTTCTTTAGAGGGTAATATGGGCATTTGCTCGCCGTTTCTGAAAGGACCATGTAAAATGGATGTCCCAAAGCCCTTAGTTCTTGACCCGTTTTCATACGCGAATCAAATGGGAAATCATGAAGGAGGGGCAAAATCTTCGAAAGGGTCTAAACATCATAAGTTTCTTAGTGTTTCTGTTATAGTTTCCATTTTAGCAGCTGTTTTGATCTCCATTGGTGTTTTGGTCATAAGCTTACTCAACATTTCAGCAAGAAAAAGGCTGCAGTTTGTCGGTAATGCGCTTGAGAGTTGCTCGAGCTCAACTCGCTCAACGCGCAGCCTATCAATCGGGAAGCTTGTTTGGTTTGATTCCAAGATTGCCCCTGGTTGGGTTGTTAACCCTGAATCATTGTTACACAAGGCAGCCGAGATTGGGAAGGGCGTTTTCGGAAGTGTCTACAAGGCTTCATTAGGTGAAGAGGGTAGAGATCTTGCAATCAAAAGCTTTAATGTATCTAACATGATCCAATATCCTGAAGAATTCGATCGAGAGGTTCGGGTTTTAGGGAAAGCAAGGCACCCTAATCTTGTGTCAGTGAAAGGATATTATTGGACTCCTAATCTGCAGCTGTTAGTGACAGAGTATGCACCTAATGGTAACTTGCAATCCAAGTTACATGAATGGTCAACTTCAAGTCAACCTCAACCTCTTTCTTGGTCAACAAGGTTCAAGATCTTGTTGGGAACCGCAAAGGGGCTGGCCCACTTGCACCACTCGTTTCGCCCGCCTATTGTGCACTACAATCTCAAACCTAGTAACATCCTTCTGGACGACGATTTCAATCCAAAAATATCAGACTTCGGATTGACTAGAATACTGGCGAAACTTGACAAGCAAGTAATGAGTAACAGGTTTCAGAGTGCATTAGGCTATGTGGCTCCAGAGTTAGCTTGTCAGAGCTTACGCGTCAATGAGAAATGTGATGTTTATGGCTTCGGGATTCTGGTTCTTGAGGTTGTGACAGGTAGGCGGCCGATTGAGTATGGAGATGAGAATGTGTTGATACTTGAGGAACAAGTTAAGATGATGCTAGAAGAAGGGAATGTTCTAGAATGTGTTGATGAGAGCATGGGGGAGTATCCTGAAGATGAGGTTTTGCCTGTTCTTAAATTGGCATTAGTATGCACTTCTCAAATACCTTCAAGCAGGCCTTCAATGGCTGAAGTGATCCAGATATTACACGTCATCAAGACGCCGATTCCTCACAGGATGGAAGCGTACTAAGAGTGTAACCGTTTTAACTTCCATTATGTATAACTGTAGTACTTAATTATCAGAAACTAATGTTTTCTTCTCTTGCTTGGGTGGTTTTACTGTTCTATTCCTCATCAAATGTTTTTTCAAAAAGATAACCAACTTTGGTCAAAATTCTATTACAAGTAACCAACTCTTTTACGCTAGAAAACCATCAAAGATTTAATAATTCCAAGTGAATGTAGTACACTAAGGAGCTGTTTGGCAATTTCTGAATTAGTAAATGTTGAACCATTAAAAGGTCTAAATCATTATGTATTGAACCAGTAAAAGGTCTGAATTATTAAGAGGTAGTATATTGCTTAACTATTCAGAGGTAAATGTCTGACCAATTCATATAAAGCTCTTAACAATTCAGACTCATTATAATGCTTAACTATCAGAGGCAAAAGTGTTTAACCATTCAGACATCTGCACACGAAACAAATACTCTGAACCATTAAGTGCTTAACCATTCAAACATCTGAACCATTAAAAGGCTGAAACAAATAGCCCCTAAGTTTATCGGTTTCCGCACGCAACATCAATGTCACGTTAGAAAATTTCAACATGGTCAAACTTATAAGCATATCAAATGTGATGTAATCATTTTACCATTTTGACCGAGTGAATGTTGAGATTACCTTTAATAGAAGTTTTTGTCAAATAGTTATCTTGAATCAAGATTTTACTTTGATTCTTCATTTAGTTGGTACCCTATAATAGAATATGACCATATGAACAAATGAAGAGATTTTATAAAAATTGTTTTGTTTATTTTTTCACTATAACATATTTTGTCTCTATCAAAACGGATAACGACATTACAGCAACATAAAATCTCTTTCGTAATAGTTCCAACATCTTTTCTTTAGAGTAAGTCTCACAAACCAGAAAAAAGTGAGTACTTCTCATCAACAAATCTATGATAACCCATACCACACCAATATCTATGATAGGTATATATTCCCACTTTCATGATAGTATCACAGTTGAAGTTTTTCAAAAGCTCTTTTTTTCAGCTTTAATTTGCATGCATAAATGCGTTTAACATATTTCACACAGTCTCTTTATACCAGATGTCCAGATGATAAATAAAAACCTTCACTTCACAATGCAATACATTATTGTCCCCTTTGTGCATATGTTATTATAAACATTAACTTGTATCTCATAAGCATGTAATTCATGTTAAGGTCTAAAAGAACTAAGAAAATCACAAATGTGATGACTGTAATTATGAAAGAATCATATTTCTAAAGTCATTCAGATCTCGATCGATATAATCAACCCTGGTTTGAATATTTATCGACAAAATACTACTACAACCTAATCAACTCATAGCTGAAATTAGTCAATTACCACCTTGGATATCCACCTGACTGAAATTTACCGAAAGAAGAAGACTGTCATAAATGTTTTGGAAGACAGGCTCAAACCTACAATAGCGATGTGCATATGAACAAGTTTAAGTTTAACTATGAACTCCATTATAACATTAACAAACCCACATTTCAAGCAACATAAATCATCCAGATTACTTCAAGTCAAAAGAACCGTCAGTCTACATCTTTAACCACCAACCAGTCGACAAAACAAACCACCATGACCAAGTCCAGCGAACCATGCACCTAGCCAGCCATGGCCTAGGTGGCATCTATATACACCCAGCACCCACATTACAATTGCAAGTTTGCATCAAACTGGTCCTTCGATCTTTGCTTGAAGCGGGTAGTATGTAGCGAGATCAACAAATCACAAGTGTGATTATCGAGCTGTTTTCACCGATCATTGCCGCACATCTGGCATAAAGTGGCGGTCCTTGGGTTCATATAGGTGCACCGATCACATGACCACCCAGTTGAATCATCTGTTCGACTTGTGCCTCCAACCTTGGACCCTTTTCCCTTGGCCCCTTTTGACTTGCTTGTTCCTGCAGCGTTCTTTGAACTGCTTGTTTTACTTGATGCAGCATGAGCATCCACATCTGAGAGACCGTTCTCTAGTGCTCGAACTAAGTTCTCAAAATAGTTGCGTGTGACACTGTTGCAGTTATCAATAAATACATGTGTTTAGCAGTAAAAGACCAGTCAATTGAAGTAAGAAGTAACATTATTGTCCATGTTTTGTACTTGCATAAATTTACTAAGGGCAATAGCCTATACCTCCATCAATCCTCATGTAAGTTCGTTTAATATTAAGCCTTTTAGAAATGAAATTTTATGTGCACACTTTTTCCATTCCTATGTGTAGGTGACACCGCTAACATGGATCCTCAAACTTTAAAAAAAAAAATGATGTATACTTGTATAGCACCTTGTTTGAATTTTTGGGAGTATGAAGCCAAAAACTAGAGGTAGCAAATTTCACCATTCACTCAACAATGGGCTGATGTGGATTAACTTTGTATTTCAAATGAGTCAAAATGGTAAAGTTTCTGCTTAAAATTTAGTTAGAAAAAAGCATAGGTCTCGAAAGTCAACCAATGCGTGTTTCTAGTTTCTCCAACCTCCTAAATTGCTTTACTTAAAAAAGCATACAATGATATCATAATAGCATGGTTTTTTGTGACTATAATTGATATGGGTCAACCGGAGCGGTGGAACCATACAAAAAATTACCCATTTTGCTGCATCAACCTAAGAAATTAACATAAAATATTTTGCTTATTAATGTAATTAACAGAGAGAAAATGTAAAAAGGATCAATTTCAGTACGAGTCATTTCAGGTTGACCTATGAAAACCTTCTGTCGAGGGTCGAGTGGGCAAACCACAGAAATTTCGGAGGCTATAAGCATTTATGCCAGACGTTGGGTGACTTTCAACCCATTTGGCATGTTGCCCTTTTAGCTATTTATTTATTTGACGGATAAACCACAACCACTATCAACCAAATCATAAGTAAATGTGTAGAATGTGTCACTCTAATGAGATTATTGAACTGATGACAGAAACTTGAAAAACATTTACCTAGTCAAACCAGCTAACTTTGTTCTGAAATTACTGAATGCATCTTGGGAGCTATCATCAGTGAGGTAAGTATGTAATTCTTTCTCTGCACATTGATGAAGCCTTTCTAAACCAGCCTCTGCTTCACCTGCCATCAACAATTCATCTTAAAACTGGTACCCACATAGCGCATTTTAGGATTTCGCATTTAGTGTACAGTGTGGGAATCTTGGCAAACCTTGCAAGTACTCAAAAAATTGCCTCTTTGCATTTTCGTGCTCAGGTAGGTAATACCCATATGCATATGTCCATTTTAAAACTCGTCTGCATTCAACTATCTTCAGGGTAGAAAACATATGCATATGTCCATTTTAAAACTCGTCTGCATTCAACTATCTTCAGGGTAGAAAACATTAATGTCAGTCAAATAAGAAAAATGTTAATTTAGAAAGGGTTTCTTGAATTATTAGTCTATCGAATAAGAGGGCAATTTCAACCCATTTACTCATAAATGGGTCGACCTTAGGTTTAAAAAGAAAGGTTTAAGCCTGTCAAAATGACTTGAGAAAGGTTTAACACTCGAAAACACATTTAAAGCTTTTCAAAGTCTACATTATTGCACAAAACCTCCTAAATCATGTTATACAAAGATATAAATACTGTTGTAATAATGCATTTTTATAAAAAAAAATTATCCAGTAAACTATTAATAAAAAAGATGGTTAAAAAAGGTTTAAACCTGCTAGCACAACTTGACCTGCCCATTTCAAACCATATTAAAAAATAACCAGTTCGAAAGACACCCATATTGCCACCACCACAATACATCAAAATTGATAGTTGAATTAGGTAAAAGCATTAGCACGTATGAAGGAAAAAGAAACCACATGTTTGGCAATTTCAGATTATGCAAAGAAACAAAAGATATAAAGTAACATAAGAAAATAACTGAACCACTGCAGATTTTTAAAAGTAAGCATACCTGCAACCAAGCTTCTATTATGAATCTCAATTGTGTCTCAGGTTGGCATTGCTTCTCGCTAAGTTTTGCAAGCTGAAAATAAAACATAAAAAAAGAATACGAAGTTGCTTTATTCAAAAACTGAAGACAAGAAATCAACCAAGCACTGTAGAGTACGGTTGCTTTATTCAAAAACTGAAATGAAACATGAGTAATACAGGTCACATCATGTTGGGTTAGTTATAGTTATAGTATTTTAATACTAAGTCATATACTTATAAGCTCATGGGCCTGAGATAGGCTTCCCCGTTCCCGAAACTAGTCCAGAACCACCGGTCATCTCTGCAGCCCACGCTCCTGTTCCAGAATGCCGCCACCTAATTCATTTCTTCGATCACAGTCGCCACTGTGAACCACTTCAGACCGACCGCAACCGCCACCGTCATTTGTGTTTTGTCTAACATTCACCATAGATGTGACAAGCCAAATGTTTCGGAAAATGGACCTAAAATGCGCTTAAACGCTTTGGGCTCGCTTACTCATCTGGGAAAGCCTCAACAATTAAGGAAAGTCGTTCAACAAAAGTGTTTACACTGATCAGGAGTTGTGTCCTGCAAGACGAAAATATGTAGGACGGAATGGTTGACCCTCACCTACGGGTTCTATTTCAGTCGGCCCTATATCTCAGTATCCAATAGTTTCTATCTAGACCCTGTCAACACCACTTGTTTTACATCCCACTTTACATATTCTGAGCTGTCTGAAAAATAGTGTACAGTCACCAAAATCCAAGCCCACCATAAGTGTAACTTTTTCTAGAATTATACATCTGCTTTTCAGTGCTTTGTTGGCCTACTTAGTGCACCCATGCTCCTCTCAGGTTCATCAGTATCAACAATGTTCATGAGCAGCAATGATCATATGTTCATGAGCATATGATTTCCATTCAACACCACAAACCTTGTGTGGATAAGTTTCTTGTTTGGTCAGAATCCCCCCGTTCGAAGAACTCATTCTCTAAATTCTTTGTTGATCTTGAGAAAAGACTCCCTGAATCCTCTCAAGACTATGTAGTGAAAGAGAACATGTTACCCGTTACTTCCGTGTTGCAGATCTATCAAGCCCAAGGTTTTGTTCCGCGTTTGATTCTTCATTTCTAATTATGTGCATGATCAAGGTCAAAGTCAAGTCATGTTTCAAGTTTTGTTCATGTCCGGTCCTTGATTCCAATTCTAACCAAGATGATTGTTTTGAGTTCCAGACTGCATGTCCATGTTCAGTCCTACATGTCCATGTTTCAGTTCTGCTCCATTGTAATCATGCGGATAATTTCATTTGCTATACATGGTGGAAATTGCATACGTATCACCGTAAGATGGAATTTAGTAACAAATATAAAGATACATATTCAACAACATTTTATAGACCTGTTATACATTGTGGAAATTGCATACATACCACCGTAAGAAGGAACTTAGTAACAAATACAAAGATACATATTCAAACCAACATTTTATAGACCTGTTGCAAAAATTTAATGTAATGAAAACTAGCAATGAAGAGTGTAGAGGATTTATTTTTTACACCATGCGCGAAAGATAGCTGAAATGTTTGTAATTTCTTAATAAAGAGATGCAGAAGAGAGCATGTAAACAAACAAACATACTCAATGAAAATCCCACTCAATGAGTAGGGTCTAGAGATGGTGAGATGAGGAAAACCTTACACGTCTCATGTGTTGAGAATGGAGGCTTTCGAGTTAGAGAAGTCAGCCCTAATATATTCTCATTTGTATACCTTAATCTAGTTGTTATATAGATTGTAATTCCAATTTCCACATCTAAAGAGTTGAGAGCATAGCAATAATAAATTTCTGGTTGCAGCCCATGGACGTATCGACCGAACCACGTAAAATCCTTGTGACTCGTGTTCATTTCACTTTATGTAGTGATTGTGTGTGTTTGTTTGCCATACCCAAATGTTTAACACCATGTGATGGAGAGGTTACACCTTAAAATTGCCTCCTAAACTGACTTCGACAATTCATCCAAGACCACTTCAAACAAAGACGTACTCAACATAGATCCTTAGTGATGTCCCACCTCTTTAGTGAAATAGCATCTCCATCCATAAAGACATTATTGATAAGATCTGGGGAGGGTGAGATGTAGGCAAACCTTACCTCTATCACAAGGGATAGAGATGTTGCTTCCAACAAACTTAATTAACTCCATACATATCCTTAATTAACTCTACGTCCAATGTCTCCTACTTTAGCGACAATCCCAAATCACTTGACGAAGCATATTAACTCTACTTCCAAGGTATCCTTTGACTCTAGATATAACAGCACAAACACCGTATCAAATATTGTCCACTTTGGCAGCCAGCACGTTGATACGAACCCAAGATTGGTAGTGGGTCACAATGGGTTAGAGCATACGCATTTGTTTAATTGGTGGTTCACTCGGAGCAGTAATCAAAAGCAATAGCAAATATGGGGATAGTGGGGTAGAAATTAGTGTAGTTAGTTATCATGTGTTCTATTTATATTGGTTTGATGTTTCAATTTAAGGGAGTCTAGTAATTTGGTATCCTGGTTCCATTTCCGGGAAATTTCGATGGTACCATCTACCCAGAGAAACCTTGAAGGCAGCAACACTCACCCTGGCCTTGTTGCTGCCCAATTAGCCGCAATTGCAACCCGAATCGAGTCCATAGTGTCACAATTGAAGAGTGATCTTGCAGATATCAAAAATGCTTGGATGGACAAGAAGCTTGACCAGAAAGCTAAAGCTGACTCAACATATAAAAATGAGAATTTATTTGCTACAACAAAACATGAAGCTGTTAATGCGGTTATAGTAAAAGACACAGGGGTTCAAACCTTAAAGAAGAAAGTTGGGGGCGACAATTCTAGTGATGATGATGATGATGGATCTGAACATGTTTTTAGTGTTGTGTTGCCAGGGCCCTATCCAGAATTTCAGGATCAAGAAGGTTTGAGCTTTCAAATGTGTATGGACATACTACCCTTGAACACGAAGATCGAAGATTTGGATCAAATTCCAGCGGTTAGCAATACTCACTCAAGGAAAAACATAGAACTTCATACCTTTCATCCCTACAACAAACTTCAAATCGAGTGGTTGCGGCTACATGTCAAGATGATTGGGTAGGAACAATTCGAAAAACAACCTAGGCCTCCGGAACGAGTTCAAAGGATTGACGGTGCCCAACATGATATCCCAAATTCTGCAACATTCCACCATTTCACCATCGAACCTTTCGAGGAACACTTGAATGAGTGGGCAACTCTGTTTTTTGTCACTCGACTTGAGGGCAAGTCGATTCTCCGGGCAGGTTGCATTGATACGAATCTAAGAAGGGGATTGGGTCAGAATGGGTCGAAGCAGAACCATCTGCTGCTAAATGGAGATCTGCAGCTAAATGGAGGGAAAATATTCAAAATATAGGAAAGGGAGAAATTGCAGGAAGTGGGGGAAAACTGTCAAGAGGCTTTTGTCTTTAAGTTTATATATTTTTGTTTTAATTAGGGAGAGATTGTCAATGTTTATGTTATCTAAACTGGGTATCTATACCTTTGTTTCTGGAGACTAACCCATCAAGAATTGGGTCTTTAATCTTGTAATCTTTTGGTTCTCGCAATTAAATCTATCAATTACCATTGATTTCTTGGTTCTATCATTTGGTTTCATTGCCGGGAAATCGACATGGTTCAAACCCGTTGTAGCAGTGGTAAAGGTGTTTCATCCGATCAAATCGTCGCCCAGTTAGCCACCATCGCCGCCAAGCTCACCGCCATATAGTCACAATGGCGTGATGATGTTGCATGGATCAAGACTGGGATACTTGGTAAACCAACCTGCAACCAAGCCTCACCACCCGCACCATCAACAACGCCTTTCCTTGAACAAGTGGTATCCCCACCGGCTCTGACACCACTACCACAACACGCCCCCACGCTACCATCTTTAACACCCGCAACAACTTTAATCCCGACACAACCCCCATCATTGTTTGCACAACCACCGAACCCGACACCCTCTGCATCATCAACATTGTTAAACATACTTGTGCAACCAACACAAACATGTCTACTAATCCCATCATCACAATCACCATCCGTCAACCAAAATCCCCACAAGGACCGAACCACCATCCACAACTTTCTTCCTCAAATATCAATTGCTGACATGAAAGAAAAAGAATTGATTGTTCAAGAAGCAGTGGTGAACATGCCAGCAAAAAGAACTCCAATCTCAGTTGGTAACAACAAGGAAAAGAGCCTCCCAAATTTACGTGAGGCAAACACACAAGGGTTGCTTTTCAAAGGGTTCAACTAATTGAAGCCAAACCATGTATTGATACGTTTTCGACGACATTTGTACAATTCGAATGGCGATTACGGTGGGAATTTGATACGGATCAAAAAGGCTTCACTCACACTATATTCTCTTCGAGACTTCGACTTGAGGTCAAGTCGTTTCTCAGAACGGGTAGTAATGATACGAACCCAAGATTGGTAGTGGGTCACAATGGGTTAGAGCAGACGCATTTGTTTAATTGGTGGTTTAGTCAAAGCAGCAGCAAATATGGGGATAATGGGGTAGAAATTTGTGGTGTAGTTAGTTATCATGTGTTCTATTTATATTGGTTTGATGTTTCAGTTTAAGGAAGTCTAGTATTTTGGTATCCAGGGTTTGTATTTCTGGAGATTTGTCCCTCTCGAAGAGGACTGTTTGTTCATGTTTATTTACAGTAATCTGAGTGTGCCGACTCAGTTTCTATCACACGCCTTCAAGCACCAACCCCTCACGAATTTAAAACACGTCTAAGGAAGGCATTTAGCACCATATAAAGAACCTTACGTTCCCCTTCCTAACCAATGTGGTATGAAACATCAAACAACTTTGATCTAGCACCTATGATGTCGATGCGACCCGCCACACATCATTTAAGTGGCATTTTGAAATACGCTAAATAGATATGATGTGATCTGCTAGCTCCGACTTCAAGTTGCTCACCTAACTCTGCAAGATTTGTTGGATTAGGAATCGTAGCTTCGTGAGGTTCATCCACTGGTGTGATATCCATATTTATGAAATATGTAGGTAAAAAGTCAAGGATACTTTGTTTTGAAAAGCTAGCTCCACGACCATTGGATGCAGGGTTTGTTGACTGCCATCGTTAGTCTTCGCAAACATGACATCCGAAGCGTATAACGGCCAACTATGAAGTAGTATAATTCTTTCGACTTCAGATATGTATAGCAAGCTATCTTATAATGAGACAACACTTGATACTACTATAGGCATATCTGGCCGGTATCATATGTTGATGGTGAAGAAATTTGCTAATGCTATTCCGAGAATTGTTCTTGGTGACGTTCTTGATAAAGTTGTTAACGTTTTTGTTCTCATAGCGTAATTCTTCATGATGTTAATTCTCCAAACAATAAGAACTCAAAAGATATGTAACTAGAAAATAAGGCAAATCTTGATAGAATAATGGTATGCATGTTCTCATTCGTAGTTTATTAAACGGTTCTAGAAAACCTAACAAATCCCTATAGAGAAATTTCATTGTACTTATCAATTTTTCCATATTTCCTTTGTCCTAATGGTTAATAAATAACTTTTTTCTTAGTTTTAGAGCTTAACGGTTAAAGCTTAGGTATTCTAACGGATACCTAATTCGTCGAGACCTTATGCTTTGAATCCATTGTGGGAATGTAACATCCACCCCCACTTGAAGCCAGACATCTCACTACATCCCACTGGCACACCAGCAATCACACCATTTAAAGCATTTTACGAAAGAAAATGTAGAACCCTGAGGGACCTAAATTACACATGAAACAACCAAAAAGATTGTGCAAATTAGAAAACGACTGAAGGCTGCACAACATCAAAATGAAAGTTACGCAGTTCGTAGAAGAAAACCAATAGAATTTCATGTCAATGATCAGGTAATGCTGAAAGCGTCACCTTGGAAAGGTTGGAAAGGTGTAGTGAGATATAGAAAGAAAGGGAGGTTAAGCCCATGACATGTAGGACCATTTAAAATCATTATTAAAGTTGGTCCTCTGGCCAGAACACCCCTAGGTATTAGCGAATTAGGCATCCCTTAAAATAGTTAAGCTTTAACTGTTAAGCTATAAAACTCTAACTAAAAAATTAATTAATCATTAAGAATTATAATCTATGTATACAAGTGATAATGACTGAAATAGGCAAAGAAAATATGAGAAAAAGTGACAAGGACAAAAGCAAAAAAAAAAAAAAAAATTAGTTTTACAATCAAATTTTCTTGCCTATAAGGATTTGTCGGATCTTCTAGAACAATCCAAGATTTGCCTTTACTTCTAAAACCATATCTTCAAGATCCTAAATTTCTAGAGCAACATCATGAAAAACAGTGCTACAATGACCAAAGATGTCAACAACTTTATCAAGAACAACATCACCAAGAACAATCCCACGAAAATTATCAACAAATTTTATAGCATTAGAATATGGAAACCTATTAAATATGCATATGATAATATCAAGTGGTACCTTATCATATGAATCAAGCTTAACATACACATCTAAAGCCTAAAAAAATTATACAACTTCATGGTTAATTGTTACTTAAGATGATATGCCTACAGAGAGACCACCGATGGTAGTCAACAAACCCCGCATCCAATGGTCATGAAGCAAACTTTTCAAAACTATAAATTATCCCTAACTTGTTACGGACAGATTTTAGGAGCGTGGATATCGCACTAGCAAATAAACTTTATAAGACTACGATTTCTTTTTGGACATATCTGGCAGAGTTAGGCGAGCTAACAAATCACATCATACTTCTTCAAAGTATTGTGCAAACCCTAGAAGACGCTCTCTAATGTTGGATAAGCTCATCTTCGTTGAAAAGGGAGTACCTTCACCAGGCAAGGACAATTCAAGAACAAAGAAATGAACCAATGTCCGAGGGTGATGAACTTATGGCATGAATCTTGCATTAGTATCGGTTTACTTAATGTTAGGATGTTCATGTTTTTAGGTAGCTTAGTATTTTCTAAAGGTATTTCAAGATTGTATCCAAAATTTGGTGACTAGTCCCTCTTGAATCGGACCAACCATCTTGCTTGTTCTTGTTTTAATCGGGTTAGAAGTTTCAATATCTTACATTATTGATACGTAACCAACGGGTCAAATAAACCTAGTTGGACCCATGAAAACCCAATAAACCTACTTGGACCCATAAAAACCCATGACCCAATCAAATATGACCTAGTCGAGTAGCCTCAAAATAAGGGGGAAACTAAAGTAGTGGGGGACCAATTTACGTTTACATAATCCATTTCATGTTCGAGTTTGGGGAGCCTTGTTTGTTTTTGTTTATTAGTGAGGGACTGAATGTTAATCGCTAGTAACACAAAGCCAAGTACTAAAAGATAGGGTGGTTCGAATCCAGATCAAATTGTCGTCCAATTGGCACAATAGCATCATGATTGGAATCCATGGAAAGCTTGAAAGACGATGTAGCCACTCTCAAATCCCATGTTCTGCATGAGAAAATAGCACAATGATACCTAATCCCGATGAGTACGTGTGTATCATCAAACAACTGGTACGATCCAAGGATATCAAAATGAATTGGTCAGATAATTGCTTACTAGTTGTTTTTATAAATAAGCTTGAAGAAGAAACAAAGGCCAACGTACGAATTCACGAACCCAAAACAGTTTCTAACGCCATGATCATCACGAGAAAAGGGTGGTGCAATCTACAAGCATCACGCCATCTTCCGATGTTATCCCGTTCCCCACTGTTTCGCAAAAAAATCCGCCAATTCCAACCTCTCATACAAAGAAACAAGTTAGATTTTTGTGTGGCAAATGTTTTTGATGTGGAGATTCTTATGGTTCAGACCAACACTTGAAAGTTGGTACATTTGGGTTGCTGGAAAATAACAAGGTGATCGAGAAATCCACTGGCCTGGTAACGATTTCGAAATCGAAACCCGAGTCGGGTGATGTTGCAAATATTAGCCTCCAATCCATCTATGGTAAGCCTCGAACCAATACTATGAAAAGCCGTAAGGCTCGTACATAAACCATTTTAGGGTGCAAATTGGTAATAGACTTTGTTTAGTGCAATCAATAATGTCAAAATGTTTCCTTGTAACTCCCTAATTAAAAATCATCTAGAAATCCTACCCCTTTTACATTGGTTCGTGTCAACCAAACTAGGTCGAGTTAACCCGACTAGATACCAAAAGAGGCCCAGCTCTTTCAGTTGGTCAAATGGACCTGGAGCAACCCTATAGCCCAAAGCAGCTAGCCAAAATACATTATGATAAGTTGTCACTTCGGTATTTTGGGACCTATCAAATCGTTCAGCAGGTACTCGCGACACCGATGGCCCCTCTCTTGATTATTAGAAATTGGAAAATCGACTATCAACCGCAATCCATTTTGACTCGCAAATGGATCTATGAAGCGAATCGGTCTATAATTGAATGGCTTGTTGCTTAGAGCGTCCATCAGTTCAAAGAAATAACTTGGAAAAATCAATTCCCTTATTTTCAACTTGAGGTCAAGTCATTTCTTCGGGCTGAAATTATTGGTAAGTATCCAATGGGTCAAATAAGCCCAACTAGACCCATGAAAACCCATGACCCGGTCAAATATGCTAGTCAAGTAGCTTCTAAATAAGGGGGAAACTGAAGTAAAGGGGAATAGAATGTTAGCGGCTAGTAACTGTTGAATTTACGTTCAAGTATTCCATTTCATATTCTAGTACAGGGTATAGGGACTATAGTTTATTTTGTTTATTAGTGTTCTTGTATTGGAGATTTGCCCTCTTGAATGTGCATGTTCTTATGATAAGTTTTTGTGAATTGAAGCTTGTCAATCTCAATCTCTAACAGAGCTGAACCTGAAATACTAAATACTGAATCGTTGTGTGCTTGTTGACGACCTTGGTGTTTATTACAAGGCCATCAAGTGGGAGATTGTTGGGTTTAGTGAGTTCAAGTGTTTAAAAGCCTTAAATGGAAGTCCATTTAATTTTCTTGTTCATCAAGCTGTAAACCCAAACTATTCTCTATATATATCATGTCAATACGTATAGTAATTTCTTATGCTAAACTAATTAAATATCCCTAGTTGCAGCTCGTGGACGTAGGTCACACCGACCGAACCACGTATATTCTCACGTCTTGTTACTAAACTATTTCTCGTATTTGTTATTGCGTATTCATTATGAATCATTTGTTCTGCTACACCACTTAATCCCTAAAAAGGCATCAATGGTATTTCCAATTGTCTACTTAAAAACAAGCGGTATATAGGATTCCTCTAGAATTCCTCTGATGGTTTTTGTAATTGAATTTATTAATGATTTATATACAAAGGCCTTCATTATCTTTGTCATATATAGCATGCTAGTTTGCTGTATATTTCCTTTAAATGGAGATAGCTTGTAGGCTTGGTCGGGCCCTGTTGTCAACAGCGGCTATAGCGATCGCTGTAGAACGCTACATAGCGTATAGACAAGGTGTCGCTATTTGTGAATAGCGACCAGTAGCCATTTTTTATATTTTTTATATTTTTTTTTAGTTTTTTAAAATTTTTTATAACTATGAAATTGACCCAAATAGATTATTTTAGCTCATTTGGTGGTGTTAGCTTAAATTTTCTACTACTTCAAAGCTAAACATGTTATTTATTGAATGTAAAACATTTCTTAAAGTTTCTACTAGCTTATCGCTAAACATGAAATAGCAGGCGCTATTTACCGCTATTCGCTACGTAGCATATAGGTGGCCTGTCGCTATTTACCGCTATTCGCTATTGACAACTATATGGTCGGGTAGTAAACTTAGCTGCTAAGTATCCCTCACCTATATGCACACACATATATACATAAAATATACATATATATATTACTTTATATTCTACTCTACAGTTGTATTCTCTATTTAGATATACATAGCAGACAAGTACAGCTATTTTAATCCTTCAAAATGCAAGAAAAAAAATCAGAATATCACTTACATGAACTGTTTGCATATGATGCAGGTCCGCAAGTGCTTTCTGCCTCGACTGTCATGAAAAATAAAAGTATCATATATCATATACATAAATCTACATAAAGTAAAATGCATCCAATTTAGATTGCTATATGTATACATGACTTGCAAAAAGTTCATGCAGCACAAAACTAAAAGTTCTTCAATAAATATATAGGAACTGAACAAGTATGAGAGATCTCAAATATTCCATGGTATCTAGGAGAACCACATCAAAAAAGGACTATAAATGGATATGCATCATAATATAATTCTGAGAATATGTGTTTAAAAATATTCGAATGCCTCTAAAACACAAATACAATCAAATAAACAATGAAAAGTAGTCAAACCCCATTTCTTAATGGGTCAACCAAGACACAGCATGTTAAAAAGATGCCTAAGTGGTCAAAAGATGAGAAGAATGCTGGTTGACAAATTTGTGCATACCGACTGGTTTGTAGCCCAACGTTCATAATAGTGAGTGTATCGCTCTAGAGAGTTCTTTGCCATCTCTCTTCGGCGTTCAGATTCATCATACTGAAAGTAAATTGGAATTACAAAATCAACAGTTGAGATTTCAAGGAAAAGATAACTGGAAATTCCTGATTGGTTTGTAGCAAAATATGAAAAGTTATATTACCGCTCCCTCTTGCTTTGCTGACTCATAACGGTTACAAGCATAAAAGCCACCAGTTCTCTCTCCATGATCTGACCATTGACCAAGGCATAACCTACATTTACAATTTTCAAAAGTAACATATTACAGAAACACAATGAAGACCAATGAGTAAAAGTGCACACGAAATTATTGCACGAGTCAATTGAGTGTAGAACTTCTCAACAGCAAATTCTAAAAGTAGCAAAAGATATCCATTCACCTGTGATTTGTGAAAGGATTGATTGTGTCAAATGGGTCAAAAATTGCCTAAGTATATTTCATATGTAAATAAACATGCTAAATCATTTCATACAGAAGGTTCGTTTTATTTCTGAAAGTAAATTAACTTACGTATCGTTTATGACACAGATTGTGCAAAGAGTTTAAATATTTTGTACAGATGTTTTTTGGATCAGATCTGTTTCAAACCATACAAAAAATTGTCCTTTATAAAAGGATCGCTACAGAAAACTAAATCTTACCAGCAAAACTCATATTTGCAAGGGGGGTTGCAAGTCATGTGCATACAACCTTGGTTCTTCTCAATTGGACGTTTACACTTTGGACACGGCTTAGAATTAGCTAAAATCCTGAAATTCATATCATGAACATCAAACAAAAAAATAACATTCTAAATTTCTAATAATATATCTCATTCAACAAAAATAACATTTACCAATTCATATTTTCAGACTCTGCACTGTTCTTCAATATCCACTTGGACACAGTTTCACAGTCCACAGGTCGATGAGCTTCTTCTGTACACTGAAATAAAAAATAAATAAAAATAATATAGAAAAAACTTTATCATCCATGAAGCAAGAATACAGGTTAAACTTTTGACAAACTCTCAAGACAATTCATAATACTCACATTCCAACAAAAGCTGTATGAGCAATGGCACGTTACATCATAGCTTCCACTTCCAAGATCAAACTCTATGGCACAGTCACAGCCCGGAGCAGGACACCATTTTGTCTATAAATATATTAAAAAGGAAAAAAGATTTTAATTTTATAGGACGTTGGAGCTCAAATAATTAACCCGTCAGACCATAGAATAGAAAGGGCAGGAAAAGACAGATTCTACTGGAAACAGCTTAGGAGGGATAATAGGTCATGATATCAGTTTTGGTTTTGTTGTAACTGGTATGTAATTATATTTTAGACAGTGTTGCAAAAATCGGAATTAATCGGCGATTAATCGGTGATCGGCCCCCCACCTTGTAGATTTTTGCTAATCGGCCAATTAATCGCTAGGCGGTCAACGGTGGTCAAAATCGGACCTAGGCGGACCCTAGGCGGTCTGAATCGGCCAAAAAACTGCAATTCCGGAGAAATTCCGGTAGGGTTTCGGCGAGATTCCGGCGACCCTCCGGCGAACTCGGAAAATCCGGCCAAATATGTGTTTTTATTTATAAAACTGAACTTTTTTATTAAAATTACATATTAAAATGTGTGTATTCATATATAAAACTAAAAATTATATATAAAAATCCCAATCCGATTAATCCCGACTAATCCCGATTAATCCCTAGTCCCTGCCTCGCCGCCCGACTAGCACCTAGCGATTTTTACAACATTGATTTTAGACCCTACATAATCAGTTAATAAGATTAAACGGTCAAGTGTGTACCTTTCTATTGTCCTCAATATAAGATCTAAGAAGGTACCGCTGATATTTCTTCTTATCTTCATCTGAACTCAACATATTGACCATGTCCACACCCACAGCAGCACCACATGATGGAATGGGACATCTTAATGTCAAACATCCAGGACCATCGCTGATAGATGTGCTAATGTAGGCTAGAAAAAACATAAATTCATGAGATCATTATTCATTTATTCGATGTGTAAACATATAAAAAGATGAAAACTTATAATATTATCAGAGCATAACTTATCCGCCAAACTTGCAGCTGACATAAGTACACCGATTGAAGGAGGTGTTTGGATGAGCGTTTTAAAAGTAAAATTATAGGACATTCGATAATCAGAAGTAGATAACCAGTTGTAATAAGATAGTTTGGGTGGAGCAGAAGAAGTAGCAATCAGATGCTTGAGTGTTTGGTAATTTCTGGTTATTTGAGGAACTAATATATTAGATGACAAAAAAATACCCTTTGGTGGGAGGGAAAAAAAAGAAAAAATGTTTTCTCAAATAAAAGAAAAATCCCTCTCATATTAGATTGAATTTTGACAAAAGGGATGAATACGTAATTTCAATTTACCCTTAAATTATCTGTTTTCTTAATGCTGATATCTTCTAAAATGGATTATTCGACGCATACACAATTTGTTTATCCATACACTAAAAAGTGGTTATTTTGACTTCCAGTCTCAGTTAACATATATAATCAGTTCAAAAAGAAAATCCAGACACCCCCCGAATCAACTGAGAAATGCTTTAAACGAAAGAGGAAGCAGCTTTATTCAAAGTGCATGGCAAAAACAACTCAGGGGGTTAACTAGGATCCATTGAGAACCAACTAAATCATAGAATTAAACAATAACCTGCCCAGCATGTATTACAGAAAGGATGGCCACAAGCAGCACTGCTAATCTTATCAAGTTGATATGATTCAAAGCAAATCCCACAAGGCAGCTTCAAAAGATATAAGGATAAAAGCTTTAGTACACACCATTGGAAAATTTATTTACATTTATGACTTAACACAATGAAATTTAACATAATTAACCTAACATACCTCTCTAGCTTTTGGTGGCATGATATCTGTCTTGTCCAACAGGCCAACTGCCTTTCGAACTTTATCCTCATTAGCAAACCATGCTTCATGAACATTGCTAACATTCCTGCAGGGTGTCAAAGTAACTTTATAAACGAAACACATTTCTTGAGCTGGTGAATAATTCACATAAAACCAAAAAATTAAATGCCTTGCCAGTTATATCGACGCAAAAGCATGCACGCAGAATCTCTTGAAATTGAAAGAACTGAACAAATTGTAGTGATATCATCCTCTTGGCGTTGGCGTATATCATCTTCCTTCAAGATAGTATAATTCTTCTGCAACATATAACAAATAAGACTCAATGTTATCAAAAACATATGTTATATCATCCAACCATCAGTGACTTTAATCACCCACTTATCTAATTCTGATCCATAAAGTCCCAAAAATCAATTTGAAAGCAGCAAACTTATGATCACCAAAACAGATAAACTTCACTAACACTGGTAAACAAATCATCAGAAAAGATAATGTCTAGGAACCATCCTATCATCAAGTCATTTACTAACAAAATCATGATACATTAACATTATAAACTCAAAACAATTGAAGAAAATACGATGGTAAGGAGCCACGATCACTAGCAAAACCATCAAACGCTTTACAAATCAACAGATACATATATCCAGAAAAAAATTAAAATTCACCTGTTGCCGACTAACTATTACATCATCAGAATCATCAGAATCATTATGCAAAAACTCATACGCAGCATCCTCTTCATCGTCACTGTACATCGCATCACCACTATAATAATCCTCTTCATAAGAATCAACATCGTTCGCATCATGCATATCATCTTCAGAATCCATCGTCTTAAAAAGAGAAAACCCTACAATTCCTTACAAAAATCGTATACAAACCTAGGGTTTTACCGCGTATAAATTATCAACAAATTGAAAACACAATTTCAACAGCGAGGGATTCGACAAGAAACGGTGATCGATTAGTGGAGTAATTGGGGGAAATTGATGATGAATTGTGGGATTTTCTTGTTGTGGCGTGCGTAGGGTTTTGATTTGTAGGATGATGTTGTCGGTGTACGCAAAAGAAGTATCGATGAAATAGGTTTAATGGAGTCTGGATTTCCCGTTGATTATGGCGATCGAAACCCTAATTCACGGATTGAATGCTAAATAGGATCAAGGAGAACGACGAATGGATTCAAGAATTTGTAGTTCTTCGTTGTTGGCTTCCGTTAGGGTAGGCGTGTGGTATATAACATGTTTATGTTAATACTAAATTAAATACTAATAAAGTAATAAAAAAAAGTGATTTATATTTCATAAATAAAGAAAGTTTCAAGTTTCAAATAAAATATCTTCTAAAATTAAAAAATATAAAAGATAATCTAAATAATCAATCTTGTTAATTAATTATTAAGATCAAAATATAGGAAAAGATTTGTTATGGTATTACTTTAGTAATAACCACTTTTATAGACTTTTTGTAACATTCATGGTATTTTTTAAACGTTCAAAACGTTTGTGTACGACATTACTTTTTTTTTGCACCATAAAAATAAGTATTTTTTATCTTTAAAACGAGTACGGTATTGTTATATAAAAAGATAATACATTTTTTTACATTTTTAAGCTCATATCTCCTAATGGTGTTTTTTTATTAGTTTACTAGCTTTAGTAAACACGTGTATTACACGTTTTGAATAAACAAAATATTAAACAGAATAAAAATTATTCATTATAAAACGATATACTAAAACATGATATGATTGGAATTATGTATAATTAATAACTATAGATAATAAAACAATAATATAAACTTTTTAAATTTGTTTGTTTTTTTCACAGATAAAGTAAATATTTTGTTTCAAAATAACGTTTTAAAAATTTTCTTTTTTAAAAATTTTCTTACTATAACTTCCTACTTTAACTATTTTTTATAAAATATTTACTTTAAAAAAACCAAATTTATAATATTACGTAAAAATAGTTCTTTTTTTAGAAAAAATTCTTTGATGAGAATGAATATGGTGCCGACACATGACACTCTCATTTACTCTTTAATTAGAATAGGAAAATAGGAAGATTGTGTTTTTCTTTAAATGTTGAATTCTAAAAAATAATAATTGTAGAATAATATTATTTTGTACCTCTAATATGTATAACACAATAATAAATTAACAACTAATTAATATAATATATTAAAAACAATGACAGAATAACACAATGTTTCATTTTTTTCCGCCATTATGTTATCTTGATCACTATATTTTGATAAATACATTAGTGAATAACATTATTGTGTAATTTTAATTGTAAAACACGATGATATATAACATGTTTACATAATCTATAAAAAATGACAAAAATAACACATTGTGTTGCTTTTAATATTACGAATTTTAAAAAATACGTTGTTGAAAGTATATCATTATGTATTTTTATTTATAAAACATAATGATAGATAACAAGTCTATATAATCTATGGAAACAATAACAAAAATAAAACAAAATGATCTAAAACGTAAAACGCAATGATTAATACATATACAAATGATGTAAAATATATGACAGTATTAATTAATATCAGACACAATGAACGTATGAGACACAATGAGTTGACGTATTCGACACGATGAACAAAATGCCTTATTTTTTAAAATAATAGAATGACAAGTATCAAGCCCATAATTTTTCTTACACTTTGATTAAATCCTCTTTTTAGTAACACCATCCTTATAAATAGTATTCTTTCAGTCTTATCAAAATTATGAATCTTATCGTTAAAGTATAACTACGTGTTTCCACCAACGCGCGTTGCACGTTTGATGGGTTGGGCTCAGAATAAGCGTTCAGCTTTGGTTGATAAGCATAAATGGCAGCCAAACCAAAGCAACCTACAATATTGTTGGTGTATCATTATAGCCTTGTTAACAAAGTAACAAAATGATCTAGCAGTTGAAATCATTAATCAAAGAAAAACCCAAAACATATTCATCTAACAAAAAAAGACCCAAATAAATCGAAGTTTAAGACTTTCGATGAACATCAAACAAACAATATGATAAAAACCAAAACATTAACGATGTCTCAGATGGGGTAATCCTTATCATCATCGACATGATGAATTACCCAACCACGATGTCTCAAATGAGGTAATTCTCATCATCATTACCATAACGAAACACCCATCACACAGCCTGTAGCTTCCGGTGGAGAAAGCTGGTAATAACAACTTCGGGCAGTGATGGTCATGCATCCACAGACATGTACACCTGACACCAGATAGGATAAATGGGAAACCCATTTAAAGGATCAACTGTGCAAAACATGGATTGTACACGCAACATACAAATGTGTACAACCACTGTTTATACTATTTACTAATTAACACAGTTCATATTTTTTTGAAGCCAGAAAGAAGCAATAAAAAGCATACTTATGTAGACATGGGAGAGGACAGCTGCTAGTTACTTGCATCTCAGCTAACATTTTTCCACGGAGCCATTAACTACAAAGAATCAAATCATATTCAAAAAGCATTTGGTTCATCCAAGCAAAAGAAAGAAATTAAATAGGAGATACATTATGCCTAAAATGGAGAACAAATGACAAATACCTCGACCGCAAATATTACGCGACACACAATAATGCATCTAGTTAATCTAATTTAAGGTGTCTGTGATTTAATTACTAATAATAAAGAAGCTCCAGATTATGAATTGATTCATAACAACCTAGTCACAGTTAAGCAACAAAGAAAAATGCATTAAGTGAGGCAACAAATAAGAACGCATTGAGAGATCAGAAGCCAAAGACACAAAGCACAAATAAAAGCATAAATCTAAGAACCTTGTACAATCCTAAATAAATTTAATCTACACAAAAATGCATCCAAGTTCTAATCAAAGTAGTCTAAATATGTATACCAAAACTAACCAAGAGAAATAGGTTCCAGAACATAAAATCTAAGTAAATTGATCATGAAAGTATGGAACCAAAGATATAAACCAAGTATTAAGGCTATTGTAACTGCTAATGAGATTGTGTCTCTATAGTATTAAGCCGAAAATGTGCTATATCAAACCACAAAGGTGAACTTAAGGGTCGTTCTATTTCTTCCCTTAAAATCATATAAAGTCATAAGGCAAGAAGCAAAGCAGCTAATCATTACATCTTCTTTGAGAACATACAATAAACAATAGAAAATAATTTCAAACAGAAACTTCGATGTAAGAGTCATATATGACAACACCAAGTAGAATAAAACAACACATAGCATCTTCATATATGCAAAGCCATTAGGGTTTATTGTCAAAAACAAAACCAACTATTAGAGTAGAAAAAAGAACCAGTATCTTCATTCTAAACCCAAAACAGAAAGATGCTTGCTAATCAATATATCTCAATCCTAGGTTCCTAGTCAGCTGCAAACAAAATCAACAACACATATAGCTTCAATGGATAATCAATTATAAGAAACAATACATGAAAAGAAACCCGGAAGGAAGAATTCCAACAATAATAAGTCAAAAATAAGGGTCTACAGATAAAGTGAAACCAGAAGCACCGACGAGCTCCTACAGAACCCGAACAATAGTCAACGAAAAGGGTCTCAGATAATCAATAGCCAACGAACCGGTCTCAGATGAACATGCTTTCATCATCATCAACCAAAGGGGCCCAAAGAGCTCCAATCAGAGGCGTCACACCCACAGCAAGAAACGCCAAGCAATAGAAAGAACACAATTCCAGATCTGAAAACTGTAAATCAGAATGAGGCAGAAACAAACGAGCTGCCACAACACAGATTTGAGAAACAGTAACACCATAATGGCGGGAGAAGAATGGAAACGACGGATGACCGGCGGCAACCGTTACCGAGGGTGAACCGGTAGCACTCCCCATCACCCTTATTTCTCAAAACCGTGACACCATCTCTGTCTTTCTTTCTCCTTTATACAAATGCACTTCATTCGGTTTACATGAGAGGGTGTTGGAACCCCATTGCCTTCACCACCGTCACAGATAACAGAAAACCCAAAAAAGGAAAATGGGGAGGAGAAACCCATCTAATGCATCACCTGCGTAAAGACGGGTTATACACGCAGCATACAAATATGTACGACCACTGTTCATTCACTTCATAAATTAATATATAGGTAAATAAATACAATAAGTGTTTTTTTTTTTTTTTGTTATAATTTGTCATGTTTTTTTTTCACTGTCTAAAGTTAATTTTTCCTTTTAGATTTCTAATAAATGATATTTCCGTCCTTATCTTTTAAATGATTGTTTGTAATGTTTCAGACAATTTGGGTACCGAATATGCCTATTACAATTTGCAAGAATACCTGTACAATAAAGCAAGCAGTTCATGTATTAGAATATTTAACTTAAGCTATTTTTTTATTTCTTTTTTTAGTTTGTTTACTTACTTTTTTTTATGTTTCACAAGACTCACTTTTTTAGTTTGTTTATTTCTTTTTTTAGTTTGTTAATTTCAATTTTACTCCCTAAGGTTTGACAAAAATAACAATTTTCATCCAAAAGATTAAAAACATCAATTTACCTTCAAAAGTTTCACAAATTATTTCAGTTTTAATCCAAAAGTCTTATTATTTTGGATTCAAGTTGAAACAATGATAAAACTTTTGGATTAAAATTGAAACAAATTATGAAACATTTGGAGCTAAATTGATGTTTTTAATCTTTTGGAGGAAAATGGTTATTTTTGTCAAAACTTAGGGAGTAAAAATGAACTTAACTCTATTATTAATTAAAAAATTTATTTTTTTTTGCGAATTACAACTTTATTTATAGTTTTTGATTTAATTTATTACAAATTTAATGTGTTTAATTTAGTTATTTACTTTTCTAATAAAAACAAAAAATATATATAGATCATGTTATATTTTTGTAAACTAAAAATAAAAATTATATAAACTAAAAAGAAAATTTGTGTAGATTACTATAACGTAATTAATTAAAACATAACTAATCGTTAAAAATAGCATAAAACAATGTCTTTAAAACGCCCACTAGTCGATCTTAAAATCTTTATCTCTTGAAGTAGACACTTTGATCGTTACATTTGGAATAAGTGATTCACATTTGATTTCTACTCCTATATCCACCACATTAAACCTTCTTGATCACCGATCAGTCGATCTCATTTTCGAATACAATGATTTGGTTCCTGTTGTTGTCTGCACAGTGGATCTTCATAAATTGGTGTATGAATCAATTGAGTTCCTAAGGAGTTTCAAAAATTACATGCATAGTTCATATGCACACCAAGTGTTCGATCACTTGCCTAAGTGAGTCTTGTAATCTTGACCATCAAAGTAAGATGTAGGCTTTGTGGGTTCTTAAACTAACACTCGGTTCATTTTAGAAACAGATGACAATATATAGATGTTGCAGTTAATAGGTAAATAGCATACTCTGGCAATACAATTGTATTTTGCTTTGACTATAATTGTTGTAAGCGGTGCTCTCTTTTTCGGATACGACATACGTACCTTAATTATTGTTTCATGTTGACTATATATGTTATACAAATGATCCGCATCTGCGTCGTGTGTGTTTATAAAACAAAATTACCATCTATGTTTGTTTTTTTTGTGGCAGTTATTGATTTCTTTTGTTAGTTGTTCGATACTATTAGTCAATCAATGTATCATGGTGTGTGATTTGTAACGTAATTTGTATTTGATTAGCTAAATAGATTACCACATGCATGTTTTAGATTTTATTTATTAAAATGATTCCACCCCTAACATTCTTTTAGATATCCAAACAAACTTGTACAAATAGCGGTCCTATTTTTTAGTAGGGACTCAAGTAATCTGGGTGACTTCAAACTGTTTTAGAACAGTTCTTTGTTTACCATTTTGATATGTAATCAATAAAGTGTAGCCGAACTTGACCCGCTCTCACGAAAAAGGTTGAAACCGGCCGCTGATAATTTGTACATTTTCAGCCCAAATTAGTTTTTAAACTATGTGCGATATATGGATATTATTCGGGGTCGGTCCGTAGATTTTAGATATCCGACGAGACGAGTAAAATGTGCCCTTAATTAGATATGCATATATGAGAAGGCTGAAATGCAAGTTCAGGGCGCTAATTGGTCTGGGTACAAATCGGTGGATGCGAGTGATTCGGTGTAATCAATAAATGACAGGGCTAAAATCATTGGACGCAAATGTAAATAAAATAGAATTTTTTATTTTTAAACTTACGTTGATTAACCCGGATCATCAAACCTCTCTAAAATATGTTATTGACTTTTAAATGTTTAATAACTAACTGGGTCATTCTAAAACATATAATTACTAAAAGGTTTATAATATTCCTTTTTAATATGTTAATCAACACTAATACACTATGCGATCTGTTATGAAATCTATATATTTTAATGTTGGGCCGCCTTTTGAATGGGCTGGGATGAGTGTAGCATCTGACCATCTGTTACTTTTCCTTTGTATATTCCAGAAACAGCCCATCGGATTCGGGCCGGTCCTGTAAGCCCAAACTTCTTCATGTTAAGTTGGCAACTAGTGCACATTTGCTTTCCTACCTTAATACTGCTTTCATGATTATCCGCTTTCTTTTGATATTAATTTAGTGAATAGTTTGAAGGTTTGATGTATATATTAATATGTTATTATCTTATTCAAATTCTTATAAAAATATATTTAATATACAGGTGCGACTAAAACACAAAGGCCAAAACGCGAACAAATATACGAAGCCAAAAGGATACGACACATGTTCATAGGGAAGAAGAGTAGATTTGTTCATGTCATAATTATGTTAAAAAATCATGCAACGCTTACCACTACTTGTGCATATTAATTACAAAATGCATACAATAGGCTACATAACCAATATTTATAACTAGCTTTACTAAACTCGTGTATTACACGGGTTTAACAAATAAAATAATAAATATAATAATAATTTATCAAGTATAAAACGATATTTTACGATAAAATATAATTGAAATTACGTATAGTAAGAACAATATGCAATAAAACGATTATATCAACTTTTTAAACTTTTGGTTTAAAACTTTTTTATTTCAAAAAAAATAAGTAAATAAATATTTTGTTTCAAAATAAACCGTATTAAAAAATATCCTTTTTTAAAATTTTCTTATTATAAATTTCAATTTTACTTATTTTTTTGATTATAAAAAATTAACTTTTTTAAAAACACTAATTTTAAAAAACTTTTATGTTTTGTAAAAATTTCTTATTATATAAAATTTATTTTTAAAAATAACATAGATCTTTTTTTAAATTTACTAAAAAAACTATTTTTTTAAAAGAAAATTAAATAATATTATTGATAATTAAGATAATCTATATCTATATCTATAACCTTTAATAAAGCAAGGTTTTTTGCCACTTATCATTCTCTTAAGCCATTTTTTGCCACTTGTCATTTTTCTACACATGCACACATTAATTTTCCCTCCAAAAAAGTATTATAATAATTTAAATAATCATACAAATTTATCTCTCTTATTAAAAATGAATTTTATTAATTACTATATTTCTCTCTCTTATCTAATTTTTTTTAAAATCAAACTATCTTTTCATCTTTTAATTAAAATCTAAATAACAACAAACTAATGTTTTATATAAAATGAAATTTTCTAAAACACTAAACATTTTTTAAACAAAATATTTTAAATCATTTTGTTTTTGAAAAAAATTATACACAGGTGAAATATTTTAAAACAATCTTATTAAAACAAACAGAATAATTACAAATCAGAGATTTTAAAAAACAAGATTTTTATAAAAAAAAATTTATAAAAAAAAACTTAAAACAAATGTTTAAAATAAAACTATTTAGATAAGAGAGTTTAAAAAATGGTCTAATTATTTTATTCTTAAACTATTACATATATATAATTTTAATTATATTTTATATTAAAATATTATATTCTAACTATTCGTGTTTATTTTACATATACATTTTACATTATAATTTAATCCGTTTATTTAATGTGTTTTTAGCATATCTATCTATCTATAAAAACTAAAATAAGCGTAAAACAATTCTAAACCTCAGTATACTTACTTTTAGATTTCTCTATATTATTAATAATAATATTGAATACTAATAATATTACTCATACCATTTTCAAATTAAAAAATACACAATTTAATAAATTAAATATCTATTTTTTATTAAAAGCACACTTTGCAAAAACAAAATTTTTATAAAATACAAAATACAATGAAATTTTTTTTAAGAAAAATCATTTTTCTTAAAACAATATATTAAAAAATCACAATTTTTTATAAAACAAAACTTTAAGAAAAATACATTATTATTCATTTACTTATCTATTTATATCTAATTATAATCATATTTTATATTCAAGCATGATTTTATAATACATAACTTTTTATTAATAATTATTTAATATTTTATTTATTCAATTCGTGTATAACATGGGGACTAACCTAGTTATCTAATAAAAGAAGGTTTATTTTGCCACTTGTCACTCTTTTAAACCATCATTTTGACACTTGTCATTATTTTAAACATTCTCACTTTATTTTCTCACCAAAAGGGTATTATAGTAATTTAAACACTCAAACTAATTTTTCTGTCTTAATAAAAATCAATTTTATTAATTAATGCATTTCTCTCTGCCATCTAAATTTTTTAAAATCAAGCTATGTTTTTAAAATTAAACTTTATTAAGAAAATAAAAAATCACATCTTTTTATTAACATAGAAATCATAAAAAAAACAATATTTTTGTATAATATAAAATTTTCTAAAACACTAAACCCTTTTGAAACAAAATATTTTAAATCGGTACTTTTATAAAAAAAATTTAAAAATATGAAATTTTCTAAAAGCGGTTTTATTAAAACAACTAGAATAATTAGAAACTCGAGTTTTTAATAAACAAGATTCTTACATACAATAAATTTTTTATAAAAAAAACTTAACATGAATGTTTAAAAATAAAACTATTTAGATAAGAGAGTTAAACAAATAGTATAATTGTTTTATTTCTTGAACTATTATGTACATATAATTTTAATTATATCTTATATTAAAATATCATACTATAACTGTTCGTGTTTATTAATAACTATAATCTCTTTAATAAATGAGTTTCTAGCCTATCTATTTATCTATATATGTATCTATCTATAACAGAAAAAAATCAAAATAAGACTTTACATAATTGTAAGTTTTATCAACTAACTTTCTTATTTCTCTTTATTATTATTAATAATATTAAATACTAATAATATTACTCATACCATTTTCAAATTAAAAATATATAATTTAATAAATTAAAACCTATTTTTTATTAAAAACACACTTTTTAAAAACAAAAATTTTATAATATACAGAATACAACAAAATTTTTTTTTTTAAATAAATTTATTTTTCTTAAAAAAAATATTTAAAACTCATATTTTTTTATAAAATAAAAGTTTAAGAAAAATACATTATTTTTTATTTACTTAAAGTAACTATTGATATGTAATTATAATCATATTTTATTTTCAAATATGGTTTTATAATTTATAAATTTTTATTTCTAATTATTTTATATTTTATTTTTTCAACCCGTGTAATACACGGGGTACTAAACTAGTTATTTGAACGGCGAGACTGATTATGCACCTAACAGTTACCATTTTAACCACAGGGGAAAAAGTTTCATCAAAATCAATGCCCTCCTTTTGATTGTATCCTTTAGCTACTAACTTAACTTTATATCTATCTATTTCACCAGTTGATTTATATTTAATTTTATACACCCATTTACATCCTATAGGTTTTCTACCCGGTGGAAGATCAATAATAATCCAAGTATTGTTTCTATGCAGGGCCTCCATTTCAGCATTCATGGCATCTATCCAATTTTTATCCTTGGAAGCTTCGTAATAATTTTGGGGTTCAATTTTCTTATTTAGGTTAGTAGCAAAACAAAAGTTTTTAGGAGATAAATTGGCATAACCAACAACTCTTTCTATGCCATATTTTACTTTTCCCTCGACTATATAATCAGAAAACTTTGTCGGTAAAGACCCTGTTCTAGATGACCTTCTTGGTTCATGATTTTGAGTACTTTGCCCCTTAGAAGGGTTGGTCTCATCATTAGGTTCTGATGAGATGTCAGCCGTTCCATGACCCTCACTTGTATCAGCACTCGGGTGCTGAAGATTAATTTCAGCCTCTCCTAAAATGCTGCTACTTGTGTTATCAGGTTGCTGATTCTCATAGACAGACCCTTGAGACTTATCCCTCTCCTCATCATAGGGGACTTTACCATTAAAGACCTAATTTGGCTCCTCATTAAAAAAATTCAAATTATTCAACTCTGGTGAAGTCTGACAAATAGAATCAGCAAGATTTTTTTCTTTCAAAGGAAAAATGTGTTCATAGAATTTTACGTCCCTTGAAAAAAATGCAATTTTTGTTTCAAGATTCCAAAGTTTATAACCCTTTTTTAAGTTTGAGTACCCAATTAATACACATTTGTCAGCCCTACTAGAGAATTTATTTGGGTTGTTCAAAACAGTACTAAAACAGAGGCAACCAAAGATTCTTAAATGGTCTAGAGAGGGTTTAAAACCAAACATCATCTCATAGGGACTTATTCCTGATAGTATAGACGAGGGGGCCCTGTTTAGTAAATAAGTAGCTGTTAGAATGCATTCAAACCAGAAACTAAGAGGAATGCCCCCTTGAAATAGTAAAGCACGAGCAACATTTAATAAATGTCTATGTTTCCTTTCGGCAATCCCATTTTGTTGTGGGGTATGCGTACAAGATGTTTGATGCAAGATTCCTTTGGATTCAAAAAACCTTGATAATTGATTATTGACAAATTCAGTACCATTGTCACTTCTAAAAACTTTGATTGTTTTGTCAAACTGATTTTCAATCAAATTACAGTAAGCTGTTATGCTTTGAAAAACTTCATCTTTGGTTTTTTGAAGGTAACACCAAACTGTTCGTGAATAATCATCAACTATAGTCAGAAAATATTTATATCCTTCTTTACTAGTTACCTTGTACGGACCCCACAAGTCAAGATGGACAAGTTCACCTATAAACTTTGATTTGTGGTTACTCAAAGGAAATGGAACTCTAGTTTGTTTTGCTTTGTGACATATGTCACAAGGTTGTGATTCATGTATAGTGTCAATTTTGAACATATCCTTTAAAACATTCAAGACAATATCCGAGGGATGTCCAAGCCTAGAGTGCCATAGTCTAGCATTTTGAATACTGTTATAACATACATTCATAGACTGACTATGTTTTGCAAAGAAGTATAGACCACCGGTTTGTTTACCAGTCACCAAGATTCTCTTTGACTTCAAATCCTGAATATGACAACTATCTTCATCAAAACAGATTTCTAATTTATTATCTCTAGCTAGCTTGTGAACAGATAATAAATTCACGCTGTATTCAGGGACAACAAACACATCTTTTAAGATAACATTACTTGTTAGATTTAAGTCACCAATTTTTATTACTCTAGCAGATGTACCGTTAGGATGACCTACTGTTATGTTCAGATCAGATACATCGACACAATTTATAAGATTTTTATCGGTTTTGGTCATGTGTTGGTTAGCCCCTGAATCTATAACCCAACCAGTTTCAAAATTATCTTTCGAAATAGATAAGTAGTTTAAGATGCCAACATTAGAGAAAAAATTACATGAGTTATCTTTACCTCCAACCCCAGAAGTTTAGGCATCAAAAGTATGCTTTTCACTAAGGATATTCATCAATTTTGAGACCTGTTCAGGAGTGAAAGACAAAGAGGCAGCAGAAATAGGTCCAGACTTGTTAGGAAGATGTGTTGAATTATGTGAGTTGGTTCCTTTATTAGATTGATTTGCATTTTTCTTTTTATAGTTAGGAGGATAACCAACGAGTTCATAACATCTTTCTATTGTGTGACCAATCTGATTACAATGGGTGCATTTGAGGTTAGGATTAGGTCCTCTTCCAACCTTTTTCTTATTATCAAAAGTCTGATTTGGTTTAGTAAAGAATGCAACATTTTGATTTGATTTTGTTACAGAAGTAGAACCACCATTTCTGTGAGATTCTTCCCTAGATATAATAGAAAAAGCATCCTTAACGGTTGGAAGGGCGTCCCTAATGAGCAGATTAGTTCTAACAGGCTGATAAACATCATCAAGACCCATGAGAAATTGCATTAGCTTGATTAAATGGTTAAAGTCATTAAATTCTTTAGTAGCTTTACATGTGTAAGACGGGAGTTGGAGCATGGAATCAAGTTGTTTCCACATTGTGTTCAACTTATGATAATATTCAGACACAGTGCAACCATTTTGTCTTAGAGCATTTATGTTTTGATATAGATTGAATACAACAGATCCATTAACTTTATCGTATGTTTCTTTTAATTCTTTCCAAACTTCTGATGCTAGTTTATAGTGACTTGTTCTACATACAATTCATCTGTTATGGAATTTTGGATCCAAGATAATACTACCGAATTACATCTATCCCATTGTTTGGCTAGCACTTCATCATCATTAGGTTTCTTACAAGTTTCATCAATGAACCCAATTTTATTCTTAACTTCAAGTGCTAGTTTCATTGAACTTGCCCAAACAGAATAGTTTTCAGTTCCTTTCAGTTTCATTGTTACAATGAATAGTGTATTTGAATCATTAGCATGCAAATAAAGTGGGTTGCTCGCATCCAGTTTATTTATTAATGTTTCATTATTGATTAAGGCTCCTGAAGTAGACCCGTCACCCATTTCAGACGTTTATCTAAACAGCTCAATTGAACAAGTAAAGTAATGAGCACACAATCACACGCAAAGAGAACACACAAGGGCCAGAGCCAGGTTTTCACACCACTATAGTGGCAGATCAAGGATTAACCCAGGGTGTTTAATGCAATCACACAGCAATAGTAATCACACAAGTGAATGCACACAGAGAGTCAAAACAGACACAAATGCAAACACAGAAGAATGCAAACAGAACAGGGGATGGCTCTCCCTGTTAAAAAACCAGTACCGGTACTCCTAACCCGGTCAACAATATGCCTAGACACGATAATACGTGTAACAAGAAATATAAAAAGAAGGGAAGAGATATCCTCATAGCGGGGGTTCCCTATTAAGGGTATTCCAAATGTGCGGTGACCTGTAACCTTCTAGGGTTACAAGATCACAGAAAAGAACCACCAGCAGATAACGCGTAACCTTCTAGGGTTACTACGTTATTGAAGATGAATGTAGAATTAGGGTTTTGTAACCCTAATCGAGATCTTCAATAAAGCAAAAGATCTGGGAGAAAACACCCACAAGAATCGCTACTCCAGGTCGAATTGAAGTCAGAGAATAGCACCACAGATCCAGATCAAGCGATAAGAAGAGCAATCCGAGATCTAGGGTTTCAGTGATAATGAAACCCCAAATCTTACAGTAGTACCAGAGATATCAGCGGAAGACTACGGATACCAGAGCCACAGCTCTGATACCATGTAAAAAGGGGTAAAAATCTCGAATGTAACACCAATAAACGAGAAATCTCTCGGTACAAACTCTGAAATAAGAACTCTAATGCATACAAAAGAGATTCACCAAATCAGTGAACTCTATAACAAATGAGAAATGCAGATCAAAACGAAGATCAGAGAATCAGGCTGCATCAAGTTGGTGCAGGTTTGAAGAAGACAATCTGCAGAGCATCGGTTGAAGATAATCGCTTGAATGTGTGTTATCTCAACCCTAAACCGAAAGCGATGAATATATATGAAATAAAATACACTCGACACCCTCGAATTTGAAGAAATAACCAGCAACATCCTTAATTCAGCAACTATGCATCTTTAGCCCTTGAAGAAAAGAAACGCGCACAAACAACCTGCAAATATACTTGACACAAACCAGTAACTAACCAAAGAAACTAATGACATGTTACAGATGAATTGAATTAAGAAATTTAACAGGATACGAGTTGAAGACGTGGATGGATAGTAACAACAAACGAGTCTGTAGTGGGTTGGAATGGGTTATTAGGATGTTTAATAACTAGGAACATGTTTTATTATTTTAATGGGTCATAAGTTGGTTTACTTATTAAGTCTGTAGTGGGTTGGAATGGGTTATTAGGATGTTTAATAACTAGGAACATGTTTTATTATTTTAATGGGTCATAAGTTGGTTTACTTATTAAGTCAAAGTAATGGATTAGTGATAGGTTAGTTTTTCTTATGTTTATTTAGGTTCAAATGTTTGTTTACTATTTATCTAAGGTATTTGAGATTGAATGGTGCAAGGGGGTTTTTAAAGCAGTAGCATGCTTGCTTTTGTGTGAGTTTTGAGTGTTTATTGGAGGCTGAACCATCATGTCTTTGTTTTCAGATTATTTGTGACATTAGAACTTTAAGGTACTGTTTGTTTTTGAAGAGGTAAAATATCTACAGTTTGCGGACCACATCTGCAGACATCTGCAGGAGAAGAGGTGGATCAAATGTCTGCAGTCTGCAAGAAAAAGACTGTTTGTTTTTTAACCAAACCCTACTCTTACCAATCTCCACTTTCCCAATCTCCAGTGTTTATTCGTCTTCATCCATCATCGCCTTCATCCATCATCTTCATCCATCTTCGATGGTGATGGTGATGATTATGACGGTGGCGGAGGTCCACTAGACCAGTGGTACAGGGCGGTGTCGAACCATCCTCACTTGAAGATGTCGACGTGGTTGTGGAGGTGTGGGGCGGTGGTGGTGTAGGGCGGTGGTGGTGTGCAGCGGTAGTGGTGTAGGGCGGTGGTATTGGGTCGGCGGTAGTGGTGTAGTGCGGTGGTACTGGGGCGGCGGTAGTGGTGTATGGCGGTGGTGGTGTGCGGGCGGTAGTGGTGTAGGGCGGTGGTGGTGTGCGGGCGGTAGTGGTGTAGGGCGGTGGTGGTGTGCCGGTGGTAGTGGTGTAGGGCGGTGGTATTGGGCCGGCTGTAGTGGTGTAGGGCGGTGGTACTGGGGCGGCGGTAGTGGTGTATGGCGGTGGTGGTGTGCCGGCGGTAGTGGTGTAGGGCGGTGGTGGTGTGCCGGCGGTAGTGGTGTAGGGCGGTGGTGGTTTGAAGAGAAGAGGTTTGAAGATTGTAGAAGTAAGAAGACCTCGCGCAGACGTTTTTTAATGAAACGTATTCGGAAAAACAAACGCACTGCAGAGCCTTATGTCTGCTCGTGGTCTGCGCGAAGCAGACATAAGAGGTCACGCAGACCTTTTTGGAAAAACAAACAGCACCTGAGTCAATCAGCTTAGCATACTGCATATGGTATTAGACAATGAGACTTCTCAAAACTAATTATACATATATTTTTATCTTAATTAACTTAACTGCAAATTATATTTTCGTATAGTCATCATAAGTAAACAGGAGTGAATATATTGTAAGTATCTTTGTTATTATTTTTTGTTCACAACCATTATCTATTTTCAGTTATTATTTAATTTATTTTCATTATAGTTAACGTTTTTGAATTAAAGCTTTCAAGAATATCATATTTTCTTAACGACGACGTGATTTATATATAAACGATCCATAGCAAGGTGATAGGAAAAACCAAGACACTACAGGATTGAACCAGATATGATGTAAACGTATTTTTTTAGATATGCATGTTTAGTCTTTATACGGGATTTAGTACGAATTAACGATTTTAAGTAACCGAAGAAGCAAATTTCCACGGTTAGAGGTACAAATAGATGCTTCAAGAATGAAGAGAATGCTACCCCATCTCAGTTTCATGGTGCTACCTCAGATCTATTGAGCGGTGTTCGATCACAAGCAATATCCTTCAAAGCGACAAAGGAGTCATAGCTCCAAGGGTACTATGACACTCGAATCAGTGAGGTACTTATGGTCAGATTATAACATGATTCAATGTAATGTGAAAAGAAAGAGATAGATAGAGGATCAATGATTGATGGATTATAAGTCATGTCTTCAATCTCTCTTCTTTTGTGGCATTTTAGTTGCTTTGGTAACGTGTGACGTGATTACACAATCTATATCCTATGATATCCTATAACTCTATATTATTCTGACAAAGTTAAAGATTATAATTTTACATGTTATCACTTTATATTTAACTAGCTTTAGTAAACCCGTGTATTACACGGTTTGAACAAATAAAATATTAAATATAATAAAATTTTATCAATTATAAAACGATATTTTACGATAAAATATAATTGAAATTACGTATGGTAAGAACAATATGTAATAAAACAATTATATCAACTTTTTAAACTTTTGGTTTAAAACTTTTTTTTCCTAAAAAATAATAAATATTTTATTTCAAAACAAACCGTATTAAAAAATATTATTTTTAAAAATTTTCTTATTATAAATTTCAATTTTAATTATTTTGTTTATAAAAAATTAACTTTTTAAAAACACTAATTTTAAAAAAGTTTAATGTTTTGTAAAAAAAATTTATTCTATAAAAATTATTTTTAAAAATAACATAGATCTTTTTTTAATTTATTAAAAAAACTATTTTTGTTTTAAAAGAGTTAAATAATATTATTATTGATAATTAAGGTAAATATTTAATAGGAGAGAGAAGCGGGAAAATTTTGGTGAGAATGATTGTGGTGTCAACACGTGTCACCCTAAGATGCTATTTTATTATAGTAGAAATATTAAATCATCTTTTGACATGACCCTTGTTAAATCCTTTTATTAGTAACATGTCTTTTTCAATCCTAGCCTTTGCTTGATTCGTATTCTCTCATATTATCAAAAAATTTTGATTCTACTTCCATTCAATATGTTTGAAACGAATAGATTACACAAAGGCAAAACGAGTGGTGATAGAATGTATATTGAATTACGAGTTGGGTCTCTAATAATATTTGTCTTATTTTTCAAAAAGTTAAAAGAATCTTTGTATTAATTTAATTACAAAACTATAAACATAAAACGATAGCCTTATTTATTAAAATACCACGGACAATCATAAGCATTTTAATGTACTTGAATCATTCGTTTCTCTTGGACTTAATTTTTTTTCTCTTATTATGTGTTTATCGTTTCATCTGTCATCAATATATTACAACACAAATTAAACAATCATGTATTAGTAGCTAATTGTGAATCCTAATGCAAATAGCAGTATCAACAGTCCAGGCTCACATGGTGTTTATATGTACCACAAACATGATTATTGTGATTTAAAGTGATAATATATGATAATTTTGTAGATTTTTTTTTGAAATAGGTTATTTTTGAGTTGTTAAGTGGTTTTTAGATTGTTATTTGTGTGTTTTTAGGTGTTGAGCTATCTCAACTAGCGGAACTACCTGACGCGTCACACCCTCTCACATGCCTTCAAAAGGTCTGACGAGGTGGCATGCAAGATGGATATTTCCCCTAGTTAAGATAGTTGTAGGCAAAAAGATTGCTTCTGTGTTTTGTGAGAGCAAAACCAAATTATTAAGAAGACTTTTGGTATCTCAACTAGCTGAAGTGCCTAAACAAAATCTCAAATCCTATAATGATGATTTTGATACAAGTTACTATCAAGTGTAGGAGTGACTTCCAATAAGTGGTGTTATATGTGTGAAAAAAGTAGTGGTTGGTGGTTCACCACCAATATAGTGAGTGGATTGTTGTTGCATTGGTGCATAAAAAATTGACCATATGGTGATTAGGCCATGTGATTTGTTGGCCCGTGGACCCCATCCTCATTGTCATATCTTCCTCATATGGTGTGTAATGTTGGTAGAGGTGAACTCTTGATTCTTGTAGTTTGGTTAGACATCACATGTTATTAGTTTTTTGAATATTATATTAATTGATGAAACAAAATTTGTATTTATTTCAATATTATATGTTATAGTGTCGCCTCACAACGAATCATTGAATTTATGTCCATGATGATGACTCGTGTATAGTTGTGTATTATGTAAAAGCATGAAAAATGGGTCCTTGTGGACCACCAATAACATAAGATGTTGGGTGATTATCAAAAGTCTAGAAAAACACATATCCAAGTCTTGAACATTATCTAGTTGTTTTAGAAACAAAACCAATTATTCTTTTTTTTTTTTTTTTTGTTTACATATAACATATTCAAAATGCTCAACAACGTTTACTAACAAACAGACCAAGATTCGCTGACGGCTATGCATAAGCGTCAGGCGGTGAAGACGAGCAACTTACCAGGAATATTGTGTACAAAGGTGAGTGTCATCTTGCGATTCAATAACTAGTATAGAATTATAAATAAAAAAAATAAAGTAGGGTTTTATACTATTCAATAACAAGAATTAGTTATAAATGATTCAATAAAAAGTATTAGTTATAAATGCTATTGGAGACATGAGCTTAGAAAAAATCCAATTCTTAGGGGTTCATAATATTTATAAATTTATATCCTAACACAGTTTAAGTTTTGATTTAGTTTTTCATATTTCAAATATTCCCCGAATTTATAAATTTAAAAAATATATAGTTCAAAATTTTTAAATATAATATTTACTTTTATTTAAAGGGTGTAAGGTTTCAAGATGCAAACCCTATAGCAGCTTAATCATGAGGACCCACTGGCAAATTTTAAGTTTTTAACGGTTATAAAGGGTTGGGTAAACATACATGAATTTTCAATATGCTTATTCAGTTTGTAATATAATAAAAGAAAGAACTTATGTTATGATAACTTGAACGGAGTATAAGTAAAAATGACAGAGAGAAAATTGGTACGTTTACCACATCCCTACGTAAAAATATCTTATGATTGATGTTACAATTTCAACTTTGTCCGTACTTGATAGTGCGTATGTTCTAATATTGAAAAGTAAATGACTTAATAGTGCATATGTTTAACTTTCAAAAGTAATATCTATTCAACGAATTTTGTTGTGCTTTGTATTACGCAACTATTAACTATAAGATCATGCTTTGTAATAACTTCAAATAAGTTTTTTTATAAGATGAGAGATTTTATTCAACACCAAGTAAGAAGGCTGGAACGGAATACAAAATGTACTAAGACTCCAAGAGAACAACAATTACACCCCAATTTAAAATTCGATAAGACTTTAATTAATCCTAATCAAAATTTAAATTATACAATATTCACATACAATCACCACATTCATATACATTGTATTAAAACATAAACACTTTAGTAAAAGGCTAATACCACCATCACCTATACATTTTACAAAGATTAATTTAACAACTACATGCATGTTAATTAACTTAACGACTTTATCATATAAAAATTAATTTAACTACTTTTCCATGCAGTTTTACAATCTAGAGTTTTTACTATATAAGCCGAATAATAAAGAAGCGTGTTAGTTTTAATATCCTTTTACAAATTTAACAATTTAGCTATAAATCTTTTCCGTAATAAACTCACGTTATATAATAGACATTCGACCTAATGACATCCGGGTGTGATAGGTGCTCTCTTTTTTAAAGTTCAATTTTCAAGATCTTACAATAAACAAGTTAGATGCATTTAAAAATAAGAGTTAAGTTTAATTTTACTCCTTGAGGTTTGTTAAAAATAACTATTTTCCTTCAAAAGATAAAAAACATCAATTTACTTCCAAAAGTTTCATAAATTGTTTCTATTTTAATCCAAAAGTTTCATTAGTTGTTTTAATTTTATCCAAAATAATAAAACTTTTGGAGTGAAATTAAAACAACATATTAAACTTTTGAAGGTAAATTAATGTTTTTAATCTTTTGAAAGAAAATAGTTAATTTAGTTAAATCTTAAGGAGTAAAACTGAAATTAACTCTAAAAGTAAATTATAAAATTGTAAAAAAAACAATCATATTGTAATATGTATAAACAGCTCTCTACTAGGTATGAACCAAAGTTTACTTTACCAAAACTTTATTTTCTACCACTAAACTAACATGTGATTATTCAAGTATTTGTCATACCGTTATTAGCCTGATGTTACCTCTTTTCCTAAAACTCATAGGTACTCTAGAAGAATCTAAAACCCCAAATATACACTCGAATTATTTCACTAGACATTATACTTCCTTGCACAACATACCATCCATCATCTTCATCTATAAAGCCCCTCCACCCCCTTCCGATCAACTACTTCTCCACACAATCAACCAACACAAATGAAAACCCCATTTCAAGAATCACAACACCCGGATCTTCAATCTCCAATCGGGTCTGGGTTCTTCAAGAACGAAGAAGATTCATGGCCGAAATCCCATATCCAACGAAAGAAGAATCAAGTATTCCTTCAAGGGTATGTCGAGACGTCAGATGAAGAACAACTCGTGAGAGCCAAGAGTTTAACAGATGAAGATCTCGATGAACTCAAAGGGTGTTTGGATCTAGGCTTTGGTTTCAGTTATGATGAGATACCGGAGCTCTGCAACACGTTGCCGGCGTTGGAATTGTGTTATTCCATGAGCCAGAAGTTTCTAGAAGAGCAACAGACGGTTTCTCCGGCGACGGTTTCGAAAGCTAATTGGAAGATTTCTGCCCCCGGTTAGTATCTTGAAATAGAAAGTTGAGAATTATACTTCTGGTTTAGGATTAACAACTTTCATTGCATGATGTACAAGTTGGTTGATGTTTTGCAGGTGATGATCCTGAGGATGTGAAAGCTAGATTGAAATTCTGGGCTCAAGCAGTTGCTTGTACAGTGAAATTATGCAGCTGAAAATAAAAGAACTCATATAAATCTTATCTAGAGATGGAGTTTTAATTATAAAAAAATTAAAAGAAAGTTTTAGGGGTTTTAAATTGTAATCAGAAAACAAGAAAATAGTCTCTGAAGGAGGATATGGACATATGGTATATAACTTAATCTTGTAAATTTAACGAATTAATAACTTCAGAAATCTTATCATCTTAACTGGTTACATATAATCATGACTCGAGTCCTCCACAGGCCGCAACAGGTGTTGCCGTGTTGGTGGTGTTAGGATAGTTACTATGAGTAGATTAAGAATTTGTCAAAAATTACATATATTGATTTGAAAAATAAAGCTTACTCATGTCTATGTCGTTTGTGAGATCGTAGTCCCCTGTCACTTGAACGCCTCGTATCAGATCGGCCATGCTCACGTTGTTCCCTGTCACTAGAACGCCTCGTATCAGATCGGCCATGCTCACGTTGTTCCCTGTCACTAGAACGCCTTGTATCAGAATGATCATGATAATGTTGTTCCCTGTCATCACGAGAATGCCTCGTATCCGACCTGCCATGATCATATTGTTCCTTGTCACTAGAACGCTTTGTATCAGATCGATGATGATCATGACTCGTGGATGTTCTGTCATGTCTGTGGGATTGAGAATCTCTACTCTTCCTTAAGTAGTCTTCCCTGCCATGACTGTAGGATCTTCTTTCGCGATCATCATAATAATAACTTCTATCATCCATGTGGCTGGTCCAGGACCCACCTTCAGCATCTGCAGATTGCCTTTCGTCATACGCATGATCTCGGCTGCTTGATCTTCTACGGCTTCTACTATGCTTGTCTTCCCTATCTGCAAAACTTCTTTTTCTTCGGGGTGGTGATGGAATCTACAGCCATAATCCAAAATAATGTCAAAAAAACAACAATATTGAACGGAAAACCATGCTGGAAAAAAGGTAAAAAAAAAAAAAGAGTCCAGTGTCATCAAAGTTACAAACACGTCAGCTGTCATGTCAGTTTTACCCATTGGCAGAGTGGTATCTTGTATTAATGTTTGGCTAGAAAGGAAGACAATGTATATTGTTTGGTAAGTAGTTTGGGACAAAATTATAACAGGTGCTATATCATGTCAAGTTTATATTTTATGGTGCAGAAAGATAATCCTATTTCATGCTAATGTCTTATCATGAATGCAAGAATGAAGAACTACATACCTCAAATCGTGACATGTAGTTTCCTTCGGGAGGAGGCGGTATCCCAAGTCGTTTCAGATCATCCAATGGAATTGGACGTCTTTTCAAGTAAAAAAAAAAAACAGTTAGTTTCATTTCTAGTGGTCAAACGGGTCGAAAGTCACCCAGAGTGTATTTTAATGTATATAAGCTTTGGTTTGAAATTAAGTAACTACAAGTAAAATGGTTCAGAATTCATACAATGGGGCACGAAAAGGTCTTTCTCGTCCTCCAAATCGAAGCTGCCCTGATTCTTTCTTACCACCAAGCCCCCCGCCTAGATAAATAAAGCATGTCAACATCTAATTATAGCATATCTAAGAATGAAATTCAAGGACTGGAAATTTATATGACCTAATCTTCTTGGAATCCATCCTGGCATCAGTTGCTGACGGTTGTAATCAACTATAATTTCAGAATCGTCAATAATTGAGTGGTGTGCTTTCTGCACGTGGGAAAAGAGGGGGGGAAAGTTGTTTCATCAGCATGCATACTCAAAAGCAGCAACAAGAAAGTGTTTCCATTTGATTACCTCATACGCTCGATGCATATCTCTTTCACTTTCATACTCAACAAAAGCATAACCTCTAGAGGCACCAGTAACTGTAATAGAATCAACCAACAAAGCAAAAAACTTGTAATATATTTGAAAAACTAGGAATAGGAGCACTGGACTTTTAAGGACAAATAAGCAAACTTGTATTCACAACATGATGCATCACAAAGATAGGGAATGTCATACATTCAGCATTAGGGTAAACCGATTTTGCAATTGTGACTAAAAATATCAAGAAAATCCTAACTTTAGTTGATTACGAGAACAAACAATTGAATTAGACAAACTCCTATGTTAGCACTCTTAAAACACCATAGTGCATGTGCTTACCAATATGGCGGACCAATAGCAAGTTCTTCACTGTTCCATATTTGCTCATAGCCTACAAAACAAAAAAACAGCAAACATTCAGTGCCCCGTGACAAATTTCACACATACAACAAAAATGGAATGGAAGCTTGGAGTTGAAGTTGCTAAAGAACTTGTAGTAACAAGGCATCCAATGGATGTAGATTCTGATATGGACAGTAAGAACAAACTTAAAATCAATTTTCCTGTATCCTACTAGTTCTTAATACTCAAAGCTCAAAAGAGACGAGTAGATCATTGCATTTACTATGAATGAAGTCAAACACTAAAACCAAAGAACCATACAATTACCTTCTATTTCATTGTTCTCATTGCTCACTCTACATGTGAGCATTGCTCCTCACAGTACACTTGTTCTCTGATGACCTAGAGCAACATTTTCCTTGACCTAAATACTAATTTTCTCAAAAACTATCATCAAATCGTCACCATTTTTCCTAACTCTGTGTGCTTGCTGAATGCTAATTTCCAATCAGCATCAAAACAATCACATTGTATAATCTCACTTCGCACTTCCATAACCTAAATCCATGAATTTCATGATAAAATATCAAAATCCAGTCGAATCGTAACAATTAGGGCAAAATCAGACCTTACGAAGCGTATCTTCGGTGGTTGAATGAGAGAGGCGGCCGACGAAGAGAGTGCAATACGGATCTTCTCCGATGACATTCGGATCGCCCAACGGATCATCTGCAACAAATCAAGGAGTTGAGTGAAGATATAGAAGATTGAAAAATTGAAGTAAAGAGAGGGAAAAGAAGATAGCATACAGAGGCCGGCGGAAGAACACAAGAGGGCTCTGTAAACGGCGTTATCGTGAGGAAGAACGTCGGTGCCATCGATGCTACCGGCTTGAATGGGGTGGTAGGTGTGTGCGTAGAAGACGGAGTTGAGTTTGCTGCTGTTGTCTTTGCTTCTGTTCATCTTCTTCGTTCCGATTACAGTATTGCTGTCCCTTAACTACAAATGAATCCTCCCCTGTTTAAGTGGCTGTATGAACCAACCCTGGTTGGACCGGACTATCTTTTCATCTCAAGCGGTTTTCCTTACGGATGGTGGTCTCAGACTCGAGATTGATTGGGACGGATTGATTAACGAGTTTTTATTCGGGGTCGTGTCAGTCTAGTGCCCCGAGTTTTCATAATCAAGCAGTCAAGTAATAAATATGGTCGAATGAGTTAGTGCTCCATCCGTTTTTCAATTAATTTTGTTTAAAAATAGAAAAAAATCAATAACTTGGGTGTTGCGTGTATGCTGCCCGATCCAATAGGTGGTGGGTTTAAGTATTATTTGATAGTAAAATTAAATTAAAGTTGTCTAAATTTTTTGTTTGAATGCCTTATGCCGAATAATTTAACAATATACATGTCGAACTAATCATAATTTTCCACTTAATCTTACTAAAGGAAATGGTTACGAGTAGAGTTGGGCAAAAAAACCGGGTACGGACCCGACCCGGCCGACCCGACCCGACCCGGACCCGGGTCCAGGTACAACCCGGTATAGGGTGTACCCGGTTTGGAACCGAAAATACCCGGAGGGTTGGAATGGGGTTGTGTTTTGTAATTTTTCATTGAACCCGACCCGATTGTACCCAGGTTGAACCCGGTTATTACCGTTTTTTTGGATTTTTTACAAATCTAGCCGTTTTTAACGGCTATATAGCCGTTGGGACCATTTGGTGACCGTTTTTTTTTTGTATTTTTTGGCCCATAAATTAATATAAATAGGTGTGGGTTGATATGCTTGAATACCCAACTCTCAAACGCAAAAACACACGCAAAAAATACTCTAGTTTAAACTCGTTTTACATTTTCACTCTCTTGTTTCATAATTTCACTGTCTTGAATCTTGTTATGGCTCAATCACAATCTTCCGTTGGTCAAACTTCGTCCAACGCTCCAACCGTCGTTCGTGTTCTTGCACACAATCGTAACATGGATGTTTGATGCAATTGGGATATGGTTGAGTTGAGTGACGGGTCTGTAAAGGCTCGTTGCAAGTTTTGTGGAGCTTTACTTGCTAAAGATTCTAACACGACTTTAAGCAAACACATTAACAAGAAGTTTTGTAAGTCGTTGAAAAGTAATCCGGATTCGCAACAAACACAATTAGGTGGAGACGGTGGAATCTTTAATTACGACGTAAATATGGTTCGAGATCGAATGGCGAAGTTCGTGATTCAAGAAGTTTTGCCTTTTAGTCACTTCGACAATCATCGTTTGACCAACTTAATTCGAGAGACGCTTCAACCTCGTTACACCCATGTAAGTCGTACTACCCTTAGACGTTATTGTTTAAAATTATGGAAGCAAGCAAAAAATGATTTAATTGTATTATTTGAAAATTTAAATACCGGTGTAAACTTAACTAGTGACGTTTGGTCGGCTCCACACGGTTTACCCGAATCGTACCTTTGCGTCACCGCTCATTGGGTAGATCCCAAATCATGGCAAATGATGAAACGTACGATTGTGTTTTACTTTTTGGATAATGTAATAATTACTTTTAATTTACGAAATAAAATTTTTTCAATGGCATTTGATAACGCTTCCAACAACATAACCGCGGTTGAAAAATCAAAATTAAAATATCTTCCGATTGCAAACGGTGATTTTTTCCATATTAGTTGTGTTGCACATATGATTAATTTAGTAGTGCAAGACGGTCTAGCCGTGCAATTTGTTGATAACTTTATTAAAGCTTTTCGATTTATGTTACATAACGTTTATAAAAAAAATAGAAAAAGATATCAAGATTATAAAAAACTTTGTACGGATACGAAATCTATATTTTTAGGTCCTAATTGGGATGTACCTACTCGATGGAATTGGACTTGTCACATGTATAATTGTGCTTTAAAACAAAATGGAACTTTGAAAGCTTTTTATAATAATCTTTCGGATAACGGTGAAGCCGACCCATTTCCGGATGCGGGTTGGAAGAATGTTCAAAGTCTATCCGTTTTCTTGAGCTGCTTAAAAACTCAACAATAAAATAATATGTTTCGGGAGTTTTAAAAATATTTTGATCACGTTTTTACTTTAAATCCGTTTTTAAATGTTGCTGGGATTGAATGTTTGATATACGAGATAAATGACAATTTAGATATGCATGACGAAAACTTTAAATTTTCAAATGATGCCAAAAAAAATTTTAATGCAAGCTTGAAAATAATGTACAATTTTTATTTAAATAGATATGGGCCTAACGTAAATATAACCACACCAAGAGAATCAACCTCAAATGCTAGTACCTCGATGAAAGACCCTGTTATAACCATGTTGAATGTTGTTCAGGATGTGACGGCTAAACGACAAATGGGTAACACCCCAACAAGCGAGCTCGGTAGATATAGTGCAACGAATTTTATTTCCACTATGACTACCGAAGATTATCATGCATTCGATATTTTGGCTTGGTGGAAAGGAAAGGAATCTCAATTTTCGATTCTTTCCGCTATGGCCCGTGATTTACTAAGCGTCCAAGCTTCTACGATAGCTTCGGAATCTGCGTTTTCTCTTAGTGGTAGGGTAATCTTATTACGGAGAACAAGACTAACTCCATAAGCGATTGAAATGTGCATTTGTTTAAAGGATCACTTAGACGCAATGGATCGTATACAAGACCAAACAAGCCTCGAATACGAAATTACACTCGAAGCTAAAGTACACGATGAAAAGATAGAAGAAGGAGTATCTTCTGGCATATCGGACGAATAATTAGCATTTGATCAAGCGTCTCGTAGTAAATAAACATTAGATGATAACTTAAATAAAACAACAACAAGAAGCAGCAGCAGCAGCAGCAATGATGATGATGATTTATGTTAGTAATAATAAAAAAAAACAAAAAAGAAATAAAAAAAATCAAAAAACCTGATTATACTCGGGTTCTGGACCCGACCCGGACCCGACCCTAACCTGGTATGTCGGGTAGGGTAATGCCTTAAGTGAACCCGAACCGAGTTCGAACCCGGTTTCACCAAAACCCGGGTACAAAAAAACCTGGTTGGGCCCAACCCGGGTTGTACCCGGTTTCGGGTATTGGGCCGAACCCGATTTGCCCACCTCTAGTTACGAGCAACAACGTTCTTTTAAGCAAAATCAAATATTAATTGAGTGTAAATATATTGTGGAAGCGAGATCAACGGCAGACATAGAAAACTTTTGCATGAGGTCGAAAATTTTTGGGCCTGGATTGTATATCGTTGAATCTTAATTTTCATTTAATCTATTTTGGATAAGAACACTGGTTTGTAAACTTAACATCATTCTAGGATTTTGTTTTTTACTCCATAAGTTTTTGTGCTTTTATTATCACATATAAATATGTTTTAAGGGCTTAACCTATAGTTTAAAGGGTTATTGAATTTTAATAATATTAACTTTCATATATTGATCGGGATTAATACCAATTCAAAAAATGTTTACAAACACTTCCAACTTAAAAGTTGTAATTTATTTTCATCTAATAATCTCTTACTAACTGAGAGTTAACACCGTTAGTTTTTTGATAACGTGGACTATATATATGACCAAAACACTAAGTAGAAGATTGAGATCAATCATCAAGTTCGTCAATCTAAAACTTCTGCACCCTGAAACCCGTCAATCTTCATCTTCTAATCTGAATCACTTGACTCGTTGTAGAGAGATTTTAGGTGATGATGGATGCTATACACCAAAAAATAACCTGATAGATGCTGGGAGGCGACGGAGGTGAAAAATGATTCAAAGTTTGTCTCATTTCATCTAAAAAAATAACAGGGGTTAACTCTCAATTAGTAAAAGATCGTTGGAAGAAAATAAGATCAAAATTTAGAATGTCCGTAAACATTTCCTAAGTTGAAATCATTCCCGGACAATATATGAAAGTTAGAATTATTAAAAATCAGATAACCCTAGTTTAAACACTTTAACACTTACCACTTTAGCATAATAAAAGATGCCCCGATTAAACCGTAAAACACTACATAATTACATATAACAACACTGTTTGTTTGTTATCTACATGTGACAGTTAGAATGGATTATACTACTACACACGTTGTGCATAGCCGCATAGTTGGATCTAGTTTACCATAACTTAAAGAGATAATCTTTCTCAAATTAATGTTACTCGAGCGTTTAGAATTCTAAATGTATGCTTTGATGTCATAAGACTACTTGAGGATATAACATCCCAAGACATTTCAAACAATATGTTTGAAACAATATAACGATATTGGATAATTATGTCATTATTAATCAATAATATAATAAATACCTCGTTTGTAACAAAGGACCAATTCTTTCTACCTATGAACAGCTTGCCTAATGACGTTGATCATATTGATTAAGCATCTGTTAAACAGTTTGACTTTTTGTTTTGTTATATGACGACATGTTTTAAAATTATTACAAGTGATAAAAAGATAGGAGCCTGGGTTGGAACCCCGCAACCCACGTTAGTACTCGTGGCGCGTATTGTCCCTAGCTAGCCCTCTTAGCATTCGGTGTCGTGGGTTAGAGGCGGACCTAACACCGGTCGTTCAGTAGATCCGGATTACTCATTTTCATAAAATCATTATATGATTTAACTAGTTTTAGTAAGTCTGTGTATTACACAGGTTGAACAAATAAAATATTAAATAAAATAAAAATTTATTAAATATAAAACGATATTCTAAGATAAAATATGATTAAAATTACGTATGGGTAAAAACTATAACTAATAAAACAATTATATCAATTTTTTAAATTTTTGTTTAAAACTTTTTTTTTTATATTTAAAAATTTTGTTTCAAAAATGTCATTTTAAAGTTTTTCTTATTGTAATTTTCAATTTCAATTATTTTTTGTTTATAAAAAAATTACTTGATAAAAACGTTAATTTTAAAAAAGTTTGATGTTTTGTTAAAGTTTCTTATTTTATAAAAAAATTGTTTTTTAAAAATAACATTAATAAAAATATATTTTTCTTAATTTTATGAAAAACTATTTTTTTTCTAAACAAAATTAAATAATATTATTAATAATTAATGTAATTATTTAATAAAAGAACAAAATAAAAGAATTTTAATAAAAAAAATATGATTCCGTCACTGTCACGTATTATCATAAGTAATTATTATCATAAGTAATGTTTTATTAGTTATGATAATAATTACTTATGATAATACGTGACAGTGACGGAATCATATTTTTTTTATTAAAATTCTTTTATGATTCCGTCACTGTCACGTATTATCATAAGTAATTATTATCATAACTAATAAAACATTACTTATGATAATAATTACTTATTATCATAAGTAATGTTTTATTAGGCCAATGTGGGACTAGCCCATTTGGTAGAGTCTTTGTCTTTTAGAGGAGAGGTCTTGGGTTTAAATCCAAGCAATGATGTCATTTGATGTAGTGTAGGAGTAGAGTAGATTTGTCATTTAAAAAAAAAAAAAGTAATGTTTTATTAGATTAAAAAAATAACACTTGAAAAATGAAATCAAAAGAATGAGCTCAAATTTTGGAGAAATGATGCCGTGTTCATAAGTAGTCAATCGTTTATAAACCCTAATTCCACACAATCCAAAACTTTAAATTCTCAAACAGGATGAGAAGAAGCCTGATAAAGATTTACCTCCATCTACCAAATCAGCTTTCTTCCTCAATCGCCAGTTCAATTTCCACAATATCAAACCCTAATTCATCTAAAATCTCCCGCCAAACTTCATTACACAACCTCTTCAAGCAATCATTCACCACTTCATCCACTGATCAATTAGAGGGATTGATCGATCCCCATTTCAATTCCCCCGAAAACAATTCAAACCCACAATTTGATTCTGCAGTCGCGCCCAATTTGGAAGAAGAATTTGCAATTTTACAGGGTTCGTTGTCAGCGAAAAAGGTCGAATCTTGTAAGTGTTCAGATGCATATGATATTTGTAATGCCATTAGAGATAATAAAGTCGATTTTGGTGATAAATCCCATAGATTTCTTAGTAAGTTTAGGGAGAAACTGAGCGAATCAGTGGTGGTTGATGTGTTGAAGTTACTTCCAAATGCTGAATTGGGTGTAAAGTTTTTCATATGGGCAGGTAGACAAATTGGGTATAGTCACACATTAGCGGTGTATGATACTCTGTTAGATATAATGGGATGTAATAACGATAAAATACCCAACCATTTTCTCAGGGAAATTAAAGACGATGACGATAAAGTACTTGGAAAACTCTTAAATGTATTGATTCGAAAGTTTTGTGGAAACGGTTCATGGAATGCAGCACTCGAGGAGCTTGGTAGGCTTAAAGCTTTTGGATACAAAGCTTCTCGGGTGACTTATAATGCCTTAATTCAAGCATTTCTTGAAGCAGGTAAACTAGATGCAGCTGATCTTGTTTATCACGAAATGGCTGATGCAGGTTATGAAATGGATGCACATACGTTAGGTTCTTTTGCTTATTCTTTGTGTAAAGTTGGGAAATGGAGGGAGGCACTTGATATGGTAAAAAGGGGGGGAATTGTTACGGATACTGTGTTGTATACAAGAATGATAGGCGGGTTGTGTGAAGGTTCGTTTTTTGAAGAAGCTATGGAGTTTTTGAACCGAATGAGGTGTGATTCTTGCCATCCTAATGTTATTACTTACAGGACATTGCTTTGTGGGTGTCTGAATAAAGGGAAGTTGGGTAGATGCAAGAGAATTCTTAGTATGATGATTGCAGAGGGGTGTTACCCGAGTCCTAAAATACATAATTCTCTAGTTCATGCTTACTGTAAATCAGGAGATTTGAATTATGCTTATAAGCTGATTAAAGAGACAGGAAAATACGGTGTCCGACCTGGTCATGTAACTTATAACATTTTTATTGGTGGGATTTGTGGAAAGAACGAGATGCCAAGTGCAGAGAATTTGAATTTGGCTGAAATGGCTTATCTTCAAATGCTAGCGGGAGGATTTGTGTTGAATAAAGTCAGTGTTACTAACTATGCTCAATGTCTTTGTAGGGCTGGGAAGTTTGAGAACGCTTATAATGTTATTCAAGAAATGATGAAAAACGGTTTTGTGCCAGACAACAGTACGTATAATAATGTAATTAGCTTTTTATGTGATGCCTCTAAATTCGAGAAGGCGTTTTGGTTATTCAAAGAAATGAAAAAGAACGGTGTTGTTCCAAACGTTCATACTTATACAATGTTGATTGATACTTTCTGTAAAGCTGGATTAATTCCACAGGCTCGTGTTTGGTTTGATGAAATGGTTGCAAATGGATGTGCTCCAAATGTGGTCACTTATACTGCACTTATACATGCTTATCTTAAAGCTAATAAGGTTATTAATGCCAATGAGTTGTTTGAGATGATGTCATCATGTGGTTGCTATCCAAATGTTGTCACACTCACAGCTCTAATCGACGGTCATTGTAAAATCAGTCAAATAGAAAAGGCTTTGCAAATTTACTCAAGAATGAAGGGTAAAGAAATTTCTGATGTAGATATGTACTTTAAAGGTACAGAAAGCAACAGGTGGGACCCAAATGTTGTAACATATGGAGCTTTGGTTGATGGTCTTTGTAAAGCACATAAAGTTGACGAGGCAGTCAAACTTTTGGATGTGATGTCCAGTGAAGGTTGTGAACCTAATAATATCGTGTATGATGCTCTTATTGATGGGCTGCTAAAGGACGGGAAGTTAGAGGAAGCAGAAGGCGTTTATTTAAAAATGTGTGAAAATGGATATAATCCAAATGTTTTTACTTACGGGGCTATGATTGATAAAATGTTTAAGGATAATCGTTTGGATCTTGCTTCACGGGTATTATCCAAAATGCTCAAAGATTCTTGCCCGCCTAATGTTGTAATTTACACAGAAATGGTTGATGGGCTTTGCAAAGTTGGGAAAACAGAGGAGGCTTATAAGCTCATGGAGATGATGGAGAAAAAAGGGTGTAAACCGAATGTTGTTACTTATACGGCTATGATTAATGGATTTGGTATAGCGGGTAAAGTGGAAAAAGGTCTTGAAATTTTTGAACAAATGAGTAGTAAAAGCTGTGCACCAAATTATGTTACTTACAGGGTTTTGATTCATCATTGTTGTGCTTCAGGCCTTTTGGATGAAGCCCATGGGCTTTTAGAAGAGATGAAAATGACGTATTGGCCCAAACTCACAACTAGTTATCGTAAGGTTATTGAAGGGTTTAACCGGGAATTCTTGATTAATATTGGTTTGTTAGATGATATAAGTGAGCATGATTCTGTGCCAGTTATTCCAGTTTATAAACTTTTATTTGATAGTTATATAAAGGCGGGAAAGTTGGAAGTGGCTTTGGAGCTACTTAAAGAAATCAGCTCGTTATCTTCCTCGTTTGATAAAGATCTGTACTTTTCAATGATTGAGAGTCTTTTGGTTTCACATAGGGTTGAGAAAGCTTTCGAGTTGTATGCAGATATGGTCAGTAAAGGCGGTGTTCCTAAATTCAGTGTCTTGGTTAGCCTCGTCAAAGGTCTTGTAAACGTCAACCGATGGGAGGATGCACTTCAACTTTCACATAGCCTTTGTTACATGGTATAACGTCTTCTAATCGCCTGATTGCTTAACGTTTTAAGAAAATTGTCTTACACACCTGATATAACTTGCAACCTTTTCTTTCTAGTTGTTACGGATCATTGATTCTAGACCGCAAGATTCATCTTGTTTGACCTATTTATTGTTTCCTTCAAGTATTTGATTGATGGTTAGAATGTTCTAATGAATATTTCGGTGGGATCAACTGATGAATTGATATGTGAACAGGATATTCAGTGGCTTTCTTGCAACTACACAATTGCGAAGTAGGGAAGCTGAGCTTAACTATGCGGGACCACATTTTGGCTCGGAAGCGGTCCATGTCAGCATGACAGGAAGATGAAGAGATGCACTTATGACTTATGAGGTTATATTATTCTCTTCATTATCATACGTGGCACGTGGGTCCCACTTTCAGTTACGGTAAATATACACGTCATCACAAATTTTGTTTCTTATAACGATCCCCTGTATGATTTTATGGCGAATGCTGATGTGGCATTGTTTATCGATGCATGCAGAGGTGGCGACTATGACAACAGATTTACCCTGTATGAGCACCTCATTCATCTTGAGAAGCACTGAAGTCTCACAGGAATGAGCTTCATTGTTAGCTGTTACCTGATTAATGAAGGGGTATATATGTACTTTCACATCATTAGCATCACTGTGGTGGGATTCTGCAGCTGCTGCAAATTGTTGACAATGATTTAGGTATGGATGAATTGACTATTTTACCCAGGTCAAAGTGGCTGGGAGATGTGGAATCTGTGTGTCAATAAGTGGTGGCTTCATTGCAAATAGTTGTACTTGCTAAAAGCGCCCCGTGGCATTGGTGATTTGGTGGTTGTCTTTCGTAAAAGTGATGTGAGTTTAAATCCTTACAAGTGCAAGTTATTAGATGGTATCCATGAGAAAAAAAAATAAAAAAAAAGTTGTACTTGTTAGAAGGTTAATTGCACCAAAACGTTGCGACATACTTTACCGTGTAATGTAACATAAGTGTCTTGGATGTTTTTCTTTTCCTGTTAATTTGTTAATAATCTTGGAGTTTAGACTGTTGTTTTGGTATGCACTATATGAATAACAGCTAAAGAGTTTAAATTAATTGAATTGTAGCATATTTTACTCTTAAATGTCTTAATATATTTTATTAGTAGAGAAACTACGAATTTAAAGTTCGTAAAGTTAGTAGCCTATAAGAAAATTTCTTGTCTATATATTTATTTTTAAAAATATAAGTCTCGGACCAATGACATAAATAATATTATTTATAGCTTGACAGAAAACAACTTAAACTTAAAACAACTTAGGGGTTGTTTGGTAATATCTGAATGATTAAGTGTCGAACCGATAAGAGGTCTGAACCATTAAGTGCTGAACCATTAAGAGCTAGAACCATTAAGAGCTAGTATATCGCTTAATTATTTAAAGGCAAATGTCTGACCAATTCAGATAAGAGTTCTTAACCATTCAGCATTAGTATAATGCTTAACCATTCAGCATTAGTATAATGTTTAACCATTCAGAGGCAAATGTCTGAAACATTCAGACATTTGCTCGCGAAACAGTTTGAACCATTAAGTGCTGAATCATTAGGCTGATTAAGAGGCTGCCAAATAGTCCCTTAATGAACTGAAATAAAATCATTTGCAAAAGAAGAGATTAAATGATAAACAAACAACAAAAAATTAAAGTAAATAGCAAAATCAATCGCAAGTTTAGACTAAAATCAAAATAGACAACAATAGATTAAATAAGTAAAAAAAAATTAGATTAAAGTAATTCAAACAATAATAGTTAGTAGATTAGGTGATTAACTGCAAAAGATAACTTGAAATTGATGAACCTAAAGAATTGTCAAGAGTGAACATTTAATGAATCAAGTTCTGTAAGCCGACTTCGATGAACCAAGTTTCGTAAGTCGACCTCGATAAACCTTAATCTCACTTATCTCTAAAAACACAAATATTAATTGAATTCGTAAATAATAGATAAAAAGTAGTTTTTTTCTTTTCAATTTTAAGGACCATTCAAATTTAAAGACCTAAAATAGTTGTTTTAATCGTTTATATCGTAGAGACAGCAAAGCTTGTAATACATTAAAATGCAAACACACAAATTAACCAGCAACACACACGCATGCACGTAATTTATCATTATTTAATGAATTTAAACTTATCAGTATATGAATTAACTGTAATATGAAACCAAATACATGATTTGCAAATTATTTTTCTATAAATAATCTATACTGCTATATAATACATACTAGCATTAAAAAACCCGTGTATTACACGCGTTAGATAACTAAAAAATATAAATTATAAATTTGTATATATTTATAATTATTGAAATGCCTTGGTATATATAAAATATATTGAGAAGTTATAATAAATATGGTATTTTTTATTTACAAATAAAAAATAAATTAGGAAACATTTAATTATTTATTTGAATAAACAAAAATTAAAAAGATGGTCATAAAATGTGAATGATTTATTACCTTAATTACTAACTACCATAAAATAGATGAAAATAATTTAGGCGGGAAAATGAAAATTTTAATAGTCTAAAATTATGACAAGTGTTCACTTAAGAGTTAAGATGCTCTTTTATTAGAGTAGTAGGATTAGGAGGACAAAATAGTAATTTTACTCAAATTGTAAGACACCTAATACAATATTTTAAGCATAGAGTACAAGTACCTTATGCAATAGTTCTATTTTTACCCCTATTTAATAAACTATTTTAATTAATACACTATTAATACACATTATTAATATATTATTTAATAATATGATATTATTTAATTCAATACATTTAATATTATATTATTTTTAATACTTGAAAAGGACATTTATATTTATTAAATAATATTTAAATAATTAAGTATACAACTAATATTTATAATAACTAAAAGTTATATTTTCTAGAGGTATTATGGATAGTCAATAACTTTAATATTTATGATTAAATTTGTTAGTAAATGACATATTATTAATACGTCTAAGAATATAATAATATTAATAGTAATGATTATTTTTATTAAAAGATTAATAACAATAACAACAACAATATTGTGTTAAAATTTAATAATGTGTTTTTATCATGTTATTGTATCTGTAACAATATAATAATAACATATCATTAATCATGATACAATGTTTTATATTTTGTGATAGTTTTTATTCAAATACTTTTAACATATTTATTTTACTTGATGTCCACGATTTATTAAATGTCATATGTTCAATAATAGTATCATGACGATATAATAACGAATCACTAAAGCATGTGTAGATATAAATGAGAATCCGAGCGCTTATATCATTGAACTAACTAAAATCATGATAATCCCAAAAACTATCATTGCGACGTTCACATATACATTTAAAATCAAACTGCGGCGAAGCGCGAATGTGTGCTATACTACTATATAAAGCAAAACCTTAGGATACAAATATAATTTTACAAAAAAATTAAAACACCTAATACAACTTTTTAAGCATTAGGTACAATTGTTCAATGCAATTATTCTTATTTTACCCTTTATTAATAAACTTCTTGTAATTAATACATTGATTAATACATTATTTAATATTGTAAGATTATTTAATTCACTACATTAAATATTATATAATTTTTAATATTTTAAATTAACATATAAATTTATAAATAAGTATTACCTTATTTAAATACTTAACAAAATACTTTTATAGCAAATAATAATAATAATAATAATAATAATAATAATAATAATAATAATAATAATAATAATAATAATAATAATAATAATAATAATAATAATAATAATTATTATTATTATTATTATTATTATTATTATTATTATTATTATTATTATAAAATTTATAAATAAGTATTATTTTATTTGAATACTTAACTATATAATTACTAAATACTTTTATAATATGATGATAATAATAATCTATATCTATATTGTCTATTGTTTATTACTATCTATAAAATATCTCTTTAAGACAAAATTATAATTTTACAATAATTTTAAGATAAAATATAAAGAATTGCAAGCTTTAATCTTTAATATTATAAAAATTTTCTTATTATACTCTCATTCTGCTTCAAAGAAATGAACCATATGGTTTTCTATTAATATATTTATATTTAATATCTAATGTTATTACAAATATTTGTATTTTTGTATTAAAGCAATTCAACATATACTATGTCAAATATGAATTTTCTTGAAAATATTCGTTAAACTTTAATCATGTTTAACATTTATATTTACTTAAAAGTTAAGTCATTCAACTATTATTGTTAATGGTAATTAGTTCTGTAACAATGTTTTAGCTCTAACATATGATAATAATCATAAGCCGTATAAGATATTTAAACCATAAAACAAAACAATTGATGAAGTAAGTGAAATATAACATATATAGACTTATAAATTGTTCACTCCGCCGCAACGCGCGGGTTACCCACTGGTACTATATTAACGCATGAAGTTAATACTCGAAAAATATTTTAGGCTAAAAATAAAATAGTGTTTATGTTTATTCATGTTTTATGATAAATTTATCTAAAACCGAGCTGTCATAACGCCCAGTCATTTTTCACTCATGAATTATAAATCTAAATGATAAATATATATTGTAGTTTATTAGAAAAGTTATAATACCATGTAAGACAAACTCAAAAATTCAAACAAAAATGATGGTGTCATATAAGTAAACAAAATACTGATTTTTTTTTTGTACGTTTGGTCATATTATATATACACATAACTGGAAAGTCTTTTATGCTAACGAATGCTACTGTAATTGTGTGTATTAATAAATAAAATAATGTTTTTTTTATTGTACGGTTTGGTCTTATTATATACACACACAAATGGAAAGTCTTTTACTATAATTGCTGCGTTAGGTATCTATTACATCTAATAAAAAAATATTTCTTTTGTCATTTGTTTTTTTCTTAAGTCATTTTTTTGTCACTTATCATTTTTCTAGACATGCGCATATCAATTCTTCCTCTAAAAGAGTATTATAGTAATTTAAATACTCATACAAATTTCTCTCTCTTATTAAAAATAAAAATTTTATTAATTGCTATATTTCTCTCTCTTATTTAATTTTTTTTAAATCAAACTATCTTTTTATCTTTTAATTAAAATCTAAACAATAAAAAACTAAAGTTTTATATGATATGAAATTTTCTAAAATACTAAACATTTTTTAAATAAAATATTTTAAATAGTTTTGTTGTGGAGAGAAATTATAAACTGGTGAAATATTTTAAAACCGTCTTATTAAAATAATCAAAATAATTACAAACCAAAATTTTTAAAAAACAAGATTTTTATAAAAAATATTTACTTATAAAAAATCTTAAAATGAATGTTTAAAAATAAAACTATTAAGATAAGAGAGTTAATAAATGGTATAATTATTTTATTTCTTGAACCATTACGTATATATAATTTTAAATATATTTTACATTAAAATATTATACTGTAACTATTCGTATTTATTTTACATATATACTTTACATTAAAATTTAATCCTTTTATTTAATGGGTTTTTAGCTTATCTATCTATCTATAAAAAATCTAAAATAAGAGTGAAGCAATTGTAAATCTCATTATACTTACTTTCTAATTTTTATATATTAATATTAATATTGAATGCTAATAATAGTACTCATACAATTTTTAAATTAAAAAATGCATATTTAATAAATTAAAACCTATTTTATTTAAAAATACACTTTTTAAAAACAAAAAAATTGTAAAATACAAAATACAATGAAATTTGAAAAAAAAAACATTTTTCTTAAAACAATATATTTAAAAATCATAGTTTTTTTATAAAATAAAAGTTTAAGAAAAATACATTATTGTTTATTTACTTAACTATTTATACGTAATTATAACTATATTTTATATTCAAACATGATTTTATAATGCATAAATTTTTATTAATAATTATTTAATATTTTATTTATTCAATCCATGTATTACACGGGAACTAACCTAGTAACATGTATTGGTTATATAAAGTACTTACAATTCTTTGGTTTTATTGGTTTTTCTCTTATGACATTTTACATATATTGTTTTAGGAATTTTCTAACACGCAACTACAAAAATTACTTTTGTCTATGTTCGAGGCAAATTTCATTCAAAATATGATGTGAAGTGTAGTGTACAAGTCATGAAAGCAAAATCATACAAACTGACAAAGCTTTTAATTTTTTTATTTAAATATTTATATTATTTTTACACATATTTAGTTTTTCTCTTATAATTTTTATTGTACATATACTATTATGAAATGCTTCTTTTTATATACCTTCGACGTAAGTTTCATTAAAAACCGATCCGGTTGACGTTTTGACATATATTTTATCCAAAACTAGCTTTTACTTCTTTTTTAATCATACTTTTGTGTTATTTAGCATTAATTTCTACAATTATGTAATTTTTATTGATTTTTGAACGTATCGTTACGACGTGTTTTTTTTAATCATTTCTAACTATTGCATATCATATGCTTTATCTTTACCCACTTAACAACATCAGTATCACTAACGCAAGATGTTACTTTCCAAATATTTAAAATTTTGTAAACTTTCGAGTACCTTAAATCTTTTTTGCACTTTCACGCGTAGCAATGGACATTAGCATGTTACAATTACAAAAATCAAATAAAAACATATTTTTCACTAAAGAACATATACTTTTTACTTTACACACACTTTATTTTTAAAATCATGATATCTAATAAATATATTTCAAATGTCAAAAGTAGTACGCAACATTAAATTCAACAAATCATTATTCTTTGCACTATATACTAAACATACATTTCTTACCACATTTCAAAAAACACCCTTATCAATATAGACTGCCATATGACCCGATACTACCACATATACATACACATAACAAATCTATAAAAAAATATAGTACCAAAACTAACAAAACAAAAACAACTTAAAAAAATAAAAAGACATACCTAACAATCATAACACTCATTAATTAAAAATCTTGACTATAAATATATAAATTTATATTGTACTTTAATATAGTTTTACACAAACTCAAAAAATAAACAAAATTGATGGCATCGACGCATCGTATAAGTAAACAAAACATAAATAATGGTTTTATTATGCTAACGAATGCTACTTTAATTGTGTGTAAAATAAAAGTATACAAAATAAAGAGTTTTATTCTATGGTCTAGTCAATTTGAAACTTGAAAGTCGTTTACTATAATTGTTGCTTGAGGTACAACAGATTGGATCGTGATTTTCTTTTTTAATAATAGAATAATTGGTTGCCCATCAAAGTAAACTAGATGGCACGCCGCACGTTGTTGCAGCCGTGCGGTCGTTTTACACTCTCGTTTGGACACTCTTGTCTTACAGCGGGGGCGGACCAATTCTAAAAAAATTAAAACTTTACACAATCGATTCGAAACCGAACATCATCAAAATTCTTAATGTAAAACGTTAATAATATAGAATCTTAAAAAAACAACAAAAATAGACAACGATAAACATAACTTTAATTAAAAACACCTAAAAATTAAATATTTAAAAAACAAACTCAACATCGTCAAAATTCGGAATGTAAAATGTTACTAATATAGAATCGTAAAATAAAACAATAAAAATAGACATCGATAAACATAAATTAAAAACACCTAAAAATTAATTATTTAAAAACCATGACCATAAACACAACATTAACAAAAATTAACAATTTAAAACTAATAAAAAACAAAACATTAACCTGAACTTTAACATAAACAACAAAACAAAAGAAGGATTTACACATAAAAATAAATCTAAATCAACTTTTCATAATTATATAGGGCCATAATCAAAACCTTAAAAACACATGTGTTCAAAGTATAAAATTTTAGTGTTTACTGTAGCAATGGAGTTGATCTTTAATATAGTATATAATGTATAAATTTGAAGTGTGATTGTTTAAAAAGCTCGTTTCTCATATCTCGTTTGAAATCAACTCGGTTAGTGAACGAGCTGAACCAGGTCGATATGTAAATGAGCCGAGCTAGAGCTAAGGTTAGCTTGGCTCGTGGCTCACTCGTTAGGTGACTCGTTGACTCCTTAACTCGCTGACTCGCTCGTGAGTTCGTTCGTTGACTCGTTTAAATTAAAGGCTAAGCAATAATATTTATAAATTATGAACTAAATTTATATCATATTGTCATAGATATATAGTCAATTCAATATTAAAAAAAATCTAAATATAAAAATATAAAAGATTATCATAGTTAATGAAATACTAATCATGAGTCATTGTTTCAATGAATTAAGATACAATAATATAAAAAAATATTACATTTTGTTTTTATATACATGAATGTTAAAAAATATAAATATTATTTTTTTAAATTAAAACAAGTTGGCTCGCAATCCGACTCGGCTCGTATATAAACGAGTCAAGCCCGAACTACATTTTGGGTTTGTTAAAATAAACAAGCAAACTCGGCTTGATTTTTAAACGTCGTGATTTGAGCTGGTGGTTGTGGTTTGTGGTCCACAACCTGTGGATTCAACCGAGCAATGGTTGTTTGGCTAATGATGGTAATCGTACCGCCATCGCAGACTCACCAAACGTCGAGATCGATGGCGTGGAGGAGGGAGATTGTGAAGAATAGATCGACCAGTTGTGAAATTGTGGGACTCTAGGGCGGCGGTAATGGGTTATGGGTATTGACTGGTATAGGGTACAAGGGAAGCAGGGTTTTGTGTTTTAATATTATGTATATTTGATTATTTTCAAAAAATAAAAATGACAAATAGGTTAGTAGCAGGTTTACATATATTTAACCTATTTAGACACAAATTTTATTGTGTCTTAAGATGTCGATCTGTTTATTATACGAAACATGTTAAGCTCAAACACGAAACGTGTCAATTTTATGTTGTGTTGTGTTAACATGTACTTGTAAGAAATTTCTAGCCCTACTAATTGGCTTGCTAATGAGCTTGCTCGTTGGCCAATGACACTCTTAATTTTTATTTTTATTGTCAGTGGCAATCTTAGTAGCATAATTATCTTAGATTCACACTTAGTTTAAATTTATTTCCCCTCGATTTCGCCTATATATTTTTTACATTTCCTTAGTAATTTTAATTGTTAGTGAAATCAATGCAACTCAAGTGTAAATATTTGATGCTTGTGTTACTGGGACTATTATTGGTAATAAAAGTAAAAGTTAATAGTCGCACTGGTTAGATTAATAATATGGATTATTATCGGTTAATGCATACTAGTTTAGATTTTTAAAATCAAATTTGCCTATTTATATTACTTTAACACATATTTTGTTAATTTCTTGTAACTTTTAAGATATGTTGTTTGCATACACTCTGAATGTACCATTTGGACATGCTTATTTTTATTACGTTTCGACATAAATTCCATTAAACACCAAGCCGGTTAGCATTAAGACAAATGAGATTGGTCCATGTTTCGACATAATTGTTAAGTCCCGTGTTATTTAACCTGTTTACCAAAATGAAATAGTGAAATTATACAGAAAATAGATAAAAACATATTTTTATCGATGGACACACATTTTCTATTTTATGTATACTATATTTCTAAAATCACCACATTCAAATTCTCAATATCGAAACCCACAATCTTTATTTAAAAAAAAAAACAGCGTTTTACTCCCATTGAAGCCTAATAGTAAAAAAATGATACACTAAATTACATTTAACAAATCATTACTCCTAAAATCATACTCTAATAAGCATTTCTTAACACAATAAAAAAAATACTCCTATCAATTTAAACAACCATGACATTATGACTCAATACTACCACATATAGATACGCGTAACAAATTTATAAGAATCAATGATTTTTAGTTAAAATGGTTATGTGAGATAACATAAGATTTTATTAAAATAGGAGATTGGGTTCAAGTCTCACATAAAACAAAAAGATAGAGAGTTTAGGTTGGACCAGAGAGTTGTCTCACCTATAAAGGGTTTTTTTCTAGGGCTCTCTCAAGCTCGGGACTAATGAGTACGGATTGATGTACAAGCTTTCATTCCGAAAACTAGTAGGGGTGTACAGGAAACCGAATAATCGAAACGCAACTGAAATAACCGACGTAGCCAAACCAAAAAAACGGAAACCAATAAGAAACCGATGGTTTGGTTTGATGATATTTTAAAAACCAATTTTTTCAGTTTGATTTTGGTTTTGCTCGTAATAGAAACCGAGAAAACCGAACCCAAAACCATAAAACCGAACTTATAAATTTAGAGGTGTATTCATACACTTATAAATATGAGTGGCCAATAAATTACTTATTTAACTTATGCTATCTAAAATAGATAGATATTTAGATTTCGAGAATAATTTTTAGTTTGGTAGATTAAATTGTTTTATTGAATTTTTGGTTATTGTATTTATTAATTGTAATTAATTTTAATGTTAAGGAATTTATAAAAATATATAGATTATATTTAAAGATCAACAAAATGATATAAGCCCAAAGTTTTTAGCTTAAATTCATTACTTTGAACCAATTATTATATACTATGAAAAAACCACTTTGAGAAATAGTGTTGTTTTAAGGTTTCTGCTTTTGCCACAGAACTTTGATGGGTTGTACACTTCTCCCCCTCGGATGTGAGTTAAAAGAGGGGAAAATGAGAGAATTCCGTGTTTTGGGGTGTTCGCCTTCACTGCCACCGCCTTCTGCCTAGGCCGCATCCGCCGGCTTCGCCACCTCCGCGGCCTGCACCACCTACGCCGCCTGCACCCACCTGGCCCGCCGTCCATTGTGATGGCGCCGGTTGTGCTGCCTCGGATTTCGTGCTGCCCCGTTTTATGTGTTACCGGCTATGTTTCTTCATTTGGTGGTGGTGGGGTGCCGAGGCGGTGGCCGTTCGGCTGTTGCTGTACTTTCGTTTTCGCCGGTCGTTCGTGCCCTTTAAACGTGACTGGTTGTTGGTGCGGGTGTTGGTGTAGGCGGTGGCAGGCTCGGTCTCCTCGCCGTACCCTCGCCGTTGTGTGTTGTCGGAAGTCTTCCGGTGGGGCCTAAGATCTACGGATCTGAGGTTTAATGAAAAGAACAAGTTGGTTCTGGTCGCGGTGAAGGCGGTGGTGCCCTCAGCCGGATCTCCGGGTACCGTCGGCTGTTCACAGACTCTCCATTACCCTTCTAGGGTTTTTGGATGCCGCCGCCCACTGAAGCCCGGCACCACCGTGGCGTGCATGCGTAGGTGGTGGTGCTTGCTGCCGCCGGTGATTATACCTGTTGCGATTTGTTGATGACGGTGATACGGTTCATCTGAGACATTAAACTGATGTTTTTGGTCAATGTGGGGTTTTCCTCATTTGAGACCCGATTTTCATCTTTTTAATTTATCTTTGATCTATGATATATGTTGGGCGATGATGTTGGCGTTAATGGTCACGATGGTCGTTTAGGTTGATGAATGTAATGGTTAGTTCAGTGATGATGCATGAATGCTGTTGGCTATGATGACAAGCATAATGTCTGAGCCATGAAATAAAAATATGGATGGTTGGTATTTACTACATTGACAAACAATGATGCAAAGAAAATAGAAACTATGCTTTTTCAAGCATGGCAATCCTTCGGATTGCAGCCACGACATGGTTTTGTTTGTTGATAGTCAGTAAGGAGAGCTTTGATTATGAAATTGGCATTAACTTGCGTATTCTAATGCGTTTGTTCGGTTGGTTATTCTGCGGTTATGATGACACCCCAACACTGTTATTCGTTGCTTTGGCATGGCAGCCGTTTTTGGCCTGCAACCGCAAACGGACATTGGTTCTGAGCCGTGCTTAGGCAATCGCATAGCCTTTTGTTCAACGCGATCGCCTACTGATGAATGCCATCCATCAAAAGGTTTCCCCGTTTTCAAAACGCGCAACGCGTGTCGGGGTACAACCCCTAGTTTTTTTTAAAAAACTTGAAGCCCTAAAACAAAACCGAAGTAAAAACCAAAAACCAGAAACCAGAAACTGAAACAACCAAAACCGAACGGTTTTAAAAACCTTGAAACCGAAATATCGGTTTTTGGTTTTGGTTTTATGATAAAACCGAATCAAACCAACCATGCACACTCCTACGGGAAAGTACCAGTCTAATCTCCTAAAGTTTTATACTTGAGTAATAAAAATAATTGGATAGACTTGTGATCAGTAAGTGATCCTATTAACTGTTTAAAAAAAATTATAAAAAAAAAATACCAAAACTAATAAAACAAAACAAACCTTAAAAAAGTAAAAATACATACCTAACAATAGTCAACAAAGTATTAACTATTTATAGTATTATTATATTATTTGTAGTGGACCAAATTGTCCTTCACATATAACCTCTTAAACTTCATCTTCCCCACACAATAATAATATTACAGACCACCACCACCATCACCACCACCACCACCACTATCATGGCGGCGTACCTCTCACACACCACCACTTTCTTCTCTCCGACCACCACCACCGCCGCCGCCGCCGCCGCCACCACCCCAATTCGAACTCTACTACACTTCAAACCCTCAATCACCCACCCCCAACGATCATTCAATATCCTCTGCTCTCGGCGGCCGGAGTACACCCCCAACCACATCTCCGACCCCAACTACATTCGCATCTTCGACACCACCCTCCGCGACGGCGAACAGTCCCCCGGCGCCACCATGACCACCAAGGAGAAGCTCGACATCGCCCGTCAGTTGGCGAAATTAGGCGTCGACGTTATTGAAGCTGGGTTTCCTGCTGCATCTGAGGCCGATTTGGAGGCCGTGAAGTTGATCGCACAGGAGGTCGGAAATTTCGCCGGAGAAGATGGTCACGTGCCGGTGATCTGTGGGCTTGCGAGATGTAATAAGACCGATATTGATAGATCGTGGGAGGCGGTGAAGTATGCGAAGTTTCCTAGGGTTCATACGTTCATTGCGACGAGTGAGATTCATATGAAGTATAAGCTGAAACTGACGAAGGAGCAGGTGGTGGAGAAAGCGAGAAGTATGGTGGCGTATGCGAGAAGTTTGGGGTGTGATGATGTTGAATTTAGCCCTGAAGATGCTGGAAGGTGTGTTATTGTTCATGATTTAGGGTTGATTTCTGTGTAATTTGATCAATCACCATGATTTTGCCCCAATTTGGATTTGTTGGGATTAGGGTTCTTATTAGCAATGTGAACGATGGGTTTAGGGTTTTGAAATGTGAATTCTTGCAGTGATTTCTTGATTTGGATGATTCAGATAGACTGAAAGAGAATGAAAGATGGAGAATGCTGGTTTTAGGGTTTAAAGTTTAGGGTTTATGGTTTAGGGTTTGTGAGTGATGGTGTGTTTAACCAGTTTAGATCAAAATGGCTATTTCTTACAAACTGTAGTTTGTTTTTTGGTTCTTGATAAGGTACAAAAAGTTGAAATTTTGTTTATTTATTTGTCTGATTCTCATATGATATAGATTTGTGTTATGTTAACAGATCAGATAGGGAATTTTTATATGAGATATTGGGAGAGGTTATAAAAGCCGGTGCAACGACTCTTAACATTCCTGATACTGTTGGTTATAACTGGCCTCGTGAATTCGGTCAGCTCATTGAGGACATTAAAGCCAATACGCCTGGCATTGAGAATGCCATCATTTCTACTCACTGCCAGAATGATCTAGGACTTTCTACCGCCAATACTTTAGAGGTACGCGTATAAATTCTTATGTTTTTCTTATAGTTTGAATTTCATTTGTGTGCTAATATATGTTGATATTAGGGGGCTTATAATGGGGCAAGACAATTAGAAGTAACAATAAACGGAATTGGAGAGAGAGCTGGTAACGCTTCTTTAGAAGAGGTGAGTGAGTGTAAACCGAATCTTTTCGTATCTTAAAATTTTCTTAATTAATCGGTTGTTGCATTTTACTGAAACAGGTGGTAATGACTTTAAAATGCAAAGGTGAGTTATTGGGCGGTCTTTACACCGGGATTAATACAAGACATATTATCATGGCTAGCAAGATGGTATATACAAGTTCTTATTTTTTGTAAAAAAGTTTACCAAGTTTAATAATTATTTTGCTCACTTTGAATATTTTATATTTAGGTGGAAGAATACAGCGGATTGCAGGTGCAGCCTCACAAGGCGATTGTTGGTGCTAATGCTTTTGCTCATGAAAGCGGAATCCATCAAGACGGAATGCTAAAGAACAAAAATACATATGAAATCATGTCTCCTGAAGATATTGGACTTTTTAGATCTAATGAAGCTGGTCTTACACTTGGAAAACTTAGGTACTCTTAACTAAAGTTACTTTTATTTTGCATAAAAAGGCCATCAACCTACTTTTGGTATATTAAAGTCCTGGAACTTGTCAAACATAAATGAAATAGTTCCTCACCTAATTTTGGTATATTAAAGTCTCTAAAAATTTGTCTAAAATGTACCATTATCAAAAAGTTTAAAATAATGATTTGTTACTGAAGTGACTTTCAAAAAAAAATTAATATTTAAGAGGTAAAAAGTCAATATCTTAAATTCAATATTTAAGTGGTAAAAAGTCAATATTTCTTTACTAGTCTCTGCATTTTAGACAAACTAATGGACTTTAATATGCTAAAATTTGCTTGAGGGAATTTTTTTGTGTATGTTTGACATGTTTAATGAATTCAATATGCCAAATTAGGTTGAATGTCTTTTTCATGCAAAATAAGAAAGTATGTTGGTATTAACTTTTTTATTTTTATTTTTATTGATATATATATATATATATATATATATATATATATTGGCATTGGGTTTTCGAATACACATACGCTAATGATTTTGAAATATTTTTATGCAGTGGACGCCATGCTTTGAAATCTAAACTTCTTGAGGTGAAGTGTAATATCTTAACTCATAAGTCATAATAATGTAAATGAAGTAACCGCTTCTTGTATAAATATTTGTTAAACTTATTTTCTACCTTTTCTATGCAGCTTGGTTATGACATTGATGGGAAGGAACTCAATGATCTCTTTTGGCGGTTTAAATCCGTTGCTGAAATGAAAAAGGTTATTACTGATGATGATCTAATAGCATTAGTATCGGATGAGGTTTTCCAACCCAAAGTCGTTTGGAAGTTTGGAGATGTACAGGTGCGTAACAGAGGCGCTAGGGCCCACATGCACACGTATAATTTTAATTATTTAAACTAATTTAAACTGATTATAATTTACAGGTTACATGTGGGACTTTAGGTCTTTCTACAGCAACGGTTAAATTAATAGATATTGATGGGAAGGAACACATTGCTTGTTCTGTTGGAACAGGACCAGTTGATGCAGCGTATAAGGCGGTTGATCTCATTGTGAAGGTTTAAATTATTAAGTTCAACTGTTATAACTTTGAACAGCAGAGACACATCCGAACTCTTTATATGTATCTGATTCTAATATATATTTGCAGGCTCCTGTAAAGCTTCTTGAGTACTCAATGTCTGCAGTTACAGCCGGCATTGATGCAATAGCCAGCACGCGTGTGGTAATCTCTGCAGAAAACAACCACACGACAACACATGCTTCTGGAGAAAAAACGTCACGAACATATAGGTATATACAACTTATATACTCTTTTAGGAATGTGTTGGTCTGATATTAATGTATCTGGTTCTAATGTTCTAAGAGACTCCTTAAAGAGGTTCATTTTGTGGGTCCTACTTGTATTATTAGATAAGAAGTCAGGCACTCAGTAATAACCGACTTAAATACATGTTTAGACTAAGGGGTGTCAATCGTTCTACGGTGACAGGTTGAATTGTTGAACCCAAACATGACCCATATATTTATTTGTGTCAAAAGACATCACCGGCACACCTAAAATCATGTAGTGTTTAAATAAATGGGTCTGTTTAATTGAACAAGTTAAACAAACCACTCTAAACACAGCACATTTATTGAACAAGTTAAATATGCAACCCATGCCTGATCATTTTCGTGTCATGTAAAGTATTACCATCTCTAATTTACTTGTTTTAACTCCTTATATGTTACATATATATACAGCATATAGGTAGATACGGTATGTATTTGTAAACTGTCATTTTAACCGGATGTATGAATATGTGTGGCAGTGGAACAGGTGCTTCCATGGATATTGTTATCTCCAGTGTTAGGGCTTATGTAGGCGCCATTAACAAGATGTTAGGGTTAAAGAAGCAATCAAACTGAAGCTCCCACTTTTTTTTTAATTTGTATTCTTGTAGAAATTAGGGCTTGCATTGAAGTTTATTGTTAATAATTGTGAAATACTTGTGAGAAATCTGAGTTTGTGCAATTTTCCACCATCTTGATGTTATATAGGTCATGATATATTTATTACGAGTATTGAGATATTTCATAAATTTTACATCAAGTTTTAATGTTCATAAACTAAAGGGGCTAAGAGGGTGATAAAATTGGAAGATTATATAAATATTTTTTGTCATTAAATTTTTTTCCTTTAACTTACTGATTTGGTTCTTACACATATTTCAATGACACAATAAGATTCATGCTAGCTTAATATTAAGCGATGTAAAGATGATAATATTTTTTGCGTCAATATCTATTCAAACTATTCAACGTAAAAATGATTGTATTTTTATGTCAAGTGACGTAAAAGCATTAGTGCTTTTGCATCAAATAGTGTAAAGTAATAATGCTTTTTCGTCAATATCTAATCAACGTGAGAGATTATATTTTGCATCAAGTCGAGCAATAATGGTAATATTTTCATGTACATGTCTAATTGATTTAAAAAAGTTGGTAATTTGGCAATTTTAATCGTGGTACCAATTTTTTCCTCAATGTGGCTAAATATTTTCATGAAATATTTAAATAGTAAATTTTATAAAGTTACGCTTTTAGCTTAAACTTTTTGTTTCCTTATTTGCTTAGACTTGGATGTAACATTAAAATAATACTAAAAGAGGCGGTTGTTGTGGAATAATGTCTTGATATATAAAAATAGGAGCCGGTTAATATACAAAGTGTAATTTTCGTGCGAAGCGTACGAATTCACCAAAGTGTGACACGTGTTTTTTAGCGGAGGGGTAGTTTCGTCCGCGCTACAATTACGCATAAAAGTTACATAATTACGCAAATTATATTTATAATTACGCAAGTTATATCTATTATTACGCAAACAAAAATTACTGAGTTATAAAAAATAATCACGCAAGTTATATTGATAATTACGCAAGTTATATGATAATTACGCAAGTTATTTTGATAATTACGCAGTGAATAATCACGTAAGTTATACGCATAGCATATAGACGTTTTATTAAAAAAATATTGTTTCTTTAAAAAAAAGTAGAGTAATACCTATACTTATATTAAAGAGGATAAAATGCTTGTTTTTATGGTGTATTTTTTTTTTAAATAATAAAATATGAAAAAGTTGTATGTGTTTAAAAAATCAAGAGAAAGTTAAAAACAAGTAAACAATTGTAGGCTATTACCAATTCTACCCATTCAGGAACATTTCTTACGTGATTATTCCATCTTAAATCTGAATCGTTCATCTTTTAGATCGATGGTTGTTGTTTCTTCGTACCCTTCGCACGAAAACAACATTTTTTACTGTAAACTTTCCCTATAAAAATAAAGGCATGTATAGTTTTACTTTTGTGTAATAACTATGTATGGTTTTGATATAGTATTCTATACTTTTTTTTTATAAAAAATAATATTTTTATAAAAAAACATGAATGTGTTGTGCATATACCATGAAATGGGCGAGAAACCGTCACGGTTTGGCCTAACCGTGACGGTTCAAAGTGGTACTTATCTCGTACCTTAACCGTCACGGTTAGGGCAAACCGTGACCTTTTGTTTCAGAACCGTACATTTTTATCAGTGTACTTTTGTCAGCAGTCAGTCTATATGTGACACTTTGACCTAGCCGTCACCTCTAGGTTTTCAAACCGTGACATTTTGGCCAAAACGTGACGGTTTGGTCCGGTTTCTCTCAAATTCCTTACGGTGCGCCTTAAATTTCCCAAAAGATATACTTAAATCAAGTGTAAAATAGTGGGTTAAAATAAAAGGGGCTAAAAATAAACGTAAAATGATTCTCAGCACCACACGAGACTTTAAGCATGAATAAATGCTAAGTTGGGCACGTCACTGATGAGTTAGACGCACTATTGTTATATCGGAATGATACTTGCGTAACTAAAGCTCATTACAACAATTTCATGGACCTGAAAGTTGGATGTATAGTTGTAACCAATGATGCATCAAAACACGTTATTAAACACAAATTAGACCACAAAAAACTAGATACACCATTATAATCAATACTGCATCAAAACTCATTATTAATTAAACAGAAAAATTAGATGTATCGTTGTAAATAAGTTAGCGTATTGCATAACAAGCTTCAATGCATCATTGTAAATTGATAGCGTTCCAAACAATTATTGGCACAGCCCTTAACCAAACGGAAACAATATAAAACGTAAAAATTTTTTGATAAAAACCTTTCATATTTTTGTTTTAATTTAATAATAAAAGGAAATACCCGAGGATTTTGTATACAAAAGGTATAAATCGAATCATGGCCCGGAATATGCCAATCCTTTTTTAATCCTATAACATGAGTAAGGCCCCACCAAGTTTCACATGCACACCATCTTTGAATAAAATATAGCACTAAATTTTTACATCGTTATCAAGACTAACTAATATATACCAACTAGTTTATTACTCCTCGGGTTAAGATAAGAAAAAATAATGAGTTGTACAGTTTTGAAATTGGATCTTTTAAAAAATCAAAACGTCATATAAAAATAAACTTTAAAGATGTCGTTTTACAAAGATATTAAAACGTGATTTGTTATGTGATAATTTTATTAAAGTTTAGTGTTAAATATAAATTGGTTAAGAAAAGAAAAAAATAAGTTGGTTAAATTATAGGGGATATTGATTAAAGATAAAGGTAAAATGAAATAAGTTTATTAAAGTGTAAGGGTGTAGATGTATAAAAGATAAAAATAAAAATAAAAATAAAATGTGCATTTAACTTGTGTATAAACACTTTAAAATTTGATATATGTGCATATACATTAGAGCATTCACATTATATTACTTATCTTTATCCATATAATTACATTAAAAATCACTATATTTTCTTCTTTTTTTTATTTAAATAATACTTTTTATACTCTTATCATTATTTTTTTCTCTTTTCTTCACTCACAACCACTTTTAAAAATATTAAAAAAATTATAAGGATTGAACAGTGATTCTTTAAATATACCAATCCACAATAACATTTCCTCTCTCCTTCACTCACAACCACTCAAAACCATTTCATATAATATACCAAACACACTCATATAATTTTAAAGATTCTACTGTGAATACTCTTAGGTGAGAGATTTGAAAACTGTTTTGAACAAATATTAAAACAGGCACAATGATTTATCAAAGTACAATTTCATATATTAAACTGATGGAAAAGTAGTAAACAATGATATCACACTGTGTACAATTTACAAACCACAAACAAATATATAATTTATTAATTTATGTTTTCACGTGAGGTGTTCATGGTTTAGCCCGTGAGAAAAATAGCACAAACTTAATCCACTATTGCAATATCTTTTGATAGATTGTTATAAACTCATGCTCTTAATATAGTATTGCATCAAAACTTCTCAAGTTTGTGTATTAATAGACACTACAATATTGCATCAAGCATGGAAGTGTTTGAATCGTTGTAATGCATCAAAATATATTATACGATCGAATATAATTAATATTTTTTCCTGATTTTAAAATATAGTTATAAATATTAACAGCATATATATATATATATATATATATATATATATATATATATATATATATATATATATATATATGGGGAGGGTTCAAATGAAAACCATGCTTATAATTGAAAACCGTGAAAACCACCACTACCCAATCACATAATTGATAATTGATTTAATCTTTTAATTGTTTAAAATATATTTGATTAAACATCAATCTTATTTTTTGAGGTCATTATATATTTTTTAGTTTAAACTCCAAAGAACGACAATGATGATGAAACGACTTACGTATACGTAACATGTATGAGTGACATGTACGCAACTCGTAGTTGTGCACTTGGTAACACGTATTTACATATACATAACCCTTACATATACGTCACTCTTAGTTATACACTTTGTAATACGTACTTACATATATGTAACTCATAGTTTTTATGGTTTTCATTAATAACATGGTTTTCAAAGGATCCCTCCCCATATATATATATATATATATATATATATATATATACCTAATTACCTATCACGTAGTTGGTAAAATGAGGAATGTTTCTTGGTATGTTTTGACTGTTTTGTTAAATATAATGTAAGCTTGAATTACATTGGAGAAATACCTGTGGACTTAAAAAATAATTAATATATGTAATTGTTGTTTGCCATTATAACAGCTTAAAGATATGAAATATTCAAAATACACCCACCATCTAATAAAAATTATAAGTAATTGTATAGAAACAATATCGTATATTGTTTTGTAATTCAAAAGAGAAACATACATTTTTCTGCTTTTGCATAAATTAGAAGGTTCAACAAAAAGTCGATAATAGATAGACCAATGGCACTATATTTATAAGGGTTGACGGCTAAAATAAAAAATAAAAATAAAAAAGCATAGGAAGCATATGCATAGTGTATTAATACTATATATAACTTTCTAAGAAAATAAGTTTTTTGGTTTTTGATAACAACAATGCATCTCGTGTTGTACTAATTTTATAATTACAAAATAGTTAAAAGGGTAAAAGATAATTATGTTAATTAATTAATTAGTAATTATTATTTAAGAAAGATAATTACTAGTTTATCTAAATGAGTTCGTATTAAATTAGGAGTTTAGTTTATTTATTTATCTTATTATTTAGATAGTGTTTATCTTATTATTATTAATTTAGTATACAAGTTTGTTTAGTATATATAGGAGTTAGAGTTTAAGATTTATGTACCGTCAATTCTAATCAAAGAGTATTTCTTGTTAAGATCTATTGTTTGATTAAGTTGAATAAGACGTGATTTTAAAGAATTGGTATCAAAGCTGCAACGATCAAGGCCTAAAGAGACGGAACCAGGAGGTGTCAAGTTCTCTATTTAATAAAAAGAGCCAAAGATTTGTAAACCATTAAAGAAATTAAACACAAACAATTACAAAATATATTATTCTATTATCTTTATAAAACAATATTTTTTTATAAAAGTTAAAATAGAAAATAAGATGTGCACTAGAGCAAAGAGTCTCGCATGTGTAAGATTCGAGCCTTCGAGGGATGTAGGGTCAACTACGATCTAGTAAATATATCCTTACCCCGTATTTTTGCGAGAGATGAGGTCACCTCTTACGTAAATTAATGTTATAAATAAGCGTTGCGGAGCCAAGTAAAATATAATAATTTATTTTTTTAAATTCACTTTCATATTTCTTTAACTCATTTAACAACGTAATGTTTTCTTGAATTCCGAATATATTGTTTTGTTAGGCTTGACTTTGACTTTTAGCTACTAGATGTATTCGTAGCCTTTGTTATTGTTGCTGTCGAGCTTATTGTTTGTTCAAGGTATGTGTTCAAATTCAGGAGTTGTATTAGTCTTGTTTATTCATAAAACCATATATTAGTTTGACGGTTAAAATAGATGAGGTTAATTCTATTGGCTACAAATTTAAGATCAAGGTTGCAACAAATGGTTGGTTGTCGCCTTGTCGGTACGAACACCACTGATTGCTCATTGACCGATCATAATCATTGAGTAAAGACGCCCCCATCAAGGGCGCTAACCCCTTGACCCATATTGCTTGCCGAAGCCAGAATTCATATGAACGTGTGTGTATTTCACACTTCCTACCTCATATCGAAGTTTACTTGGTTTCCCTTTGATCTTAAGTAAATCCCTATTACTTTAATGATGAACAACACCAATAGCTCTTCCTTTTTATTTTAATTTAATCAGTGTATTTAAGGAATCAAATTGGAGATCACTTGAACATAGATAGATAAGTTATTAAAAGATATCTAAAAAAAATTTGCATTATTCTCTTAAAAAAAGAGAGCATACCACATCAACTAGAAGTCAACCTATCAACTAAGACTTATTCAACTTAACATTAAGAAGTTAACATACATTTGAGATTATGCATCTATTTTTTGATCTCCCATAGACCCTACATTGCAGCAGTTCGAGTCCTGCTTAGCCGCTTGCGCCTTGCTCGGGGAAACAAGAGCTGTTGGATCTGTTTTTCTGCAGCTGTGTCTGATATTGCCTGCAAAATTCAAGCATGAAACTAACATTTAATTACGCGAAAATGCTTAAACTAGTAATACATGCAAATGTTCACCACCTGTTAAGATCCTGATTGTTTAAGCCATCTACTTTTGTGGGTCCCATTTCAAACAAAAAATTCATTTCAACGAGTAGGGTCTAGGGAGGGTGAGATAAGGTCAAACATTACCTCTAAACCATGGGATCTGCACCTTTGCGGGTCCCAATTGTACGGGGTAAAAAGAACAGTCGTTGGTGTCACTTATTTGGTGTGGAGATGCATAAAAAAGGATGAAGGAAAAAATAAGTAGGGGTGAACTTCTAACAGCACAGAATTCAAAGGTTTAGTTTCAATATAAACAAGTTTGGGTCAGTCCTGAAAACACCTTTAGCTAAAGAGGTCGAGTAACCTGTTAATTTTTATAATCTTTTTAAAAGTGTTTTATGTCAATAACTTAAACTAATCGGTATTTATGCCTGAAGTTAAACGATAAACATACAATGGAAAAAAATGTATCATATCTTACATATGATGACAAAAAGGCGAACATAAGTTATATTTAGGTTTAGTTAATCCATCCTTCTACCTAGTTTAAATAGGAAAGCAGTGTCACTGTCTATAGAAATATCATTGCTACTTATTTTACTAATTACCATAATAAAGCGACTCAAATTTCACCACTAAGATGAAATGCCAAGAAAATTGTAAACCAAAAAGAATCTAATCTAAATTAACCATATTTGAATAATCTGTAATCAATTACCCGAATCTTGAAGGGAAAACGATGAGTTCGGACTTCAAGCCCAGTGAAAACACGAACATCCATGCCAAGACTATCAACACCAATTATATCTGCTCGCTGTGAAGTAGAAAAAACTTGATATTCAATAGGGAAACAAGAAAGATTCATGTGTTCAATTTTATACTTAAACAAAACATTTACTAAAATAGACATCATAACTAACAAATAAATAAGCTGGCACCTCAACATGAAATCCGTTCTTTTTGCATAAAGATTTAAGAGCAAGATTACAGTCCATTGTATTGTCACCAAAGTGCGCAATGATATCAGGAGTCGAGTGTACAAGAATATCAGGCTCAGCGTCTCTGAAATCTTGCAAATTTATTGCTGTCTGTACAGACATATAAAATAGTTGCAATGAAAAATCAATAATACCACTCAATAACGACAAAAGAAGGCAATCTTGTAGACCAAAAATGTAATGGACGAGGAAGTATAGGGATTTAATGGAAAAGTATATACGTGCCTGAATGCCATACACAGAGAACAACTCTATTCTCATAATTTCCAATCTGTAGAAAATTGAGGCATTGTAGTTTATGTTTTCGTCTGCAAATGGAAGAAAATATGATGAGTACTATTTTTAAACTCCATTGGGTCAAGTAAGCCTACAATTCTCAACTACTATATGTATTTATACAATAGTATGCACATATGTACGCAAAGGCATGTCATATTGAACTCCATAATATGCAATCATGAAGGAACGAGTCTCAAACTTTGTGTTTCTATGTGATATTGAATAGTCACTTGTTGACAAATAGTGTTTGGATGTGCTTACTTTATTTGAAGTTGTATTTATCAGATATATATGTTATAATGTTTGGCAAATTCTGATTGCTTGATAAATTAAGGTAAAGCAATCAAAATGACATTTTCTTGTAAAAAGCAGAGACAAGTAGTAAAATAAAGAAATGAGACTCTTTCAAATCAAAGAAATTGGCGGTCGGTGGCCCAAGATACCTGTCAAACTCCCCTTCAAATGAACACTACTTTGAAACTACAACCGTAGATCTACAAATGAATGGCTCAAAATCCTTAAAATTCAAAAAACACTGTTCATTATGATGGTTTATTCACATATGGGGTAATTTATTTTTCTTGCATATAATCAGTTTTATAGTAGCTTGAATAAAACGAATTATCCAAAACTGTATCTGACCCCTAAATGATCATAATCAGAGGCACAAATCCTGTCTATCCCAATATTAAAACCGCCTACTGTGACTTGAGATGCAACAATCAGATAAGCAGTACCACAAGCAAATCCAAACAATCCCCTTATTGCAAATGTTCTCTAAGATTTTGATATTACTTCATAGAAGAAAAACCCAGCCCAAATTTTCGGCCTGAGATCAAGGTATCAGTTTGTAATTTATAATATATGACTACAAAATAAAGAGAAGTAAGCAGTCTTAAGCTAAAAGCACATCCACCAATATACATAAAAGGGCAAGAATCTTGATTAAGAAAGTTAAATGCAAAACCTTTCCAATTTTGGTCAAAGCCATCACCATCTTCAATACTAAATAGTCGTCTTAAATACAACTCTTCATCAACGTAAGCTGGACTTAGGCATCCCAAAATAGAAACCCCGTTTGAGGGATGATCCATCTTTTTAGAATATTCCATATTAGAAGCCTACAAGAGAGGTAAATTTCAAAAAAAAAAAAAAAACAAAAGAAAAGAAATTATCAGACGTGGCATTTTCAACATGTTTGCTTATTGAATCAAGATATGTTTTATCTCTGGCAGGTCGAATGGGTAAAATCACATAAGATATTATACAACAGCAAGGGTTCAAGCATGCCGGAAGTTGTCCAATGTGTGTTGTTATTATTTACAACCAGTTCAATCAATTTATTAATAAAAAATAGGGTTATTGGATTTTAATAATCCCAACTTTCATTTATTGGCCGGGATTAATCCCAACTCAAGAAATGTTTACAGACACTCTCAACTTTAAGTTTATTTTCTTTCAATGATCCCTAACTAACTAAAAGTTAACACCGTTAGTTTTTCGATGACATGGAGTGATTTTATGGCCAAAACACTAAGCAGAAAGTTGAAATCAACCATCTGGTCCGTCAATCTGAAACTTCCGCACCCTAAAACCCGCCAATCTGCACCTTCTAAACTGAACCACTTAACTCATTCGAGTTAGATTTCAGGTGACGTTAGAGGCTAGACACCAAAAAATAGACTTGATGGAGGCTGGTGGGCGACGTAGTTGAAAAATGGCTCAATGTTGGCCCCATTTTATCAAAAAAACTAACGGCGGTTAACTCTCAGTTAGTAAGGGATCGTTGGAGAAAAAAAAATTTAAAGTTGGGAGTGTCTACAAACATTTCCTGAGTTGGGATTAATCCCGGCCAATAAATGAAACTTGGGATTATTAAAATCCAATAACCCTAAAAAAATATAGATTAATATTGTAATAAATATATTTCTATGATCATGTTTAACACAAAATATTAATTAAAAAATTGGAGATAAAGTGTTCTGAGTTCTGACCCGTAGGGGAAATTAGGTGCATAAACCGGAACCTCTTATAACTCATTACCCAACACGTCTGACCAACCCATTTTGCTATGTTTAGAATTTACATTTCACTGAGTCCAGTATGCTAACACAGAGAAATATGGCTATTAAGGAGCATATCACCTTTGTCAAACACTTTGCAAAATAAATGGGGTGGACCCCAGCAGAATCAATTGATACGTCCCACTCCATAAAGCCACCTGGCATATCAGGGCCCTCATCCTAATGCGAACAACGATAATTCATAGTTATATAAACGATGAGTAAAACCTGAAAGGTAGCATGATGTAATTGGCTCATTACCTCATAGTAATCCTCGAAGAAAGAAACGTCATCAATAGAGTTATCAGAAATATGACTATCGGGAACAGATAACAGCTGATTTTCTAAGACTGGAAGATCCATTCCAATCAGTACATTCTGAAAATATGCAATTATCTAAGTATTAAAACATATAATATGGCATTCACAAAAATGTAACACAAAAAACGAACATCTTCCTGCTGCAAATGTAAACTAACAGGTTGTATAAATGTGCATTTTCTTTTCCAATTGTTGTAGTAACAATAAGATGATGAGATGATCAGTTGATTGAAACTAGAGAATTTGACCAATCCTACTTATTTAATGATTAAATCATTAACTCACTAAAAAAGACACTCATGTGAAAAGCAGACGTGTCTTGCAAGATGTGAATAGATGTTTCATGAATTAGGTTAAAAGGGGTCACTAATTAATTTTAGTTTATCCTCATCAATCAGTTTTGTTGCAGCTATTATGAAACTGATTATTTAACCCCTAAATATCAGATATCAGAATTAAAATGAGTTTATCCAAACATTAAAAACTACTTATTGCAACTACAACTGGCACTAATCAGATAATCAGTTTCAGAAAGCAAATCCAAACGCCCCCTAAGATAAATCAAGTGAAACTGATTCTTAGGTCTTACCACTGGGTTGCTTGCTTCAGGATCTTGCATGATGTTTGCTTCATCAGGGACCCTGAAATATATATCTAGCAGAAATAGAAGAGAATGAGATAAAAAAAAGCTTACTATATAAGAAGTCATAGAAAATATAGTTCCAGCAAATAACATGGAGAAGCCAAACCTCCACCATCGTCAATTACATATGGATATTCCGCCCATGAGATATGCTCATGTGGTTCAGAGTGTACTGTACCAGGAAATATCAACAACGCGCTTCTGTTAGCCTAAAACAACAAAACCATACCTTAATTTGTGATTATTTATGTACCCTTAATCTGTATTAATATCTCAGTAGAGTTGTTGCGAAAGACTTTAAGAAACAAACCTCAATAGTTGTCTTTGCCGTTTCTGCACCTGTAAGTTTAGTTTCACGAATTCTTTTGCAACTTTTAATTTCTTCAAGTTGATGATATCCATTACTTGCAACATCATTATATGATTCCGGGACTGAATCAGGATAATCTGCAGCAACTGAAACTTTTGACAGACAATTTTTTCGACCAGTAGGCCGCCAATTGGATTGAACATCTCCAAGAAACTGATTCTTGTATCTGAATCTATATAAATGGATGTAACTGATTTAGATAACATTCATTCAGTCATTTAACATTCAATTTTGTATTATGTTCAATTATCTATTTACCTTGATTCTGAGTTATCAGAAGTCCTTGGAATCTCAGGAGATCTCATCCAGTTGCTAGTGACTCCATACGACGTTGAGCAACCAATGCCTTCAGAATGACAAGAACCGCACCATGAAGGACCTAAAAAGCAAATCTAGCTTATTAAGCACAATAAATATTGTAACTAAACCACAACATCCAAAGAAAGCAGCAATAGCACAATTTGCGATAGCTCAAGCGTGTTCACAACATCCATATTTGGTGATTGCAGTAGTACAAAATATTGTAACTAAACCACAAAATGAGAGACATTTAATGTAAGAACCCACACAATCATATCAATTTGTAGTAGAGTCACATTTTTGGGCTGAATTACGCAAATTCACCAATCATTCAACAGCACCTTTTCTTGATCTTCAATCTTTAGAAACATGATTCTAATCATGAAATAAGAAGTACCCTTCTACAAACAAATTTGTTTTCCTCATTGCACAAATCAAAAAATTTGACCCAAAAATCAATAAGGGTATACAAAAAAACACTAATTTCGATACCTTCTATGCTACTAAACTCAAGATTTGACAATTTAAACAAACAATCAGTATTCCTCTGTACTCGTATGATCAAATTGGTCAAAAGGGTATCACGTAAAACCAATTTGGGGATAAAAATCGCCCTCAAACAGTGACCTCAAGTTCACGCAAGTGAAGCATTCGATTACACACATGCAGAAAATGAGCAACCAAACAAGAACATATAACAACAAATCGAAAGAATTGGATCGTTTTTTGGAGTTACCGATGGAAATAAACTGAGGTACTGCAATCACCATGTGTTGATCGATATGGGTATCGCTAAAAGTTGAATCTTGCAGCAAATTTCATGATTGAAACCTGCAACAGCAGCTGATTTTCTGCAGATTTTGCGAAGAAAAAGGGTTTTCTTTTTTCTTTTTTATTTTTCTTTTTTGTTTTGTTTGGTGTTGAGACTGCGGGATACTGAAGTGTTTATATGCAAAGACGTCGTTGTCTCAGCGATCGACAAACCTGCGCAGGCTTCATCTACCAACCTGGCCAAAAGCCCATTTCGATTAATATTGTACAACTCTAGTTGCATAAGGTACAACTCTTGATGCGTGTTATTGTTTTGGATAAGAGTTTGGCTTTTTGATTGACTTTTACCTGTAAGAAATGATAAGAATAACGTTGTTATTTATAATAACATAGTATTAGTGTAAATATATTGTAAAACTTTGGTCTTATAAGTTTGACAATATTTTAGAAATTTCAATGCCCAAATACTAAAAGATTATAATTTTCTAAAAATTAACTTTACAATCTTTATTAGGTGGTGCCAAAAAATTGTCATACCCATGGACCACATGGTAAAAAAGTAGCATGTCATATAGATGCCATATCATACAATAACTTCACTCCACCTTCATATATTAAACAGAAATTGTGTACTCCTTGCTTGATTCAACTATTGTTTTCTGTATGGTCAGAAGGGGTCGGATCGTTTTACGATCTGGTATACGTATTCTTGCTCACGCTTTGTGCAGAAGGCGGTCTGTCAATATTTAAACATATGACCGAGGTAATAAAGCAGCACAAGATTCTCATAAATGTAACATCGACTTTTTTAGATTTAACATATGTAAATATACTCATATACACATTAGCAGTATTGAATGAACGTATAAAAAATTTGTTGAACTAGTGATGTACTTAATTGTAATTTTTATACTTTGAAAAGAGTTAATTTCTTTTTTGCTCCTTGTGGTTTAGTCATTTCAACGGTTTTGTCCCAATAGTTTAAAATTAATCAAAACTCTCCCTGAAGTCACTATTTTTTCTCTGATTTGCTCCCCGCCCCTAACTCCGTTTAATTATCACGTTAAATGGGACCATGTGCCCCTCACATGAGTGACAATTATGTATTTTTTGTGCGTCCATTTTAACATGAGAATTAAACGGAGTTAGGGACAGGAAGCAATTTGGAGAAAAAATAGTGACTTCAGAGAGTGTTTTGGTTATTTTTAAACTATTGAGACAAAACCGTTAAAATGGTCAAACCACAATTAGCAAAACTGAAATTAACTCCTTTGAAAATTTTGTATATTATGTGTAACCCTTTTATACACACAATCAATGTACGATCATCTTTCAAGTTACAAAAATCAATGCCTTCAAAACATAAGTATTATCATGGTTAGTCAAAACCCTAAGGTGGGAAAAACATTCATACTACTCACACACCAATAATATCATCTCCTCCTAACTATGATTGTTAGGATGTCATGATTCAACCATCCATTTTCACAAATAACTAGAATCGTCTCTTGTGTGTCTTAAATTTGACACCAACTGGGTAACGATTGCTCCAAAAGATAATGTTGCTTCTTTGCTCTAGATTTCCTTCGGCACACATGGTCGTATGTTGATTATCTTCACTATGACCGTATATTGATCATCTTCCGGTCTCTTTACAACATGCCACATGTACAACTGCTCAAAATCCATGTCTTGCCCTAGAACAAGCTTATGCTTCTCACGCATCTTCCTAAGATATAAAACCCCACATGTTTATCACGACCATACTCAGAAGCACGCAAATACCCTTGTCACAAATGGTAACAAATAAAAGATAAAAATTATATCATGTTTGTCGTTCACGATACAACGGTCTTAAATCTACCACCACTACACATCATATATTCATATATACTTGTTGAACAGTTTAGAAAACAAATACTTAACAAAATAATAATAACAATAACAATTTAGAAAAAACAAATATTTAATAAATCAACAAAAAATAAAAATAAAAACAAAAGTGAGTTCCCCCTTGTGTTTATTCACAATACATGATTCCACAATCAACAAGACACAAAACTCTTCTATGAGGCAACCTGAGAATGGTTATGTCCTCCATGGTATACAAGCTTCACAACACCTACAAGATCAAAACCATACGAATATTACACGATACAATCATACATCAACGTGAAGTTTTCGTCACAACAAATCTTTCAAGACTGAATACGTTTAAAACTATCGCTCTTTGAGGAGGGAATCATTCCTTTTTTACAAGTATGTGTGTAAGATTACGCGTTTCCCCTTCTATTTGTCTCCTACCACAAAGTTGACCGAAAAGAATTTTATCTGTAACCACCACCGTATGGCTGTTGACCATAACCACCGCCACGACCCATCATCGGGTTGTAGGTTCCAGGTGGCATGTATCCGGCTGACGGTGGTTGCATCTGGAATTGCCCCATGGGCTGGTTCATGCCTGCATAGCCTGCTCCATAGCCCAGGGCTGCACCAGGTCCAGCCATGCTGGGACCCATCATAGGGTTTGGTTGCGGTCTGAGTGCACCCGCACCAGCACGCCCAATGCCAGAACCGGAGCCCATGGCCTTACCCATGGTTGTAGTAGATGTAATCGTGGCTGCACTTGGTTTCTCCATTCTTTTATCCTTCCTGTTCAACGCTTCAAAGTCGACTCCAATATCAGACAATGGGTTTGTTTTAGCTGCACATATGTAACATTCGTTGTCATCGTATTTTTAAGTGTTTAACAATAACAATATATATTTTCGGGATGAAACACAAATAACTTACATCCAGCTATATTCAGATTAACGAGCCCACGGTTCAATGTATCGGCCCAAACAGTGGATTTAGTCTCAAACTTGGCTGGTTGTTGAGGAACTGTAACAAGTGCGCCTGTTGAAGCATTTAGCGCAGTCCCAGACTGACCCTGTGGCGGTTGATAGAAACTTGAAGTGGCAGTAACTTGAGCCACTGGTGGAACCGGAGCCGAAGGACCCTGATGTTGACCATTGGTACCGGGATAACCAGAGCCCATTTGAGATGGAAAACCACCAAGACCCATGGTCTGACCACCACCAGGCTGTGACATAAACTGGCCACCTTGAGGAGGAAGGCCCTGCTGTGCCGGGGGTTGACTATCTTGATGCGGTGTAGGTTGACCAGGGAAAGCTGACTGAAACGGGGTGGTCTGGTTTGGTTGACCCGAGAAACTTGTTTGAGAAGGGAAGCCCGTTTGTGATGGAAGTTGGGCCGGTGGAGCTTGAAAGCTAGCCTGCGAAGGTCCAGACGGTGGAAGGAGATCTGCTAGAAAATCAGTATTTGGGTCAAAACCACTGGATCCAGTATTATTGATCGGGCCTGGTGTCGGGGCGACTGATTGTGGTGATTCAACGCTTTGACTAACAGTAGTGGTTGACTGGGGTGGGGCTGAAAACCCGTCTGTAGAAGTAACAGCTCTAAACGGGCCATCACCGAATGGATCATCAAATGGCTGCATAGAGAACACAATAAAGAAGCATCTCAATATAGCGTGTTAGACGATAGTCAAATATTCATCATCAAAAAGGGTATTTTAGGTATTTAGAGTTTGTGAAACACACCAGAGTAGTGCCACTGGATGCTGAAGATGCAGCCACAAAGGTTTGACCAGAAGCGTCGGGTTCAGAAGTTGGATTTGTAACGGGAACGAGAGCCAATGAATTCAAAGAGAAAGGATCTGATGTTGAACCAAACAGATCTGTCTCAGTACCGCCCGATGTTGGTGGGGCCGCTGTTTGTCATATATCGAATTATAAGTTTATATTCAGGTATAAAGAATTGCTAAGCATAATGGATATGGTAAAAAGAGAAAATAGTTCTTTTTTAAGTTTTAACCTGGAAATGAACCGGAGGAACCACGAGGATCAAATTCATCAAACCCGTTAGTTTCATTTTTCGAGGCAGAAACAGGTAAAGGAGGTGCGGCGGCTGCTGGTGATGGAGCAACCGCAGGAGGCGCAGCGGCTGCTGGCAGTGGAGCAACCACAGGAGCCGCAGAAGGGCCACTAGAGCCAGTGGTTTCATGACTTGTGGGTACAGGTGGTGGAGATGCAGATTTCAACTCTCCATCCCTTCAGATAGTAAAAAAAGAGTCAGAAATCGTTATAATTTTTACTTTAAATTATTAGAGTGCCAATGATGATTGTAATTTACAAAACTTATTCGATGATCATCTATTATTATCGGTTTGACATGTTAGAGATTAAAACATAACCTGAATCGATCCATTTAAAGGTAAATGGGTCAAAACTGACACCTCCGTAAATATATATATTTACAAGATTCTTTAGCTATATGTAGACCAAAGTTTATACCTCTCATTATAATTGGGGCTACGACCGTCAGCCACAGCATCTTCATAACTAGGCGGTACCCCGGGATTTTGTTCAGGAGATTTTTGCCTGCTCCAAATAAAAAAATGGAATAACACAATAATCAACGACTTTAGAAATGAACGTAGATGATCGTAAACGCTTTTAATGAGCATCATCAAATTAGGCCAAACATAAAATAATATGCAAATGTTTTCCAGAAATATGTGCCGAATCAAGATTTACAGCTTGCATGACTCGTTATTCTTGACATGACTAGGCGGAGCATATGAACATTCTCCAAAACCCGACCCATTTCAATACGTAGCAAATTTACTTGTTAGACCCGAACCCGTTTTGGCCTGTCATTCAACCTGCCCAACCCGATCATTTTGCCACATATACATCTTGTTGGTTATCCAAAGACTACAGTAGATTTAGAGCAATTAACAAGAAAAAACAAATAAAATATAAACATACCTTGAAGAATATTGTCCGTCATCTCCATAAGCCCGCTCTCTATCTCTATCAGAGCTTCTACTTCTTCGGCCATAACTGTCACCATCAAAACTTCTTCTACCTCGGTAGTCATCATCCCTATATCGGTCCCCACCATAACGTTCTTCACCATAATTATACCCATCTCTCTCTCTCCCATACCCATACCCGTTCCCATTCCGGTCTTCATCTCTGCTTCCATAACGACCTTCATACCGATCATCATCATAACCTCCCGCACCCGGATAAGATCCGGGTCTGTATTTTGCACTTCCAGATGTGTTGTGAAACCTGATAGGGAATGTTACAAACACACATCTCAAAAATAAAAATTGTAACTATAATAATAGCAATCTTGTAGTGGTCTATCAACGATGTTATCCGTTTCTTGAGGAGTTGTTTGGATGTGTGTTTCGAAAGCAATAATGTGATTTGGGTAGATAAGATTATAATAATATTCATAAAAAGATTGAAACTTGGGGACGATTATAAGTTAATTTTGACCCAAATTCACCATAACAAGTCGTTAGGCTGAATTTAACATTTAATCAACTCACTTGTCCCAGTTGGCAGCAGCCTTCTGCCTAACTTCCTGTATTTTCTCTTTATCGTTCACTAGAGCGAGAAGATTTTGTGACTTTTTCCTAACATTGTTCCCCTGATCTCGTCCGTGATGATCAAGATACTGAAAATCTGACAGTGACTGCCATAGAAAAGAAAATGCATACCGATTAATAAAGTAAATGATAAAATAATGACAACGCTTATAAAATGAGACGATAAGTTTAAAGGAATAAAGCATACCTTTATCTGGTAAGTATGTTCCCTAATCTCATCTATGACACGCTCTGACCAGTTTGCTACAAGATATTCAAGAACAGTCAAACCCTGAAGCAGAAGCAAGAAAGTCAAACCCGAGTTACATTTTCTGTTGAACACTGAGCAAAAATAAGAAGAAAATTCACTATTTGATTTAAGCAGATGTGTCAATTACAACCCATTTACTTATAAATGGGTAGATTTTGGTTATGTATTATCCTTAGCAGGTCAAATGAAAAGAAGGAACCGGTCAAACAGATCAAATGGGTCGTTCACATAGAAAGTCACCTAAAGTGGATTTTTTTTGTGATATCTTCAAGGGAGTGGAGCAATGGTAAGCACTTGAGCCCATCGGCTAGAAGGGTATTGGTGGGCACCTTGAGGTTTAAGGCAACAAACCGTTACCCAAAAAAGAGTTTATTATTAACGCATAAACATCCAAAACAATTAATTTTTTTAAAAAAATAAGCTGTCATCAGACTAATATAATTTTGGTGATATTTGACACGCTAATTGTTTATAAAAGATTGATATTGGAAAAATAAAAATCTTTCACTGGAACCCGTTAAGACCTCTCCCAGTTTGCAGCCTCTAGCTTAGAGAAACAGCATATGAATATCTTTTCACATATAAACAGTCCAAACCTTGTACACATGGCGCCAGTTTTTCCCAGTATCATTCACACGCTTCCAAATTATTGACATGATCATTTGGTATTCATGACTGCATATGCATAAACGAGGAAGATTACTTTCAGGAAAAAAAAAAGACCATTTATTTTTCCATTTTTAACAAAAAAGAGCAGAGCATACTAGTTTCTTGAAGCCATTGCAATATCAGCAAGAAGTGATCCATGGGGACCCCACGTCTCGTTACTAGTAGCATCAAGAACCTGATTAAACAACCACCAAAAACTAAGAATACATGAATAAAAATCACAGATGTAGATTATACGAGAGAGAAAGAACTCCACCTTTTGTTCTATTGAAGGAACTTTAAGAACTTTCTTGTTAACTCCTCTCTTACTGCACGCAATAAATTACAAAAATTAAAAACCAAACACAATGAGTATTTAGGTTTGGCCTGTAAGCGAACTGAACTTTCGGTGAGCCATTCAACGGAAGGTCGTTTATGATGAACATGAATAAAAAAATGTTCGCTTCATTTAACGAACGGACATGAACACATAACTAGTTCGTTTATGTTTTTTACATATTGGTTCATTTAATTATTACTAATACTATTTTAGAACCAATTTGTGTTCGTTTGTGTACACTTGTAAAAAAACACGTTCATTTAGTTAGTAAACCAAGAAAATCCCTCTGTAAACGTATTCATGTTCGTTTGTTTAGACGCTTAGTTAATGTTAAACAACACGAACAAGCTCCCTTCATGTGTGTTCGGTTCGTTTACAAGCGTAAATGAGGTTATTAAAACTTAATTAAACTTATTGGAAAACAAATTGAACATACAGGTCCCTGACAGTTTGATCAAAAGCCTTCTTCATTGTCCCCAAGAAGGATGCACACACCCTCTAACAGTCCAACTGAAACAATCAATATTCAGATTAAAACAATGCATTAAAAAAACTAACTTTTTTTCTAAAACCTTGAAGTATGATTCAATCTAAAAGAAGGGTAACACAGAATTTAAGTTTCTTTAAATATAAGCAATCAATCATGAAATTTAATATTATAGCCAACCAACTACAAACACATATAGCATAATCATTGATCAAAATCCCACACCCACATCCAATTTCAAATGATATTGATCAAAAACCTAATGATGAACAATAAAATCAAAAGAAAATCACTATTTTTTTTAAGAAATCGGTCAGAAATAAAAAATAAAAAAAAAGTCGAACCCATTACAGTATTTCACCCAGTAACTACAAATCAAACAATACTGTAAGCATTAACATTAACATATGAGCTACAAACACCCAATACACATGATCATAATCGTTCAATTTCCCACATAAATTCAAAGAAACAAAACAAGATCTGGAACAACAAGATGATTAAACAACAAGAACAAATGAGATTCAAACAAGCAAAAAATCATTCAAACCTGGTCAAAATTGAAGAGGGCAGATCTGAGAAAAAAGGTCAAACAAACGAACAGATCAAAATTGGAGTCAAAGGGGTAGGAATTCGTGAGCTAATGAGTTGAAATTGAATCGGACAAATCAATAATAAGAACAGATGGCGTCTGTCTGCAACAATTTAGGGAAGACGAAGAGAGAGAAGAGGGTCGTCAGCAGAGATGATACGTCGAAATTTGTGGGATCCGTGTGAAGAAAATGATTTCTTGAAATAAAAATGGTTTCTTTATATAAATCTTGAATAATATTTCGTTTTATTCGTGTACTTTTCTAGGTGTCACGTAGCAAGTCTTGGCTGGTGTCTTACTGTCTGGTATCCTTTCCCATCAATAATAAATTCAAACTATTTCCTTTTAAGATGAGTGTATTGCTTGAATTAATGGGTTGATATTTTATAATTAGATTAAGTTTATAGCAAAAATAGTATTAAATGTAAAAAGTTTATAAATAATTGTGAGTTTGACGTATGTTTTTTTTATTGTTTTAAAAATTATGATATTTTAGTTATTTTGTTAAATACATCAGTTCATTGTTTTTTATAGTAGAAGGGGTGTCGACACCATACACACCACGCCACATATCCACCATTCATATTTTCCCATATCACATCACACCATTTAGGGGGGTCATCGTGTTTTTTTGGGTGAGTGGGGAGCCTAACAGCTTTTTGCAACGTTCAAAATGGGGAAGAAACACCTAGCTTGTGGATGCCGTGAAATGGCCAAATGGCACGGCACGGAGGACGGCGGCAGTGTTGCTACGTGGCACCAGCCTCGTCGTGGGCTCACGCCGTTGCCTCATACATTCATTGTATCAAATATCAGTTCACTATGTCATATATTTTACATTATTTGATATATGTATCCATCATTGTGTTTTACGTTTTATATAATTTTATACTATTTTTGTCATTATTTATATTTCTATATAGTATATAAATATAGTATATAAATTTGTTTATTTATCATTGTGTTTATGTTTTACAATTATAAGTATACGGTGATATACTTTCACTAATGTATTTTTTAAAACTCAGTGTTGAGGATAACACAATGTGTAATTTTTGTTATTATTTTTTTATACATGATATAAACTTATTATTATTCATCATATTACAAATAAAAATACACAATAATGTTATTTCACCAATGTATTTTTTAAAACTCGTAATGTTCAAGATAACACAACGACGACCAAAAAACACGTGAGACATTGTGTTATTTTGTCGTGGTTTTTAATGTATTTGATTTATTAGTTGCTAATTTAATATTATGTTTTACATATTAAAGATACACGGTAATGTTATTTGACCATTATATATTTTAAAAATTTATCAGTTTAGAAAAACACAATAACTAATAAAAGTTAACATGTTGGTTAACCGTATTACGAAACACGAAAAATAATCATTGGCTTATCAAATTATCTATCGAGTCGTGAAAGAGATTCAACAAAAGATAAAAACAAATCCACTATCTGTTTTATGTCAAGCAATACATGGAGTACCTTCCGGTATAGCAATAAAGGCAACACGTGTAGGTGGATCAACTCATCAAGTTCCCATTAAAATAGGATACACACAAGGAAACACACTTGCAATTCGTTGGTTATTAGCAGCATCCCGAAAACGTCCGGGCTAAAATATGGCTTTCAAATTAAATACCGAATTAGTTGATGCTACCAAAAGGAGTGGTGATGTCGTACGCAAAAGGGAAGAGACTCATAGGATGACAGAGGCAAATAGAGCTTTTGCACGTTTTCATTAATACATGAACAGGATCTACACGTCTCGATGGGAAAATAATCAAGAAAAAAAAGAAAGAATTGGAATTGATCGATATATTTTTCGAAACAAACGAAAAGAAAAAGAAAGATGAAACCTAAATAATGGTTCAACTAAGCCCTTTCGGGGATTTTTTTAAGAACAAAAAAGAAAAACCTCATGTAAATTTTATGGAATAAGATTTAATCTTATTCATAAAGATTTGCTAAATATCTCATTTCAAAAAATGAAAACAATTGGTATTTATTTTAGAAATTCAATGCGGTTACTAATTAATGATCCAGTACGTACATAATGAAAACCCCATTCTCGATTATATGAGAATTTTATGAAAGCCTTTCATTTGCTTCTTTTTAATAGAAGTTTTAACTTCCCAAAATGTATCCTAATTTTTGGCCTAATTCTTTTTCTGATGATCGATTCAACCTCTAATAAAAAGATATACCTTGGTTATGTTTCATCTCTTCGGCAAGTTTGGTAATGTTAGCCATATTGTTCCAATGGATACTATGAACTGCACTAAAGACGTAATGATGAAATGCGAGCTTAAAAAAATAAAAAAAAATTATCCATCTTTTTATATGATAATACTGTACTCATTTTAAATAAAAATACAACTGTTTTTATAGTGTATTTTCTTATAAAAAAATAATATCTTATATAAAAGTTACAAACGTTATAAAAAAATTGTTGAAACTTACAAAAAATCAATAAAGATGGTTATTTCTAAAATACTTGTGTAACAATTTTTTCATTACAATTTAATCTCAATCATTGATTATGGATATTGATTTTTGAGATTACTGCTTATATTTTTTGATTTTAGTGGTATTTTTATTTGAACATTTTTCTTATAATTTCGAGGTTATGTATTCAATAAATAATTTGTCGCAATCTCTTCCAGGACTTTGCGTACGTCGTTTATTTATTTTCATGAATAAATTTATTTAAAAAATTGTATGTTCGTTGATTATCTTTTAGTAATATACTTGTTTTAGTATTTTAATTAAATAAATTATACTATTTATAATACAATCTTAGAATACTAGCAACGGTAATTAAACTAATTAATAGTTGCTTAGGCTGGTTACTCGGATAATTATAAATCTATAAATATAGGTTTAGTGTAATGAATTCTTTTTACTATCACTAATAATCATAATGCTAGTCATGATACAATATATAGTAAGTAATATTAGTTTTAGTAAATATGTGTATTACACGAGTTAAATAAATAAAATAAAAACTTATTAATTATAAATCTATATTCAAAGATAAAATACGATTGAAATTACGTATGAGTAAATACTATAAGTAATAAAATAATCATATCAACTTTTTAAATTTTGTTTAACCTTTTTTTTCAAAAAAAATTAAACATTTTATTTCAAAATAAACTGTTTAAAAAATAATAATTTTTAAAAATTTCTTATTATAACTCTCAATTTTAATTATTCTTGGTTTATAAAAATTTTACTTTTTAAAATATCAATTTAAAAGTATTTCATATTTCTAAAAAAGCTTGATGTTTTGAAAAAAATCCTTATCTCATAAAAAATATTTCTTTATAAATAACATTAATAAAGAAAGAAAATTTATTTAGTTCACATAATTACTCCATTTTCTAGTTGTTTGACAGGCATTTTAGTTATATTCATAACAAGACATTGTTTATGTCCTATAGTTAATTAAATGTTGCTAATATACTAGACAAACAAATCAATATCGGTGAATTGTAACTAAATAATCTCCTGAAAAAGTTATTAATTATTTTTATTCATGTGTCTGATTATCCTTTTGAATGATATATTTGTGATACTTTTATGATCCGTAATACATCGAGTATGAATTGCTCTGAGATTATTTAAGTTATTAAAAACATATAAACATGTTAGAAACATATTCGTATAAAACAAAATGATAATGATAATTGAAAAAAACTATCATAATTCACATTTTGTAAATTTCTTTATGCTTTGATGAAAAGTCGTTGATCATGTTATCCTCTTTACCTTTAACTTTAGAGAGTTGTTTTACTTTCCTGTACTTTTGTATATTAGTCTTAGTAATGATGTATAATATTTTAATTTAATGACTTTTCAAGAATTGTTGAGAAAAGTCCATTGATGATAACTGCATGTGCCAAACCACCTAAAAGTATATAAATAATGACATTTTGTATCTAAAATACACAATTTTAAAATACCACGTGGATGAACCAATTGTATTTCAATTGAGTTTTACATAATAATTTATTACAAACATACGTATAAAAGGTGGATTTGGGTCTTTATCAAATCAATTTACGGTTTTACATAATTAATAAATAATTTAATAAATATGTGTATAAACGGTGGATTTGGGACTTTATCAAATAAATTTAACAGCAAAGACTGATGGAGTTATAAAATAGAGTTAATTACACGATTGGTCCTTATGGTTTGCCCATATTACAATATTGGTCCCAACTTTTGAGAAATTACATATTTGGTCCCAACTGTTTATCAAACCGTAACACGATTGGTCCCTTGAGTGGATGATCGTTAGTTTTAGGCGTTAATTTTATTGAAATGACCCTAATGCCCCTTTATTATTATATTATAATTTTATTTGATTAATCACAACCATCACCAACCACTGCTGGCCACCATCCTTGACCACCATACCATCTGACCTCTAGTTTGTTGAATTAACAAAGTGGATTTTGTCTCTCACTTTCACAACTCTCGATTTACAGTGAATGCAAAGAACAGAAGTGTTTCACACAAAAGCTTGTGTATTTTCTGGATACTGAATAAACAAAGACTACAACGATAATAAGGAGAAAAATAAACTGACTTGCTAGCCTGTCATCCATTAACACATAGTGGAGATGCTACCCACTATCTTGAATAAACAATAAACTAACTACCCACTACTTAGAAACAAACAAAGCAGTAGTCTAATAACAAGCAGGAAATAAAATAATAAAACCACTAATAAACTTGAAACCATGCACACGTATGAAAGCCATGCACAGCTAGTCGATGTTGTACTTCATCACTCCCTCTCAACATTGACTTGAAATAATCCCATGCCTTCACTGAACTTGATCAACTTTGGACTTGCTAGACTCTTGGTAAGCACATCCGCAACTTGTTCCGTAGTATCGACTTGCTTCAGCTCAATCTCACCATTTAAGACCTTCTCTCGAATGTAATGGTAATGTATCTTTATATGTTTGGTACGAGCGTGAAACACCGGGTTCTCAGCAAGTTTAATTGCTGAACCGCTATCACAGAACAATCTCACCTTGTAGCCCACCACCTGGTTCAGATCCTTTAGAAGTTGAACAAGCCAAGTGCACTCTTGAGCAGCCATGGCAGCTGCTCGGTATTCCGCTTCCGTCGTTGACAACGAAACAGTAGGCTGCCTTTTGCTACACCAAGAGACTGGACCTGATCCGTACATGAAAACATATCCGGTGGTCGACCTTCTTGTATCTAGATCTCCCGCGTAATCAGCGTCACAGTAACCGGTGAGTTTAGGTTCATACTCCCTCTTGAAATGAACTCCTCGACCTACTGTTGCCTTCACAAATCTTAGAACTCTCTTTGCTGCAATAAGATGTGGCCTTCTCGGATCATTCATGAACCTGCTTAAAACTCCAACAGCAAAAGAAATATCGGGGCGAGTTAGAGTAAGATAAATGAGACTCCCGACAATTTTTCGATATTCTGTTGGATCTTCAATCTCTCTTCCTTCGGCTACTCGCAGCTTTGTGCTTGAATCCAATGGTGTGGCAGCAGGTTTACTTAGCAACATATTAAATCTTTGCAAAAGATCCACAGAATATTTCCTCTGATGCAACACAACTTCCTCATTCATGTACTGTAATTCAAGACCTAGGAAATGGACAAGTTTTCCTAAATCTTTCATCTTAAAACGAATACACAAGTTTTCTTTCAGCTGAGCTATCTCCTCTTCGACATCTCCAGTGATGATTAGATCATCTACATAGACTAGCACAACAACCACTTTGTCTTTAAGTTTCTTGACAAATAGACTTGCATCAGCACTTGTCAAACTAAATCCATTTTGTACAAGAAACTCACTGATTTTACCAAACCAGGCCCTTGGCGATTGTTTTAAACCATATATTGATTTCTTCAGTCGGCACACATAACTCGGATGTTCTCGACTTTCAAAGCCTAATGGTTGCTCCATGTGAATAACGTGATCAAGGTCCCCGTATAAGAAGGCATTGTTCACGTCCATTTGCCATAGCTTCCATCTTTTACTCGTTGCTATTGCCAAAAGTACCCGAATTGTAGTAAGTTTAGCCACAGGACTGAACGTGTCTTCATAATCTATCCCGTACTCTTGTGAGAAACCACGTGCTACTAGTCTTGCTTTGAACCTTTCTATTGACCCATCAGCTCGCTGCTTTAGTTTGTAAACCCACTTACACGACACCGGTTTCACATCAGTAGGTTTTGGAACTAATTCCCATGTTTCATTCTTTAGAAGAGCTGCCATTTCTTCTTCCATAGCTAAGACCCATTCTTCTTTCAAGCAGGCTTCTGCAAAAGAGCTTGGTTCGAGGCAGCTATCTTCTACCACTGCTAAATTAGCATACTTAGGATTTAGCCTCCTTACTCTTTGTGATCGTCTCACACTGGATTCAGCTTCATCATGGTCATTGTTTTGATTGTTGCCTACCTCGAACTCCATAATCTCCATGTTATCTTCAGTGAATCTGAGATTAACCTTTGCACTTTCAACTTTCTCCTTAAACTGATCAGAGTCCAACAGCAACGTATTGTCTCCTGACCACCAAGATGAATTTTCATCAAACACAACATTTCGAGACGTGTAAACTTTTCCTGTGTTTGGATCACAGCAGCGCCACCCTTTTCTTTCAGAATCATACCCAATGAATATGCAGCGAACAGCCTTCTTTTCCATTTTATGACGAAGGTGACCTGGTACAAACACGTAACAAACACAACCAAATACACGGAAATAGCTTACATTAGGTTTAACCTTCATTAGTTTCTCAAGTGGAGATATGTAGTTGAAGTTTTGTTGTGGAATTCGGTTGATTACAAAGGCAGCTGTTCTCATCGCTTCTGCCCAATACTTTCCAGGTATGTTTTTGCTATGTAGTATGCTTCTCGTGACCTCAGATATATGTCTGTTTTTGCGCTCTGAAACACCATTTTGTTGTGGCGTATTTGGGCACGTCAGTTGTCGTCTAATATGGTTTTGTTTCAGGAAAACAGCGAACTCATCTGCTAGATATTCCCCACCATTGTCTGAACGCAAGCAATGAATTGTAGATTTTGTTGCTTGTTCAGCCTCCAACTTGAACTCTTTAAACTTAGCAAACACTTCAGATTTTTCTTTCATGAAGTAAACCCACACATATCTTTAATAATCATCAATAAAGGTAACCATATACTTCATACCTTTGTTTGATGGTTGCTTAACTGGACCAAAGACATCAGAATGGACCAGCTCCAGTGGTTCACTCGCATGGAAACTCGACTCGGTGAACGGCAATTGACTTGCTTTGCCGTATTGACAGCCGGAACACACCAGGTCTTTGTTCACCTCCAACTTCGGTAGCCCATCTACAAAGTCCTTCTTCATCATTAGACCCAACTTGTCATAACCAACATGGCCTAATCGCTGATGCCACAAATCAGCATTTTGAGTTCCTTTAGCCTTATCAACATATGCTGTCTCGGCTGATAATACATACACAGCCTCATTCTTGTGGCCTTGAAGGATCGGTTTCGACGGTGTTTCGAAAGTTTTGTAGATCTTGACATCTTTGGGACCAAATACAACATAGTGATTTTCCGAGGTGATTTGCGGTACCGAAAACAGGTTCTTCTTCATCCCGGGAACATGGTAAACATTATGTAAAGTTAACCCGTGCTTGGAATCATCTGATGGGAAGTTCACATCACCCATATGAGCAATTGTGTGTTTTGAATTATCTGCAATAACCACAAACTTACTTCCTCCATATTTCACTGAATTACTCAAGCGTTCTTTATCACCAGTCATATGATTGGTGCATCCGGAATCCACGATCCATTCATCCAACTTGTTACACCGACCTTCAAGCGTTGCACTTAAAGCCATCACCTTGTTTGTTTCCTCGACTTGAGCAACTAATGCTTCAGCATCCCAACCTTCTTCAACTCTGACAGCAGCAACATTGCCTTCTTCAGCCGGTTTCGAGCGACAATTACGTGCTAGGTGCCCCCTTCGACCACAATTGTAACACTTGAGCGGAGGACGTCTTCCCGACTTCTGTTTTCTATCACCAGAGGACTCACCTTTATCAAGATCTCTTTTCTTATCTGACTGTTCCTGTGACTTAACCTTCTCATAATTACGACCGGATCCATGCTGATGATGATGTCGAGACTTACCTCTAGTCTTCTCAGCATATAATGCTTCTGCTTCGTTTTTAGACGAGCTACCAACTGTTAGATCACCCATTTGCTTGGCCAATGCCTCCTGACTAGCCAAGAGATTTTCAAACTCACCCAATGATGGTTGTGTAGGCCATCCCTGTACAGCAGCAACAAAACTTCGATATTCCGGTTTCAAACCGTGTATAATGATGCGCTTCAAACGGGCTTCACTAATCTTCGACTGTTGATCCAAATCACCGATCTCTCTACACAAGGTCTTCACCTTGTGAAAGTATTGTGAGATGGTTAGGTCCTTTTGAGTTATGGCCAGCAACTCGTTTTCTAATAGTTGTAGACGGGCATCATTCTTCTTCGACAAGACCTCGGCTAGGGTATCCCAAGCCGCCTTAGGGGTCGTTGCATCCTTGATGTATTCAAGGAATTCCTCTTCTACCGTCGTCTTCAGAACAAAGAGAGCTTTCCCGGCTTTTACTTTCCACTTCCGCACCACTCCTTCTTGGTTCTCTCTTTCAGGTTGAACCGTATCATTTCCTTGCACCACTTCCCATAGATCCTGTCCCTGCAAATATGAAGACAAGCAAGTAGACCAGACCTTGTAGTTCTGGGCATTAAGCTTCTTCACTCCACTAATTAATTGCAGATCAGTCATCTTCCTTGAGGGCTCTGATACCACTTGTTGAATTAACAAAGTGGATTTTGTCTCTCACTTTCACAACTCTCGATTTACAGTGAATGCAAAGAACAGAAGTGTTTCACACAAAAGCTTGTGTATTTTCTGGATACTGAATAAACAAAGACTACAACGATAATAAGGAGAAAAATAAACTGACTTGCTAGCCTGTCATCCATTAACACATAGTGGAGATGCTACCCACTATCTTGAATAAACAATAAACTAACTACCCACTACTTAGAAACAAACAAAGCAGTAGTCTAATAACAAGCAGGAAATAAAATAATAGAACCACTAATAAACTTGAAACCATGCACACGTATGAAAGCCATGCACAGCTAGTCGATGTTGTACTTCATCACTCTAGTTATCATCCTCTTCGTCACCTTAACCTTCGATTGTCCCACCCAACCGATCGCAAGTTCTCAATCCTTACCGTCTCTTGTCACTAGGGTGGTGGCGGTGAAAGGTGAGGTTCAGATGTGGAAGTGGTTCATCTTCTTTCGGTGTCCACCACCGTTTCCTTCACCATCGCCACCCATTCCTCTCGAATGGTGTAAGGGCATCCTCATATCCATCACAGAGTTCAAATCTAGAAAATGATGGCGGTGGCGGTCAACAGTGAGTTTCAGATCTGGAAGTGGGTTCATCCTCTTCCGGCGACCACCATCGTCACTTTCACCATGGCCACTCATTGCTCTCGAATGGTAACGTCAAATCCATCACCTCACAATCAATCACTGCTCTCGAATGGTGTTACGGAAACCTCACAATCAAGTGACCTCAAAAATCAATCACACAAATTAAGCACTCAAATCAAACAATTGATCGATCGTTGCTGGTGGAGATGCCGACAATGGTGGTGTAGTGGAGGTGGTAGTGGTTTCTTCTAAGATGATCGGCGTGGTGGCGGTGGTTGTCGTCAAGAAAATCTAAAAGGAGGAAATGATGATGGTGATCACGGTTTTGATGGTGATAATGGCGGTGGTGTTGTCAGCGTGGTGGTGATGGTCAGTGGGATTAGCCCTGCGGTTGCTTACTAGAAGTGGAAGAGGATGATGGGGAGGGGGAGAAGGATGGGGAGGGGGAGAAGGATGGTTCGGTGTTGATGATAACATGATGGTGGTGGTGGTGATGACACGGTGGTGGTGAGTCGGTGGTGGTGGACGGACTGTGATGGTGGTGATCAGTGATCACACAGTGGTGGTGGTGGTGGTAAGACACGGCGCTAGTGGTTGATATATATACACACACTAAAATTATATATATTAGTGTGTATATATAATTAATTATTTAGAAAGTGGGTCCCGTATTTATTATAGTATTTTGTTTTTTTAATTCAGGGGTATTTTGGTCTTTTCGCATCCATTTAACTGAGACACTTAAGAGAAGTTAGCGTCAGGGACCAATAATGTTACGGATTGATAAACAGTTGGGGCCAAACGTGTAATTTCTCAAAAGTTGGGACCAATATTGCAATATGGGCAAACCACAGGGACCAATCGTGTAATTAACTCTATAAAATATAAAAGGGTAAATGAGATGGTTCGTACATGTGTTTAGTTTTTTTATTAAAATTAAGTTTCACTGGTATTTTTGGTAACTTGAATAATCATATATACTTTTTTATTATTAAAACTAGCTTTATAAACCGCGCGTTGTGGCATAAGCAAAACTTGTTTTTCAATCATGCGTTGCGGCGGATGCAAAACTCGGTTTTCAATCCTGCATGTCATAACATGTAAATGTGGTTATTGGCTTTTAAATATTCCAAAATAATAAGTTTATACAATGACATTGTTTACTTTATAGACAAAGGAAACGAACTTGCAATTCTTGAGTAACAAAAACATTTCCAGGTTGCATCACCGAAAACCACTGATGCTGCATATTGAAAAACATAGTTTAGCATACATGTTAAATTAATACAATTTGCTTAATACAAATTGTAAATAATATTTGTGTTTTTGTGTCAAGTATAATAACATATCATTACACACTTACACTGTGTATATAACTTATAAATCAAAAATAGTACCTATGAGATTCATGAGTAATTCAAATGAACTGGATGTCCGGTATAATCGTGATCACCACAAACGCTATATAAAGAATATCATATGTTAAGATAATTATAATATGCAAACATATTAGATTAATACATGTTCATTAACACAAAGTGTACATAATATATTTGTATATTTGTGTCAAAAAAGTAATTAAGTAGTAACATATTGCTAAATTTTCGAATGTTTTAGTCAATGAATTAGATAATGAGTCTTACATTTATTAATTAAGTTTATTCTTAAGTTAATGACTTCATATGAACATTCAAATAAGGTTGTTACTTGATCTGATTAGGTAAAAGATTCATCTAGTCCATCATAAACAAAGTACATGCTTTGACATGTATGGAGCTTATAAATATAAAAGTGGTACATGGGTCCTTGGTAATGGAAGAAGAGAGTAACTTAGAGCAATATATGAAATACTTATATTTAAAACTTGCAAAATTGGACCAATATATGAAATACTTATACTTAACACTTGTATAATTATAGCGTACTTTAGTACACTAAAATAGTTACTGTATATTAGTCGAAAAAATGATTCTTAAAACATTATTATAAGCAAAAAAGTATAAACAAAATGGTAGGTTAATTCATGGATTCTAAATAGATTCCTCCATGTTTAAGATTTCTATAATGAAAATGATCATGGGGTTGAGCTAGAAGACTGATTATTCGATTAAACTTTCTGACAATATTGTTTGTTGATTCAACATTCTGTATGTTAAAGAACCTAATTTTTAAAACAACCTTAATTCAAATTTAGGAGACAAACCATCAAAACCCAAGAAATTAGGATATGAAAGTCAAACAAAAGGGTTGCTCATTAAGTACATAAAGATTATTTTAAGGGTGTAATTTATAAGAAAAAATAAAATAAAGAAAGGGATGAAAAACAACTTACTCAGAGAAAGATGAAGAAATATGCTCCATCTATCTGTCAAAGAAATATGCTCCATCTACGTTTTCTCTCTCAAAGAAATCTGTCTTTTAATACGAAGACACGTGGCACACATGAAGTAAAAAGGGTGGTCGTGTAAGGAGAGGAATACGTTTGATGATAGCTAGCTAAGCATCTTACGTGGACGAGTAAAAGTAATGTACTGTTCATGACTAGTGGGCTGTATGACAATATCTAAATGATTAAGTTATGAACCAATAAAAGGTCTGAATCATTAAATGTTAAACCATTAAAAGGTCTGAACCATTAAGAGCTAGTATATCGCTTAACAATTCAAAAGCAAATATCTGACCAATTCAGATAAGAGTTCTTAACCATTCAGCATTAGTATAATGCTTAACCATTCAGAGGCAAATGTCTGAACCATTCAGACATTTGCTCGTGAAACAAATATTCTGAATCATTAAGCGTTGAATCATTCAGACATCTGAACCATTAAGAGGCTGATTAATAGGCTGCCAAACAGCCCCTAACTTTTAATTGTTATAATAGTAATTAGAAATTGAGACCAGCCCGTTGCCGCGGGTCTCTTTTTGATTTCGATTTTACGAAATTGTGATTCGCGCATTGCTACGAGTAAAAAAATACTATGTTAAATGCTAAAATAGAACGGTGTTGGGTGCTCTCAAGTATCAACCAAAAGGGTGTAAACCAACTCATTCAAACTCACGTTTATATGTTAAATATTGAGACAATTAAATTGTATAAAGTTTAATCAATTCTATTTTTTTAAACTTTTGAAGTGGTTTTAAAAAATTTACTTGGTATCTCTTTAAATTTTATAAAGTTTAATCAAATTCTATTTTTTTTGAACTTTTGAAGTGGTTTTAAAACAAAGTTACCCCTTAGATAAATAATAAAAGAATTAAAACAATATAAAGAGGGAAAAAAAATTCAATTATAAAGAAAAGCAAAAAATATCACTGGAGAGATAGAGAGTACTCTTTGAAACAAAATAATATGAAAAATAATTATTTTTTTGTGCCAGTAAATAATCAAAAAATTTAAATAAAGTTAAGAAAATAATGTCAAAATACAAGGAAAAAGACAAATTATATTATTGAAAACATCTACAAGATTTGAACTTAGGCAAACCTATGATAACTTTTTAACTATTGTGTCAATTCTTTTGATAATATAAAATAAAAATTGAAAGGAAACAAAAAAAAATACAAAATTTTTGGCTGATGGATTCGATCTTGAGAAGCGCGCATGTAAAGATGGTGCCTAAACCACTGAACCATAGTCAACAATTTGTTTGGATATGTAAACTACAAATTTAAACATAAGCAAGATTTAGTATTATAAAAAATAACAAACACTATATATATACATAAACAGTTAAAATAACTTTATTCTCTATAGTATTTATATCTTTTTAAGAAGGAAAAAACAAAGTTTTCTTAAAAAGTCGTCATGCATTGTGTGACACACAAGCACTCGTCTCACATAATTATATTATAACATATTACACGTTATGTATATGTCTAAAATGCATTTAAACCGTGTGATTGTGTAAATGCGTCACGCATATAATAAGTTATGTTTTACACATTCGCATGGTCTTGTTATCCTATGAGATAGATGTAAGTGTTTCGGACTAAACTCACATATGCCTGGCAAAATGGATAGGTTGGGCTCGCGGGATGCCGCGTCAAAACGAGTTCGGGTCAATATGGGTTTGGGTTAGGATGTCCAATTTAAAAACCGGGTTAGGATGGGTACGGGTCATAGCGTGTTCAGGTCATAATGAGTTTGGGTCAGAATGATCCGATTTAAAAAATTGCAAAAATTCTCCTTGCAAAGTCCCATTTCCAACAGAAAATCACAAAAGATTGTATAAATATAATCTGCTATCAAAATAAAATTTCATTTAGCTTCAATATATTATATAGATAGTGCTTTCATTTACGTCGAAATTGCAAGAATCAATATGCAAAATAGCATACCCATGATTAGAGAAAAAATTCATGAAAAAGGATTGTTGCTTCAAGTCTTCAACCAAGGTGTTCCAACATACTATGCTTTCAAACGCGAATCAAGAAAAAGAAATTTGATGATGATGATTGTTCGGGTTTTGCAAAGAAAGAACGAATCTTGTTAATTTTAGCAAGATGTTAGATGATTATTTAAGCAATGGTAAAATCTTCAATGAATCAATGGAGAAGATGTTAAAATAAGGCTTTTGGTGACGACGATGAAAAAATCTGGATTGTGATGGCAAAGTAGATGCTTGAATCGGTCTAACAATTCCCGAATGTGATTCTTTGGATGGCGATAAAGGAGTGGCAGAGCTGTTTGTGGCAATTGGTGCTGAGTTGTCAATAATATGAAGTCGTGGAGATAAATACATGACCCACCCATCCTACCCATTTTCATCTTTTCTCTCCACTCATCTTGACTCATGTTGTAGTTTCTTTAATTTCAAAAACGCTCAGCTAGACCATTTGAAAAAAATGTATAGCACAAACCAACCCAGAGCTTTACATTAAATACCCATTTAAACCCAATTTTAACTAGATGGATTAAAATTGTCAGGTTTATACCTAAATGAAATATAGAACTCTTATGCATTAGACTTTCTCATGTACATGTGATAAATTGACTTTGTATGTTAACCAAAAAATTGTAAGGAGAAAAGAAATACTTATTAAACGAGATACTTAGACTTTTCAACAAATATATAGCTCGTAATACCTTGATGAAACTTTGATTGTTTCATAATTCTGTTAGTTTTGTTCATGTGATTCATTGTTTTTGATGTGCTGACTTGTTAGTATTTGAGAGTCATATTGTTATTGTAGTTTGTATTCAAAAAGATCGAATGTTGCATATTCATACATTATTGTTGCTTCTTAAAGGGTTCTTTCAATATATTTTAGTTTTCTTGACGATGTTTCATGAATCGTTGAGTTGAAATAAATTAACCAAACTTTTTTCTCTCAACAAGTATCAGACTGAAGAGGAGAGTTTTGTGATTGTTAGACAATTAGCATCGAAAGGAATGAGGGTTATAGATGGAAGGGTTTTGATACAATGGTAATTTTCTTTTTTACTCTTTTAACATTTTTGTTCCCTTGTCAAATTCACACATTAATTTTTCATAAAATTAATTCCATTTATTTTCACTACTCAAAAACATTTCACATTCTTTTAGAAGATAAACATTAATTTCAAAACCAATAATATATTTTAAAGTTGAAAGAGCCATATAATACCTTATACATAATGCCTCGAAATTGATATACAAAATAATCAACCGTGATATTTTTTATCTCCGATTAATTTAAATGCTTTTTATCTGACATACCAATGACCAACCTGTCATATACAAGTGTATTATGTAATTTTTAATATATTAATGGTTTTGAAATGAAAGATTAACTTTTATAAAAGAAAAAATCTATTCACATAAGTTTCTTATCCTTAACTTTAGGCAAATTGAATTTTAATAATTCAAACTATTACATATTGGCCGATAATAATCCATACTATCAATTTGGCCGGTAACACTCCCAACTTTCACTTTATTACCAACAACAGTCCCACTGACATAATTTTTAATTTTTTATGTTTGATTTGCACTCGATTCGGTTCGCAACAATAATTATTAACGAAATGAAAAAACAAACAAGCTAAATTGAGACTAAAATATATACAAATTGAGTGTAAAAAATTTAAAAATTATGTCACTGGGACTGTTGTTGGTTATAAAAGTGAAAGTTGGGAGTGTTACCGGCCAAATTAATAGTATGGATTATTATCGGCCAATAGTTGATAGTTTGGATTATTAAAATCCAATTTGCCTTAACTTTATAATTACGTTAACTTTCATTACATTTTATATTCATTTTCATTTAAATAATATTTTTGTGTGCTTCGTTATTATATTTTCTTTCTACTTCACTCAAAATCACTCTAAAAGAATATTAAAAAATTAATAGAAATAAACAATATCTTACCAAATATGCAAATAAACATTAACATTTATTATCTTCTATTCCACTATAACTATTTGATATTAACGAACACGCAAATAGATTTTTTGAAATTTTTTTGTATGGTAAATTAATCATGCTCATACTCTAACATTACACATCAATACACATTACAATTTCCAATTATTACACCTTGAATCTCTCCTTAACTATGCACCTAAAACCTCAAGCCGTCACTAGGCCACCAACCCCAAAGGTGAACAGAAATATAAGAGTAAAAGGCATGCGACAATATTATATTTTTTATCATTAAAATTTTCTCGCCCTTCTCTTATATTAATTAATTACCTTAAATGATAATATTATTTAAACTTTTTTAGATTAAAAATATTTTTAACAAATTGAAAATTAGATCACATAACTAATATTATTTATAAACCAACAAATTTTTATAAAATAATAAATTTTTTAAAACATCACATTAAAAAAATACGAAATAATTTAAAATTAGTATTTTTAGAAAGTAATTTTTTATATAGCAAAAAAGTAAAAAACGAGAGCTATAATAAGAAAATTTTTAAAATGATGTTTTTTTTAATATGGTTTGTTTTGATACAAAATATTTATTTTCTTTTCTGAAAAAAAAAGTTTAAAAATATAAAAGTTGATAGTGTTATTTTATTAATTTTAGTTTTTACTCATACGTAATTTCAATCATATTTTTTATATCTTATTTTAAAATATCATTTTATAATTAACTAGTATTAAGCCCCTCGCGTTGCGACGGGGGGCGTAAAACCATGCTAAATAACACCAATGTCACACCAACGTCGACGACCACGAACACCGAAAAGCTCGTATTAAAAAAGAATTAAAAAATAAAAAAAAACGAATGAAAAATAGACATAAAAACGTTAAACCACACACGTGAAATGTAAAACTTAAAAAACAATAACTAAGTCGATCATTGACCGACACATTGCGACGGGTCTGTTAAACGGAAAAAAAGGCGTAACAACGTTGACGACACGAGTACGTTATGAAGTGTAACTGTCAAAATTTAGACCAAGAAGTAAAACGAAAATTTTTGTAAAAGATGAAAAGTATAGGCGAATAAAATTGAAAGTGAAAAGGTATAGGTGTTAAATTGTAAAAGATGTAAAAGTTTTGGGTTTGAAATAAAAAAGTTTTAAAAAATTACATGATTGTACCATATGCATAAAAATATGTACATAAATGTTGGTAATCTACCTATTCTAATAAAAGGGTAACTATGGATGCAAATGACAACACCATATTTATTATTTATAAAATTTTCTTGCTTCTCTCTATTATTAAATAACTACATTAATTACTAACTATATTATTTAATTCTCTTTTTGATTAAAAATTATTTTTAAAAATCTAAGAAATAGATATCTTTTTAATGTTTATTTCTAGATTACCAAATTTTTATAAAAACAAATTCCTTAAACATCATACTTTTTTTTAAATACAAAATATTTTAAAAATGACATATTTTAACATGTTTTGTTTTGAAAGGAAATGTTTAATTTATTTTTTGGAAGAAAACAAAAAACTTTTAGCTTTTTTTAAAAGTTGATATCATTTATTTATTACTTATAGTTTTTAGTAATATATAATTTAAATTATATATTATTTTATAATTAATAAAATTTTATTTATTTTTTAATATCTTATTTATTCAACCCGTGTAATACACGGGTTCACTAAAGCTAGTTAGAATATATATATAATTATGTTTTTATTGTTTTTAATATTTTACTAGTAACGTGCTCGTGCGATGCGACGGGTGCGACACTTTTCATTATAATAGTCGTCTCTTGTTAGTTTAATATTTAAAAAATTAAATTTCTTCTTTTAAGCATATTGTAACAAACATGAAAAAAATTATACATAATTAGAGATACAAGGGTGTAGGTGTAAATAGTTTTAAATTCTATCTTTTTAGGAGTGTTTGAATGACATAAATACCCTTATGAAATTGATTTTTTGAGTTGTATATTGTGTTTAAAATGTTTAAATCTTTTAAATTATGACGGAAATACTCGTTCGTGCATTATAATATAGTATAGATTCATTAGATCTCTTTTAAAATATCATTTTTATTATGTTTAAGCTACTACATACATAAGAGGCAACCTGACTCACCTCCAAGCTGTAGTCATGAACCAGGGGAACGGTTGAGCACAAGAGGAACTGTTGAGCACAAGAGGCGACGATTCCGATTTAAGAAGGCGGAAATGGAAGCTACAGATCACTTAAACAAGTTCAAAGTGGGCTCCGTTCCGACAGTCTTCTACATACCGGACTTCATCTCCTCTTCCGACCAAACCCTACTCCTAAATCATGTATGCAAACTACCTATTCATCTTGTTGTTGTTCTTCTTCTTCAGTAGGATTCGATTCATCAACGCTCGTGCTGTTGCTTGATGTTCTTTCTCTGATTGAAACGACTGTTTTTGCAGATTTACGCTGCCCCCGTTTCGAAATGGAAGGTTTTAAAAAACAGGAGATTGCAAAATTGGGGTAAATGCTACTTCTGTTTATCTTTTAAATTTTTGATTTTTATGTGGATCTTGTATTGAGTATGACAGAATTTCGTCGCAGGAGGGATTGTACATGAAAAGGGTCTTTTGCCTCAAGATTGTAAGCACTAATTCTTCCCATATGCTGAAATTATGTATTTGTATATATGTTTGTGCAATGACGTTGAATTTGTTCACAACTAGCAAGATTCAGCTTCCCAAACCAAATGCAAAGTTTGGCTGGGCTGTAGTTAAAAGATACTTTGACAGTTATTCAAATGTGTATAATGTGTTTCAATAAAGTCAATGGAATTCTTCTGTTGTAACAATTAGTAAAGGACAGCTTAGTGTTTATCTGATGAAATCTTGATAAAATAGAACTGCTTCATTTGTTTTGGTATGAGAAATTTGTTTTGTTATTGAAGCGTATCTGAGGTGTTCGGTAAAAATCAAATGCTTTATTGCATGATATATGCAGCGAAAAGTTGTGAATTTTGTGGGATGAATTGAGTATATTAAAATTATGAGCAGTCAAACGATTAACTTTATGAATGTTGAATCCAAAATATGCGGTGATTGGTTGGAAATTTCAAATGCATTTTTGTAAGTGCAAGAGGTAGACGTTTGATGCTATCAGCTTATTACTTCTGTTAATCATTGAGAATTTGTGTCAGTAGTAATATTTTGATTTTGGAAATTGTAGATATACATATGTATTCTGATGTTAAATCAAGACGGATCCTTTTCTTATTCTCTTTCTTTGTGTATGTGTAGTACCACCTTGGCTGACTAACACTACGGAAAGAATTAGCGACGAATCATCTCTGTTTCCTTCTGCAATCAATCATGTCCTCATCAATGAGTACCTTCCTAACCAAGGAATAATGGTTTTTAACTCTCTATCAAACTCCTCATTCTTCAAACTTCTTTTCTTTATCCTTTATTTTAAATCTTCATTGTTGTTATTATGTCATAGATCATCATATATTAACCCCGCATGTTAATATCTATAGCTGATGTTGAAATGTCAAAGGAAAGCACCTAATCTGTCTTTGTAACTTGTGTTTTTGAGGCAAAAATGATAGAGGTGGCAAACGGGTGGGCTAGACGAGTTGTGTTTTGATATGGATTGATGGAAACAATATCAAAGGGGCTCTACTGGTGATCATTAACATAAGGGGCTGAAAGTAATTTTTTTTGGGTCAAAGTAAATTACTAGAGAGTTACTAGTGTCCCCTTAGATGGTTGGTATATTTTTAATTGATTTCCTTCTATTAGTCTTTTCTTGTTGACCAAGTTCGAGAATACTTATACACAGGCTAGTGAGGGTTGGGATTTAGCGTAGGAGAGTATAATTGAGCCTTTTGACTTTGGAAGACCCGTACGCCTTGAATAGCAGGCCTGGGAGACTCCGAGACATTTTTTTCCCAAAAGCATGTTGGCTTTTGTAATCATTAGTATTTCATTTATTATTAGTAACAACATCCGTTTCGTAAATTGGTATCAAGCGGTGGTCCGTTTTTGGATGGAAAAAATTGAATTCATTGCTCACAACCGAGCATTGTTCCAGCAGAAGTACTAATCATCCCTAGAAAAAATTATTGAAGTTATTTTTTATCCTTAAGTAATATTTTAAGATAATGAAGGTCAAGTGATGGATAATTCTTCTGTCATTTCTTGAGAGTTGTTTACAATGTTAGTAACCTGTACAGTAACTTGTTGCATGTAAGTTCAGGTAGTTATATATTTTTTTTGTCGGTCACAAAGAAAAATCTACTTGTAATAGACTTTGTTTCTTAATTCTTTCTTTCTTCAAATCCGTTTGTAAACTTCTGATTGAGCAACCTTGATCTTCTTAAAAAACGAGAATGCTTCGACTATCTTCATTACTTAAAATCTTTAATGTCGACTTCTGTAATTGTTACTATTCCATTTTGTTTTAATAAAAATACACGCTTGGCTCGTATCAGGTTATAGGTCAAACGGATCCACCTCTACAGAATTACATCATTTCACCTTTATTAACTAGTTATTTTGTTGAAATGTAGCCTCACCAAGATGGCCCTGCTTACTTTCCCGTGGTGGCTATTCTCTCTGTAGGGTCTCCTGTTGTTATGGACTTCACACCCCATTTAAGTTTATTGGGTGATACAAGCAATCTTGAAGATAAAGACTCAAAGGGAGCTAATTATGGGAATTTACCAAACTACCCTCCTTTTTCTGTTGCACTCATGCCGGGCAGTTTATTGATATTTAAAGACACAGCATACTCAGGTGGGTCTAATACTCTAATAGAAACACCATTGTGTATTCAATAAAATGGGTAGGGCAGGTGGTTGGGTTAGGTAACGGGTCATTACGGGATTCTGTCCAAACAACTGTAGGCCTGTAAATGAACCGAACGAACATGAACATCAGCATGTTCGTGTTCGTTCATTTAACTTTTACCGAACATGAACACGAACACGAACACATTATCGAACACGATTTTGTGTTCATGTTCGTTTATTAAGAAAATAAAAATGTTCGTGTTCGTTCATGTTTGTTCGTTAAGAAGCTAAATGAACACTTCACGAACATAAACGAACACAAATGAACGATAATAAACAAACATAAATGAACCATAATAAACAAACAAAACCGAACACAAAAAAAAAAAATCTTAAATTATCATTTTGGATTTTTTGGTTTATTAATGGAAATTGAAACTCACTAAACTTATGAGTTTCTAGTATAACTTTATACACTTATGTTTCAAATGTTAACACATAATACCATTTTATTAATATATTGATATATATAAATAAACGAACATAAATGAACAAACATAAACGAACATTAATAAACGGACATATATGAACGAACTTAAACGAACGTTCATGAACGCAAACAAACGAACAAAGCATGTGTTCATGTTTGTTCGTTTAATTAAACGAACACAATTTTTTTGTTCATGTTTGTTCATTTCCTAAATAAACGAACATAAACGAACTTCCCACCGAACAGTTCATGAACAGTTCATGAACGTTTGGTTCATTTACAGGCCTACAAACAAGTAATTTTTTATTACAGGTGAAAATTACCACCCTATGTTTTTATCTATTTGGAAAAAAAATAAATAATACATTACATATGCTTAAAGATGATATTTATAAAAAAAACAATGTAGGTCATTGTAAGTATTTTAATACACATTAAGTGAGTCTAGATTCATTTCACCTTTAGCTACTGTTTCTATATCTTACATGTTTGACCCATTATCAAATGAATGCATCTTAAGTTGACTTGTATATGTATATATGGATTGAAACTGCTATCTCTAGCTTTGTGCTTGATTGCTACGGAATCTCATTGCTTTTTTTCTCTTCAATTTGCCTTGTTTCTAGCAGATTATTTGCATGGTATAAAAGATTGTGAAATTCAGCAATACGACTCGGTAAGATAATTGAAGAATCATCATAGTTTTGGGTAAATCGATTACAACACAAATTTTTTCTTATATATCTTTTATTTTGTTTTTATACGTTTTGATTTTCAGGCGGTCAATGCCACTGAGGTTTTAGGGCACCAAAGTCTCGTTGAAACATGCGATGACGATTCAAAGGCCATTCGTAGATCTACCACTAGGGTGTCTTTGACATGTCGAGTAGTATCCAAAGTTCACAGGAATCTGTTCAGGTTTTGAAAGTGTTTTAAGTATTTAATTTTGGGGATTTTGATCATGATTCCAGGATAAAAGGGCTGATTATGTAGGGAAATTGGTTTTTTAGTTGACATGTAATGTACAATGAGTTCAATATATAATATTTGGTCATTGTTGCCACAATCTCCAATCTGGTCAGTTTTCATTTTTTCTCCTTATGAGTTTTGTGCGAGTTAAACCATTGTTGCTGCGTTGGTTGTCTGGATCGGATCTTGAAGTCGCGATTTCACAAACTTGAGATGGACTTCAAGTTGTGACATGAAAGAAACTTGTTCCAGAGGCCGTAACCTTAGGATCACCTTTCAACGGTCAGGTCACTATTGTGTAAGCAAAATATGTATTAGAGAGAATAGATAGGACATAGAGTGAGGGGAGAGTCAAGGAGTAGCAGAGTTTGGATAGATGCTCTCTCCTTGTAGGAGAGCATGAGGGTCAGTGGGTCGGCGGGTCAATTTATGCAAATATGAAGTGGACTATTAAGAGATGTGACTAAATAATATGTAGTCTTTCAATGGCTTTAACATATTTTGTAAGACTTAATCATTAAGAAACTTCATTGTCTTTTAAGTGAAGCAAACACATTCTACCTTCGACCGATTCAGATGGTAGTCTTTTAATGAAATCATTAAGAAGGTACCATTCACCCTTTTAGACTCGCAACCAAAGTAAAATTTTATATCTATATATTTGTTTTGTATTTTTGTTTGGTTAGAAGGAATGAAATAGTAAGGGGATGGAATAAATTCTCGCATATTGTTATCATGATTAATTAGCATTAGAAATGTAGAGGGTTATTCAGTATCTTGCTATGAGCGATGCTTGTTTTTCTTTTCCAATTAATATCCCTGTACTCCCACTCTTTCAACTCCTCCCTTCTCTCCCTCTTTCTCAACATTCTCTTTGTGAAACAAAACATACATCAAGCCTCCATGACCTCGTCCCCTACCACCCATTGCTATCGTTGGCGAGACACCCATTGATGCCACCCCACCTCAAAGGGTTAACCTGTCGAATTAATATAGTTAGCTAATTACGTGTATAAGTAACGTAATAAATTAATAGCTAGTATTTCATATTGATGGAATAATATATGAAAACATTTGAGAAGCTTATTGTGATTCCATCTCTCTAAAATTGAAATAACTAGAACTAAAACGATTTCTACGTGCAATCAATACTCTTATTTCGTAGTTATTTTGAGAATTCGTATCTCTTATTCCGTAGTTATTTTAAAATTTTGTATGCTAGATAGCGAGTAATGAGTGAAGTTATACGGTTATAAGCTATAGGAAATAGTATAATATAACAATTAGCTTATTTTATTAATAATTCATTATGGGTTAATATCATATAACACCCATATGATTTATTAATTTTTACGAGAAAAGTTGGCATATTTCTCAAACGGTAACAAATTCATGAAAAACACAATAAAGTAATTATTATTATTTATTAAAGTTCTTAAACTTGCCTAAAATACAAGATTGGTCTTAAATTTACTTGTGCTTGTATGGCATTTCGATTTTGGTTCATGTTTGCATTGACCGAGTGTATTTAGGTCGCTTGGTTTGATATTTGTTGTACGGAGATAAGACTGAACGAAAAGCATACGTATCTTTAAACGCCTAAGGGTGGGATGGTTGTTTCAAATCAGGTGACACGAATACAACACTTAAGAGTGATAAAAACTTGAAATAAAAACTCTTGGAAACTGAATTAAATAAGAAAACATGCACCAATTTGTAGTTGTTTTCTTGTGTATATAATTCATTTCATCCTTGTTGAACGTCTTCAAAATCATGTTAGGTTAATGTGACATATGAACTACTCATTTTCAACCTCCAACGAGTTAATTTTACAGGTGAAATAACAATTACTGCTAATCCAACAATAGTTGAGATATTAAATTGTTAAGTTTAACAATGATACAAGACTAAAGACGTCATATGTAAAACAAACCCGGGCGTTTTTATGGCCTGTCAGATTCTAAGGCTATGTGTGTTGACATAAAATTTTATAGTTTATATTTATAATAAACCTTAAATGAACTGTTATAAAATATTTGAGTAGATTTATGGTTATGTTTCTTTTAAACTTTACATACGAGTTGAGATCAAAGACCGTTTTTATCGATACATAAAATTCGTGTAAAAAAACTGATATAAACAAAGCCATATTGATATTTATATGATCTTTTTACTTCCCACATGATAAAGTTTTAATGCTAATGTTTGACCGAGACATTACTAGAATTAGTTACCTAACCAATACTTTTGAACTAGGCTCAATTCAATTTGATTACATCTTTTAAAACATTATCATCATGGTTGATAGATTTTAGTCTGATCTTTCAAAATGTTTAGGTCTCACGTTCAAATCCGATTTAAGAAGATTTTACTTATAGTAACGAGTTTTATTTTTAAGGATGTTATTAAGAGAGTCAGATCCGTAACATAAAAATCAATCGGTATAAATAGTTCAAATAACAATTTATTATGGGCATGTTTGGGATTGCTTATTTTGATTGAAAATGATTTTTGACAAAAACGACTTATTAACTTACGATTTTTCAAAAGGAGTTTTTAAAAAATTGTTTGAATTAACTTATAAACTAAAACGTTATAAAATGAACAAAAAAGACATTTTTTAAAAATGATGATAGTTAATAGAAGGTAATAAAAAAGTATAATAAAAGATTAGATCAAAAATAATTTTTAAAAGTTAATAAGTAATCATCCATTGATTTTTTAAAACCTTATTTTTATTTTATATAAAAAATTAATATCAAAAGTTAATAAGTTAAAAGTAATAAGAAAATAAACAATCACAAAAATGCATTATGTTTTTTCTCAAGAAACGCATCTGTCCGGCAACGTTTGCTTTGTAACAAAAACGTTCAGGCGGTGCTTCTTCCCCACGCACACTTCTCACAGTCGCCGGAGCTTTCGAGCATTTGATCCTTCAAGCTACTACATACATCATCAATGGCGGAAACCGAAACTCCCGATGACAGTACAAAAGTCGTCAAAGTGACGGAGGAAATCGACGGCGACCAAATTCCGTCCAGAAACTACCGTTTTAGCATCATCGGCGAACCTGTTCCGATCAAATCCGACGCCGATTTTACATTCGATTTGAACAGCCTTCCGTCACGTCCGTTAGCAGTCTCAGAACGCTTTGGAGTCGTTTTTGTTGCTCATTCGTCTGGTTAGGGTTCCTTATTTACATTTTTGTTACGTTTAGGGCTGTTAGTTTTGTTTATTGACTACTTTTGCTGCTATGTGAAGACGTTACTGTGATGGTAGTTTCGTTGTCACTCTCACTTTCACGATTGAATTGTTAGGGTTTGGGGATGGTGTTTCACTGTGTTTACTGTAATATGAGGTGGTGTCGCCTTGCTGTTTTACTGATTGTTTGGAGTTGTTTGAGGTCAGTAGATTCACTTTTTTCTATTTCAGGATGAATGGAGTCTGAAAATTTTCAGCAGATTTTGATGTACGGGTGATCTTATAGCATAAACTAGATATTGAAAAACATTGATGTTGAATTTGTTCCAAAAATCTATATGCATTCTACTTTTAAATAGAGAAGGAACATGTGTGAAAGACTGTTGATGATTTCCATAATATTTCTTCACTTGGTTGCTGGTAGGGTTTTCTGTTGCAAGGATGAAAGATGTTATGGATGCGGCAGAAGAGTTGAAAAACGGAGCTCAGGGTTCTTGTATGCAGGAGCTGAGTGTTGTGGATGTTTCTCTTGGAAAAGTTTCTATATTGGCATTATCTGCAGACTCTTCCATGCTTGCTGCGTCTGTTGGGTTAAATCTTTACTTTTTCTCAGTTGATGGTCTTCTTAATAAGGTTTGTGTTTCTTTTGTTACTCATTAACTACTAGTATTTGTGAAAGTATCAATATCGAAGGGTAAAAATACAAAACATTAGGGGGCGTCTGGCAATCTCTAAGGGGCGGTAGGAGGAGATTATAAGTCTAGGGACTATAAGTGTCAATAGTAGTAGTTTATAGTAATTAGCGAGGTCTAATTAATTAAGTCTTTATCCGTTTCCTAGTTTTTTAGTTTTTGAATTGTAATTAGATTACGTTATCTCTCTCTATTTAAGTACTTGTAATCTTCAGTTTTTATTTGAATAAAAAGAGTTGATCATAGAGTTTTTGATCAAATAGTCCAGTTCTTCCTGTTTGTTTGATATTCCAGCGCAACTGTATAATCTTGCACTTATGCTTCGGTTTATCAAAGTAACTTCTTTGATTGCTCACTTCTTGAAGTTGGATTATTGTTTCTTCTTTGACATTAAAATGCATACACTAGACTAAATGCTGAAATGTGAACCAAGAATTAATTTGGCTATTTCTCTAATTTCTAGGATCATGAACCATCTCACTCCAAATCACTCAATGGCTCAAGTTACATTAAGGACATGCAGTGGAGTCCACACTTGGATGACCACTATGTTGTTCTTACACGTGATGGTAATTTATACAGTGGGGCTGGCCAAGGCAATCTTAATCATGTCATGGACAATGTTGATGCTGGTAAATTATAAATTCTTGGATGTGCAGAAATGGAAAGGAGAATTTCTTCTACTATTTTAAACTTTGTTTTTGCTTCTTCTAGTTAATTGGAGCATGAATGGCAAATTTATTGCTGTGGCAAAACATGATTTTTTAAGCATTTTATCATCAAAATTTGAAGAGAAGTTGCGGATAAAGCTACTGTTCGATTCATTAGTTGATGATGATCAGAATTGTATTGTAAAAGGTATATTACTTTCCCATCTTGAATTGCGTTTTGGTCCCAAATTCCGATGCACGATGCGCATGCATCACGTATGCAATGCGTTATTTACTAAAAAAATACTAAAATTAATTAAGCTAAACATTTTTATGTATTATTAATACTTCAACATAAAATCTACTTATTATAACACTTATAAACATAATATAACATTAAAACACAAACTCAAGAGTCAAGACTATTACACGTTGCACAATCTGTTGAAACAACAGTCAAACACATGTAAATATATAGCATGATTGCATGAACATAAATATGAAACAAAACACCCTAATGTTGAGAGGTTAGACCCATACTAAAAAAGATGCGACCCAGGTCTAAAATTGAAGAAAAAACATAGCAGCGTATAATGCACGCATCAAGGCGCATCTTGTGCATTGGCGGCTCAGGGGCGCATCATGGAAATGCAACGCATTTGATGTTGCGATGCGCTTGTAGCAGCGCATCAAGCGCGTTATGTGCGCATAATGCGCGCATTTTATAACCAAGCATAGGGGTTCCATATATGGGGTTGGATATTACTAATAAGTACATCCAAGACTATGGTATTTCAAAATATACATAATTAATCTATATTTGACCATCTTTGAAGTAGTTATCGTTTCCATGTACAACTGTTGCAAGTGCTATCAATGTTGAGTAGATATCTCATATGTGGATCCTCTCGCAATATCTAGGGAGGATGGCCTCCGCTTGATTGCAGATTTAAGAATTAGTATATTAAGTTTTGTTCTTTTAAATGATACTGAATGTTTGGGAAATATATTTTTAACTTGCGCATCTAAATTGTATAAATGAACTATGGTATACAACTTCAGACACATGAACATCTGCAATATTTGCTGAAGTTAAGAGTTGAAGAAATGGGTAGGTTGGTTAATGGGTAAAAAGGATCTTTTGGTATGGTTCAAAATTGGTAGAGTTGGGTTTACCTGGAATGCTCTTTTTCCCCTTTTTTTCTAAAACAAAGGAGCATGCCAAATATGATCACAAAGTAATAATCTAATTTTGAATAAAACAACGTAGGAGATTTTGGGCGACTTTCGACCCAGTGAACCACTTGAGCGGTTTCCTTTTAGCTAAATTTTCAATTTACCAATTTGACTTGTTAAAGATAAACATAACCTGATTAACCCATTACCCATTTATAAGCAACTTTAGTTAAAAAATTTCCTCATCAAACTAAATGAACGTGTTTCACAGCATGTTAATGTGTATAGCATGCAGTAATGCACCGGTAGTATTCTGTTATTTTTTTCTTCTTCTTTTTTTAAAATTTGTTTAAATGATTAGTGAGTTTAGGTGGAACCTGAAGTGTCTTTGTTCTGTCTATACAGTGGATACTGTAAGGTGGGTCCGCCCAGAATGCATCATGTTAGGATGCTATTGTCTGAATTCGGATGGGAAGGAGGAGAATAACCTAATTCAACTCATTAGTGTCAAGGATGGCAAAATCACAAATGTAAGTAAGCACATATTGGATAGGATATAGACTAGTGTCTTCACCCTTTTTTCTCTCGCATATTTCTTTAATTAGAGTTAATGTTTTCTTCTGATCCTTAAATTTTCCTGTGAGTTTATCAATTTGCGTTTGTGTTGTTTGAACTTTAAACAAATATGTTGTCTTACAGCCCTCTTCTAGTCCAGTGGCATTGACTTTTCATGATGCGTTCCTTGCTATTAATGAAGACAACATTCCGTCGGGAAGTGGACCCTACACGTGCATTAGTTACTTGGATGAATTGTATGTTATTTATCCCTTTAGCATATATGATGTTTTTCTTGAAAATAATGTTAGCGTAGTTTTCAGCATACCAGATGTTTTAGAAATCTTTTCTCAGATGGGTATCAGTTAGAGGTGTCTAAAGTGCAAAATGGGCGGGTTATTAACAACAATAAAATGATCTAACAGGTTTTATGCATTAATAATGCTCTTTGGGCGACCCTTGACTCGGTTGACCCACTTTACTGTTTTATTATTTTTAATTTGTTGTTTTGGCCTGTTAGAAATAAAACCAAACCCAAAATAACCCATTCATAAGTAATCGTTGATTTTTTATTTCAAGTGTTTTTGGACATCCTCAAGTTTCTTGATCATGGGCGTGATACATGTTAGGGATTCGGGTATTGCAAACCCACATAATCGCGATCAATTGTAGAAAATAAGCAAACATGATACACAAGGATTTATAGTGGTTCTGTCTAATGTGACCTACGTCCACTTTGCTGCAACCATGAATTTATTATTGCTATGCTCTCAACTCTCGTGATGAGGAATTACAAGTACAAGATTGTATAAATAGATACAAGATGAGGGTTTGTATCTTGGTAGGCAAGAAAAACATAAAATGGCAACCTGCCGTGATCCAGCCGGGAATATGTGAAGCCTCTACAAACCCAACAATACATTTAAGCTCATACACACACACACACACACAATTTGTTCCCATCATGTGCAGAAATTCATAATATTTTCTACATGTCCATACTGGGTTATATTAGTAACATTTTGTTAGGTATTACGTGTACGCGGCTGACCCGAGGATTCGGATAAGGTACGAAATCAATACAATACTACGGCTCGGGCCTTAAGAACTTGTTGGTATTTCTAATTGATTTCTAAAACGAGTGACGAGATAATGATAGCAATAATAGTAGTAATAAACGTAACTACGCAGCGGAAATAATTTAACCAAACAACCAATAACGTGAACTAATCAAACTGAACAGAATACCCAAAACAGAACCTGTTTTGTGGCTGTTCTTTGATCAGAAACAGAGCAGAAAACAGCAGCAGCAGCTCACGAAACAGAACAGGTCAGCAGCTTGTTCTCGACAGTTGCACAGCCCCTTTGCGGCGGCTGTAATAGTGGCTGTTGGTGGTTATTCAATGGCAATCAGCAGCTTTGCTGATTGCAGGTTGGCGGTAGCAATAGAAGAAAGACAGCAGTGGTTCAATAGCGATCAGCAAACACACAACACACGAGCACAATAATCAAAACAGTAAAGAACACAGAGATTTAACGTGGTTCGGTCAAGGATTGACCTACGTCCACGGGCTACGAACCAGGGTTTCTTTTTTTATTTCTTTCAAGACTTAAAGATTACAAGTACATATGTGGGTATTTATAATAGAAGACAATAAAAACTTAACAAAAATAAGTTTTGGCAGATTAGGGTTAGGGCCGGCTGCCCCTAACCCTTTTCTGCAGCTGATTTGCGGCTGTTCCAGGGCCCGACCCAGGATGGATCGGAGCCCACAACACAACAATCTCCCACTTGGGCTTCGAAACATCTTCACTAGTCCTCCACATCAATGCGTCAAACACTCAACCTGCTTCCACCCGGATGCGTGAAACATTTGCAACTGCACTTGTCTTGTACTTCTGTAATCTTGAACCTTTATGAAGAGAACCCTTCATACCACCTGATCCGTAGCCGCCTTCATCTGCAATTAACCCTGAAGGCCAACTGAAGCTACACAGAGCTTCAGTTTATCCAACGTGACAACTTTAGTGAACATGTCAGCTGGATTCCTGTCCCCTTTGATGTTATTCAACTGGATAGTACCATCACTGATTAGCCCCCTTATGAAATGATACCTCATATGAATGTGCTTAGTCTTCCCATGATAAACTGGATTCTTTGCAAGTTTTACAGCACTTTCATTATCACAGTACAACGGATACTCTGCTTGTTTTCTATCTAATTCACCCAGAAAAGTTTTCAACCAAACAAGCTCTGTACTAGCCTCAGCGGCTGCCATATACTCAGCCTCTGTAGTTGAAAGTGCCACACTCTTTTGGAGCCTAGACATCCAACATATTGCAGTATCACCCATAGTAAACACATACCCTGTTGTACTCTTATAGGTCTCTTTACATCCACCCAAATCTGCATCAGAATAACCTTTGAGAATTGCATCTCTACCCCTAAAACATAAAGCTATCTTTGAAGTGCCCTTCAAATATCTAAGCAGCCATTTAACTGCTTCCCAGTGTTCTCTCTCCGGATTGGACATAAACCTGCTAACAACTCCCACTGCATGAGCAATATCGGGCCTTGTGCATACCATTGCATACATAAGACTGCCCACAGCTGATGCATAAGGAACCTTCGCCATGTCGGCCTTGTCTTCATCTGTCTTTGGAGACTGATCTTTAGAAAGCTTAATATGACTACCCAATGGTGTATTTCGGGTAGTTGTCTTCTCGTGATTCATTTTGAATTTCTATAATATTTTCTTAATATACTTTTCTTGAGATAATATTAAAGAACCGTTCTTCTGATTCCTGGTGATGCTCATGCCGAGTATCTGCTTAGCTGGACCTAGATCTTTCATTTCAAATTCTTCAGACATCTGTCGTTTCAACCTATTAATTTCTGACATGTCTGAACCGGCTATCAGCATATCATCCACATAAAGGAGAAGAATGATATAGGAATTCTTGAATTTCTTAAGATAGCAGCAGTGATCCATCTCGCACCTCCTATACCCATTTCTGCCCATAAAATCATCAAACTTAATATACCACTGTCTGGGCGCCTGCTTCAAACCATAAAGACTCTTCTTTAGTTTGCATACCATGTTTTCCTTACCAGCTATCTGAAAACCCTCTGGTTGTGCCATGTAGATATCCTCCTCAAGGTCGCCATGCAGAAAAGCTGTCTTTACATCTAGCTGCTCTAAATGTAAGTTTTCTGCAGCCACGATACTAAGCACCAGTCTGATTGTAGTCATTTTAACCACGGGAGAAAATATTTCATCGTAATCAACCCCGTGCTTTTGTTGGAACCCCTTAACTACCAATCGTGCTTTGTATCTCTTAGTTCCATCACTTTCATCCTATATTCTATATACCCATCTGTTTTGAAGAGCTTTCTTCCCCGTGGGAAGTTTAGTAAGAACCCAAGTTTGGTTCTTTTCAAGTGAACCCATTTCTTCTTTCATTGCGCGCTCCCACTGAGATGAATCCTTCACACGGATGGCCTCTGAGTAGCATTGTGGTTCACCATTTTCAGTGAGAAGAAGATAATTAACTGATGGAGAATATCTCTGAGGAGGTACAGACGTTCGAGTAGACCTCCTAACCCAATGTGAAGTATTTGAATTTCCTGAATCATTTGATGGTGCGGACTGTTCATCCACAGGATCTGAACTCCCACTATCAAAGAGATCTTCTTGTTCTTCAAATTCTTCCTGATCATTATCTTCAGTTTCTGAACTTTCTTCTTCTGCATTTTGATTGTTTTCTTCAGTGTTCTGACTTTCTGTCTCTGACCCATAGCTTTCTGAATTCTGGTTATCATCTTCAAACACCACCTGATCTTTACGAGTTTCTGGTATGGTTGAATTCTTGTCTTTGTAAAGTTTAGTTTCATTAAAGACCGGATCTCGACTCCTGATAGTTTTCCTGGCTTCAAAGTCCCAAAGCCTATATCCCATCAATTCAAATCCATAACCAATGAAGGTACATTTCTTTGCCTTAGGATCAAGCTTATCCCTCTCAAAGTCTTTTACACCAGTATAGGCATCACAACCAAATACCTTTAGATGTTTGTAACTAACCTCCCTTCCAAGCCATTCCTCTTCTGGTATTTTGAAACCAAGAGGAACCGAAGGTCCTCTGTTTATCAGATATGCAGCAGTGTTAACTGCATCAGCCCAAAAGGTTTTGGGAAGCCCTGCATTCAATCTCATGCTCCTGGCTCGTTCATTCAACGTCCTGTTCATTCTCTCAGCTACTCCGTTTTGTTGGGGAGTACCGGGAATTGTCTTGATCATTTTGATTCCTCTTTCAGCATAGTAATTCACAAATTCATTGCTGATATATTCCCCTCCATTATCTGACTTTATACACTTCACCTTCAGATTGGTTTCCATCTCAACGGCTGCTTTCCATTTCTTGAAAACATCAAACACATCATACTTGTTTTTGAGAAAATAAACCCATACTTTGCGCGTCGCATCATCAATGAAGGTAACACAATAGCTGGAGCCTCCTAATGATGTTACAGGAGTTGGTCCAAACACATCAGTGTGGATAAGTTCAAGTTTTTCAGCCTTAGGTGTCTTTCCCGTCTTCACAAAAGTAACACGTTTCTTCTTGCCAAGCACACATGGTTCGCAGAATCCGGCTTCAAGTTCTACTTTCTTCAAGTCTGGGAATTTACCTCTTTCTGCTAACATCTTCATGCCTTTCTCACTCATATGACCAAGTCGTTGATGCCACAAAGTAGATTGACTTGGTCCACTGGTTACTGCATTCACATCACCTGCCGGTACCTCAACCATGTATAAAGTACCTTTCTTTTTCCCACGAGCAACTACCAAGTTTCCTTTGACGACTTTCCATTGTCCACCCCCGAACAACACATCATAACCTTGGTCATCTAATTGCCCAATGGAGATTAGCATCTTCCTCAACTTAGGAATTACCCTAACATCTTTCAGTGTCCATGTATTTCCTAGAGGAGTCATCAAATCAATATCTCCCATCCCAGTAATATCCAGAGTCTGATCATTAGCCAAACGAACTTTGCCAAAGTTTCCTGTTCTCAAATTCTTCATCTTCTTTGAGCTAAAGGTAGCATGAAAAGAAGCGCCAGAATCCATGATCCATGACTCAGTGGTGTTCTCAACGCAACAGATAAGAGTATCATCATCTGTATCATCCGTAGCAGCGTTAACCTCTTTCTTTTCTTTAGATGTCGATGGTTTGGGACATTGACTTCTGAAGTGCCCGGTCTCCTTGCAATTCCAGCAAGTAATATCTTTTCTTGGTCTTGATTTACTTCTTCTCTTTGATTTAGATCGGCCCCTGTTACCTCCTCGTTCGTTCTTCCTTCCTCTGCCTTCAGTACTCAACAAGGAACTAGAAGACTCACCAGTGCTCCTCCTTCTAATGTCCTCACTCATAATCAGGTCGCGAACTCCATCAAGTTTAAGCTTAGTGTTTCCAGACGAACTACTAACTGCTGTAACGGTTCCTGACCAGCTTTCAGGTAACGAGGATAACAATAGTAAGGCTAGGACTTCATCATCGAATTTGATATCGACAGACACTAGGCGAGAAATAATAGAGTTAAAGTTGTTAATGTGAGTGTTAACAGAACCACCTTCCTTTAGTCTCGTGTTTACAAGTTCCCGAATAAGAAAGACCTTGTTGGCTGCGGACGGCTTCTCGTACATGTTAGACAGTGCATCCATGACGCCTTTGGCTGTCGTTTCCTTCAGAATGTTAAAGGCAACATTCTTTGTCAGCGAGAGTCTAATCACAGCAACAGCTTTCCTATCAAGTGCAGCCCAATCAGCATCTTTGGTGTTTTCAGGTTTATCACCGAACAACGTTGCACTCAAATCTTTCTGAACAAGTAAGTCTTCAATCTGCATCTTCCACCATCCAAAGTCGACGCCATCAAACTTCTCGATTCTCGTTTTACCCTCATCAGCCATAATACCGGAGATCAAAGGATGAGAGCAACCAAGGCTCTGATACCACTTGTTAGGTATTACGTGTACGCGGCTGACCCGAGGATTCGGATAAGGTACGAAATCAATACAATACTACGGCTCGGGCCTTAAGAACTTGTTGGTATTTCTAATTGATTTCTAAAACGAGTGACGAGATAATGATAGCAATAATAGTAGTAATAAACGTAACTACGCAGCGGAAATAATTTAACCAAACAACCAATAACGTGAACTAATCAAACTGAACAGAATACCCAAAACAGAACCTGTTTTGTGGCTGTTCTTTGATCAGAAACAGAGCAGAAAACAACAGCAGCAGCTCACGAAACAGAACAGGTCAGCAGCTTGTTCTCGACAGTTGCACAGCCCCTTTGCGACGGCTGTAATAGTGGCTGTTGGTGGTTATTCAATGGCAATCAGCAGCTTTGCTGATTGCAGGTTGGCGGCAGCAATAGAAGAAAGACCGCAGTGGTTCAATAGCGATCAGCAAACACACAACACACGAGCACAATAATCAAAACAATAAAGAACACAGAGATTTAACGTGGTTTGGTCAAGGATTGACCTACGTCCACGGGCTACGAACCAGGGTTTCTTTTTTTATTTCTTTCAAGACTTAAAGATTACAAGTACATATGTGGGTATTTATAATAGAAGACAATAAAAACTTAACAAAAATAAGTTTTGGCAGATTAGGGTTAGGGCCGGCTGCCCCTAACCCTTTTCTGCAGCTGATTTGCGGCTGTTCCAGGGCCCGACCCAGGATGGATCGGAGCCCACAACACAACACATTTCATACGCTTGGCCAATAATGTTTTAACTTGATATGGCTAGAGATTTGAGAGATTATAGATTAAAGTATGAATCACTGCGTAGTCTGCCCACTGATCATCTTTGTGTAATACATTTTGCTATTATAGGCAGCTTTCTCTGCATGATTTCTATAGGAATGTGCTAATTCTAGGGGTATGTTTGTTTGACCGTTTGGTTGTGTGGGCTTAATTCATAGACTTTGGTTGCTTTGTATGTGTTTATATATTGGGTCCCGAACTCACAAATCTAGAGATACTCTAAATCCATAAAGGGGTTTGGTTTACAAAGTTATTCCCATTTCTGTTCCATCCTATAGTCACACACTCGTACCTATATCCATAGTCATTCTTAACAAACCATAAGCTGATGCACCCTATTTTTTATGTTTATTTTTATAAATCATACACAGTGAACTTGCGTTTGTTGCTAATAAGAAGAACACAAATCAACACATTGTGTTATTTAATTGGTCGGAGAATGGAGCTGCCATGATTGATATTGAGGTTGACTCATGGGTCCCAACAATTAATCTTCAAGGTAACATTGGCATCTGCTGATAATTTTGATTAATATATGCTTTCAATAAATGTTCCTAATAGAAGCTGCTTTCTTCATCAGTTCACAATGATGCTGATAATATGATACTGGGGCTCGCCATCAACAAAGATTACAAGGATGAGAAAATTAGACTCGAGTGTGGGGAAATAGAAAAGAAAGTTTCACCTTGTTGCGTTCTTATGTGTGTTACTGTTGATGGAAGATTTTGTATGTTCCATTTTGCTAGGTATTTCTCATTTCTCTGATTTTAATATTCGAACTTTGGCTTGTTTGATGTGTAGCCTATTAGCGTAACCAGATAATTCTTAGTAAATTTTACTGGGGTACCGTCTCCTTTACCCAAAAAAGATACTTCTTGGTAAGTAGAGGTGCAGATGGGTGGGTTGGGTGACCGGTTGTAACAAGTCGAATCAGGCTTGACTTACTAACAATTTTCTATTAATTTTTTTTTCAGGTAGTTATTTCTCCAATTGATGATATAGAACAATATTATGACAATAATATATTGAATACAACAATTTAGACTGATGTATGCGATTGAAGTAGTCTTTGGTGACATTCAACCTGTTTGACTTGTACCCTGTGTAGCTAAATTTTTTTCTTTGACTCTTCTGATATAACACAATTCAAATCGAGCCAATTGTCAATAAACGGGCTGAAATCATTACCTAATGTTTCTTAACTAAGAACCTTTTATGCAGTGCCATAGGCCCATCAGCTTCGCAAGAGGATTTCAATTCTGTGTCTGATGAGGAAGAGGAGTCTCCTGTCCTTGGTTCTCAGCATCCCGTTGTGAATATTGTTGACAATGAGAAGAAAACTGGGGATCAAGATCTTCAGAAAGTTGAAATCATTGACCAGAAAGTCAAAGTCAATGAACCAAGTGGTACACAACAAGAGGTTCCTACTGTAAAGCCAAATAACGGTGGAGATGAAGGGCAGTCACTTCTTTTACGGAAGAAAGAAGGCAGTTTTGAGGCGTCACTGTTGAAAGCATCTGAGCCTGTGAATCCTTTAAATCAAGAAGACAAAATCAATGACCAGAAAGTCAAAGTCAATGAATCAAGTGATACACAACAAGAAGTTCCTACAGTAAAGCCAAATAATGGTGGGGATGAAAAGCAGTCACTTCTTCTACAAAAGAAAGAAGGCAGTTTTGAGGGGGCGAGGTTTAAAGCATCTGAGCCGGTAAATCCCTTAAATCAACAAGTTGCTGCAGTTAGCTCTGTTTCAGAATCTGTAAATGATAAATTGAACACATCACCTTTTGGAGCTTCTACGCAATTACCAGTCAGCAAAGCATCGTTTGGTTTGCATAGTTCATCTGGATCTTTTTCAAGTGGATCACTCTTTTCCTCCAGCGTTTTTGGAGTGCAATCTTCCTCTTCATCAGGATCATTTTCTAGTGGAGGCATGTTTTCTTCTAAAAGTTTTGATATGAAATCTTTCCAATCATCTCATGCTGCTGTCCAAGAAAAACAACAGAGTACCAGTTTAGGGACCACAGAGTTACCTTCTGGTCCTCAGAAATTTTCATTTTCCAAGATGACATCTGGGTCATCAACTTCAAGCAATCTGCTTCCCCAGGGAGCTTCAACTGGAGCTGCATTTACCAAATCATTGCCTGTTGTTTCTAACGCACAACCAAGTCCTGCAAAATCTTTTGACTTCAAATTCTCTGACAAGGGAAATATTAAAAATCATACTCCTCCAAGGCTATTAAATACCATGCCAAATCTATCAGAGCAACAGAGTGTAAGTAATCTTCAACTTTATATTTGGCTTTCAGTTAATGTTTTTATATATTTCGTAAACGTTTCTTTAAGTTGGTGTTTTAGTCTTCTTCTCAACTTGCTACTCATTCAGGTGGCTTTATTCTTCATGAATGTTTGTATAACGCAGCCTTTAGGCTAGAAAGCGCATCAAGTTTGTTAGATCACATAAAATATTTTGTTTTGGAACTAAATCTTTTTAATCATCCAGGTTGAAGAAATGGCGAAAGAATTAGATGCTTTGCTGGATTCTATTGAAGGACCAGGTGGTTTCTATTATGCCTCTGTTACGGCCCATAAATCATCTGTTTCAGAACTAGAAGAAGGCATTTTGGTACTCTCAGATAGATGCCGAAAATGGAAAGTGAGTTCGCTTATATGTCTCATCATCTCATCTCTAATTTGGATTTTGTATGAACTGGCACTTCTACAGTTGTTCATCATATTGCATTCTTTTTTACATTTTAGTGAATATTATCCCAATGCACAAACACATGTTGGCAATGCAATATTTGATATGTAATCTAATTTGATTTTCTCTAGATTAAAGTAAATGCGTACTGATCTTGTAGGACAAAATGCATCAAGGTTTTGAAGAGGTTCAACTTCTTCTTGACAAGACGGTTCAGGGTACATAAATTTATATTAAGTTGATCTATTTTTGATCTTCTTCCATGGTTATTTAGATTGCTAAATACCATGGTTTTATGGTTATCTTATTCATTGATCAGCTGTTTCATATTTTTTTTTAGTTTTGGCAAGGAAAATATATATAGAAGCAATTATGAAACAGGCTACAGATAGTAAATACCTGGATATTTGGAATAACCAGAAGCTGAGTTCTGAATTGGATTTGAAGCGTAGACATATATTAGAGCTAAATCAGGTATTCAGATGTTTTTACTGATTCTTTGGTTCAATTCGAATGAAACATACCATAATAACAATTTTGAATGCCAGAATTTGACAACCCAGCTAATAGAACTTGAGAGGCATTTAAACACCCTTGATCTTCAAAGATTTGGTGATAAAACGGATACCCAAATGAACCGTAAATCGTCTCATATGAAACATAATCCACCAAGGTATGAGTTTTCATGTTAGGACATTCGTATTAATCTGCTATTGAAGTTTGACAATAATGTGAAGAATGCTGTTTTGCAGGCACATTCAATCTTTACACAGTTTACACAACACAATGAATGCACAGTTAACAGCTGCAGAGAAACTTTCTGAATGTCTTTCAAAGCAAATGGCTGTGCTTAACATAGAGACGGAACCTGTCAAAAAACTTAGTGTGAAAAAGGAGTTGTTTGACACAATTGGAATCTCATATGATGATACCACTTTCAGTTCTCCAGGTCAAGAAAAAACTCCTGCAATCCCACCAAAAAGTCAACATCTAATTTCTTCATGTTCAGCTGCTGTTAGTACGGATATGAAGAAAAGTGAACAAGGTGCTGTAAAGAGTTCTGAACCAGAAACTGCAAGAAGGTGCATAAACTCACTAGATAAGGTAGCATTTTTGTATTTAGATGTTCTCTAAATCATGACAACATATCTTTGGTGGTTATGTTAAAACATTGGATTATAACTTCACAAACTTCATTACAGAGTTGGGCCAGCATTGAGCCTCCGAAAACAACTGTAAAACGGTTGCTTCTGCAAGAGGACCGTCAAACGAGTCCTGCCAGATTATCTTTACCAACTGCTACACCAAAATCTAATAGTCGGCTGTATGAACGCTCAGTGGTTTCTCATGATATTCTACACAGTGCTCCAAATATGTCTCAGATTAGACTTGAAGGCACCTTTACTTACATTCAATTTTGTGCAATAATGGTTTTTAATTCCTATTATCATTAATAGTATTATAATTATGTGTTGATGTTCTGCAGGCAGCCAGGATGTACAGATAAGACTGAATTATGAGGGACAAATAAATTCATCTCCCTGGGGTAATTACCGTGCAGATTCAGTAAGTTCTGGTTCCCAGTCAACTCCTATTGTAAGTCGAGAATCTGCAAAAGAGACGCATAATTTGACTGCTGAAAAGTCAAACCGCTTGACCTTTTCGTTAAAGTCTGATGCCATGGTAGTCAAAAACTCAGAATTTAGTCAACAATCCAAGGGTTTCCCAGAACCTTCTCTAAATACCACAAAGTCACCTGCATCCAATGTATTCCAAAAGAAGCCTATCGAATATTCAGAAGCCAGTAAAAGTAATGATGGGAACCAAAGGCCTATAGTGGCTGAAACCTCTTCTATATGGTCTAGGAAGAGCCCAGAATCTTCTGCTGTGTTGAGTGTCAGCTCATCAACCGCCTTTTCAGGAAGAAGTTTCTCTCTGGAAGCTTCTACAAGAGAAAGTCAGTCTTCTAGCGCATCATTGTCTGTTCCTGTTACTTTAGCGCCGTCATCCTTTTTGTTTAAAGACACCACCTCATCTTCAACATCTACTATATCACTTGGTAAATCATCAACAGGCTTTGGGTTTAAATTGGGTGCTTCTCAGACCACTCCGGTATCTGGACCTTCACCTTCTCTCTCATTTTTATCTACTTCATCCAGTAAGCCCACATTGAACGTAGATTTGAACACTTCAAAATCTGAGCCATCCAAAGTGAATCCAGATACGAGTGAAAGCTCTAAACCTCAAGCAGTATCAGTTCCCAAGTTTGACCTGAAACCAACTGAGAATTCTTCTGGTCAAACTTTACCTCCTCAGCCCGTGGTTTCAACTTCTTTGGGACCTACAAGTCAGCCATCAACCAGTTCTATTTCAGAAAATCAACTCAACTTAAGTTCTAAACCAGACCAACCATCAATAGCACCTGCTGTATCCTCACCTGCCATCACAAATCCAGCGGGTGTGGTTAGTGGCCAGACTAATGGGTCAGAGCTCACGGTTACCCAGGAGGATGAGATGGAGGAAGAAGCTCCTGACACCACTCAATTTACATTAGGAAACCTTGGAGGGTTTGGGCTTGGTTCAAGCCCAAATCCAAACCCGTCTGCACCTAAGCCGAATCCATTTGGTGCACCATTTGGTAATGCACCGGCAAGTACACCGATCACTTCTTTTACTACTCCACCAAGTGGTGGTTTGTTTAAACCTGCATCCTTTAGCCTTGAATCTCAACAACCTTCTCAGCCACCTCAGCAGACAAGTTTCGGTGCAATGTCTGGCATCCTTGGTGGTAACAATAATCAAAGTACTGGTGGACAAGGGTTTGGACAGCCAGCACGAATTGGATCGGGCCAGCAGGCTTTAGGGTCAGTTCTCGGCTCGTTTGGGCAGTCAAGACAGTTTGGTGCAGGTCTACCTGGGAGTGTTGCTTCTCCAAGTCCGTTTGGTGGTGGTTTTGGTGGCAGTCAAACTGCTGGTGGTTTTGCGACTGCTGCCTCAGGTGGTGGCGGGTTTGCTAGTCTGGCCTCAGGAGGTGGTGGTGGTTTTGCTGCTGCAGCCACAGGCGGTGGTGGTTTTGCTGCTGCAGCCACAGTCGGTGGTGGTTTTGGTGCAGCAGCCACAGGCGGTGGTGGTTTTGGTGCGGCAGCCACAGGCGGTGGTGGTTTTGGTGCGGCAGCCACAGGTAGCAGTGGATTTGGTGCAGCTCCGGCAATCGGTGGTGGATTTGGTGCCACTCCGGCAATTGGTGGTGGATTTGGTGCTGCTCAAGCAGCTGGTGGTGGATTTGGTACCACTCCAGCAGCCGGTGGTGGATTTGCAGGAGTAGCTTCTGGTAACTGATTTTCTATCATCTTTTAATCTCTTATGGTTATTGCCATAGAAATGACATTTGATCCATTTACTTTTTCTGTAAACGGGTCGACGTGGGTTGTCTTGCATCTGAAACAGGTCAAATAAAAAATTTATCTGAAAGGACAACGGTTTAAACAAGTTGAAAGTTGCCAAAAATATTTTTTAACGCATCCTCCAATATCATTTTATTCAAAGGTTTAGATAATTGATGTGATGACATTGTTTATGCAGTCGCAACTTCTGTAAATTATAAAATGTGGAGAAAAAGTGTTTTTTTGGGTCAACCTAATTCGACTTATTTGAGACCCAGGTTTAGATTTAAAAACTTATCTGAACCCACTTAATTTGTATTTTCATTTCCAATGGTGTAGGTGGAGGTGGGTTTGGAGGTTTTAGCAGCCAAGCAGGAAGTGGGTTCTCGGGTTTTGGTGGCAGTGGAGGAACTGGAAAACCTTCCTCTGAGCTCTTCACACAGATGAGGAAATAATTTACTGGAAGAAACAGTTGATTCAGGAATTGGATTTAGACAAGAACATGAACTTGTGGAGTAAATATGATTCTGTTAGATGTTTTACATGCCTAAAAAGAGTAGTGTTTGGGTTTATTTTTTGGTAGGGGGAGGGGACAAATGCTGGTAAAGATAGTGTTGTATGAATATTAATATTGTGATAATTAAATTTTGAACCAAAATCAAAAGTGGTGTTATTGTTTTACTTAAAAAGAAAATGGAACATCTATTAGGTTGGTCATATTCTTTTGATTATTGGGTTGATTTGGTAATTTGTTGGATAAACAGACCATTCTTGAATAAACAAACCAATGATCTTTTGGCCAGTGGTTAAGGGGGAGGTGAGAGACTTTGTCTCTCTTGGAGATTTAAGGTTCAAACTTTGGCATTAGTGAATATTACTAACTTGGTGATACTAACAACTTACCATTAACCAGCCGTTAAAAAAAAAGCTATATAAAAATAGGTTTAAATAAGTTAGCACCATCCATCGTCTACTAGCTACCATCACGTACTTGTTGCCGCTTACATGGCCACAATCCACCAACTTGTTGCCGCTTACAAGACGGTATATTGTAGCAGCCATCACGGTTTATCATTTGGAAATCCGAATAACATGTGTATACAGAATATATTGTTTAACATTCAATTCAAGGAATATGAAGTTACATATTTACATCACATTCATGAATCATCCTTATTATTCTGTTTTAAACATTTGAAAACGTTTTGCCCATTGAACCCAATCACAGGTCGTTTGACCAATCTATTTGGTTTTTTTTCTTAAAAAACTAGTTCGCTAATAAGTATTTTTTATCAAAACAGTCAAATAGAAGTCTACATCCCCTACAAGATTATAACCACTATTGCCGTCTTGCCACTTTCGTAACCTCAGCCGCCAGCATGTTTAAAGATTCGAGATACACGAACGACATAAACTCAATCTCTGTTTCAAACCTAGTAAATAACCTAATAGAACAACCTAATAGAAAGTGATCATCTCCTTCAACTTTTAGCATTTAATAAAACATTAAAAACTACAGCAACAAACAACAACAAACCAACCATACCAACTAAATACTGGGCTCAATCTCAGTTTCAAAACGAGTAAATAACCTAATAAACCAGTGGTAATAAATGCCAATAATAATAATAATATCTTAAAGCCAAAAGCATAAACAAACACAACAAGCGTCTTCATGCCATTGTTGAAGGCAACACAACGCTCTCCTTTTCCCCCATCTTCATCATCCTCAACAATCCACACACCAATCACACCTTTTCACACACACACTCACTCCAAAACAATCCAAATACCTACCATAAACAACCACACGATCCCCTCAAACCTCGATTTGAAGGTCCCCATTCCTTCAATGTAGCCCATTTGATCCAAACCCCCGTTTTCCGCACTTCAATCGGTGGTTAATCCAGGCGGAGTGAGTTCATATCCAGCGTTTGGTTTATGATGCTTTGTTCTGAATTCAACACTCAGATACAGACGTGGCTTCGTGATTACGACAAGATTCAATCGTTCGCCGTGGTTCTAATTTACATTCAGGTGTTTAATTCTTGTTAGATTGATTGATTGATTGGTGTCTGTTATTGCTCTACATTGTGGTTTTACTGTGGTTTTGATCCGTATACTGAGGATTTTAACATGTTTTGAGTTTATGACCTAGAGTTTTGATCTGAGTTAATGGTTCTGTATTGTGCGTTTCTGTTGATGTTTGAAGATTGCTTGTGCTTTGGTTGGATCGTTGGGGGCGTTGTATAATGGAGTTTCGCTTATAAATGTTGGGATTGGGTTGTTCGCTTTGGTTGCAATCGAGAGTAGCAGCCAGAGTCTGGGACGAACTTATGCTGTTCTTTTGTTTTCTGCAATTTTACTGGACGTTTTGTGGTTCTGCTTCTTCTGCCATGAAATCTGGTTAGTTTTTACGGTTATCATTCATCTGTATTTGATTTCTAGGTTTTTGTATGATATAATTAGGCCCTACTTTGCAACTAGTGATTTAGGTTGAATGAAGTTGATAGTGAATTTGCTTCATGTGAATAATCGGTCATCAGTATCATCCTTTGCTTTTACTTTTAATGCCTGGTTAAGTGGTGAATAATTGTTTACTTGGTTTAAAAGTAGCGCCTCACCTGATGTGCAAGGGTGGTGAAGGTGCGAGGGTGGTGAAGGTGCACCACTTGTAGTTATGGGTTAAAGTTGGTCAAATTTAGGATCCGTAGGGCTTTATAGGTAAAAACAACCCAAGGGATGTACAAATTGCGGAAGTTTTACTTGATAAATAGGTTTTTATGTAAAACAGAGGAACGATGTGCAACTACTAGATGTTGGGTTTGTAGCTTGGGCCCAAATTTAGTTTTCTTGTTCACTAAGCTGAAAACCTTAGTCTTTATATATATCCATGTTATGTATTGTAATCTTTGTACTGAGCAAATAAAGAATACCCTAGTTGCAGCCTATGGACGTAGGTCACACTGTTCGAACCATGCTAAATCATTGTGTAGTTTATTTTCTGCTTGCGTGATATTCGTTTGTGTTCGTGTGTTGGTTTCACGGCGCTGCTTGAATCCTAACAAGTGGTATTAGAGCCTTGGCTCGTTGAACACATGGGATTACACGTAAGACAATTCGCATAAGGTTTGTCCGTTCGACGATGATAAGGGTTTTTATTTGCTTTCTTGGCTGTTGCGTCGTTCAAATTGAAGAAAAAAAAAGAGTGCACCTTAGGTTTTGTGCTTGAAAGAAGAAAAGACAGAGAGTTGTTTATTGATTTTCCTATACCCAAGTGCATAAGTTTTTTAGTTTGAAAAGTCATCTTGGGTTTTTACGCATAAAACAAAAGGCAGAAAGGTTTTCCTTTTCTTTTTGAGCGAGGCGGGTAAGCAAATTTATTAAACCATGTGTCACCATTATCATTATTTTTTGGTGATGGTTCAATTGGTTATGATCAAGTTGAAAAAGCCATTGATTGGGGTTTGGTGAAGAACTCTTGGATTCGTTGGGTAAGAGTTATAGTTTTGGTTATCAAGTATGTTTAGACTGTGGTTATCGATCGTGTCTGGGGGTTTGTTAAAGTTTAGTGTTTCGGGTCAAATTTCTCTGCAAGAGATCAATCAGAGGTAATTGTTTATAGTTTATTTATAGTTATTTGATTCATCGGTTATCGTAGGAACAAATCAAATTATTTTGATAGTGTTCAATAGAGCAGTCGTCATGTACAGGGCCGTGCCTGTTCACTGTTTCGATTTGCTTCTTGATTGTTGTTTGAGATGGCTGAAGATGGGAAGGTTGTGATCGAGAAATTTAACGGTTTCGATTTCAGTTCGTGGAAAATGCAAGTGGAAGCATAACAAGGACTTGGATGTGGCACTAGGAGAAAACCTGTACTTGATGATGAAGGGCCACTACAACTGGGAGATTTGACGGAGTCTTAGCTTGTTCTTCGGGAACTGAAGGCTTGGAAGACTTGTTTAAAGATTACCGAAGTTACTGGACGACTGGATTGCTTTGTACTTGAATGACGGGCTAGAATTTATAGCAAAACCTTTAAGTGGGAGATTGTTGGGTTTATGAAGGTTTTGGGCTTGGGCTCATATTTAGTTTTTTTGTTCACCAAGTTGAAAACCCTAGTTAGTCTCTGTATGTATCCATGTTTATGTATTGTAATCTTTATACTGAGCAAATAAAGAAAACCCTAGTTGTAGCCTGTGGATGTAGGCCACTCACGCTAAATCTTTCTGTAGTTTATTTTCTGTCAGCGTGATATTCTTTTGTGTTCGTGTGTTGGTTCCGTTGTGCCGCTTGAATCCTAACACTAGATGAGTGCCTCATGTAATTGATGCGTGTGCCTTACCCCTCGGCTTTTGAGAACAAAATCCCTTGGAGCGCCTTACACATTTTTAAACCAAGATTTTATTTGTGCATGCAACTTTCAAGTATCTTGAAGTAATTGGTGCGACACAGTCAAACATCTGAAATGGTCTTCTAGTCTTATTCCAGCATAACTTAAAAAATGATTCTTCTAATAATTTATTTGAAAAGAAAGTCTGTAAGACTGTAACATCTTCAGCAGAGAACTATGTAGAGATGATATCTAGGCACAAATTTAAGCTTGTTTTACTTTTCACCTATATTGACGCAGATCATTCTTAGCAACCCACAGAATGATATATTACTGATATTTTATGGAGATTAAAGTTTAAGAAAACACGTTCATTTATGTAAACAAGCTTTCTGTAGGGTTTGAAATCTAAAGCCTATTCTTCACACGTAAGATTGAAAAGCATTTCTTTCAGCTGAATATATTAGCTATATAAGATATGCAATTGTTAGCTAAGCTGAAGTCAAGCCTGTTGTTTTCAAACATGTTTCCAACTAATAATACTTCCTAGAAGGGTGTCTTGTCTTTGGAGGATATTGTGATATTGCTTCTTTTCTTTTCTTTTCTTTTCTTTTCTTTTCTTTTCTTTTCTTTTCCTTTCCTTTTTAATTCCTACACATAGATAATGAAGAAGGGCAACTACTTGCTTTGCAAAATCTGAGCAGCGTTTTATGTGTGTGATGCCATGTAATAGTAGAGAACTAGAGATTTTAAACAAGACTGTCTAGAGAAATATGAGTGGTAAGCACTCTAGTCCTAACAGAGTTCTTGGGTTTGAATCTAGCTTCCACTATTTTTTTGCCTTTAACCCTCTACCTTATCCCAGTAGTTAGCAGTGTCTTTGTGGGGTCTGTGACTTTTACGGTATCGAGACCCCGGTTCCAAAATAAGATCGGGCATCCGGATGCTTTTACCCCAGAATGAGTATCTAGTATATAACTATATATTTCACAAACCCTTAAAAATTTTCATGTACGCATAGCCAGCTTTTTTAATCTGTTTGTACCTAAAGTATGGAGATGTCTAATATAAATGGTTTGGTGTTAGGAAACTCATTTTAATCAGAATAATCGCCTTTTTAACCATCATACCCTTTTTTTTGTCAATTGTTGCCAAAATACATAAAAAATCACTACCCTTTGCATTAACAAAGAAATTTATATAAATCATTGAAAGATAAATACAAAATACAAGAACAGAAAAACACTATGCTTGAAGCTTTTATGTCCAAAGTGGTCATTCTTAGATGTGTAGTGTTCTTTTTGCACTTTGCAAGAATAATGGTTTGCTTGAAGTGACCACAGTATTTAGGGTGTTATGATGGACATTTTCCTGCCTTTCTACTCATCACAACATCGGAAGATGCAAATTCTATAAATTCACCCTGATATGCTTGGTGGGTATGCAGGTACATATCTTCGGAGATTTATGGAGAATTTGCCATATTTTCAGTGAGACTGACTCTGTTAATGCAAATTATTGGGTTCACAGTGAGATCGTCTTCCTCATTATTATGGATTCAGATGTATAGATTGGGGCCATCACTTGTAGATAGTACAGTTCCTCTAGATGCTGACTTGGATTTGAGGAACAGTTTTACAGGTCCCGCCACTCCTCGTGTAGCTAAAACTACTGCTGGTTCTGTTGATTCCATCAATGATCCAGGGTTTTACTCATCTCTTTTTTCAGATAACCAAGATGAAGGATCATTACCCTCGGTAGGTATTATTGTTTCCTAATGTTTAAAGGTGACCACTGACGACTGACAAGATAAACGTGTCAGGCTGGTTGGGTGTATTGGGCCATAACAGGCTCAGGTTGAAATGGGTAATTACAAACAGGTCAGGTCAGGATGACACCCAAACACTTTTATGTTCATTTTTTAGTCTTTAAGTAAATGAGTTAATTTAAAGTGTAATAAAACGATTTAGGTGATTGTATGCTGAAAAAGTAGACTTTGGGTAACTTTTAAGTTTTAACCCCGTTGACCTGTTCTCCTTTTAGATAAATTTTTTTATATGATTTGTTACAGAAAAAAACAACCCAAATCAATCCACTCATCAATAAATGGGCTGAAATTACTACTTCTAGTAATTTTCTTATTTAGTTTTGGATTCATGTGAATTTGTTGTCTATTTGTAGGGTCAATACCATCAGATTCGCATGGACGGGTCTGTTTCTGATCCTTTGTTGAAGCCAAATTTAAGCAAATCTGTTCGGACCACACATGTAAGTCCTGATTTTCATTTACACTTCTATTATCATATGAATATAATTATATTTACAGTTGTTTTTTATTGGAACTTGTACATAAAATTCCAAAATGAATTGATAGACAAAAATACTCTTTTAAATGTTAGACCTAAATACAACTTATATCTCATAAAATGCAATCCGATCTGATTAAACATAAAAATAATCCTAGGTTATATAAGAAAACAAACAAATAAACAAACATACCTAGTAATATCCCACTTATAAAATGAGGTCTAGGAAGGGTGAGATGAGGGCAAACCGTACCTTGTAACAAACATACCTAGTAATATCCTTTAGGAGATAGAAAGATTGCTTCCAATAAGACCCTCGTCTCAAAACTCACCTTCTTTTTTTTTAAATACTAGTAGCATAGAGTATTTATTAGTAGTATAAAGAATATATAAGAAAATATTGAAGTCTAATTACCCAGAATCCACCCATTATAACAGCTGTTAGGAACCCAACTACTTTCTTTTATAATCTTCAACCATTTCCAATTTTCCACCAAAGGTCATAGATTCCTCATCCTGTCTGTATACCATCTTCATCAATGTGTATTATTTCTGTTGGCAACCAGATATAAAAAACACAATCCAAAACCAGCTGATGGTTTTCAGCAGAAACAATCCAGGGCTTCTTTTATAAGTAATTGACCAAAAGACATGAAAAAACCTGTACAAAGCACCCCTAATTATACTAGATAAAACTTGGAAAACAATACTCCTATTCCTAATCAAATACCAACTTAAACTTCCGACCCAAAAACAAAGTTAAAAATACCAATTTAAACATTAATAGAGAACTCATAAGTAAACTAAAAAATCTTCTGATTTGCGGTTGTCAAGATCTTTCTAGATATGGAAGGACCAGGGTAATACGATAAGTGAATTACCCACAATCCAACCTTTTTAACAACCGTTAGGAATCCAGCTAATGTTTTTAATCTCTAAACAGTACATGTAGATCATAGATTCTGCATCCAGTCTGTATGCTATCTTTATCTAAAAGACATACCCGATGCTTGACTTAGCTCCCGTGCTGCGTAGGTCTGGGGAGGAGCTGGATCTCTTTGCGATCTGTATCTTTATCTATGTTTTATGTTACACGGATATGAAAGGACCAGGGTAAAACAATAAGTAAATTAAACATGAATATATTAGCTAGAGATGGTAAAATGGGCGGTTTAGGCGAGTGGTTGGGTGACATGTTACTTTGTAATTTGTATGGGTTGAATTGTGTCGGTTCTGGTGGGTCAATTTAAAAAAACTTTGAGATGTTGAGGTAATAGGGAATGTATGACATCAAATACAACCAACGCTAGAGTGGCGATTTACAGTTATGCTTGGGTGGAACTTGTATTAGGATGGATAACCTAGGAACCAAAAACAAAGCCATAAGCTTCTGGTGGGCAAAAAAAACAATACTAAATCTAGTTTTGTATTCAATAGGGGTTTTTAATAACTCTAAAATAGAAAACATAAAATAAAATAATTTTCTTCCCCTCAAATTCATTGTTTAAATTTCACCCCTTTACTTTTGACCAACTAATGTACAAGTTTCACTACATAGAGTACAAGTTTCCAACACTATCCGTATTCTTGATTTAAAGGTATTCTAATTTCTATGCAGGAAAGGAGCTTAGTAAGCAGGCTTGGGAGCCTATGAAGTAGACTTTTTCATCATATATATTATTTAACAATAAATAATACATATCTCCAAAATGAGCATATTCCAGTTATTTTTTACCCAATTGACCTTAATATTTAATGTTATACGTGAATGATTCCTGGCAACAACTCTGTATAGCTGCATATTATTAAAGGTTTTGCTTCAAGGCTTGTACTTCATGCATGTTTGATTGTACCTTTTATCCTATATGTGCATGTTTTTTCTCTAGTTTTTGTACTAGTGCTGTACTTGATGCATCTTGAATGCCACATTTGGGACAGATGATCTGGTGTTCTTATACATGGGTTGTACCTCATGCATATTCTAATTGTACTGAATTCTGTATGCATATTATGTAGATGATTCATGTTTGAGTTGTCTGGACATAAGGACATGGCAACATTCTTGCTACAAGTGTTGTACTCTATGCATTTCCTCATTTTCCCCTGCACATTATAAACCCTTTATCGCCATTTAACCAATTGTCTATAGTCTACGATTTGTGACCACAATCGGGTGTACATGAGACACCGGCTTGATAAAGCTTGAATAGAGCTAGAGTGTAAATGAGTTCATGTCTAAATTGAAGCTTATTTAAATATTTAATAAATGAGTCTAAGCTCGAGCTTCAAAGCTTTAGTTAGCTTATCATACTAACAAGCCAATTACTTGATAAATACAATAATTTGTATTTAATATAATAATAATGATATATTGCATAAAAGTATTATTAAACGTATGGTTATAACCAAATGACTCTTATTGGCCGATTGCGTGGTAATTCTTGTTTGATTTGATTATTTATGAGGGTATTTATGGAAGAGCTACTAATGTTACTTTTATCAAATTCTCATTGGGTTTTAAACGGTGATAATTATTTGCTACTATTATTTTTTTTAAATTCACACCATAAATTAATTTTTTTGTTATGCAAGTATAGTATCTTTATATTAAGAAAATTAAAAAAGTAAATGTGTTGGAACTGCTAAGATGTGATAGAAGCAACATTTATTTGAGATATCATAGAAGAAACATAATCACCTGACAAATTTGGCTTTCTATACACTTTGGAATATTCTTAATGCTTTCTCAGCAATGGGTCGCAATGCACAACAATGTTAACTTTTTTCACGGGCAGCAATGCGCGCGTTTGTGTAAACATTTTTTTTTTGTTTTTTTAATAAAAAGCGAATAAGACATTCATTTTTTCACGGTTTAACCACCAACCATAACATGTTATCAACGCCTGTTGCAACATGAGATTCACAATAACGTTTCAACCTTGTTTTTCTTTCACGTTTTCCGCCTCTACCTCAATGCAGGGTTTTAGTGCTAGTTTATTATACTATTCTAAAGTTGTATTTAAATTTGGTTGCGTATTAATTGGCCATAGAGATATATAAAATCTTTACTCTCCTCAAGAAGATATCTTGATAGTAAAATAGTCTAATCATCAACCAAATGATTGTGGGTTTAAGGATAGAGAGTATATGATTTTATGACAGATAGTGTGTTGTCGGTAAAAAAATTTAAAATTCTAACCTTTTTTATATTTAGTACCAGTTTATAACCCTGTGTGTTACACAGGTTAAATAAAAAGATTAAAAATTAATAAAAAGTTAAAATACTATTTTGATATAAGATATAACTAAAATTACATGTGAGTAACTACTTTAATTAATAAAATATTATTATTATTATTTTAAACTTTCATTTTAAAAAGGTGATTTTAAAAAAAACTCGTTATAAATATATGTGAAGAAACATTTCGTTCTAAGTATATTGTTTTTTAAAAATGTCATTTTTAATAAAAATCTTATTATTTCAAAACTGTGGTTTATATTTATTTTTGTTGTATAATGAATATTTTATACTTAATAAAAGTTTGTTTTGGCAAAATATCATTTTTATAAATATCTCATTGTTTAAAAACTTCTGGTTTTAGTTATTTATATTTTTTTTTCGGTTTTATATAAAACTTTTATTTTAAAAACACTAGTTTTAAAATATTTCATATGTGCAAAAAGATAAGTTAAAAAATTTTCAAAAAAGTATTTGCTTAATCAAAATATTTAGTTTTTAATTAATTAAAAAATATCTTTATAAAACATATTAACTTTAGAAAAATTTAAAATGTTTAAAATAAGATAGAGAGAGAGGGAGAGGAGAGAGAGTGAGTGAGAGGGAAGGAAAGAGTATAGAATTAGTTATTTTGAGTTTTTAAAAATTGATAAAATGATTTAGACAGGAAAATAAATAATAGAATTAATATGATGGTTTCACCTAATTTAATTATTTATTAGTATAAATTATACCAAATTTTATATAAAAGAATGAACCTTAATAACTGATAAGATTGCTGGTTTATAAACATAAAATCAACAATTCAAACTGTAGGAAAGAAAGTCATATACAAAATATATGGTAAAATTACATACATAAAATAAATAAAAAAAAAACAAGATTCTTTCAAATAGTACCGTTCAAACCTTATTTCCTTTTGTTATTATTTTAAGAATAAATTGAACGCGGCATTGGTTGTCAGTTTCCTACTTTCTCTGAAACTTCTTGTTCGTAAATTCCACCATCGAACCCTCTGATTCTCAAATCTCATCTCATGCATTTAATTCCTACAACAAAAATAAGAGATCTTGAACACTAAATCCCTCATCTTTCCTTCTTTCAAGTTCATCCACAAATCTCTTCAATTCAAGATTTTCAACAAACCCTACTCAAGATTCCCTATTTCGTCTGCTGATACTGGTAATCGGTTCACTTTTTTCTATTTGGTCAGTTGTAGCTTCATCTTGTTTGGGTTAATTTGAAGATTTTAGTCGAATTGTTCGATTTCAAGGGTTTGAAGAAACCCTAGTCAAGATCCCCGATTTTGGGTGTTGATTCTTGTAATCGCCTTACTTTTTCATTTCGATTTGTTGTAGTATCGTGTTTTCTATGTTAATTTGAAGAATTTTTGTTGAATTGTTTCGATTTCAAGGGTTTGAAGAAACCCTAGTGAAAATACCCGATTTTGTATGTTGATTCTTGCAATCGCTTTAAATTTTCTTTTGAATTAGTTATAATATCATGCTGTTTAGGTTAATTTCCTGAATTTTGACTTTCTGATCTGGAGTAATTAGGGTTTCTGAGATTTTGATTCTTGATTAATAATCCCAGATCAAGGATTTTGATACTTAAAGATGAAAATATTTTAGGGTTTTATAAACTTTTGTTTGATTAACAAATCCTCAGTGGTTTTTATCTTCTTGATTTTGATAAACTCATTATGCACTTGATACCAGAGCTTGAATTGAAGTTAGAGATGGAGGAAGATAGAGAGTCAACAAGATACTGGTGTCATCAATGTGATAGGCTAGTGATCCCGATTTTGGGGATCGAAACAATCAAATGTTCATCTTGTAATGGTGAGTTTGTGGAGGAAATGAGTAGCTTAATGAACGACCACCACCGCGATCACGACCATGAAGGTGGTTCCGACCCTGATCTTGAATCTGATCGCGCCATGTCGTTATGGGCGCCGATCTTGCTTGGTATGCTGAGCAACCGCCGTGGTCGTAGGAGGTTTACACACATTGGGTTTGATGAGGATGAGGATGAGGATGAGGATGAAGAAGATCGAGATGTTGACCGCTTTGCCTCTTATGACCGTTACCGTCGCTACCAGTTTCGGCGTCCTCATGAGAGGTCAGAGTTTGATTTGGAGCGTGAGCTTGAGTCGGCTGTTAGGCGGCAGCGGAGGGGCTCCGCCACGGTCCTCCGCCTTCATCGGGGTGCTCAACGTGGGACGGTATCCGAGTCTGAAAACAACACAGATGGGGAGAGCAGACCAGAGGGTAACAGGGGGCGCGAACGCGTTATTTTGATTAACCCTCTTAATCACACCATCATAGTTCAAGGTGGTGGTAGCGGTGACAACTCGTCTCAGACACACCCAATCGGTTCTTTAAGTGATTACTTTTCGGGTCCTGGACTAGAGCAACTGCTACAGCATTTGGCTGAGAATGACCCGAATAGATACGGGACCCCGCCAGCACAAAAGGAAGCTGTTGAGGCGTTGCCAAATGTGACAATCGAGGAAGATTCAGTTCAATGTTCAGTTTGTTTGGATGATTTTGAGGTGGGAACCGAAGCGAAAGAACTGCCTTGTAAACATAGGTTTCATAGCAAATGTATTCTGCCATGGCTCGAGCTTCACAGCTCGTGTCCCGTTTGCAGGTTGGAGTTGCCTGCTGATGAATCAAAACTCCATCAAGAACGAAACGGGTCGAGTAGTAGTGAAACAGATAATGTCAGGAATAACAGGTGGTTATCGACTTCTCTCCCTTGGCCTTTGAGTAGTTTATTCTCGTCGACATCTGGGCCCGAAACTGGGAGTATAGTGACATCAACATCAGCATCAGGTTCAGGTTCAGGTTCAAATGCACAAGCTCGTGGCGAGGACGATGGTCACTGACTGTTTACCGGCCCTGTGTAAGTTTTTTTTACTTTTGCTTTACTGGGCTTTCTGCTTTGTTACAGAACCATGTACATTAATAAGTGTAATATTGACAGTTGTATTGCCTTTTTGGTCTGCCTTATATGTATCATATAGGGTGTTTCATGTTTTTACGCGATATTTACTCAATTTAGAATTGTTATTAAAATGGTTGAGAGGTATGTTGATACAGTGTTTAGCCGGCTCATGTAATAGACGAGCGGTTAAAGATGCTTTTGTATGTTTTTTTTAAAGCAACTCGACTCATGGACGACCCACTTTGATCAAAACAGTCGGGCGAATCTCGCCAACTGTAGTTTTATATGCCAGAAGATGTAAAATCCCCCATGAACACATGGGCAATTCAGTTTGTATCAATGGCGAACCATCGACAGTAGTCTACTGATATTCATACATGCCAACAAACAGGCGTTACAGGAAAGAAACTGTAAACAAAACAATACTAATCGCCTTTTCTACTTGACGTTAATGATCTTGATGATAGATGCGGCTCCAACACGATGCAGAGCCACAACAGCATCACCTTCTTTGCAAAGTCCCTTAACTTTCGCATGTTGCAATGCAAACTCCAAAACCTCTTCGGTTGACTCGGCATGCGAAGCTTTAGCGGACCCTGCAGATAAAACCGGGAACAATCCTCTGAAAATAAGACTATGCCTAGCTGGCGTTTCGTCACTGCACGACCAATCAAAAGAATCGGTTTTGATTTCAGGAACCACAACAGATAATATAGGCATGCCAGGCCTGTACTTGGCTACGAGCTTGGCGGTGCTTCCACCTCTGGTTAGAACCAAAATGAGGGATGCTTTAGATGAGTTGGCGGTTCGAACCGCAGCAGAGGCTAAGCTCTCGAGTGGGCTCATGGGTATGGGTGCATTGGCAGCGATTCTTTTGAAAACATCCGAGTAGTTGATTGTGTTTTCGGCTTCAACACAGATCCTAGCCATGGTTAGGACAGCTAGCTCTGGGTAGGCTCCTGCAGCGGTTTCACCACTAAGCATGACACAATCTGTACCATCCAGGACCGCGTTAGCCACGTCGGTGGCTTCGGCTCGAGTTGGTCTTGGAGATTTGATCATGGACTCGAGCATTTGAGTGGCGGTTACCACTGGCTTGCCTTGTATGTTGCATTTGTAGACCATGACCTTTTGGGCTAGGAATATCTTCTCGATCGGAATTTCCATTCCCAGGTCACCGCGAGCCACCATGAAAGCGTCTGAGTTGGCTAAGATTTCATCAAAGTTTGCCACCCCTTCTTGATTCTCGACCTACCAAAGATTTCATAAGAATTAAAGGTGAGAGCATGGTTTAGTTATGAAATAAAATCACATGGTAATAAATGGTTCACTTAATTCATGTATTTCAACTCATTTTTTTTATAAAATCGTTGATGTTAAGTTCAATGTATAAAATCAACAAAATTAAACAAAAAGGTAACAAATTAAGGTGTTTTTGGCACACAATATGACCCAAACCCGTTTTAATGTGTGCAAGAATAGTGTTACCTCAACCTGACATGTTTTGACCCGTTTTTTATTTGTATCAAACCAGGTTTAGACCTTAATACCAACCTGCTTATTTAGACACCTTTACACAATGATGTAAAGAGGGAATGAGTTTTGAAGAACACGAACATACCTTCGACATAAGAAGGATGCTTTTGGCGTGCTCACCCAATAGCTTTCGAACCTCGATCAAATCCGAACCTTTTCGAACAAACGACAGAGCAATCATATCAATCTTGTTAGGAACTCCCCATCTGAGTATATCTTCTTTGTCTTTGTCAGTCAATGTGGGTAAGTCAACGATCACTCCTGGAAGATTGACGTTCTTTCGCTCGCCAAGAACCGCAGTGTTCTCACACCGACAACGGACCAAACCTTTCTCCGTGTCACAAGCAAGAACAGTAAATGAAATGGTGCCATCTGCGCACAGGATCACACTCCCTGGTTTCACATCGTAGGCTAACTTCTTGTAGCTCATGCAGATCATGTCTTCATCACCTTTGATGTCGTAATCGGTGGAGATGGTGATTTCTTTGCCCTGTTTCAGTTGGATAGGCTTGCCATCTTTCAGAAAACCGGTTCTAATCTCTGGACCCTGATAACATTACCAAAAAGATGAACAATTATTATGTTAGAACTACAAAAAGGATTAAAAGTTAGTCTTACATGACAATCAACAACGTATACTGTGTATAAAACTCCTCATAAGTCATAACATCTAGAAAGATAGTTTAATTAATCATTGGTGTTTTGTGAACCGCTAAAACAGACCCGAGTGTTTAAATATGCACTTATTTTGTATATGTATTATTTTCATTAACATTTTCACCATTTAAATTTTTTTTTTTATATGAACTAATTATTTAAATATAACTTTCTAAAACTGTAATTAGCGTTTAACCCAGAATGTTTGTCAAAACTGACCGAACCATCATGTTACAGGGGAGAACCCAGTGACCCTACCTAAAGGTCCCGTTTGGTTATAAAAGTGTTTATTATTTTCATGTTGTATTTTGAAATAAGCTACTCTAAAATGTTTTATTCTAAACAATTTGTTTTGTTCACAAATAAGCGATTATTTAAGAATTTGAATTATCAGTCATGTTTGTTTAATAAGATAGACCTTTAATTAAAAAATATTTGAAAATTTTAATTTTTTCCAAGAAAATGACTTGCCAAGTCTTTTGAAAATGGAAATTATTTAAATTGTATGTTTTAGTAAGAAAATTCCCTTGAAGTACAATTATAAAACATCATGTTCGAAATCCTACTACTAAGTATAAATAATGAGGTGACAATTTCTACTAGTTTCATTCATATAACATGGAGAAATAAAATAAAAAGCCAAACTACATATGTTATCCTAAATATTTTATTAAACAAATATATTTTATTAAAATAATATATATTTTTAATCATGTTTATAGAAAATCATTCATGAAATGTTAGGAATTAGAAAAAGGTGATGGCAGATCAATGTGACCACCATAGGTTAGCAACTAGATCAAACAAGTTTAGTACACTGATTATTATCGTACAATCATTATTCATTACCGTTATACACGAGAGGGTTATGATTAGAAGCACAAATGTTACCAAAATATTAAGAACCAATAATATCATTTACTTATTTGTTATTTATTCGATATTTAAACATAACCAGTAAAATTGAATTTATATTAATATGCTATACATATGAACATATGTGCACATTCACTATAATTTGATCTAAACACGTTTATGAAAACTTCTTACGAGGAAAAAAAGGGAGAGAAATGAAGAAGTGAAACTAATTAATTAAAAATTATTAATATAGCAAATAACTGATTTAAGTATTTGACCAATTCTAGTAAATTATAGCGTGAAAAACAATTTTGAGAATAAAGAAATCCATAATTCAAAATGAGGGCTATGCTTGACTTAGTTACACGTCTAAGGGTTCGAAACATTGCTTAAAAACAACGGAACCTCTTCTCTTGTTCTTTTTAATTTACACATTTCATTAATTAAGGTTCCTACATTAACGACATATTTGTTATATAGAGGAAATGAAAAATATCACACTAAAAGTTATTACAAGCGTGCACTAAAATATAACATTTAGATCTATTAGAATAGATCTCAGTTAGATCTAAAGAATATAAGCAATATAAAATTAGCTAAATTATTGTATCAATATACATACATAAGTAATATATATAATCTTATTCCACCAGTTTTAACGAAACTGATGCTGAAGATGTTCACAGTCTGATTCGAGCACTTTTGATGAAAACTCTAGGTTAAAATTTAATGGCTTTAAGAACTGCTAAACTAAACTAGGGCCAAAACGTTTTGGTTTGACATATGTGTTTCTAAGGTTTTTTCTCCAAATCATTAATTTTTTAAACTTCTAAAATGCTAAAAGATGGTTAATTAATGCAATACATATATACAAATGCATATTATAAAAAAGTAAAGGTTAAATGTTTAGAAGACTGGTTTCAAGTTCTAAACCAATTCAATCCTAACGGTTTATGAACACCGATAAGATTTTGATATCACCAAATGTTAACTTTATATTAATCTCCAACAAAATTGGATCATAGACTATATGAACACTACACATTGACAGTATCCAAATCACCTTTTCAAGTTCACAACTAGTCAATTTGACTACCAAAGTCAAAATCAAGCAATCAAACCAAATCACACAGACAACACCACATGAACACGATGCTGAAATCAGCATCACTTCTAAACCTAAATCATCACCACAAACAAGCAACAAACCACAAAAAACGCAAAGAATCAATCGATCATGAGAGGAAACAGAAGACTTACTTTGGTATCAAGCATCACGGCACAGAGAATACCAGTATTATCCATGGCAGTACGCAGATTATCCAGCGTTTCCTGATGATACTCATACGATCCATGGGAGAAATTGAATCTCGCGACGTTCATTCCCGCTTTCAAGAGCTTCTCCACCATCGGAACAGATCTCGACGCCGGTCCGAGCGTGCAAACGATCTTCGTCCTCGGTCTCCGTACAGCGATCGGTTGCACACTGTGATCGGTGTTCATCTGATCCATTTGATTTGAGGTTCGATTGAGGGATTGATTGGTGGTGAAATGAAGAATTAGGTTGGATGAGGGGAAATTGTTGTGTGTGGAAGAAGGAGATGAAAGCGATGTGAGGGTGAATTGAAGGCTTGGGGTCCATCGAAGGTTTATGAGTAGTTTATTTATGGCACATGCTTGATGAATGATGATGATTCATCTCCACAATGTGATGAGTGATGATCTGTTCAACTATAATATTTTACCTTTTTGGTTGCTTTGCTTTTTCATGCTAATAATTCACATTTTGCCAATCATAAGCTGCTAACTTTATGGGCGTAAAGTGATAACCACTTCATTTCTATGTGTTCTATCACTGGTTAAAATGATTTGTTTAGAAGCATTAAAGATTATGGATTTGATTGGTGTGCTGATTTTAAAAACTATGTGGTTGTAGGAGTAGATAAGGTCGTTCTGGAGTAAAATTTATGTGTATTTGCTAGTTAAAAAAAGTCATAATTATTAGATATGAATTTACTTTTATTGGTTTTAATTTTTACTGTTGGTAGATCATGTGTTTAGCACAAACTATGAGTTAGTTGTTATAACAAGGTTTTGTGGTTAAAAAAATGTGGATTGGTGCTTTATATGCTTTATTTTGTTTTTATGTGTAATAAATTTTATTATATAAAAGAGATTTGAATATAATGTTCTCACATAAAACATATGAAGAACTACGTTATTTTATACTAAAAGTATGACATTTTAGTTTAGTTTCTGAAAACTTTTTTGACTTTTTTGATCCTATGAATTATTTTTTTTCATTCGTAATATTATATGAACTTAAAAAGTTATAATTACCATCACAAAGAAGTGCAATAAGTAATTTTATGAACGAAAGGAGAATTCTAACGAAAAGGATTCTCGATAAGTTGTAAAAAGAAGTTGAAATAATCATTTTAACTCTAATTGATTGGAGGTGACTAAAATAGTAAAATCATTCTCTGGACACATTAAAATCCTTGTGGATGAGATTAACTTGATACATTTGTTGTTGTAATCTTAATCACATTACAAAACACAAATTGTCTAATAAAGCTACCAATACGTATAGGTGTTCACTTTTGGTTTTAATGGTTTTTGTAAATCAAACCATTAGCTAAATTATTAATAACATTCTTTATCATTATAAAGCAAAACAAAACCGTTGAGATCTGAAATCAAACCAATCAAAATTGTCACAAACGTTCATTTGTTGATGATTATCAACAGATTCAAAAACCCATGAAGGTGGGATGATTACCGACGTAAAATCAATACCGGTAAACCACCAATTGGTTTGGTCTGGTCTGTTGGAAAGTTTTTTGAAAAGCTACTTGTCGGTAATAGGCCAGTAATGTTAAAGATAAAATTTTGAAAAGAAATTACCCGTTGGTAAGTCACCACTTTTCGGTAATCTGTTGCAAAACAAATCAGCGACAATCACTCAATAATATGTTAGAAACTAAATTACTCACGGCCTAATTTCTAACATATTATTACTGAGATATTTCTATCTGTAAAAGTTTATTTTCTTGTGTATTCTAAAGCTTATTCAATATGTATATTTGATTGTTGCTAATACTTGTATAAGAGTTTACATTTTAACAAATGTACATAAAAATACGAATGAAAAACAATATGTATTAAATTTTTAAGAAGAAAATGAGCCTAGTGTCGCTAGAATCTAAAGAGAGAACTTTTATGTATTTAATTGATTAAACCTTTAAATTTTGGTCTTGTGTAGTCCAATCTTTAAATTTATTCGACCTAAAATGTAACAATAAAGACTTGAAGGCTTAGATTGACCAGAGATTTACAAGCTAAGTAATTAGGGGCGGTAATAGTCTTAGGTTGATGTCTTTAAACATACAGACATTTAAAATCATGTAACCCAAATACAACCTATTAGCTTATTTATCTAGATGGGTCGGGGAATTGCAATCAAGTTGTAAGCAATTAACCAAACAGGTTGGTAGGTTATAATAAAAGAGCTAAATAGATCAACTTGAACATAACCTGTTTAATTAAACATAATAAGCATGCTATTTAATTAAACATATAAGCATGTTAACATGTATATTAAACCTAAAATCTACCTATCTTAGTGGCATGTTTCATGCTTGTCTTAGAAATTGTCACCACTGCCATATGCCCATATATAATATAGAATGCATTAACCATTAATGATTCAAACCACTTGCCAAAAATACCCAACACAGTATGTTAAAACTAATAGCCTATTATCAATCAAAAAGGAATATAGAGATGAATTAAAGTTGCAGCAAGCTTGGATAAACAATCAAGAGTCAGATCAAGATTTGATCAAAATGGGATTTGGCATTTTGTAATTTATCATTACGCGTGAAAAGATCGAAACTTGACGAGTCACAATTGTTTATCTGTTTTCTAGTGATTTCAGAAAGTTCAAAACCCGTAAGGGTCAAAATTGCCATCTCTACTTACTATATACGTACCTTCTTTCTTCGGTACCAAACTCCTGATCATATTCTCTAAGAACTAGCCTAACACAATAATGATCCAGACTTGTTAATTAAACCTAGATGTTAATACTTACCAAATACCGAAAACGACATTTTTCTGTATTTATGAGCATACGTCTCACACGTAAATATCATAGGGTCATCTAATGATCTAAAGGCTATTTCCTTACCAAAATAGTCCTCAAAAGCAGGTATGATCATCTCTGCTACCCATTCTATCATATAACACAGATTAAGTAAATCCTCTCATTATTGACTCCATGTAATTACAGAATGTCCCCTATCATATGTACTCTAATTTCTACCTTCTATCATCCATCCTTATTTACTTTTAAGCTATTACCATATAACCACAGTCGGTAATCACTCCTAGCTGTTACCATAAGTCCCCTATCATTATTTACATGTGCTTGTTACCATAGCATACCATAACATACCATAGCATCTATCAGTATTTATACTGAGATATAACCAAAGATCCTCTATCGTCAATTCGTTATTCGCTTTTCTTTTCAGCATTCTGATTCAACAACAAATCAAACCGACTTCTTATAGAATAATTCACTAACATGTGTAAAGACAAAAAGGTAAGCATCCTAGATATATATGAACTAAGATGCACCAAATTGGTCATTAGAGCGCGGTATAATCAGATAGATCCTCCGTTACACTTCAACACTACCAGCAACCGAAATCTGCTGATCATGCTACTCTGTGGTAAGATCTAATCAAAAGTCAAATTCAACCCTAATCCACTATGAAGACAACACAACTAAGGTAAGAAATCGCGTAGAAAGTGCATATAAGTCCTATGATACCAATCAATTTGACAATACAAGGATCAATAGCCAACTAGCTGCATCATTCAAACCAAAAGGTAAGATTTTGATAGCAAAACTGTATGATTATACGTCTAAGAACCAATCAAGAAAGAGTAATGAATCAGCACAAATGCAAGTCCATGAGCAAATCATCAAGACCATAACAACCTGTATAATCTTCGAGGATGACATATATAAACTGTATAACCATCAAATGTTTCTTTCATTTTACCTTAGCATGATAAGTAATACTGTAATTCCACTTCCTAACATATGGGAATCCCTTATTGTGTTATATAAGTCAAAAGATGATTTCTGAATAGTAATCCATCATCTCACATTTATTCTATCTATAGGGAATTTCGATTCGATTATACTCATTTTTTAATCCTACGAATTCGCTTAGATCCCCATACCTCCAATCTACCAGCAGGACATCCACATGGTGCTCGAAAAATAAGAACAGTTCGGCCATTAACAGGCGCCATCTTCTTCAACTCAGCCTCAAGCTCCTTGTGATCTTGCCCTAATTCCAATGGCTTCACATCATAATCACCTGTTATTCCTGTTGAAAGATACTTAACACACTCTTCGGGCTCGAGCTGGATATCAAATTCGACAGCTTTACGTAGCCCTTTACAGTTAGGCTTCCCACACTTTCTTGCTTTCACTTCAAGAATCTCCCAAGCAGCGATCGTGACGATCACGCCACTGAACGCTGCTACTGCCCCGATCACATACGCGATCGGGGCATCAGAGATTACTTCTTTTATAACTTCAATAACTAAAGGGAGAATCTCTACGGATTCACGGTATAAAATATTGATGTAGGGTATGATTAGGAACCCTAGGGCTCCAAGAACAAGAATCAGAATCAGAATATCCAGTGCAGCAAATGGGGATCGATCACAAAATGGGTGCGATAAAGGGTTAACTGAATTCGACCCATTATTCAACTTCTTATTGTTCTTCAATTGATTGTTGTTATTCGCCATTGGCGTCATGTTCTTGTGCTGTTCGAAAGCTCGACAAAATTCGATCAAACTACGGCAATCAACCATCGGTAATCTCATATTCCTTTCACTCCGATCTATCTCGATCTCAAACTCTTGAACCCTAATCACCAACCGATTAACGAATTAACCCAAAATTAGATCTTTGATTCGCTTTGATTTCATGAAATTACAGAAACCCACAATCAAACTTTGATAATCGTCTGGAATTCGGTACAAAAGGGATCAGATTTCAATCGAATCAGAAGGGGATGTCGACAAACGATACCGATTGAATCAGTTTTCAAACCGATTATCAAATCAAACCCAAAATTAGATCTTTGATTCGCTTTTTTACAAAATTACAGAAACCCACAATCAAACTTTGGTAATCGTCTGGAAATCGGTACAAAAGGGATCAAATTTCAATCGAATCAGAAGGGGATTTCGGCGATTGAATCAGCTTTCAAGAAAATTGAAAGATGATGAACCCATGAACGTTGTCGATGATCGAATGATTGATGAAAATGGGTGAGATCGACCTTGAAATTCGTGTGAAATTGAGCGATTGAGAGGGAGTCAGCAGGTGGAACAAGTTGAGGATGCGTGGATTACGAGGATAGATCGGGAAGAAGGATGATAAAGCTGCAGATTTTTTGTTGAAGGTCCTTGTGGTATGCAACAATGGTGGTTGTTACCCCTTTATTATCATTGTTTGAATTGTTGGCGTACAAATGTTGGAAGTATTATGAATTCCGTTTTTGGATTAGGTATTTGATTTCGGTGACCTGTTTATCGTAAAGAGATTTGTCGTTTTTATCATGCTACACACTGATTGTTATTTGAACAAGTAAAAATTTTTAGTTGTTATTATCCTGTTTCATCTTAATTGTTATTTGAACAAGTAAAAGGTCTTTTTGGTGTTCGTAAAATAACATTTGTTATTTGAACAAGTAAAATTTTTGTTGTGGTCTTCCTCGGGATAACATTTCTCTCTTATTTGTCCAAGGAGTTTATTTTTGAATTGAATTTTTAGTTTGTTTTTCATTGTGATTTTCAAATACGCATATACTTATTTACTATATATATATATATATATATATATATATATATATATATATATATATATATATATATATATATATTTCTATAATTTAATTATTCGTGTCTCGCAAATAAAAGAAGGATATAACCAAAGTGATAGAACAAAATATATACTTTTAAAATTCTTTTCATACATTCAAGACCTTATTAAAATAAATAAATTGAAATGAGATATGTTCAATCTAACAACAATGCATATGATCTTTTCATAAAGGCACTCTTTATAACTTTCAAGAAGCATGTTTATGATATTGGCATGTGTTTAAGCTCAAACTAGTTTAACTTCAGCATAATTTGAGTTTTAATTGAGTTCAACTCGAATAGTTCACTAACACTTAGAATTGTTTATGCTTCACACCTGTAAATGGAACCTCGGTGTTTATCTAACCTAGTGGCCTTGTATAATGACACTAGATTTAGTAAACCCGTGTATTACACGGTTGAAAAAATAAAACATAAATACGATAAAAATTTATTAATTATAAAACAATATTATAATATAAAATATAATTGAAATTGCATATAAGTAGAAACTATAAGTAATAAAACGATGATATCAATTTTGTATACTTTTGTTTTTATTTTTTTGTTTTTTCAAATAAAATTAAACATTTTGTTTCAAAAAAAAATTGTTTTAAAAAAATGTCATTGTATAAATTTTTTTTTATTATAACTCCAATTTTAATTAATTTTGGTTTATAAAAAAATTATTTTTGAAAAACACCAATTTTAAATAAAAATTTGATGTTTTATAAAAATTAATTTTTTAAATTTAACATTAATAAAAAGATCTTTTTTAATTTATTAAAACAATTATTTTAATCTAAAAAGAATTAAATAATATTATTAGTACTTAATATAATTAGTTAATAGGAGAGAGAAGATGAAAAATTTTGATTAGAAGAAATGTGATGATAACATATGTCATCCATAATTACCATTTTATTAGAGTAGATAGATTATGATTGCCCCGCACAATTTTAATGTGGGTTTAAATCAAATACAAATACGTGATTAGATTGAAATTAATAGAAAAAGAGTGAATTATTGTTTTTCTCATTTTGGTTTGATCACATTTTTGATTTTCATTCGATGTAAATTCTTTTTTGCATATAGCTCCCTAAGGTTTTAAAAAAAAATTATTTTCTTCCGAAAAAGTTAACTCCTTTAGTTTAAAATATTAAATCATTTATCATTAAAAGAGATAATTATGCAATTTTGCATTTAAAGAAAAAATCTTAATTTATTTTAACGATGTCTAAAAAGGAGGTCTATTCTCCTTCCACTTCGATAAAGCTGACAATCTCGTGATTTAATATGATGAAATGTTTGATGATGAAATGTCCGATTTAGGTAGTGTGAATAGAACGATAACACGTCAATAGAATTTTAACACCAATACGTTAGCACAAATTAACATTTTATCTTTATATGCAAAATTGTATAAATATCCCTTTTAATGATAGATGCTTTAAATTTTAATTTAATGGAGTTAATTTTTTTGGATGAAAATAGCAATTTTTTAAAACTTTGAGGAGCCATATACAAAAATTAATTTTTTTAAAATGAAAATAATAAATGTAACTAAACCACATGGAGAAAAATGATAATTTTTCTAGAAAAAAAGTTATTATTTAAAAATTTGAAACCCATTACGCCAAGAAACATATAGAAACCGTGTAAGTGAAGCTAAAATTGTATTAAAGGACAGTAAATAGTATTTAATTAAAAGCTTAATACTTTTAAATTGAAAATGAAATCATGGAATTAAATCTACTCGTTCTTTTTTTTCTCGCTGCATCAACTACGTATAATTTTTTTTTGCTATTGTTCTCAATACATATAAAATCTTTAAGGAAATACACGTAAATTAATAGGAGATGTTTTTTTTGTGTGTGATCATTGTTCAAATTTGAGAGAACAAATTAGAAAAAAGAAAAATAATAATTACAACAACAGAAAAAAAAACAAATTAATAATAATATCAAAACATTATTTAAGAAAAACAATTGGTGAAAAAAAAAAATAACAAACCAATGAAATTGATACTATATATAGATATTGCTAATTGTGTGTGTAACGTCCATTTTCCAAATTTAGAACTTACAGTAAATGTTAACTTTTAGAAATATTATCCCACCTCGGATAGAAAATTTAAAAATATTTGTAATTTGATTATGTAGGCATGAGAAATATTTTTAAGGAGATACATAAAACGGTTTTTTAGTGTAATCATATTTTATGCACTACGTATAGTGTTAATTGTTCTTATAGTTTCTTAATTATAACTTGTTATGTAAAACGTGTACATTTGGAGAAATTTTGTTAACCCTGACTCATATTTGTGGACTTAAATTTTTCAAAATTAAATTTATATTTAATAAAATGTATACTTCAACTCACAGATTAATTAAAAAAACTGAATCATTATTACATTCAAATTTTAAAACATTAATTACCTTATTTGGTAATTTTCTTAATTATAAATATACTCTATCAAATTGCTTAGTAAAGTTTTTAATTGTACGCTTTGACAAAACAATAAGGGTGAATCTAGTGATTTACTTAACTCCTGTTTCACGTAGTGGTCAGAGAGAGAGGGTCGTATCATTTCGCGATCTGATGTACGCTGTCTTACCTTACGTATATTATAGGAGGTTGCTTTTCACGGTTTGAACTTATGACATCAAAATCACAAAACACCAAACTTAACGGTTGTTTAAGGTGCCTTCAACACTTTGTCTAAAAAAAATAAAAAAATAATTAGCCTTATTCTCAAACTATAATGCCTTAGAAATATCAAATATATTAAACAAATCAACATCATTCTCCTGCGGAGAAACGTTATGTAATAAAAAATCTTCGGCCTCAATTATCAACAGTTTTAGAATCATTGGTTATCGATAAGAAAATAACTATACATGTAAATAAGCTTAAGTACTAGCTCCTCCAAAAGTTTTCAAATCAAAAACAAATTTATTAGCTCCTCCTATATAAATCAAACAATATTAATTGGTTTGAGAAATCAAATCTTTTCTATTATAGGACTACCGATAAATGTTTACGAATCGATTCTCCATTCAAATTTAGTTACATATGAAAAACGCATTATACTAGGGCTGTAAAAAAAGTTCGCGGCTCGAAGTTTGCTAGAGAAAAGCTTGAAAAAAGCTCGGTTCGAAAAAAGCTCGTATCTAATCGAGCCAGCTCTGCTCGGCTCGAATTCTAAACGAGCCGAACTCGAGCCAGGGCTAGCTCGGTTCGAGCTCGGCTCGTGGCTCGGTTCGTTGGCTCGGCTCGTGACTCGGTGCATATAATATGCTGCTGCTGCTGTATTAGGATTTTAAAAAAGTTTTCTTAAAATAAAAATGTATTCTTTTTAGAAACATTAAGTATTTTGTTTAAAAAAATATATAACTTGATAGTAAATTGTTTATATTCAAAATAATTATATTTGTTCCCCTAAATACGGAGTAACCAACAAAACTCAAAAGCCCTAATATATATTTTTTGTGTTTTCATATAAATTAATGTGAAAAAAAAAAATTTAAATCGAGCCGGCTCGAACGAGCCACGAGCTGGCTCGAGCTTTTCACGAGCCGAACTCGAGCCGGAGTTTTCAGCTCGTTAAAATTTTCTAGCCGAGCCGAGCCGGCTTGATAAGCTTCGAGCTCGAGCTCGAGCCCATCCTGGCTCGGCTCGGCTCGGCTCGTTTACAGCCCTACATTATACGAGTTTCTCATTTCTTTCACTTTTTATCAAATAAACAAATTAGAAACAAGTTAATAACCAACAAACAAAAGTCTCATACAATCAAAAGAACAAAAACGCACAAATCCACTGACAATATTTTTATAAAATTTATAAAAAAAATAACCAAATTATTAGAATGCAAAATTTGGGAAAAGTTGGGAGAAATGCATGGGATGGGTAGACACATATACTAGCATTTGCTCTGTCTTTGTGTGTTGTTGTTACGTACCACCCCCATCACACCATCATACCATATGCAATGCTATTTTCCATGGCCCCCATTGCTCTTCACTCCTACCACCACCTATGAATAACACCATTACTCCACCATTACGCCGCCTCTGCTCTTGATCTCACCACCACACTACCACCGCATTTCAAGATTCACCACCACACTCCACCACCGCCCCAACATTCAAGATTCACCGGAAAATCCCTCAAGTACCTATAATTCTCTGTTTTCCCCTTTCTATTTCAGTCTCTATACACATAGATCATCACTGGTATGTGTTCTTGTTATGAGATCAAATCTGATTTTCATTCAAGATTTGTGATTTATGAAGTTTGTTGTATCAAGATTTGATCTTTTGTTGTTGGTATTGATGTTTGATGATTGTGGTTTGTGGGTTGTCATGCATTTGATGAAAGGATCAATCTTGAATGTTGTTTATTTGGTATGGAGTGATTAGAATCTGATTTGGTGTATCTATCGTTTGTTTTTGATCTATGTGGTTTCTTTATTCAATCATTCTCTTATTTGGGATTTTGTTTTGTGTCATTGTTAGTATGTCAAAAGTAGGGCTTTTTACAAAGGATTGTTGACATCTTGTGTTTTTTAGCTTTATTTTTGGTATCTGCTAGTAATAGTGTATTTTTTGTCATTAAGAATTTTGTTTTCTAATCAACAGTAAGAGTAATTGCGAATCTGGTCATTACAAGACAAAATTACTGAACTTTCTTTTAATTTAGCAACTTCGAAGGGGGATAATTCAATGTTTTGTTTTATAATACTGTTAGCATATCATTTTTTGAAATCATGGGTCGACTTAAGCTTGATATTTTCATTTCAAGCGTCACATTTATTTATGTTTGTCATTTTCATTGTCACGTCATGACACGTCAGCTTTTAAATACCACTTGTTTATAAACTTAAGTAGTTGTTATTTCGTCATTAGAATATATCTAAATTATATTCTATAATAAGGTTGGTGAGCTGATGGGCCCACTCTAACTATCACTCATGCAATGGTGCATCATTTCAAAAAACATCACATCGTTATCGCCTCTGGCCTTGAGTTCTCCTTTGCAGATGGTCTTAATCAGTTAGTCATCTAAGTCCTATACTTCTTAGTGTCCTACACCTGCATAACACTAAATTATATTTCTTTCATAATAATTATATTTATGCTATAAAATATTGAAGTTTCCTTTAATTAAGTGATTCTAATCATCTTTAATTGTTAACCAGAGCTTGAAGAAGCATTTACACATCTTGTAAAATGCCTGAGCGAGTTCATGAACTGGAATATGATGAATTTGATAAGCTTCTTGGTGAGATACCGCGCGCTACTGTGACCACAAACAACGAAGAATTTGGAGTCTTTAATCCTTCCAAGAACATGAAAAACCTCTACACAACTCCTGAAAATGGTACATTTCTTGATACATTAACTGATGAAAAAGTACCTATGAAAAGGGTTCAGTTTGTTGAGTCAAATCTTCTGAACGATCAATCATTCGCCTCGGTTTTTCAAGATTTGAGCATCAAAGACAGGCCTATTATGCTATCTGCAGCCCCATCTTTGGTTAATCCTTCACCGCCCTTCAACGGGGTCGAGTTTAATGGTCAGCAACTGGTTGCGATCCCTATGATCCCGAATCAACAACAGTTGTTTTTCCATCCTTCACAACAGAAACCCGAGCCTCATATAACTTGGAGGAATCTTGAAAATGAGCATGATTATCATCATCCACTTCATATGCACCAGTTTTGTAAGAATCTGCATTTGGAAAGCCAACAGGCTGCACCCCCTTCGCTAACTCGGTTCATGACTCATGCTAATGGAATGCATGGCTCGAACCATAAGGTTCCTGAAAGGATACTCACAAGGTCGCGTGGGCTGAACCGCGACCCAATTGGGTCATTAAAATTTGGCAGCTTTGAGAGAAAAGATCCTGTTTCAAGTGCGGTTAAACAACCGTCCCACAAATCTGATGATCTTGGGGACAGAATATACTGTATGGCTAAAGATCAACAAGGATGTCGTTCGTTGCAAAAGAAGTTTTCTGAAGGGACTCGAGAGGATCTGGAGAACATTTTCCGCGAGGTTATAGTGCATATCATTGAACTAATGACAGACCCTTTCGGAAACTATCTTGTTCAGAAGCTTCTAGAAGTGTGTGACAAGCATCAACATATGCAGATTCTTCGTGTTATAACTAGAAAGCCTGGAGAACTTGTTAGGATTTCATGTGATATGCACGGGTTTGCTCTTTTCTGTTCCTTTTTACAGAAGTTTCATTTTGTGATCATTATATCGATATGTTATTATTGTGTTTATTTGTAGGACTCGCGCTGTTCAAAAGGTCGTTGAAACTCTCAAGACACGCGAACAATGTTCTATGGTTGTTTCTGCTCTGAAGCCTGGTATCATTGGCTTGATGAAGAACATGAATGGCAATCATGTGGCACAAAGGTTCTTGCAGTACCTAAAACCTGAATTTAATGAGGTAACGAACATGTTTATTGAGATGTTTTTTATCACAAAAATTGGTTATTTTTATAAAACTTGACAGGTAGATGGGGTCATTCTTTCTGATCCAGGTTAGCCGTTATCTAAGACAACGACTTCTGTGTCTTCGGAGTTCATGAAACTGAAATTATCTTTATACTTTTTTCAGATTTTCGTCTTGTAGCAGTTAAAGTCATTATTTGAGATAGCGACTTCACCTTGATAGTAGGTGATGTCAAGGTGAGGTCGTTTTTTGAAATAGTGACTTCAACTGCTACAAGACAAAAATCTAAAACTAGTCTGATATCTTCAGTTTTGTAAACTTCAAAACACAAAAGTTGGTATTTTAGATAGCGACAAACCTAGAACCGAAAAAAAAGAACCTCATTTGTCATCAAGCCTTTGGAAAATAACTCAAAGAAATCCACATATTGTTGGCATCTGGACTTAAAACTCCTTTAATACAACTAGTAACTTTATTCTTTAACCATTTAAAATCATATAATCATATTCAAAACATACATCCAAACACCTTTTGAATCTTTATAGTGTTACAGTCTATCAAGAAGTAAGACATGAAAACCGTAAATCAACCTACAGAATGTAACATGCTTTTATACAACTTTATGCTTAAATTATTTGATTCAAATCTATAGCACACTCACGTATCTGGCCTTTCAGTTTCTTTTCGAAGCTGCAACTATGAAATGCATGGAACTAGCAACAGACCGGCATGGGTGCTGTGTGCTGCAGAAATGTCTGAGCCATTCAGATGGTGAACCAAGAAGGCGTCTGGTTCGTGAGATCACTTCAAATGCTCTAATTCTTTCACAAGATCCATACGGGTACACACCAGCCGGACCCTAACCTAACCACCCTATCTTGTTAGCAATATTATTCTTAATTGAGTTGTGCATTTTCAGAAACTATGTTGTACAATATGTATTTGAGCTTCAAGTTCCATGGGCAACATCAGCCATTCTTGATCAACTGGAGGGTAACTATGGCGACCTCGCGATGCAGAAATACAGTAGTAATGTTGTTGAAAAATGTCTGAAATACACTCGAGATGATTGTCGTGTTTGTATTGTCAATGAGCTGATGAATAACCCGCGCTTAGATCAGATCATGCAGGATCCGTATGGAAACTATGTTATCCAAGCGGCACTTCGTTCTTCGAAGGTTGGTATATTTCTTAAATGATTGGCCTTTTGAACCATCGTATTAAGATAAAACATAACTAGAATCAAACCTATTTAAATAAGTTGAATTCACCACCTTTACCAATAGTTACTTAAAGTATCAAACACTGTTTTTTTAAGGGTATGTATACATGTTCATATTTTATTGTCTCGTTCAGGGAGCTCTGCGCGAGGCGTTGGTCGAAGCAATAAAGCCCCATGTCCCTACGCTACGCACAAGCCCGTATGGCAAAAAGGTTTTGTCAAGTAACGGCCTCAAAAAATAAGCTAATTTGGTAAGACATTCACACGTTTAATCACGCTTCTTTTCTTCTCACTAATTTTTCATTGTGTTTCACCTGTTACACATCATGTCAAGAAATAAAGACATGACTATAGTTCTCTAAACAATATAAAATTACATAAACGAATAGAATTTGAATCTTGTGTAGTTTTCTTTGCAGGTTCAAGATTTTGTTCCTAGTTAAGGCTATTGTTTGTTTTTAGAAATAAAGATTTAAAAGCTTCTATCAGCTGTTAGTTGCTAATTGTGTTTGTGCAAAAGACTAGGTCAGGAGTAACTGACTCCTTGTGCCAAATTATGGCGTGGGTGAGTTCTTGATACGGGGCCATCCGTTTGTGTGTGGTTTGTCGTTCAACTAGAAGTGGTTGAGGTTATTTTTTGGTGCATTTAAGGATAAATCGGCTTTCTGTCTGTGTATGCATAGGTATGCATACACAAGCCGATGTGCTCATTTGAGCACACATTTGGGGTTTCTTTTGTTTGTCGTATTTTTGTAGAACTATAATGTTAAGAGGTGTAATCCTTTGAATAATATTTGAATACGAATTCGTCGTGTTAGCTTAACATATTGAGTAATTACTAATTTAAATATACTACCCTCACCTTTCATTTGATCTAGCAAAACTTCATCTAACATCTAACAAGGTCTGCAACACCAATTTGCTAAAATGTTGATATAAAACCCCCATAAAATTAACATTTGGAGTTCATGCATGTGAATTTACCACAGTACCCACAAAAGATCCTAACATATATGGTATAACCATGAAATTGTTCATTTAAAAGTTCCAAACAAGATCCAAATCATTCATATGTTGGAGATCATGAAGAAAATATAATCAAGATTTCTGAAGCTAAACATGGGGATGGTCTTCTTCCATATCCTGAGCCACATTCTCACCTGGTTCTTTGTTATCAATAAGGGTTGTCGAGCTGGAGGAAGCTGCCCCATTCAGATGAGGATCGCTTGATACTGAATTACTGAGCTCACTCTGCAGGAAAAAAAATAAAAGAAAAAAAAAGATTAAATACACAATCACAACTTACATAAAAGAATATAAAAACAATACATGATCCAAGAGTTAACAAGCACCTGCACGTAGGCGATAATGTCAGTTGAAGTAACCGATTTTCCCTCTTGAATTTGGGATGAAATCCAATCGTATACTTTCATCTGCATGATCATGCAAAAACATATAACTTCACACTGTTTGTAACCTGTGCATATATTTTGTGTGTCTAATTTTCCATGATTCAATTACACATGGATAAGGAACATGTATAATATAAGGGCATGTTTGTTTCAAAACCAATAATATGTTGAATAACCATGCGAATTGTATAATGCACTTGTATACAATACATATAAGAGAATTAGAAGTAGTGGAAGAGAAACAGATTATGTCCCATAATTGTATTGCATATCATATTCAAAGGTATATGTTGAGGGTAGAGTCTTTGGGCAGCCGACCCTAACCCCTTGAACTGTGTGAAATAATTTGGTAGGATGCCTAAATTATGGTTTCTTGTTTCCTAAATTGTAAACTCTAATTTATTTATTATAAAAAGATGGATAGGCCATTGTAATTCCCTGAGCACAAAATAAAATAAACCCTACTTGCAGCAACTAAACGTGTAGGTCAGACCGACCAAACCACTATAAATCATGTGCTTCGTATTCTGTTGTTTATGGTTTGTGTGTGTATGTGTTTGGTACCCTAACAGGATAAATGCATTATGCGGTTCTCGCGATTCTCAACATTATTGGTTCTAAAATGAACGCCTTATGTATTTGCGCGTGTGTGATATATTTTTAGTTTCTCAACGCTTCTCATGTTACCTTGCTTTTCTTGAATATGATGAGATGTTTAGGTGTGTGTTAAGCATGATAACATTTGTATGGTTCTAAGCATAAAGTATCTTGTTATTGGACAGTTAAAGGAAGCAAAGAATGTATTCTTAGATTCAAGTTTACATAAATCGCTACCCCATCTATGGTCATCCTTTTTTTTCTACGTCATGTGTGTCGCTTGAATAAAGCCAATTATGGTATTAAACATGGTGCATGGTATAAATGTTATGCAACTTACATCACTTGTGCGTATATTTATTGACGGTAATCATATGTCATTTGATATCATTATTAGTTATCATTGCGACTTCGGTTTTCTTTATCTCTATCATTATTACTCTCATATCTTCTGAGTTTGGCATGACAAACCTTGGTCCTTTATACTATTTACAGGAAATCCTAATGATTCGCATATATTCTGAGTTTGCTATGACTAATCTTGGTCCTTTATCTTATTTAAAGAGAATCTCTATAACTCGCAAAACATCTGCTATGTTTCTTTCCCAAGCCTCCTTTGCTCCAAATTTTCTTGCTTGTGCTGACATGTCCTCATGCAACCCTTGTCGATACCAAATCCAAACTGTCACCCATTTTGTATCATTGTAGTTTACATCATAGCCTTGTTAACCGCTACACACATGTGACATTTCCATGTTCCAGTATTGCCTATGTTGTTCATCAAGTTTGTCTTTTCATGCACGATCCTCTTGAACTAGACGTTTATGTCTTGAAGCGTAATATTTGATATAGTTATGGTAACCATTGATCAGGGCCTCCATCTTTTTGTTTCCTTTTTCTATCGGCCAGTTGCATATACCATTGTGGTTTAGGTCAATTTTCCATACACATCAGTATACCTTTAGATATTATGCACTTCACGGTGATAATTTTCTTAATTGTCCTCCAAACACCAACACGTTGTGTCTTTGTTTGGTGTTAGAAGTTAAATATAGATGCATTGCAAACGTTTTTTGTGAATGAACATGGGTTCACATTCTTCTTTTCAATTACATTTCCTTTATTGCTTTGTTTTTGTGATGATGCGAGTTTACTTGTCAAAGTAATCTAGTACAACATCAACTTACCAAACATGTTGAGATTGATTTACATTTTATTAAAGAAATTCCATAGGCAAGTGGAAGGAATGTGAATTTCAATGAATGATGGAAAATTTTCCAATTCCAATTTCATCCGTTGACCAACCAAACAGAATTTTGGATGGAAAATTTTCCAATTCCTGAGAATTCTGTGAGCCAAACTGTGCCTAAGTTCTACACTTACCTTTATCTTATTAGTTTTTTGACATTCTCCTCTTCTTCACATGTTCAATATTAGTAACCACTTAATATCTTAATGAGGTTTTTATCAGGTTTTCCTAAGTTTCTAATAAAAGACTTCGAAAGATATGGAAGGAATGTGAATGCTACTTACTCAAATGTGACAATGATAGCATTATTCACGTACACCATTTTCTTTGTTCGCTAAATTCATAGGTCTATTCTTTTCTTTCTTTGGGACCACCATCAATTCTATATATCTATTTGAACATCAAAGGAACTATTAAAACAAAAATCCCTAAAGGCAAAAATGTTAGATGACCAAAACCGACTATAATCGAAGTATCAACATTTGAAGCATTTGACTTGTTTAGATATTACTCTAATGTTCATGTTTGAGATAACTAATTCATAATGAAAAAGGGTCAATGTAGGACCACTTCTCACATCCAAAATTCATATTAGCATATCAAATTCTCAAGACCAAAATTGAACACCATACCAAAAAAAATCAGATTTGCAACTAGTTTCAAGAGGAAAAATTCTACATTTTGAAGAGATTTTGACCAGATTAAAGTTTGGAAAGTACCAAATTTGACTCGAAGTCAAACATGAACTACAAATTCAACTTTCAAGCATATAATTCTCTCATAAGTCAAAATCTAATCAATAGCATACCAATAATCAAACACAAGATTAACCCTAATCTTCAAAATCAACGCATGCTAACCCAATTATCCCCAAACAAGACAATCAATCCACATCGAATAGAACGAATTTGAAGCAAACAACATAGAATTCAAGCAATAACAGCAGAATTGAAATTAGGGTTTATCGATTCTCACAAGGGCATGTCTTCTACCAGCATCAAACGAAACCGGCTGCAGATTCACCGATTGATGATAAAGTTTAGCCACATCAGCAGCAACACGTTGAAAATCGAGAGCAAAATCAGGGTTATTCGCAACAGAGGTCTCGATTCTCCTCCTTTGCGCCATTGAAATCCTGTGGTTCTTGATGGATTACCTCGAAATTGATCGTCATTTGGGTTAGAAGAAAGGGACAAAAACGAAATCAAATGCAATGAGATTCATGAAATTGGATAGTGGATTATGGTAATCTGATATACGTAATGTGGAAATCGCATTGGCTGCATTGATTGAAAAACGAACAGGTGGTGTCTTCCTATCATCGGCGGTTTTTGTGTTTTATAAAACCGGTAGGTGATATACATACACCACTACGTCTTGTTACGTTATAGGGTCTGTATTGGTTCTGTAAACTAATGATTCGTATATATAATTTCATATGGCTTGTCATTATTTGCATTCTAAGGGCGTATAACATCATATGATTACGATAGCTCAATAAATGAGGGATACTAAAAAAATTAAAGAAAACCAATTAAATTGATCATATAATTTATAAATTTTTTTATTACTATCCTTTAAATATATGTGTGAGTATATATAAATAAGGTGTGAATCAAATGAACACCGTATCATGGTTTTACACATACGTCACACATAGGTTACGTATACGTAACCATTTTTCATTCGACATTGTGTTACGTATACGTAAGATACTTCATTCTCGTATGTACGCTCAATATATATGTACCAAATATTTATATAACATTTTAACAATTAAAATAATAAAAAAGTTATGAATTATGTTATTAGTTTTCGTGGTTTTCTTTGGTTTTCACATAACTATTGGTTTTCTCATGAACCCTCCCCTAGGTCAATATTTGTATTATACTGTTAGCATGACATGTTGGTGGTGTGTGATAGTATGTTATTTTTGTTTGTATAGACTGTTACTTTTAAACCTTTTGGTTTGAATAATTAGTATTTTTACGTCCAGTGGCATGTATGAATCATGGATGAAAGCCGAAAACAACTTATGTTCTCCATGAAGAATACCAACCTGAGTTTAAAAGGTTACCAATCGATTAGGAAATGATGTGATTCATAAGTCGAGTAGTAAAAGTGGTAGTAAAATTTGGAATCAAGTTACTAAGCAGTAGGAAGTCAAGACAAATACTAAAGACTTCAATCGAGTTGTAAGTAGTAACGTTAATACGTCTAAACTCTAAAGTTAAAATTTGATTATTTTTCTTCTTTAGTTATTTAGGGTTGTTAATTGATGCAAATCAGTTAATGTCGGCAAGTCAGAAAGAAAGAAATTTCCATTTAAAATTTTTGATTTTTCAATTAACTTATCAACATCAATAAACCTAATCGGAGAAGATAGTTCACTTAACCTAAAAGTAGGTGTGATGCCCTAATCTTTCAACTTTAGAAATCCTGAGCGATACTAATTCAAAAGTATTAAAACTAACAAGTTTCAAAAAATTTAATCGATTGTTTTGTAACAAAACGACGGATATTGTCGTCAATTGGTTAATCATGGAGAAAATCTATCATATATCGTATAATATTTAAGAGAGTCATTACTAATGTTTCATTCTTTTGGCATAAAAGCATGCCCTCATGTCGACGAACATTTATGAACCACTGCTATTTAACTGTTTTAAGCTATATTTTGATCAATCATATGCTAATAACAACAAATGAGGTGTTCTTAAATAAATTGAATATATGATAAAAATCTACTATTCAGAGTATATTAATACTTGAGTTACTTGTTACGTGAGCAAGAATATTTTTTCTTATATGAAGCAACTCCTCAAGGGCAATAGATTTTCTGGTGGTATTCGTGAACAAATCCATGTTATACGCAAGCATTGATTTGTTCAAAACACTATCTAGTTACAACAATTAAACGCTCATCACACATCGTCATGACGTATGTAGAAGCACCATGATTTTATTCAACAGTATCAAAGAGGTAGATATTAGCTCGATACTTCTTTAAGGTAATTTCCCTATTTTAAAAAAGCTTGTTAGACAAGTTTTATTGTGTGTTCGATAAACTCGTTTTGTGACATCAGTGTCACCCAAACCTAGATTTCTTAATTCAAGTACGCATCATTCATTTATTTCTCAAAATGTCATACTGTCCGACTCAACGACTCGATTTAACTCTTCTTAAGCTCATCACGTAGGAAGTGAATCCAGCTCAGTAAACAACGCGTGTTGTTAACACGCGATACAAAGTTACGAAATTTTATTATTTTACGGCAAAGCAATAATCACCGTTACGTTTTACACAAGTATTATAATCCACCACCAACTACACAACCAGCAGCAATGGCCAATCATCAAAAACCACCAATCCAACTCTCATCTCCACCGTCGTAACCACCGTAATCTCACCATGGTCTTCAACACCGTCCTAGTGGCCACCGTCGCCACCGTCTCCGCCGACGTATGGCAATCGGTAGCCTGCATCTCCGAACGAATCAGCAGCGAAGAGTTGTTAGATCTGGTGATCTGTTTTCCTCTTCAACAGTTAGGTCGTTTTGCGCTTTGCGTTTGGAACTTCTTCTGTGTTCCTCCGTCTCCTCCTGAATCGTATTACTATTATTACGATGATGATGATGATGAGTCGGATTACGATTCCGATGCGAGTTCCGCCGGCGTCGGAGGATTTTCTGGTTATGATCGAGGAGTTCGTGATTCGTACTCCGATTCGCATTCTGATTGATTGTTTGAATGACGGTAATTTGTTGTGTTTTGTGTCGTTGTGTATAGTAACCCTAATTGTTGTTGTTAATCATTTTTATTATATAGTTTGAGCTTACGGATGTTCTGGTTTTTTCGAATCTATAAGTGAATTGATATATGTTGTTGATTGCTGATTTGTGTGGAGTTGATAGCCTGATTATGTTGATAATATTTGATTGATTGAGCCTAAGGAAAGGATGATCATCTGCTATGTTATCCAAATTACTCTAATTCACACTGTAGATTCGTCATTAGTGTAGTATGATTACTTGCAATGATGGATTTATGAGTATATACTGGTGTAGTGGTATGTTAAATCTCAATATTGATTGAATGCTTTTATGATTGATAATCTTGATGTTATACTGATGATGAAGCATGATTGATGTTTAGTTCTTTTTTAAATTGGGTGTTAGGATGATTAGGCATTGGGGATTTTGGGATTTGATGTCTTTCTGGCATTATTGTTCAAGTAATCTTCTTTTGCAGATTCTTTATATATATTAATCTTTCAGTTCATAAGCAGTCATGGGGTCCTGTAGTTGTATTTTCCACTCATCTGTAACCTGTAAGTTATAGACTCCTGGTTGTTGCAGATAGATATTAGTTCTCGATTGTTCGTCATTATCTTTGCTTAATGCTATTTTAACAAATTTTGGTTCAGTTTCTCTGTATTTTTGAGTCAGGTCGTATTAGTTCATGTTACAGGAGGGCTTTATACATGTTGTGCAGTAACTGTGGTTTTTTCTAGTTGTTAAATGGACCGTCGTCTTTAGGGTCTCTTTTTGTTTCTATTTTTTATCAATTGCTTTGTTTCTATCTAGAATATGCGTCATCAAGAGTCAGTGCCTATGTTTTACTTGTGATGAACATATTAGGATGTACATCAAATGATTTCACATCCAATTTTCTTGTTTTGTGTATATTTTGATCCATTTATTGTGCCTTTGTATTATAGACCAAATATGTAGCCTTTTGGTTCAAAAGAATGCCTCGTTAGTTTGTTATATGGTAACCATATAAGCTGGTTGACAATTGAGCATGGGGTGCATGTTGTAGCCAAACACATGGTTTATAAGTAGCTTGTGACAACATGGATGTTAACTTAATAAGCACATAACGCGAACAGGGTTTGTAGCATAGCGACTTCACTTCTTGACGTTGGCTTTCTTAGATGTATCGCTTGAAAGTATATGTTACACACATTTGAAATTTTAAGTTCTAGGTTTGGAGACATGCCCAAAAATAGTTTGAAAAACATTTTTGCAATGCCAAGGTATATTGTTTCACCCTAAGACTACAGTACCCTGGGTTGACTGTTTAGACCGGTAAATAAGCACCACGGTACCAAGGCTAGAAATCTTCCTAATGGTGTTAGGTTTATGGTTATGTTGTAGGAATCCAATGGCGTTGAGCGCCTAAAGATATTTCAATCAAGAATTCAAGATTTATGCTCGTGTGTATTCATAATGTGATTACAAACTTTAATATGGTAATGAAAAAGAATCTCATGAATATGGCCACAGGCATAGGTTGCTCATAATCACAGTACTTTTTATTTCGTAACATTGCAATATGCTTGATCTTGGTTAGTCATTTCTTTCATAAACCGAATAAAGAACGTGTAATTTTAACATGCATAGCTGCAAATTGTTAATGTTTGAATGTGTTTCAATCAAATTTTATAAACAAACAATACTTAAATAGTAAATTTCACACATAAAAAAGGTTATTGGTATGGTTTAGGTCTACAGGGAAAGTAAAATGAGTACAATTTTCTTCTCTATCACATGGTTATAGAAAAACTGCTCAGTGGAGAACCCTGGCCCAACAACCTTTTTGTCAAGATAAAAATTATAAATTATAGATAAGATACATAGTGTAGAGTAAAACGAGATAAGTAAAACAAAACAAATTGTTTTGTTTGATTGAATTGTTTGGTTTAATACGGTTTGTAAATGGGCAAGATTCTCATCAGGCTAACATTAAAATTTTTCACATTATACGTCCGTAGTGTTTATTTTAGTTAAGATTGTACGTTTATAGTCATAAAATATGTTAGCAGATTTTCACAAACTTAATTTGTGCTTGCATATGATTAATTCATTTTATGCTCGCTTACCATCATAAATATTTTAATTTGTACAAACAAATCCCACCTTTTAAGGAAAAAATAAAGCATATCCATGATATAACTAAACTAACCCAGAATAAATGTCTATTTTTATTATTTTCTTTTCAATTGTTGTGTGAAATGCTCTACTATGGTTAATAACATCCCCTTTCTTTTAAAGGTAGAGGAATAAAATCCTGTATAGATTGTTAAAGAGTATTCATAGTAGAATCTTGATATCTATTTGATCTGTGAAATTCGAAGATTTATTTTTATCTTATATCTTTATCTCTATTTCAAAATTTTAGAGTTTTATTAATAATGATCCCCTATAAAAAATAATATAATAAGTGTTTATAAGTTAGATAAGTATAAAGAAGAAATGTGATAAAATTAAATAATAATAATAAGAAAAAAAATTTAAAGAAACGTAATATTTAGTTCAATTACAAAAATGAAATCACAAAGACGTAATCTACTGTAGATGTCCTAGAAATAGATTATAAACTAGTTTGGAAAATAAAAATAAAAATTTGCAATAATGGTATAACATATTTTAGCCTAGATGCATAACTACAAAAGTCACTTGTGCAATCATATAATCATCTTTTTCTCTCTCTCTCCCTCTATGAGAACAACACTACATGCACATACTTATACAATTTTCTATTTAAAATCAATTTCATACACACATACAAATTTTCTATTACAAATTTTCTATTTAAAATCAATTGCATACATAAAGCACTTATACAAATTTCTATAATTTCTATTTATAATTAACCTCGTGTTATGACGCATACACACAGACATACATACATACCATACACACATATAAATACGACACACATATATATACGTCCATATATATTATATAGTGAAAGATAGGAGCTTTCTAGTAAGAGGCAAAAGTACGGACAATCAAAAGTTGAAACAACAATGATTTAAGAAAAAAGGTCAAATGATTCAAAATATAAATTGCCTTTAAAGCATATTATTGAATTAACATATACTAGGCGTAGGCAAACAAACAAATTTGTCCAAAAATCAAACATCACACATTTCTCCTTCCAACTTCTACCAACTCTAAACCAAAAACCTACCCAAATTCAATCTTTCATTCTGAATCACTTTCCATGCTTCCCATTGCCTTCAATCCTCTTGGTCTCTGCCAAAACAATGTACAACTCATTATAACATGATACACAACTTTTACTGCATAGAGTACAAGTAAATACAGCACAACTGCTCCAAATCTGACCACAAGGGTGGTTCCAAATCCAAAGCAAACGCACACAACTTGCAACAAATAGATGGCATGATTCCTTGAGCTATGTACAACTTTCAATACATAAGGTACAAGTCATTGTAGCAAGATTTGACCAAAAGGGTCCACCAACCTTCTTAGAAGTCTTCTTCTCTCTAACTTCATATCTTTCTTGACATAGATCAGATAACCATGCACCTGGACTTACCAGCTGCACATCAAGTTTCAAATCAAGATTTAAAACAGAACATTATAACTATCAAAAAAAAAATCAAAAGTGCAATTAGGTAATTTTACAAGTAAGGTCCTTTGAATGATCTTGGCTCTTTTCTTAGGCCTTTGAGGTAGTTTACACCCTTTCATAGCCATAAAGTCTTCTTCTTTCTCTTTGCTTGATAATGTAGTGAACAGTTTGGGCCAAACAATCTTTTTACTCTCTTGCTTTGCATCCATTGTTAACACCTTCTTGCTGCTGCTACTTTCCTCGAACCCGCCTCCGGTTGATCCCCGAGTCGTGTAATATCGATCTTCTTTTTCGGGTGATGATAATGCTGACATTGTCTTTCTGTTGGTAACTCTAATATTAATCAGAAAGCAAGAAAACAACCCACAAAAGCAACATATTTCTATGTTTTATGTGGAAACTTAAAAAAATATTTACTACAGAAACACAAAAACATCAAATTATTGATTGAATTTGACTAAACCCATGCTGATTTGCACACACAGATTGTGTTCTTTATCAAAATCCCACAAACATAATGCTTTATAGATGCATTCAACTATTGCATACATGAATTAAGAAAAAGCACCAAACTTTATCTTTTTCTTTGATTTTCTAACAAACCCCTTGTTTTCTTTTTGCTTTAAATTAATAAAATAACCAATAAATGATATAAAATATTATAAATAATCTTTGCAATAGCTTCAAGCTAAAAATGACCACAGATCTAGGGTTTTCATCAAGAAAACACAAGGCTAAGAGAGATTTGAAGTAAATATGGAGATAAATTTCCATAAAAATAATATAAATTTAAATTAATAATAATCTTTTACCTGTTGATACGTTGAGGAGATGAAGCATGAACTGGAGGTAGATGATGATGATGATGATGAGAATCTTGTTCATTTACAACCCTTCGATCAACACGCTGAGATGTGATTTTTTTCTTCACAACAATTTCATTTCCATCTGATTTTCCATTCATAACTGTTGATTCTTTCACCTTCACAAATCTCAGTCTCTTTCTGCTTCCCCACTGTAACTTATCCATTACACCAAAAGCTTCAATCTTTATAACTGAAAATGAGTGAACACCTTCATTTTAGTCGAGAGCCCTACAAAATATCAAGAACCAAGAACAAAAAAGAAATAAAACTGTAATTAAAGAATACCCACATGAAGATCTATGCTAAAATCCTGTTTTCAGCATCAAATCTTCAAAATCTCACCCTGCATTTCAACATCATTCAAGAGCATTAGAAGTCAAATCTTTAAATTCTCTTTTTGTAAGTGAAAATCCCTTTTTTAGTCATGAGTTCTGAAAATAAAATGACCAATAACATATATAAAGAAAACCCACATGGAGATCTAATAAAAAACCAACATCAAGCTATCCAAATCACTCTGCATTTCATAATTATTAAACAACATGAGAACACAAACAAAATCCCATGTGAAAGTCAAAAAGAATGAAAGATAAATATTACAATAGCCACAAAGCTGCAATCTTTATCTTCAATAATCAAGATTTATTTACAGTTATTGAAAACCCAAGTTCTTGTAAGAACATATAGCAAAAACTACAAACAAATATAAAGAGACAACTTAATAATCTATACTAGAAACAGTTTGAAATCTTCAAGATCACCTTGCATTCAAGAAACCACCAGAATCATGTATGGAAAGTAGAAAGAATGAAGGATAAAGATGAGGCAAGGATTACACGAACTAAAATGTGAAAATAATGAGGTTTGTTATAGAAGGATTAAGATTAATTTATGGTTTCAATGATTTTGTAAAGTAATTTAGGGTTTCAAGTGGGATTTGTGAATTAATTTTATGAGAAAATGGGATTTTTGCTCTGCCTCTTTTGTGTTCTTTGTTTGAGAGTTGTGTTTGACAGGAAGAAGAGCAGAAGATGAAGAAATAAGGGTTGTGCGGTAGTTTTAAGGGTTTTTTTTTTTTTTTTTTTTTTTTTTTTTTCTTTTTTTTTAAATTTTAATAACAATTTTTTTTATTTTTATTTATAAAGATAGCTAAATCGATGTGGACCGTTAGATGCAAAATGGACGGTTAGATGTAGCCCTACCAAGGCTCCTACGCACCTTGGGTTTAGCAGCCTTCATAGTCTCATAGGAGCACGTGACATACATCATCCCTCGCATGGTATTGAATTAGGGTATCATTCCTCACAACTTGTGGATTGAACGAGTTGAATTGTTCAATTTAAACATGATTTTTTTTATTCGTGTTAAAAGCATTAATTATAAACCGCATACATTTAAAATCAATTTACCTAAACATGACATGATTAACTTGTTTATCAATACGCGAGTGAAAGTTTGTTTATGTCATCAACAAATACAATGAAAAAAGAAAATTACTTTTTATACTCAAAAGACAATTATCATTATAAGAGTCATAAACATAGTAGTTCGTGATTAATGTTATTCAACGATGATGTTTTATTTATTCATATTTTATTTATTAATGATAATGACAAATGAGAAGCTATCGACTTTTTACTGCTTAAACATGCCTTTTAGATGTGGATTGCGAGAAAGATGGTTAGTGTTTTTTTATGAGCCTACTCACGTATGTTCAGATCCTAAGGATTACAATTTTTTTATTTTTTATTTTCTATTGCTTTTATTATTCTATTTTACTTTTGTTATATTTTTTGTTTTAAAATTTCTTTTTTCTTCGAAAATATATTCTATTTATGTTTCGATCTCTGCAACTAAGCCGTCCTAACTTTTTATATTTTTTAATGTATTTAACCAATAAACATATTAATGTTGCAACGAGAGTAAAAAAGTTTGCAAATGTGATGCATCAAATTGACATAATTACTAGTATTTTGGGACAAGAAAAATCTTAATTCAATTTCAAATTTTAATCAAGTAAACAACATTCTGTGTATTGTATATATATATTTCATTTATTAAACTCTATGTATTCTTTGTGGAAACTTGTAATCCTTTCTTTAAAATCATCCTTATATATTCTCATAATAAGAAAACAGTAAACTGACATGTTTATTTTCTCACAAATGTTGGATGGAATTAAAAAAATATTTATTTATTTCAAATATTCCAGAAAAACTCCCAATCTTAATGATATGCATGAAAAAAGGTTTAACTATGTCCCATGTGGAAAGGCAACTACTCATTAATACCATCGACTGTTTTGTCTGCAAGAAAGATTCAAATGCAAAGTTGGGCAGTTGTTAACTTGTTACCCAAAAGTGGCCCGAATCTTAATGGGCTATATTGGATCCCATAACCATTTGCAAGCCCTATGGTTTAAACTTTGAATCGCATTTTTGTTTTATTTTGGTCTCCTTTCATTGTCTCTTGAGTTATAGAATCTTATATTATAAATCACATTATATTTAATTAGTTGTGGATGCTGATTTAGATCGTAGTTATCAGGGGTGTGTAAAAATATTTGAATCCAAAATATCTAAAAATTAGGATATCTGAAATTTTTCGATTCGGATAATGATTTTGCAAATTTTCGAACATTTTGATATCCGAAATATTTTCATAAAGCCTATTAAAATAATTAATATTAATTATAAATTTCAGATATTTTCATCTATTTCGGATGTTTTTATATAAAAAAGGATATGCGAAAGTTTTCTGAAAAAAATATTATATTTTTATAAAAATTATTAAATAATTCATATTTTATTTAGAATTTGGATATCCGAATGCGAAATTTTAGATTCGGATTCGCATATTGAAATCCATTTAAAAAATTTTAATATCCGATTTTAAACACATTTAGTAATTACCATAACTTAAATATATTTGAAAGGGTATGAGAGGAAAAAAGTTACAAGAATCATCTATAAAATTTTCTCTTTAAATAATCTAGTTTAATATGATTTCCCTATAGACCATTTTACAAGTACATTACTTTATAACTTCTCACTCATAAGATAATCTAATGATCATTTTTGACTATTTGTTTTATCAATCTTTTATTTTTTCCGTCTTTAAACACAAACTCTTTACTTTATACTTATTTTACTCTAAAACCATTAAACTCATACTTTACTAGATTTGAACAATTGAACCCACAAGAACATCACTTAATACTCTCATAATATACCTTTTAAACATGATATTTAGTTTTCTAAAAATAATATTATTTTCTCCTAATTTTTGTAATTGCATTCTATTAAAATTTATTCACAAATTTATGAAAACACAAACCACCTAACGACAGCTGCGTCCCACCTGCCACACCCTCCAAACCCAATTTCTAAATTCCGGGCAGCGGGCAGTCACAACCCCCTGCCCGTAATACACACACATACCTCTATAAAATCAACCTCACGTAAACCCTAATTCCACCATCACAAATATCTGACAATGAAGACGATGAAGCTTTCCACCGTAACAACAATGGCGATGATGATGATGATCGCCACCGTCGTCTCCGCCGCCGATCCTCCGACTCCGGCGCCGATGTCCGACGCAACCACCGTCTTCGCCTCCTCCGCCGTCGCGTCTCTATCGGCGTTTGCTTTCGTCTTCATCCTCTAGTTCACGATCACAGTTGTTCGATTTGTGGTGGTGTTCGTACTGTTTACGTACAGAGTGAGTTAGAGTTTTGATTTTGAATTGGATATGGTGGTGTTGATTGTGGTGTATTTACTTCAGGTGTAGTATGATTTGTTTGTATTTCATGTGTAATGAGGGTTTTGTAGATTATTGTGGTGATATATATATAAATAAATAAAAATTCCTTTATATATGCATCCTCAAGTTTATGATTCATTTTGGTTTATCATGCACTAATGTGTAAAGCTGTTGTGTTGACTCTGGTGAACATGTTTAACCCGTTAAGTAAACAAGTTCGACTAGTCAGTTAGTTAAACTAAATTATTTTTATATTTTTTAGGATAAGTTTATGGCAACTTGTATCGGTGTTTTTGTATTAAAGTGGGGGTAAAAAAAAAACAAATCGTTATCATTTGCATTTCTCATGTTTTATGGAGAAAACAGTACCTAAAAGGGGTTGATAAAGTGTAAAAATAAATTTTCAAAACCTGTAAAAATGTACGACTTGTAGAAATGCAAGCAATTTTAGGAACGTACAAAGTTATGTGACAAGGTTTAATCAAGGATAAAAGAGAAACTTGATACATTATTTTAGTTGAGTGATTATTTCACTTATCAATATTTGGATTCCAACATTTACAAATTATTTTATAGATCTATTTGTAGTAAGTGTGGTCACAAAGTATATAATTATGATTAAGTGTTTTGAATTGCTTTTTATCTTATATTGTTTTGCATTTATGATTTGAATGTACAATTATGTTTTTGGTTATGTGTTTTGAAATAGCTATCAATGTTAATGCTAATGATATTGCTACAAATCAGTTTGTAAATGACTATTATATTTTATTATAATTTTGTATTATGATACAGATTGAATTTCTTTATATAACTAACTTTAAAGAAAAGTGATTATATATATATATATATATATATATATATATATATATATATATATAATGTGTTTGAGATGTTACTAATAATTTTTTTCTAATACATCGATTTTTTTCCGATTGTGTTACCTCAAAGTTTTTTTACACGTGTCATCATGTGATAACTATATGATCCAATTTAACGGCGCAAACTAATGACGGTTAGACCAAAAGACTAAATATGAAATAAACTATGTATATTAATATTGTCTCGTGTATTAATAAAAATAAAAGTTTAGATACATGTTGTCTGTTATATGTAATTTACTCTTTGTCTAATACTTTTTTCACAACGCTCACTTACTCCGTTCTCTTTCTGCATGGATTGGTTGAATATATTCAGTGACGGATCTAGAAGACAAGTTCAGAGGTAACATAAATTTTTTTTACCGTACATGCAATGACGGAAACATGAATTATTCCCCACGGGGTTAATATTTTTTATAATTAGCTTCTAACAAAACAAAAACAAAAAATTTGGGTTGTTCGATTGAGTCGAGTCCGATAGGGTCGGAATAGACGAAATTAAATTGCATTGAATTGTTAACAAAAATACGATACCAAAATAAATAAATAAAAAACTTACATTTTATAATATTCCGTACGCGTGTTCATCTTTTGATGCTTTCTTTTCACAGCAAAACGATTTATGTTCTCTAAATTTCAAATTTAACAATAACCAGAATTATTAAATTAAACAGAAAATGTCCGTAATAAACAAATCTATACATTTATAATAAAACAAGCTTTCTAAATCCACATGTTATTCTTTTAACCTATCTTTTTGTCAATTGTCATTCTTCTAGACATTACCATCTTATTTTTTCCTCTACAAGGGTATCATAGTAATTTAAATATTAAAACTAATTTCTCTCTCTTATTAAAGATCAATTTTATTAATTACAATCTTTCTCTCTCTCATTTAATTTTTTTAAAATCAATTTATCTTTTTAAAGTTAGATTTTATTAAGAAAATAAAAAATCACAATTTTTATATTAAAATAGAACTAATAATAAAACAATTTTATATAATATGAAATTTTCAAAAACACTAAAACTTTTTGAAACAAAATACTTTAAATCCGTCATTTTTTTAAAAATATAAAAATTGTAAACTTTTCTAAAAACAATCTTATTAAAACAACCAGGATAATTACAAACAAGAGTTTTTAATAAACAAGATTTTTATAAAAATAAATTATTTTATAAAAGAATTTTAATACGAATGTTTAAAAATAAAACTATTTAGATAAGAGAGTTAAAAAAATAATATAATTGTTTTATTTTTTTAAACTATTACGTATATAAAATTCATATCTTATATTAAAATATCGTACTGTAAATATTTGTGTTTATTACTAATTATAATCCGTTTAATAAATGGGTTTATAGCCTATCTATCTATATGTCTATCTGTCTGTTTGTCTATCAATCTATCTATAATAAGAAAAAAATAAGATAATACTTGAAGCAATCGTAAGACTCATCATACTAACTTTCTCATTTCTTTCTATTATTAAAATAATATTGAATACTAATAATATTACTTATATCATTTTCAAATTAAAAAATGTATAATTTGATAAATTGAAAATCTATTTATTTTAAATTATACACACACTTTTTAAAAACAAAAAAGCAATGAACTTTTTAAACAAATCATTTTACTTAAAACAAAATATTTACAAACCATAAATTTTTTGTAAAACAAAAGTTTAAAAAAAATATATTATTATTTATTTACTTAAAGTAGCTAGTTAAAAGTAATTATAATCATATTTTATATTTAAGTATAGTTTTATAATACATAAAGTTTTTTACTAATTATTTAATAATTTATATATTCAACACGTGTAATACACGGGATACTAACCTAGTAATCATATAAAAGCATTCATAGTAGATTTATACACTCTTTACATCATTTATTTTATTTTATTATCATTTAAATTTAAAATTGAGTTTTAATATTTTTTTATAGAAGTTTAAATATGAGCCATATTCTCATCATTTTAACAACATTCCTATGGTTTCTATACAAGTTGTCAAGGTTCTTAAACAAGAAACAATAGAAACATCAATTATTTCATTTTCTTTCTTCTTTTTCTTTTTGTTTTTTGCATAAAAGAATAAATAAAACATGTATGACCATTGAAAAAATATATTGTTTTGTTATGTTATATACTAGTATTAAGCTCACTCGCGTTGCAACGGTAGGCGTAAAACCATGCCAAGTAATATTAATGACACACCACTTCCAGTGACCACCAACACTGAAAAAACCAGTAAAACAAAAAAAATAAATTGAATGAAAAGTGGACGTAAAAACATTAAACCATACACTTACGCAAGCAAAAAATAAACTAATCTAGGACCAGCGCGTTATGACGTGACTGTTAAACTGAGAAAAATAAATGAAAAAACGTTGAACCACACACGCACGTTAATACAACTTACAATCCATACAAATAATTAGTATATATATAATTTTTATTTTTGCGCTTATTATTGTATTGGGTTGGGTAAGGGTATTTTGGGGTTTTATGTTATTTGGTAATGGGTAATGGGAATGGTTATTTATGTTTTTGTAGAATGTATTGTTTTTTTATAAATTATTAGACTTTTAGTTATAAAATTTAAAACTTTCTATGAAGTGTTGAGTTTAATTTTTTTTAGGGGTAACGTAATTTATTCTCAGAGGTAACGTAAAACCGAAACTTTCCTTTTACATAAAACCGTAAATTTTTTTTACACTACCAGTAACAAGTTGAGGGGTAGCGGAGGCTACCCGTCAAGTGTACATATGTCCGCCCTTGAATAAATTACGAGTTTGGTTTACATGACTAGAATGATGATGAGCACTGAATTTTTTTAATTTATTTAAGAATTTTTATTTTATTTTAAAGACTATTAGAGCTGTAAAAATGAAAGTTAAAACTTTATCAACTAAACCTCACAAAAAAAGTTCAATTATTTGTTGAAGCAGATTGAACACCTTGAATTTGAAGAGAGAATTTTTGACGTCGATACTTGATTGGTTAAAAGGCTACCTAATTGTGAATGACAATAGACATATTTTCTTTATTACGGTTGTTGCACCTTTTCTCATCTTTTTTTAATTAATTTATAATCTCATCTAATGTGAAATATTAAAAGTTAAAAAATTCACCTTTTCTTACTCAAAAATAAAATAAATATAAGTTATAAACCAATACACATCATCCATGTATAACATAGCATGACGTAGTATTAGTTAGATAAAATTTATACTTAAAACATATAAATGTGATCATTATATGTTGATACGAAACACTTGAAAGTGGTATTTATATGAAAATTCCTATCACCTGGAGTATTATAGTTAGTATTTCAAGTTATATGTGTTAGATCTCTATATGGATTCAAACACTCTGGCCACGTGTGATACAATCGACTTAGTATATATTTTGAAAACAACGGTTCATGTTTGACAAAAATCAGTCATATGTCTATCAAAATCTTTTGTATAGGATTAATATAATCGCACTTCACAAAGATGATCTAAAGATTATTAAGAGATTTTATCGAACTTCTAGAGAAAGAATTTTTATAGAAATTGATAAAAGTTAACAATTCCTCGGCCTATAGTTTCAGAATATGTATTATGCATTTGTCCATTGTAAATAACAAAATTTTTATTCTTCTAAGTACATTATAATGGTAATTACAATGACGATCTAAACATTATCGAGAGAAATTGTCAAACTTTTGGACCTAACATATTTCATGCGGACAAAGTTTATCCACTAAGCACACACATTGTTTTCTAATTCTTACACACATAGAAGGATCCTTACTACCTAAGAAGATGGCAAAGAAGTACTTGGTCTAGAAATATCGTACTTAGACGCAATTAATGAACTATGCTATATGATGAATGTTACTAGCGTGACATCATATTTTTAATACATGAGTTAGAAAGATATAATTCAAATCGAACATGTTGTACTCTTTTTCACTACACTAAGTTTTGTAATTTTCGGGTTTTCTTAGTAAATGTTTTTTAACAAGACAACAAAGCCGATCCAGTAGCATTGGCTTATATAAAGACCCCTAAGTACTGATCTAACATCATCATAATGTGTGTTGTTAATTGTGCAAAGAAAGATAATATATTTGATGGGTACAAAGTGTGAGTTGTAATCTTTTTTTCTTTAGATATGTATTGACCCGTTGGGTATTTGGTGGCAATGTTTTGAACGAGGCAACATCGATAAGCATATTACAGGATAAGTTGATATCCTGTGGGACTTAAGACAAATGATTACTCTAAGAAAATATATAGTCCTAAGCCACTGTGTTAAAGCCTCACAAAGCTAGACAATTAATCTACATACATTTCACTTATAGAAGACAATAAACCTATATCGGTCAACTCATGGACTTGGACATCATCTATGAAAATAATACGCCTAAGATGTTTTGTCTCTTTTTTCATTAGCTAAGTTTTATCATGATAAATTTTTATAGTAAGGTTTTTAACAAGATAACATAACTGTTTCATAATAAGGTTTCTAACAAGATGGCAAAATTGATCCAGTAATATCAATTTTTTTTATCATGATCTGAAGTATCAATTTAACACTATCTTGAAGTATGTCGTTAATAGTGTATAATTAATAGTAATATATCTTAAGGTAAGCGTTATAAATTGTAATAATTTCTGACAGTATGTACAATTATATCACCTATTAGAGCTAGTTTCATGTTGTGAAATCTTTCTACTCTAATAAAAGAGTAACTTGCGGTGACACGTGGCAGCATCACATTCATTCTTACCAAAATTTTCCCCTTTTTCTCTTCTATTAAATAATTAATTTAATTACCAATAATATTATTTAATTTTTTTAGAATAAAAATAGTTTTTTAATAATTTTTAAAAAAGATCTTCTTATTAATGTTATTTCTAAAAATAATTTTACAATATAAAAAATTTAAAAAAATCAAACTTTTTTAAAATTGGTGATTTTAAAAAGTAAATTTTTTATAAACAAAAAATAATTAAAATTAAAAATTATAATAAGAAAATTTTTAAAAATAATATTTTTAAATACGGTTTGTTTTAAAAAAAAAGTTTTAAAACAAAAGTTTAAAAAGTTGATATAATTGTTTTATTACATATTTTTTTTACTCATATGTAATTTTAATCATAATTTATTATAGAATATCGTTTTATACTTAATAAATGTTTATTATATTTAATATTTTTTTTGTTCAACCCGTGTAATACATGGGTTTACTAAAGCTAGTATGTATAAATGATGTATAACAGGCGAATAGATAATATGAATGAAATATTGTTTTTCTCACCACTCTCTTCTCTTTCTTTTCATATTTTTTTAAACTCTGTTTTTCGAATTTTCAAAAACTCCTTTATAGATTTATCAATTTCTTGGACCATCATGTTGTATTTTATTAGTTAAATATATATGTATAATTATATAATAAATTTAGCTGGTTATTGATACAGAACAAGAGGCCGATTTTCACAACTCTAAGCATGTTATAATCTATGTTTTTACGACATACGAGTAAACAAGACCTATTAGTTGTAGGTAAGCCCTAGTCAAGAACATGAACCCACATCTTGTTGGGCCAAGGAAGTAGTAAAACGAATTCCAACTTTTTTGTATGTCATAAATTACATATATTTATGGTTTTGTATTTAAGTGTTGTTTTGGGATACGAAAGTAGTAGACAAAAAAAATAATAATAAAAAATACGGTGGTTCTGCAATCATATCGAGTTATATGGACACTGATCCGGGTATAAAACTAGTTTATATAATTGTAGATATGTAAACACGAAGGTTTATTAATTCAAGCACTAACACACGCCTGCAACCTATCTAGAAGCGTCTTACGCCACTTAACGTGAATTTCATGACTTGCGATCGTACTCTTAACCACTTCATGTGACCACATACTCTTTTCCCATTGTGAAAGTCTAGGGTTTCTAGCTTCTTCAATCACATGAAAACCAAAAACTATTCCAAAATGTTTGAACCACCCTAGAAAACTTCCAACAACAATATCTAAATAACCAATATCATCTCCACCGAAGAAAGCCTTTCCCTTGCTCAACTTCACGAATGCTTCTTCCAACATCACCATTCCTTCGACAATAAGCTTTTTCAATTCTTCTATTCTCTCCTTCTCTGATGATAGCATAAACTCTTTAGTCCATGGATAATACTGTAGACAATATTCCAGTCTATATCAATAATATATATTATATAACAAACATATTTAATACAAAATTCATATATTTTATGTTATTTAACTTGTAAATGATTTGGTTTTTCATTCACATTGGAAGTTGACCTGTTATGTGGTACTAGTAAAATGATTACTTTTATGCATGCTAACCACATAGTAGGAAAACCTTATAAATTTTAAAGTATAACTAACAAATCTAAGTAAAATAAAACCAGGACAAATAGGTGATTATAATTTAAAAACAAGAAGAATTGGGTTTTAATAATCTATTTATCAATTAATTACTACCTGGTAATTAATTATTACCTGATAAAAATTAATACTAACAATTTAAGTAATGACATTTTTTATTTTTATTTTTGTTAGCAATGACAGAAAAATACATAATCATCAAATATATACAGTTAATTAGCATTTGATTTCGGTCACAATAATGATTATGAACAAAATAATAAAAAACTTGTGAAATCGAGTGGAGAATAAATGCGAATCAAGTGTGAATATATTAAATTTGTTTTACTTGATGTGGCATTGATAATAAAAATGAGTGTTAGAATATCACCGCTCAAATTAATAATATATATAATTATCAACAAATAAGTAATGAATTGAACTTTTATCATTTAATTTACTTTTAATCCACTAAATGTCTTTTTATGCAAAAGTTTAACAAAAAAAAACTTGGTAATTTTCCATACCACATGCATTTTGCCGAAGAGTTAGTTGATAAACCCCTATAATAATTAAGACACTTCTCAAATAAAGATAGTGTAATAACAAATATGTGGTTTAACTATATTTTTGTTAATAATATAATATTTATAGGTGCTAAAAGATAGTTTAGAAACCTATTAAAAACAAAAACCTAGATCTTTTTAGAATATTATTATACTTTTATCAACTACTTATACTTCTACAATAGAAGGAGGCACTATACCACTAGAATTTCTCTTAAGGACAACAAAATACGAGATGATGAATAGAATTAATATTAATATTTTGTTTTCAAATTATGCATGCATTACAAACTTTGATATATAGTGTAAAATAACAAAGTTTTGGCAAATAAAGTTTGAGATAGATAAAAGAAAATTGTTTACAACGTCGCATGTCACCCATACTTGTAACAAACACAAATCTAATCATTCATGCTTGTAGAAAACTCAAAATAAAATAGTCATCCGAAAAAAGAGTACTTCATAAACTTAAATGTTTGGAAAAAATATGTTAAACTGTAACAAAAGTCAAATGAATTGGATTAACAAATACCAGGGTGTCAAACGTGTAGGCCAAGATCCGACATTGAGCCCGATCTGAAGGGCTCGAAGGGAGGATAGGGTGGATGTTGGGTTGGATCTCATCAAGGTATTCTATTATGGCAAGAGACTCGATCATGGGTGGTTCATTTGCATGAAAAAGAACAGGAATACTCTTAAAAACAGGGTTTGACTTAAGTAGGAGCTCGGTTTTATTATCCAAATCTTCTTCAAAATACTCGTACTCAATGGACTTAAGCTTCAGGACAAACTCAACCCGAGCCACAAATGAACTTCCAGGTCTCCCAAGAAGCTTCATTTCACACTTGTGGGCCATTGAAATTTAAAGGATATTATACTTGATGCATTTTAGAAATTGAGAGACGGGTATTTATAGAGTAAAAACTTGCTAAATGATAATTTACCCCCGAGAAAAGGAAATTTGTTGTTATTAAAAAATTGGAGGAAATGCAACTCTGTCTATAGTTTTCAAATCAATTTTGTCTTATTATTTATTTGATTTTTAAATATTATTGTTACTACATATTAAACTAAAAATTTCTTCGTACACGATGTAGATGGAACCTTTATATTATAAAATTAATAATTTTAGTCACAGTACTATTAAATTAGTTACACAAAAGGTGACTCCACGTAACCAAAATATAAAATAGTAACGTGGTAAAAAAAATATATAGGCTCGTCACTCGTGTTTTGCCCCAATGACATCATTTACCCATGGAAGGTTAGGGTCTTTACTTTTTTAATGCGTTCATCCTCCAAATAGGTAAAAAGCGGAAATCCTCCAAATCAGTAAAAAAATAAAAAATAATAACAATTAATAACAATAATTACAAATTTTTATATATAAAACAGTATTAGTAGTAATAATAATAATAATATAATAATAATTCTAGGGTTCAAATGAAAAGGATTTGTAATCTAAAAAGTGTAAAAGAAGATCTTAACCACCAATTTTCTTAATCAATAGCTAGATCAAATTGTCAAAAAAAAAAAAAAAAAAAAAAAAAAAAAAAATTTGTCAGAAGACATAACCATTTTAGTTGACTTTTTTTTTTTTAAATTCCCTTATTTTTTTAAACGGTCATAACTTTTATCATACGATATTATAATATTTTTATTAAAAGTTACATCAAAAGAATGAGTTTTTTTATATTTAAAACGAGTACAATATCATTATATAAAAAAAATAATTCATTTTACATTTTTCATCTTATTTGATTTTTGTGTGCAAATTGTATTTTTTTGTATTTCACTGTATCTTTTTGTTGATTATTGTATTTTTCTAATACCTTTGGACTTTTTTTTAATTATGAATTGTGAAAAACATAATAGTGAAATAACATATTTGTTCTGTTATGTAAAACACAATGATGAAATAATAACCAATTTATCTAATACATTAAAAACAATAACAAAATAACATAAAATGTTAAAAAGCGTAAAATGCGATAATAAAATATCCTATTGTGTTTTTTCTACTAATCATTGTATTTTCCCGAACACGAATGGTCTTTCTAAAATAATAAGTTTTGAATAGTATATTGGTGAAATAATATCATTGTATACTTCTAATTGTAAAATACAATGATAAATTAATAATAAATTTGTATAATATATATATATATATATATATAACAATAATAAAATAACATAAAATAATCTAAAATATAATATTTGTTGCGACCCACTCCATCAGGTTAGCATTTGAGTTTTATCTTAGAGAATAATTATTTGTTGTTAATTCACTTTGAAAAAATAAAAAAAATACAAAAAGTTGCGGCCCATCCAGGTGGTGCCATGTGGCAAGGCCAGTGGAAATTTCACCGACCTTGCTAAATGAGTGATAGTTAAGGTTCTGAATAATTATTTAAGATAATATTTTAACTTTTTTCTTTAATTTCCAATTTTATACTATGTTGTGATATGCGTTATTATTTAAATAACCTAAACCAACCACCCACATTTTGTTTTATTGTTCCCATGGAAATATGATGGGCTAAGTCCTAACAACATGGCAGTGTGAATAACAACTCCATTACTTACATCACTATGCTACGAGAAATTTATCAAAACGTGAAAGTTGAGTAAGATTTTATTAAAATAAAAATAAATTTTGAGCCTACGAGTCTTATGGACATAACTTGAATTAGCGAATCCAAATGTTAATGCGGATACAATCTTCAATGTAGGTACAATCATCTCATCCACTTTGGAAGCCAATGCGGACAATTTTACTCATTCGAATCAAAACACTTAGTGAGTTTAGTGTTGATTCAGGTGGACTGTTTGTTAATACGAGTGATGATGATTCTCTCATATCAGCCTACACACTTTATCAATTCATTTATAGGGGGTTTTAGGGTGTGAAACTTTTATTTATCCACTTTTAGACCTTACATTGTTTCAAACTTGAAATCGGCCCCCCGTTCATTCTTTAACCAAGTCCTTTAACAATAATCAGGATGTTACACCTTCCATTCTTGTTTTCAAATGCATTTTGTACTATAAAGAATTAGACTATGGTTATAGTAAAAAAATAACATTTAATCTAAAAAGGCTAAGAATAATTTTGAGCTTAACATATGCTTTTTTATTGTTTTTAAATAGAATGACATTTTGGTTATTGCTTCAAATCTGTCATGTTATTGTGTTTAATACGTCATTTCATTATGTCAAACATGTCAGGTCGTTGTGTCAAATATTTTTCATCATTTGTTATGTGTATTCATCATTGTGTTTTACGCTTTAAGTTATTTTATATTATTTTTGACATCTTTTATATATTATATAAATTTGTTGTCATTTTATCATTACGTGTTACAATTAAAAGTACACAATAATATTATTTCATCTATATATTTTTCAAAACTTGTAGCGTTCAGGAAAACAAAATGACGAATAGAAAAAACACAATGAGACATTTTACCATCTTGTTTTATATTTTATTATTTTTTTGTTATTTTATCATTATTTTTAATGAATTAAATTACTCAATTGTTATTTTTATCATAGTATTTTACATTGTAGAAGTACATAATAGTATTATTTCATCATGATCTAATATATAAAACACAATAATAAAATAACAACTAATTTATCTAATACGTTAAAAAAACAATGATTAAATAATCAAAATAATATAAACATAAAACACAATGATGAATATGTCATTGTGTTTTACTAAACATGATTATGTTTTTCTTAATACATGTCAAGCCGAGAATATTTCTTAAATGTTTTAGATTAAATACACTTTTTATTATAATTCTATCATTATTATTATTTTCATCTTATCTTTGTTTATTTATTTATTTATTATTTAAATTTCATTTTTATTCAGATCAGACAATAACCACATAAAAAAATAAACATCTCTTTTTTTTACGGGTGAATAGAATGACAAATTCAACATTTATTTTACAGATTTACCATCAATGTAAGATACATGTCGGTATCTTTTTGTGCATGTTTATGTTTTGGTTACACAGACGCGTTTTGTGTGATCAAATCTAGTACTATCGTATATAATTTTTTGTTTTGTAATATATAGTTTCTTTGATGCATTGGGTCCGGAAATTACTAGTTCCCTTTATAATTACAAACTTTTTACCACTCTTTCTAGAGTATGTGATTTTGGGTTAGTTTGTGTCATTTATTTTAAGAACGAGAAGTCTTTTTTGAATATTCAAAGATCGATATTTCTAGGATTCATAAATATAAAGTGAATACATAAACTGTTGTCATGTACTTTATGATTATAGAGAAAATCTTTGTATGACATGAACATTGCTATGTAAATATTTACCTTGTAATTGTTCACTTACACATTTTTAACAAAGACGATATGATAGATCCCAGATATTAAACAAAGGTAATTGATAAATTTAATTGCTTAAAACTAAAATATTGCAAAGTAGAAGACCTGATTCAAGATGAGTTAATCTTCAAAAACAAAAGTATAGATACCCAATTTAGATAGCATAAACATCAACAACATCAAAAATAAATGCAGTTGATTAATACTTAAAGTAAAAGTTAGTGGGAATAGTTTTTTTTTTTTTAAATGGCAAACATACGACCTTGATTTAGATAATAGGTGTTATTTTATTTAGGCCCATCTATTCATTTCATAGCTAAGATCGCACCCCTAACCCCCTTATGAGAAAATTCATTACTGGTAAACCCCCTGACTCAACTCTAATCATTTTTGCTCAGAGTGAGATTTGAACCCATAACCTTCTCATATTTACATGTCATGGATATCTCACATCCATTTACTTTCTGATTTCATGGATTGGCCCTTATCCCTTAAACTTTTGAATCCTTCCCCTCCATTTACTTTCCCTCTAATACTGTGCGTAGTGGTGCCTTTAGAAAGCATTAAAGTTGTTGATGTTGATACAATTGAAGCTTTAAAGCCACTACGTACTAGTTAAAGGGGAGCTTCAAACTTATTTTTAGCCAAACCTTTAACGGACGTTAAATTCATTTTTTTCCTCATTTTTAACAATTTTTAACTAAAAAGGGCTTTAAACCCACTACACTTGATTTAAAATGATTTTAATAAATTCATATATGCCTATATGGCATTTTAACTAAATAAACCACTACATATAGTCTAATCAATGGTTGACCCTACCCATGACTTGTATCACTACTACCCGCCCAGAGACATGACCTGTCCTCAAGTCGACAATCTAATATTTGTTGACTGTTATGCCTGGTGAGTTAGTTTTATTGGATTTTAGAGGTGGATTGCGATGATTGATGTACGGCTGGTGAGTTAGTTTTATCGGATTTAATTTTCGTAATCAGATGGCCAACATTTCGGTTATCAGACTTGACCATCTCATCTCTTTTGTCAGCCATTAAAGTGTCCTCCGCCATCATATTCTTCTGATCCTCATTGGCCTTTTCATAGTAACTGTCATCTCCGATCATCTGACTCTTAAAAGCTACAATATCATCCTTCAGGGGTGCCAAGATGGCGTCTAATCGTGTCGAAATGGCTGATAACTGGGCAGCGATAATCGAATTATGGGTTGTAAGCTCCATTCGTTTCCCGACAATGGAAACAAATGATAGTATCAAACAAAAGTAATTGATAGATTTAATTGCTAAAAACTGAGATATCGCAAAGTATAATACCTAATTCGAGATGGGTTAATCTCCAACACAAAGGTATAGATACCCAATTTAGATAACATAAGCATCAACAACAACAACAACAAAAACAAATACAGTAGATTAGTACTTAAACTAAAAGTTAGTGGAGTAATTATCCCCGCTTCCTAATTTCAAGAATCAATCTCTAACCCTTAAATTTTTGAACCATTCCTTTCATTTAATTTCTCTCCACTCAAATCAGTGGCTGACCCAACCCATATTTGATCCAGCATTAGATTCAGATTTGTATCACCATATGTGAAATTAGGCATGATAATTTTTCTTTGAAGTGTTTACCTAAGACGAGTCAAGTCTATAACATAACATTTCATCCGTAACATTTCATTAAGCAAAACTTAAACACCTATGAAATCGAAAGAAGCTTACAAAATTGTTTATATACAAAAAAGGAAGCAAACAAAACTAGCTAAACAAAAATCTACAAAACTTGCGTAAGAAACCTAGCGAAAGTTTCATTCGAAACTATAATCTCGTATGTAGTTTCAGATGACAAAAATAAGATATATATGTTGTCATGTTGACCCGACTTAACCCGCTTAAGTTATAACTTAAAGCCAAAATTTTCACCATAATAATTTTGTAAAGTTACATATTTCAAATATCCATATTCCATAGTACGTTAAGAACAAGCATACCAAAATCACTAGGTTATTATTTAAATCAGTACATCTTCAAGACCAAACTTCATTACCAAAAACCCAATGGGTTTTGGCCTGTTGCTCACTAATACATAATATACACCAAAACACATCAAAGTTGGTACTCAAATTTACAAAACAAGAAAAACAAAAAAGAAAAAGAAAGATCAATTCGTGTGTTTTAGAAATTTTGTCATGAAAGAATACAACTTTCATCCTTGTGAAGCTCTAGACGAAGATGTCTTGCAGAACGAGAATGATGACAATGATGAAGTCCATGCACGGGCACTTCTAACGAGCTTAAGTTTGCTAAATGCCCTTTTGAAACCGTCTAATTGGAGAACACGGGCCAAAAGCTGTCTTGATTCACCAAAGATTGAAAGATTCAGATGAGGGATGTTTGCAAGCCATAGCTCGATAATGTTTGATACCATGTTTGTATATAGATATAAAAGTGCCTTTAAGAGGAGGCAGAACACTGAGAAGATGAGATAGGGTTCTTTTGAGATTATGTTCTTTGATTGGACTTTGTTGTGTGATTTGAGAATTGTTGCATTGTTATCCGGGAAGATGATTGGATCTTTGGTTAAGTCCATTACTGGCTCGAGTCTTGCAAAACATGAGAGGATATTATGTAAAAAGAATATAAAAGTGTGACATTTGACCAACACTCTATCAAGAAGTGTACCGGTAGCTTTTTGATAGAAGTGCACAAGCGCGTGTAGATCTTTGGGGCCATGAAACCACATTCGGGTTGTTTGATTGACTAACGAAACCGAGGGAACGCTATGAATTCCATGTCTTGAGAAAACACTGCATATATTATTATTACATAAATGAGGTGAATGGGTCTGCATAGGAAAACATATAGTTGAATGAAAGTGATCTAATGCAATAACTTACATTGGTGCAACTGAAGTTAGTTCAACCATTACATGCTTAATTTGTGGAAACATTGAGCTGAGGGCATCAAACTTGGGTAGCAAATTTCGAGAAAAAGGGCACCAAGAAGCATAGAACAATATGGCTACATACGTGTTCATTTGATTGGAGCTCAAAACGTTGTCTAAAGACTCTTCATTCATCTGCAGATAGGGCATACTTTAAAGCTTAAATAACATTTGAAGAATGTTTCAAGTTCCACAACTTCATAAAAGAAGTATCCTATATACATGAAAGAAAACTTAAATGATCACAAATAATAGCATCAACTATATAATAAGTGCAAAAGATTCTACCTCATTGACATATGATATGATCTTTCAACAATTCAAACTTACTGGTGATAATTCGCTTCAATCAGTCTCTTGTTTATGTAAGGATATCCAGTGGATTCGTTTATGTTTTATGCAAGTATGCAACGGGTTTTCATAAAAGTCATTAGAATTTACATATGGTCTTCATATTTACAATACATTTATTTGTTATTTTGTTTATAATATGTCCGCATTAGATTCTTTTTCAAAATTTGATAAATGACCAAGACCGAGACAAGAGAAAGCCAACCAATAAAGACGACTTCTTTGATAATCATTCCATAGTCTAAACCTCAGAGTTTAAGGTATGCTGAAATCATTCCATAGTCTACACATTTATGTTGGTTCTTACGTTTACTTCTATATGATTCATTTTTTTGACAAGTTGCAACACCCAAAAATGTCACTGTGATTTGTGGTTGAAGTTCTAAGAAAACTCTCTCATGTTAGTGTCAATTATTAATTATATTAAACTCGAAAAGGTATGTAATATGAGTTGGTGACGGGTGAAAACAAATTTGGGTTGTTGACCTTCAAGCTTTTTGATTAATTTTGTAGTCTAACGCCACGTGGTGAGCTTGTAGTTGGATTGAGCGTGTTGTGATGCTCTTTTGTGCTCTTGACAACCCAAGGGAATCATCGGTTTTTTCTCATGACTCGTGAATACCAAATCATTGATATTTTGATGATTACAATGAAAAATTATTATATTTTCTAAAGCATGTTATATTATATGTATATGTATAAAACAACTAGTTCATGTATGATGTATCAACTTCATATTTATATATACGTTTGTGTCCTGGTTCCATGTGAAATTTTCTTTAAAATCTACTTTTTTCATGTTATTGAATTATTTTTAGGGATTTAGTTTAATTTTTAAAAGGTTGCCATTGTTTGTACATTACAAACTAAACTGAAAACTCATATATTACATGAGTTGAATTCTATCAAATGAAACCCGTGTATTTTATTATAATTTTTTTGTCTATGTTTTTAATTAAGTGTTTTACTATTTTTTTACCTTTTATTAAATCAAACTTATGCCTCATATAGACAAGAAGATATAAGTCAAACAAACCCAACAATAACACTAATTGAGCGTTGCCATGGAGGATTAAGCCATTATTCATCAGATGAAGCTTATAACAAGCAGTTAAAGCGCGAGATGGAGGCTTGCAATGCGCACGTCATGATGAAATACATTTAGTGCACTGCAAATTCAACTTGCTTATCTTCACTAAGGATAAAGTGCGACATTAAGATATCAAATTTCTTCCAACTTCCTATCATTAACCATTTAGCGCATTCACTTACTTATCCTCGACCATATATTTATTCTTATGCCCATAATCGGTCACAACTAACCCCTAGTGCTCACTGTGACGAGTCTATTGTTGGTCTGTTTTGTGGACTACTTCTCGAAACACACACTTCCGGGTGACTAGGAGAAACTTAGAGCTCAATCAAGAGAACTATACAATGTTGAAAGATTAAGTTGAGGTCACGACTAACCTACGAGCAAACACAAGCATCTCAAGGCCCCACAAAATTTAGCTAAAATGCAAGGCCGACCATGCCACCTTTAGTATGCCTCTCCTGACTCACTTATAATGACACAACAAACTACCTATGTTTCCCTACTTTCACACATATTGATATCGATGGCCCTTAGCGGTGGGAGGTGCATCAACTGAAAGCAGCCTAGGCCCCCAAGTAATAACAAGCATTCCTCACTACAACGGTTTCAGGTTTAGCCATCCCAACTGTTTCCAGTTTCAAGTTTAGCCTCCGGGTTCGCATTTAACTTTCGAGTTCGACTTTATTTGCCATATACACATGGGTGTTAATACGTTCAATCGTTCAAACCAAGATAAAAGTAGGGGTGCAAACGAGCCGAGCTCGAGCTCAGCTCGTCTCGTTTCGAGCTTTATATCTCAAGCTCGAGCTAGGCTTGACAAATACTTTTTCAAGCTCGAGCTCGGCTCGGGCTCGGCTCGTTTATTTATTTAAATATTATTTTAATATTTTTATATTTAATTTTGATATATATATATTTATAATTTTATAATTTATATAGAACATAATTCATATTATTTAATTGTTTTTTATCATAACTTTATATATAATAGATATTATTTATATAATATATAATTATCGAGCCGGCTCGGGCTCGGGCTCGATAATTAAATTAGCTTTTTTCAAGCTCGAGCTCGGCTTGGGCTCGATAAAGCTCGGCTCGTTTCAAGCTTTTTATAGATTCGATCTCGAGTAGCTCACGAACGACTCGACTCGTTTGTATCCATAGATAAAAGTTTTATTTAACATTTTAACCCATCCTAAAAACATATGTTGTAGGTTTCTTTTACCATCAAAAAGTAAAACACCCTCATTCACTCAACATTCTAAACCCTCACGATCTAGCACATCACGGCTCCTGTAAAACCCAAATCCGATCACCGGACTTCACCGTCGCCACAATGAGAGCCGTCGCCGGCGCCGCCGTAGCGGCGGAAGCTAAACTTAATCATCTCTTAAGAAGACTTCACTCTTCTTCATTCTCTTCAACTCGTGATTACTCTACAATAATCTCCACACACCTCAACACCACCACCACCATAACTCATTCTGAATCGTCGATTTACTCCGGTGACCGTTGTCGTCCGCATCGTAAACTTCTATCAGTCCCGTGGTCCGCCAATCAGACCCGATTCGCCAAAGCTCGGGGATCCGATGTGAGTTCTTTCACTTTGTATGCGCGTGTGCTGAGATCAATGTTTATGATCCAATTTCGTGAAATTGAATGATTACAGCTTTGGTTCGAATGATTGTTGATTTCTTGAAATCAAACTCATGTATGTCATATGTGTTCATAGCATGTGGATTATGGAGTGTCGATACGAGGGTTCTAATGGGTGATTGAGGGTTTAACCTGGGGGTTTGAAGTACTATTAAAGTTTGGTACTTTGATGCAATAAATTCCCACTTGACTATTTTCAAGATTCATTGAGTCAATTTCTTGTAAAGAGTTGAAACAATTCCCTTTAGTTGAGAAAGATTGTTTAATTTCCTGCATAATTTTAAGTTTTTAACCAGTGTGCTTAAGTGGCCCTAATTTGGGAATTTTAGAACTATGAAGATATATGGTTGCTGACTTTATCATAAGCAATCTTTCCTATGATCAGATTGTAATTTCGGGCTTGAAACTTCTTGCAGGTGAGACCAGGAAACGTCATTGAAAGAAAAGGTTTGTCTTAATTTCTTTTTTACTTCTACAACACATCCAAAGATATGATTTTAGACTCACTGATCCGCTTCTACCTTCTTTCATGGCATTCGTCCGATTTAGGAAAAGTTTACCAGGTAATGTTTTTGTTAATGCCCATCAAATAGTTTTATTTGAAGTAAAGCTTTGTGCGCGTATGCGTTAAACTGTACATCGCTTACTGACCAGTTTGATCATGATCTAGGTTGTGAAAGCACAACACTCGACTCAAGGAAGGGGAGGTGCTATCATACAGGTTAAAGCTTTCTATGTGTTAATTTGTGATTCTTTGTTTTCATGGATTGTTGTGTTAATTTCATCGTATTAATCTTGTATTCTATTAAAAAGCTGATGTATGTGCATTAATCTTACTTTATTCCTCGTTCATCTATTCTAATTTTCTTGTTATTTCACAAAGTACTTGCTAGTTCTTATTATACTAACTTAGATGATCAACAGGTAGAGCTTCGTGACGTTGATAGTGGAAACAAAGTGAACGAAAGGTTTCGCACAGATGAGACGGTTGAAAGTATGCATTTTCACTTTCGGGTTTGATTTGAACATGGGAAATGTTTTAGAGTGATTATTGGCCTTTGATGCAGAAATATTTGTTGAAGCCAAATCTTACACTTATCTGTACACTGATGAAGAAACTCATACAGTTGTGTTAATGGAGTAAGATTTCGTGTTTCATTTCCTCATTTAGCTCCTAAGAGATTGTTAAGCTTAAATTAAAGGTGGGAATATTGACCTGTTTACTTATGAGTTGGTCGATTTGGGTTATGTTCATCTCTAACGGGTCAAATAAACATGCCAAATAGGTCAAACGGGTTGGAAGTCACACAAAGTTTATTTAACGCATAAATCATCAAAAATCATTGTATTAAAATTTTAGATGACTATTGAATAATATATTTGTAATTATATATGATACACTGATTAAAAAAGTTGAACAAACTGTTTTCGGTCAGCCAAACCCATACTAAATATATTGGTTTTGACCCCTACCCCTGTCCATTTTGCTTTCTCTAGCTTAAGTTAACATTACTAACCACACTATATTTCTGTATTTTTGTTTATATTAGGCCTAATACTTTTGTTCAATTGGATGTACCCAAGCATCTATTTGGCAACTCTCTTGCATATTTAAAAGGTGATGAACTAACTTTTTGGATATATTATGCAAACTCACAATCTCATGGTGTGTTCTTTTGATTAAATTGAACTGTTGCAGTGTTCTTGCTGTTTTTATTTATGATGTTTTTTTCATTATATTGATTGATTAAGTTTTATTAAACATGTTTTATGATAAACAGATGATATCACTGTCTCGGTGGAACTTTTTAACGATAGGCCTATGTCAGCATCGGTACCTAAACGAGTTACATGTACAGTGGTGGAAGCACAAGTCCCTATGAAGGGCATGGGAGCTACTCCTCAGTATGTGTTATCATCCTCTTCCCTGTAAATTTTTGTTAAATTTTAATAATAATTGATAGAGAAAATGTAGCATAATTTCATCTACATTAACATTTAATGAAACTTAATTACTTCTTAAGTAAGAACAATCTTATTATACCTGTTAACAATATCTTCCATCTTTTCAACAGTACCAAAAAAGTATTACTGGACAATGGCCTCAGAGTAGAGGTAAGATTATACGTTTTGAAAATGTGTTACGTGCATCACATCTGCATAAGTTTTATATAATTTTTATTTAATCTTACGAATTGTTTGTAGGTACCACCTCATGTTGTAACAGGTGATAAGATACTTATTGATACCACCGATGACTCTTATATAAGCAGGTGCGCTTGTATCCATCTAAACTTCACAGAATTTATATTATCCTACCTTTTGCAGTGAATTCAGACTAAAAATAGTGTATCTTTGTATGCCAAATCAGTGAGATTATATATGTTATAGACCATGTAGAGATACTTCTATAAACTGATTCTTATTTAAGAACTTACATGCCAATTAATGAAGTCGATTTACCAATGATAAACGTTTTATTTATATAATTATTATCTGTGTCATGCATTTTTAGGCGTCAATGACCTATGTAGGGAGTACAAAACTACAAATGTCTAATCACATTATCTATTGTTTCTAAACAGGGCTTGAGCTCATTATTCATGGCTCCATTGACATCACTGCAAAAGCACAATATACAAGATAGAGGTTCGAAAATCTGGTCATTTATTTATCAATGTTGGAAATATTTTCGTGGCGAAAGCTGTTATTCATAACGTCTCGTTTTCCAAAGATATTGATAAGCTTAAGTTAAAGCTGTTAATTTTGACCCGTTTACTTTGAATTGGTTGATTTGGATTATGTTTCATGTCTAACGGGTCAGACTGGTACAATAAAAACCAAATTGGTTTACAGGAAACATGTCATGATGTTACAATTTTGCATTATGTGATTAAATTTTATGTTGGATTCTTATGTTTCTTTCATTAATATTCCGCTTGCATGTACTTGACAGAAAATTAGAGGTGTACAAACCAGTTCGGTTTTCAAACCGGACCGGTTTTTTTCAAACCGGTTTGGTTTTAAACGGTTTTTCATCAAAAATCCTCAAATCGTCCGGGTCGGTTTTGACCAATTTTTTTAAAAATCAGTTTTTATCCCGGTTTAACCGTTTTTTTATTAAAACAGGTTTACAAACCGATTTTGGGTGCCGGGCTACCAAACCGATATACAAACCGCCAGTTCAACGGGCTACAATCCGGTTTGGTTTTTTTTTTCCGTTTTCTTCTGAACCGGTTTTTTTTTACATCTCTAGATAAAATTCGGTTGTACTATCTTCAGAAGTGTAAAATTTTATTTTGTAAATCACAGCGGCACCTTAAAGTTCGTAATCTTGATAGAAAAAAGAGGGTTTTTATTTCTTTTGATCATAACTCCTGTTGACTAGTTAGACTGTGTTAATCGCAGGCGCGAGCTAGGTGGTTTGCCACCTTGGTCGCGTACACCGCAACAACGAGGCGCCATTTTTTTTTGGGGGTTGGGGTGGGGGGGGTGCCGGGCATGGTAGCGAAGGGAAAAGACTCGGGCTCTATTTAACGTAAATTTTTTTTCACAATTTTACATTTACCCTATAAACACTATCTCACACTTTATAAAAAAAATCACCACATTCCTATCTATCCTTTCTCCTTTCTCTTTTGAATTTTTTAAAAACCCTTTCCACTAGAAAATGTCAGGTCATTGGGATGGTTCGTTCCACCAAAGCTTTGATCTCATGGATGACGAGTCTTTTACAAACTTTACGTTTAGTCAATTTGATTATCCCGACGAGGTCATTACGGAGACACAATCGACTCAAAACGAATCAGTTGAAGATGTTTCTAATGTTCAAGTAAAGATACGTTCTTATCACAAGAGTACGGGAGGAGCGGGAGGTTCAAGTCAACAGGAAGAGTTGGGGTCTCGTAAATGAAATACTGAAAGATTCTCAATTCGTATTTGAGACTCTTTTACCGCTTCAAATCACCCAAATCTTTTGTGAGACGTTTCATATGCTACTAGTCCTAATTCTTCATGCTAACGGTTAGCGTAAAGGCTGATCCATATCAATCTAGACATTATCCTTCAATCTTCTTTTTGAATCGATTGAAGTAATTAGCAATACTTGGAATGCCAACGTGACAGGGTCAGGCTTAAGACCTATAGGTTCGATGCAGTTACAACTTTTAAATCGACCAAGTACATATAGTTTACACTGAGCAACATTTGACCATTCTTTACATGCCGACATTTGTGTCAAGTGATTAGGTTGAAACAAGTTTTTACCCAAGTGAAATACGCTTAAGCTAATGAACATATGATCAACTTTTACGACGTATTCAATTAATTGCTAACAAACACACGGAAATCTCAATTAGTTGCTAACAAGCACGCAATTAGCATATTCGACTATGAGTGGCTGAGTTGCTTGTCACATTCACTGTTTTACGGGAGTATAACACATAGCTTTAGTTTAAAAACTTTTTAAAAAGTTCATGGTATTACTGTCATCAAATCCTTTATTCATCTGTTAAATGAAGACTATTCAAAAGTCATTAACTAGATCATTTGTGTAAAAGTTTTTGGTTTGACGTTTGATCCTGTCTGAAAAGATTTTGATTGATTTGTATGTTGTAAATGACAAAGAAGTATATATTTAACCACTTGCATGATATAAAAGTGATAATATGGCATTATTTTATCGAAACGAAAATATCTAACGCTAGACATACCATGTGTCAACGAAGAAGCACAATATCTTTTTTCTTGGTTATTAATAATACACTGTACTCTTACAAAAATCTAGCATGTGCCATTGATTCTTTGCTTGCTCATATTTTACACCAGGACCATATTTATGAATAAAATATTTTTAAAAGTACAAAAAAGTAATACACATATTTATAACTCATAAGTAATTGCATACTATTAATAATACTCTTTTGAACGGTCCTGCTACTGATTTTTCTTATAACGTATATTAATTGCTTAACAAATAATAACAACAATTTATTTACAAACTATATGTAAGTAGCTTGCAAGTAGGATATTATTTGAAAAAAATCCGGAATGGCTAACTTTAGATTGACTTGATTGTAAAAGTGCCTATTCGATTTGGCTCTATTTGTAAACGAACCAAAGTTAAGTTGACTTAGTTCGGCTTGTTTAACTCGTTTAAGTTAATACCAAACTTTATTTTTTTCTACCGTAATCCATTCTTACAATTTCTAAACCTATATTTTAAAGTCCAGGTATACAACCCTAGAATTTATAGCCAACTAACAACCTTAATACCTTTTGAGGCAATTGCATATATCATAATTTAAACTTGTAAAATTATATATCTTCTTAAATTATGCTTAAAACCATTATATTTATACATTGAAAACTTGTGTTTAAAAAAAATATGTAATATCAGGGTGAAAAGAAGAATATATGTAATTATCTCATACTCTTATACCGGTAATTAACTTGTTAATAAAAGCTATAACTTCCTTTTTTATTATTTCACTTATTTAGTGACATGGTATTTGACTCATATGTTCTAATGTTCAAATATCGTCAAGCTTGAAACTCGCTCCGAACAAGCTGGTTCAAAGTCAGCTTGGTTTTACACAAGCTGGCTCGGCTCGTAATTAATTTCTCCAAAAGAGGGGGCAAAATGATAAAATCAAGCAAGCCGGCTGGGGACGGGTGAAAGGCTGGCGAAGGGTGGTGGAGCCAGCGTCACAATCGAATATTATCGACCGTATTTCTATCTCACTCCATCGATCACCATTTCAACCGACACATCGTTAGATCAACTCACTGATTCATTAAGAGATGAGGGAGATCATCAGCATACACATCGGTCAAGCCGGAATTCAAGTCGGAAATTCATGTTGGGAGCTTTACTGCCTCGAGCACGGCATTCAGCCCGATGGCATGATGCCCAGGTTTGTTCTGATGTTCAATTTTCATCCATTTTCAGCAAATCATTGTGTTTTTATCGAGTTCGTTCAGGTTTTGTGTGAATTTGCTGTTTGTGGTGCTTCATCGAACAATGTTCATGTGATTCGTACTCACAGGATCTGAATTGATGGTAATGTGTGCGTTAGGGCGTGTTTTTAGGGTTTTTGCACTACGGAAACTGAAATTTGTGTGATTAGAGGTGTTTTGGAGTGATTTACGCTACGGATCTGATGCTTCAAGTGGAATGTGATGATATCTGAACAGTGATTTTGGATTTTGTGTGTGTTTGTGTGTAGTAACGGTTGTGGATTGACTAGTAGATAGATTGGTTGGAGATCTGTGTTTGAATTGTGGTTGACTTTCATGTAGACTTCTGTGATTGTAATGCAGTTACGTATATGTCTTCTTTCATGCACTGATTGATGAGAATTGTATGAGTTTAAACCATGATTTACTCTGAATCTGTGATAGATTGTTTCAGATGCATAATATATATATAGAAAGTTAATCTTTAATTTCTAGATCTAAGACGAAGTGTGTTAGGATGTTGATACTTAATAGTTATGTCACCAGTCATAATCTGAAAGAATGAAGGGGTTAAAACACTTTATATAGCTTCTTTTGTTTGTAGTATAAAACTCTAGATTGATTATCAAAGACCGTCTATATGTGAACCTTGCTTTCTTGTTTTTGAGTATGCACTATTAGGCTGATGTTATTCTTGACTAATTGGCTATTTGTTTGCAGCGACAACACACCTGGTGTAGCAGATGATGCATTTAATACGTTCTTTAGTGAGACTGGTTCAGGAAAGCATGTTCCAAGAGCCATATTTGTTGATCTTGAACCAACTGTCATTGATGAAGTCAGGACAGGGACTTACCGCCAACTTTTCCACCCTGAGCAGCTTATTTCTGGGAAGGAAGATGCTGCTAATAACTTTGCAAGGGGTCATTACACAGGTATATATCTGAATTTACTGATATCTTTGTATTCATCTGTAAGAAAATATGTTGAAAAATCTTTGTATTTTTCAGTTGGGAAGGAGATTGTTGACCTGTGTCTTGATCGAGTAAGAAAGCTAGCAGATAACTGCACCGGATTGCAAGGGTTTTTGGCATTCAATGCTGTTGGTGGAGGGACTGGTTCTGGTCTCGGATCCTTGTTGTTGGAACGCTTGTCTGTTGATTATGGAAAGAAGTCGAAGCTTGGGTTCACCATCTATCCGTCCCCTCAGGTACCTATAACTGCATTTTGAACTAGATGTGTGCGATCATCATTCGAGATTATTTAAAACTATTATACATTTGTGTTTGACATAATGTTATTGCGACTATTGTTCTGTGTAAGATTATCCAATTTTTGTTTGATTCGTAGGTCTCAACTGCAGTTGTGGAACCCTACAACAGTGTTCTTTCTACACATGCTCTACTTGAACACACTGATGTGGCGGTGCTCTTGGATAATGAAGCCATTTATGATATCTGCAGGAGGTCACTAGACATTGAAAGGCCAACTTATACAAACTTGAACCGATTGATTTCTCAGGTCATATCATCTTTGACTACTTCCCTCCGTTTTGATGGAGCCATCAATGTTGACATTACAGAGTTCCAGACCAATCTTGTGCCATACCCTCGTATCCATTTCATGCTTTCTTCATTTGCACCTGTGATCTCAGTTGAGAAAGCTTACCATGAGCAGCTTTCTGTTCCTGAAATCACTAATTCAGTGTTTGAGCCTGCAAGCATGATGGCTAAATGTGATCCTAGGCATGGAAAGTATATGGCTTGTTGTCTGATGTTCCGTGGAGACGTCGTTCCTAAAGATGTCAATGCTGCTGTTGCAACAATCAAAACCAAACGCACCGTGCAGTTTGTTGATTGGTAAGGAACCGTGTTTTTAGTCATGATAAAATGGGTGGGTCCAGTTGTCCGGACTCTAGGTAACGGGTCAAAACGGGTATTTTTGTACAAGCCAGTTTCGGGTTGTCCAGAATTTTAGTTTCTCATAAATAATTAACGTGTACAAATATGATTACAAATTTTTATTATTTGGTAACAGGTGCCCGACTGGTTTCAAGTGTGGAATCAATTATCAGGCACCAACGGTTGTACCAGGTGGAGATCTTGCAAAGGTTCAGAGAGCGGTCTGCATGATCAGCAACAACACAGCAGTGGCCGAGGTGTTTTCACGCATTGACCACAAGTTTGACTTGATGTATTCAAAGCGGGCGTTTGTTCACTGGTACGTCGGTGAAGGAATGGAGGAAGGTGAGTTCTCAGAAGCTCGTGAAGATCTTGCAGCTCTGGAGAAAGATTATGAGGAAGTCGGTGCTGAAGGAGTGGACGACTATGAAGGCGAGGATGAGGAGTACTGAAGCAGTCACTCCTTTTCGACTATAGAGGTATGGTTTGATGACTGATCTTCAATGTTTTTCATTTGTAATAAACTGTGTGCTTGCTTTTATTCTTGTGTCCCAAGTGATTTACAAGTGTGTTTTCTATCATTGGTGTTTTCATTGAATATGGAGAATCACATATTTTAGCATATAAATACGAAGTACAATGAGGTTTACAATGGGTTGCATACAGAGTTCTAGTCTAAGAACATATCAGCCTATTAAGTAGTTACGTAGTTATTACCCCACAAGGCGAAGACAAATGCTCAAGTTAGCACGGAATTGTGAAGAACGACCAAATGAATATCAATCACAATATGTTTAATACGCTCAGTGGAGTGAGCTAGTGGGCAAGGTAGCTCAAGAAGGCATTAGCGACATCATGATATTCGGCGGCGTTAACACTTAAGAAGAAGAGGAGGATTGGTGTTTGGTAGAACAAGACAAGAAGTTACACTAAGCATCCAATAAACACCAAATTATGTCTGGGATATGTTGTGAGAGGAGTTGGTCGTTCCATTTCCATATAACTAGAAATGTTCTTTGCGTGTGTTACATAAGGAATTCCATCATGGACTCAAATATCATAACGCTAATAGAAAACTAATTCATGATTGCTATCACTTCGATGTAGAAACCCAAAGCATTAAGCATGTTAGCAAAACAAAAGGAAACTAAATAAATAAATAAATAAATATAAACCTAGCAAAGGTGTTAGATCAATGCAACTATTCACATTTTTCTATGCGTCAAATTTTATTTTCATACAATTTTGTACCGCAACTATCTGATTTTTTCTATTTGTCTTGGTTTCACTTACGAAACCTAAAAAAATTGAAAAAAAGATGACAAAAAGATTTTAGAAAAATCACATTTTCGCATCTTCTACACATGCGTTAATGCTTGTTTACACCCTTTGGTACTACGTCTGTAGATTTCAAATGCATTATGCGATAGGTAAAAATTGATCCCTAATATAAAAACTTATATATTCATTAGTATTACGGAAATTATTGTGTGTTCTTTCTTCTTAGTTTTGCATATTAATAAATGCATTTTAATTCATTGTATTGTATATCTCGTGCCAAATGAAATATCATTATTGAAAGGTAAACTACATAAAATAACTTTATGTAGTTTCCTTTCATATGAGATAGCTGTTTTTTAGTGTTAAGGTATTAATAACTTTGTAAGCGTACATAATAATGACCAAATGATCTCTTAAATATGTTACTGGAGTTTGAAGTTTACGATGGTGTTACACTCACAAGTGGCATGTCATATCATAACGGTGAACTACAAGACATTAAATATGCATGTCTTGTCAAACCAATCGTCTATGTAACATTACACGTGACAAGTTGTCATAAGTATTATGCATGTAAAATTATGCATGGCATGCATCACATATAATTGCTCATCAACAATATTTTTTCATGCTAAAAGTAATACATAAACTATTTACTGGGCATATATGGAAAGTTTATGGTACAAATGATGAATTTTTACTAAGTGTACGAACTGATAACAACTATTGATCTAATAGATGAATTTCTCAGATTTAAGATTGAATAATTACGTAAGAAATGTGCATGGAGAGGTAGATTTGAAAATATTTTACAATTGTTGACTTTTTTTAAATTCCTTCCGTTTTTTAAACGCATATAATTTTTTATACGATATTAAATTTTGTTTTAAATACACCATAAAATCAAACATTTTATCCTTTTTAATATGAGTATATTATTGATATATTTTCTTAAATCAACATTTTTTATAAACATCTATGTGTTGTGCATATAACTTGTGTGATTATTAACTACTTAATTATAAAAATAACTTGCGTAATTATAAATATAATTTGCGTAATTATTCTTTATAACATGAGTTTTTACTTTGCATAATGATAAATATAGCTTGCGTAATAATAGATATAATTTGTGTAATTATTAATATAAATTGCGTAATTATATATTTTTTATGCGTAATTATGAATATAACTTAGGTAATAATAGATATAACTTGCTAAATTATGTACCCCTAAGTTTATCTAAAACCAACTTTTGAATGCCAATAATCACAATGGTGATAAAAAAAAAAAGAGTTAATTTCAATTTTACTCCCTAAGGTTTGATAAAAATATCAATTTTAATCCAAAAGATTAAAAACATCAATTTACCTCCAAAAGTTTCATAAGTTGTTTCAGTTTTAGTCCAAAAGTTTTATTAATTTGGATTTAAGTTGAAACAATAATAAAACTTTTGGACCAAAATTGAAACAAATTATGAAACATTTGGAGGTAAATTGATGTTTTCAATCTATTGGAGGAAAATTGTTATTTTTGTCAAATCTTAGGGAGCAAAAATGAACTTAACTAAAAAAAAAGAAGATAAAAATAATACAACATCATGTATTTGTTTCTGAAATCTAGAAGTGTGATGATTTAAATTATAACATACATGGTTTGCACATTTTAACATAAACTTACAAATCTAAAGATTTGTTTCTATACATGATTTGTCGATCTATGTAACTTACAGAATGAGACTTAGATTTCCACTTTGCTCCGCCAAACTATTGATTGTTATTTACAATCATAAACAGATCAAAATAAACACCTAAATTTAAACACATATTTAAGGAAATACTCATAGCAACAAAAGATTTGTTGATGGGTCATCTTTCGATGCATACCAACATAAAGTGTCAAAGTAATCAAAACATCGTTTTACAAGGTACTAACTGTATTTACATTAATATCTTGATAAAGAAGCACCGGTATTCAATTAAATCACCATCTATAAGCAATTTAACATAAATGTTAACATAAATAATTACCAACATCAGTTAAAAATAATTACAGAGGTATATAATTAACACTGATACATTGAGGTTTCTAACATCATTTAGATAATCATCCAATGAATTTAACATAAACAACATAGTGAGCATCAACATACAGTGTAACTTGCCTTATAAAACAAAATCATTAAGGATGTCACTTGTCAGCGTCAACACTACAACAAGAGGTATCATGCCTCAAAACCGAGCTCCAAAATATATAAACAAAAAAGTAGGGTAAGAAACTAACCTTAGTCATGTTATGAATGTGTTATGTAAGTTTATTGAACATGTTAATGTATGTTAATGTATAATCTCTGGTCTACACAAGATATCTTCAAATAGCAAAATTAGAGTAAAGTAACTCTTTTATTTCATCAGTTAACCATATACCACAAATAGAATAAAAACTTAAAAAAGTAAATTCTTTCTAGAGATGATAAATACACTTTAACAACCGTACAATAACACTTACGAGAAAAGGATACATTTTTTGGCACTAAAGTTAATTGGGTCACACAAGAGCAGCTTCTTTCTTCGGGAAAATATCAAAAAATAGTAACCAAGTTTCAAAAGTGTTCTGATTTAGTTACTCATGCATATTTTTCTTAAATTGGATCACTAAACGATCAAATCGAGTCATCATTAATTTTTCTTATGTTAGGAAAGTAACAGTGGAGAAGACGAGGGGTCAGAATTTTCAATATATAAAATTATATTAAAAAATAAAAAAACATGTTAATTATAAAAAAAATAAATAAAGTACCTAAAATTTACGTCAACGTTCCATATCAGCATCAAAAGATAGAAAAAAAAATATTTTATAATTGAAACAAAAAGTATAACATGCTAAAAAACATGTTAAAACTTTTATATTTATATAAAATATGAAAACTGAATAACCTAATTGAAACACTTTTAAAACTTGATTTACATAATTAAAATACTTTTGAAAGTTGGTTACTATTTTACAAAATTAACCCTAATTCTCCTTGTTCTTGTCTTTACTTACATTCCAAAACCTTTTGCCCAAACATTAATCTTCATATGTTATTGTTTGACCACAGATCTTGACTCCCCTTTGAATCCCATAGCAGACTTCCTATAGAATCGTAGGGGAGCAATTCAAAATTTTCAAAGAGAGATCTAGGGTTTTAGATTTTTAAGGATCATGTGAAACTGAAACATTTAGTTTCGGGTATTTGAAACCGGGTTATGCAACCGGCGAGGAATTAGAATAGGGGCAAAATTTTCTGGGAAGGAAAATGGTTGTGAAAATGGCTAATAAGAGGACACGTGTCCCACAATATAATCTTTTATAAGGATTATATATATATGATAGAGAATGAATGTTAAATTTGTTTACTGAGATAAACCATTAACTTAACTAGCGGCTCACAGCAGTCCACGTTGCTATTGTAATTTAGAGTTACAGTGATAAAAGTAGTGGTTCACAATGAATGTTAAAAATTAATTTTAAAATATATAGCAAGATTATACTCGAATTAAAGATATTTAAATAATCTATTTAATGGTGTAATTTGTATAAAAAATAACATTATACAAAAAAGTTGAGAAGGTTTAAAAAAAGGTTATATTTTTTTAGAAATGAGGGGGGGGGGGGGGATTGTTACATCAATGGTGTACGCGGTATAAAAGTTAGTTACACTGTACAATCATGGTGTAAGTGTTCGTTACATTAGTGTTAATTAACGGGTTATCGCAATAAAGATGGGTTATCGCAATTATGGTGTAAGTGTTGGTGGAGGCTTTGCTTCTTATAGGGGAGGTCTTGGGTTCAAACCCAAAAAATAATATAATTTGATGTAGTATAGAAGTAAAATAGATTTAACGTTCAAAAAAAAATATGTTAGTTGAGTTAATAAACTATCGTAGTAAACTATGTTTAAGATTCATTCTCTATGTAGTACTTTTATATATATATACATATAATATGTTTAATTGAAAAAGTCAATTATCAAGTTTAGTACTTCTACATATTTTCAATTCAATAGCTCTTTAAAGCACATATTTGGTCAACGCGTATTTGACTTTTCTTCATAAAATTAGTCCCGCTTCGTCTGCATAATAATTTCCTTATTGTTGTATTTGATTTTAAATTAAATCAATTATACTTGCTATCACACAATTCAATTGAAAACTTGTAGTCGTGCAAAGACATGGAGTCAATTTAATATAATGTTTATACCTATATTCTCTTTGACTTTAATGTTAATAACAAAATTTGAACACCATTACTATTATAGTTAATATTTTGTTTACTAAAAGTAAGACTTAGGGTGCTCAGAGCACCCTTGACATGAAGCTTTGGGTGTAGCCTCTGGTGGTTCGGGTAGAGGTTCTAGATTGGTAGAAGCCGAAGTTAATTACAGAGTTAAGTATTTAGATAGTTTGGGTTGTATCTGGGGAGGGAGGGAGGGAGAGAGAGAGAGTATATATGAGCAAAAGTTGCGCCCATAAATAATTATAAGAGAAAAAGAGAGAGGAAGAGAAAAAAAAAGAGTAACGGATACTCATTAATTTTTCTCTGAGGCAAGTAAAACATGGATAGACATAATGCCAACAATAAAGAGTGGGCGATGAAGATGATCTTGTAAGGAATGTGTTAACACATTTTTTTTAATGTCATCGCTTATCGTTATCATGTATGCCTAGGAAGTTATATAATAACTAAATACTAAAAAAATATAGTCATAATTTTTATAGAATCTAAAGGGGTGGGTTAGTTATTTGTACTCTTACTTTTTAAATTTTAATCACACCGTTAAAAATATTAAGTGAGAGAATTACTTTTACATTTTAGTTTGAAAAAGAAAGAATACCATTGGGTGTGGTAGTTAAAAGACGTGTAACAAATAAAAATAATAGCTGGTATGTATAAAATTATATTTTAAAAGTTTTAAGATAACAATATAAAACATTAAATAAATATTTGACAAAACACAAACATTAGACACAGTCCTCCCAAACGTACCATGAATAATTACAAAAAGACAAATCATACTTTCAATTATTTGAAAATTGTAGCAAAATGCTTTATGTTTAGGTGTCGATATATCACCCCTACGACTTGTTCAACTCCCGACAAATCATTCTTATATTTGCATACTTTATTCAAGTTTATATGTAAAAGTTTATTACATGTTTTTTTTCATATCGTAAATGTATAATAAAATATAAAATATAATTTTGACCGTACGATTTTAAAGTAACAAAGAAATTTGATTGTTTCAAAATTTGTAATTATTTTAAAAGCTGATAACTTTAAAGATTTATAAAAGGTGCCAATTTTATAAATTCTTATAATTTATTTGAATTCTTTAAAAGATTACTAAAAATGAAAAATAAAAATAAGGAATGCAAATACAACTCCAACCGAATCCTTAGTTGTAGACACGTAGAGGAGGAAGGTGTACATTGTAAGAGAAAATCTAAAGATTGTGTAGGACTCCTTCAACCTCTGTCGTTTGTTTGCTTGGTTGTATTATCGTTTGCTTATCTTTTTTATGGCAAGCAGTACAAGAACCTAGCAAGATTCAAATCTTGCTAACACCATCTGAAATGCTTTGCAATTGCAACATACAAGGCAAGCTCGCATCGCCTTCATCAAATCAAATTAAAATCTTGATGAATGGGAGCATCAATTTTAATTTACAGGACGAGCTTTTATGAAAAATAGAAAGACCTTATTTAAACATGGATCCCAAGCCTTACTTTAGAAAAAAATTAGTGAAGGTTAGTCTATCATAAGTTTTGATGTATCTTGTGGAAGGATGAACCAAGTCTTTGAATTTGTTTCCTATTTTAAGTGTACACATTGATTACCTTGTTATCTCTTGTGTATCTACCTAAATTAATTATGTCATGATCATTACCTAATGCTTGCAACCCAAAATATAAATCATTACCACGTAATTGAAAATGGTAATATATCGACTTACATTTATTTAGATTCAACTTAACTATTGCATTGTGAAATTTGTATTATGAAATGAAAATCATCGATGTATAGAAAAGCCTACAAAATTACCTCTACGACAAGAGTATTTTCTTACTAGAAAGTTCATAAAAAAAAACCCTTCCAAGATGATTGTTTAATGAAAACAAGTTTGAATAACCATACTAGGATAAAAAAGTAAGAAAAATGAGTTATGGTTCATAAGAAAGTTACATTGTTTAACCTCTACGGTTTCTTCAAAGAGAAACATATAATAAGAGTATAAGTTTGCGTGTCATAAACCTCTTATGGTTGGACTTGATTAGTCTCTCCTATGATGCATCAAATCATCTTTTTTAAATCTACATTGGTTCTAGATGCAATCGTAGGTTTTGGTTATGGAGAATAATGAAGATGATGATAGAAGGAAAACAAATAAATGATGCAATTGACACACAAATATATGTATCATGAGTGATAGTCTTGAGAAAGGTTATTGGAAAAACCAAAACACCATGATATAAAAGTCACCTGGGTGTTTTAACTCAAAAACAAATAATAATTCATTCAAAGGATCAAACAATGCTGCTATTAAGTAAACACTAACTACATTGGATGTAATTTCTCAAATGAAATAAAATATATTTAGCCTTCGACCAGTTAAAAATAGTCAAATTGGATTATAAGAATTTAAACTATTATGCATTGACCGATCTATATTATTAATTTAATTTATGATATTTTGAATTTTTATTTTTATTATCAATAACTATTCTAATAACATATTTATTTAAATATATATATGTTTGATTTGCACTATTTCACTCACAGTAATAATAAAACATACAAACGAAATCGAGCAGAAAATAAATGTAAATCAATTGCGAATTTATGAAAACTATACTACTGGAATTGTCATTGATAATAACAATGAAAGTTAAAAATATCACGACTATATATTATCAGTCAATAAACAATAATATTTTGAACGTAAAAATCCAATTTGACTAGCGGTTTATAAAGTGGTTAACAAATATTCAACCTAATCATATTAAATACAATATATGAATATATATATATATATATATATATATATATATATATATATATATATATATATATCTTGTAATATTTACACACTTGTTGTCTTAGCCGCCAATGCATTATTTGATAAAATATTAGTGTCTAGTTGTAAAATATTAGTGTCTAGTTGTGATAAAATATTACATGCACATTTTCTAAAGAAAGAGATTAATAATTCAAACCATCGATTGTTAGTCAATATTAATTTTAACTAATAATTTGACTAGTATTAATTTTTAACTTTTGATTTTGTTACTAATAACAGTTTCAATCTAACTACTTATTAACTCCATTAGCTTTTTTACGACATATCACGTGACGTGACCTGTGACATGACGTATTGTATAATTAAAAGAAAAATATATCAATATATACTTAGTTTTTGTATGCTTTTGTCTCCAACCTACTCAACCAGCAATAAAAACATCATATTGTAAAACTTTAGAAACTGATCTCTTCTAAAAGAGAATTGAATAATATGTTTATATTTTTAATTATAACTATATTAAACGTCACGTCACGAGTCATGTCACGTGATATGTTATAAAACTAATGAAGTTAACGAACAATTAAATTATGACAATTACTGGTAACAAAAGGGAAAGCTTGAACTAATATTGATTAAATTGTTAGTTAAGATTAATATTAGATGATAGTAAATAGTTTGAATAATTTAAATTAAATTTTTTTTAAATCTCCTCTTTAATAATAAATTGACAAAATTACAAAACACGTTATTTAAATTTATATAAATTTACAGGTATCATCCTTTATTTTTCAAAAGTACTCTAAACATCCTTTATGTTAACATTTTGTAACAAATTTCGTCATTTAGACTAACTGTCGTTAAATTTTTCTGTTAAGTCAGGAGTAATTTGGTCTTTTACCTTTAAAGGACTATTAATGTAACTTTTTCCAAACATAAAGGATGTTTTCTATAACTTTTTATTTTTTACTTAATTTATATATTTTTAGAATTATACATATATATGATTTATTATATACTATAATATATATTATTTAATTATTCTCATCCACGTATTATATATAAATATAAATTATATAGATAAGTAAATAATACAATATTGTTTAGAGTTAAGTAAATTATATAATTTATATATATATATATATATATAAAATACGTCTATGAAATTAAATATGTATTATTTTTTTTATCCAAGCATTATATATAAATATAATTTATATAAATAACTAAATATTTATTAATTTGATATATGTATACCTAATTAATTATTTTCAATCACGTATTTTAAATTATATAAATAATTAAATAATATAATTTACATAATTTATATTCATATATAATACGCTGATAAAATAATTAATTAATATATATTATTTTATATAAAAAAATTATATGTATATGTATAATTATAATAATATATAAATTAAATAAAACATAAAAAAATTTGCAGAAAACATACTTTATGTTTGAAAAAAATTACATTAATAGTAATTTAGAGGTAAAAATAACAAATTGTTATTGACTTAACAGAAAAATTTAACGTCAGTTAGTGTAAAGAACGAAATATGTTATAAAATGTTAACATAAAAAATGATAAAATATTTTTTATAGATAAAGGACGATACCCATAATTTTATATAAATTTAAAAGACGTTTTCTGTAAATTTATATAATAAAATTTTATTATTCATACAATTGATAAAGATGCTACAGAACTCCACTCTCGAAGGTCACATCATAGGCTTTGGAAAATTCAAAACCTAAGATTTCGTTAATCGAAAATTGACGTTACCCAAATGCGTTTCGGGTATTAATTTCATGATGTTTCGTTGGAAACTTCAATCAATTAATTCATGAAAGCAAAAAAAATCCTTCCTTTTGACTTAACTAATTCAAAGAAACGACCAGCAACGACCCCACCAATCGTTCTATTAATCCAATGCCTCTGTTCTTCCATTGATCCCCAATTTCAGTTGCAGAAGATCATCATCACTCTACAATGGGTATTTGTGGGGGAAAGCCAGCGAATGTTGCTCATGCTTCTTCTACTCAATTTCTAGGTATGTTTGATTTATGCTATTTCTTATTGAGTTTGATGATTTGTTTGTGGGTTTGAATGATGATCGTGAATCGCGATTAGGGTTTTGTACGATTACAAATTTGAGCTTCTGGGTCTCGATTATCGCTATGGATTGTGAGGTTTCTCAGCTCAATTTGTACGATTATGAATTTGAGTTTCTGGGAACTATGAGCTTTCTCGTTTCAAATTGTATGATTGTGAATTCGAATAAGAGCTTCTTGAATTTGAATTTGAATTTGAATGGATTCCTGAATTTCCCCAATTACTAGGTTAAATTTTATGAATTCAAGTGCTTAAATTGAATGATAATCAGTTAACATGTGTTCTTGATCAATTTTGAATTTTTAGAGGATATGCTTAATGACAAGGTGAAATCAAACTCAAAACCTTCAAAGAGCCAAACAAAAACAGTAAGCTTCATCAAGGTTTCAAAAGCACAGAAGAATGATCATTTTCCGGTTCCGATTAACCTCAAAGCCTTTAGCTTGAGTGATCTTAAGACCGCCACGAAGAACTTTCGGCCAGATAGCCTTCTGGGTGAGGGTGGTTTTGGTCAAGTTTTCAAAGGGTGGATTGATGAGACCACCTTTGCTCCGGCTAAACCAGGCACCGGGCTAGTCGTGGCTGTCAAAATACTCAAGGCTGATAGCCGCCAGGGTCACCGCGAATGGCTTGTAAGTGATCCCTTTCTGTTATTATGTTCTTTGAAGCTGTTAAGAGTTCTATTTGAATGTTCTTGCAAATTTGAATGTTCTTTATGTGTTTTCTAAGATTAATGGCTCGTTCGCGACTAAACCAAAGTGGGATGTTTTAAAAAGTCTATTGTTCACAATGAATTGTGTTTTGACCTTTTTTTCTATTTGCAGACTGAGCTTGATTACATGGGGAAGCTTCATCACAAGAATCTTGTTAAACTCATTGGCTATTGCTCAGAAAGTGAAAATCGCCTTCTTGTTTATGAGTTCATGCCTAAAGGATGCTTAGATAATCACTTGTTTAGAAGTGAGCATTACTTTCTGTACTCTTTGTTTCATTTTGTGGATCTGATATCACAAAAAGATAAGAAATTTCACAAAACATGCAACAAAGAACACAGTAAGATTATATAATCTTTATTGAACGAATTATATATCTTTTTTACAGAAAGTGTTGAACCGATGCCATGGGCCACAAGGATGCGCATCGCCATTGATGTAGCACAAGGTTTATCATTTTTGCATAGTCAAGAACCTTGTATCATATATCGAGATTTGAAGGCTTCTAATGTGCTGCTAGATTCGGTATGTGTCAAATTTATTTAAATTTTGTGTTAACTAATAAAGCAAAGATATTCTGGTTCCCTATATTCCTATTAATGATTTTATGTTATCGATCCTTTTAGGATTTTAACGCAAAGCTATCAGATTTTGGTTTAGCAAGAAACGGTCCTGTTGGAGACAACACACATGTGTCTACCAGGGTGGTCGGGACCAATGGCTATGCTGCACCAGAATACGTAGCAACAGGTAAGCGTTTTGTGGTGTTAAGAATATTGGATTTTAGTTTTGAAACTAACTATATGCTGCATAAAGATTTTAGTTTCTGTTATGTCTCTACATAGAACATATAAACTATGTACAAACACGTTCGCGCTTATTCACATGTTACCTAATTTTAACGAGTACTGTCTGCATACTATTCAGGGCATTTGACTCCAAAAAATGACGTTTACAGTTTTGGGGTGGTGTTACTTGAGTTGCTGTCAGGAAGACGGGCCATAGCTGATGAGAGAGCCGGTGGGGTTGAGGAGACACTGGTAGAGTGGGTTAAACCGTTTCTAAGTGATAACAAACGGGTTCTAAGAATCATGGACACACGGCTAGGTGGTCAGTACTCCAAGAAGAGTGCACAGGCCGTGGCTGCACTAGCGTCAAAGTGTCTCCACAGTGACCACAGGTTCAGACCAACAATGGTTGATGTTCTTGCTTCTTTACAAGACATTCAAAATCGTCAGAAAGAGGTTCCGAGGGCTTCTCCTGATCGACACCAACGGAAGTTTAGGAGTTTGAAGGAGATAAGTGTAGGTACAGACTCAAGATAAGAATGGTGATATTTGTTGGTGGTATATATAGGTAGGGTACAACTTTCACTGCATGGTGTACAACTCTTTATGCATATAGTATGCAACTTATGATGTGTGATGTACAAGTGATTGTAGATAGTAATGGACTCAGGGTCCTTGACTCCTTGTTGATGTATATATTATATGATGTCTTTGGTCTTATGATACCTGTAATGAGAAAAAGTTAACGAAAATCTTCATATTTCGACGGATCGCTTGAGAAGCTACTAAAGGTGACAACATTTGATGGTTGTTTTTGCATGTTATTTACGTATCTGATGGTTATGTGACATATTTATCAAATATCTTCGAAAGGGATATTATCAAGAAAAATCTTGTATGGGCTCTTAACGCGTATGCACTCTTCTTTTTGGAAAAAAGTGTACAATAATTTTATTATATCTGCCTCGCTATGTTAAATCGATTACAATCTTCATAGATATAGAATGCTTACTCTATAATATGATTTTAAATATAAATAATGTATACTAAATTAAAAAGAAAACATAAATGCCAATAGTTATTATATACTTATCCTCTAATGCTACATTGAATTGTTCAAAAGGGTCAGATTCATGACGATGCTACATTGAATAGAATGGAATATAAACTACTTATCTTAATATTTTAATTGTAGATATGAATTATAAGTAATCAATTAGAGAAAATATTAATATCACTATCACCGGTTCTATGTCTATCCTATGATACATTGAATTGATCCAAACGGTCAAACTAAAGAAGATGCTATAGTAAACCGGATTAAGTTCTTTAATTTGTGCTAATGTAACCCGTATTAAATTTTTTAAACTAACTTAGACATAATATAACTTAGTTACTATTTAATAATTCTTGTAAAAACTTGTAGCACATGGTTACAAGATGTCATAAATGTGTTTCTACAAAGTGATTGAGCTGATTCAGGTTTTTGTTTTTCCAGTTGACCCGACCTGACATGACCGGTTCTTGGTCTAACCGGTTTTTTTAACCGGTGATGAGATTGGAGGTGCTAGAGTACTTTTAAGCTTTTAAACATAAAAAAGCTTTCGAGATTTCGAAACATTGAAAGTGGAGCCCTGAATGAAGGATTTTGGGCCTAATGGTTGGGCCATTTACTAAAGCTTGTTCGCTATAATATTTGGGTTGTTGAGTGCTTGAGGTGTTCATGTGGGCTGTTTTATCTTTCCCTTTTTTCTTATAGTTTTTGTTTTATTGTTTTTCCTCTTATTGTTTAGTTTCTATTTCTTTTATAACATTTATTTTAGTAAAATCTATATAGTATTTATTTTTTTTATATATTTCTTTCTCTTTTACGGAAACTATTACTGTTATTTGGTTGATAAAGCCTAAATATAATTATAATATATATTGATCTTTTTAGTCGGTAGCTACAGTAGCTGTCTACCACTAGGTGTGTTGGTGTTGTCGACATTTGTTACAAACTGGGTGGTGTTGTCCATCATGGTGGTGGTGGGTTAGGAACGAAGGAGAGAGGAACAACTGATCTAGAGAAGATGAATTGAGAGAGTGATTTGAGATCTAAGAGGGAAGAGACGATTTTGGGGAGTCTGATTCAAGATAGAGAGAGTGATTTGAGATTTGAGTTTTGGAGATAAATTTTGAACTTCAAATGACTATTATAAATAGTTAATTACAAAATTTGAGATCCAAATTCAAATTCAAATTTATTTATTTAGTTGTATTGCCCTATGCTATTTATTTAACTCCTTCAAAGTTTAAATAATATTTTTTTAATACAACATTAAACTATATTAACAGTCTTAGATACCTAAAACTATAAAACAATTAAGTTTGTAAACAATTAAAAAAACACCAGTTACTATTAATATTTATTCTGTTGTTATCATTTCATCTTACAACAAACGTAATACCCATTGATGTTAAAATCATGACGGTATACTACGTGCTTTTGTCACAACACACGGGGTGTAAGACGTGACAAGAAGTCTCCCGCCGCAATGCGGGGGCAGTAGCGGAGCTTGAGCTCTGTTATAGGGGGGACGGGGGCGAAATTAAAATTTTTAGAAGGGGGAGTTTTATTAAAAAAAAAAATTTATACTATCGGACCGAAAATTAACACTAGTGACGAAAAAAAAGGGAGGGGGGGGGGGGAAGCTATTGACGAGGAGGAAGACAAGGTTCAACCCACAAATCTCAGCAAAAGATTTCCATAAATATTGAAATCATCTACAAACTAGTAAGTGGGTTCCAGTTTAGTTATAAGCAAATTAATCACTTTATCAGAAATCAATTTAAATGAGAACAGGTATTTTCACATACAGATATAAATATTCTGTTGAGATTGTTTTCCAAAATTAATGTTTAAGATGTCTATATTCACTACTGTTAATTACAAGTCTATATCCTCAAACTACTCGTGTTTTCTTACATGTAACTAAATAGATCACGTTTCATCTCAAAGATCTGTTGCAGTTAATTAGCTTATTTAAAGTTAGAAAAACATAAGGAAATTCTATAGCTTTAAAGCTATAAAATTTGAGGATCACTTAATTTACCTAGAAACTTGACTGGTAATAACTTTAATCTAGCTTTTATTTTCATTGGATTGTAAAAGTTTCAGATTTACTATCTGTTTAATTGAATCCTTTCTTTAATTTCATTGTTAATATAACCTAAATAGTCTAAGAATATTTTGGTCTACTTATAAAGAGCTACCAGAAAATTTGACCTATTAGAGTGAAACGTACCCAATTATAAGCATGAGGTTACAAATAGATACCTATAAGTTGTTATAGAATGAACTACAAACTTATTCCTCAGTTTCATAGAATTCTAAAATTTATATATAATAAATAAGTAAATTGATGTCGTCACTTGTCATAATTTTCTACATCCTTATTTACTTTTTGATCTTATTTCTTCACCTGATAATATGTTTGTTTTCACTTTTCCTTTTTTAATTCGTAAATCGATATTACTATCATTTACTTTTTATCGTTTTTTTATTCACCTAATAAATAAGTTTGTTTCTAGCTTCTGTTTCTTAAATTCTAAAACTTTACTATGTATAAAATTATGGGTTTCGAACAAGAAATAGAACATAAAAAAAACAAAACGTACCCGGTTATGAATCAATCTTCAAACTTACATCAACTTGGATTAATCTCTGAATCGTGATACACTATCAGATAAACCTATTTCGCGGGTTACGCACGAATGATTTATCGTATTAGACAGAGATCTGATAGATAGAGTAGGATTATACTTATGAACTTGATGTTCTTTGTGATAGATATAACGTAACCGTGGGAACCATTGTTCTCTGTTGTCTTCTTTCTGATCGAGAAGAAAATTGGGATCTGCCTAAAGACCCTTGACCAAAATTGTTATATGGTTAAAATGATTCAACAAAACTTACATTAGAACACCCTCAAGTAAGCCCATCAAATAATAAGTCCAACATCTAAAGTAGTAATAATACTTTCAAATGAACCCAACAACATTGTTATAAGCCCATATAATAACATACTAAAACCCAAATAACATTTTAAATTAAATCGAGCCCGCACTCCCGCGACCCTAACTCGTTTAATCTCAAACGTTATTTCCTCAATCAACAAGTTAATCCAATACACTAAAATACTCGTTGATAGCACTAAAATTACCAACATACTACTAACTATTTAATATTTATTTATTTAACACCTCTAGTATACTGGTTTGTACGCTAATATTTTATACTCAATATATCATATTTATATATATTATTAAAAGACAAACAAACTTGTTAAATTAAGTGAACAAGATATCAAACCACAATAAATATAAATAGCAAAACTTAAAAGAGGGAATGGTTTTAGATACAAAAGATAATAAATCTAAAAATTACAAAAAATAATATCAATCGTTAATCTTCAAAATCAATGGTTAAGATCAAAGTGTATAGAACAAGTTTGCTATAAAGCTATTTTAAGACTTGGACACTTTTGTTGATTTTTCTAAGTTCTCACATTTTTAATTAACGCTCGGAATTTTTATATACGACATTATTTTTTTTATAAATATTAGAACATAAAACAAGTTTTTTTATATTTAAAACAAGTATAGCATAGACATATAAAAAGATAACAATTTTTTTACATGTTTCAGCTCATATAAAATGTGCTCGTCATTGTGTTTTTTGTGCAGTTCATTGTGTTTTTTATTAGTTATTTTGTTTTTCTGAGCACTATTGTGTATTTCTAAAATGATAAATTCTAAAATAAACATATAGTGAAAATAACACTATTGTATAATTTTAGTATGTAAAACAAAATGATAAATAAATAACTAATCAATATATTACATTAAAAACAATGACAAAATAATATAAAATGTAAAACACAACGATAAACTGTCTTATTGTGTTTTTTCTCGTCATTGTGCTATCCTAGACAATATGAGTTTTAAAAAACACATTTAGTAAAATAACATCATTGTGTACCTCTAATTGTAATATATAATAATAAGATAACAAGTTTATATAATATATAAGAAACTAGCCTATAGACCTGTGGTTCACGGGTCGAAACAACAAAATTATTTTAATTGCGTAATAAATTATAAATTATGTGTTGCAACTAAATATAATCAATATATATAACCTATATATTTAAAAAAAATATAACATTATAAAAACAGAGATCAATGAAAATAAAAATACATAATAACTAAAATTTATAAATACATGAAGAGATGTTAGGGATTAATATTTAATGGCATAAATTTAGGGGTCAATGGTTAGATTAGTAATTCAAATTAGTCAAATGTCTATTTATGTAATTTAAAAAAAAAAAAAGTATGGGCGGGAAAACAAATGATAAGTGCTCTCATATTTTACCATGTGACAATTAATTGATTTAATATGATGCAATGTGTCAAAAATGTTAGTCTTTTAATAGATAGATATATATAATTAAAAAGATGACATGAAGTGATCTAAAACATAAAACACAATGATGAATACATATAAAAATGATGAAAAATATTCGACACAATAAACTTGTATTTGACGCAATAATCTCACATATTAGATACAATGACCTCACTTATTTGACATGAAGACTAAAATATCATAATTCTACTCACCAAAAATTTTTCGCTACTCTCATTATTAAATATTTACATGAATTACTAATAATATTATTTATTTTTTTAGATCTAAAATAGTTTTATAAATACATTAAGAAAGAGTTTATTTATTAATGTTAATTCTAAAGACATAAATTATTATAAAAAAATTAAAACATCAAACTTTTTTAAATATATAAAATATTTTTAAATTGGTGTTTTTAAAAAAGTAAAAATTTTTATAAACCAAATTAATTAAAATTGAAAGTTATTATATAGAAACTTTTAAAAACTAAATGTTTGATATTTTTTAAAAAATCAAAAAAAGTTTAAAACAAAAAGTTGATATCTTATCTTAGAATATTATTTCATAATTAATAAATTTTTATTGTATTTAATATTTTATTTATTCAGCATATGTAATACACGAGTTTGCTAAAATTAGTTTAAAACAATAAGAAAACACATGTTAAGACTAAAATACTTCTTAGGTCTTTTAATTAAATATTGTTTTATAATCCTACCCAATTAAAAAAATAAATAAACCGAATTTAACTGATTTCTTACACGGTTTCCAAATGTTGATGAGATTTACATTTTCTAATCAATTACATGAGACAAATAATAAAGTCAACTCACAAGGAAAACAAAACCCAATTTCCATGAATATGTCTAGCAAGTACACTCCCCTTATTTTTTGTTGGGTTAAATATGAAACGTGAGAAATAAAAGATCTTTGTATCAAGAATATTCAAAGAATAATCTAGTTTGCACACTTTAGAATAAATTTGTGTGTAGTTTTAAATTGGGATGTTTGATTTTTCTTTTTATTTTTGTAATGCTTGTTTGGGTTCCCTAGCGTCTTGGTAGTGTTTCCATTTGGTTAATGAAATGCCGCATTCTAAAAAAATATTAATAATCAATCAAAGAAAATATTAATATCACAAGTTCTATAGCTATCTGACTCATGATGCATTGAATTATTCCAAAAGGTCAGAATGTCTTTTTAAAGATGATGCTGCATTAAATTTAATCCTAGCCTTTTTTAATAATCAAGTTTTGTAATTAAGTTTCTTTGGTATTTTTCTAGGGCCACTTACATTTCTATCGATATAAACACATCACGCTTTAATATTTTCATCGTGTAAATTTTTTATTTAAGGTTTGAGTAAAAATGTTGTTTTGTTGCTGACGTTTAGTTGAATATGTCATTTTAATCTTTTTTTTTTACGTCAATCATTGTAGTTTATCAAATGTTGTTATTTTTATACACTACACTAACTTCGTCAAAACCTCCACTAAATACGAGAATATTTTAGTTTTTTTCAATACCCTAATTATTCAATTAAAATAAATTAACCAATTAATATTCATTTAAAACAAAAAAAAACACATGAAGCGATTAGTAAGACTGGACACTTCGATTTAAATGCTTGATTAACCTTAATTTTTGTTGTTTGATTGAGGTCTGTTATGTAATTTCAATTAATTTTTACGTTTTCTTTGAACATATGCCATTGTTTGATTAAGGTACAATTTTCTCCATAACTCAAAAGTCAAAACTATAGAAAATATTTCTATCTCTCATCAGTTGTGTAGAAAAACCAAAAAAATACTAATTTTTTTATATTAAAAACCCTTTGCTCAAAGTTAAAAAGAGAAAGAGTTGTGTTTCACACATATATATAGTATATAATAAAAGAGTAACTAGCTCTTCTGTTACTTCTCAAAAAAATTTTCCCGCCTAAACTATTATATTATTTTAGTTAAGTTTTTTATTTTAAGAAGCTAAATTAATAATTGATTTTGTTTTTAATTAGTTTTTTTATATTATCAACTAAATTGTGTAATCATATGTTATTTTAAATTGTACATACTTTTATAGTAAAATAAGATTTAATTAAAAAAAAGTTAAAAAAAACATTTATTGATATATTTATATATTTTGGGTTAATTTCAATTTAAGACAATTGATTTTTTATTTCACACGGATCAATTGTATATTATATTATCCAAAAAAGTATTCGAATATATATAACTTTAAAATGCAAATTTATATTTTTTATTATTTTATGTAGAACGTAATTTAATCATACGAAATATTTATATATTTATGAATTATATAGTTTTTATATTTTCAACCCGTGTATTACACGGATATCTAACCTAGTCTTCTTATATGCCATTAAACATAAAGAAACTTAATATAAGTTATTTTTTTGTTTTTGAATTGGGCATATTGGCGATTTTTGGTTAAACCAGCCGGTCCAGTCCGGCTTTTGAATTTTTGGTTAGCATAGTAATTAGTAGCGAAGCGTTAACCAAAGATACAATATCTTACAGATTTTTATACCCCGTCGCACAACTCGAGTTTCATACACCGTCTACACAACCTCGTGAATACAATATATTTACATTAACGGAACAAATCAAAATATTCATTTTGATCAATTCTTTTAACCTATAAAACAAACTATATTCACTTAATAACCACCAAGCTTACCATCAAGCCTTCTGGTTGAGTGGTAACCCTTTGTGTTTTTAAATAGAAGGTCATGGGTTGGAGTTTCGCTTGAGATAATTTGCTCTAGATTGAGGCAAAACGTTTTTCTAGTTGTATGTTTCGTCCTAGGTAGGTATGCGGGTTCATAGCATTCTTTTCTTCGGGCAAAAGGGTGACCCATTTGCTAAGGTGATCCCGAGTGTCTGGATTTTACTGTTTAAGAAGAATTATATTACTTACTATTAAAAATGAAATGAACATGAAGAGTAAAATTAATAATTTTCAATTGAAAGTTGAGTAAACTTAATAACAACTTAATTAAAGTTGAGTTAACTGTCTAAGAAGTTCACCGGATTCAAATCCTTACACTAAAGTAAATATGTATAGTCCTTCAAGTTTATAAAACTTACATTATAGGTACTTGAGTCTCATGCTATTGGTACTTGAGTTTCATGCTTAAACCAATCGATACATATGCATTTAGTCCTTCAAGTTTATGCGTATATTAGAACTTCACGTCAAACTTTAACTTGAAAACCAAAAGATGTCTCAAATGATTATTTTTTAGCAAAGGTGAGTCCAAATAAGTATCAACCATACCTCTTTTAGACATAAAACACATATAACCGACCCGTTTTTCTTTTATGTTTCAAAGCTACACCATTTGATTACTAGTTTGTAGACGGTTAACCGACCATAACAGAACCAATTGTTTTCAAACGATTAACCGAAAACAAACGCTTAATACAAACAAATAAATGAAATGTTCAGTTTTGATTCAGTGGGGGCTAATAACCGAACCGAACCAACACTTGCATACCCCTACTAGTTAGTGTAAAACTTATGTCCAGTTGAACACTTTAAACCTTTAAATTTGTACATTGAAACTTTAAAAATTAGGTTTTGAAAGATTTTGATCATTCACCAAGATTTAAAAAAAAATCCCACAAACTTTGAATTTGATTATTGGAAACCTCCACTTATAATCAACTAAACCTTGAAATTATGATCACTGTAAGTTTCAAATTATAATCACCGTAAACGTATCACTATAAAACCTTCAATTCAATTCACTAAATATAATTGATTACTGAAAAAAAAAAAAAAAAAAACTAATATCCAAATGGAGCACAAAACCTATATTGTTCTTTACTATGGTTACCGGAACAAAAACAAAGTAATCAATTTAGTGAAACGATAGTAGTCTATACTTTATCACGTCCTGTTTGGCGCCTCCGTAACGCGTTTTGGGCAAAATAATTAGTTTACTTAATTCTATTAGTTCTTTATGATTTTCATGTAATAACATTAGAAAATGTCTATTAAAAGATGATACATTTTAAAATTACACGATTTTAAATTTTAAGAATTAAACTTACATAATATTAGGGTTCTTCAAATATGAATCCCAACTCCATAAATCACCGACATGATAATAGAGGCACTTTGTTTCATGATGATCAATACTAAAACTCTAATGTTAGGTAATTACTAAGGTTGTGAAAATCAGACCGAGCTCCAGCCACATCATAGGTTCGGTTCGTGTACTATGGCCCACTAACGATTGAATCGTTTGGTTTTTATGTTCTTCTAGTTGTCTAGTGTATCCAACCCGACCTGACCCTACAACTCGGAAACTCACCGGTTTCTCAGGGGCAAAGAAGTTGGAGTTACTAGAGTAACATTGAAAAAGATTTGAGATTTCAAAACATTGAAAATGGAGCCCTGACCCTAAATGAAAGATTTTGGGCCTGGTGATTGGGCCAAATCACCAAAGCTTTTTGCTATAATACTAGGCTCTTTGAGGCCTTTATGTGGGCCGTTTTAAGCTTTCCTTCTTTATTATAATCTGTTACTCTCTTTTAATGTTGTTCCTGTTTTTATATAGTTTCTATTTGTTTTATAACTTAAATGTAAAGTTTATTTTTTATATTTTACTCTCCTTTATATAAATCTAACTTTATTTAATTTATAAAGCCTAAGTTTTCAATAAATTTATTTCACTAGTTTCATACCATTTATTATATTTCTTATATAATAGAATATATTGATACTAGCTTTAGTAAACCCGTGTATTACACGGGTTGAACAAATAAAATATTAAATATAATAAAATTTTATCAAGTATAAAACAATATTTTACGATAAAATATAATTGAAATTACGTATAGTAAGAATAATATATAATAAAACAATTATATCAACTTTTTAAACTTTTGGTTTAAAACTTTTTTTCCAAAAAAAATAATAAATATTTTGTTTCAAAACAAAACGTATTAAAAAATATCATTTTTAAAAATTTTCTTATTATAAATTTCAATTTTAATTATATTTTGTTTATAAAAAATTAACTTTTTAAAAACACAAATTTTAAGAAAGTTTGATGTTTTGTAAAAATTTCTTATTATATAAAAATTATTTTTAAAAAAAACATAGATCTTTTTTTAAATTTATTAAAAAAACTATTTTTGTTCTAAAAAAAGTTAAATAATATTTTTGATAATAAGGTAATTATTTAATAGGAGAGATAAGCGGAAAAATTTTGATGAGAATGAATGTGGTACCGACACGTGTCACCATAAGATACTCTTTTATTAGAGTAGAAAGAAAAGATACTAGCTTTCGTGTAGTTAAACAGATTTGGTGAGTCGGGCGGGTATTACCTAATGCATAATGTTGTATCCATCTCAAAACTGTTGATTTTTAAAAAACAAATTAAATCCGTTACACCATACTTAGTCCGAATGTTTTAAATTTAGATTTTCATACGGTGTACGGATTTGATTGTTATCTCTCTTACCTCTCTCCTTCACATCTATTATGACATGCTCCTCTCTTTTATGGCGTCCCAAAAGCCTCAATAGACACTATGATAAAGGAGTTTTTTATAAGTTAAAACCACTTTAAAAAAAAAATTAAATCCATTACATTTTAATGTATCATGAGTTGTATTTTTAGTTTTAGTGGATTGTACTTATTTTTGGGTTTTTTTATCGTTAATTTTTTTACTTTTAATCTCCATACCTTTACATCTTTTACAATTTAAACCATATATTTTTTTACTTTCAACTTTTGTCCCTCATACTTTTCATCTTTTATAAAATTTCCGTTTTACATTTCGGTCTATATTTATGAGTTAACATGCCGCAACGTACATGTGTGGTTCAATGTTTTACGCCTATTTTTCCTGTTTAACGGCCCTATCACTACGCGTAGGTCCTAGATTGTAACAACTCTCGCGAAATCTTACATTTCCTTGTTTTGGGTTTGTTTCAGAAGTTCCAGAAAATCTAACTTAAGCAAGCTTCTAAACACTCGTTGTCACTATTACACCTGGTACTGTTCGTAAATCAGATGTTGCAAATTTTCGGGACGAAAATTCCTTCAACAAGGGGATGATGTGACACCCCGTATTTTCAGGTCATCAACGTTAACCTAATTTCCTGTTAACTTATAGTTCCTCGTTATTTGGTTAATCTTTGGTCATTTGGGTTTATTTAAATTATACGAAATAAGCAATCACTAAACAATCATAATTATAAAAAAAAAAAGAAAAAAAAAAAAGAAAAACATACTGCAATTCATTAGACAATTACAAATATTCCTAAAGACTACATTGCAATACTAATTATTGACACAAATTATCTAATCACTTTTAATCTTAAAATTTTGGTAACCGACCTTCCTCTCCTCTCGGATCACCCTTAACCGACACCCCACTCCCCATAATACCTTCTATCCCGTTTGAATACCCTCAAAACCCTAAATCAAACTATTGTCGTCGACCCTTTCCACCTGCAGCTCTCGGCAGCACCCCTTCTCCGGCAGCTTCTTGGCCGTGCGACGCCCCCAACAGGATCTCTCGCAACCGTTAGCCTCCGACGACACACCCGCTGTTAGGTCGCAGCCTCTCGTCCGCCGCACGGTGAGTTCTTTTTCGTTAATCTTGAAAGTTCTATATGATTCGGTCTCGGTATGGCTATCGTGCTCGGTCCGGTTGTAACCATGAACTTATATACGCAGGTTCATGAGGGTGAGTTGTTGCGTGTTCATGTATCTTGTGTGTGTGGGTTGCGAATGTATGTATCTTGTGTGTGTGCGTGTGTGGCCGTGAGGGTGGTGTTTGGGTTGCTTTTGGGTTTGGGTGATCGGGTTCTCGATCGGGGCTCGCGGTTTGTGTATCTGTGAGCGTTGTGTGTTGCAATATATGTATGTATATGTAGCAATGTGTGTCCAGGAGAAATCATGGCTGTGTTTGCATGTGTTGTAAATGTTCACAAAGGTATATCGCAGAAAGTTTGGTAATGATGAGTGGGTTATTTAAATAATGCGCATGTTATCCACATTATAATGTTGTAAATTATATCTATATGAAATATGTGTAATGTATATATAAATATATCATTTAGTGTGTTATACGTAGCAATATAGTATGTATGTATGGATGTACATAATCATGTGTGTTGGGCTATGTATTTATATGCATGAAATCTGCGAATATATATATATATATATATGATGTTATATATATATATATATATATATATATATATATATGCATGAAATCTGCGAATATATATATATATATATATGATGTGTTATATATATATATATATATATATATATATATATATATATATATATATATATATATATATATATATTATGTATAATGTGTGTGTGTTTCATATTATATATTATATATATAGATATATACACGTATTATGAAACGTTTGGGTTCTATTATAAAATGTCGTATAATTAAATGTGTATATAAAAAGTATTTTTTTAATATAATTCGGACTACGTGAATATTGGTTTTTATACTTGTGCGAGTTGCGTATGATTTCATTTGTTTGTGTATGGGGTCGATAGCCTACACCGTAACCGAGTCGTGAACGCGAAACCGTACAATCCTTATGTTTATAATTAATATTTAATATTAATTATAGGTTAACTAAAATTCAGATCATTCGGAAATCTAGTTTCCCGCTCTCTGCATTATTTCATTCGTTGTGCAAACAAGGTGAGTTCTCAGCCCCACTTTACTTACTTTCTTTGGGGTGAAAGAAACGTGTGTTCTAAACAAATTTTCATTTGATCAGTATTACTGTAATATCACTTGTTTACTAGTGTTGTATCAACTTAAGTCCTCACTTTCGAACCGTTAATTTATGTACTTTAGCGAGTTAATTCTGAGTAGATCTACTGGGTTTGACAAACCCCACCCGGGCTAGTCGCGCTAGCACAACGGTACGTCAAACAGGTGTTTAATTGACCTAATTTCTGTTGCTGTGACCTGGTGTTCACAGCCGAGGCATTCCTTTACATTATCAGCTTCGGTTGCGAACTTCATACACTTAGCAACTTGTTGAGTAGACTAGCTATCTACTGATATTACTTTGTTTACTGTATCAGTTTACTATTATGTTCTGTTTATCAAAACCTGTGAACTCACCAACTTTGTGTTGACACTTTAGCATGTTTCTTTCAGGTTCTTAAATCGAGCACGACTAGGATCATCACTTCATATCATTCATCATTTATTGGGTCAACAAAGAACAATTGCATTTTTCTACACATTATACTTATCTGGTTTTGCGCGTGTTTGCGCCGTTTGAATGATGAATTTATACGCTTCCGCATTACTTTCATGTTTTCATTTTAACTTTGACTTTGGAAATTTTAATTTAAAATGAGCAATTATATTTTGTAATTGTTGCGTCGTTTGGTGTAACTAATGGCTGAGATCCTGGTATGTCACGCGCCTAACGGTATTACCCCGTTCGTGAAATTGAGGGTGTGCATAGATCGACTTAGTTACAATTTTTAATATTTTACGTTTCATGTATGTTGTTTAAAGTTTGTACGTCTGCTTTATGCTCGCGATTTTATTTTTTTATTTTTATTTCTTTTTTAATACGAGTTTTCCGGTGTTGGTGGTGGCTGACGGTGGTGTGAAATTGGTGCTACTTTGCACGGATTTATGCCCCCGCCGCTACACGGGGGCTTAATTCTAGTTTTGACATATTTTACAAGTAGAGCATCCTATTTTTACATAATATTCAAAATATCATGCCTGCCAAACTTGTTAAATTAGGTGAACAAAAACTAAAAAACACGAAATATATCAATAACAAAAATTAAAGAAATAGATAAACTGTATTTAACTGATCTCGTACACGGTTTCCCAAATTTTAGTGAGACCTACATTTCCTAATCAATTACATCTTTGACAATTAATAAAGTCAACTAAGCAAACATAATCCAATTTCCATGAATACTTCTAGCAAATCCACTGCAATTACTTGGTTCTTGATGATACGATGTGCAATATACAACCAAAATTTCTTTGGTAAACTCATGGACCCCACAAATATCTTAATAATCAATGAGATCAGATAAAACATAGTTTGCTCTAGACACGTGACCTTTAAAAGAATAAAAACAAAAATCAGTGGAAGTTGGGTTTGAATATGAAACCTCTACTATATAAACACGTGCTTATGACCGCACCAACCCTTGAAGATTAGGAACACCTATACTTGCACATATTACAACTTGAATTGCGATGCAATCTTTGCACATCTTCTTTCCTTTGACTTCTTGCATCAAGCTTCCAACTTTTTAAAAAATACTGTTCATGTTATCATTTATCATAATCATAGAGGAAACATAAAAGGGCTTGTGCAGGTACAACCATACTTGCAGAGTGTACAACCTGGCCAGTTATACATAAAGAAACAAAATAAGGGGCTTGTGAAAAACTCAGAAGTCAAAGACTCAAAACCCATGTATCATAATCCAAGAAAGACCACAAAAAATGATTCTTTTTTCATTTAATGGTAAAAAGAGCATTATCAATGAATGCTCATGTAAATATACAACTTTTCAAATTTATATCTATACACTATACAGAACTATATACATGATTTCAACTTTAAACTGCAAAAGAATGCCTAAGATACCTATGTTAATTGACTACAAATACTATAACAGATCAATCAAACAAATCTGTAAAATCACCTTCTGTAACTAAATTCATCGATCTCGCACTCAAAGGGGACAATTGTGTTCTGTATGTATGACTATTTTTTCTACCAAATGACCTCAAGCTTCTTGGAGACAGTTTAACTTGTTCTAATGCATGTGATTGTAACTCTGAAGGGTAATCTCTTAAACAACCAATTCTAGGTCCTGCTCCTGTGCTCCAATTGCAGGAAAACTGTTTTCCCAACGGAGACGATTTTCTTTCCTTATGTGAATCAATTCTTTGAAAGATGGATTCTTTAGCAACTCTATCTTCAATCACACACTCGTGTTCTTCGTCTGAGTAACAATCTAACATGGTGTCTGCTGTTTGATTCTCAGACTTGAAATCCATAAACAGGTCATTGTTTTTTGGTATTTCAAGAACACTTAAGTTCCTAGTAAAATTATTTAACAATTTTGGCTTCCTTTTTTCCTCAATGGTTTTTTCCGAGTTCTCATCTTCTTCGGATGAGGGAGTTCTTATGTTGGTTAAACCACCTAAATAATCTTTTTCATCATCATCATTTGAGTCCATCTGAGATTATAAAACAAATGTGAGAATCAATAACCAAGAATCATAAACAAAACAAAATACAGTAAATCAGATTTGGGTGCCTTTTCTTACCTTTACATTAGATGTATCCACATCATTTTCATGAAGGAATGAAATGAAATCTTGAAAATTTTCTGGGGTAGGACGATAATGACCGCTGTGGGGCCAGACCGCCTGTTCAATGTAACGGTAGATGAGTATTTTCATATTGGATACTGTTTAAGTTAGAAAAAGACCATTATATATATGAAAAATACCTTAAGAACACCTTTCTCAGCAATAATTCTCCCAGCAGCCAATGCGGCCCCTCCGGACAAGAAACTTGAATGTTGAAAGAAACCTTTTTTCTTGATCCCGACATATAATGTCTTAGTTGTACTAAGGACAAAGATCCACTTAGCACCTTTTGTTTGACCCGTTGTATCGATCAACTCTCCGGTTTGTTTGTAAAAAAGTTTCCCGTTTTCTATCGCTACTTCATAAGCTTTTCTTTCCATCTACAAAAAGTAATAAAAATTGAATCTTGGTAAGAAACTTTTGTTGGATTGTAATGAAAATGGAAAATCAAGAAAAGGGGAAAAAGATATACCGGGCCAAGATATTTGATGCATTGCTGTTGAAGTTTTGATCTTGGACACTTATCTACAAGATTCACTTCTTTACCTTCTCCTATGTCCAACCTGAGTTTTCAAGAAATAATAAAAATCAGTTCATAAGCTAAGAATATTATTCTTTGCTAAAAACTCAAACTTTGTAACAAGTTCTTACCAGTAAAAGAAGGGTTCTTTGCTTTGAGAGTGCAGCCATTTCAGGTAGTAAAAGTGAAGATTATGCCCATAACGATGTCTTGGATCGATCTGCATATACGCAATATGAATAATATAAGAGAAATTCGAATCTGCATAATGATCAGGATGTAATATTAATCTTTCATTCTAATTTAACTTACTGCCTCAAGCCAATGCTGAAATGCAAGCTTCTGGGCTTTACAATTCTTTGATAATCCTTTTCCAACCTGCAAACAATCAAGAAAAACTTTATAAGTGATCTGATTTTATATATAATTGTATCAATGTATTTGTATTCAATTGAATGCTAATGGTTTCAAATGTACCTTGGCAGCTCTTGTTCTTGCTCTGGCCCAACGCGATATAGCGGATTCATGTTTATCAATATCAAAAAACGATATAGAACTCCTTTTGAGTTCAGCAGAATCCAACACTTGCCACCTACAACATACACAAGGAATCTGCATTAGCAAAATTAGAGATCCTACAAAACTGTTAAATAAATCAAAGTAGTCAAACGAGTCAAAACACTAACCAGATTTGTTCAATTAAAACTGCACAATCAGCCAGCTTTCGTCGTGTTCGAAAGCTTTTATACACTTTTTGCAACTTTGTAGCTGCCACATGTTTAGGGCTCGATTCGGGTCGGTCTAGGCTAAAAGATTCTTGAGCCCTCATTGTTTGAGAGCTCACAGGCTTTGTTACATCTGGTTCAGAATCGTGGCTCTTGAAACTGATTGATTTGTTCAAAATTTCACCTTCTTGAAAACCAATGGATGACAAACTGCTTTCCAAATCTGTACAGGCAGCCAAGGGGCACGAAATCGATATACCCATGCAAGTTCAACACAGCCTATGAGTCTTGATTATCCTGTTGGAACAATTCAATAACTTAGAATCAGATTAGATGAATCAAAAGAGAAATTGTATGTATTTTAGTAATCAGTGACAACTAATACCAACAAACAGCAAACAATATGAATTGTCAATGAGCTGTGATATCAACCAACTAACAGAAAACATTGAAGCATACATTCAGTCACACAAATCATCATGAGATCACAAAAGATTAAACAATCAAACAGCGCCAATCAAACCCATTACACAAATTAAACAAGAATTCATCAAACATCAGCACTGATCAAAGCAAGAAATCAATAACCCACTGGCGCATTTGATCGAACACCTATGGGCATGATCAAAAACAGTAAAAACTACAACAAAGATGAAGAAAAAGTGGAGAAATTAATGGGAAGATAAGAGGGAATGTTAACCTATGAAGAAATTGATAGGTAAAGATTGAGAAAGTCGATTAATTGGTTGATTTTTGTGGGTGGTTATTGTATAATTTCGGATGAAAATTGAAGTGGTATGCTACAGAGATGACAACATTGGTGTTATATAGATGGTGATCACGTAGGTGTATGCGTGTGAAAGGGGTAAGGCTGGAATAGGGAGTTGGTAACGTATGTGAGTGTTGCCACGTGGGTAGAATGGTGGACTTTTGGAGTTTCAAAATTTTATATTATATGTTTGCGATTTTATGTATTTAATTAGTTTATTATTTTGATGTAGCGATATCAAAGTTTTTGTGTATTTAAGTTTTTGCTTTTGTATTTTTTTAACGACAAATCTATCATATTCTTACTATTAAATTGTATCAACTTACATTATGTCTGTGTTTAAACCCAGAATCTCTTCTATAAAAGACAAAGTCTCTACCAAATGATCCATGTGTCTAACATGATTTTTGGGGTTTAAATTGAGCTTTTGCTTTAGCACAAATACGATTGTCACATAGGATATTGCTAACCAATTTTATGGATTTGAAATTTTGGATCGAATCAGTTAGATCAAGATATCTCAATGTTACCGTAAGCTAATAAAATAATCACAAATGAAGCGATTTTGTTTTAAATGCAAAAGACAAACTAATGAATACAAATGAAAATGATGAAAATATCAAACACACAAGGTCGACCAGGTTATAAGATTTTGTTTTGACGATCAATCGAGTTTCTAAAATATTAGACTTAATCTCTTATTTTTGTTGTTAGACATATAAAGAGCTTAACATACATTAATATAAGAAATATCACGTCTCGTTTTAAATACAAAGTTAATATCCTAGAATATCAAGTAGAGGTGCTAAACAATTCATGTTGTGGGTTATTGAGTTGAAGCTGGTGAGCATAACATGAACCCCAAAAATCATATTAGACACATGAATCAGATCATGACACATATATTTGTGGGTTGCGTACACAATCCCTTTAAACCTTTATATTCATATTATACTCTAAAATTACAAATTTACAACCATAAATTACAAATATATAACAAATATTTACATTTACATTATAAAACTTTGATTTTTTAAATTTTCTTTTAACTTCTGAATTTAGCACAATTAGTTTTAGTTATAATATTTAATTTACATTATAGATTTGAAACTAAATGAGTTAAAAGGATGAACACTCAAACTCATGCCATTGACAAAAATACAACTTGTATTCAAATCATGTCAAAAATTCACACCCGTGAAGTACTTCTCACCCACTTAACAATAATCTTGAGTCTATCATCATTGGTTTTTTTCATTTAACTTTTATAGAATTATAAAAATTAAAAGAAAAGAAAAGAAAAGAAAAAAAAAAAAAGAAAAGTGCAATGCCATGATGTTGGAAGTGGTCAAAGTAAAAGTCAAAATTGTCCAATTATTTTGCAAACAAAGTTACCATTTGAATTGACCGGTTCGATCATCGCCACTGCTTATGTCAATTTCGATTTCAGGACCCACGTGTACTTTTCGATGCCTTATTTGCCTTAACTCACAAGTTTAAATTTTCATTTAATTTAAATTAAATCTAATTTAAATATGAAAAAATTAGAAAATATATTTCAGGATTCTTTTTACTGGATAGAGAGTGGATATGTATTAATATTTATCTTATTTGTTTAATTAGATTCTAATTCAACCTTTTATAAGTTTATACTTATTGTTTATGATTTTTTTCATATGATTAAGAGACATTCACACAAGAATAATCACTTTATGAATATTCTTACATAATCTCCATATGACATAGAGATACTATCTTTACAAATAAGCAAATACTAAAATCCCACACAATTGTAGGATACAAGAAGAATGAGATAAAAATATATATATATTTCCTCTGACCTGATGAATAGAAAGGTTTTACAGTGTTTACAGACTTACACTTCAAAAAAAAAATCTTTTTACACATAAACTATAAACAAAAAATAACATAGACTGTATATAATAAAACGCAGTCAGGATGTACTAATAAGAGCACTAAACTATAGTTAAAACATATATTTTCTTTATAACCACTAAATACATTAATAGAGGTCATGTATTTATTATGTTTGTGTTATAATTAAAAAAAAGTTTAAAAATATACCAATTTGCCATACCGTTTAAGATATAAAATATATTTTCGTGAAAATAACAAGATTTCACTTGTGATAATATAGACTACAAATTAGATCAAAACTATATATTTGAATAACATTTTTAATAATATACAAATTTAACATGTTGTATAAGTAAAGCTTGATTCATAAGAATACTAACGCATATATATTAAAAACTAGGTTAGTACCCCGTGTATTACACGGGTTGAATAAATAAAATGCTAAATAATTAGTAATAAAAATTTATGAATTATAAAACCATATTTGAAGATAAAACATGATTATAATTACATATAAATAGCTTAAGTAAATGAATAATAATATATTTTAAAACAAAATGAATTTATTTTAAAAAAAGTTTGTTGTAATCTGTATTTTATAAATATTTTATTTTTAAAAAAGTGTGTTTTTAATAAAAAAATAAGTTTTAATTTAAAAATGGTATGGGAAAATGAGTATTCAATATTATTAATTAATAATAAAGAGAAATGACAAAGTTAGTATTATAAAACTTACAATTGTGTTAGGTTTTATTTCAAGTTTTCTTTGTTATAGATAGATAGATATATAGATAAATAGATAGGTTAGAACCCATTTATTAAACGAATTATAGCTGGTAATAAACACGAAGAGTTATACTATGATATTTAATATAAGATATGTTTAAAATTATATATGCGTAATAGTTTAAGAAATAAAAGAAATATACTATTTTTTTAACTCTCTTATCTAAATAGTTTTATTTTTATACATTCGTTTTTAGATTTTTTATAAAAAAATTATTGTTTATAAAAATCATGTTTATTAGAAACTCGGGTTTCTAATTATTCTGATTATTTTAATAAAACTGCTTTTAGAAATTTTTATATTTTTATAATTTTTTTAAAAATGACAGATTTAAAATATTTTGTTTCAAAAAGGTTTAGTGTTTTAAAAAAAATTTATATTATATAAAAATTTTATTTTTATTATTTGTTTATTTTAGTAAAAAGATGTGATTTTTAATTTTCTTAATAAAATTTATTTTTAAAAACATAGCTTGGTTTTAAAAAAATATAGATTGAAGAGAAAAATGTATTAATTAATAAAATTAATTCTTATTAAGAGAGAGAAATTAGTTTGAATGTTTAAATTACTATAATACCCTTTTGAAGGGAAAATAAAGTGAGGATGTTTAATAGAATGATAAGTGTCAAAAGAAATATTTTTTTATTAGGTACTATTTTAATTTTCTTAATAAAAATTATTTTTAAAAACATAGCTTGATTTTAAAAAAATATAGATTAAAAAGAGAAATGTATTAATTAATAAAATTAATTCTTATTAAGAGAGAGAAATTAGTTTGAATGTTTAAATTACTATAATACCCTTTTGAAGAAAAAATAAAGTGAGAATGTTTAATAGAATGACAAGTGTCAAAAGAGTAGTTTAAGAAAATAACAAGTGACAAAAAAACTTTTTTTTATTAGGTACTATAAACTATAGATATAAATATAGATATAGATTATTACTCCATGTTCTATCTTAAAGCGTGCTTTTTTATATTTTATGAATTAAAGGGCGTTTTAGACTACCAAATATCGTATTAGTTAATTTAAGTCAAACATAGACAGAAAGTATGGTCCGTTTACTTATATACCCCTAAATATGGTTTACATACAACACAATTAAACCTGTGGTTGGTCGAGTGATATAAGTGCTGACGTGAAGATTTCTTGCAATGGACTCGTAAAACTGTTACCTATTTAATATTATTGGTTCTAGATTTTATGAGAAGAATGTGATTATTAAAAAGACATATATAATGACTTTTTTTAATAAAAGGTAAGTAATATTTTAATAATCAAAATTATGAACATAATTAATTAATAATTATTCATAATATAATTAATTACACTCATAACTTCATTTTAGTTGTTAAAGACATTTCATTCGTACAATTATTATAAATTTAAACTTGATATTGCTCACATGGATGACTACAAGCTATACAAAAAACATACATTTCTTGTAAATGGGATGTAATGAAAATCAATGTAAATTTCTGATGGTTGTGTGAGATGGAATGAAAATCAGGTGTAAATTTAAAGAGTTTAAACATTTAACCAAATCAAATGAGGTGTTATAATCCTAGAATATCAATTAATATTCGCTGAACGCTAAATAAATGATTATTTAGAATAAGCATTAATCATCTTATTTATGCAACTGAGATTATATAAATTATAATCATCATAGTTATTTCTGGTTGTCCACTATTAATAATTATGCATATATACATACATATATAAAATTGAATCAAGTGGGTAATAGGTTTAATTAATTGAGCATTTTAACAAACACAGCTTGATTGGCTAAGATAATTAATTAGTTCAATGAGTTAAACTAATAACTTCTGTGCAAAGCTTGTTAATTAGGGTTTCACTTGTGGTTGGAAATAAGGGTTAAAGTTTTGGCTTTTAAAACACACTAACATAACATAACTAAAGGAGTTAAGATTGCACAAGACCAAAACCCAATCCCCCTCTTCTCAATCTTTCCGGTCATTGAACACAACCAAGGGCCCAAAACCCCTTAGTTTCTTCCTTCCTTTGATCACAAGCAAGCAAAGAGCAAAACCAAGTGGTTCGGGTTGCGAGTTTGGCTAGCACCGTTTTGATACGCATTGCTATGGTGTGTGATTGCTTAGTGGTGATCTTCAACATCAACCAAGATAAGGTTTCTCAAACACCCTGTGGCTGTGGTTGTGATTATTAGTGTTCTTAAACTTTTGTAAATGGATCACTGGTGGGATCTTTTTTTAAAAAAAGCTTTCTCGTTTTGTTAGACTTCAGTTGCATTTTATTGGATTAAACACTACGAGAAATTCCAGCATATTTTCATCATAAATGGAACTTTCATGTTGATCTACGGATAATAATGTATTGTTAGGGATCTCCTTTGTTGTTATTGTCTTGTATAAACGAGTCAATAATAAATTATATGTATAGACAATCTGTTGTTATCATAATAAGCATCACAAGAGCCTATCGGATATGATGTAGACGAGCATTAAACATATGGTAAGGTTTATCATGGTCATAAGCACAAATGTATGATCTATCACAACCATAAGACATGCTTATCACGCATTCAATCTATGACCAAATTTATAAACATTATGTCTTAAAATAAATAAGAATAAAAACTATTAATTAATAATAAAAGTGTGTGATCATTATCACACCAATATCACAACTTTTCACTATCACAATTCTATACGTAACAACATTTTTCTATTGGTTACACCACCTTTAGTCATGCTCTTAGGTTCATATAATGTTATAAATTCATAGCTGATGAGTCTAATCTAAAACCTTAAATTCCCATCTTATTAATATTGAACTGCATTCTATTTTGGAAAGGTTTTTAACCGCTTTATATTTTCAAAATACACAAACTAAGCTTACATTTTGATTTATGAAATTTGTTATTTGTCATAACTCATAACAGATGTTGAAAAGAAAAACTTTTAAAATCTAACAAAGATTTTACTATAGACACTATTAAATAAATAGGAAAAAATTCAAACGAAAATCATATGCTATTGCAAGAACTTGTAAAACCCGTCAAATCAATTATAATCATTTTTTTAAACAGCATTATTATAATATAAAAATTATGGTCTTGATTGATTTTGACGGATTTTCGTAAGTTTTTAAAATCGCACAATGTTTTCATTTTCACATTCCCCTATATATTTAAAAAGAAAGTGAATGAACAGTAAAGTGAGGGTATTTTGGGTATTTTCTTACGCGTGGGTACAGTTTGTCCAGTTGTCATCCGTTTAAGTCCATAATGGTTCTTCTTCTGCTGTCTCTATTCTCCGCTCCTTCGATATCATCATTTGCCGTCTCCGTCTTCTTTGGTGCTTCAGCTGGTTGCTGGGTGCCTTTGGGTATGCTCTGTGTTTTGTGAGCTGAAACCCGGCTTCAGTTTGTGCCCAACATCGCCATGCTCCAGTGTTTTACTTGCGGTTTTTGGATCTGAAACGGTTAGGCCTACGTCGGCCATCACCCTTAACTCCGGCGAGTTCGCTGGTGGTTGCATGCCCCGGGGTTTGCTCCGCGTCTGCTCCTCAGATTGCCGCTGTGTACCGCCGTGCTCTGGCCACTGCTAGATGGTGGCGCGCCTCTGTTTAGCGCCGCCTCGAGCAAGTTGGCCGTCGGAGGAAGGCATAGTGGGTAGTCCCAGCCGCCGTCGTTAGTGGGTGTTTTGTTTCGGTTCAAAACCCTCGGTTGATGCTGGGAATCGATGACGACGAGGGCCGGTTCATCTGAGATCTTACGTCGATGATAACGGGGATAGCCTCATTTGAGACGATATGGCGCGATGACGGTCATGATTATGCGTTACCCCGGTTTCGGTTTGTTCCGTCGATGATGATGATGATACAACCATCTGAGACCACTCAAGATATGTGGCATGATTTGAGGCGGAACCACAATTTAGTCGCCTCTATTTGGTGAGATTTGGGGTTTGAAGCATCTGATGATTTCTGCAACTGATCGACCCCAAAGGTGAAAATGATCTTGAACATTCAAGACAAGTTTTTGTTATATTATATTGTACTGTTGGTTGTCTAAACTTGCTGTTTATTTTAATTTTATTGTTTTGCCTTTGTAGAATAGTGTTGAGAATCTATGCTCCAAGCAATCAACTAATGAAGTACAGATTCAAGGATCTTTAATTTCAAAACATATTGATAATATAAGAAACCCGACTAAGGTATATTGGTCTTGTAAGGTTTTCCCCTACAATACTTTTTCTTTAGGTGTAATATTCTTGTATATATCTCATATACGTCATGTTCATTGGATACACTATGAAGTGATATACTAGAATTAAGGTACTCTTATTACTAGCCATTTAGAGTCCAAAGTAAACAGGATTTTTGATCATTGGGATACAAGAAGCCTTACAAACAAATGGGAAATATCTAGCTAAACACAAATTATAAACCAAATAATGCCTTAGGTAAAGCTGACAATAAATATGGGCATGATTATGTTTATGTGATTTGATCATGTTTTTAGAGTTTGACAATACTTTTTTGTTATGAATTATATGTTTATGGTTTGATCATGCTTCTGTTTGTGTTTGGGTCAACTCCAGATTGAACTAAAAAATCTTCTAAATCAAGCAGAAAGCTTTCAAAAATCAAGAGAGGTGGCAGTGTTTTTTTATAAAGTTTTAAGTTGAAAGAAACAACCCATTTGATAATCATATTATTTTTCATGCATCATATACTACGTATATACACTTAGAATACTGTCATAAAAATATTTTGCCAAAAAATGGTGAAGACCATGACGAGCTAATGAAAGCAAAGAGGCACTCAAGATGATAAAAAATGAAAATGAATGCAAGAGTAAAGAATATGAAGATTTTCTTATTTATTTAAGAGAAATATTACTTTTTATTACTGTTTTGTTCAGGTTATAACCAAAATGGGATTGCTTGCTCATGGACTATTGTTTTGACTTTCTATTAAAGTTTGAGTCTTTGATAAAAGGTAATATAATTATATTTATTATAGTTTCTAATCTATTTATTATATGGTTATTTAAATTTTGTTCTTTAGCAACGGTAGATGACCACTTTTGTTCGCCTAAGACATCACTAACTTCATTATGATGGCGGAACCTGTTTTTTGTAAGCTTTGGTTGGGATCCACTCAATATGCAAATTGTTATGACGCCGTAAAGGCAACGTGTTGCAACCACAATGGAATGTCTGTTTCAAGCCTTTCAATTCAATCTCGATATTTTATAATGCTATTTATAAATTTTTGCGAGCTTTTTTAATAAAAAAATATGACAATGATGGTAAAAACGTGATGATCAAATAATATGCATTTATTTGAGCCTAGGTTTAACCTGTTCATCATGCGGCAAACGCGCGCCCGAGATATAACACTAGTAGAATTTATATTGCACAAGACTCTTAAAGAAGTAATTTATGAGTGTACTTATACCTATTCGCTAGCTTTCATCTTATTTTAAATAAACAATTGTGTACTAGTTACCTTAAATCAACAATAATATGATTTAGACTGACTACCTCAATGTGAAACCTCTGATTATCTAAAGCATCCACATGCCTCAAAACTTTTTTAATATTTAATCTCTATCAACTAAATTAATTCATATCTTATAGAAATGTTCCGGATCTTTCAAGTATTAGGATTATTTAATTAAAATGATTGTTATTCCGTCGTTAAAAAGATTAAAATTATGTCATTTTTTATACTAAAATAAATAAACTAATACACATCAATTAAATAGCACATTAAATATTTATAAACAACTTAACCAGATTATTAACTTCATAAATGAATAAATACAAATTAAATTCTATGATTATATGAACATAGATCATATCATAATTTACCGGTCCTCATGATGTCCGCCCTTGCATAGTGTTATATCAAGCTTGATGAACATCAAATGCTTTTTTTGCATCCTTTCTTACTAACTCATCGCGCGCTTTGAATTTCGCATCTTTAGTATCTATGGATACTTAAGCTTTTTACAAGCACGACCCATTCAGGGTATATTGTATTTGCAAGATAGTATCATGTGTTGTTTTGTGTGTTAGTCGTTATAAAATTGTATGGAAGCACATTACCATCCAATACTTCATTGAATGTTGATGATATATATGACGTTGACATTGTTCGATCCTGCTACTCCAAAATAAGCATGGAAAATTCATAGGTCGTATACAACTGCCTCGCATATTATGGTAGGGTTTTCATGATCACCCCATGTATGTCGGCCTTTCAATGTAAGTGGTTAATTTTTCCTGTGGCTCAATGCATACAATCAATGCTTCCTAACACACTTTCTCATGCTTAATTAAAAAAATTTCCCAGTAAACTTTGGATGACATTTTAATTACAAAGAACTTTCATATACATTGGAGGGTAAATTTTCCACCAATGCATATGTATTCATCCAATTGGTTGGCAGATTTGCCATATGTCAACTAATGTATGACACGTGTGCATTTTGGAGTGGGAAAGTACCATTCTACCCACCGTATGTTTTTTTTATGTACATAATATGTTATTTTGAAAGAATGCTCTAATTTCGCAAATGGTTCAAAGACTTATTGATAATACCATTGGGTTTCATTAGCCTAGAAGAGATCTAGTAATATGGATGCAGTCTCTCAAGACGTTAATGATTTATAAGACCTGTTAACGAGTTATCTTTTCAAACCGGGTGACGATAAGTGGGTGTGGTATGAAGATATCTCGAAATCCTTATCTGCAGCCTCGTGTAGAACATGGATCGACAGTAGCTATATCAAAATCCAATTAAAAAAACCGTTATCAATCCGTATCCGAAACCGAAAAAACGATCTGCATCTTTATTCGGATTGGATCTCATCCGAATCCGAATTCCTTATTTGAATTTCGGATATGATAATTTTTTTATTTTGGTTATTCGGGTTATTCTATTATCCGATTAAACCGTATAACAATTGCACTATGTTCTAGCCTAATACTCATTATTCAACTATCTATTATGTTTTCAATCAAATACTCTAATCATAAATGATTACATAATAATTGATTATTGTTCTAAGCTAGAGATTTTATATTTCGGTTTCTATACAATTGCATATTTTGTTTAAATTTTGAATTTACATTTAAGGCAAATTTATACTGTTTGGTTTTATATGTTTTATTATGATTTTAAACTAGTAAAATTTAAGAAAATACAATACCACCCCTACCCCCCCCCCCCCCCCAAAAAAAAAAAAAACCAAAAAAGTTGTTCTATTGATTGGTTGACGGATGTTATAAAGACCTAATCATTCACATGGGTGGAGAATCGTTTTATTTTGAAACAAAATATTTAATTTTTTTAAAAAAACAAAAAAAAAGATTAAAGACAAAAGTTTAAAAAATTGATATCATTGTTTTATTACTAATAGTCTTTACTCATACGTAATTTCAATCATATTTTATCTTGAAATATTGTTTTATAATTAATAAAATTTTATTTTATTTAATATTTTATTTATTCAAACATATATAATACATAGATTTACTAAAGATAGTACAATATTAAAGTAGGATATCACATATATTTTAATTTAGAATTTCTTTTTAAGGTTCAAAAAAGGGAAAATATACATTGGCATGTATTCTAAACTAAAATATTGTTGAGAGTTTACAAAGGGCTAAATACATGTTTTCATCAAATTAAGGCAATTTGATGAATTGTAATATCTAGCTGAATAAGTTATCAATAATTGACCTCTTCGTTTGCTACAATCAAGGCCGGCTCAATGTTTTTTGGGGCCCCAATCAAACTAAAAAAATAAGACCCTTTTGAAAAAGGCAATCTAAACAAAAGCAACCTAATCAAATTTCGTTGAACAAAAGCAATAGATCAAAGAAATTTTGGTATACTAACTTAAGTACTTCATATAGGGGTGTTCAAAAATATCCGAATCCGAAATATCCGAAAATCCGAAATTCGGATATCCGAACTTCGGATATCCAAAATTTCGGATTCGGATTCGGATAGTGATTTTGAGAATTTTCGGATATCCGAAATATCCAAAATATTTTTATAAAAATTTAAAAATATTAAATATTAATTTTTTATAAAAATTTAAATATTAATTTTTTTAAAAAAATTAAATATCCAAAATATTTATAACTCTGTTTCTTTAATAACCTATTAAATCATCAAAGTTTTCATCGGGACTCAACTTTCAAGTGTCATTCCCGTTTTAAAATTTCAGTGAGCCATATAATACCAAAATCCATTATAATACTTTTTTATAAACGAGGGCCCTTATTTTTAAGGGGCCCCAAGCTTGCATCAGAACTTATATTATAGAGCCGGCCCTGGCTACAATGGATTGAGAAATAGAATTTGTGTAGACCTATGCGAGTACAAAGGATTGGAAATTTGAGTTAGTTTGAGAAATAGATTGACCTATCAAAATGTATGTATTAGGTGATCCTCAGATGAAGAACAAAAGTAGCGGGTGTGAGGGGAAGGAGTTATAAATGTTTGTCAATCTAACAAGATTAATTAAAATATTTATTTGCTGTTAAAAAATTAACATATATATTTATATTAATTCAAATTTTAATTTTAAAAATTATTTAAAAAATCATGATATATCTACTTGAAACACCAACTTCAATCAACCAAATTGCCACAAATGGATAGATTCAAATATAAAATGTGTACATACATATGAAGTAATACCCTACCATGTCTTGCATGTACTAGTACACTTTTCACACACATGTTTTTAAGTCAAAAGCAAATTTAAAGATAAAAATATCTTTCCTTTAGACAAACTCTGTTATTTAAAAAATAAATCACTATATATTTTTTAATTCTTATATATTTCATTTAGGTCATTTAATTTTTATAAAATATTCCACAAAACTCTTTGATGTTAAAATCACATAAAAACATTTTCGCCGCTAAGAAACTTTAGTTGGTTTTATGGTATATTTTATGTAACGTGTTTGATGTATAAAAATTTGTTTCTCACATTGAAAAGGACAAACATTTAAATTGCAAGTTGGAGCATGTAAATTATCTTAGCATACAATTTATTCTATCTAACCAATATTTTACTATTGATAATTATTATTTAATTTAAGTAAACAAATAAACATAATATACATTTTAGTAGTAACATTTAATTAGGCAATTATTTAGCCGTTCGGTTCTACGGCATGGTTATGAAGGTAGGGCTCGGGGGTTTTAGGCCATAAGTTTGATCCGACTCTGCGGCTTTTACCACCACGTGTGAGTATCCTTCAAAACTGGTGAAAAATAGTTGTGTGCCTAATGTACAAGCTTTATCTTGGGGATGTGATTTGCAATCGACTTTAGTCGTTAAAAAATTTGTTTTCTACTATAATGGCCTAATTGGATGTTTTACCCCCCATAAAACAAAGAGAAAACTAACGCGAAACGTCATCATGAACCCGTGCATTGAAGGGGAAGTTGATAACATACGTAACTTTATATTAAAAATAAAATGCTAACTTGATTGATAATATTCAAAACTTTATATTATGAATATTGTGTTAGACTGATATTTTGCTTCTTACTTTTATTCATTCATATGTTGTAGGCAGTAATTACACAATTGAATTCGTTTGCAAGGCTTGTGACAAATTTCTGTTGTGCCTTCTGTTTCGTAAATTTTAAAGAAAATAATCATATTTCACTTCATTAAGTTTTGTATTAACGGATTTTCTCCTTGAGCTTTAATAAGACAACACAACTAATACAAGTAACAAAATACAACTGATACGAAAATTGATCATAAAAAAACAGATTAGTATTTGTCATTTGTACAATATAAATAGAGCAAAAGACTATCGAACTCTAAAACCATTTAACAATAATATATGTACCAATATCGACAACAACATAAATGATGATTTGTATTTGATATGCGAGTCCCAATAATTTAATTTAACTATTTTTACCCGTCGCGCATTGCGACGCCATCACACGTGACATGATAAAGTATAGATCACAGTTGACCTGATTCATTTCCGAACTAAATTTACGTCGAAATGTAAAGTAATTCTAATTTATAGCATTGAATGAAAACGTATTATATTTTACCAGATATTTTTCCAAATAAATTTATATCGAAACACAGACCAACTCAAAATATATATAAAAAAACACGTGAAACTCTATTTTTTTTATTTTTATTTTTATTGGAACAGCTAATGCCTCTTAGTTTGTGTCGGTATTATTATTAAAAACCACATCTGGTGTCACAACACGTGACGTCAATGGGGGCATTTGATCACATTGGTGGATCCAAAACACCCGTTGACTTGTGCTATACGCGTTTAGAGCTTGTAGAACAAGTTTCAGAGATGACAGTGCATGTAAGAACTTGTCAAACAAACTACTTTTCGTAAATTTCATCCAATTTTTCTACTACATTTCTTAAACTGCAAGTAACTGCATTCATAATTATCCAAAATATATTACAGAGTTCTATATTCTTCATTTTGTTTTACCTCTTATAATACATGTTTTCTGCTGAGGAATATTACATTGAATCATCTGACTCATCAGAATCACTTCTTTCAGGCTCTCCAGCATTTGTCCCAGCCTCGAAAACACTCGGTTTTGCGGCGGGCGCAGGTGCTGCCTTTTTCCTAGAATTGCGAGCAATCTCGTCTCCGACTTCCTCTTGCTCGCCCATTTCCGTATGTAAAAAGAATGTCAAGGAATACACAGAACCAAGAATTTCACAGAAACTCGAGTTACATGTCTCTAACGGGTCAAACGGGTAAATAAAAAATAATAACTGTAAAAGGGAGCGCGTCAAACCGATTAAAAATCACCAAAGTGTATTTTTAAATTATAATACATCAAACCTACCAAATTGCTTTATTCAAATAATCATATAAATATGGTAATAAGATAATATTATTTATCATGTGTAACACAAAACATGTATCCAATTTCATATGTACCAAGTTTTTTTGTTTTTTTGTTGTGTGTGTGTGGGTGTGGGGGGGAAGTTTTGTGAAATGCCAAAAATACCCTTAACTTTTTGAGAAGACAATATGTCCCTGCATCAGATATGGTTTTGACTATGCTAGAGCTTTTTCTTTTGATGAAAAGATTCTATAACTAACTTCCATTTAAGTTCAAAACAGACATTTAAAGTGTTTCACTATCGTGCATTTTATTATTATGTACCACGCGGAAAAGTTAGAAAAAATCAGCAAGAAAGGATATCGACATTTTCAGCTGTTCCACCATTCATGATGTTCAGCAGATCTCTCTCTACCCGCCGGACAAGTTCAGGCTGAAATGCATATCGATATCAAAATCAAATGGTCAAAAACATAGATCATTGCATTCATTGAACAAAAAGGGAACAAAATTTTCATTTTTGGTGTAATTAAACCCTATTTAATGCAAAAAACTTCGTAAATCATTTTAAGCCAATAACTGAATTATTGTTAAAATAAAATATATTCATAATGGTATTTGACATGAATTATTTTAGAAAAATAAAATTTGTTTCTAGTCAGCACAACCAGACCAAACCCATTTCAACATGTAACATAAATTACATGTTGTGACCCTTACCCAACCCACCCGTTTTGCCATCTCTAGAAGAATCTTAAACCAAAAACGGTTCAGGATGAGGAGAAAGCATACGTTTAAATCAGGCTCCCTGCGAAATCTTCGTCTTCTGGCATCTCTCATTGGCGGGGTAAGACCATGTCGGTACTCTACCACATCTGGAGCAGGATCACCCTCCTCTCTCACCATAATCATCTGTTACAATAATATATACACATCACTGGACGCAAATAAATCACAATCATGTTTACTTGAAAACATGCATAAGCAACACATCTTACTTGGCCAACGTCTGCGGTTTTTATTAGAACACTGTCATCATAAGTCTTGTAAGACTCCACAATGCCTGGAAGGTCCAATAGTGATGCAGGAAAATGCTCATCGCCTATAACAAATGTACCATTCCTCCCATCATCTGCATCAAAAAAATAAACAAGTAGACAAATTAGAAAAAATTAAAAGTTTAATAATGAAGGTAATGACACCTTACCAGAGAATGACAAATCCAGGGAATTGTCATCTGAAGCGCTCTCATTTAAAAGGCGATCTATACGCTCAGCAACAGAGGGTGGCACTCTCAATATAAACTGTTCCTCCATTCCTTACTTAAATTACAAAGTTAAATTTAACCAAGATAAGTGTTTTTAAAGAAATAAGTAAATAAAGTAAAATCCCAAACTCTTTCTGGTAGGTAGTATCATCAGTTGAGTGCCACATTTATGATGATATCAAAATTTTAATTATGAATATCAATGGCATGTGATCAGGCTTCTTTGGATTTCAACACAACAAATTAACAACAATATCCAGTAAATTCAGTCCTTACAAGCCAAAATCTCATCCGATTTCATGGTCTCCTACAATTTCTAGTTTCAATACTTATGTAGCTAGGCCTAGTGATTAAAAGAATATGAAAAACTGAGCCATAAATCAATGTACTTTATAAAATCATATGCCCCTTTAGTAATCATCCCCTTGTTGGAAAAAGTGTTATCGATTTAATATTCAGGTGCTAATTTTGTTATATATGTGGGAAATAGGTAACCTTTTAAACGAATGCAACTTTATTTGTAGTGATTGGTACAAAGTTTATTGCAGCTGCCAATTTACTCTTTATAAAATCACAATTCAAATACAAAAAAGGATAAGCACTTTTAAGGTAACATATAAAAGACTCTAAATTTCAGAAGTGCTATGTGCCATATTAAAACAACTGCACTTTTTATATAGTTTACTTACACGAAAATATTCAATTCAACGATCACCCTTCGCAATTACAGGCCACTAAGGAGCTAAAATTTATGAGTCAATAAAAAAATCACTATAATTTCTTGGAGTGGAGAAAGATTCATAATGATAAAGAGAAACAGCAGATATGAATTTCTCATGTGGTTTGAAGTTAAAGATTGCTTAATGAATTCTTAGGTTGAGTTATCAAGTCACCTAATAGGTGAAATTAAAGAGTTATATGTGGCATTCCTCCCCTCATAGCAACTAATATTGTCCGCCCAAGAAAAGCCTCTTGTTTTATTTTAGTGTCCAGGTAAAGACTTCCCACGAGGTCACCCATCCAAGAAGGACCTCCCCCAAGCACACTTAGCTGTGAAATTCTCTCATCCACATCCAACACACCCGAAACTTGTCGGTGATAGTTGAGGACATTCCTTATGAGCTTAGCATCTGTTTGTGGTAGATGTGAAATTCGCTTATGGTGTTACATGTAGCTTGTAAATGTGATTATACATAAACGGCCTATAATAACTAGAGATAGCTCACAAAGATAAGAGGCTCATGAATGACCAAAGAAAACAGTGAATATGAAGAATTAGGTATATAAAGAGAAACTCGAAGCTCTTTCTAGTAGTTAGTATCATCAGCTGAGGGTCGGCGCCGTCTTTATGGTGATCTCAAATAACTGTTCATGTATGCAAGTAACATGAGATCTAGTTTCTTTAAATTTCAACTTTTAGTCAATGCAAAGAGAAAGCATACACTGATGACAACCTTGTATCTACTAAGTTCAATTCTTTTAAGCCAAAATCTCATTTGAAGATGTAAAAGAGAACATGATGTTCACTTGATAAGTCAATTATCCCAGTTTCATGGTCGCCTACAATTTCAAGTTTCTATACCTAAGTAACTACGTCTAGTGATTAAAATATATGAAAAACTGAGCCATAAATCACTAGATTTGTTCTCTATAAAATCATATGGCTCCTTTATTAATCATCTCCTTGTCGATAAAAATGTTACCATTTTAATTTTCAGATTCCAGTCCTTGTTATGTCTGGGTGAATTGGTGAAATAAGTAAAACTTTACAATTCAATGTAAGTTTATTTTTATTCACCATTAAAGTTTAAAGCAGTTCGCAACTTACTCTTATAAGGTCACAAATCAAATACATAATAAGATTAGCACTTTAAAGGTTACAGATTAAATAATAACTTTTGAAAATGATCGGAATTATGTGCCATATTCAAACATGTGTGCTTCTAATATAATTTCTTTTATGCAAATGTATAAAATTTCAACAATCATCCTTTGCAACTTAAGCCATTAAGGATCTAAAGCTTATAAGGCAATAATCATTAAAAATCACTATAATTTCTTAGAGTGGAGAAAGATTCACAGTGATAAAGATAAATAATGGGTATGCATAGGTCATGTGGTTACTAATACCTCTAATAGGTGGAAAAAGATCTATATGTTATATCTGTCCTCTTACACCAACCAATATTATCTGCCAACAAAAAACTTATGGTTTTGCTTTTGGTTGCATTCTAGAGTTACCTCACCCAAACACTCTTGAGTCTTGACTGTAGGGTTCTTTCATCCACTTCTAATGTGTCCAGAACATGTTGGTAGTACTGAAGGTCGGACATTCCTTATGAGCCTAGTATCTCTTCTATCCATGGAGGATGTGAGATATGACTATGGTGTTATACATAGTTTGTACCGGTAATCACATATAAAAACACTAGGACGATTGAACATGGATCGAAAGGATAAAAGGCTTATATATGACCAAAGAAAACAATGCACCACATCCAATGTGTGCAAAACACGTCGAGGGTACTTAAGGTCATACATGCCTTATGAGCCTAGTATCTCTTTTGTCCATGTAGGATGCATGATTTGCCTATGGTGTTATGAATAGCTCAATCAATAATTATACATAAACTATAACAATTGGATATAGGTCAAAAAGATAAGAGGCTCGTAATGACCAAAGAAAACAGCAGATTAAGGCCATTTGTGAGATAATCTGCATGATTTGTTCTACAAATTCCTTTTTACAGTAATCACCCTAAGTTATGTTAGCAGAATATAAATTTTAAATCTCAGAAATGCTAATAATAATCCTAAATAAAATGTGAGAGAAACATTGATGATTAAAGTCACTAAACCAATACAGATAATATGGTTCATAACTCATAAGTGATAAGACTACAATTTCTTCGAAAAAAATATTCAACCCAATAATAATCCTCACTAATGCTAATCAAAATTGAAGAGCTAAAACTCATAATAATAGCAACAATGTCAAAATGGGTGGTGGTAGACAAGAAACCCTCATGAAAGGATCACATATTCACGATAATAACTGAAAGAAAATCGTGCAGACTGATCAATCGCGTGTTTGTGTACTTAAATTCATTAATCAATTCTTCGATTTGATTACAAATCTCTGTGAAAGTACTCGAAATTAAGAACAAAAGGTAAGAAAAAAAATAGTAATTGTAGAGAATCAGGCGTTTCGAGATCATACGACATAGAGATTATTTTATATCGTTGGAAGAACAGCTTACCAGTTTCGTTAACGGAGGTCGGAGATGATACGAACTTTGTATAGAGATTCAATGGAGATTTTGGAACCCTATTGTTGTAGCTCGTAATCTGTAGAAAGAATTTGGGGATAATTAAAGAGGATAGGATCCACTTAAATTTTAATAATATTTTTTTAACGGCAAAAGTTTCAAATGTTATAATAAGAGTTTGGAAAAACCCGTCAAGTTATTATCACACAAATGTAAGATTATGAGTTTTTTTTAACGGAAAATATAAGTTTTTATTATGTATATGCGTAAATTTATAAGTATAAAAAAGTTGATATTTATATAACTTTTGCCTGCACCTGCAAATATATTAGGGGGTGTTTGATTTCGGCTGACCCGGCTGACCCGGACCTGAATTTTCATAATGCTGACCTGCTGACCCACCCCACCCCTGCACCGATCCCCCCTTCCCTGCGCGACCCAAGTTCGGCCGACCCCCCCTCGCCTGCGTTCGGCCGTCGCCTGCGTTCGGCCGTCGCCTGCGTTCGGCCGTCGCCTGCGTTCGGGCGTCGCTCCTTCTCCTGCTCGTCGCCCCTTCTCCTGCGTTGGTGGTGTGGTGGTTGGCTACGGTGGTCGTCAGTGGTGGTGGGGTGGTGGGGTGGTGGTCAGCTACGGTGGTCGCCCCTTCTCCTGCGCAACCCCCTATCCGGCCGTGGCTCCCCTTGGTGGCGATGGCGGTGGTGTGGTGGTCAGCTACGATCAACTACGGTGGTGTGATGGGTGAATTGAAGGTGATTGAATTGAAAGCGGCGGAGGGTGGTTGTGGTGTGGGAAGCGGCGAACGGTGTGGTGTGGTGGTTCCGACTTCGGCGGACGACGGTGGCAGTGGTGGTTCGGCGGACGACGGTGGCGAAGGGTGGTGGATTGCGGTGGTGGTCGGAATGTGTACGGTGACAGTGGTGGTTGTGGTGGTGGTGTGGTGGTTACGACCGGTGGTGTGACTCCGGTTTTGTTACTTAAATACTTTGGTTCTAGTCAGATACTGAATCAAACAGCCAAGTTTCAGTCAGATGCATACACAGTCAGAGTCAGCTTCTGACTCAGTCAGATCTTACTGAGTCAGTGTAATCAAACAGCCCCTTGGTTTTTTTGCAAAACTAATGTCAGTGTTAACTTTTTTATATTTTTAAATGTATATATATGCATAAAAGATTATAACCGTCTATATGTGTAATAGTGTTATCAAACAAAAAAATAATAATTTTCATTGATCTTGAGTTTTTCACAATTTCTTTCGATGAAAAATAGTTTCGTTTGAACTTTTTCTGCCATGCATATCTTACTTAACTTTAGACCACGGACTATATTTGTACGACCTTGACTTCATGTGAGCGTTACATTACTCTATTTACCTCGCTTCACTTCAATCACCTTAATAAATAAGTTTAATCCTTACTTATTTAATAAATAAATAAATATTTGTAAATGTAGTTGGATTTTATAACATCACGTAATGGATTAAGGTTGGATCATCCATTAACGCTATGTTCTCGAGTTTATTTAAGGAGAGAAAAAAAAAGAAACGGAAGAAAAGAAATAAAAAGTTGTGTTCCCGAGTTTTTTTTAATGAAAGGAAATGGAAGGAAAACAAAAAAATTATGTTCCCGAGTTTACTTATGGAGATAAAAGAAAGGAAATGAAAGGAAAATAAAGGCTAAAAACAATCTTTTTAATTCGGAAGAAAATGAAGATAAAAAAAAAGAAGAGAAAAGAATGAGAAGAAAGGAAAAGAAAATGTTTCCTTTCTTTTCCTTTTTTTTCTCTCGTTAAGTAAACTTGGGAACATAGCGTAAGTATCTCACCATAACACTCTTGATTGTAGTATTTTTCTTGCATTTGTAGTTCTTTTACTTTGTATTTCAAAATTCATTTCGTTTCCTGACTTACTATCTCGTAAACGGACAGTCAAAATAATTGATAACTTAAAAACAGTGAGTTATTGTGATTTTAACTTTGATAAATGCAAATATGATAATAAATCAACTTTCTAGCATGATTACTAGTTTCGTGGAGATATCATACACAATAATTGATAACAAACTTAACAATTATGATAGAATATGTTACGGTAATGCACTTGTCATGAGGTGTTAAATAAGTACATTAATTAGTTATTTTATAATTTAATTTACATTTTATGACAAAACACATATTATTGCAAAGACAAATAAACAACCAATACACGACGCATAAGACTCACGTGTGTAAGCCCATGGGTTGTTGAGCCACTTGGGGCGCATACGCACTTACCCGTGAGTTGTGTGTAAGCTTGAATTTGTGACCTTCTAACAACAATCTTACATTTGTTTCAAGGTTTGACGCACAAAAAAACAACAACGTAAAACAAAAAACATTCCGAGAACACACATCACAAATTTCTTCTCCTAAACCAATGACTGAAACACTTATTAGTAATATTTTTAAGCTACACCAACAGTTTAATCTAATTCAAATCAGGATTTGAACCCCGAGCCTTTGATTCTTGCATGAGAATATCAAGTATCATGTAGGGCTGACAATTTCTGACACGAACCTGTTAACATGACACGACACGAAATTAATAGGTTTCGTGTTTGACCTTAACAGGTTTCGTGTCTTAAACATATCAACACGTTAAGACACGATAAAATTCGTGTCTTAACAGGTTAAAATACCTGTTAACCTGTTAGGACCTGTTAATAACCGGTTTATAATTATATATATATATATATATATATAACAAAACCCCAGCAGCGGCTCGGTAGCCGCCACCCAACCACCGGTTCCTTCCACAGCCTCCGTCGAGAGCCTCGAGATCACCAGTCGACACCACCATCCTTCATCGCGAGTCGCGACCACCATCGAGACCACCGGCCTTCATCGCGAGTCGCGACCACCATCGAGACCACCGGCCATAGTCGAGAGTTCGAGACCACCAGCCTTCATCGCGAGTCGCGACCACCATCGAGACCACCAGCCTTCATCACGACCATGATCGAGACCACCAACCACCATCGAGTGTTCCTAAACAGGTTTCTAAACATGTCATTTCGTGTAACCTGTTTCTTAACAGGTTCGTGTTCGTGTTTTAAAAAAATGACACGATAAGTTTTCGTGTCGTGTTCGTGTCTGACATGTCAGATCATCGTGTCTTATCGTGTCGTGTCTTATCGTATCGTGTCTGACCTGTTATGCCAGCCCTAGTATCATGTATCAACCCAAGTAGCAAGCACCCATCGCACGTGACCACAAGAAAGAGAGTTGCTATAAAGGATCTCTACCCCTACCAAATTACCGCATCTCTTTCTCGATAATCGTTTCATTAGCTTTTTAGCCCTAATTCGTCGTCGTTTCCGTAACTCCGGCGAAAAATTCAGGTACTCACTAATTCCTGTAATCAAATCCACATTATCATCGTTTTCGAAGTATTTTGTAGTAAATTCTATATGGATTTTGCTTCACACTACACTCGTGATCCGTAGTTATGTTTCTCGTGTTGTTTTTGCTTGTTTTACACTCGATTTCACTTTCATTTGGAGAGTCTTGCTATTTTTTTTCGTTGGAGTTTTGGTGAATTTACGCATCTACTTATGGTTGCATATGCTTGTAGTTAAAACTGTATCGTTGCTGGATCTAGAATTAGGGTTTTGGACCGTACTCGGTTGAGAAATCGAGTTGAACATGCAAATTCCAATGCTTTTACTCTTTTTTGTGGTAAGATTTTGGAAGTTGTTTTTTTGTAACAAATGGAGCTAGGGTTTGTAGGCAAAGTTTATGTAGTCTTGTTATTAGGGTTTTGGGTTTAGTTGTAATGCGTCCTTTCATTAACATTATGGTGTTAAGTGACATTCTAATTTGTGAAAAGCGAGGAGTGACCTTTGATTTACACATGGTAAATCTTTTATATGTGGATTAATTTTGTGCTACCCTGACTATGATTTGGATGTATAGGAGTAATGTTGTTATATTGATATTTTCAAAGATGTATTTTTAAATACATCTGCATATTGTTTGTATGCACATGGTTTATATCTTCTATGTAATTGGAAGATTGAGATTGGATTTTCAACTTTCATTTTCTTATGTCATAAGTTTAAGGTGGTCATAGTTGCAGTCTGGATGCTATATAGTTTCCATTGTGTTCTGCAATTTATTATGCTTGAGGGTTTTTAATCTCTGGTGCATGTTTTTACTTTTAATTTTCCGAAGTAACCAGCCAGAGCTTAAATCATGGGTGGAAGAAGCTATTCTCCTTCACCACCTAGGGGTGGTGGTTATGGGAGAAGGGGAAGGAGTCCAAGTCCCAGGGGTCGCTATGGTGGTGGTAGCCGTGGAAGAGATCTCCCTACAAGTCTTTTGGTTCGTAATCTTCGTCTTGATTGCCGGTATGTTCTGGATGGCATTTTTTGCTGAAAATATCCACTTATTCCCTTTGGGAGTTGTGTTTATAAACAATGTATAACGTATTGTTATAATTTGCATTATATCTCTTGACGTTTATTGGGTGAGGCTTTGAATGCGATTCATCTTTCATCCAATTACATTTCTTTGATTTTCCAACCATATAAATGTATCAAACAATTTATTTTTGCTTATAGTATTCTTATACGCGTGGAAAGTTGGTACTTTGCTGATCTCTGCATGGATTTAATTTATTACATTGAAATTGGGTTTTCTTTATTTAGCTTAGCTGCAAGTTGGTCATAATTGTTAGAAACATTTTGAGTTGCTCTTTAATGCAGGCCAGAGGATCTTCGGAGGCCATTTGGACACTTTGGTCCTCTAAAGGACATCTACTTGCCAAGGGATTATTATAGCGGGTGAGCTGGTGTAGCCTTTATTTCTTTTATGTTATTTTGATGTCACTCTGGCTTGAGTACTTTGTAGTAGTAAAATCGTAACTTTGTAATGAAAAGCCACGTCATTAATGATACAAACTATGGCCATGAAACCGTATTCATTCATTTTTTTCTGTCAACTTTTTCCAGAACTTTTGAACCTGTATAACCCTGCTGTTGTTCAATCAGGTTATACAGTTGTAATTGATGTTGTGCTTTGTAGATAATTCTCACCTGCTCCAAAATTTCTCTCTCTTTAATCAGTTTGAGTGTTGGTTTTTTTTTCCTTCTTTTTCCATTTTTGTTTCTTAGATTTATAACCATTGGGCTATCCATCTAAGTTGTTGACGTTTAACAGTGAAGTGAAGTAAAAGTTTTGAAGACGTGTATCGAGTATTAAGGTTTCTCTTGATATAGTGAACTAAGTACCAATCAAGTAGTAAAAATTCTGTTGAAGGTGGTGTGTTTGGTAGTGAAGATGGGAAGAAAGTTGAGTTTGGTTACATTTAGAAGATTTTCAAGATTCCAAGTCTTGAGGAATTTCAAGTCATGTTAATTCTTACACTTGCAAGGTCAGCAGTTATGTATAGATCATGGCCTTCCATAATATTGGAAGTTATTTTTCATTTTTCATTTATGTTGTGAAAACTAATGTGGAAGTAAAAGTTTGTGTGTGCACACAACACTACTTAAATTAGCAGGAAATCAACATATTTTTGGTTCTGAGTTCTTAGTTTTACAAGCAGTATCAGTAAAAACAGGTTAAGGTAACTTGATTCTGATTTTTAGCATTAATTAAATTTATTTGATTGTTTTTGCAGAGAGCCACGGGGGTTTGGATTTGTTCAGTTTGTAGACCCTGCTGACGCTGCAGAAGCAAAATACCAGATGGATCGTCAGATTTTTCAAGGGAGAGAACTGACGGTTGTTTTTGCCGAGGAGAATCGGAAGAAACCAACTGACATGAGACTAAGAGAGCGGAGGTAAGTTGGCAAAATGATGGGTCAGTGAGGCTGGATATTGGGTCAAAAGGGTATACAGTTGAAACGTGTTTTCTGTATAGATCAGGTTGGGGTTGACAGGTTAACATTCTTTTCATGTTTTATAAATTGGTTAGTGTGTTATACAGTTATACATGCTTACGTTTTATGAGATGATAAAATACTATGTTAGAAGTAAAAGTTTAAAACAAACTAGGATGCTGTATGCATTAAAAATAAACTCAGGCAACTACCAACCCATTTGTAAGTTAACTGGTGGAAATTGCATTCTCTGTTAATTGTTTATGTATCCATCAATTCATGCATAGTGTCCATGTTTTGAGGCTGCCTGTTGGCATATGCTAAATTCAAAAAAAAAAAAAATTGATATGAATAATGTTGTTGCAGAGGCGGCGGCAGATATATTGACCGCAGGAGATCACCACCACGTCGCTACTCTCGCTCACCACGCTATGCCCGGTCCCCACCTTCACGTTATGGCAGATCACGGTCCCGCAGCCGTGAGTACTCACCTCCTTCTAAGAGAAAGCATCACTCGAGGTATGTGTTTAATTCTACTTTATGTGGCTTTCTTTTGATTGTGAAAAAGCATATTCAGTTTATTTAATGTTTGTAATTATTAACTATTTAGATCCATCTCACCTCGAGGGAAAAGGTATAGTAGAGAAAGGTCGTATACGCCTTCACCAGTGAGAGAGGGTTCTCCACCTTACAATGGCGGGTCTAGGAGTCGTAGTCAAAGTCCTGTCAGAGACAGATCTCCTCCACCCTACAATGACTCAAGGAGCCCAAGCCCGATTCCTGAAAGAGATAAACCGGCACCAAGGAGCCTATCTGCAAGTCCAGACAGAAGCAGAAGCCCTGATCCACGTGACTATACCAGAGCCAAACCAAGCAGAGATGCTTTGGTTAGCCCCTGAGTCAGCACCTGGGTGATCTCGGTGCCAAAAGGGCTGTTGTGATTCTAGAATTTGCATGGTTTTGCTTTTGTTCTGGTGTCGGTAGTGGACGGTTGTCTTAGTACTATCTACTTGAATATTATGGTGATGGAACTGCTAATGCTTTTCACTTTAATGTGGCATGTTTGTTTGGAGTTTATATCTTTTGCCATATAAGTAACTGCTGCCAATTCTTTTTTTATTTTTTTATTTTTAATTTTTTTTTTTACAGAAAGGTAGAGCAGGAAATGAAAAACAAAAGGGTGCACCTCACATGATATGCATATTGTGTTTCATAAAGTAAATGTGCTATCCTTTATGACATCAATTTATTTATCTTCTATGGTGGAATCAAAGCTTTTTAAGTAATTTTGTTAAGTAATAAACTAGCTTAGCATGAGTCGAGCAATGCCAAGCTTGATGCTTCGTTAAGTTAGAAATTGACTTGTCTACATGAACTCTCGGATCTTCCTCGCACCCCTGGTTATATTTATGTTAGTGCACACATTCATGTATTTTAGTGAGAAATACGTGTAAAATGTACCTAAATTCTACTAAACTAATATAAACCCTAGGACAATGATACAAAGAATAATAGTATAAATAATCTTACCAACTCCATCCGTCTCATCCTACTTGAGAGTCAATATTCCCATCCAAACACACATTAATAAATTTGGCGAAAATCATCACAGAAGAAGAGAAATTATATGTTGTTTAAAAGTTTTTAATTTTATAAACAAAAACTATAGAATATAATCGAGTGCACAGGTATATGACTACCTTTTGGTCTTTGCCAATCAAGATTTCTGAAGCTGGTCCTATTCTGCTACTTTGTCATTATTCTTTCATATGTGCATATTATATTATCAAACACATTAAATATTCGGATTAATAAAACATTTCTTATCGTGTTTCAAGTTAATTACAACGAGTATAATTCATGTATCAAATATATATATAAAAAAAAGAAAAACTTGTTTTACTTCCTATATGTTATGCCTATAATTTTTTATATGTTTTTACGAACCAAAATGTAAAATAATGGAGTCTAATCTTCTGATTTTAATTATTTTTGAAAATGTAAAAAAAATTTATAATATGTTTTTTATTAAACATGTTTAATCGTGTTATAAATAGAGAAATTGGTAGCCCTATTAAATATAGAGCGAACTTTAGTTAGAATATTAATAGACGGGGTAATTTAGTGATCAAGTAACGTGTCTCATAACTAAAAGATAGGAGACTTATCTTTACGATGGAGGTTATAATGTAGTTATAACTCTAGGAATTGTTGTTCAAACTTCTTCTTTTTCTTTTATGTGTTTTTGAAGATATTTGTTAGAAAAATTTAAACTCAAATCTATTAATGACCTTTCAAACGTCTTACTTACTGCTAGACTATCTTATTACATTTTGTTTTGTTTGTATATCATAGAATTATATATTTGGCATTTGGTGGTGGCATAGTGGGGTATGACTGTACTGCAGCAGCTGCACAATAATTATGTAATAAGTGTAATGAGTTTTTGAAATTGTATGGATATGATATAGGGTTCCAAAAGGACATTCTATTCTACTCTTTTCAAAGTTTCCAGCTTTCTCTTTAAATGCCTTGTGAATCAGTTACATGATGCTTTAGATTTCGTCACCCGTTCGTCTTAATCCAGTGAAGATTTGTTCACTGCAGAAGTTGTACAGTACAACTCAATTGTGCAGCACCATCTTTGACAAACTGTTGGTATTTGATTATTTCTGTATTTCCTCTGTTCTTCCAAGGTTTCTGCATGTGGGTTTCTTGAAATTTGATATGAAAATCAAGAAACCTTTGTGAGGGTTGTATGAAAAGAAATCTGTTTTGGTTTGGGTTTCTTGAATTTTGTGAAGAAAATAAAGAAACCTATGTGGGAGTTCTAAATTTGTGATGGTTTTAAGAAAAGAACCCTGTTTTAATTTGGTTTCTTGAATTTTGTTGAGAAAATCAAGAAACTTATGTGGGAGTTTTGGAAATGTTATGGTTTCAATAAAAGAAACCTGCTTTGATTTGGGTTTCTTGAATTTTGTTGAGAAAATCATGAAACCTATGTGGGAGTTCTGAGAATGGTGATGGTTGTATGAAAAGAAAACTCTCTTCTTTTGTTTCTATTGTTTTGTGGCACAGATTGACCTAATCTTGCTAAATGGAGATAGAACTCCAAAAGTTCTTTACTTTTATATATTGTGCTCTTCTTAATTCATTGCTTACCACTTAAGAACCTAAAAAGTTTGTTTATTTGGCTGTCTGTGTGTGTAATTATTTCGCCTTTTTTGCTTAATTGTTCATAATAATTGACAGGTAAGATAACAATGAAGTTTATCTTTAAAGAAAGTTGATATCTAAATATACATTATTTCATTGGAAGTTTGGAACAATGAAGCTTGAATTGTGGCTTGGGTCTCTCTTGGTTATATTTGCCACTTTGTCTAATGCAATAGGTAAAGTTCATTTCCCTTGATAACCCAAAATTAATTGCAAGTTGACTTTTTGGTCAAACTCCTTACTTTGTATCTCACTTTGTTACCTTAGTATCAGAAAGTTATCAACTTTGTGTAGTTTAGTGTGATTAAAGGGTGATTGGCATTGCGTTTTGAAACTGTTTATCTGATCATTGTGTACTCAAGTCTTGTGGAAATCGGTTTCTGATGTTTGTGTATCGTGAAACTGGTCCTGTTTATCGTATTATTTACTCATCATTTTACATCTAAATCCGTTGCACAACTGATCATATGATTATCACATTTTAAAACAACACAAGCACTTCCAAGCACTAACTACTGCAGCTTGTTTTGTTACAGTTCTTTATCTGGTTTTAAGTAATCTATATAACATAATCACTTCCCAAACGCGATGCAAAATTTTGTTAAATTTATCTATTATATTCTTGATTTGCAGATGCCTTTGTAGGAATAAACATTGCCACTAATCGTTCAAACCTACCTTCACCGGAGCTTGTGGTGGGAATCCTTAGAACTCACAACATAACACATGTTAGGCTTTTTGACACCAATGCTCCCTTGCTTAGTGCCCTATCAGACACAGGGATTGAAGTTATGATTAGTGTTACTAATGATGAAGTCTTTAAGATCGGAGAATCACCATCATTTGCCGCCTCGTGGATCAACACCCACGTGGCGGCATTCAAACCCGCCACCAATATCACCGCCATTGCTGTTGGTAGTGAAATCCTTTCTTCAAATCAAAATGCCACCACTGCTCTAGTTCCAGCCATGACCAATCTTTATAAAGCTTTAGTTGCTTCGAATCTAAATGAGATTAAAGTTTCAACCCCTTTATCAATGAATATGATTTCTAAGCCATTCCCGCCATCAACCGCCACTTTTGACACCTATTTGAATTCAACTGTTCATGATATTCTTCAATTTTTGAAGGACACTAATTCTTTTTACATGTTAAATGCTTTTCCGTACGACAGTTATGTACAAAGCAACGGTATTTTTCCCATTCAGTATGCCCTTTTCCAGCCACTATCCGTGGTCAAACAAATCGTTGACCCGAACACACTTTTTCATTACGAAAGCATGCTTGATGCTATGGTGGATGCCACTTATTATTCTATGGCTGCTTATAATTTTTCAACGATCCCGATTATTGTAACTGAAACGGGCTGGCCGTGGTCTGGTGGGGCCAATGAAAGTGATGCCACGGTGGAAAACGCTGACACTTTTAACAGTAACTTGATTCGGCGGTTTTTGACCGGGTCGGGTCCGCCTAGTCAACCCGCAATATTACTGAACTCATATGTTTATGAGATGTTTAATGATGACAAGAAGCCAAGCTATGGAGTGTTCTTTAGGAATGGGAGCTCGGTTTATGATCTTGACTTTGGTGGGTCCACGGGCAATTCTTCGGGTGGATTTTGTGTAGCGAGAAAAGGGGCGGATCCCGCTAGTCTGCAAGGTGGTTTGAATTGGGCTTGTGGGCCTGGGCAGGCGAACTGCACCGCCATTCAGTCCGGGCAGCCTTGTTACCTGCCCAATACAGTGCAAAACCATGCTTCTTACGCGTATAATGATTATTACCAAAGAAAGCGTCGCGTAGGTGGAACCTGTGATTTTGGTGGTACAGCGGTGATCACTAATGTTAATCCGAGTATGTGCCCTCAATTCTTTCACACTATATTCATACAATATGCTACAAAGATAATAGCTTTTAACTTTTGAATAGAACAATACAGGAGGTTGTATGCGATAAAAGTAGACCTTGAGCCCCTTTCAACGTGTTTGACCCGTTCTTTCAACTTTTTTTGGGTTGTTTGACCCGTTTAAAACGAACCACAACACAAATAGAACCATTTCATTTGAGTTTGACATGAGTTATATTGTCTTTCAGGTTATGGATCCTGCATATATACAGGAAGGTGAGCAAACACGAACATGTAAACCGTTATATTATCACTAGAATTGTCTTACTTTGATCTTAACGCGCAAAACTTGCTTTTTGAACAGTTCTAACTTGAGTGCTGGTGGGGTCAGTCCACCAGCATTTGGACCAACGGGCCCCACAGGGAGCGCATCACAACTACCTCGGGTTCTTGAAACCGGGTATATGATATTGGCAATGGCTTTGACTTGGTGGTTGTTAGATTTAGATCTTTGTGTAAGTTTGTATAGTTGATTCTTTTGGGTCTCAAGGTGCTCAATGCAAGTCATTTGTTTAATTGTTTGTGTTTATATTTTGAGTGTCAAGTGCAAAAGAGCATGTGACAAGATTGTTGGTGGTCTGTTGATGTTGAGACCGGACCATGTTCGACAAACCAGCTCGGAAACCGGGGTCCCTCGTGGCTAATGGTTTGAGGTCAGGAATACTGATTTAGCAAGAACAACGGCTGGTCAACGGCTTGCATTTGACCAGGTAGTTGATGAACATTTCAACTTGGTTTGACAATTCTCATTGCCATTTGATCACCCATGTGTCTACAAGAGTGTAATATGTCGGGTCTTTATTCGATGAATTACATTTAGTATACATAGCGGATTTTAACGTGGTTCGGTTGGAGTGATTTACATTTACAGGCTGTAACTAGGTTTTTTTTTATTGGCTTAATACAAAGATTATAATACATGAGTTTACATAGAGCCTAATTAAGGTTTTACAATTTAGTGAACAAAAAAAACTAAACATATGTAATACGAGACTAGACCTATTTTTAACACATTGTTGGTATGGAATATTATATCAACTAAGGGGGCGTTCAGTTCACGGAATTCATAGGAATTGGAATTGGTATTGAGATTGTATGATTCGTAAACCAAAATTGTGTTTGGGTGACAATAGAGGGAATGTTTTACCTTAAATTTATTTGATTGTGTGATTTCAATATTCCTTCTACCTAGAGAAGGTAAGACATTCTCTCTTATTGTTCACTCAAGTACAATTTTGATTGACAAATCACACAATTGTGATTAACAAATCATACAATTTCAATACCAAATCCCATGAATTCAGTGAATCGAACGCTCTCTAATAATCATCTGGACGGAATCAAATCATATTTGCATCACATCAAAGTCAAATATGAGAGCAAACTTTTTTTTTTTTTTGAATGATGAACAAACCTTCTCTATGTATACTCCTAAAATCACATATCACTCACTTTATTTATGACATCTATACTTATATCACGTAAGTACGAATAAACATCAGATGTCATTAAATTTTGAGACGATGTACTAGATAATAATGTAAGAGTAAATGCGTGTGTTTGTAATGTGAAAACATGATTACAAAAGTAGTGTTGGTGGACTTGTGATGTAACTTTTTCAAGCGTATAGTCGACGCTGAGAACATAGTGGAGCAGACCATAAAGCATTGCCTTTGACCATGATGCCATGGTGGCATGACTTGCATACAGATAATTTATTTAAGATAAAGATTTTAAGACAAGTTTGTTTTAAATATATATTTGTTTTTAAAAATGAAATACAATATGATATATAATATATTCATGTTGGATTTTAAGTATAAGCTCGATCTATAATAATCCTCTGCCTCTGACCTGTTTGTTGAACAAGTTTTAATTTCAAGTTTGAGTTCGTTTATTCTTGAATCTAATCGAACTTTTATTGAATCGATCTTAAGATTTCACAAGTGTCTCAGCTTGTTTGGACGCTTAGTAAAGAATTACTAACAACAATAAATTATCTTTAAACACTATAAATAACTATTTAATTTTGATTCTTAAACAAAAATATTTTTTAAAATGCGGGTGCAAACTCCATGTGATGAGCCAATGAGATTGAAAGTCATGATGTCTACTGGCTCCATTCTATTTCTTGTATACATTTTCAAATAATAAATAGGTTTGGGAAGTGATAGGATCCAATAAATTGCTTCATTATACATGTAACAATATTATTTAAACTTCGTATTCATATAATATTTTTTAAAGTTGTATTTGTAAGGTTAATTGTATTTATGTTGCATACCGTATATTCATTTTAAAATAATATATTCGTAAAAAGGTATAGATACAAAATATTTTTAAAAATTAGAATTCATTATTTTAAGGTTATTGTAACAACCATAGAAATATTAGACATATTTAGAGATATAAGGGTTTAAGTGTAAGTAATTTTAAACTTCTATTTTTATAGGAGTGTTTGAATGACACAAATACCTCTCTAAAAATGAGTTTTTGGGTTGTACATTATGTTTAAAATGTTCAAATCTCTTAAATTATGACGGAAACCCTCCTTCGTGCATTATAATATAGTATAAATACTAATTACCAAGTGGTTTGTGTATTATGGGTTGTATTTAAGTTTTTTATCTATTTTTTATTTTTATTTTTAATTTTCTTACATTTAACCCCCAGTACTTATACATCTTTTGCAACCTAACTCCAATCACTTTCAACTTTGTTTTCTATACTTTTTATCTTTTTAAAATTTTTCATTTTTTCATTTTGTTTTAAATTTTAAGAGTTAACACGCCGCAACGCGCGCATGTGGTTCAACGTTTTAATGCCTATTTTTTTCTCGTTAAATCTAATTTCAAAATTGCACTACTTGTTAGAAACAGAATTTGTATCTCATCATTCAAAAGAACATTAACACCTTAGTACCACTACATTAGAATCCATTAAATAACAAAAAAACCTTTTATATATATGTTTAAATTACATTTTAAAAATTAACCATTTCATGTATATGAAAATACTATTAATTTGCGTTGCCCACGAATGATAAAGTTTTGTGTTTTTGTAACATTCTTATCAATAAACTTATTATATTATAGTTATAATGGCAGGTATAACTTAATAATTTAAAATCGTTTTTGTTTGATTGCCTATTATTTTATGTTTATGGGTCACTAAAATATTTTGCTACCAAAAGGCTAATATGCTCACAAGTTGTATCGTAAATTTGTTTCTTCTCAAGTGATTGAGCTTTCTAGTCTCACAGTCAAGGGCGAAGTTTTATTGGGGCCGGGTGTTTTGGGGGGGGGGGGGGTGATAGTGTAAATTTTTGGTCATTTAGTATAAATTTTTATGTAAATATCGAGTTCGCACCCCCTCCAAAAAGTTAATTTCGCCCTCGCCCATTTACGAAATAGTTCAAGCTCCGTCACTGCTAAAGTACGTTCATGCTTAAAAAGCTAATGTCTTAGTTGGTAGTGTTAAAAATATTAAAATATTGTTCTTTAGTTACTATTAAACAATTATAAACCTTAATCAATTTAATATACTTGCAATAATATTAGCGGTTATAGCTTACATTATAAATCAAGTGCCCCCTTATCACCACCACACCTCTTTTGTCACACCCTTAAACTTTTCACCGGTGATCAAATATCCAATGGCCGGAAACCTCCTCCTCTTCCTCCTCCTCCTCATCTCACAAACTTTTCCGGCGACCCGAGCCCACCTGACCTTCCTCCAATCCGTAAAACTCAACCCGATGCACCACCGAACCGAAAAACTAAGCCACTTCAAGTTCTACTGGCACGATATTATTAGTGGTTCAAACCCAACCGTAGTGAACATCATCCAACCAGCTAAAACCAACAAAACATCATCATCACCCACGGGGTTCGGTGCGGTCAACATGATCGATGACCCGTTGACCGAAAAGCCCGACCCGGGGTCAAAGTTATTGGGGCGGGCCCAGGGGTTCTACGGGCTGGCTTCGCAAGAGGAAGTGGGGTTGCTGATGGCTATGAATTTTGTGTTTTCGACGGGGAAGTATAACGGGAGCACGCTGACGGTGTTGGGGCGGAACCCGGTTTTCGAGAGGGTGCGGGAGATGCCGGTGATCGGAGGGAGTGGGCTCTTTCGGTTTGCTAGAGGGTATGTTCAAGCGAGTACACATAGTTTTGATTTGAAGACAGGGGATGCTGTTGTGGAGTATAATGTGCATGTGTTGCATTATTGATGTTGTTAGTTGTTTTTGATGGTGTTGTTTTTGTTGTGGTTTTTGTTTTGGAGTTTGGTGAGGTGTTGTGTTATTTTGTTGGGGATTTTGTTTTCAAGTGTAGGTTTTTAATCATGGTGTTTGATTGTTTATTTGATGACTGGTGTAGTGATGTGGTCTTACTTGGTACTACTTGGGGCATTTTATTTATTTAGTAATATATGAGTCTTTGATGGGTTATATTTTAGTGTAACTAGAGTTGATTTATAAATTAAAATGGTTTTTTGAATTAAATATATACGGGTTGTAACGTTTAAACTATATAACAATTTCTGTAACAACTTGGTGACAGGGAGCGTAAGTGTGTCATCTGATTATCGCCGCCCTTCTGTAAGAGGAACTACATTTCTCATCTAATAATCGATGAAATTCTTTATATTATGTATGAAATTTATGGTTTATGTTGGTGTAGATCCACTCACATCAATTTAAGATGAGAAGCAATTCTTCATTGGTAGATAATTATTATCCATTAATCGAATGAAATTTTAGTTAACATAGACTTATCTTACAAGAATGGACTATAAGTGGGCTCTTGTGACCAAGTTCACGGTGACTACTTGCCCAAAACAAAAAGAAAAGCTTTTTCTAAAATAAAAAAAATAATGCTATAAATTCCACCCCACTACCAGTCTACCACTAATCAATTACACCGCTTAATGAGTGTGAGTGTGACCATAAACTTGTCTGACACTTTTTGCTAACACTATTGAGAAAAACTACTATTGAGCCACCATTGGAATCCCTTGATGAAAATGTAACTTCAATTAGTTAGCCGTACTTTTTTTTTTCATATGGTAGTCTCATTCAAACAGTGATGCCTATGCAGCTAGTAAGTACCTATCAAACAACATCAACTTGGTCGTCGTAAGTGGTTACCCACATCTACGGTAATTTTGTTGGAAGTAATTAAATTCCTGCTAAGTCAACGGTAACTAGGATCAATAGCAACTTGGCTCGTCACTAGCAACTTAGGAGATCAATAGTAATTGAGTTATTAATGACAACCCATCATTAGTAATAACTAAGTTAATACTAAATGAGTTTCTACTAAGAGTTTTGTTATTATTGTAATCAAATAGCACTCAATTTGGACCCCATCTTTATTATTTGCAAAAACAAACAATATTTTCTAAATTTAACTATTTTTTTCTAAAACTCTCACATCTCATTCCTCATATATATCTCTATCTCAATAAAATAATACTAGATCATTCTTATTTTAATGTTATTTTTCTTTTCTTCCAATCACACCCACTTATAAAAAAAATAATTAAACAAAAGATATATGGGTGAAGAATGAGCATTTATATTTAGGAAATGAATATGTTTTCTCTTAAAAATATAAGGATAGGGTATAATAATGGAAATAAAAAACAGAACGAATATTTTGATGAGTGATCGAGTAGGTGCTTAATTTCATAACTTGTTAAACAATGCCTATTCACGTCATTTTCCTATTGATAATCACTCTTTACCTTAAATTAAAGTAAGCAAAAAAAAAAAGGTAGCAGGTAACTTATAATTAATATGTAACAATAAACTTTACAAAAAATAGTTGGTAGAATGTGCACTATATATAAGGTGCACCGGTGCCCTTAAACACACCACTTGTGTCATATGCTTCAGCTTCAGACCAAATCACATCTTCCACAATGGCCATAAACTTCATCTACTCACTTCTCCCACTCATCATCATCTTCTCACAAACTTTTTCGGCCGCCGGAGGCGATCCCGCCTTTTTAAAATCCGTAAAACTCGACTCGATGAAGCCCCGAGCCGAAAAACTTAGCCACTTCCGGTTCTACTGGCACGATATCCTTAACGGTTCCAACCCGACATCCATGCCCATTGTTCCTCCTAACAACAAAACATCACCCACCGCTTTCGGGCAGGTTAACATGATCGATAATCCGTTGACGGAAAAGCCCGAAGTAGGGTCGAAGTTATTGGGGAGGGCACAAGGGTTTTACGCGCAGGCATCGCAAGAGGAAGTCGGGTTGTTGATGGCGATGAATTTTGCGTTTTTCACCGGGAAGTATAACGGGAGTACGCTGACGGTTCTGGGGCGGAACCCGGTGTTTGAGAAGGTGAGGGAGATGCCGGTGATCGGAGGCACCAGGCTTTTTCGGTTTGCTAGAGGGTACGTTCAAGCAAGTACCCATAGTTTGGACAACAAAACCAGGAATGCGGTTGTTGAGTATAATGTTCATGTTTTACATTTATGATCTCAACAACAAGTAATCAATCATTTTAAATAATTTGGTTTAACCGGTCGGACTGGTACGTGTGATGTGGTTCTATAGCTATAATAAATCATTCTAATATGTTGTTTCTATAATCATTTTATCTTTTTTATGTTGTTTTCTGTTTTGAAATGTGATGATTTAAAAATTATTTCCTTGTTACTTAGTATCATAATAGGTAACAAATACTAATCATGGTGTCCTTGTCGTGTCATGATGTTGTCTTGCTTTAAGTAAAAGTTACTTTATTTATTGTATGTATTTTTAGAATGATGTTTCACATCAAGCTTCTTCTATGTATATGATGTTACTTTTGGGAATAGGGTAATAACATTTATAATTAGAAAAATAAAATACAAAATATAAAATAAACAAACTAAAAAATAATCAAAATTTAAACTGAAGAAAAATACTAGTGATTAAACTGTGTGATAAATTATATTTAGTGGTCACGTTGAGGCTTTGTGTGAAGCTGAGGTGGAGCTTGGCGTTTGCCACAAATTGTTATACCCAAGCTTGACACCTTGCCAAAACCCTATCTTGCAGACCACCACCATTCCACAGAGTTTTCTCCCAAAATGGTATAGTTAGAAAAATTAATTACCAAAATGATGTAGTTAAAAAAATATTTACTAAAATGGTGTAAATTTAATTTGTATTTATATCTTTTTTATTTTTAATTGAAAAAATTATCTTGCCAGCAAATTCACTATCGACTTTTCAATATCCAATTTCTCCCTCTCACATTCTTTGGTTCAGACAATTTAAGTTGACCTAATTCTAACTATTCAAGTGACGATTTTGCACCGACTTGTTCAAGTGAAGTTCTCCGTTCCTCAGGTTCGATTTTATGTTCCACTGATTATGCAATTATGGTTCGATTTGACGTTCCACTGATTATGCAATTATGATGATTTTAGATTTTGCATTTGCTGTTTTACGATTTGATTGGGAATTTGCGAATTTGAGTTTGATCGGGTTTTCCGATTTTTGTTATTCAAGTAAAGTGCTTTTAGGTTGGTATTGTTATTTTTCATTGGTTGATTTTGATAATCTTTTTCTGCAAATAGCCTACAATGATTAAGAATCGTTTTGGCTGCAATAATTTCGTGGGATGATTTTCCTAATAACTTTTTTTACCAGTAATTTTATGTGTAATAATTTACTGAAAAAGCATATTTTAACTCACGATCATATGGTCTAACTACTTTAAGATTCTAATATATGTATTAAGTTTTTATTGACATGTCCTATTTACATATTGTAATTCTAGTAGTATTCATTCCCTCATGGTCATATTGTGGATGAAGAAAATGATGATGATGTGGATGAAGAAAATGAAATTGATAGTGATATGGATGATGAGTTAGAAGCAACGCAAGCAAACGTTAGTTAGATATAAGATCTTATTTTTGTTTGGAAGAAGTTAGAAAGAGAAAGAAAAATACATTAGTTAAAAATAAAGAAATACAAAAAAACATCTATTTTGGTAAATATTTTTCAAACTACACCTATTTGATAAATATTTTTTAAAACTACACCTTTTTGGGAGAAAACTCCCATTCCACAACATTTCACGTTCGCTTTTGTTTTATCCTTTTTACCACTATTTCAATAGTAATTTAAAAAAAAATCAACTTAATTAAACTTATTTATTTTACTCATATATAAACTACATTTTAACATCTCTTTTACGTCTAAAAGAAATCCACTATTCTAGTACTGATCTTCAAAAAGAAGCCAGTGATATGTGAAGTGATGAAACTACTAGAGTGATTGAAAGGGAAAATGTGATATGTTGTGTGACACTAAGACCGTTCATAATAGGGCGTTCAGATTGAAGTGGTTGTTTGGATAACGCCCCTGCCACTGCTCTGATGAACATCGTCATAATCGAATCTTTGGCGATACTCAAAAGAGAACTGGTAAGTTCATCTACACCGGATGGGAAGCACGCCCCTGCTCATTGTTCGAATTGTCGACGAAGGCTCCAATGAACACCGCCCTAATCAAATCACCGGCAAGACTCCGACGAAGACCGGTAAGTTATTCTCCATTAGTCGGAGACAACAGACCATGCTTGTTGTTCGAATCGCTCTGGTGGTGGTTGTCAGGAACAACCACCCCTACTTGTTGTTTGAATCGCTGTGGTGGTGATAATGGTGGTGCTGTGGTGGGTTTCTTTTTGGAGTGATGGTTTGAGTGTGAAAATAAAAAAATCTAAAATAAAACAAAATAATATGATAATGATTAAAGATGCATTAACTACTACACATATTTTTGACTAAAAAATAATATTGAGTTTGTACTGATGTGATGAAAAATATCTCTTAAAAACATTAATCATTACCTATGGTCTCTGATGGACTTGATGTGATGTAATATGATATGTTTTTATGATACTGAGATGAACTATAGTATGATATGACATGATAAAATCATTAAAAATATAATCTTCTTAAAACAAATTTCACATTTGGGTTTTGTTTTTTGGAAATTGAAGAAACTAAATTTGCTTGTTTAAAGTTTTAGAGTTATCTAATTAAAGAAAATATCATTAGGTATTAAAGTATTATAATTCCACCATTCTTAATCTACTTTCAATTAATCACAAATCAAAACCACACTTTGATTGATTTCTTTGTAATCTCATCGCATTTATTTTCTTTTTATATCTCTTTCTAGTTTTATCATTTTTATTTTAATCTTTCATAAATAACAGTTTGTTATTCTTAGAATTATTATTTCTAACACGACCTGAAATATAACTCGAATACTAATTATATTTGGACTAATTTGTGTTGTCTATTTAATAAATAGTTAGTGTTTGGGGATACATGACAACTTGTTTAATAAATAGGTCGTGTTCGGATTATATTAAAACTAAGTAGTCCACCTGTCAACCCATCAAAATTAAAATAATTACAAAAATATTTTAAAAATATAAAAATTTATGTTTTCAAGTCAACCAACTCGTTTACAACTTTAGCACGGCCCATTTGTAGTAAGCTACATGTTTATGATCCTCTTACAACTTATCACAACATATTTAAAACTCGTCGGTTTATTTGATTCGTTAAAATAAATGAGTCATAATGTTATATAGTTGAAATACAATATAAGGTTGATGTACACTATTGCAATCCACCAACCTTAAACTGTGAACCACTTGTAACTACCGACAAAACTTACCAACTACGATGGAGTAAAGCATGTGTGTAATGGGTAGGACATGGTTTGATTGATTTTGAGAAATAAAAACTATTTTTGTGCTTTATTGTATTTTTACGTATGCTTAATTGGGTGTTGGTTGAATGACCTTTATAATTTCTTTCAAACCCTTTGTAAATTTTAATCTTATTTAATATGATCTAAAACTATAAAGTATTTACATAAGTATTACAAAATTACAAAATCTTTATTGTTTATTATGTTTCAACTTTATTGTTTATTGTGTTTCAACTTAATATGATAGGAAGAAAAAAATTATCTAACAAATGTTAAAACTTTTTGAAACTTTTTTATTATGTTTACTTGGTGCTTTTAACTTTATGAAAATTCTTTATAAATGTTAAAACTTTTTGACATTGTGGGAGGAAAGCTAGGAGAGCACAAGAGCTTTACACAATGGCATCGGAGGAGGAAATCAGGGTGTTGATGATGATGAACAATGTGTTTCTCGACAGAAAGTTTAAGTACACTGATGATTTTCGGGGCTTAGTGATCTAAATGTTAGATGATATGTTTAGGCAAGTACAAAGTTATGATATCAAAAGGGGAAAATGGTTGTTAAGTATAATTTCGTGTCTTGCAATTTTGATCTTGTTATTTGCGTTTAATAATTTATTAGTTAACTAGAGGCTAATTACATGTCCTTCACAAAAATTGATATTTAATAAAACCATATATACATGAAGTTATAAAAAAATAAAGTATTGACTTGGCTTGATTTTAAATAAAATTTATATTCAGTTGTAGATAAAATTATGATATACTTATACATCCAAAGAAAAAAAAAATCAGAAATTGAACTAATTGGGTTTTAAATATTTTTTTAATCTGATCACACATAAAATTATGCTAAAATTAGTATGAACTCCTTTTTTTTAATGTGCTTAACGTACAAATCTATAAAAAGCAAAATAACAACAATAATAATATAAATGGTAATAAAAAATAAAAATAAAAATGGAAGTACACATGGCAAGTGGTACGTGATGGTGGTACTATTCATCACCATCATGTTTAATAGTTTACTAATAATCCGTGCTCAATTGCGCACCAATTTTAAATAAAATTTACATGAAAAACGTATATAAAAATAAGCAAATCATGATAATATATTTGGAATTTAAGAAAACAATAAGTAAAAAAAAATAAAAATTGAGGACCCCAACGATAGCCACATCACCACTACTTCAACCAAAGAGAAACAATATTTATAAAAATAATCAAACGATTTAAAAAAAATTCTACAAATATTGAAAGAAGTACAAAAAATGTTAAAAAATATGAAAACTTTTAAAAAAATTTAAAAAGAAGAAAAAAAAAAACATGTGGTCATAAGAAAATATACAATGTAACTAAAAGTAAATTTTCAACTTTAGTCGTTGCTTATTACAAGACGAATGTCTAAACAGGTCAAAATACACAAAAACATCCAAACTTGACAACAAACATCAATATATGCCAAAACGGCTCAAAATCAACTTAAGTTAGTTCAAACGGGTCAACATATGGCAAAATACGCCCAAACATGTTAACCTACACCAAAATACACCCAAACGGGTCAAAATCAACTAAAATACGCTCAAACATATACCTAAATGCGCCCAAACAGGTCAACATACACTAAAATACGCCCAAACGAGTCAAAGTCACATAGTCCACCTACTCACCGGTCACACTTCTTGAGTCAACATTTTTATATCTACATTTTGGTCTTGTATTTTTTTTTGTTGTGGGTTTTTTTTCTCGTTCATGCAAAACCTTATTATATGTTTAATTCCTTAATAATTTTAACAGGTCACTTTTCTTTAAACTCCAACTTTTGTTTTCTTCTTCTCCTCCTCTGAACGAAGTCTTTTTCTTTTTACTGTTAGTCTACTAGGCATTTACCTTTCTTTTGATGATAAGGGTTTGATATAATCTATTTTAGGCCAATGTATACTTTCTTTTAATGGTTTGATACAATGTTTATATGCTATCGTAAACATGTATTTTTAACCGGTTAGTAACATAAGTTTTTAGGTCTTTGTCTACCCTAAAGCTGTAAATAGATAAACACAAGGTATGCGTGATAACTGTGATTGTCCATGCGTGCAAGTTTGAACTTGAATCTTCACTACATATGCATTTTTCCATTCCTAATATGTTGTTACCATTAGAAATAACATTATAATGCTTACACAAACAACCTAAAAGTTCATTAAAATTCTCTACAAAATAACAAAAATTCAAAAATATAACAATTACCTTTGTTATTCTGTTTTTTTTCTAATTCTAGGTCATACTTCATGTTCAAATCTTTTAATTTTGTCATTATTAAGAACATTCTCTGCAAAACAAATGTTTTAATTTCTTCTAACATACTGATAATAGGTTTTCATTTTGCGACTCGAATGCGTGAATTAAAGCTTTTACTCATTCTATTCTTGAATGCATCACATGTCCTATGAACTTTTAAAAAAGCTCTTGACCAAGTAATTGGATTTCTCTCCATAAGATAATCATACACACATTTGCTAATCATTGTCAACTTTTCAATTTCTCATCAAACTATTGCTTAGTTCTAGAATTTGCAGCAGCCCAAAACAAAATTTTAAATTCACGTCCATAATATTTTTTCGTTAAGTTTACATTTGTGTCTTGTATATATCCTATGCTTAACATCTGGAAAATGATACTTCACGACCTATATAATTCCCTATTGCATAACAAACACATAACATATACATTAATAAATAACAACTAGTATATAGGTGTGTATAAATACAAAATACCTTATGTTGATTGGAAATTAAAGTTAGTCTAGTCCATCATCCATATCTGTATCATCCTTAAATAGATAGGAAACCATGTTCAATTTTCTTTATCTTCAATAAAAACAACACATGCTATAGGAAAAATGTTATTATTGGCATCTCTTCTAATAACCGAGAGTTATCGGCTACTACTTTCCAAAAAACGGGCATCTAAGCGAATAACTTTCCACGACCATCTCTAGAGCACTCTGAGTTTCCTGCAAATAAATATCGTAACTACTAAAATAATCTCTCCATTTGGCATCGTCTCCACGACCATCTTCAAGTACTCTCTGAGTTTGTTTTATATATTTTAGCTCGATAATCTGAAAGTATAACATAATGCTCTTTCAACCCACCTTGAACTCATCAAATACCTTCTTTTTTGCTCTTTCGCATTGTCCACTACTCACTATGCATTGGAATTTCTCTATGATATTTTGTTACATTTCCCTTAAAATAATTTCTAGAAGTTGAATAATTTGCTTGAAATATCTTTTTACAATACAAGAATATGTAACAAGATAACCCAAAGGAAACTGTCTCTAGCATATGTGTTGATCCTTTAGTGTTTTTATTTGAAAAGAATCCTCACATATGACCCTAGAGGCCTAAAACCTAAACAAACACTTTCACAATTTCCTTTTTTCCTTGTTCCATCATCTACATTTTCTTTTGTCCCGCATCTTACCAACAATCTATTATGTTTGTTTACTGTGAACACTAATTTGTATCATTTGAAACACCATAGTCAATCAACATGTCTTTAAGTTATGTAAGACTCTTATATAATATTGTACCATAGGCTTCAACAATTTTCAATCCATATTTGGATCATAACAAAAATACATAACACCTTCATCCTTATAGTCTTCATCCTCCACATCTTTGGTGTCATCTTGTTTACTTGCACTTGAAAATCTTCAACAGAATTAACATCAACTTCATCCTCATTACTGTTGTCAAAACAAAGTAAAATTAAGACAGTATCATTCTCAACAACGTCTTTAACGTCTAAATTCATCTGACAAAGAACAAATAACAATAATCTCTTGAGACGTATGTGATATTGTTCAGTGCGTAGTTTTGTTAAAGTTTACATCGACATGTGACCATTGTTTTGTTAGCCTCTTAATCGATCAATTATATAACTAATGCTCATGTTATATAATCTTAATAACAAAACATATATAAAAGACATGAGCAACCCTACTCTAAAAGTGAAGATAAAGATGTTAAACCCTATATATGATCATAATAACAAAACATATTTAAAAGACATGAGCAACCCTACTCTAAAAGTGAAGATAAAGATGTTAAACCCTATATATGATCATAATAACAAAACATATTTAAAAGACATGAGCGACCCTACTCTGAAAGTGAAGATAAAAATGATAAACCTTATATATGATCCTAATAACAAAACATATTGCAAACAAAGTGAAGCTAGTGCTCGATTGGTATCCGAAACACGAACAAGAAAAGTAGTGGACGAAACATACGTGTTGTTTGACTCGTATTGGAAAAAGGTCGTTTCTTGTGCATGATTCACCATTGAAGGCTGTTATTGTGCATCATTATTCATTCACTATGGAAGGAGAAAGGTCAATGGTCATGGTTGTTCTTGGTCCATTGTAGCAGCTATTGCGGTAGTCAATGGATTGCGTGATGGATTGTTTTATTCGATGGTGCAAGGGTCGATGAAACCGAGGATTGATCGTCGGTTCTTTGATGTAAATGGATGGTGCAATGGTTGATGAAAACGATGGTTGTTCTTGATTGGAGTCAGTTGGACAACTGTAGGGTTTTTTTTTGATAAAACTAGGATCAATTGTCGATGATGCAGGGTTGTTGAAACGTCGACGTGTGTTGATAGTAGGGCTCTTTTTTATTATTATTGATTTGTTTGATAAAACTGAACATTAAAATCCATGCCATTATCTATTTTCTTTTATTAATTTAAATATTAAAAATGCATGTCACCAAGTTACCTTCTATTCAAATTTAACTCATAAAATTACAACACCAAACTAAATTTAAATAATCTCACTAAAACAAATAAAAAATACATGACTTAATCAGAATACTTTTAAAATTTAATTAAAATTTCGTGACATATTATTAAACCAAACCAACCACATGTGTAATCAACTCTAATAAACTCTTGGACTATATTTTCAATTTTCAACTTGGTTATATACTTCTATTCATTCATTTCATATCTCATCCTCCATGAAAAACTCCACCTTAGGTTTTCACTTTTCAAGAAAGACAATAACAACAACAGGAGTAATTTCATTTCACTAATCACTAATTCACTAGTTTCCCTTCATTATTATTATGCGTCGGTTGAATGGGTAGACAATGCCGGAACTTCGCAGCGGCGTACGCCGTCGCCGTGCTCCGGTAGTCGACAACACCAGAGCCAACAGACCCACCAAGCGATCGGAGCATTTGGTCGGAAATTACGTCAAGACTCGAGCGGCGGCGGCGAAGGAGGCTGCGGAGGCCGCCGTGGTGGCGAAGAAGCCCCGGCGGCAGAAGAAGAAGACGGCGGTGGTTGTGAAAGCTGAAGCGGAGGATAATCGGAAGTCGCCGGAGATCGGAAGAAGGGTTGTTGAAGGTGTGGGTATGGCGGATGGTAGCGGTGGTTTGAGTGCTAATAAGGTTACAGGTCAGGAAGAAGAGGGGAATACTGCCCCTTTTCCTGATATGGTATGCATTCGAATGATCTTTTGAGTTTGTTTATGAATTCTTGATTTGATGGGTGTTGGGAGGTGATTGGAGTGTTAATCTTGGCTGCAATTCTTGTTTTTATGTGGGATTTGGTTGGATTTTGGAAGAATGTTATGGGATTTTGATTTGGGTATGGTTGCAATTGTTGTTTTAATTTAGGATTAGATGGTTTTTTGAGGATGATTGAGGGAAATTACTGTGCTTGAATGCGGTGTTGATGAATTGCATTGTGTTTGTGATCAATCATCCATGTGCCATTTTGCATTCTTTTATCTTTTTTCTCTTAGACAGCTTACTTTTTCTAGGTGATCACATGTCTTGTTTTGTTCTCTACAGTGTGTTTGATGCGAGTGTTTATACACGAGTACAGGTATATGAAAGTCTAAAATGGAAAGAGGATGCTGTTTGTAAAATTGTTTATTGTTTATACTGCTACTCTTTCAAATGCTTATGGTTTCAAAGATACGTGGGAAAGATGTCAGTGGCATAATGGTTGTCACTAAGCTTTATGATTTAGGGATTTCACTTTAATGTATTCTCACCATTTATTTTTTCTTTACGAACATGAAAGTTGTTTCAAGTGATCTGATTGTGATGATCGTCTCATATACGCTATCTTTAATCATCCCTTTTTTATCCTTGGGTAATTCATGAAGCAAATATACTTTTGGAGTCACAGACTGATCTGTAACTCAGTGTTAAGTTACCTCAGGAGTCAGGAAAGCTTAAGTTAAAGAAATTCAACTTAAAAATGTATTGATGGATGTCACATAAGATGCCTTGTCTACTAGTTTTCGTGGCTTTGCTTGTCTAAGACATAATGATATGAGTCAACAAGCTACAGGCCCGTCATTATTTTGATATTTGTTCCAGTTAAGCTTTAGGAAAACCTAATTTCTTTGATCTTAATTGGGTTCTTTTCAGGTTCAAGTAGGTGGATCGCCGCTATATAAGGTTGAGAGAAAGTTAGGAAAAGGTGGGTTCGGTCAGGTATTTGTAGGCCGTCGTGTTTCTGGTGGAACTGAACGCATATCAGGTCCTGGTGCTGTGGAGGTAATGTTCTTGTACCAAGCAAACAAATTTGGATTTTTTGAAAGTATTTTTTTATAAAGCCTAATGTTTGAACCATTTATTCATTCGTTCTTGTTATGGCAGGTAGCTCTTAAGTTTGAACATAGAAACAGCAAAGGCTGCAATTTTGGTCCTCCATACGAGTGGCAAGTTTTCAAGTATGTATGTTTTTTTTTATATTTTATTTATAAGTACATGGATTTGCAAAACTCTTTTTAATAAAACAAATTTCGAAAGCTGACATTTTGGTTTTGGTGAAACAGTACGTTGGGTGGTAGTCATGGAGTGCCAAGAGTTCACTATAAAGGAAAACAAGGAGATTACTATGTAATGGTATGATAATATGTTTCTTGTTCATCTAGATGAATAGCGACATAACACAATATTAATCATCATTTTTTCTCTTTCTTACATTCCAGGTCATGGACATGCTAGGGCCTAGTTTGTGGGATATCTGGAATAATTCTGGGCAATCGTGAGTTCCTAATCTTGTGAACATTTAAGCAATTTATTTTTGGTCATTTATTAGGTTGTATTTATAAATATTTCTTAAATATATAAGATGAGTTACCCTGATTTCACAAGAATTTGTGTAATTAGCCGAAAACTTGAAACGAGATCCCCAAATGATGGAATTTAGACCTCACAATCGATCTTTATGCAGACTGATTGTAATTATTTTGACCTGTTATTAACTGACCTGCTTTCCCCCCATTGTTTGAAAATCCTGGATCCGCCACTGGTAACTACATACTAAGGGTAATCGAGAAAAGATGTGCTCATGCATTTGTTGTTTTGTGGGCAAAATCATTGAATGTGATCTAATCTATGATTTATGCCTGCTTACCAGGATGACGTCAGAAATGATTGCTTGTATAGCCATGGAGTCTTTGTCTATTTTGGAAAAAGTGCATTTAAAAGGGTATGGCTCTATTTATTCTGTTATTATCTGTTAATAGTTCTCAAGTATGTTTAAGTTTGTTCCTTACGTATGATCCTATTGAATAATTACTATTTAAATTAGTTATGTGCATGGAGATGTAAAGCCGGAAAACTTTCTACTTGGTCAGCCATCAACATCTCAAGAAAAGAAACTATTTCTTGTTGACCTGGGCCTAGGTAAGATATCCCATGATGAACTTTTCATGCTTTTTTTTATTAAGTAACAATGAAATACATTTGTATATGAAATGCAGCAACCAAGTGGCGACAGGGTGTCAGTTGTCATGTTGATTATGATCAGAGACCTGACATGTTTAGGTGATTATTCGATTTTATAACTAATTTAACCAAATACCTCATTTCATAAATATATACATAAATAATTTGTTTGATCTACAGAGGAACGGTTAGATACGCGAGTGTGCATGCACATTTGGGTAGGACAGCGAGTAGAAGAGATGATCTTGAGTCTCTTGCTTATACACTTGTGTTTCTTCACCGTGGTAGACTACCTTGGCAAGGGTATCAGGTATTGCTTACTTGTCGAGTTAAATTTAAGGGTTTTGATTAAATCTGATGATACTATTTATTGTGTTGTTTGTCAGGGTGACAATAAATCATATCTAGTTTGCAAGAAGAAGATGACAACGTCTACTGAAATGTTATGTGAATTCTGTCCTCCTCCCTTAAAGCAATTTCTTGATATAGTTGTGAACATGAAATTTGATGAAGAGCCTAATTATTCAAAGCTGGTATCTTTATTTGAAGGCCTGCTTAGCCCAAATCCTGTTATAAGGCCTATCAACACAGATGGTGCTCAAAAGGTGATCCATATTATGTAATTACATTTTCTATGAAATAATTGTTCACACTTTCTTACTTTTTTTTAAAAAATTTTAGATTATACTCCAAGTTGGGCAAAAGCGGGGCAGATTATATCTTGACGAGGAAGATGACGGGCAGCCGAAAAAGAAGACCCGAATGGGAATTCCTGCAACACAGTGGATTTCAGTTTACAATGCCAGGCAACCCATGAAACAGAGGTACACGATGTTATAATTATTAAAAGTTTAGAGATCGTTTAATAAATGTTGTACATGGTGCTTTGTGTTAGATACCATTACAATGTTACCGATGAAAGACTGTCACAACATATTGAGAAGGGAAATGCTGATGGTTTACTCATTAGTTCTGTTGCATCTTGTTCTAACCTGTGGGCCCTTATAATGGATGCTGGAACCGGCTACTCTAGCCAAGTCTACGAGTTGTCACCTCTTTTCTTACACAAGGTAACTGTAAAATTGTTTAGTGTAGGGGTGTAAACAAGCAGAGCCAAGCTTGAGCTTATCTTGTTTAACTAAAGAGAGCTCGAGCTCGGCTTGTTTTGAGATCTATTTCTAGTGTTTGGGCTTGGATCGTGAGTAGTTTTCCAAGCTTGAGCTTAGCTCGGTAACTATTTACTAATTATTTTATTTATATACATGTGCAATTTTATATATATATATATTTATAATTAAAATTTTTACATAATATAATATTTGTTATTTATATACTTTTATCATTATATTATATATAATAATTACTATTATGTAAAAATATTTAATAGTAGTAAATAAAGTTTTGTAAATAATAGGCTCTTTTTGGCTTGCAAGCCCAGTCAAGCATGATATGTGAAGCTCAAGCTAGAGCTTGTTTATTAAATGAGCTCCAATATAGGCTCGAGCTCAGGATTGAACTTGTTTAAGGTCGTTTCATGCTGATATCGAGTAGCTCACGAGCGGCTTGGTTTGTTTACACTTTGCACCCCTATTTGGTACAACCATTTCAGAGCATTCTGGAACTAATAAACAATCATTTGTGTTGTCGATTTGACTGATGTCGTAGGATTGGATTATGGAACAATGGGAGGAGAACTATTACATCAGCTCCATCGCTGGTGCAAGCAATGGGAGCTCTCTTGTGGTGATGTCTAGAGGTTGGTAGACTTGTTGACGGTGTCCTGTGTATTATTTCACCATTTCTCAACCTCTTGGTTAATATTACGAAATTACCCTTGTAGGTACCCAATACTGTCAACAGTCTTACAAAGTAAGTGAATCGTTTCCGTTCAAGTGGATAAACAAGAAATGGAGGGAAGGGTTCCATGTGACTTCCATGGCTACCGCAGGTACACGATGGGCTGTAGTCATGTCTCGCAATTCTGGTTTCAGTGACCAGGTAGGGATTAGGGTTAGGTTTTGTTTTTTGTTTACATCTCATTTCAAATTTTGCATTCTTACCGACTACTGAGTGTTGATTTAACGTGTAGGTTGTGGAGCTAGATTTTCTGTATCCCAGTGAGGGTATCCATAGACGGTGGAATAAAGGTTATCGCATCACATCAACTGCCGCCACGAGCGACCAGTCAGCCCTCATCTTGAGTGTGCCCCGCCGCAAGCTGAATGACGAAACACAAGAAACTTTACGCACGTCTCAGTTTCCAAGCACACATGTCAAGGTTAGTCTACTTTGACCAAACCACCATCCTTAAACATCCTAAGAGATGGCAAAATGGGAGGGTCAGGTAACCTGCTGGAACAGTTAATTGACTTGTGGGTTAGGTTTAGTTTACCTGAATCACCTTTTTGTCCAAATGTTCTTTATAGATCTATAAATAATTAGTTTGTTAGATATGATTACAAAACTATATTACCACAATCATAATCCAGTTTTTTACATCAACTGATCTGGAAAGTACACTTTGGACGACTTTCAGCGCATTGGACTTGTTATAAAGAAAAACCAAATTGGCCCGTACATAAGTTTAGGGGTTGATATTGAGAGTCTAGTAGTGGTTATTGATATTGATTTATGGTTTGAAACATGCAGGAAAAGTGGGCGAAAAATTTGTATCTTGCTTGCATTTGCTATGGAAGAACTGTGTCTTGACAAGGGGAAGCCAGTTAAGACGACAATTGTCTGCCATCGAGGAAACTGTTTATCTTGTTTTTGTTTTTTGCTCTTTAACTGCTTTGGAACGGATATTAGATTCAGGATTTTCTGGTAGGAATGATGCTGGTCTTGTAAAAGCAGCATTATATTGAAATCTGAAGCTGTATAGTTTGCTGCTTCTATATAGTTGCACAAATACTATTATGTGCTTGTAGAACACTAGGAGATGCAGAATAAGTTTTAAATCTGAGAGTCCAGGCCAGGTGCTATGGGTGTCAGGGTGCGCAGTGGTATGAAAAGAGGCTGAAAGAAGTAAAACCGAACAATCCAGATCTAGGATCTAAACATGGGACCAGAAGCGGTTAAACTACGCCAACAAACATAAAACAAAACAGCTAAGATGTAACAACCCCTGATTATAAATCTAGCCATGCGAGCATCTTCTCAAAGCATATCATCCTTGGCAGGATAAAACTGAGGATGTCCTGACAATTAGTCTTGTGAGTTTAGTGGGTTTAAATCATCTTCGGGTTTCTGTTCAAATCTTTGGGTTCAACACACATAACTTGCAAACATGAACTGTTTAGCACTCTAACCTGTCTTTACACTAGGTGATAGTTCTAGTTCATCTGCTTATCTGGTAAAATAGGTAAAATGTAAAAAATCATATAAGATCATGAATCTCACTATAACAAGGGCATAAATGTCAATACACCACTTCTTGCCCATTAAAATAAATAAAACTTTGCTAAACTCTCAAAAATGAAGTTTGCTTCAAATCACAGTGCAGCAGTAGTTGTGGCTTCCATTTCTGCATCAGCAACTTTCCTCTTCTTCTCATTGTGTCTTTGCTTGTTCAAAGATTTATCAGCTTTTGACACAATTTTAGAGACAGTGAAACCAGTGACTTCAAAGTTATGTGATCGGTGCGGGATCAAAGCGTTGCGAAGGGTGACATCGACACCCTCATATGTCCAAACACCAAGTACAGCCTCTCCTTTTAATCCTATAGCAAACCAACCAAGACCAGCTGCTGCAATGTCAACACAACTCGAGTCCCATGAGTTTCCATGCACGCGAAATTCCTTTCTTATCCATCTTCCAAGCTCCTCAACTCTTTGCCTCCCTATTGGTGGCTGAGACAAACGGGTAAAAATGGATATTGTAAGATTTTAAGTTAACAAGAACTTAATTTTGAAAAGCACAGCACGTGAGGTAATCTAAAAATGCTGCAGGGCCGTAAGGTGGTGCTTCACGTACATATGGGTCAAACTTGATCAAAATCAGGGTTTGTAGGATGTTGACATGTAAAAACACCAAAATGACGAAGAGATTATGAATGCGTTACTTGATAAAAAGGTTGATATGTAGAAAAGATGAGAGAAATACAACTTTTAGTTGTATATAAAGCTTATTTAGTTGAATATAGAGCAATGCATAACGTACGTGAAGCTCTTGCCTCATGCCTCTGGCCTCGGATTTAGGGAACTAAACACGTTATGGCGACTTGCACATTTAAAAATCAAGATCAAGAACACAAAAATGTAACAAAATGAGCTAGAGCTAGAATGATCTCACCTGTAATTGAAGACCAAAATGATCTTCCACCATTGTAGATGCTTTTTCTGTTTTTCCCATATGAAGCGGAAGATTGGGAGATGCCCAGACGGTAACATATATGGAATCAACCGACGTTTCTTCTATGTCAAGTCTCATGAGACCCGCAATATGAACCGAATGGCCTGCCTGATTGATAAAATAGGTCTTATAAGTTGACAAATCAAAAGCATTGACTTTTATATTGAATTTTTGAAATTCTTATGATCAAATATGGAATTGCATCCAAGGAGTCCAAATGAAAGCATTGATATTTCTTAAAAAGGATTGTGTTTAGATGCGCTTGTGTTGTTTGAAGTTGTGATAATTATACGATTAGCTGTTTACCTGTTGGATAAATTCTTATTATTTACGGATTTATATGCAAAATGACCCCTAAATAATCACATAATCAGAATCTTTTGTTGCAAGTATTCCTAAACAGACTATCCAACACTAAATTAACACCTAAACAAATAATCAGTTAGTATCAGGTTTACTACACCTAAAGTAACTTGAAAACATAATAATAATATAATCACTTCATAATGCAATTCCAAACACAAACATGCTATATGATATATCTAGAAACATGCAAAAACAAACATGATAAAGCTAAACAGATATTGTGTTTGTAAACAGAGTTACTCACTTTGATCCGATAAGTTCTCGGTTTCACCTCTTTGGTAATATGAACCAACTTCTGTTCTTCACGAGTCAAACGCGTAGTAATCTGATGCGGGTGCAATAACCCTGGTGTATCAAACAACTTAGCCTGCCCATGAAGCACACCCTCCACCCTAACAATCCCCAATGTAGTCCCAGGCACAGGAGCCTCGGTCAAAACACTCATTTGACCTCCAACGCTCTTCACCATTGCATTAATCAGTGTAGATTTGCCAGCATTTTGAGCCCCAATCACCCAAACATGCCCCCGCGGCCCAGCTAATGACACCATATCATCTGCAAGATCCTTTAACCCCCAATTCTTGACTGCGCTCACCATATGAACTTTGGTTAACTTGTTAGCTCCACCTTCTCTAGCACGAGTTCTAACCCAATGCTCGAAACCCGTTGGTGACAAAGATACAGGCAGCAAATCAATTTTTGTAACAACCAACACAACTCTAGGCAAATTCCCTGATTTCCCTTCTTTCCAAGCTCGAGAATTAACATCAATCGTGTTCGAAACCAACTCTGCAACTTTTCTGGGAAATGATCCATCAAAATCAACAGCATCTACAACCATAATCACCACAGTTCGTGTACCCGAAGCTGAATTCAACCTCCTTCCAACCGTATGATCGAAATCGAAATCAGGTAATAAATTCTCAACGCTTTGATCTTTAACCCTCCCATAGTTCCTCAAGCTGTGACACCTGGCACAAACAGTCGGTCTTTCAATCGATTTAGGGTTAGGGTTCTTACAATTTTCATCAGATTCAACCAAAAAACCTTTTTTAACCGAATTTGGAATGTGGGTTTCGTCCGCAATTGGGTTTCTATCAATGGGTAATTTGTAATTTGAATCTTTAACCAATGGTGTGATGAAAAACCCAGGTTGTTTCGGGTCGGAGTCTTGCATTGTGATTCCACATCCGGGGCAAATTCGAAGGATTTGTGAGGTTGTTTCATCGTAATTTCCGTCTCTTGTGAGGGTTGAAGATGGGCTTAAGGTTTGATTTGAAGAAAATGATCTGAAAATGGGAAATTGGGGGGCAAGGGTTAGGGTTTTAGTAGGGTTTAGAAGATGTGATGATTTTTGGGGGTTTATGATTGCAGTTGAATTGTGGTTAGATATAGGTTTTGTGTATGTATAGGTGGTGAAGGGAGAGAGAGCAAGGATTCTCTTGAGCTTTGATGGATTTAGTTTTCTGGATATCATCTTTTTGTTCTTCAGAGCTCTGCTTCCATGGAGGTTTTGATTATTAGGGTTTTGCAGGCCAGTACAAGAGATGACAGATAAAAATCGTATTTTTCTTTTTTATTCTCTTTTTAATTTATAACGAAAATCACGACCTTAAATCTTACTAAATCTATGTTTTTTTTTTCTATTGTGAACTTGAACTCTAATCTAACATACGAGGGATGAGCTTACAATATATCTATTAGGAGACAAACACTTAAGTATATTTATCTAAACTTTATATCCTTGTCTTTTGTTCTTTTATCGACCTTTTAAGTAAAGTAATACAGAAATATAGTAATGTATATCTTACTAAAAATAATATGAAAAATCTGTTACAGTTTTATCGTATTTAAAAGAACAAAGACAACCAAAATGCAAGTAATACAACTCCGAGTCACTAGTCGATGTGGAGTGAGACTTCATCAAAGGGTTAGAGATGTGATTACACAGGCAATTATTATTTTTGATGGATAAGTAGATTTAAAATAAATCAAGGAGAATTGCATATATCAAAAAATCATTGTAGTTACAATTTACTAACTAGATCATAGTTTTGTTATAAGTGATTTTATGGTAAGGTTAAAAGGTGTTATTGGTGTAAAAAAATAACAAATAACTGCAATGTTAACTATTCAAAAACATGTTAGTAGAATCATTCATACATCACACATGCATCTCGCACGTTGTTCTCCATATCATAATCATTGTTTTAGTACACACATACGACGTGAAGAATAAAGAAACAAATTTGGGAACATAATAATAATTAGGATTGTAGACTTAAAACCTTTAAATGTTTACAATGGACCAAAAATCACCGACATACTCCTTTCTAACAATATATCCTAAAACTCTCCATTGTGCATTTAAAATTAGGTGTTTTAAGTTGTGTTTATGGGTTGGTAAGTCATATCTGATGCGACCTCTAAAATTCTATATGAACATGAACATCGCACAAACGTAAAGATTGTGTCAAATACAAGAATTCAACTCAACTTGTGTATTCTTGAGATAACAGGGGCACGCATCGTTTACCTTAATTTCTTCTTTTGTACACTATTGCTTCAAGATTATAAAGTTATAGTCAAAGCCACAAAAGCTTGTAAAAAGGTTATGTTTATACCACAAACTTGACCTCCATTTCTCTTTTAAACTTATTTTCTGACATAAAATTACCAAACATTTTAAGTAACTTACATAGAATATTTTTATTTAAAATATAAAAATAAACATGTCAACCTATGAACCAAACTTGAACAAAGTACGTTGTATTGCATAATGTAAGGACCTTACATTAAAATTTGAATACTTTTATAAAAAATTCACACCAAACTTGAACAGAGCATGTAGTATTGCATGATGTAAGGACCTTACACTTCGCGGCCACCCTTTATATCCTCCATTATGTCACTGATCACGGATGGTGGAACGTAAAGTTAACTTCTCCACATTGTGGCATATACTAAACATTGGCATCACATGCTCTAAATGACAATCACTGATCTTGTGAATGAACTGACTTTTGGAAATCCTAAATTCTCTCAAAAATGGTTGATTAAGTACGTAGTATTGCATAATGTAAGGACCTTACACTTCGCGACCACCCTTTATATCCTCCATTATGTCACTGATCACGGATGGTGAAACGTAAACTTAACTTCTCCACATTGTGGCAAGTGCTAAACGTTGGCATCACATGCTCTAAATGACAATCACTGATTTTCTGAATGAACTGACTTTTGAAAACCCTAAGGGGGCGTTTGGTATGCAGGAATTCGATGGAATTTAATGGAATTGAAATCTGAATTCCATTGGTCATTGTGTTTGGTTGGTAGGAATTTGCTGGAATTGGAATTCGTATTTCATTCTTAACGTGTTTGGTTACGAAAGGAATTGGAATTGGAATTGATTCCCTCAAATTCCTTCAAATAAAGTATTTCAAAATCCTTCCAAATTTTGAAGGATTTCAAATTCCACCGACCCTCGCCTCCGCCAATGACCGCCACCCACCACCCCCACCCACCACCAACCAATGCTACCAACAACCGCCACCGCCGCCCGCCCACGCTCGCCGACCCCGACCGCCGCTGCCCTCCTACCTCGACCGCTGCCGCTACCTGGCCGCCGCCCCCCCCCCCCCTGCAGCTACCTGGCCACCGACCGTCCCCGCCCTAACTACCGTCGCCCGATTACCGCTATCTGACCACCAACAGTCGTCGATAACCCAAACCCGACAATAACCGATCGTGCTGTTATCGTTGTCGACAATCGACGGTCACTGTTAACCGCATTTGCGCCTATAAACGGTCGTCTCCACCGACCGCGCTCGCAGTTGACCACCGACTATCATCGCCGAACCGCGTCGGTTTTAGACGCGCTCGATAGCGACCGTCGGTTTTCGACAGCGTGCTTGACCGGTTGGCGGTGACGGTTGGGTACGATCGATTTTTAGCAACGGGGTCGTTGGGCGCGGTTGGTGGTCGCGGTCAATTGTTGGTGGTGACGGCGGTGGCGGTCGATGGTATGTAGCGGCGGAGATCAGTAATCATGGAGGTGGTGGTGGTTTGCAATGAGTGATAAATTCCAATTCTTTTATAAGTATTTTGTCACTAATAATGTATTTGAAATTTGAATTCCATTTATAAGTTCCAATTTATTTGAATTCTAATTCCTTTGGAAAATATTGAATTCTAATTACAATTCCTTCTAATTTCAATTCAAATTCCAATTCCAATTACAATTCCAACAAATTTCACGAACCAAACGCACCCTAAGTTCTCTCAAAGAGGACTGATTTTCTCGTAAAAAGCTACATAAAGATGATTAAAGAATCCATTTGATGCGATATAAAAGATGTTTGCATTGTTTTGATGTCAATTTATCACTTTCTTTTTGCTTGAATAATGTGTATAAACTTGAAGATGCAAAATAAGAAATACTAACAATATATAGAACAAAAGGGGACATGGTAAGAGTGATGACATTTCTAACATTACATGGTATCTGGATATTTTAAGATGATACGTGAAATTTAAAAGAATACGCGAATTGCTTCTCTTAAAAAGAGAAAGGAAACACATGAAAATGAAGTTGATATACAAAATCCTTTCAAAGTCTTTCATACCTTTTTGTCATCTTTAACATGTTCTCACAAGTATAAAGTACATATGAAAGACATATCATCTATCTCATGATCACAAGGGGATAAGAAGGTGTAGCATATTTAAATTAGGTATGCTTTTACCAAAACAATGTTATTTTTTGTCTGTTATAAAAGAACATTTAAAAATGTCAGATTAATAAAAAAGTTCCACTCTTTACATTTTCTGAAGTGACTTTTGCAAATATAAAGTAAAGAAGTTCTAAACATGAAACAAAAAGCATCATATATATATATATTCTGAAAACAAAGTTACCTTTTGCTTAAGATCACCCCACAAAGCAAAAATTTTATCTAAACCTTTACAGAGACACATAATCCCTCAGACCCCCCTTTCTTTCTTTCTTCCTATTTTACAACAACAGAAAAAAAAAATGAAAAAAAAAAACAACCAAAAGCATGGTTGTGTTGGAAGGGTGTAGGTGGCGGTGGCGGTGGTGAGGTGGTGGCGGCGGCTGTGGCTAAGATTGTTCTCTCCATATCCGGCCGGCCACTTTCAGCTTCAGCTCCTGCCTATCACCACCGGAAAAGAACAATGCTATATTCCTTGTTATGATCAACCCGTCTAGACTATCTCTAACCGTTTTGTGACTGTCTCGAATACTTCGTGGGACCCCTTGCCATTTTAGCTTTCTACCGTTTGCACCCACTTCGAGACTGTAACTGAATTTGCTGGCATCATTTTCATCACCCATGAAACGCAAAAACGCCATGTAAACCGGTGCCATCCCTAGGTGAAATGCCTCAAAGTGCAAACAGAATTGATATCCATAACAGTTGAAAATCTGCAGTCCATAATGAAAAGGAAGAATGTTAATTTTATTGGAGTTCTACCTTATTCTTAAGAAAATACACTGATATGAACTTTTTTACAGTTAATGTGTGTTTCGAAAAGTGATTATGTGCCATTAAATAGCGTGAATTAGATAATCAACGGTAATAGGAGAGGTTTGGATGTGTATTTTGATCGGGTAATGGGATATTAAATACTCAGTCAAATAACTGCAGGAAATAGTGGTTAGACTTTAGAGAGTTCTTCAGGTGCATAAAGCTGCAACAATCAAATATTCAAGATGTTCGGGTGTTTGATAAGATGATCAAGATGTTTGCGCGTTTGACAAATTCTGACTACTTAGAAACTAATATATAAAATTAAAAAAAAATTGTGAAAGAGAACAAGAGATAATTTTTATAAGATTGAGGTAAAACTCTCTTAGATCAGGTTAAAGAAAGGATAGATAAATTAGCTTTATTTTATCATTTGATGATAAGTTGTGATGTAACTCACATGATACTAGTTATTAGACCAATTATTTCAGGAGAATCTGCTCATCTTATATCAAAAACTGATTATTGCAACTTACGGTCGCAATAATCAGATGATGAAAATCCAAACGCCCCCAATAAAGAGCGCAATATATGCTATTTGAACTTGTAATGATAATAAAATACAAGTGTACAGTAACAATAAGAAAAAGAGGTTCTTACTGTCAACATCCATGTAGCATTTTCAATTTCATGAGGATTTGGTTTCACATAGCGATGGTTGAAAGTAGAGCCATCGTGCATGTCGACATTATGATCAGCCTTAAGATGTGCAACAAGAAATGGAATATCACCCATGACAAAGCATTCTGTGCCTGCGTACGGACAATTATATCCACGAAACTTGCAAGTTTCCTCGTGTCTTATTCTACTATGATAAGAAAAAATATCTTGGCAGCCCAAATAATGGTATTTGCACGGTAATTCTATCGACTCTGCAACTTTCTCCAAGGCTAGACACCTTATGTTTCCAAGCTCTTGCCGGCATATTGGGCAGCTATTTTGCACTTTAGATTTACAGGCAATGCATATAGTATGGCCATTTGGACACTTCAAGAAATAATAACACAAACGTCAAAATCCGACATGTATATGATTATAGAACTTTAAACATCATATCTATTATCTAACCCTATATGTTATATAGAGAGTGTTTGGATGTGCATTTTGAAAGTGATAATGCAATGTTGAGTAACCGTAATCAGATGATCAGTCGTAACAAAACACACTGTAAAAGATAGTGTGTTTGGATGCATTTTTGTTGTATGAAGTTGTAATAACTACTAATCACAGTCATGTTTTCGTGTGAGGCAAATTTTAACTATCCAAGATTTCAAGAAACTGTTAAAATCAGAAGCATAATCTGTTAATCCAAACATAAGAACCCGTGTGCCAATGCTTATATAACTAGTTACAAAATGCAAATCCAAAACACTCCGAGAAGTTTAAAAAACAGTAGAAAATAGCATACTTGATGAATGGGAGGATGCATTATGCTTAGGCACACAGGGCATTCGAGTAACTCATGAACCGCGCTATTTGAAGTCATCCCATGCCTTCCACCAGCTGATCCACATAATCTCATGCAACTTCGGCCTTCAACATTCGCAGATTTAACACCATAATCACCACCCGATTCACTAACATCTTGATATATGTTACCCTTAGAGCCCATATTTAGTTTCACCTTTTATTGCCCTTGAATCGCGCCTAAATGAACAAAGTACAAACCGAAAGTTAACCTTTTGAACCATCATATTAACCTTTTCACTGAAGATCAGCGATCTTTCTTGTGAGTTGTGAATATACCAATCTTTAAACGCAGTAATATGCAAACATGAGGAATTATACAAAATTCAAGAATGCCCAAATTGTTTTCAAATATACAGAAATCTAGCACATATACACAATCCAAACAGCACGGATAATGCTAATTTTAATTCGCAAACAAATGATCAAAAACTAAAGGAGTTAAGATACCCAGAACAATCAAAGATCATAATCGCAAAATCAAAACACACCCAGAAACAAAACCACTTCAAATCAATCAAAAACCACAAAAAGAACGAAATCGAGAGCAAAATAACCAAGAACCGACCGATAATCGCAAAGCCCAGATGAGAAATCCAGTGCTTCGAACCAAATCGATCAATCACCCATCAATAATAATTGGGGGAAACTTTGAAATTGATGCAATGATACACAACGAGAGAGTGTTGTGATGGGTGGAGACTGGATTGGCGTGTTGAAACCGGAGTTTCGTATAAAGAATACATATAATCGGGTGGATTGATGATGAACAAGAAAGTCAAAGATTTGGGTGTTGTAGATGACTTGATTAAATCAATGATCGATCGTTCTCTCAATGGAATAGTGAAGATGGTAGATCGAATTGAAAAATAGGGTTGATTGATAGATGGGTGTTGTGTGTGTACAGCTAATAAGGGGATTTGGGGGAGTCTCATTTGTTATGGTTGTTTTGTGTTGTCATTTTCTCATGTCCAGTGTGTGCAAATGGTGGCTTCTAAGGAGTTAGTGTTCCACTTTCATTATTGTATCAAATAATAACTAGTTAAATCCGTCTACGCGTGTTGCGCGTATGATGGATAGGATTAACCAATGCTAAAATAAACCATTATAGTCGGAGATGATAAAACATCCGATTTCGCACGTGTCGGATCAATACCTAGAACCGAATGGATCGTGTTACTGTCTTTTGAAAATTCTACCAAACAAAATAATTTGCAGTAATAAAATACTACCAATTGGACTCGGAACCAGGATGACCAGTTACGGTTGCACACCATAAACGGTAATAAATCTTAATTAGAAAACAATTTTAACAATCTTTTGAGGCAATCAATAAATTTTAATAAAAAAAAGTATTATCACTACCATCTTTTGAGTGGTTTGCCCCCGAAACAAGAATAATAAATTTTAATTATAGTTTTAAAAAAATTATTATTATTATGAATGCAATAAAGAATTATTATTATCATTGTTCCTCACCTCTCGCATTAATGTATGTATAATTAGTTTAAATTTATAATAAAAATGTTGTCATAAATATAGTATTTGTAACAAAAAGTAAAATGGTCATTGTAGCTTTATTTGGGTGGTAAGGAACCTTTGTCTCGTTACGAGAAACTCGGGTTCGAACTTGATAGTAGAGTTGATTAGGGAGTCGTATGGTTTAGGAGGAAATGTATAATTTGTTTTAAACAAAAATACAAAGCAACATATAAAATGATGCTTTATGTAACAAGTGTAAATATTTAAGTGATTGTGATAATTTACATGTATGTTATAAAAAACGTCATGAAATATCAGACATAAAGTTGAAGAATGTAGAATATTCTATTCTTATATTTTTTTTTTCTAACAAAAAATCCTTAAATTTTAAAATTATTACATTTTTATGTTTGTTTAGATATCAAGATTAAAAATTAAAAATAATAAATTAAGTGACACAAATTTAAGATGTATGAAGCTTGGTTACTATTTAATTGTTTTTTTTTAATTAAATCTGAAGTAGAAAATAATTGTAAACAATAAAAATATCATGAAATAATAATCAAGTTTCATAATTGTTTTAAAGTCAACTTGAGAAAAAATATTCACTAAATAGTAATCATGTTTTATATATTTTTTATTGACAAGAGTTTAAATGCAAAAAATGTTATAAGAAATCTTAAAATCTATATTTTTAATCAATGATTGATCAAATTATAAGAAAAGTTGTTACAATGTTATTTTAGTCATAACCATTTTTGTTGGCTTTTGTTTAAGTTCTACCGCTTTTTTTAAATACTCATAACTTTTACATACGATATTATTTTTCTATAAAATTTATATCATAAAAACGAGCGGTTTTTATCCTTAAAACGAGTGTAATATTGGTATATATAAAAGTTTAAAAAATTATGTCATTTTCTTTTTTACACTTCATTGTGTATTTCTTGTGTTTCATTGTATTTTTCTGAACATCATTTTGTTTTTTTAAATGATATGAAAAACAATAGTGAATTAACATTATTGTGTACTTTTATTACGTAAATCATAATGATAAAATAATAACAAATATATCTAATACATTAAAAATCAATGATACAATAACACAAAATTATATAAACATGAAACACAATGATTAATAAAGCAATGATAAATGTCTCATTAGGTTCTACTAAACACATTTGTGTGTTTTTAAAACGATTGGTTCTGAAAACTAATTTATGAAATAACACCATTGTATACTTATAATACATAAACATAATGATAAAATAATAATAAATTTATATAATACATAAAATGCAATGACAAAAATAAAACGAAATGATCTAAAACATATAACCTAATTTTAAAAAATATTAGACACAATAACCTAATACATTAGACATAGTAACCATACATATTTGACACAATGACCAAAATATCAATGCCTTTAAAAACAATAGAAGGACACATATCAAACACAAAATCATTTTTAGTCTTTTTGGATACTATTTTTTAAATACTATTTTTAAAATAACCATATTATTTTTTATTTAAGCCACCTAAGTGACACAAATTTAAGATATATGAAGCTTGGTCACTATTTAATGATTTTTTCTTTATATTAAAAATCAATGATACAATAACATAAAATTATATAAACATGAAACACAATGATGAATAAAGCAATGATAAATGTCTCATTTTAAAAAATAGAGTTAATTTCAGTTTTACTCCCTAAGGTTTAACTAAAGTAACCATTTTCCTCCAAAAGATTAAAAACATCAATTTACCTCCAAATGTTTCATATAAATTGTTTCAATTTCACTCCAAAAGTTTTATTATTTTGGATAAAATTAAAACAACTAATGAAACTTTTGGCTTAAAATTGAAACAATTTATGAAACTTTTAGAGGTAAATTGATGTTTTTAATCTTTTGGAGGGAAATAGTTATTTTAACAAACCTTAAGGAGTAAAATTAAACTTAACTCTAAAAAATATTAGACACAATAACCTAATACATTAGAAATAGTGACCACACGTATTTGACACAATGACCAAAATGTCAATGCCTTTAAAAACAATAGGACACATGTCAAGCATAGAATCATTTTTAGTCTTTTTAGATTAAATACTATTTTTAAAATAAGAGATAAAATTAATAATTTTTTAGAAAGAAATAAAAATTAATAAGAGATAAAAATAATAACTTTTTAGAATTAATAATTTTAAATTCGAATCGACTTCGAATTATAACATTAAAACATAACCAAACAACATCAAATAGTCCCATATTTTAGCAACATAATTAATATTTTTAATACTTTGCTCATGTATTTTAAATAAAAATATAAAAAATAGATATATTCCTTATTCGGATTATCCGAATCGAACTCGAATGGAGAAAATCAAATTCGAATTTAGTAAACCCATATACGAATTCGTCGAATTTTGATTTATTCGAATGATATTCGAATAATGAACACCTCTAAGTATAGTTAAAAAAAGTATGCGACTTTATTGGTGCAACATTAAAACCTGATTATTGTTACATAATTTGGTCCTTAATAAGTCTAATATAATTAGTAATTAGAATAACTCGAATAATGCCAAAAAGTTTAAAGTTAATAACTATTCACAAAGTTTCAACATCATTCATTTTTCATCATCACCAACCAAACATTTAACAACAAATACAAATCTTGACAAAAGACAGCATGTCCTAATTACGTCTAGAGAGAAAAACCTTATATGCGTCTATTTAAGACATAGTAATCTTGCTTGAATACTTTTTGGGTTTTGACTACAATTTCTAAAAGACAAGAATAACAATTAGTTCGTTTTTTTCTTTTTTCTTTTTGTCCTAACAATAGCATTCCAACAAGTTAACATTAATACATTATATCCAAAACGTCTTTTTCATAATATATAAAAAGTTTATATCTTTTAACTAATAAACGATATATTAAAAAGGTAGTGACACCCGGCAAATGTTTAACTTATGATGTGTGTTTTAGGACCTCAATGATTGATGGTAAGATTAAGTGATTAGGATCACTAATTATTTAATTAATATTTGCATCATATTCATCCCATGATGTATATAAAAACTACATCCAATCACTTAGAAAATGGTGTCCATGTTACACTTACACATGATTCATAAATCCATGATTTGCTTTTAAATCGACCTTTCCATCGTTTTTATTATAAGTTTTAAAATATCTAATTTCTGCATTATTTTTACCACGTATACACAAAAATCAAACTTCTTCTAATCTTCAATATGGATCAATTGTAAGTGAAGACCGAGAGAAGTATATATAATCACATATAAAATGAAAGAGAAAAAGATGTGATTGAGAAAGTGTCCAGCATATCACATGTACAATTACAGGTAGACTTACAATAATTAGATTTTCCTCGTCTGTTGTTTTTCTCTTGCGCTACATGGAGTAACTTTGTTTGTTATCGGTTCGGCTAATCGGAAACCATAAAAGCGAATACCGGTATGGGCTCCGATAATTCCAATACCGGCAACGATGATTTTATCATCGCTCATAATCGGTATGGTTCGTCACGGTACCGCAACAATAATTGCACTCGCTATAGTACCCATTCTTTTATCTCAATCAGGTCGTTAATAAATTTTACTGTCCCAATCAAATCACTAAAGTTTTAGGATTGTTCCAATTGAGTTATTCACAAATTGCAAGATATTTTTAAAAAATATTTTTTTTAAATTAACAATATTTATAAAAAATCAAATTATTTAAAAAAAGTTAAAAAATATATGAGTGACCTAATTACAACACTTGTAAATATTTAGCGATCTGATTGGAAAAATAAAAATATTAATAACCTAATTAAAAAAATAAAAATTTAAATAACCCAATTAAAACACTTCTAAATTTTTTTTTGAAGTTTTCCTTTTTGTCCGCATTTAAACCACTAAAAAATTCAATGATCATTTACTCCCCCATGTCCTTTAAATATGTATATAACTAACTTTAGTAAACCCGTGTATTACACGGGTTGAATACATAAACTATCAAAAATATAATAAAATTTCATTAATTATAAAATAATATATTAAGATAAGATATGATTAATATTACGGACAATTAAAAACAATAAGTAATAAAACAATGATAACAATTTTTTAAATATTTTTCTAAAAAAAGATTAGACATTTTGTTTTAAAACAAACTATTTTAATAAAAAATAGCATTCCCAAAATTTTTTTATTATAACTCACAATTTTAATTATTTTTGGTTTATGAAAAATTACCTTTTAAAAACAACAATTTTAAAATATTTCATATTTTTTTAAAAATATTGATGTTTTAAAAAAATTTCTTATTTTATGAAAAAATATTTTCTAAAAAATAACATTAATAAAAAGGTATCTTTGTTAATTAATTAAAACTATTTTTACTCTAGAAGGTAAATAATATTTTTGCTAATTAATATAATTATTTAATATGAGAAAGAAACGAGAAAATTTTGATTAGAGTGAATATAGTATTGACATGTGTCATTTTAGTTACTCTTTTATTAGAGTAAAGAGATTGACATGTATCTATACGGTGGTAACATTAACGAGAGCGTTTTGAACACTTAACTCAAAATAGCCCAATAGCCCACATGTGTTTCTTCATGCATAGGAATCATAACTTTAAAGTCAAAAGCTACATAGATATATACCAATATAAACAGGTAGCTAAACAAACATCAAAACAACATTTTCCACTTATTTACAACCATCCTTCCAGTAACTACATAAATTTGTAACAACCTTTGGGTCGAAATCGCTGCCACAAATATACAAAATATCCATTCACAGTCTGATAACTAAATGCCTTAGTCTCTAGCAATAAAATAATCTCATTTATCACTTAAACAACGATGCAAGCGGGCGGAAGTTCGCGTTGCCCTCCTTGTTGACGGGCCCGGCCCAACGTTATCAACTTCGCTAACTGTTGATGTTTCAAGCTTAGTTTTGCGAGAGATTTGTGTCGATGGTTGAGTCTGAGATTGACCCGCCAACACCTCGTCTCCATTGTTTCCAGATCTCTTGACCCTTCTACTTGGGGGTTCATTTGACCTGTCCTCGTCTTGAACTAGTCTTGAACCCCTTGTCCTGTTTCGCCTTAAGGGTTGAGGAGGTTGCTGATGGACCCCTGTATCCTCTTCTTCTTCTTCAACAGCTTCTGCTTTTGTCATCACATATGGCCATTGTGTACCACAACCAGGGCAGACTTTTTCGTGCTATATATATACTAATATAATCAGAGATGATTACCTAGTTAATGATAAAATAATTAAAAAAGCAGTAAAGAAAAATACCCTTGTTTGAGAGAATTTTGCCTTCAGACAGTACTTGTGCATACGAACAGTACAACTTTCATTTGGGCATAAATCCGCCTGGAAATAATGAATACAAAAGAACCGATTTAGTCTAGTAATTTATGGTCTCGAAATCCCTTAATTTTGAATTTTTACACAACTATACCATACGCTACTTTTCAAGAAATTAATGATCTTAAGTCATTATAAAAACCTTAATTCCAGCCTCATTGCAGACATCACATGGAGGAACTTCATTATTATGAAACCAACTCCGGAGATCCAGAAATGATCTAACACCAAGTCCAATATTACCATCTGATGTGGTACACAACCATTGGTCTTGAATAAATTCATGTATAGCTTTCTCCTTTTGAGACAATGAGAAATTCCTGAGTGCTGCAGGGATTTCAGATGAACCACCCTGCAATTGTGATATATGAACTCAGATTTCGTTGCTATAACTATTTTTCTTGCAGGATGGTAGAACGTTAGAAATAAACAAAAACCTGGTTTTCTAGTCGAATATTTAGGGCTTCAATATTGGAAATAGTGCCTCGAGCTGTGGTATCTTGGACTATGGCTTCAATCTGTTGCAAATCATTCATCATATTCAAACTATCAATAAGATCTTAAAGACCTTGTTTCCTGATTATACTTGAACATAAGTATTAGACTTAGAAACTTATTTGTTTTGTTCATTTTTTTTAATTCTTGGTGTCAAAAAATATTCTAACGTGAGGAACCTCGGCAGCATTTAAATTATAAGCATTTCCTTATACTTGGCGAAACCTTTAAACTCCATGCAGGTAACAAAACTGAAATATATAACCGAAGAATGTCTAAAATTCAACAATGTAAATTGGTTAATCTAAAAGTGCAAGGCAACTTACAACGCCCTTATAAAAAGCTATCTGAGGTACGGTATATTTTGTTCCAAGCTTTGATTGTTCATCTGCAACAGTGTTGATTACTCCATAATATACAGAACCATCATACTGATTTCTGCAGGCCCGTAACTCAAACTGAACATAAGACAGCTCCATATTTATCTTTCCTAGATACTCGTTGAATAACTGTTTATGAGATTCTGAAAATAAGATGACAAAGTTTTTACAGAGAGCGGGCAATTTATAACTCAATGCACAGAAACAGCTACAAGAATAATAAACAAGCATAAAGTACAAAAAAAAAAAAAGATGATTTAAACTTCTAAGGAAAGGTGAACTTATTACAAATAACACAAATTGTGATACCAATTTTCATCAAATATTATAAATTTGATACCAATTTATAATCAACTGTTTACAACTGTTAGTTCTTGTTCCAATTGCAATTTTGAAAAATGTCTTGTTTTATTTAAGAAAGCCAAAATGCATCTCATGTTTTGGAGAGGAAGGGATTAGAATTTACTCGCTCCATTTTAATAAAAAGAGCTCATTCTAACACCAGATTAGAAACAATATCAAGCACCCACCAAACCAAAAGAGATATCCAGTACAAAACCGATTTTTTTTTATAAAAGCCAATTCTTAAAAATTGCGAGAACTACCTACACTTATATGGTTATACCCATTTCTTTAAACGTTAAACGGTTCTCTTTCTATCCCACTACCTGTGATCATCTTCTATGCACAACATACAAGTGCTATTGTGATTGTGGTTCACTATTAAAATTAATAATGTATTGAACATGCCCCAACCATCTTACCATCCAACAGTTGAAAGTTCCAAACTGAAAGAACCATGGTTTATTAAACAAATCCACCATCTTACACTTTCAGTTCAATCAAGTAAAATTCATAGCTGAAATCAAAAGAATGTAAACAAAAGAGACAAAATTAGGTGTTTGATGTTCCAATCCCACGATATTTTAAGCTTGAACAAAACTTTCAAATCGAATTCATAATATAACGCATCTACAAATGAATTAAACTAAACGTAGATCTTGCGGAGTAGAAACTCGTGAGTTACGTTTTATTTGCACAAAATCAAGCACACGAGCAAACCTAAGATGAAAATTCTTCTAACAACCATGAGAAATAAAAGAGATAGTATAATGGGAAAGAGGGTAATAACCTAAACTTTTGCCGGTGACATCGGAGAAGATGGCCTGAAAGTCCTTTTCCTTTAACGGCCCTCGAGATAACACAGCCTGAATGAGCGTATGGTGCCTCCACGATAACGGTGGCATTTTTTCCGACGCCGGAGAACAGATTCTGAAACCCTAATTTGAACAACGAGACGAAAACCCTAGTTTTCTTCGTAACAAATTGGGGGAAATTAATGATTTGTAGAATCTTGGCGGGAAAGATATGTTATTTATAAGGGTTTTGTTACAATTACATTCTATTTATATTTATTTTTTTATTGCTTTTTTATACATATTTTTTTACTCTAATAAAGGCGTTCTATGTTATCATCACATTTATTTTCATGAAATTTTTCCCGTTTCTCTTTCTTATTAAATAACTACATTAATTACTAATAATATTATTTATTTATTTTATACTATAATATAATTATTTTTTAATAAATTAAGAAATAGATCTTTTTAGTAATGTTATTTTTATAGAAATAGTTTTTTATAAAAAGTATTTTATCTACAAAATCAAACTATTTTTACGTAATATTTTCAAATTGGTTTTTTTTGAATTAATTTTTTTATAAAACAAAAATAATTAAAATAGGGAGTTATAGTAAGAAAATTTTTAAAAATGAAAATATTTTAAAACGCTATTATGAAACAAAATGTTTAATTTATATTTGAGAAAAATAAAAAAATTTAAAAAGTTAATATTATTGTTTTATTACTTATAGTTATTACTCGTACGTAGTTTCAATCAAATCATGTCTTGGTATATCATTTTATAATTAATAATTTTTATTTAATATTTTATTTATTTAACCCATGTAATACACGGGTTTATTAAATCTAGTATATAGATACAATGAGAGAGATAGAGACAAGAGGGTGTCTTAATAACAAAAATGAGTCCAACACAGCCTTAGTAGAGTATGCGAGAGGCAATTCAGGTTATACAACGTTTAAGGTAACTAGACGCGAGATTCTAACTGTTGCATCTGTCTTGCATTTAGTGTTTAAAGTTCGTGGCCATTAATACTGTGATCATCACCTATGGGCTCGTTCCCATCATATGCATCCAAGAAGGATCAAACCTAAGCAGACGTTTGGTTCACAGAATTCTTAGGAATTGAAATTAGAAAACCTTTTATCTAAAATCTTGTTTGGTTAGTCAATGGATGAAATTAGAATTGAAAAATTTTCCCTCATTCATTGGAATTCACATTCTTTCCACTTACCTACCGAATATTTAACAATCCAATGAAATGTTCAAAATTAAAATTCCATTTTCACTCAAAATTGACCAACCAATCACGTTATCAACTTCAACAACATTTGAATTCCAATTTCAATTCCATTTCCAATTCCATTTCCAATTCCAATTTCAATTCCATTTCCAATTTTAATTTCTTTGCAAAACATTCTGCGAACCAAACGGTCCCTAAGTTTTGTATGAGACATCCAAGCATCCTTACCGTGGGATTATCTAATCAATGGTTAGTATAATGTTAAAAAAAAAAATTTATTGGTTGGGATTAATCCCAACTCAGGAAATGTTTGCAAGACACTCCCAACTTTGAATTTATTTTCCTCCAACGATCCCTTATTGTTTAAGAGTTAACTGCCGTTAGTTTTTTTTTATAAAATAGGGCCAACATTGAGCCATTTTCAACTACGCCGCCCACCGGCCTCCATCAAGTCCGTTTTTTGGTGTCTAGCCTCCAACGTAACCTGAAATCTAACTCGAATGAGTTAAGTGGTTCAGATTAGAAGGTGGAGATTGGTGGGTTTTAGGGTGCGGAAGTTTCAGATTGACGAACCAGATGGTTGATTTCAACTTTCTGCTAGTGTTTTGGCCATAAAAACAGTCAATGTTATCAAAAAACTAACGGCGTTAACTCTCAGTTAGTTAGAGATCATTGAAAGAAAATAAGATTAAAGTTAAGAGTGTCTGTAAATAACTTTTGAGTTGAGATTAATTCCGGCCAATAAATGAAAGCTGGGATTATTAAAATCCAATAACCCTTTATTTTATAAAGGTAGATGTTGGATCAATATTGTCATTTCATGCATCACAAGTATGCTAAAGGGCTGTTTTTGGTCTTTTAATGGTCATTAAAATGTTATTCAATTAATAGTTCACAACCTTTTAATGGTTAAAAGATGATTTTAATGCTAAATGGTTAATAGGTAACCTGTTAATAGTACCTCTTAATCATTCAACATTACGATTACTTCTTAACCATTAAGAGATTATAAACCATTAAGTGGTAGGCTCTTAATGACCATTAAAGGGCTACTAAACAGCCCCTAAGTCATTCTCGTTTCAAATTAAGGCCGTTTTGAATTTTTTTATAGTAACATTTAAAATTTTTAACATAAAATTTTCACATTAAGATGGACTAAAATTTATAATCATTTGATTATTACCAGATACACAAATTGTCTTTTTCTCAAATTAAAGTACAAAGTTCAAATGAACATCACAATCTTTTTATCTTTTATGTAAATTGTCATATGTTAGCCATTTGAACACGCATGGTATAATAAATCGGTGTCACAAAACATCTATAAGGTTATTGTTTTCTATGATAAAGTAATAACTATTTTTGAAAGTTGGCTTACTTTAGTACATATTCATTATAAAATCATACCTAAATTGAGAACCATAAAAATAATAGTTGTGTAACGTACATAGAGCGTCTTCAGAGGAGTCTCCGTTCTGAAGATGTCGAAAACCTTTCGTACTAAAAAAACTCCGTATAATAATAAGAAGATGCTGGTATTAGTTAAAATCATTAAAATTTAGCTCATTTTGCAAGTTTCACAACAGTTGAATTCGAACAACGGCACGTATTTTATTTGTATCATATACGTTAATCTTAATCTGGATGTATTTACAATCGTGTATCCAAATACTATGCATAATCCATTTATCTAAACAAGTCGAACTGGTTGACGTGTAGTGGGGTTGTAATCTAGTTATAGACGGAATAAACAGGTTGGAGGGTTGTAATAAACGAGTTATACGGGGTTGGTAGGTCGATCTGTTTAATTAAGCGGGTTAAATAAGTCAACCCAAACACGACTCTCTAGTTATTATTAAGCGAGTTAGACATGACAATACAAAGTGTGCTTGTATTGTGTCGTTTTTTTGATTGTCAAACCCAGAACATACGTATTTTTTGACGGCTAATTTAAATACATTGTAATGCCACCTTTAAATCTACTTATTTATAGACTTGAACCATTAATCCTTTGAGAATGAGCACTTTTTCTACCCGAAGTAGCACTGCTAGATGATATTCTAGTCTATTTAGGTAAATGACAAACAATTTAAAAATGTGTCATTACATCTGTTTAAAGCAACTTTCATCACGAGAGGAAAGTTTGAGTGATCTCAAGTAATAATAATAATTAATTAATTAAAAAATAGAATTCTCAAAGTAGATTCAAGATAAAAGAAAAACACGAGAAGAAGAGTTTGAGTGATGCTATTATGAATTCTTATCAAAAACTTACATAATAGTGAGAGGATATCCCTATCAAGTTTAAAGGAAATTTTATAGTATTGTTCACTACCTTAGATTAGTGAAAATTATTTGATGACATCTATAGACTATAGTCATATAAAAGAGTTGTGAAAGTGACCTCTATTATTAATAGAGAGAAAACTAATGATATCTATTGATATTTATGACAGCTAGATAAAATACTTAAAAGTTACAACCAATGTTATTTATGGTTTAAGATAAAACATAAAAGAAAATCTCGATTAAAAAACTAGATAGCTCATAAAAGGTGTATTATTTTGCATAAATCTGAACAACTATACATCTTTGTTTTTATGTCGCGATTTCCGCTCTAAAATTTTCATTTATTGTTATATAAACAACCATTCACAAGAAATACTATCTCAATAAATAATCATCTGTTCTAGGTGTCAAAAATATACAGATCTTTCATTCTCAACAATAAGAACACACAAAACTTAAATCGAACAGATCTAAACAAGAGCAAACGAACTCTAGATCTAAACAAGAGCAAACGAACTCTAGATCTATCAGATCTAAACAAGAAGAGACTCAAACAACAAACACAAGAGCACTAGAACAAAGCTAAACCATCAACATGATGATCAAAGCTTATGATTTCATAAACAAATTGAAACCTAAGCATCAACATGAAAAAAAACCCTCAATAAAACAGAAAAGAAGGCTCTGGATTATAAACTAAAATAGATCAAAGCTGAACTCGTCTATATGAAGAAGACGACCTGATGAAGATGAAACATAACGTGACAAGTAAGATGGACTCTCAATTCTTGAATATATCAGCTATGTTGCTATGCCACATTTTATCATACCCAAATCCATAGCTACAAGCAGCTACAAATCTTGTATCTAAGCTCATCAGTTGCTATCTAGCACATCAACTCATAATCCATATTCCAGCCCAAAATATACCAATATCATATGCAAAATAGATGATAAAACCATTAAAAAAAATCACTAAAATTAATGAATATGTTTGTGATTGAATTAAACATCTATATATTTCAACATTAGGTTACAACACTAAAGAGAAGACAATGATTGTACTTCAATGCGTGCGAATGGACATGAACATCACAAAAATATGTAGATGTTGACATCTTCAAAAATATCATAACGGTGAGCATGAAATCAACATAATCAAACTCAATCAAAATTTAATGGTTCTATTTGTGTTTTTCTGAAAGAAAGAAACTAACAAAAAAAATCAAGTTGTTCTTGCACATGTATAGAAAGTATGTACTTATGTTTTCGATACCTTTTTTTAATAGATTTTAGGCTATATTATTAATTTGTCTATTTGGGTGTTTGGGATTGCATATTTTCCATCTACTTTTAACTTATTAACTTTTAAAAGTTAACAAATCAAAAAAAGTTTAGTAAAACCAAAAATATTTTCATACTGGCTTTTCATATAGAGTAAAATAAAAGGTATTAAAAAATAAAATTAAGTTACTTATTAACTTTTGAAAACTTATTTTAATACAATTTCCTATTACACCATTTTGCTACCCCCTATTAACTCCATTTTTAAAAGCATGTATTTTTTGATTATTTTATGATTTTTTAGTTTATAATCTAATACAAATATTTTTTTTTAAAAACTCATTTTAAAAAATTATAAGTTAATAATCTTTTTTATCATAAGTACTTTTCAACCAAAATAAACAACCCCAAAAATACCCTATATGTATTCCATTGAACACACATAAATGTATAAGTATAAACCATATATCATTATATCTTATGGAAAAATTTTGGGCCGCTTTTTTGCCCTTTATTTTTCAATCCCAAAATGATAAAAAATTAAAAAAAATAAAATAAATGAAAGACCCATTGTGAAAACCAAAAAAAATAATAAAAAAACTAATGATTTTCAAAAACCAGAAACCAAATTTTAAGTCTTTAGTTCGGTTTCAACTCAAATCCGACCCATGCTCGCCCCTATATCGGTGGGGCGTGGCATAACAAGTATATGTAGCTTGTGATGAAGCTGAAAAAAAAAATCGCATGAGCAAAGATCACACACCGTATGACTGTATGCACATGTCAGATCCAAGAACATGTTTTCTTAAAACATGTCTGTAATTCGTTCGTTGTGTATACGACAAAGAGAGACGATATTCTCACACACTTGATGATACCAAAAAAGCAGCACACATTCGGTTTTCAAGACTAGACTAAATTTACAACAGAATGCTTTACATACAAACTGCAAATAAAAGATCTCCCTGGCAACACTAGCATGTCAAAAGTTAAGAACTCTACATGTACAAAAGGTGGGATAAATAACTATAAACCGGAATTAGGGTTGTTTCCTGCGAGAATAAGGGAAATTTCCAAACCTCTACTGAAAGCCTGATTGAACATCAATCGGGTTTGGAATGTCGAAATGAAAGGGAACCATGAACATAGAGCAATGGGAATGAATATCAGCATGCCCATGCCCGCATCGTATAACCGAGCAAGAGACCTTACTGATTTCCATAATCCAGTCTTTTTCACCACAGGCTTCCAAGCCACACATATCTGAACAAAATGATACGAGTTATATCTAAACCAAGTATACGGGACCCTTGGTTTTGAAAAGCACGCCTGATGCATGAGGTGATCTGGCCTCAGGGCTTTGAGGTGGCGCCTCATGTACATCTGGGTCAAATTTAGTCAAAATTGGGGTCCGTAAACCAAAGACATGAAGAGATCATGAATGGTTTACTTGAGGCTCTGGCCTGATGCATCAGATCTAAACACCTCGGAGCACCTTGAGGTTTTTCAAAACCAAGATAGGACCCACAGAATGAGAATGTAAAAAGAAATTAGAAAAGAAGAAAATATACCGAAAGTATACCCCAACCAGTGGGTATGAAAGCCAAGATGGAAGCAAATATGTCGGTAACACTAAGGGAAGAAAGTACAACAGCAACAGCTACACCAGCAATTGCTAGCATGAAAGTAACGCCTTGTATGAATCGCAAGATCAGTTGAAAATTGACGGATATTTTCTGGCTGAAAGTGAAAATCTGTAGATATAAAAAACAGTATTTTAAGATCCAATATTTGGAATATGCACCATTCTAAGTTTTAATGTTAAATTCAAATATACCTTAAAAAGGATTGTAAGTGCCAGAAGCACTAGCCATGAAAATCCATACACCTGCACAAACATATATTATTTAGCATGAAGCCGTGAATTGGCAAATGATTACTATATTATTAACACTATACCGATAGTGATGTATTTGATCCATGCACATCCAATTTGTAAGCAACCACATACTGGAAAATGAAAAACCGTAGGCTCAATATAGTCTCCATAACCCTTCCTCCAAGTGTTCGGATATGAGACTGCAAATTATATTTCATAATAATTAGAATTTAAAAGGAAAAAAAAAAGCATTAAACTGTTCACAAGTCATATACATAAGCAACCTCCCCCAACCCCCTTCTTCCATTTGCCATCTTGTAGGTTCCCATCTTCATAGTAAATGACTAAATGGGACCCGCAACTACATTTGTATTACTCTACATGATATAGATACACAATAGAAACACAAAAAAGTACGAAGACATATTTATTTAGTAATGACGTACCAACTCTTCATCCCACCATGCTTCCCAACTTTCTTCTCCTTTGACACCAATTCCTCCTCTATAGCAGAGCCAATTTGTCCAATCCCGGAAGTCCTCAACTGTCCTAAAAATCATAAAACAAACCAGATTAGATTAGAAATGAGATATTTACAAGTTCCGATGTTAAACAGCAGAACAAAATATTTCTTTTACATCCATACAATGTATGATTCCAAACAGAAAAACTTACTTTTGCCATTCAAAACCAGATGGATTAAACAAATATGGAGCATGATTCCAAACAGAAAAACTTACTTTTGCCACTCAAAACCAGATGGATTAAACAAATATGGAGCAAAAAGCCATGAAATTGCCATGAACCAACTGCTAATACTAAGAAGAATGTAGCCTATTGCACCACCTTCATAGTACCCATAAGAAACGTACACCACCAACAACAGTACCACTTCCAATCTGTTTCAATAAATATTAAATAGCAGATGCATGAGAACGAATGTGCATGTAAGAGTGCGAAAGAGATATATATACATATAGGATAGAGAACGAATGTTAACTAGTGGTCCATAGTATGACACGTCATCACGGTAAGTTAGAGTTACAGTGGTAAACTAGTGGTCCACAATAAACGTTAAATTTTTTTAAAAAAATTTAGCAAGACTATACTCGAATTAATGATATTAAAATGATCTATTTAATGGTGTAATTTGTATAAAAAAATAACATCATACAAAAAAGTTAAGACGGTTTTAAAAAAAAGGTGAATTTTTTTAAAAAATGGAGGGAAAGTTGTTACACTATATATATAGTCTAACTAACTTTTACACTGCGTTAACACCACTGATATAACAATTTTCCCTCCATTTTTTAAAAAATCTCACCCTTTTTTAAAAACCATCTTAGCTTTTTTGTATGATATTATTTTTTTATACAAATTACACCATTAAATATATCATTTTAATATCTTTAATTTGAGTATAGTCTTGCTATATTTTTTAAAATAAATTTTTAATATTCATTGTGAACCACTAGTTTACTACTATAACTCTAATTTACAGTGATGACGTGGTCTGTTGTGGACCACTAGTTTGGTTATTGGGTTATCGCAATAAAAAACGGTTAACATTCATTTTCTATCCTATATCTATATCTATATATATATATAGGGGAGGGATCAAATGAAAACCATGCTTATAATTGAAAACCACCACTACTCAATCAAATAATTGATAACTGATTTAACATTTTAATTGTTTAAAATATATTTGATTAAACTTTTATCTTATTTTTTGAGGCCATTATATATTTTTTAGTTTAAACTCCAAGGAACGACAATGATGACGAAATGACTTATGTATACGTAACTTGTATGTGTTACTTGTACGCAACTCGTACTTACATATACATAACCCCTACATATAAGTAACTCTTAGTTGTACACTTTGTAATACGTACTTATATATATGTAACCTATAGTTTTCATGGTTTTCATTTGATCCCTCCCCTGTATATATATATATATATATATATATATATATATATATATATATATATATACATGTATATACATACATGTATATACATACATGTATATATACATACATGCATATACATGTGTGTACACACATGTGTGTACACACATGTGTGTACATATATACATATATGTATATATATGTATATATATATATATGTATATATATATATATATGTATATATATATATATATATATATATATATATATGTGTACACACATGTGTGTACACACATATACACACATGTGTGTACACACATGTGTGTACACACATGTGTGTACACACATGTGTGTACACACATGTATATACATGTATGTATATATACATACATATATATATGTGTACACACATGTGTGTACACACATATACACACATGTGTGTACACACATGTATATACATGTATGTATATATACATGTATGTATATATACATGTATGTATATATATATAAGTAACTCTTAGTTGTACACTTTGTAATACGTACTTATATATATGTAACCCATAGTTTCATGGTTTTCATTTATAACATGGTATATATATATATATATATATATATATATATATATATATAGGGATGAGTTCAATTGTAAACCACTAGAAATTATGTAAACCAATAAACCAAATCTCAGCCATTGATTAAATTTAGATCAATGGTCCAGATTTTTTGAAATAAAATAACACAATTGGATACTTTTGTTGGGATTTGCACACAAAAAGACAAAAAAGGGGTATATTGGTCATTTCCCTACAATTTGAATCTAACTTTTTAAATATATATCAACCACCCACCTAACTTATCATTTCTACCACCCCCACTCTCTCCCTCTCTCTCTAAATGTATCTCCGTTTCTCTCTCTCTCTACGACCATCGATGGAAGTAGGCGACAGTAGCAGTGGTAGCAGTGGAGCGAAGATGGCAACGGTGGCTAACCACCATCTACAGCGGTTGCAATGGTGGTGACAGCGTCTCCGACGACGGGCTGGTGGTAATATCTCACTCATTTTCCCTCTCTAAAAAATTGCAGCAGTGGGCGACGGTGGCTAACCACCATATACAACTGCGATGGTAGCGACGGCGGCTGCGATGGTGGTGACCACGCCTACGACAAGGTTATATCTAGGTTTTTTTGTTGTTTTAGAAACTTTTTTTTGGTGCTCAACTTTTAGATCCGAGTTTTCTTGTTGGTTATATTGTCTAGATCTGGGTTGCACATGTGCGATGGTGGCAACGGCATCTCCGGCGACGGACCCGTAATTTTTTGTTGGTGTTTAAAGTTAGATCTGGGTTTTTTTGTTGTTTTAAAGCATTTATTTGGTGTTCGAGTTTAAATCTGAGTTTTTCTTGTTGGTTATATTGTCTAGATCTGGGTTGCACAACGACATCTCCGGCGACGGACCCGTAATTTTTTGTTTGTGTTTAAAGTTAGATCTGGGTTTTTTTGTTGTTTTAAAGCATTTATTTGGTGTTCGAGTTTAAATCTGAGTTTTTCTTGTTGGTTATATTTTTTTAAATGTGGGTTATATATTTTTCTAGTTTTGAAAAACTATCAGATATAGTGAGTTTTACACATGTGTAAACTGAGTTTTACACGTGTTAACTAAGGTTTGCACATATGTAAACTAAATATACACATATGTAACTTCTCATTTTTATGTTCAGATTTATATTTTTATAATTTAAATAGTTACTGATTCATGTTACGTAATGGTTTTCATTTTCAGTACACGTTGATTAGTGCAGATCTAAGATGTGAACAAGACGCAATCAACAAAGGAGCATGCGGATTTTTTTTTCTGATTTTATAAATATTTTTTTGGATCTTATATATAGATTATTTTCTGATTTGTGTAAACTCTTCTACACATGTTTAATCAATTATTGCACTTATGATTTTTTATTTGTACTCATGTTAAAGTACTCAGAACTATATTTTACATATGTGTTAAAGTATTGAAAAACATATGTTAAAATATTCAGAATTATCTTAGAACTATTTTTTATACATGTGTCCAAGTGTTTATTGAATTACTTACACATGTGTTAAAGTATTCAGAACTATATTTTACACGTGTTAAGATACTGATAAATATCAAATCACTAACACATAGGTTATTGTGTTTATATAGTATTAAAAAATAGTATAAAAACATCAAATCACTAATATATATGTTATTGTGTTAATAAAATATTAAATATAGTACACATAAAAAGAAGGGAAAAATGGAAAATGACTAAAATGCCCTTAACATTATATTTCTTTTTTTTAATGAAACATGACACATGTCAAATTATGAGTGGTGGAAATGGTTGATTGGTTTACACAATTTCAAGTGGTTTACAATTGAACCTTCCCCTATATATATATATAGGGATGAGTTCTTTTGTAAACCAAATGAAATTATGTAAACCAATAAGATTGATGTTTAATCAAATATATTTTAAACAATTAAAAGTTTAAATTAATTATCAATTATGTGATTGGGTAGTGGTAGTTTTCACGGTTTTCAATTATAATCATGGTTTTCATTTGATCCCTCCCCTATATATATATATATATATATATATAGACACACACACACACACACATATATATATATATATATATATATATATATATATATATGGGGAGGGTTCCTGAGAAAACCAATAGTTATGTGAAAACCAAAGAAAACCACGAAAATCAATAACATAATTCAAATTTTTTTTTTGTTATTTTAATTATTAAAATGCTATTTAAGTGTTTGGTACATATATGTTGAGCATACATACGAGAATGAAGAAACTTACGTATACGTAACACTATGTCAAATGAAAAACGGGTACGTATACGTACCCTATGTGTGACGTATATGTAAAACCATGCTACGGTTTTCATTTGATCCATACCTTTATGTATATACTCACACATATATATAGAGGGTAGTGATAAAAAATTTATAAATTATGTGATCGTTTTCATTGGTTTTCTCTAGTTTTCTCATAACTTTGTGATTTTCTTAGGATCCCTCCTCATATTTTATATATATATATATATATATATATATATATATATATATATATATATATATATATATATATATATAGGGTAGGGTTATTTTGAGAACCACCTTTTTTGTGAGAACTCTAGGAACCAATATGAGCCACACACTTAAGTCACATGCCATATTCACCTTTTTTTTTAATATTTATAATTTTTTTTCACGACATTATTTTTTCAAAAAATTGCACTATTAATTTCAGTATTTTTTTTTTATCTTTCCAACGCGTACCATATTGATATACTTTTTAAAAAAAAATCGTTCATCGGTTATTTACACGTGTAAATTAGTCATTACACATGTGTAAATCTTGTTTTACACGTATTTTCAGCTATTACATGTGTGTAAAATGACGTTTATAAAAAAAACGAGTTTTTATTTTTTTTATGAAAGAGGGAATCAAAAGAAACATTTTCGTCATTTTACTTTTTTTATTTTTATGTTATTTTTTGTTTTATAAATTTTTTTATTAAGTAATTATTTACCATTTTGCCCTTAAAAATGTGTGGCTCACATTGGTTCCTAGAGTTTTCACAAAATAAGTGAGTTCTCATTTGAACCCTCCCCTATATAATATATATATATATATATAAGGTGCGGAACGAATGTTAACCATCCTTTATTGCGATAACCGTGTTAACTTCATCAAGATCAATCAAAATCTTTATTTTTTTTGTTGAAATAACATTACACATATACAAATATATGTTCTTTTATGTGTATGTGTAAATCCATACGCGTAAAAAAGTTACGACTAGTGTAAGTTACTTACACAAGGTAAATATTTACATAGGTGTAAGCAACTTACACTAGTCATAACTTTTTTATGCTTATAAATTTACAAATATACATAAAAGAACATATATTTGTATATGTATAGAGAGAGAGAGAGAGAGAGAGAGAGAGAGAAAGAGAGAGACCCTTTGACAAAATGACTGCGTGCATAAAGCCTGTAATTCTCTGAAAATTTGATATGGCGCACAACAAATCCACGTCCGGTTGCATGATACTGTTTTGGAATCAAATTTTGTTAGAATACAATAACTGAGGTGGAAATTTTGACACATTTACCTATGAAAAGATTAATTCAGGCTACGTTTATCTCTAACGGGTCAAACAGGTAAGATGAGAAAAACTAGTATAAAAGATAATAGGCCAAACTGTTGAGGTGTGAAGGCCTTTGGGCTTTTGAATGGAGTTATGGTCCTGGCCCATTGAAGCTTCTTGGAAACCCTAATTATCTCTTTATAGTAACATGTCATTGTATTGTAATTTTATCCCTTTGAGCTTAATAAAAAATACCTAGTTGCAGAGAGTGGACGTATGTCATCTTGACCGAACCACTATAATTCTCGTGTTCTTATTGCTTTCATGTGTGTGTGTGCGTGTGATTGTGTGTATTTCCGTTGCGCCACTTGAAGCCTAACAAGTGGTATCAGAGCTAAGGCTCGAATACTTTATACGTCGCCGCCTCCACCTAGGGTTAACGCCGCCTCTTCCTAGGGTTAGCGCCATTGTCGATGCTGCCACCTAGGGTTCCGCCGCCGTCACTTAGGGTTTCGCCACCGCCACCTAGGGTTCCCCCGCCGCCTAGGGTTTTGTTGTTGCTGCCATCATTGGTTAGGGTTTTGGCTGGTACCGGAATTGGTTTGTTCATCCATTTTATGATTGTTTATCAACTGTCTAGTGTGCCAAGTTTTGGTTTTGTCTCTGTTTTGCTATTATGGCTGAAGACAGAAGACTGTGATTGAAAAGTTCAATGGTATTGATTTCTGCTGGTGGAAAATGCAAATAGAAGCATTGCTATGTCAAAATGATTTGGATATGGTACTAGAAAAGAAACCGGGGAGGATGGAGAAAGCTAAAGAAGCAGTTTGGGATTCCAAGGACAAGAAAGCTAGAGTGGCTATTATGTTATCTTTGACGAGAAACATCATAAAAGAAGCCACCGCAAGTGGTATGATGTTGGCTCTGTCAAATATGTATAAAAAGCCGTCTGCAGCTAACAAGATGTTCTTGATGAGGAAATACTTTATGACGAGAATGAAAGGGGGAAGCTCTGTCCATATTAGAATCTGTGGGAATAAAATTCGATGATGAGACTCGAGCTCTGGTGTTGCTATCCTCACTAATTGATAGTTGGTTCGGGACAGTGACTGCTATTACAAGTTCTGTGAGGGCTGACGGGATGACAGTTGATAAGATCCGAGTTATTGTGCTAGGTGAAGACATACGTCTGAGAAGTGCAACTGGTGTATCATCATTTGAGATGTTACATGTTGGTAGGGGAAGGGAAAATAGCCGAGGCAGTGGGAGTCGGGGAAAGAGTTCAACTCGGACTCGAAAAAATGTGAGGTGTTGGATGTGCAACGAAGATGGACATGTTAAGAGTCAATGTCCAAAGAAAAGCTTTAACATTACATGATGGTGACGTGTTAATTCTTGAGGCTGAAAACAATGTGGACTCTTGGATCATGGATTCTGGTTCTTTGTTTCACACCGTAGTGATAGGAAATGAAATCAAAGAAGGTAGAATTGACAACAAATTGAGAAGACAATAGAATAATCAAATAGAAACATAAATTGTATTGCAGAATTGATGATGAAAACAAAATGAATCCACAGGTTTCAAGGGTTACACACCCTCTCTCATTACATCATGCAAGAGCCAAAAAGGTTATAACAAACTAACACACACCAAAAGCATTCCTCTCTCTCCATATATTCTCTCTTGCTAATAACACTCTACCCTTCCTAACTTCTATATATTTCCCGTTTTTCCCCTTCTAGAATAGACATATTTTATCTCTGGTTTGTTATTCGTATCATTGCTCCCTCCTTCCAAAAAAGTCTTGTCCTCAAGACTTGCATGAGGAAATTGACCGGTGATCCATGCTGCATTCTCCCACGTGGCATCCCCTGCTCGTTGACCATGCCACTGAATTAACCATTCTTCTCCCGCATCCGGATCTCCACCCAAAAAACGTTTAGCCAATATAGTCATAGGATTGAGTGCCTCAATGTCTCCGATCTCCAACTCCGGGAGTAACGCAGAGTTCGTAAAAGTTCCCTCTTCCTTTTTAAGTAACGATACGTGGAAGACCGGATGAATCTTGGACGAAGGTGGTAATTGTAATTTGTATGCCACTGGTCCGATTTTAGCAATGACCAGAAAAGGCCCAAAGAATTTCGCCGCCAATTTTTGATGAATTCGATTGACCACCGAGAGTTGCCTATACGGTTTCAATTTTACGTATACCCAGTCCCCCACGACAAACTGAACTTCACGCCGTTTTTTGTCACAGCTTGTGTCTTCATTATACTCTAGACTGTGGAAAGATGTAACTTCAGCTGCCTTAAGGCCTCATCTCGATCTTGCAGCTCCCGCAAAACAGATGCGACTCGAATTTCTCCCGGAACATATTGAAACACCGAAGAAGGTTTGCGACCATAAACCGTTTCGAACGGCGTTGTGCCTGTAGAAACGTGAAAGGTTGAATTGTACCAAAATTCCGCCCAAGGAATCCATAGAGCCCACGTTTTAGGTTTGATCAATTGCAAAGCAACGCAGATAAGATTCTAAACAGCGGTTGACTACTTCGGATTGACCATCCGATTCCGGATGGTAAGCTGAACTTAGGTGAAGTTTAATACCCATTGATCGGAAGATTTCTTACCAAAAAGTGCTTAAAAAAAAAGGATCACGATCACTGACAATAGATTTAGGTACCCCATGATGACGAATAACCTCCTTGATAAATACCTCCGCCACTGTTTTTGCCGTGAAAGGATGTTTCAATAAAATGAAGTGATATTTGGATAGTCGATCTACCACAACCAAGATGACAGTGTAACCCTTTGATGACGGTAATCCGACAATGAAGTCCATTGTCAAATGTTCCCAAATGGCCTCCGGAATAGCTAGGTTGTAGTAATTCACTCGGTTGAACTGAACTCGCTTTACATTTTTGACAAATATTACACTCCCGCACAAATTTTTTAACTGTTGATGTCATGCCCGGCCAAAACAGATTAGCTGCCAGACGACGATACGTGCGATAGAAGCCCGAATGACCTCCTGTTGTCGTGGTGTGGAACTCATGTAGCAATGCGGGAATAAATTTAGAATTTTTTGAGATGACTAACCGATTTTGATACTGTAAAACTCCCTGGTTAACCGAATACCCCGGGTACTTGGAAGGAGTTGATAAAACCTTGTTAAGAATTTGTTGATTATCATGATCCTGCTTCGCCTCCTCGATAAGGTGAGCCCCTTGAAGCCAAACAGGAGAGGAAACTGCTTGGTTCAATTCGCCCGAATCAACGCGTCGAGATAAAGCATCGGCAGCCCGGTTTTCTCGTCCTGGTTTGTATTGAATATCGAAGTCGTATCCCAACAATTTTGCTGATCTGGAGAGGACACCCGTTGTTGTAGCAAGTACTTTAAACTCTCTTGGTCTGTGTAAACTGTGAAACGAGTTCCCATAAGATAAGTTCGCCAATGTTGCACCGCCAACACAAGAGCCATCATTTCCCACTCGTAAGCAGATTTGGCCAGATTCCGATCACTCAAGGCTTTGCTAAAATAAGCGACCGGTTTGTTGTTCCGTAACAAAACAACGCTGATGCTGCGCCCCGAAGCATCACACTCAACACTAAATGAACATGTGAAATCAGGAAGAGTTAAAACGGGGGCGGTGACCAAAGCTTGTTTGAGCTGATCAAAAGCCTGTTGAGCAGCCGTATTCCATGTAAATGCATCCCTTTTGGTCAAATCCGTCAATGGTCGTGCAATACATCCATAATATTTGACAATCTTCTGATAATAGCCGGTTAGTCCCAAAAATCCCCGCAACCCTTTCAAATTTTTTGGAGCTGGCCAATCCAAAACATCCTCAATCTTCTTGGGATCCATCGAAACACCACTACCATCAATGAGATGACCCAAATACTCAACCAAGGTTTGACCAAAAGAGCACTTGTTTTGATTGGCGCGTAGGTGATTGTCTAACAAAATGGTAAAGACCAACCGTAAGTCTTCTAGATGAGTATCCCAGGTTCGACTGTAAATCAAGATATCATCAAAGAAGATGACCACCTTTCGACGTAACAGGGGTTGAAAAATATCATTCATGACAGCTTGAAAGGTCGCTAAACCGTTTGTTAAGCCCAACGGCATAACAAGATATTCAAAATGTCCATCATGAGTGCGAAATGCAGTTTTCTCAATGTTGTCTTCACGCATACGAATCTGATTGTACCCTGATTTCAGATCAAGTTTAGTAAAGAAAAGCGCACCATGTAATTCATCAAGCAACTCATCGACTACTGGAATTGGAAACTTATCAGGAACGGTAGCTCGATTCAAAGCTCGATAGTCCACGCACATTCGCCAAGGATTATCTTTCTTCCGAACCAGAATAACCGGACTAGAATAGGCACTTTTACTAGGGCGTATCATTCCCAAGTCTAAGAGTTCATGCACCTGACGCTCAATCTCTGTTTTCTGAACATGAGGATATCGATAGGGTCGAACACAGATGGGTTCGTGAGAAGTCAGAATGATGCCATGGTCATGAGAACGCACCGGCGGTAACCCAACTGGTGCTTGAAAGATGATCATGAAGTGCTGCAAGATACTTGAAAGGGCTACTTGTTGCTGCTCGGATAAACTAGGGGAAGTAGCAATTAAGGATGTGGGAGACTTATTTCGATCAGGAAGGGATCTGTCGTCAAGAGGCAACCACTGTTGTAATGCAGCCGGCTGAGGTTGACCCACCATGAATCCTTGTAAGCGAACCTCTTGACCGTTGTAAGCAAACTGCATCCACGAATTATTTCGATCAGGAAAGGGTCTGTCGTCAAGAGGCAACCACTGTTGTAATGCAGCCGGCTGTCGTCAAGAGGCAACCACTGTTGTAATGCAGCCGGCTGAGGTTGACCCACCATGAATCCTTGTAAGCGAACCTCTCGACCGTTGTAAGCAAACTACATCCACGAATTATGCCAATCGTGTACAACTCCCCCTAACGATTGAAGCCATTCCATTCCCAAGATCACATCCAAATTGCTTGTGTCAAATACAAAAGCATTTAGCACAAAAGAACAATGACCAATGCATACCCGAAGATTAAGGCAATGTTCGGTAATAAAAACGAAATGACCATCTCCTAATTTAATGCGGATTCCAGGGAATGTGGAAAAAGGAATACCCAAGGCAAGAACCAAACGTCTAGAGATAAAGTTATGGGTAGCACCACTGTCCACCAACATACTAACCGGAATTCCCTACAACCTTCAAAGCGTAGGGTTTTGCAACCCCCTGCCTCAGCCAATAAACCCTCAAATTCTAATGCCAAACAAGTGCCTCCCGATGTGTCGGGTAAAGGAGATTCATCGAGAGAAGTTTGCTCCAGTAAGAAATGTGTAGCATCAGAATCAACTAATTCATCATCACCAAGTAAGAGAACACGCAACTTGCCTTCCGGACATTTGTGAATCGAACCATTTTGTTGTCCGCACCGATAACATAAGCCCTTCTTCCGGCGGTCCTCCCATTCAGAACGAGAAAGAAATAGAACGCCACGGTCCCGCGAAGTGGACTGTCCACCATCGGAAGAAGGAGAACCCAATTTGAGTGTGGACATCAATCGCGCAGAATCAGAGCAGCCCAAGAAGGGTTTGTCACTGCCTAAGAAGACCCCACTAATTTGGGCTCAACACGACCCAAATTGACCGGCCCATCCGACGCGTCCCCAGAATACAACGCCGAACGCCGAACGATTCAGGTAACGAAATCGAGACGTCGAGACATTACCGGCGGAAGGTCGTAACATTTCCTCCACATCCTTGGACAAGTACATCGCGTCCAAACGAGAGAGTGGCCGATGTAATCGGACCCATTTCTTGACATCTTTCAATCCGGCGATAAAATACGCCAAAGCTTGTGATTCCGGCAACCGAGGAACCAAAGAAAGAAGGTATTCGAAATCATCAATATAATCGTGAATTGAATCGCCTTGTTTAATAGTAGTCTGTTGTTCATACGGATTGTGAATCTCTAATCCGCTGAATTGTTGGAGAAGTTCCGATTGAAAGTCATGCCATGTCAAAGAATCACGTACCTGAGTGATAACCGTAAACCAGTGTTGAGCCACCCCCACCATGCTCAATTGAGCCAACCGTAAACGAAGGTCATCCGGAGTGTTGTTGATATCAAAGTATAATTTCGCTTTTTTGAATCCAACCTTGGGGATCGAATCCACTGAATTCCGGAAGACTCACTTTCTTCACTGCCCAAGGAACGCCAGAGGCGGTCTCCGATGAACCCGAATGAGTAGTCCCTTTCGGACCCGAAGAAGAGAAACCTTCACCGATAAACCAGAACCCCCTGACTCGTTCACCAACTTCTTCTTTGTTGTTTCATCCAAGCAAGAACAACCTTACAAAATTCCCCTGATTCTGCTCGATCATCTTCAAGCAATTTGAAGGAGGATTTCATCTCAGCCACATCACTTTGAAGCCGTTTGATGTGAATCTCTTGAGCATCCAAGCGAGAAGTAGTACGCGTTTCCATGGAGGAGGATCGGAGGTGGCAGGTCAGAGCAGGTCGGACCAATGATAGGAAATGAAATCAAAGAAGGTAGAATTGACATCAAATTGAGAAGACAATAAAATAATCAAATAGAAACATAAATTGTATTGCAGAATTGATGATGAAAACAAAATGAATCCACAGGTTTCCAGGGTTACACACCCTCTCTCATTGCATCATGCAAGAGCCAAAAAGGTTATAACAAACTAACACACACCAAAAGCATTCCCCTCTCTCCATATATTCTCTCTTGCTAATAACACTCTACCCCTCCTAACTTCTATATATTTCTCGTTTTCCCCCTTCTAGAATAGACATATTTTATCTCTGGTTTGTTATTCGTATCACGTACACAGCGGTGAAATGATTGTGAATATGAAAACAGGCGATTCTGGGAAAGTACGTCTTGCTGATGACAAAATGCTTGATGTAATGGGCATGGGTGATATTGATTTGGCGACTCCATTAGAAACTACATGGAAACTAAAGAATGTTAGGGTGATTTTGGGTTTGAAGAAGAAATTAATTTCCGTTAGTAAACTCGATGAACAAGGAGTGGAAGTAAGGTTTGGTGGTGGAAAATGGAGGGTGATCAATAGGAATCGGGTGATTGCTCGTGGTGATAAGCATGGGTCATTGTACATGGTGGAGGTACTTGCTAAGGGACTGATCAACCCAGTTAAGCAAGTCAAAATCGAGTTCGCTAAATCTTCTGCTAAAAGAGTTTAGTTTGCAAACGTGAAATCTGGAGCAGAGAATGTAGCTGAATGGGGTCATAAGTTTATACTAGTCAAGGATTTTACGACAGTGGGAGCATCAAGCATGTTCCGGGCACAGTCAAGAAAAACTGTTGAATTTTGAAAACTAGGACTAGAAAATTCTCTCCTGGTGATCGTTTGCTGAATTTGGAGAATGTTAGTGGTTCTAGGTGTATCTCTGAAGCTAGTAGATTGTGTAAACCAGTTGAGACAGAGGATGGGTGGATGCGGAATTTGCCACGACTGAGTTGGAGCTCAAGGGAGCTTCAACGGGCCCTTTCAAGTAGTTGATGAAGAAGGTCCTCTGCAACTAGGAGATTTGTGTTGAAATCTTAGCTTGTTCTTCAGAACTAGAGGCTTGAAGGATTTCTCTTATGTGAAGATTACTGATAATAGCAAACCACTATAATTCTCGTGCTCTTATTGCTTTCGTGTGTGTGCGTTTGATTGTGTGTATTTCCGCTGCGCCACTTAAAGCCTAACACAAACAGGCCATGAAAATCGAACAGCTAGAAAGTACTCAAATATGCATTTCCTAAAGCACTAAACCCCTAAATCATTTTATTCCAAAAAAATTCAATTACTGTTAATAACTTATGTAATAGTGTAATCAAATTTGACACTAAAAATTCATAATAAAATCCTGGACAAGTGCTCCAGACAACCCAACGGGTACAAAAATTCCATTGTTGACCCATTAAATGACCCGCCCATTTTGTGAACTGTAAAATAGAGTAAGCAAGGAAGAGAAATTTAGATCAAACCTTTGCACCACCATGAAGAATGGTCCGTCCAAAGTAATGTGTTCTTGTGCCCAGAGAAAATGTGAAGAAAACAATACAAAGCTGAAATTGCATTGTGATAAAACTAACAACAGCCTGCAATATGCAACATCATTCAAGATTTAAAAAGTATAGAAGTGAAGTATGTATATTAAACAATATAAACAAGTGGAACTTGCGCCGCACGCGGAGACATTAACATGGTTAAGTACATAAAGAGATGTGAAGTTAAATAACCACAACGTAACGCATTAAAAGAATAAGAATAATTAATACCAAAAAAATCCTAACAAAACCTAGTAAAAGTAAAAAAAAAAATGATACAAAAACAAAGTAATAATAATAATATAAGAGAAGTTAAATAATAATAATAATAATAATAATAGTAATAATAATAATAATAATAGTAATAATAATAATAATATAATAATAATAATAATAGTAATAGTAATAATAATAACAATAATAATAATAATAATAACAATAATAATAATAAGAATAAGAATAAGAATAATAAAGAAAAGAAAGAAAAGAAAAGAAAGATGGGTATTCAACCTAATGATTTTCCCATAATAATAAAATCTATTGCGCCTTGACCCATAAAATTTCAAAAGAAAGAAAAGAGGACGGTCAGATGTGGGGAAAAAGTATGTATTCCACATGGCAAAAAGTGAGTGGATTAGGTACTATTCATAATTTGCTAATTGTATGTATAAGTAATTTGCATTCACAGAGACGTACCCTTAAGAACCCTTGCTCTAAAATAAAACCCAAAACCATGGGTATAGCTGTAAATACACCAATTTGAAACAGAAACTGTGTAATCAAAGATGTATTCAAAGATGTATTGAAAGATGTATTCGAAGATGTATTCGGAGATGTAGTAGGAGCTTGGTTGTCAAACACTTCTGATCTGTTTTCAGTAACTTCAACTCCAGATAATACCTAAACAATATAACAGTATCAAAAGTTGCGACTACAAAACCTATTAAGAACCTTCATAACTAAAAGAGTTAAGTTCCATTTTACTCCTTGAGGTTTGTTAAAAATAACTATTTTCCTCCAAAAGATTAAAAACATCAATTTACCTCCAAAAGTTTTATAATTTGTTTCAATTTAATCCAAAAGTTTCATTAGTTGTTTTAATTTTATCCAAAATAATGAAACTTTTGGAGTGAAATTGAAACAACATATGAAACTTTTGGAGGTAAATTGATGTTTTTAAACCTTAGGGAGTAAAACTTAAATTAACTCTAACTAAAAACTCAGATCTTACCAAATACAATTTTCCATATAGAAAAAGCCACACCGTAATCACTGTTAACTGCCACAAATAAAAAAATTTGTAAGGTGAGCAGATGAGTTGTTTTAAAATCAGTTAAAGCTATAGATATATCTATTGAAAAGCATATACCATGGTACAAAAATAGAATCCAACTGTTGAGAAGTAGAATGAAAGCATTCTGAAGAAATCAAACAGCTGTCCAAGTCTGAATATATCTCTACTAAGAACCTGCTCACCATTTCCACCAGCCACTTTTCCTTCAAATAGAGCAATTTGATTCAACCCAACATCCCTTCCCTTTCCAACTTGAATATATTCATGATGAGTAATATTTCCTTGCCTCAAAGTTGAATTAAAACCTGCATTTAGACACAATTGATTATGATAATAAGAGAACGAGAAAATAAAGAGAAATAAAGGGCATACCAGCAAAAATATCTTCACTAATGTTGATGACACGTGAGGCTTTGCTAATACCCCCACGTGTTATGTGGAACACTCTATCAAACACATCAGGATGGCCATAATGCATGCGAACCCTGGAGATATATTAAAGTGAAATCATCATGACATTAACCAAATATCTCTTTTAAACAAAAGCATATTATTTGCACATAAAGCTTACTTTAAGGGACTTGAAAGAACACGCTGGCCAAGCGTTACAAAACTAGTTTCTTGATTAGACATGAAGGACGCTAAAGAAGAAACACTGCATAAATGGCATAAATAAATGAAGCTGGCTAAAGTATTTGTCGTTTTTAAAGTAATTTAGATTACAATTATACCTTCCTGTAAATACATGTTCCCTAACACCAAGAATGGTGGGAGGACGGATACCATGATAAGCATGGAATTCTTCTAGAAGATTTCTCATCTTTAAAGCTTCCTCAAAATAATTATCCTAACGTAATGAAAAGTTAATGAAAAAATTTTTATTACTGTATCAGGTACATGTTATATACCAGTTATTTTAGTTGCATACCTGATTCATATCAATTGTTTGGACAGCATTTCCACGGGTAAAGATAATCGCATGGTTCTGATTTTCAGGTTTTCCTTCACCAAGTTTGGGATTCCCGGGCAATTTTATAGAATAAACTTCCTGCATAATATTTACTTCTGAATCGGGTAAATAAAAAAATTTAATATACTATGTCTAATATCAGACCCACAGCAGAAAACAAAAGAAAAAAAATAATAAAGTATTAATCTTAACCTTATCATTTCCATTGATGTCACCTTTCACAAGTTTAGAAAAGAAATGTTTGTGAACTTGACCAGCAGTATAAGTCTCAACCTCATCAATGAAAGCAACTCGAAGTGCTTCATTTCTAGAAAGAAACTCAACATTAAAATCATTTGCACATGAAAAAACTTATATATCAACACCATCTGGTCATATAAATATGAACTAATTAAACCTTTGCAATAACAATGCAATATCAGCAGCCTCAGGCTTTTGCTCTTCTTTCTGTTTCCCATATATTTGACATGTGACAACATAAGTAAATTTTAGGTCAGCATGGGCTCGTGCTTCAGGAGAAAACTCAAATCCTTTAGTATCAGTTGCTTCATTAGCACGAACTGCAGCTTCGGCATCTAGCATACCCCATGTATAAATGAAAATGAATCATGAAATAAAAAAATATAAGAATAACAACAATATAAATATTCTAGAAAGTAAAAACCCAAACCTCCAACAGCCATTCTTTCCAGATAAGCTTGAAGCATTAGGGCTTTTCGATAGTACATCATTCCTCTAACTGGAAATATAGTTAAACACAAAGCAAATGATAAAAATGACAAAAGAGTTGCAAGTTGCAAGTTGCAAGAATTATGTAACATGAATGTGTTAAACACAATAGAATAATATTCTATACCAGTTCTTGCTAATGTTTGCCCACGATATGATGCCCAAAACCTAAGTTCAAGGTTGTCATCTTCATTATCAATTAGAACAGACTCGTGTGTGTTTTCATCACGACCAATTCGAGCGAGGAAGTTTTTCCATTCGTCTGAAAAACTCCAAAAAAATTTGCATTTTTTGCCATTAAAACCTAGGAATAATACAGCACTTGGCATTTTTGTCATTAAACTCAAGGAAAGATACACCTGCAATTCCCGTCTTAAGGTGTGTTCAGACTTTTAATTTGCATTTCAGAACTGATTATTTGATTAGCGTAACTTGGGGTAGAAATAGTAAGTTTCTATTGTTTAAATAATAAGATTCTTCTATTATTTGATTTCTTGGGTTCAAACAATCAGTTGTAAAAAAAACTGATTATCAAAGGGTAAAAAGGGTTACTTATAAAATTTAACTTTATTTGAGAGACTTGATTCCCATACAAGAATGTCACTTTTAGGCCAATTTAACTATTAATTTTTAGAATGCTCAGAATTTATCAAACACCAAAACATTTGACTATCCGATTGTTAGAACTTCAAACAGAGAAAGCTCATCCAAACACCATTTTCTATAGCTTGTTTAACTACAACTACTTATCTTAGACAATATCCTGTACAGTGTTGTAAGATCAGGATCAGTGTTGTAAAAATCTGAAAAAATCGGCCTAGTCGGACGATTAATCGGTGATTAATTGCTAGTCGGTCGGTTACCTTGGTGATTTCATGTAATCGGTGGATAAAATCGGTAATCGGACCTATTCGGACCAAATCGGTCATAATCAGCCACTAATCGGCAACTAGGTTCCGGCCAAATTCCAGTCACATTTTGGTCAGATTCCGGCCAAATGTTTGAAATTACGGTCAAACCTTGAAAATTTTTGCCAAATACGTGTAAATTTTGGTCAAATGTGTTTGTATATATATATTTGAACTTTTCTATTAAAATGGCATATAAAAATGAGTGTGTATATATATAAAACTGAAAACTACTTATAAAAGTTCCAATCCGATTAATCCCGATTAATCTCTAGTAATCCCGATTAATAGCTAGTCGGTACCGCACCGCCCGACTAACACCTAGCGATTTTTACAACCATGATCAGGATTAATCGGTTGATCATTCGAGATTAACTTCATCAGTGGGCTAATGTTGCGTTTTTACCTCATGGCCCAAAAAATTGTCAGGCGGTCAAAACTGGTCAAAATCATTAAAAATGGGTCAAGATCTCTAAATTGATCAAATCGGTCAAACTCTTTGAAGTATTTGAAAAATTGTACTTATTAATCCAATCCAATTAATAAGTTTGAAAATTTGTGTATAAAGTTTTGAAAACCTTTGTATACATATATAGAAGTTTGAAAAATTACAATAAAATTCCACATCTATTAATCCTGATTAATCGCTAGTCGGTATCCCACCGTCCGATTAGCGCCTAGTGATTTTTACAACCATGATCACGTAACCTGCACATCCAAGCCCCCCCCCCCCCCCCCCCCCCCCCCCCCCCGTAGAACATGAAAGTCAAAACACCTGGATAAATCATTTGAAGGTAAAATAAGATTGAAATCCCATCTTCGTTTTTCCTAAGAAGCTCGTTTATGCTATAAAGAACAGTCTCCGAATAATAGGGAGTGAAAACACTGGAACATTGAAAATTTTAATCAGTATTCAATGAATGCTTATTATAAACTAAATTAATTTACCTGAAAGATAACATTTCCCGAACAGGTTTGGCTGTAGGCATGGACATGAAAAGTGAATTTGTGAAGAACTCCAACCTACGTCTAGCCTCTAGGTTTCTAGGAACATTTACCGCTGAATCTTTGATCGTGAAAAGTGAGTGTAGCCTCCGAACTTGTGACCTCTTCATAAGATTTAAAAATTTATAAGAGTAAAAGTGAATTTTAAGAAACATATATAAAGAATAGGTCAATTAGCACAAGTTTGACTTGTACAAGAGTCAACATACCAATTCAGGGTCTCTTGGCCACTTCAGCTTTGAAAACAAGTGACCTTCTTTCCGTGCTAGTTTCAAAATACTCCATGTGTCATGATGTTCGCTATTAAATTGCAAAAAAATCCCATCAGGCATATGTTAAGACAGTAATTACAAACATAACAACATATAAGAAAGACAAACTTATTGTTGCCTCACACCTCATATTCACACTTAAAAAATCATGCTCGATAACATCATAAAGATCTAAAGCAGCATTAACTGCACCAGTCTTCAGTTCAGGTGTCCCAACTTCTTTCTGTGCATGGGCATAAAAACCACATTATCATAGTAAAAATTGGAACATTAAGAAAGCTGATAGGTTGACCACAAGAGAAAGAATATATATTATCTAAAATGAAATATAAATAAATACTGACCAAAATTCCCATAAGCGCAGTAACTTTTTGAATAACAAGAGACAGTTTTTTCAGCTGGAAGTCAGAAAGAATGCTTCTTTTCGCTATACTTCCTTGAATGTCATCATATATTCTATCAACCCTGCAGAAGAAAGTAGGGTAAATGGTTGGCTTAAGGTTATATAGCCACCCAAAGTATATTCAAAATGAATAAAACCTCCCAAATCATTTTAATTCAAATTCGGATTATTAATCTTATAATATAATTTATTTTTTCATTGTTAACGCATTAAGTATTTATAAAACTCAAAAAAACTACAGAAAAAAAAGGGTATGTGCATCCTTCTCGTCCAGCCAAGTAGCCAACCCAAGTTATTAGCCATTTTGTTCAGCTCAAGCTTGATAACTAGCAAATTATGCAGTCCAAACACTTTACTGTACACATACCACATCTTGCCAGCATCGTCTAAAACTGAGGTCAAAATCAGCTTGGTGGTGTAAAAACACTCTTCAACTGCATACTTCATGTAATCGTCTATTGAAATCCTATCCCACAGTTCATCTTGCGAGTCACTCTCAGCGGCTATATCTTTAGCAAGGAATATCTAAAGATAATTTAAAAAAAAAAATACTTTTATGAAGAAGCCCACATAAGGAAAGAAAAAGAACAAAAAATTTGGACTAAAGATTTTGAATAACCTTGCTGGCTAGGAGAAAAAGAGGCCACTGAACCATAGGAACAAAGCCAGTATTTTTAGGCATTTGAAGCAATTCCATTTCCCTGAAACAAGATGCGCCATCAAGTAATGATGAAAAGAAAGACCCATTTAGTGAAGTTGTAGAAATAAGATACTCACAAGTTCGTAATATAATCTTCTTCTCGCAGATTATTCACGATCTCATTCCAAAAGGGTGAAAATCGAGAAGCATCAAACAAATTCTTCTCCGGAAACTTAAAAAAGAAGAAAAAAAAAGAGGGCGGGGGTTTAACTCCATGTAACAAAAGCATAAGACCATAACATTTCATGCGGAAATAGTAACAATTATTTTCAAAGGAAATTGCATGAAAAGACTAGTGTATAACTAAGCATTCATATGGGAGTGATCAACTTACCTGACCAGTTGTTGCAAGGGAATCCCTGCAAAACATAAATGAACATTAATACAACAAAAGCATCATTAGAATCAACAAGTATCGATAACAGAATGAACTCTTAAGAGCACCTTTTAGATAGAGGAATGTGAAGATTATTCATAAATGCCTCCGGGAACCTCTCAAAGAACTTTTGGACAGCACCCAAAGACCTAATCTGAAAGCATTAAGAAACAAAAACATAGTCAAACATTAAGTCAACAAGCATATATGGAGAAGGGAAAAACCATGAATTTTTATATATCCTTACTATAGATTAAAAAGATTAATATATAATGATGGATTGCAAGTAAGATTATCATACTATCAAAAGAAACTTACAAACCAAAGATATACATAAAAACTGAAGTAAATTGGTACCAGAAAAACCAAACTGAAAACAGACAGAAAACACAGGAACAATTCTGGAACTCCTTCTCCAATTTAATCGATAGAAAAACTTACAAAGAATAAGTAAAAACTATCTCCTATTTATAGTTGATTAACCTAGCCCATCAAGTTAATCTATTCCTACATAATAGGCTTTATCTCAAATCCTTTAGAGATAAAGTTAAATCACAAAAGCTTATCTCAAATCCTTTAGAGATAAAGCTATAAACTACCTAATAAACTTATCCATTTATTTTACTAGATAAAGATCAAAAACGAATTACAAAATAGACCTCTAACTTTAATTAATGTCAAGATTGGTCCAACAATCACCCCCCCAATCTTGACCTTGAGTCTTCTTGTTATTTTCCCGAGTCTTCAATCTTCTTTACTCCCAATAGTTCTCTCATTTCAGCAAACTTAATCTTTGGTAGAGCCTTCGTGAGAATATCAGCTGGTTGTTGATCCCCACTAATGAAATCAACCTTGATTTGATTTTTCTCTACACACTCTCGTATATAGTGATAACGTATGTTGATGTGTTTACTCCATCCATGAAAGACAGGATTTTTCATCAGGTTGATTGCAGACTTGTTGTCCACCTTTATGAGTACAAGTTCTTCTTTTCTTCCTGTAATTTCAGCTAATAAACCCCTTAGCCAAATTGCTTGACAGGCTGCTGAAGTTGCAGCCATAAACTCAGCTTCACAAGATGATAAAGCAACTGTTGGTTGCTTTTGCGAGCACCAGCTAATGGGTCCATCGTCAAAGTGAAATACCAGCCCCGTGGTTCCTTTTACATCATCTGGATCGGCTAAAAGGCTGCTGTCACTAAATCCCAACAGATTATTACTTCCATTCCTTCGGTAGTGAATGCCCAGGTCTATAGTTCCTTTTACATACCTGAGAATCTGTTTTACAGCCTGAAAGTGAGTAGTTTTGGGAGCTTGCATGTACCTACTTGCATATCCAACTGAGTATGCAAGGTCTGGCCGCGTATGAGTCAAGTACCGAAGACACCCTATTGTTTTTCGGTACTCTGTTGCATCTACACTGCTGCTGCCATCTTCCTTTGTTAATTTCAGTCCCGGTTCCATTGGGTATTTAGTAGAATTACACTCCCACATACCGGCTTGCTGTAGGATCTTTTTTGCATAGCTTGATTGCTTTATTTTAATTCCATCATTGCCTTGCATCACTTCTAGCCCGAGATAATAGGAGAGTGAACCCAAATCACTCATCTCGAACTTATCTTCCATTTGTCTTTTGAATTGCTGTATTTTCTCCATGTTATTTCCGGTTACAATCAAATCATCCACATAGATCCCTACTAGCAATGAACCTTCATGGGTTCTTTTTGTGTAAACGGCTTGTTCAAGTTTGCACCTTCGGAATCCGTATTCCTTTAGAACCCCATTTAACTTTGTATTCCAAGCTCGTGGAGCTTGTTTCAAGCCATAAAGAGCTTTGCTTAATCTGTACACTTTTTGCTCCTTTCCTTTCTTAACAAAGCCTTCCGGTTGTGTTACAAACACTTCTTCCTTGAGTTCCCCATGTAGAAACGCCGTTTTAACATCAAGGTGGTGAACATTCCACCCCCTTTGTGCTGCTAATGCTAGAATGAGTCTAACCGTCTCAAGTCTAGCTACGGGCGCGAATACCTCGTCAAAGTCTACACCATGTTGTTGGATGTAACCTTTGACGACTAATCGTGCCTCGTATCTTGTAATTACACCATTTGCATCCCTTTTAATTTTGTAAAGCCATTTTAAACCAATGGGTCGGTGTCCCGGAGGTAGGTCCATTAACTCCCAAGTTTTACATCTTTCAATGGAAGCTATCTCACTTTCCATAGCTTGCTCCCATTCTTTATGCCCTGTAGCTTCCTTGAAGTTTGTTGGTTCCCCTTCAGTGAGGAGAAGATCATAAACTTCATACAGATTTTTCATACCTTGTGGCGGTGTATCATCATAAGTCTCATCTTCTGCCATAGTTGGGTCTGATTCACCAACAGTGTCTGTTTGAAGCTGTGGTAACATTGGCCCACGCTCATTTACAGTTGATTCTGGGCTGCTAAGTTCAGAATAGGCTGAGTCTGCTGTTTCAGCATGAGTTAATGGGCTGTTTCCTTGAGATGGGCTGCTAATCAGTGGACTTACAGGGCTGCTGGGTTCAGCAGACCCATGTCCACTGTTTTGGGCTGCAGAATCAGCTTCATGTCTGTTGTTTTGAGCTGCTGAATCAGCTTCCCATGGCTCCATATGAATCACAAACTCAGCTTCTTTGTTCGGTTGTTGTTGTTTATTCCATTCCCATTTGCGTGCCTCATCAAACACAACATCTCGACTGACTACCACCTTCTTTTCCTCAACATCGTACATGCGATAAGCCTTGGTCCCTGGTTCTATTCCCAAATGTACCATGGGAACACTTCTGTCTTCTAGTTTCTTCACCTGGTTTGAGGGTGTTTTTACATATGCAACACACCCAAAGACACGTAAATGATCAAGTCTTGGTCTTCTACCCTTTAACGCCTCATATGGTGTTTGATTCTTTAAGCTCCTCGTAGGTAACCTATTTAGCACATAGACTGCATGACGTACCGCTTCTGCCCAGAACACTTGTGGCATATTCATTGCATTAAGAATGCTCCTTGTTGTGCTCAACACGGTTCTGTTTCTTCTTTCGACTATACCATTCTGCTGGGGTGTATAGGGTGCAGTTAGTTGCCTTGTGATTCCAGCTTGTTCACAAAACAGAATGAACTCCTTGGAGGTAAATTCTCCACCCCTATCAGTTCTAAGAACCTTCATTTTTTCCCCGTATTGGTTCTCAACCAAAGCTTTGAATATCTTGAATCGTTCAAGTGCTTCATCCTTGGTTTTTAACATAAATGGCCACATAAACCTGCTGTGATCATCAACAAACAGCAAAATATACCTGTTTCCAGCTTCGGTGGCGGGTGTTATGGGCCCACACAGGTCTGCGTAAACCTGTTCCAACGGTCTTGCAGCCCTAAAAGTGGTCCGGTTAGGGAAACTTTGTCGCGTATGCTTCCCTGCCAAACATGCTTTGCATAGTTGTGAAGGGTGGTCAATAGCCGGTACTCCATGGACTAGTTCACTCGTCCCTAAGCGCTTGATAGTGTCAAAGTTTACATGCCCAAGGCGGGCATGCCACAGCCAAGCTGCATCATGAATCTTGGTTATTAAGCAAACTGGTGACCCAATTTTTAGGTTGATTTTATACAAGCGATTAGGAGATCTATGAGTCTTCATTAGCAAAGTCCCATCCGAATCAAACATTGATAAAATTCCTTGTTTAATTGTTAATTCACACCCTCCTTCTTCAGCTTGCCCGATGCTGAAAATATTGCTCTTTAAATACGGGATGTAAAGAATATCGGTCAACAACCTTTGTTCTCCATTCTTACATTCGAGAAGGATACAACCTCTTCCTTCGATTTCAACACTTGAGTCATCTCCGAATCTGACTTTGCCCCCTATATTTGTATCAATTGCTGAAAATAAACTTTTATTACCTGTCATATGGTTTGTTGCCTCGGTATCTAAATACCACATGTATTGCCCATCATCATGTGACCCGTATTTAGCCGGAAATACCTTTTCTTCATTCACATAGATTAGTTCCTTCATGATTTGATCAGCTACAGCCATTAACAACGCAGGCTTGTCAGCATTAGCATGTGTTGTTCCAGCCGTGGTGGCTTGTGTTAGATGGGCCTTCTCATCATTCCTTCTAGTTGGACAGTCGGCTGAAAAATGTCCAAATGCATCGCACCTGAAACACTGCAGTTTAGACCGATCTTTTTTTGAGTTCTCTGAACTTTGGCTTCCATCTTGGGAGTTTTGAGCACGGTTTGACCCCTTCCACGACCCCCTGATCGCCCACGACCTCGGCCTCTTCCACGATTGTCTTGGCCATTCCCTCGGCCTCGACCAAAGCCCTTTTCCTGCTTTCTTTTTGTTTCCCATTCATTGTAGGATAATAGAAGTTGGTCATTGCTGCTGCTATTGGTCTTCATATTAGTTCTTTCTTCATACGCCTTCAACCTTCCAACGATTTCTTGGAACTTGACTGTTTTTAGATCAACCAGCCGCTCTATTGTTGCTACCATGTTAATGAAGCTGTCAGGTACACTTGTTAGAAGTTTTCTGACCAGGGCTGCTTCATTGATTGGAGATCCAAGGGTGGCTGATTTTGAAGCAATTTCGGAGAGTTTTCCCACAAAATCATCCACTGTTGTGCCTTCCTTCATTCTGATCAGATCGTGCCTCCATGACTCGTTCAGCACCTAAGTGTCGAGTCTTGATTGATTCCCAAATGTCTTTTGCATGTTCACAGCTTGCAATCTGCAAAACAAGGTCTTCAGGTAGCGATTGATAGAGATAGGCTATGGCTGCATTGTCCTTTTTCTGATCCGGATTTGTCCCAGGTTCAATCACCTCCCAGATTCCATATGCTTTGAAAATCGCCTTGATTTTAAGTGACCAGATTGGGTAATTGGTCGGAGTTAGAACCGGGCATGGGAACGGAAGGTTTCCTGTTTTATCAACCTGCGTTAGTTGGTTGTTTGGTGCTGCAGCATCCCCCATCGATCCCTCCTTTGATCGACACTTGTACAGCTGGTGTATTGGTGGTTTAAGTGCTTGATCCACCTCGTTGGATCAACAGAAAATCCCAGATCTCTTAACCGGAGCTCTGATACCAATTGAAGTAAATTGGTACCAGAAAAACCAAACTGAAAACAGACAGAAAACACAGGAACAATTCTGGAACTCCTTCTCCAATTTAATTGATAGAAAAACTTACAAAGAATAAGTAAAAACTATCTCCTATTTATAGTTGATTAACCTAGCCCATCAAGTTAATCTATTCCTACATAATAGGCTTTATCTCAAATCCTTTAGAGATAAAGTTAAATCACAAAAGCTTATCTCAAATCCTTTAGAGATAAAGCTATAAACTACCTAATAAACTTATCCATTTATTTTACTAGATAAAGATCAAAAACGAATTACAAAATAGACCCCTAACTTTAATTAATGTCAAGATTGGTCCAACAAAAACAAGATCAATGCTGCATTTTTTATCATGCTTACCTCCCCAAGACGATCTCTAGCTCCAAGCAAGAAACCCACAACAGCAGATATGATGGTGTAAAAGATGTGGATGTCTAAAAGATAGATCTGCAATAAACACAATAATGGAATACTATATAGTAGTGAAGTTATCATTAATATGCCCTGAATCTTTCATAAATAACAGCAGAATACCAACTTACACTAAACACAGGTGCCCACAAGCTAGCAATAGTCAAGGTACTATGCTTGTCTGCATGTAAAATCATTAAGTTATATATCAGGCAAATAATCTTCACTAAAATCCAAGGCCCAAAGAAAAGAATAGTAGAAGTATACACAAAAGGAATTCAAATTGACAACCTCAGTTATATCTTCAAAATATCATAAAGTGCAACTTACTTTTTGATACAAAATCATGCCAAGAATAATGCACATCTTTAATTATGTCCGTTGTTGGTTTCACCAAGGGTTTGATCTTCACATCCATTCAATGACACAAATTTGTAAATCAATAAAGTGGAAATAATATGTCACATGCAAAAGATTAATTTAATTACCTGAAGAAAATAGGCAAACGCAAACTTGCCCCCCAATACAACAAGCCAAAATAGCATATATCTAAAGATACAACACATTGCCAATATGATTAGTACTTATAAAGAAGTATTAGAATATAATAAAGGAATGAATTGATGAAATCATTACATTAAATAATCTGTTGTTGCTTCGTACATGCCACGTCCAACATAATAGCATTCCTTACAATACAAATTAAACAAGGAATGTTATCATTTTCCGAAAAAGAAAAGATTATAACACAGAATCAAAAGAATATAATATGCCAACCTGATGAATCCACTTGACTACACGAACTATTGGCAAATTATCACACCGGTTGAACAAATGGTGACATGATGGTAGCCATGCTAGATAGCTCCAAAAAAATTGAATTCCAGCATAAATGCTTAAAATAATTATATACTTTTTGAAAACAACCCACACAGAAATTGAATTAGTCGTCTCTTGGAGACCCTTCCTGAAATGAGACAGCATAAAGCAAATTTTGTTTTGATATAAAAAATAAACAAACAAACATCGGCATATATGTAAAACACAACTAAATAAAAATAAGTACTTACACGTAAAGGAAGCATATGAAAATTGTAGCAAAGCTAAACCAAATGAAACGAACAAAAATCCTTGAAACAGCCAAGGGTTTTGTTGTATAATACGCACCATACATTATCACAATGTCCAATGCACCTAAAAAGTATATAATAATAATAATAATAATAATAATAATAATAATAATAATAATAATAATAATAATAATAATAATAATAATATAACAACAACAACAATAATAATAATAATAATTATTATTATTATTATTATTATAATAACGATAATAATAGCAAAAAGAATAAGAAATATAAAACAAGAACACTTAATAAAAACATTGTTTACTATAGGAATATGAAAATAAATAATAATAAAAAAACCTACTTTGAAAAAGCTTCATAACAAAATAAGTAGGGCCTAGACTAAGAAGTAGGCGTATTGTCTTGTAGTTCCTGATATCTCCATCATTGAATGCTATTATTGTAAGCGCCTGTTAAAAGGAAAAAAGTTTAGTATCTGAAAACTCAAAAAAAATTTCCAAAGAAGTTTTGATAATGGGGTCAACCTGAAACATCATGAAAAGGAATATCCACAAGCGGTGAAAACTATGGTAAAGATGAAAAAATGTCCTGTGTTCAACGAATGAGGTCTTCCCCCGTCGCTTACTAACGTTGGTTTTCAATGTATTCTGTAACAGAAAAGTCAAAGGGGGTCAAAGAAAGTTACGTGGGAAAGCAGCATGCACTTTTTTAAAGAAATATGATTTTTTGTTTATATACCTTTGACCTTCGCAATGGCTTCAAAAGAAAAGATGAGTTTTTGTCTAACGGCCAACGAAGTTTAAGACAACTACGGGACCTGGAATTAAATAGAAATAGCATGAACTAAGATAAAATAATATAAATCGTTTTACAAAAATATATTTATGAAAATAGAGCTCACCAGAAGTACTCATTAAAATCATCATAATTTCTCCATGCGGAATGAGGGGCCTTTCCATTTTCGTTGTTATCAGCCTCCTGCAGAATCGAGTAAAAAGGGGTTGGCATCAAAACAGTCGATCTTTGGTATGGGCCAGTTTGGGCCGACCAAAAGCACCTTATGTCCAAAATTTTCAATTTAAATAATTTGTGTGTCAAATGTCACTACGAAAATAATGTTTTAATAACAAGTGTTAGAAGGTTTATGCACTAAATATATGCACTTTGAGCAACTTTCCCCAGTTTCCTAGTAGGCTAATTATTTATTTTAACCTTTGACTGGTTAAAAATAAAACATAACCCAAATCACGTCATTCGTAAATTAATGTGTTGAAATTGCTGCCTTTAATAAGATTCTTCGCATGCACAGACACACAGTAGAACTAAAATCTTGAAACAGCAATGTGGCTTTCAACAGTTCATCTGAATCTCAAATTTTCACTTAAATGGTAAAAACAAAAAAAAGAAATAAAGTGCTTATCAAATTCAATGAACAGTTCATCCTACCCAATAACTTTTGTGCTTCAAATATCTACTAGTATCATGCAGGTCTGAATATGGCCAAGTGACAAAATTACAAATATGGAAATACACGACATACCGCAGCAATAACATCATAAAGAGGACAAATGACTTGTTCAAGAAATGAAACACCATTTTCAGTAACACAACTGTCTGCTGGTTTTGCAAGTTGCTGCCTCAATATCTCATTCAATTCTTCCCCCATCTGTTGATTAAGCTTTGAGTTATAGAAATCTAAAACATCTGAATCAATTTATAGAAAAATCCAAACATAAAGGAATCTTACACGATGGAATATGTAGCATAAGCATTCTGGAAGAAATCTAACATTGGCAGCTTCACCCCATATCAAAAAGTACAAAGAGATCAAAAGTACTTTCTTTTCCTTGTTCACATCCATACTGCAGAAGCAATAGAGTAATAGACAAAAACTTACAGATTTACAAACTGTTAAAAAGAATTTATTTCATTATAATGGAAGTATATCAACAACGATTATTTATAAACATTTAAAGGTCGTACTCGCTCCACATTGGTGAGATGCGCAAGTAGCTGCACCACTTGATGTAGTTATCAAGAGACTTCGAAAAGACTCTCTCCACAGCGGTCTCATCCAGTTTCTAGAACAAATTATAACCCATGCCATTTAACTGGTTATTAATTTAATGTACCTTTCTTAATTAAAAAATACTTTTATAATTAACTATATACCGGTTCATGTTCTCCAGGAGTAACAAGTCGACTTTGCTCGTTTGAGAGAAGATTAACTATATTCTCCCGTTGGTTCGACACGTTACCTTTCTGCCAAAGAACAAAAAAGTAAAAAATAATAAATAAATACAAAATCAAGGTCAATAAACAAGTTAAACCAACCCACCTTCATGGCCTTCAATAATTTTAAATCCTCGTGAACTTCAACAATTATGCATGATTATGAACTTCCTAAAATGATTAATTATCCAGGTAGGTATTTTATTAATACTGGAAGTATAACCTAACAATATAGAAATCTGTATTTACTAACTTCAACAGAATATTGAAAAAGTAACTCTCAGCAATACTATTTTATAATTCTTAAACACAGTTTTAATTTCCATATTATCATCAACTACCAACCTGAAATCCAAATATGTACTGCAGAAAGTCAAGAACATCAGCACTCCTAGTAGCAGGTATTGGAAAATTTCCTGGCAATTCTGGGAGACCTCTAAAGTATTTGAGCGATGCTACTGCAGCACGTACCTGAGCATATATTCATTGCAAATTATATAACAATAATGATAATAAAAAGTACAAAATCAAACGAGAATATAAAATAAATCAAATTCACCTCAGGGAATGAGGTGATAGCATTTGTCATAGCAGGAGCATCAAGAGGAATAATATTATAAGCAATCAGATCTTCTGTCATAGCTGCATCAGCTTCTATCACCCGTTTTAACTGAAATAGGAGCAACCATTAGAATCCACTTTATGCATGAGTTGACATTACTTAAAAAGGTTATATTATGAAAGAAAATTAGAAGTAGACAAACCTCTTCAGGAATTAATCCTTCTGCTTCCTCAGGAGAAACTTCCTCAGAAAGCTGCTCTAATACAGTTCCCAATACTTTAAGAGTTGCAAAAACCCTTTTTCTCTTCAAGGTTTTGCGTTCTAGTCTGTTTTATATAAACAAAAACAGTGTACAAAAATGTCAGAAGATTACATTTGAAACAACGAGAGATAAGATATAAAAGGATGAAAAAAGATGCATACTCTTGAAAGTTTCCACTAAAAGCACCTGACTCCCTCAATTCTATTTCCTCCTCACGTAGTTTATCTACATTATTCAATTCCCTGTAAAGCTTATAAAACTCACGTAAGCGATTTATGTCTTGACTTCGGTCAAGGTCAGCACCCTCCCTCTTTGCTAGTTTTAGCTGTCAAATAAGTATTGAAACAGAAGAGCAAACATGTCATTGTGCACAATTTGTAAACATAGCTAAGAAATTTTGTTCATTGACATGAAACCTTACCTTGATTACTGACATCAAACCAGTTTTAAACTGTAGCACGCCTCTACCTTCACTGTTAGGATCTAGATTTTGAGCAAGCGTATAAGCATGCTCGCATACTGAAATAAAAATAACAAAAATTCCTATTATTAGTAAAGCAAAACAAACAAAATAAGTAGATGGAATGAAACTAAGATTAAAATACATACATATTCTAGAAATAGTGGGGTCTTCATCTTGAATTTCATCAGCAGCTCTTAAAATTGGATCTATGTCCCTACTGTTTGAAAGTGAAGATGGAACATTTCCAGCAATGCCACCAGCTGGCCGCCCATAAGCATCAATTCCTGTTCTCTCCCTTCGAAGTGCAGCACGCACCAAACGCTCCCAAAGAGGCCCCACGTGAGACATTTATGTCCCTGTATGTAAAAGATATATAGCATCTCCAGTTACAACTTCATCCCAAAACACTCTAGAAGTAAATAGCAGAAAAGCAGAAGAAAGGGACATAAAGGGAGCCGAAATAACTAAACTAATACATAAAACTCATGCTTGCATGTCAAGAGAAAGAAACTGCTACTAAGAAAATGAACTTGGAAAGCTTTCTCATTCTGTAAAACCAAAGGTCTTGTTCTGGAAACAAAATTACAAACTCAATTCCAATTATCAGTACCAATATTTGTGCAATGTTTTCTTAATCTGTAAACCTAAGTAATTAATAAAGCATGTAAACCAAAATATCTAAGGTGGTGTTTTTTTTTTAAAACATCTGCGAAGCCTCTTCTGTCTGCGCCGCGCAGACCACGCGCAGACATTAGTGTTTGCAGACTTTTTGTTTTTTCGAAGAGATTTCATTAAAAAACGTCTGCGCGTGGTCTTCTTGGTGCAGACATAGAAATATAACTTCACAACACTTCTCAAACCTCTTCTCAACTTATCAACCCATTTGACAAAACCCTTGTCATCACCCCTCAAACATCCGCCTCCCTCTCTTCCCTTCGCTGCCTCCATCCTACCAGCCACCGCCTACACCGTCGCCGACTCCACTCGTCGCCGCCAGCACCGTCGCGTGCGCCGCCGCTTGCACCGTCGCGTGCGCCGCCGCTTGCTGCCCCCGAACATCCGCCTCCATCCTGTCGCGCAGCCCTCCAACCGCCTCCATCCGCCGACTCCACAAGCAAGAACAAAAACGGAACGATCTTCGCCGCCGCCACCGCAAGCCCTCCCTATTGCATCAGGTTTTGATCCGTCTTTTGTTTGATATTTGGAACAGAATGAACAACAAGCACCATCATTATTATTATTCTTAGGGTTTATAAATGGGAACCATTTGGAGCAGAAGACAAACATCCCCACAACAAATTGAAATGGCTCTCTCCAAAGTTAAATGGGAACGATTCCGAGCAGAAGACAAACATCCTCTTTCAATCTTCTAATTACGATTCAGTATTTTTCAAATTTGTGATATTTTGTTGTTGATTTAATGAACTTTAAAGTGTTTTATAAAAAAAACACTTATCGCTAAACACGATATAGCGGGCGCTATTTACCGCTATTCGCTATGTAGCATATAGGTGGTCTGTCGCTATTTACCGCTATTCGCTATTGACAACTATGATTGCTGCATATAACACTACAACCAAAGAAATATGTTCTAACAGTTGCTGCAAACTCATACACCTTGAATAAACCTGACCATATATGACAACAAACAATTCCACAGTTTCCGATCACTGATACACAGGGATTCGGTCCATAAATCTCCTACTTATATTCAAGTGTGACCAAGAGATGCTCAAATTTCAACAGTTCAAAGAAACAAAAACTCAACACACAAACATCATCTTACTTTACATAACAGTTAACACATCAAATCTCTTTTGACCAGATATCCAAAACCTGATCTCCAACTTTAACCACATGGAAATCAAACTTGGTGCAATTTAATCATATACGCTTGTGATTCGAAAGCATGCTGCATGCCCTAACAAAAGTGAACCAACCTCCAGCAATGCTAGCAAAACGGTCAAATTCACACACAAAAGTGAACTGAAAACTCACCGGATTGGAGATCTGGATTCAGAAATTGAAGTATCTTCAAATGAAGTCAATGAAGAGTAAGTAGAAGCATTTGAGAATATTATCATTATTAAAATCTAACTGTTGTCTTTGACGACAGAGAAAAGATTCTGAAATAAAATAGAAGCAATTGAGAATCTTATTATTATAGCCGGTGGTGTACACAGGTTTGAGTTGAACCCCCACCCCCATCACCATCACCATCACCATCACCATCACCATCACCATCACCATCACCATCACCACCACCACCACCACCACCATCACCATCACCACCACCACCACCACCACCACCACCACCACCATCACCATCACCATCACCATCACCATCACCATCACCAGAATCACAGTCACCACCCTTCGTATCCCCTGTCGAAGTGGTAATCAAATCCTCCATCGGAAAGCCCCAAATCACCATCAGATCACTAACTACCACCACCACTACGCTGTCATCACTTGAGCAAAAACCCTAATTAGAGTATAGAACGAAGGGACTAGGGTTATATGGGGCCAACGAATGGGGGACGGGGGACGGTGGTGGAAAGTGGTGGTGGTGGTTGGCGACGGTGTGGGGTGATAGTGGTGGGAGTCGTCTAGTTAGAGCTACCACCATGCCCAAATTATAGACTAGGGTAAGTGAGAAGGAATGGAGTTTATGTGGTCCTTAACGGTGGTGTGGGGTGGTAGTGGTGGTGTCGTCGGATGGTGTCTTGGTGGTGTTTACACCTTGAGAGAGAGAATGAGATATATATATATATATATATATAGAGAGAGAGAGAGAGAGAGAGAGTATAAAGAGGGAGGAGACATTGGGGGGCTATGGTCGTGGTGGCTGTGGTGATGGGGTGCCGGTTGTGTCATGGTGTATTGGTGGATGATGACTATGAAGATTGATGATGACGATGAAGATGGATGGAATATAGAGAGAGAGTATATATTTGTGGTTCAATTTTTAGTTTTTTTATTTTTTTTAAAAGATTTTTACATATTTCTTTTTCTTAAAACCTTAAATTACATATTTACCCAAATAATGAAATTAATTACATATTTTTTCTTTCTAATACATATATATTATATATTATCTATTTTATTAAAATCAATCTATCAAATAACTATTTTATCTTGGTTTTACTAAAGGATTTTTACGTATCGATGTTTTGATATTATAATTATTTTAAACTTTGACAATTATGTTTTGTATTTGGATATATAACTTTGATTATCGATGAATATAGTTATCAAAAGAAGTTTTAAAATTCTGTATTTGAAGTTGTAATTGTATTAATTTTTTATTTACATCGAAAACTCGAACTTGAATAAATATATGATTTATGTTCTTAAGAATGAAAAAAGTAAAGATAACTTAGTATAAATATGGATATAATAATAATTTAATAACTAATTTTAATAAAATGGATAAATATGTATATGTTTTACAAGGGAGAAATATGTAATTAATTTTTTAGCTTGGGTAAATATGTAATTAATGAGTTTATGGTGGGTAAATATGTAAATGCGGCTTTTCTAAATAAACAAAGAAGTTTGAATAAATTACATTTTCAGTTCTTATTACTAAGAAGACCAAAATGTCATTGTTTTTAATAGAATTAATTAATGGTGTTACTTATTTAGAGTTAACTTAGACGAATTACAAAGCACAAGAAGTAAAATCAAGATTTTAATATATTTAGATGAAAATCGTTATTTACATCAAATCGTATGGAGCAAAAATGAAGTTTACTAAAAAAATATATGTATTATATATATATTCAGTTCACTAATATCAACCTATTAAATTATTATTGACCTTGTTTTTATGAAAATTTTTTTTCGTTTATCTCTCTTATTAAACAACCACATTAATTACTAATAATATCTACCTACTATAATAAAATGTTAACTAAAAGGAATTTATTCTCACTAAAATTTTCTCGTTTCTCTATCCTATTAAATAACCACATTAATTACTAATAATATTATTTAAATCTTTTTTATATATAATAATAATTTATAAATAAATATAAGAAGATTAGATTTTTATTAATGTTATTCTTAAAAAATAAATTTTTATAAAATAATAAACTTTTCTAAAATATCAATTTTTTAAACAATATAAAACATTTTAGAATTAGTGTTTTTATGAATTAACTAAAAATAATTAAAATCAAAAGTTATAATAATAAAATTTTTAAAAATGCTATTTTTTAAAACGTTTTGTTTTGAAACAAAATGTTTAATTTTTTAAATAAAACAAAAGAGCTTAAAAATGATATCATTGTTTATTATTTATAGTTTTTACTCATACGTAGTTTCAGTAATATCTTATCTTATAATATCGTTAAATTTTATTTTATTTATTCAGTCCATTTAATACATAGGTTTACTAAATCTAGTTTTATCACAATAAAATAATAACTAAGAAAGATACATGTTAACATCACATTCCCACTTATTATTTTTTATGTTTCTCTCCTATTAAATAATCATATTAATTACTAAAAAATTATTATTTAAATTTTTTAGGTTAAAATAGTTTAATGAAGTAAGAAAGAGATCTTTTTATTCTAAAGATACAAATCTTTATAAAATAATTTTTTTTTAAAACATCAAACTTTTTTAGAATTATGAAATATTTAAAAAATGATGTTTTAAAAATTAAATTTGTTATAAACAAAATATAATTAAATTTGGGAATTATAATAAGAAAGTTTTTAAAAATAACATCTTTTTAAAATGTTTGTTTTGAAACAAAATTTTCATGTTGTTTATATTATAATAAGAAAGATTTCAATCAAATATAATCTTAAACTATCATTTTATAATTAATAAACTTTTAATATATTTAATATTTTATTTACTCAACCAATGTAATACACGGGTTTACTAAACCTAGTAATAAATATAAGTAATAGTGGTCGATACTTGGAAGTGTTTAAATGCAATTACGCAAAGAGTTTACACAACTTGCTGCATACCTTGCTTGAAACAAATCCACGATGATGAAAGCTTGGAACAGGTTGGGTGACATTTTCTAGTACAACAAAAGTTACCCTAGAGCGGGAATTTTATCGCACAACAAAAGACACAAAATCCTAATTACATTAATAAAAATGAGATTAAGAAAACAAAAAACATCCAAATGTTATTGCAAAACTCAAGGCTAGACAAATAAAGCCTCATACCCATATACAATAAGGAATCAAAGTTAATTTGTCTTTACGACTGCAAAAAGTCCGTATTCTTTAAATCTACGAGTTTTTAAAAGCACCAAATCCTCAAATGTAGCCTTTGACGGTTGATAGTATGCTAGTTGATGTGACTGCACTACGTGGTGGGACTGTAAACATAGAATGTGTTATTGATGTTAACCACCTGGAAAAAAAATTCACATGCAAAATGCTTATAAAAAGTATAATAAAAAATATTGTAAGTAATCAATCATCGAAGCACATGGAAAATAGCAAATGCGTAATTGGTAGCTTTATTAAATGAAATGAGTTGTATTGTAAACTGATTAAAATAAAAAGGCATAAAATTTACTAAAGTTCATGAGATTGGATATAAATTTGGCACAATTCAAGAATTTAAGTGTAAAATAAAAAAAAAAAAAAAACAAGTCGATAGTCAATTTGAAAAATAGTAAGAAGAAAATAAAAATTGTTGTGGTTAGTTTTAAAAGATCCTCGAAGGTTTAATTGCATACTGTAGAAAAAAATAAAGAAAGTTTTTATTACTTTAAAAAAACTATAGTAGTCGCATTGAAAAAACTTACAACTTCATTATTTGCTAGTGTTATTGTTTGTTGTAGATAGGGGTGTGCAATAAACCAAAATAACCTAACCGTAACCAAAATAACCGACGCAACCGAATCAAAAAGACCAAAACCGCTAAGAAACCGACGGTTTGGTTTGATAATTTTTTAAAAACTGAACTTTTCGGTTCGGTTTTGCTTATAACAAAACCGAAAAAACCGAACCGAAACCATGCAACCAAACTTGTAAATTTAGAGGTGTAATCATACACCTATAAAAATTATCAGCCTATTAGTTAGTTGTTTAACTTATATTATCTAGAAAATATTAAGTATTTAGGTTTCAAGAATAATCTTTAAATTTCTTTTGTTTGAATTAATAGATTAAAATGTTTTATTATAATTTTTGTTCTTATATTTTATGGATAGCATTTAATTTTTAGTATCAACAAATTTATAAGAATATATAGATTATATTTAAAGATCAACAAAATGATGCAAGGCCAAAGTTTTTAACTTAAATTCATTACTTCAAAATAATTTTTTCTAAAAAACTTGAAGTCGAAATGGTAAAAACGAAAAAAACCAAAACCGAACCGAAACTAAAAACCAAAAACCAAAAACTGAAAAAACCGAACCGAACGGTTTTAAAAACCTAGAAACCGAAATATCGATTTTTGGTTTCGGTTTTAGGTTAAAACCGAACCAAACGGACCATGCTCACCCCTAGTTGTAGATGTGTAAATATTTAGTAAATATATATACTTAAATATTTAAATAAAATAATACTTAAGTTAAATAGTACTAGTTATAAAAATAAAAATAAGATCATATCTAATGTAGTAAACTAAATAATATAATGTACATTAAATAATGTATTAATTAAAATAAAATTATTAAATGGGTGGAAATTAAAAACTATTGTGTCGCAAACATGTACCCTATGCATAAAAGTTATCTTAGTCATCTTATAGTTAAGCAGAATGACAATTGTGTTCAAATACTTGCATTATATAGCAGTATATATAAGCTAACAAATCTCTAAAAAAAGAGAATGGTAGATATTTGAAGTCTTTCTATGTAGTAATGCAACAATGTCACCTTATTTGCTACATACGATACCTGAACCAAATCCATGGCAAATGGAAGGTTGGAACATGTTACATGACATTTTCCATAACAAAAAAATTCTCTTGTTGCTACTATTAAGCAAGAATTGTCTAACGCATCCATGTCAATGTTTTAAGACTTTTTCAAGTCAACTTAAAATATACGTGTATTTTCATTCGTGAAAGCAAACCCCTTTCCTTTTCTTTTTCTAGAACCACCCCATGATCGATCTCGAAGAGGCTAAAATAGAGTCAAGTGTCTCCATAGCTATTAAAGAGTCCAATAATTTAATCCCCAGAGTGTGTGTGTGTGTGTGTGTGTAGAGAGATAGAGAGAGAAAGAAAGAAAGAGATGGAAAATAAAATGAAAACCAACTTTATAATTAAAAACCATAAAAACTAATATCCACCAATCATATTTTTTTCAATTTAATTGTATTAATCTATACTAATATATAAAGCAAAAGTTTGTGACACATTAACTAATACATATTATTTATATATTATTTAATAATGTGAGATTATTTAGACATGACAATACAAAGGTTGCTTGTATTGTGTCGTGTTTTTGATTGTCAAACCCATAACAGAAGTATTTTTTGACGGCTAATTTAAATACATTGTAATGCCACTTCTAAATCTACTTATTTATAGACTTGAACCATTAATTCTGAGAATGAACACTTTTTCTACCCGTAGTAGCACTGCTAGATGATATTCTAGTCTATTTAGGTAAATGACAAACAATTTAAAAATGTGTCATTACATCTGTTTAAAGCAACTTTCATCACGAGAGGAAATGTTTGAGTGATCTCAAGTAATAATAATAATCAATTAATTAAAAAAAAGAATTCTCAAAGTAGATTCAAGATAAACGAAAAACACGAGAAGAAGAGTGTGAGTGATGCTATTATGAATTCTTATCAAAAACTTACATAATAGTGAGACGATATCCCTATGAAGTTTAAAGGAAATTTTATAGCATTGTTCATCACCTTAGATTAGTGAAGATTATTTGATGACATCTATAGACTATAGTCATATATAAAAGAGTTGTGAAAGTGAACTCTAACTTCAATAGAGAGAAAATTAATGATATCTAGTGCAAGATTGGTATCTATGACAGTTAAAGAGAATACTTACAAGTTACAACCAATGTTCTTTATTATTTTAAGAGAAAACAATGAAGAAAATCACGATTAAAAAACTAGATAGCTCAAGAAAGGTGTATTATATAACACTTCGAAATTTTTCGTATATTATAAAATTATTATGGTTATGTTTCAAGCGTGACTTCATGACTAAGTTTTAGATAAAACTTAGTGGCTAAGCTTTAAGACAACTTAATAGTTAAGCTACGGATAAAACTTACCGACTAAGTTTTGGATAAAGCTTAATAGCTAAGTCTTGAATAAAGTATAAAACTAAATAGCTAAGTTTTGAATAAAATATAAAACTTAATAGCTAAGTATTGGATAAAATATTAAGTTTAATGACTAAGTATGAATAAAATATAAAACTTAATAGTTAAGTTTTGGATATGACTTAATAAATAAGAAATACTTAATGACTAAGAAATACTTAATAAGTAAGAAATGTCCCTATATAAATAGATGTCTTCAGGTTCATTTCAAATCACAACTTCTAATCATCTCCCTACTCTCATATGAACCTCTCTCCTACCCTCATCTAACCTATAAACACCCAAAAGATTGCGTGCGTAGCCCCTACTCATAATCATCGGAAGTTAGAAAACCAATATAAAGGCTCTAGATATCAAGTATAGAAGTTCTGATTTAGAAGCTCGTAACTTAATCATTAAGTTACTTCAAGACACAAAAGCTTACCAAGTTTAGAAGCTCTGTTCAACTTATCAGGTGAATACGTTTAATACTTTCAAAAGGATCAAATGATTTTATTTTGTGAAAATGGCATTAGTACGTTAACCATGTTAATGCATAGAGGTATTCTGCTAAAACATTTAGACCAGAAGTATATGTATGTTTGATCAAATTATATCCTGGGGATGGGTGAAAATCCCATACTAGGGCTGGTTCAGACTCAGTGCAGATCCGGAGAGTCCCGTAGTAAGACTGCCTGAGCACCAATACCAGTATATATATGGAGGGGGACTTCCAGTTGAAATAGACTGCTAAATGTGTGGTTTACCATTAATTTATGATTAACTGTTTATCGTTATTCATGCCGAAATATTTTTGTGTCAAGTTAAATGTATTCACCAGCTTTTCGCTGATGTATTATTTTTTAAACATTTTCAGGTAAACACGATTAAATATGTTTAGTCAGGTGTTAGTGCTGGATGGACTGTGAATCCTAGGCGTGAAAACCCTGTGATAAACATATTATCAAGAATAGTACTGGAAGGACTAAGTTTCCTAGGCATAGACCTTGTGACAAGTTTTGAATATCTGTCAGTCGACAGAAAGTTTTGTAAACATTGCTTTGTACAATGTTATGTAAAATAATGGGTATTTAATTCCCAAGAATATATGAACGTTTGCTTTTATAAATTATCAGAGTTATTTTACTTTATGAATTAAATTGTGAAACGTTTTTCCGCTGCGTAAACGTCTTTCAAGTCTTTCAAATAAAAAAAAAATGAACAATAAACTGTACCTATCGATCACACTCCCGGGGTGTCCTGAAACCGGGGTGTGACATTATTTTGCGTAAATCTGAAAAACCATACATCCTTGTGTTTATGTAGTGATTTCCGCTCTAAAATTTTCATTTATTGTTATATAAACAACTAAACAAACATTCACAAGAAATACCATCTCAATGATTCTACTTCAATGCGTGCGAATGAACATGAACATCATAAGAATCCATAGATGATGACATCTATTAAAATCAAGATAGCGGTGAGCGTGAAATCAAACTGATCAAACTCGATCAAAATTTAATGGTTATGTTTTGTGGTTCTTTAAAAGAAAGAAGCAAACAAAAAAAATCAAGTCATTCTTGCATATGTATGCATAGAAAGTATATACGACATGCTTATGTTTCGAGGCCTTTTTTTAATAGATTTTGGGCTGTATTATTAATGAACACACATAAATGTATAAGTACAAACCATATATCATTATATCTTATGGAAAATTTTTGGGCCGCTTTTTTGCCCTAAAATTTTCAATCCCAAAATGATAAAAAGTCAAAAAAAAATTGAAATAAAATAAAATAAAATAAAATAAAATAGAATAAGATAAGATAAAATAAAATAAAATAAAAACCCATTGTGAAAACCAAAAGAAAAATTAAAGAAAAAACTAACGATTTTCAAAAGAAACCGAATTTTAAGTCTTTAGTTCGGTTTCAACTCAAAACCGACCCATGCCCACCCCTTTATTGGTGGGGCTTGGCATAACAAGTATATGTAGCTTGTGATGAAGCTGAAAAAAAAAATCGCATGAGCAAAGATCACACACCGTATGACTGTATGCACATGTCAGATCCAAGAACATGTTTTCTTAAAACATGTCTGTAATTCGTTCGTTGTGTATACGACAAAGAGAGACGATATTCTCACACACTTGATGATACCAAAAAAGCAGCACACATTCGGTTTTCAAGACTAGACTAAATTTACAACAGAATGCTTTACATACAAACTGCAAATAAAAGATCTCCCTGGCAACACTAGCATGTCAAAAGTTAAGAACTCTACATGTACAAAAGGTGGGATAAATAACTATAAACCGGAATTAGGGTTGTTTCCTGCGAGAATAAGGGAAATTTCCAACCTCTACTGAAAGCCTGATTGAACATCAATCGGGTTTGGAATGTCGAAATGAAAGGGAACCATGAACATAGAGCAATGGGAATGAATATCAGCATGCCCATGCCCGCATCGTATAACCGAGCAAGAGACCTTACTGATTTCCATAATCCAGTCTTTTTCACCACAGGCTTCCAAGCCACACATATCTGAACAAAATGATACGAGTTATATCTAAACCAAGTATACGGGACCCTTGGTTTTGAAAAGCACGCCTGATGCATGAGGTGATCTGGCCTCAGGGCTTTGAGGTGGCGCCTCATGTACATCTGGGTCAAATTTAGTCAAAATTGGGGTCCGTAAACCAAAGACATGAAGAGATCATGAATGGTTTACTTGAAGCTCTGGCCTGATGCATCAGATCTAAACACCTCGGAGCACCTTGAGGTTTTTCAAAACCAAGATAGGACCCACAGAATGAGAATGTAAAAAGAAATTAGAAAAGAAGAAAATATACCGAAAGTATACCCCAACCAGTGGGTATGAAAGCCAAGATGGAAGCAAATATGTCTGTAACACTAAGGGAAGAAAGTACAACAGCAACAGCTACACCAGCAATTGCTAGAATGAAAGTAAATCCTTGTATGAATCGCAAGATCAGTTGAAAATTGACGGATATTTTCTGGCTGAAAGTGAAAATCTGTAGATAACAAAAACAGTATTTTAAGATCCAATCTTTGGAATATGCACCATTCTAAGTTTTAATGTTAAATTCAAATATACCTTAAAAAGGATTGTAAGTGCCAGAAGCACTAGCCATGAAAATCCATACACCTGCACAAATATATATTATTTAGCACGAAGCCGTGAATTGGCAAATGATTACCATATTATTAACACTATACCGATAGTGATGTATTTGATCCTTGCACATCCAATTTGTAAACAACCCCATACTGGAAAATGAAAAACCGTAGGCTCAATATAGTCTCCATAACCCTTCCTCCAAGTGTTCGGATATGAGACTGCAAATTATATTTCATAATAATTAGAATTTAAAAAGAAAAAAAAAAGCATTAAACTGTTCACAAGTCATATACATAAGCAACCTCCTCCAACCCCCTTCTTCCATTTGCCATCTTGTAGGTTCCCATCTTCATAGTAAATGACTAAATGGGACCCGCAACTACATTTGTATTACTCTACATGATATAGATACACAATAGAAACACAAAAAAGTACGAAGACATATTTATTTAGTAATGACGTACCAACTCTTCATCCCACCATGCTTCCCAACTTTCTTCTCCTTTGACACCAATTCCTCCTCTATAGAAGAGCCAATTTGTCCAATCCCGGAAGTCCTCAACTGTCCTAAAAATCATAAAACAAACCAGATTAGATTAGAAATGAGATATTTACAAGTTCCGATGTTAAACAGCAGAACAAAGTATTTCTTTTACATCCATACAATGTATGATTCCAAACAGAAAAACTTACTTTTGCCACTCAAAACCAGATGGATTAAACAAATAGGGAGCAAAAAGCCATGAAATTGCCATGAACCAACTGCTAATACTAAGAAGAATGTAGCCTATTGCACCACCCTCATTGTACCCATAAGAAACGTACACCACCAACAACAGAACCACTTCCAATCTGTTTCAATAAATATTAAATATCAGATGCATGAGAACGAATGTGCATGTAAGAGTGCGATATATATATATATATATATATATATATAGAGAGAGAGAGAGAGACCCTTTGACAAAATGACTGCGTGAATAAAGCCTGTAATTCTCTGAAAATTTGATATGGCGCACAACAAATCCACGTCCGGTTGCGTGATACTGTTTTGGAATCAAATTTTGTTAGAATACAATAACTGAAGTGGAATTTTTGACACATTTACCTATGAAAGGATTAATTGAAGCTACGTTTATCTCTAACAGGTCAAACATGTAAGATGAGAAAAACTAGTATAAAAGATAATAGGCCAAACTATTGAGGTGTGAAGGCCTTTGGGCTTTTGAATGGAGTTATGGGCCTCGCCCATTGAAGCTTCTTGGAAACCCTAATTATCTCTATATAATAACATGTTATTGTATTGTAATTATATCCCTTTGAGCTTAATAAAAAATACCTAGTTGCAAAAAGTGGACGTAGGTCATCTTGACCGAACCACTATAATTCTCGTGTTCTTATTACTTTCGTGTGTGTGCATGTGACTGTGTGTATTTCCGATGCGCTACTTGAAGCCTAACAAATGGTATCAGAGCCAAGGCTCGAATACCGTACACGTAGCCGCCGCCGCCGCCGCCGCAGCAACCTAGGTTTACCGCTGCCGCCTCCTAGGGTTAGCGCCGCCGTCGATGTTGCCACCTAGGGTTCTGCCCTCGCCAGTTAGGGTTTCGCCACCACCTAGGGTTCTGCCGCCGCCTAGGGTTTTGTTGCTGCTGCCATCATTGGTTAGGGTTTTGGCTGGTACCGGAACTGGTTTGTTCATCCATTTTTTGATTGGTTATCAACTGTTCAGTGTGCGAAGTTTTGGTTTTGTATCTGTTTTGCTATTATGGCTAAAGACAGGAAGACTGTGATCGAAAAGTTCAATGGTACTGATTTCTGTTGGTGAAATTTGCAAATAGAAGCATTGCTATGTCAAAAGGATTTGGATATGGTACTAAAAAAGAAACCGGAGAGGATGGAGAAAACTGAAAAAGCAGGATTCTAAGGGCAAGAAAGCTAGAGCAGCTATTATGTTATCTTTGACGAGGAGTGTTGCTTTTAACATCATGAAAGAAACCACTGCAAGTGGTATGATGTTGGCTCTGTCAAATATGTATGAAAAGCTGTCTGCAGCTAACAAGTTGTTCTTGATGAGGAAACTTTTTGTGACGAGAATGAAAGAGGGAAGCTCAGTCACCTCTCACATTAATAATCTGAATTCTATTCTGTCCAGATTAAAATATGTGGGTATAAAATTTGACGATGAGACTCGAGCTGTGGTGTTGCTATCTTCACTACCTGATAGTTGGTCTGGGACAGTAATTGCTGTTACAAGTTCTGTGAGGGCTGACGGGATGACATTTGATAAGATCCGAGATATTGTGCTAGGTGAAGACATACGTTTGAGAAGTGCAAATGGTGGATCATCGTCTGAGATGTTACATATTGGCAGGGGAAGGGAAAATAGCTGATGCAGTGGGAGTCGGGGAAAGAGCTCAACTCGGACTTAAAAAATGTGAGGTGTTGGGTCTGCAACGAGGATGGACATGTTAAGAGTCAATGTCCAAAGAAAAGCTTGAACACTGTTGCTGAAGACGTCAATGATGGTGACGTGTTAATTTTTTAGGCTGAAAACAATGTGGACTCTTGGATCATGGATTCTGGTTCTTCGTTTCACGTCGTACACAGCGGTGAAATGATGGTGAATCTGAAAACATGCGATTCTGGGAAAGTACATCTTGCTGATGACAAAATCCTTGATGCAACGGGCATTGGTGATATTGATTTGGCGACTCCATTAGAAAATACATGGAACCTAAAAAATGTCAGGGTGATTTCGGGTTTGAAAAAGATATTAATTTCCCTTAGTAAACTAGATGAACAAGGAATGGAAGTAAGGTTTGGTGGTGGTAAATGGAGGGTGATCAATGGGAATTGGGTGATTGCTCGTGGTGATAAGCATGGGTCATTATACATGGTGGAGGTACCTGCTGAGGGACTGATCAACCCGGTTAAGCAAGTCAAAGTCGAGTTCGCTAAATCTGCTGCTAAAAGAGTTCAGTTTGCAAACGTGAAGTCTGGAGCAGAGATTGTAGTTGAATGGGGTCATAAGTCTATACTAGTCAGGGGATTTTGTGACCATGGGAGCATCAAAAATGTTCCGGGCACAGTCAAGAACTGCTGGGTTTTGAAGACTAGGACTAGAAAATTCTCTTCTGGTGATCGTTTGCTGAATTTGGAGAGTGTTAGTGGTTCTCGGTGTATCTCTAAAGCTAGTGGATTGTGTAAACCAGTTGAGACAAAGGATGGGTCATTGCGGAATTTGCCACGACTGAGTTGGAGCTCGGGGGAGCTTCAACGGGCCCTTTCAAGTAATTGATGAAGAAGGCCCTCTGCAACTAGGAGATTTGTGTTGAAATCTTAGCTTGTTCTTCGGAACTGGAGGCTTGGAGGATTTCTGTTATTTGAAGATTACTGATAATACTGGATGATGAGGTTGCGTTGTACTTAGATGGTAAGCTGGAGTATTCGCAAGGCCTCCAAGTGGGGGATTGATGAGGTGTGAAGGCCTTTGGGCTTTTGAATGGAGTTATGGTCCTAGCCCATTGAAGCTTCTTGAAAATCCTAATTATCTCAATATAATAACATGTCATTGTATTGTAATTTTATCCCTTTGAACTTAATAAAAGATACCTAGTTGCAAAAAGTGGACGTAGGACATCTTGACCGAACCACTATAATTCTCGTGTTCTTATTGCTTTCGTGTGTGCACGTGTGATTGTGTGTATTTCCGTTGCGCCACTTAAAGCCTAACACAAACAGGCCATGAAAATCAAACAGCTAGAAAGTACTCAAATATGCATTCCTAAAGCACTAAACCCCTAAATCATTTTATTCCAAAAAAATGCAATTACTGTTAAAATAGTGTAACTTATGTAATAGTGTAATCAAATTTGACACTAAAAACTCATAATAAAATTCTGGACAAGTGCTGCAGACAACCCAACAAGTACAAAAATTCCATTGTTGACCCATTAAATGACCCGCCCATTTTGTGAACTGTAAAATAGAGTAAGCAAGGAAGAGAAATTTAGATCAAACCTTTGCACCACCATGAAGAATGGTCCGTCCAAAGTAATGTGTTCTTGTGCCCAGAGAAAATGTGAAGAAAACCGTACAAAGCTGAAATTGCATTGTGATAAAACTAACAACAGCCTGCAATATGCAACATCATTCAAGATTAAAAAAAGTAAAGAAGTGAAGTATGTATATTAAACAATATAAAAAAGTGGACGTTGCGCCGGCACGCAGAGACATTATCAAAATGTAGATAAAGAAGGTACGTCGCAACGGTGTATTCGGAAATCAAGAAAAAGTTAAGTCATTTTAAAAATGAATGTTAAAAACACAAAAGCAAACTTGAGAAAAAGAAGTAAAATATTATATCATATTTGACTTCGTTCAGTTTTGAATAAAATTAATGTCAAAATGTAGATAAAAATAACCACAACGCAACGCATTAAAAGAATAAGAATAATTAATACCAAAAAAATCCTAACAAAACCGAGTATAAGTAAAAAAAATTATACAAAAATAAAGTAGTAGTAATAATAATAATAATAATAATAATAATAAGAAGAAGAAGAAGAAGAATAAGAAAAAGAATAAGAATAAGAAAAATAATAATAATAATAATAATAATAATAATAATAATAATAATAATAAAGAAAAGAAAGAAAGGTATTCAACCTAATGATTTTCCCATAATAATAAATTCTATTGCGCCTTGACCCGTAAAATTTCAAAAGAAAGAAAAGAGGATGGTCAGATGTGGGGAAAAAATGCGAATTCCACATGGCAAAAAGTGAGTGGATTAGGTACTATTCATAATTTGCTAATTGTATGTATAAGTAATTTGCATTCACAGAGACGTACCCTTAAGAACCCTTGCTCTAAAATAAAACCCAAAACCATGGGTATAGCTGTAAATACACCAATTTGAAACAGAAACTGTGTATTCAAAGCTGTATTTAAAGCTTTGTTATCTAACACTTCTGCTCTGTTTTGAATATCTTCACCAACTCCAGATAATGCCTAAACAATATAACAATATCAAAAGTTGCGACTACGAAACCTATTAAGAACCTTCATAACTAAAAACTCAGATCTTACCAAATACAATTTTCCATATAGAAAAAGCCACACCGTAATCACTGTTAACTGCCACAAATAAAAGAATTTGTAAGGTGAGCAGATGAGTTGTTTTAAAATCAGTTAAAGCTATAGATATATCTATTGAAAAGCGTATACCATGGTACAAAAATAGAATCCAACTGTTGTGAAGTAGAATGAAAGCATTCTGAAGAAATCAAACAGCTGTCCAAGTCTGAATATATCTCTACTAAGAACCTGCTCACCATTTCCACCAGCCACTTTTCCTTCAAATAGAGCAATTTGATTCAACCCAACATCTCTTCCCTTTCCAACTTGAATATATTCATGATGAGTAATATTTCCTTGCCTCAAAGTTGAATTAAAACCTGCATTTAGACACAATTGATTATGATAATAAAAGAACGAGAAACTAAAGAGAAAAAAAGGGCATACCAGCAAAAATATCTTCACTAATGTTGATGACACGTGAGGCTTTGCTAATACCCCCACGTGTTATGTGGAACACTCTATCAAACACATCAGGATGGCCATAATGCATGCGAACCCTGGAGATATATTAAAGTGACATCATCATGACATTAACCAAATATTTCTTTTAAACAAAAGCATATTATTTGCACATAAAGCTTACTTTAAGGGACTTGCAAGAACACGCTGGCCAAGCGTTACAAAACTAGTTTCTTGATTAGACATGAAGGATGCTAAAGAAGAAACACTGCATAAATGGCATAAATAAATGAAGCTGGCTGCAAAAGTATGCGTCGTTTTTAAAGTAATTTAGATTACAATTATACCTTCCTGTAAATACATGTTCCCTAACACCAAGAATGGTGGGAGGATGGATACCATGATAAGCATGGAATTCTTCTAGAAGATTTCTCATCTTTAAAGCTTCCTCAAAATAATTATCCTAAAATAATGAAAAGTTAATGAAAAAATTTTATTACTGTATCAGGTATACATGTTTTATACCAGTTATTTTAGTTGCATACCTGATTCATATCAATTGTTTGGACAGCATTTCCACGGGTAAAGATAATTGCATGGTTCTGATTTTCAGGCTTTCCTTCACCAAGTTTGGGATTCCCGGGCAATTTTATAGAATAAACTTCCTGCACAATATTTACTTCTGAATCAGGTAAATAAAAATTTAATATACTATGTCTAATATCCCCACAGCAGAAAACTAAAGAAAAATAATAATAAAATATCAATCTTAACCTTATCCTTTCCATTGATGTCACCTTTCACAAGTTTAGAAAAAAAATCTTTGTGAACTTGACCAGCAGTCCAAGTCTCAACCTCATCAATGAAAGCAACTCGAAGTGCTTCATTTCTAGAAAGAAACTCAACATTAAAATTACTTGCACATGAAAAAAACTTATATATCAACACTATCTGGTCATATAAATATGAACTTATTAAACCTTTGCAATAACAATGCAATATCAGCAGCCTCAGGCTTTTGCTCTTCTTTCTGTTTTCCATATATTTGACATGTGACAACATAAGTAAATTTTAGGTCAGCATGAGCTCGTGCTTCAGGAGAAAACTCAAATCCTTTAGTATCAGTTGCTTCATTAGCAGGAACTGCAGCTTCGACATCTAGCATACCCCACGTATATATGAACATGAATAATGAAATAAAAATATAAGAACAACAAAATATAAATATTCTAGAAAGTAAAAACCCAAACCTCCAACAGCCATTCTTTCCAGATAAGCTTGAAGCATTAGGGCCTTTCGATAGTACATCATTCCTCTAACTGGAAATATGGTTAAACACAAAGCAAATGATAAAAATGACAAAAGAGTTGCAAGTTGCAAGAATTATGTAACATGAATGTGCTAAACACAATAGAATAATATTCTATACCAGTTCTTGCTAATGTTTGCCCACGATATGATGCCCAAAACCTAAGTTCAAGGTTGTCATCTTCATTATCAATTAGAACAGACTCGTGTGTGTTTTCATCACGGCCAATTCGAGCAAGGAAGTTTTTCCATTCATCTGAAAAATTCCAAAAAAATTGGCAGTTTTTGCCTTTAAAACCTAGGAATAATACAGCACTTGGCATTTTTGTCATTAAACTCAAGGAAAGATACACCTGCAATTCCCGTCTTAAGGTGTGTTCAGACTTTTAATTTGCATTTCAGAACTGATTATTTGATTAGCTTGACTTGGAGTAGATATAGTAAGTTTCTATTGTTTAAATAATAAGATTCTTCTATTATCTGATTTCTTGGGTTCAAACAATCAGTTGTAAAAAAAACTGATTATCAAAGGGTAAAAAGGGTTACTTATAAAATTTAACTTTATTTGAGAGACTTTGATTCCCATACAAGAATGTCACTTTTAGGCCAATTTAACTATTAATTTGTAAAAAACTCAGATTTATCAAACATCAAAACATTTGACTATCCTATTGTTAGAACTTCAAACAGCAAAAGCTCATCCAAACACTATTTTCTACAGCTTGTTCAACTACAACTACTTATCTTAGACAATATCCTGCACAATGTTGTACGAATCAGGATTAATCGGTTGATCATTCGAGATTGGCTTCATCGGTGGGCTAACATTGCGTTTTTACCTCATGGCCCAAAAAATTTCCAGGCAAAACTGGTCAAAATCGTTAAAAATGGGTCAAGATCGGTAAATTGATCAAACTCTTTGAAGTATTTGAAAAATTGTACTTATTAATCCAATCCAATTAATAAGTTTATAAAATTGTTTATAAAGTTTTGAAAACCTTTGTATACATTTATATAAGTTTGAAAAATTACAATAAAATTACAATCCTATTAATCCTGATTAATCGCAAGTTGGTATCCCACCGTTCGATTAGCGCCTAGTGATTTTTACAACCATGATCATGTAACCACTTTCAACCCTCACATAAAAGCGCCCCCCCCCCCCCCCCCAACACACAAAAAAAAAAAAAAAAGAAAAAGAAAAAAAAAAGTAGAACATGAAAGCCAAAACACACCTGGATAAATCTTTTGAAGGTAAAACAAAATTGAAATCCCATCTTCGTTTTTCCTAAGAAGCTCGTTTATGCTATAAAGAACAGTCTCCGAATAATAGGGAGTGAAAACACTAGAACATTGAAAATTTTAATCAATATTCAATGAATGTTTATTATAAACTAAATTAATAATAACCAAAAGAAAGATTTTACCTGAAAGATAACATTTCCCGAACAGGTTTGGCTGTAGGCATGGACATGAAAAGTGAATTTGTGAAGAACTCCAACCTACGTCTAGCCTCTAGGTTTCTAGGAACATTTACCGCTGAATCTTTGATAGTGAAAAGTGAGTGTAGCCTCCGAACTTGTGACCTCTTCATAAGATTTAAAAATTTATAAGAGTAAAAGTGAATTTTAAGAAACATATATAAAGAATAGGTCAATTAGCACAAGTTTGACTTGTACAAGAGTCAACATACCAATTCAGGGTCTCTTGGCCACTTCAGCTTTGAAAACAAGTGACCTTCTTTCCGTGCTAGTTTCAAAATACTCCATGTGTCATGATGTTCGCTATTAAATTGCAAAAAAATCCCATCAGGCATATGTTAAGACAGTAATTACAAACATAACAACATATAAGAAAGACAAACTTATTGTTGCCTCACACCTCATATTCACACTTAAAAAATCATGCTCGATAACATCATAAAGATCTAGAGCAGCATTAACTGCACCAGTCTTCAGTTCAGGTGTCCCAACTTCTTTCTGTGCATGGGCATAAAAACCACATTATTATAGTAAAAAATGGAACATTAAGGAAGTTGATAGGTCGACCACAAGAGAAAGAATATATATTATCTATAATGAAATATAAATAAATACTGACCAAAATTCCCATAAGGGCGGTAACTTTTTGAATAACAAGAGACAGCTTTTTCAGCCGGAAGTCAGAAGGAATGCTTCTTTTCGCTATACTTCCTTGAATGTCATCATATATTCTATCAACCCTGCAGAAGAAAGTAGGGTAAATGGTTGGCTTAAGGTTATACTCGGTTAGATGGGTGAATTTTAGAAAAAGGGCTACAAATGGAAACACATAAGCCACCCAAAGTATATTCAAAATGAATAAAGCCTCCCAAATCATTTTAATTCAAATTCGGATAATTAATCTTATAATATAATATTTTTTTCATTGTTAACACATTAAGTATTTATAAAACTCAAAAAAACTAAAGAAAAAAAAGGGTATGCGCATCCTTCTCGCCTAGCCAAGTAGCCAACCCAAGTTACTAGCCATTTTGTTCAGCTCAAGCTTGATAACTAGCAAATTATGCAGTCCAAACACTTTACTGTACACATACCACATCTTGCCAGCATCGTCTAAAACTGAGGTCAAAATCAGCTTGGTGGTGTAAAAACACTCTTCCACTGCATACTTCATGTAATCATCTATTGAAATCCTATCCCACAGTTCATCTTGCGAGTCACTCTCAGCGGCTATATCTTTAGCAAGGAATATCTAAGGATAATTTAAAAAAAAAAATACTTTTATGAAGAAGCTCACATAAGGAAAGAAAAAGAACAAAAAATGTGGACCAAAGATTTTGAATAACCTTGCTGGCTAGGAGAAAAAGAGGCCACTGAACCATAGGAACAAAGCCAGTATTTTTAGGCATTTGAAGCAATTCCATTTCCCTGAAACAAGATGCGCCATCAAGTAATGATGAAAAGAAAGACCCATTTAGTGATGTTGTATAAGATACTCACAAGTTCGTAATATAATCTTCTTCTCGCAGATTATTCACGATCTCATTCCAAAAGGGTGAAAATCGAGCAGCATCAAACTTATTCTTCTCCGGAAACTAAAAAAAGAAAAGAAAAAAAAAAAGGAAGGGGGGGGGGGGGGGTGTTAACTCCATGTAACAAAAGCATAAGACCATAACATTTCATGCGGAAATAGTAACAATTATTTTCAAAGGAAATTAAATGAAAAGACTAGTGTATAACTAAGCATTCATATGGGCATGATCAACTTACCTGACCAGTTGTTGCAAGGGAATCCCTGCAAAACATAAATGAACATTAAGACAACAAAAGCATCATTAGAATCAACTAGTATGGTAACAGAATGAACTCTTAAGAGCACCTTTTAGTTAGAGGAATGTGAAGATTATTCATAAATGCCTCCGGGAACCTCTCAAAGAGTTTTTGGACAGCACCCAAAGACCTAATCTGAAAGCATTAAGAAACAAAAACATAGTCAAACATTAAGTCAACAAGCATATATGGAGAAGGGAAAAACCATGAATTTTAATATATCCTTACTATAGATTAAAAAGATTAATATATAATGATGGATAGCAAGTAAGATTATCATACTATCAAAAGAAACTTACAAACCAAAGATATACATAAAAACAAGATCAATGCAGCATTTTATATCATGCTTACCTCCCCAAGACGATCTCTAGCTCCAAGCAAGAAACCCACAACAGCAGATATGATGGTGTAAAATATGTGGATGTCTAAAAGATAGATCTGCAATAACACAATAATGGAATACCATATAGTAGTGAAGTTATTATCATTAATATGTCCGGAATCTTTCATATATAACAGCAGAATGCCAACTTACACTAAACACAGGTGCCCACAAGCTAGCAATAGTCAAGGCATTATGGTTGTCTGCATGTCAAATCATGAAGTTATATATCAGGCAAATAATCTTCACTAAAATCCAAGGCCCAAATAAAAGAATGGTAGAAGTATACTGATACGAACTCAAGGAGGGTCCAACCCGGCTGCTGAAAATTCAGCAAATTAAGGAGTGGGGTTAACCGTTCCCGCCAATGTTTAGTTTAAGTAGGAATGTACTTGCATCTTAGAAGGGGGTCTGATTAATTTTGTGTTAGTGTTATTGTATTGGAGATTTGCCATCTCGAATGTGGCTCTTCTTGTAATCTGTTTTATTGAATCTAAGCTTTCAATTTCCGGGTTCTAACAATGGTTCCATTGCCGGGAAACATCAAATAGAGTATAAATTGGAACACCCGGGAAATCACTATCGCCGCCCAATTAGCAACCACCAGAGCTCGACTAGACTCTTTGGTATCTTCCTTAGAAGAGCGTATTAAAGCTGTCAAAATCCAGAAGCCCATGGTCGACTATCATTCCACAACAAAACCGCTACCAAAATTACCGACGCCATCTCCGCTGCTGAAACAACCAGAACCGCAGCCGCCGCTGAAACCACCGGGATCATCGCAGCCACCGTTGAAACCACCGGGATCACTGCAGTTGCTGTTGAAACCACCGGGACCCGCCGCCTACACAACCATTTTTTATCACTGAAAGTCTGAAACCGACACTACCGGAGAACAACTGGCAAAGACCGTTAGAAAGCCAAAGAAGGAGAAGGTTAAAGTTTCAAAGAAGAAGATGGTGAAAAATTCTAAACCCGCTGCATATTCCCCTTATTGTGTTGGCTCTGAACAAGAAAGGTGGTTCGAGCCCTCACGTGTTTAGAAAATACATGGAGGAGAAACACAACACAGTGATACCGTAGAATTTCAAGAAATTGTTTCTTCACGTTCGGAATAAAAGATATACAAGTTGACTTGAAACATAGAGACTTAACCGCCCAATTTCCTTCCTCTCGACTTGAGGTCAAGTCGTTTCTTTGGGCGGGCAATAATGATACGAACCCAAGGAGGGTCCGACCCGGCTGCTGAAGAAAATAAGGCAGAGGGAAACCGGGAGTGGAAAACAATTGAAAATTTAGCAAATTAAGGAGTGGGGTTAACCGTTCCCGCCAATGTTTAGTTTAAGTAGGAGTGTACTTGCATCTTAGAAGGGGGTTTGATTAATTTTGTGTGTTAGTGTTATTGTATTGGAGATTTGCCATCTCGAATGTGGCTCTTCTTGTAATCTGTTTTATTGAATCTAAGCTTTTCATTTCCGGGTTCTAACTGTTGGGTTGTGAAGGCTTTAGGCCGAGCCGGACTGGGCTCGGGCCTGTTTTTTGCTGCTGAAAGAAACAAGGGCAGTCGGCCCTAATTAGGGTTAATTAGTTAATTCTTGGAGCCTAAGTCATTACCTTAATTACAACCCTAATCTAGCATTATAAATAAACCCATGATGTAATTGTATTCTTGAGCACAATAATAATATAAACCCTAGTTGCAGAGTGGACGTAGGTCACCTAGACCGAACCACTATAATTCTCTTGTGTCTACTTTATATATTGTGTGATTGTGTGTGTTTAATTGCTTCCGCTGGAACCTACTCTGATTGTGATACCTAACAAGTGGTATCAGAGCTAAGGTTGGGAAACACACCGGGTTTACACACTGAAATTGCAGAAGGCTGTGAGGGCTGTGTTATTATCAATTGTTGCTGGTTCGAGATCTAGGGTTGTCCGGGTTTTATTTTTTTTTGGCGATTCGCGATTAGGGTTTCTGTCTTGAACCCTTGGGGTCGCTGTATTGCTCTCGATTCTGCAGGTGAAGTTACCGGTTTAGGTATATTCGGGTTTTAGGGTTTTATTGGAAGTGTGCTTGGCTTCGGTTAGCTTTGGTTATTTGGCTTTTTACTTCAAATGTTAATCTTTTCTCACGGTGTTACTTCAGTTTCTGTTTCTTGATTGTATTCGTTTCTTGTTTGCAATGGCTGAAGACGGGAGGGTTCGAATTGAAAAGTTTAACGGGACAGACTTTGCTTGGTGGAAGATGCAAATAGAAGCATTGCTAGGTGAAAAAGATTTGGAAGTAGTATTGGAAGAAAAGTCAGCTACAATGAACAAAGCTGAAGAAGCGGTTTGGAACTCAAAGGACAAGAAGGGTAGAAGGGCTATTACATTGGCTTTGACGAGGAGCGTTGCATTTAACGTTATGCACGAAACCAGGGCTCGTGGTATAATGACGGTTCTGTCAAATATGTATGAAAAGCCGTCTGCTGCTAATAAGGTGTTCTTGATGAGGGAGTTATTCATGACTCGAATGAATGAGGGAACTTTAGTTTTGGAGCATATTAATGATCTTAACTCGATCATGTCCTGGTTAGCTTCTGTGGGCATGAAGTTTGATGATGAGACTCAAGCTATAGTATTGTTATCTTCTTTGCCAGATAGTTGGTCTGGAACTGTAACGGCTATTACTGGTTCGGTGGGGACTGATGGATTAACATTTGACGGGGTCAGAAACATTGTGCTAGGTGAGGAAACCCGTCGGGAAATCACTGGTGGTGGATCATCTTCTGGTTTGTTATATGTTGGCAGGGGAAGGGAAAATAACAGGAGCAGTGGGAGTCGAGGGAGAAGTTCGTCTAGAGCTCGGAAAACTGTAAAGTGCTAGAGTTGTGATGAGATTGGGCATGTTAAGAGTCAATGTCCAAAGAGTAAACAAGGAAAATCTGGTGAGGTAAACACTGCTGCTGAGGATGAATGTAATGATGACACGTTACTACTTGAGGCTGAAAACAGTGTGGACTCTTAGGTTATGGATTTCGGTTCTTCGTTTCACGCCATGCACAACGGGGAGACGTTGGTGAATCTAAAAGTTGGCAACTTTGGGAAGGTACAAACAGCAAATGGTAATATCCTTGATGTTACGGGCATAGGTGATGTTAATCTGTTAACTCCATTGGGAACCTACTGGAACTTGAAGAATGTTAGGGTGATTCCAGCTTTGAAGAGAAATCTTATCTCTGTTAGTCAACTGGATGAACAGGGACAAGAAGTAAAGTTTGGTAGAGGTAAATGGAAATTAACAAAAGGAAATATGGTTATTGCTCGTGGAAACAAGCGGGGATCGTTATACATGGTGGAAGTACCTATTGAGGAAAGTATGACCATTCCTCAAAACAAAGTTGGGTTCACTGAGTCAAAGGGGCAAAAGAGGGTTCAATTTGCAAGACTGAAGCCTGGTGCCAAGGTGATTCAAGCTGAGCGGGATCGGAGGTCTGTACCAGGTCAGGGGTTTGGTGACAGTGGGAGCACGGGGCGTGTTTCGGGTACAGTCACAAAACAATGTTGGGTTGTGAAGACCACTACTCCGATTGTTAAATTCTCTCCTATGGATGTCTTGCTGAATGAGGAGAGTGTTGATGATTCTCAGGTTATATCTGGAGCTGGTGGATCGTGCATACCAGTTGAGATAGAGAATGGGTTGGTGCTCGGGGGAGCTTCAACTGTCCCCTCATGTACTTGATGAGAGGGGGGTGCAACTAGGGGTTACAATGAAGTCTTAGCTGATGGGAATTGAAGCTTGGAAGACTTTTGGATATGAAGAATACTGGAGTTACTGGATCTAGCATTATAAATAAACCCATGATGTAATTGTATTCTTGAGCACAATAATAATATAAACCCTAGTTGCAGAGTGGACGTAGGTCACCTAGACCGAACCACTATAATTCTCTCGTGTCTACTTTATATATTGTGTGATTGTGTGTGTTTAATTGCTTCCGCTGGAACCTACTCTGATTGTGATACCTAACACTAACATATACACAAAAGGAATTCAAATTGACAACCTCAGTTATATGTTCAAAATATCATAAAGTGCGACTTACTTTTCGATACAAAATCATGCCAAGAATAACGCACATCTTTAATATCAATTATGTTCGTTGTTGGTTTCACCAAGGGTTTGATCTGCACACCCATTCAATGACACAAATATGTAAATCAATAAAGCAGAAATAATATGTCACATGAAAAAGATTAATTTAATTACCTGAAGAAAATAGGCAAACGCAAACTTGCCCCCTAATACAACAAGCCAAAATAGCATATACCTAAAGATACAACACATTGCCAATATGATTATTACTTATAAAGAAGTATTAGAATATAATAAAGGAATGAATTGATGAAATCATTACATGATATAATCATTTGTTGCTTCGTACATGCCACGTCCAACATAATAGTGTTCCTTACGATACAAATTAAACAAGAAATATCATCATTTTCCAAAAAAGAAAAGATTATAACACAAAATCAAAAGAATATAATATGCCAACCTGATGAATCCACTTGAATAGACGAACTATTGACGAATTATTGCACCGGTTGAACAAATGGTGACATGATGGTAGCCGTGCTAGAGAGCTCCAAAAAAATTGAATTCCAGCATAGATGCTTAAAATAGTTATATATATTTTGAAAACAACCGACCCAGAAATTGAATTAGTTGTCTCTTGGAGACCCTTCCTGAAATGAGACAGCATAAAGCAAATTTTGTTTTGATATAAAAAATAAACAAACAAACATCGGCATATATGTCAAACACAACTAAATAAAAATAAGTACTTACACATAAAGGAAGCATATGAAAATTGTAGCAAAGCTAAACCAAATGAAACGAACAAAAATCCTAGAAACAGCCAAGGGTTTTGTTGTAGAATACGCACCATACATTATCACAATGTCCAATGCACCTAAAAAAAAAAAAAAAAAATAATAATAATAATAATAATAATAATAATAATAGCAAAAAGAATAAGAAATAAAAAACAAGAACACTTTGTTTACTAAAGGAATATGAAAAATAAATAATAATAAAAAAACCTACTTTGAAAAAGCTTCATAACAAAAAAAGTAGGGCCTAGACTAAGAAGTAGGCGTATTGTCTTGGAGTTGCTGATATCTCCATCATTGAATGCTATTATTGTAAGCGCCTGTTAAAAGGAAAAAAGTTTAGTATCTAAAAACTCAAAAAAAAAAAATTCCAAAGAAGTTTTGATAATGGGGTCAACCTGAAACATCATGAAAAGGAATATCCACAAGCGGTGAAAACTATGGTAAAGATGAAAAAATGTCCTGTGTTCAACGAATGAGGTCTTCCCGCGTCGCTTACTAACGTTGGTTTTCAATATATTCTGTAACAGAAAAGTCAAAGGTGGTCAAAGAAAGTTATGTGGGAAAGCAACGTGCACCTTTTTGAAAGAAATATGATTTTTTGTTTATATACCTTTGACCTTCGCGATGGCTTCAAAAGAAAAGATGAGTTTTTGTCTAATGGCCAACGAAGTTTAAGACAACTACGGGACCTGGAATTAAATAGAAATAGCATGAACTAAGATAAAATAATATAAATCGTTTTACAAAAATATATTTATGAAAATAGAGCTCACCAGAAGTACTCATTAAAATCATCATAATTTCTCCATGCGGAATGAGGGGCCTTTCCATTTTCGTTGTTATCAGCCTCCTGCAGAATCGAGTAAAAAGGGGCTGGCATCAAAACAGTCGATCTTTGGTATGGGCCAGTTTGGGCCGACCAAACAGTCGATCTTTGGTATGGGCCAGTTTGGGCCGACCAAAAGCACCTTCTGTCCAAAATTTTCAATTTAAATAATTTGTGTGTCAAATGTCACCACGAAAATAATGTTTTAATAACAAGTGTTAGAAGGTTTATGCACTAAATATATGCACTTTGAGCAACTTTCGCCAATTTCCTAGTGGGCTAATTATTTATTTTAACCTTCGACTGGTTAAAAATAAAACATAACCCAAATCAAGTCATTCGTAAATTAATGTGTTGAAATTGCTGCCATTAATAAGATTCTTCGCATGCACAGACACACAGTAGAACTAAAATCTTGAAACAGCAATGTGGTTTTCAACAGCTCATCTGAATCTCAAATTTTCACTTAAATGGTAAAAACAACAAAAAGAAATAAAATGCTTATCAAATTCAATGAACAGTTCATCCTACCCAATAACTTTTGTGCTTCAAATATCTACTAGTATCATGCAGGTCTGAATATGGCCAAGTGACAAAATTACAAATATGGAAATACACGACATACCGCAGCAATAACATCATAAAGAGGACAAATAACTTGTTCAAGAAATGAAACACCATTTTCAGTAACACAACTGTCTGCTGGTTTTGCAAGTTGCTGCCTCAATATCTCATTCAATTCTTCCCCCATCTGTTGATTAAGCTTTGAGTTATAGAAATCTAAAACATCGGAATCAAATTATAGAAAAATCCAAACATAAAGGAATCTTACACGATGGAATATGTAGCATAAGCATTCTGGAAGAAATCTAACATTGGCAGCTTCACCCCATATCAAAAAGTACAAAGAGATCAAAAGTACTTTCTTTTCCTTGTTCACATCCATACTGCAGAAGCAATAGAGTAATAGACAAAAACTTACAAATTTACAAACTGTTAAAAAGAATTTAATTTCATTATAATGGAAGTATATCAACGATTATTTATAAACATTTAAAGGTCCTACTCGCTCCACATTGGTGAGATGCGCAAGTAGCTGCACCACTTGATGTAGTTATCAAGAGACTTCGAAAAGACTCTCTCCACAGCGGTCTCATCCAGTTTCTAGAACAAATTATAACCCATGCCATTTAACTGGTTATTAATTTAATGTACCTTTCTTAATTAAAAAAAATACTTTTATATAATTAACTATATACCGGTTCATGTTCTCCAGGAGTAACAAGTCGACTTTGCTCGTTTGAGAGAAGATTAACTATATTCTCCCGTTGGTTCGACACGTTACCTTTCTGCCAAAGAACAAAAAAGTAAAAAATAATAAATAAATACAAAATCAAGGTCAATAAACAAGTTAAACCAACCCACCTTCATGGCCTTCAATAATTTTAAATCCTCGTGAACTTCAACAATTATGCATGATTATGAACTTCCTAAAATGATTAATTATCCAGGTAGGTATTTTATTAATACTGGAAGTATAACCTAACAATATAGAACTCTGTATTTACTAACTTCAACAGAATATTGAAAAAGTAACTCTCAGCAATACTATTTTATAATTCTTAAACACAGTTTTAATTTCCATATTATCATCAACTACCAACCTGAAATCCAAATATGTACTGCAGAAAGTCAAGAACATCAGCACTCCTAGTAGCAGGTATTGGAAAATTTCCTGGCAATTCTGGGAGACCTCTAAAGTATTTCAGTGATGCTACTGCAGCACGTACCTGAGCATATATTCATTGCAAATTATATAACAATAATGATAATAAAAAGTACAAAATCAAACGAGAATATAAAATAAATCAAATTCACCTCAGGGAATGAGGTGATAGCATTTGTCATCGCAGGAGCATCAAGAGGAATAATATTATAAGCAATCAGATCTTCTGTCATAGCCGCATCAGATTCTATCACCCGTTTTAACTGAAATTGGAGCAACCATTAGAATCCACTTTATGCATGAGTTGACATTACTTAAAAAGGTTATATTATGAAAGAAAATTAGAAGTACGCAAACCTCCTCAGGAATTAATCCTTCTGCTTCCTCAGGAGAAACTTCCTTAGAAAGCTGCTCTAATACACTTCCCAATACTTTAAGAGTTGCAAAAACCCTTTTTCTCTTCAAGGTTTTGCGTTCTAGTCTGTTTTATATAAACAAAAACAGTGTATAAAAATGTCAGAAGATTACATTTGAAACAAAGAGAGATAAGATATAAAAGGATGAAAAAAGATGCATACTCTTGAAAGTTTCCACTAAAAGCACCTGACTCCCTCAATTCCATTTCCTCCTCACGTAGTTTATCTACATTATTCTTTTCCCTGTAAAGCTTATAAAACTCACGTAAGCGATTTATGTCTTGACTTCGGTCAAGGTCAGCACCTTCCCTCTTTGCTAGTTTTTGCTGTCAAATAAGTATTGAAACAGAAGAGCAAGCATGTCATTGCGCACAATTTGTGAACATAGCTAAGAAATTTTGTTCATTGACATGAAACCTTACCTTGATTACTGACATCAAACCAGTTTTAAACTGTAGCACGCCTCTACCTTCACTGGTAGGATCTAGATTTTGAGCAAGCGTATAAGCATGCTCGCATACTGAAATAAAAATAACAAAAATTCCTATTATTAGTAAAGCAAAACAAACAAAATAAGTAGATGGAATGAAACTAAGATTAAAATACATACATATTCTAGAAATAGTGGGGTCTTCATCTTGAATTTCATCAGCTGCTCTTAAAATTGGATCTATGTCCCTACTGTTTGAAAGTGAAGATGGAACATTTCCAGCAATGCCACCAGCTGGCCGCCCATAAGCATCAATTCCTGTTCTCTCCCTTCGAAGTGCAGCACGCACCAAACGCTCCCAAAGAGGCCCCACGTGAGACATTTATGTCCCTGTATGTAAAAGATATATAGCATCTCCAGTTACAACTTCATCCCAATACACTCTAGAAGTAAATAGCAGAAAAGCAGAAGAAAGGGACATAAAGGGAGCCGAAATAACTAAACTAATACATAAAACTCATGCTTGCATGTCAAGAGAAAGAAACTGCTACTAAGAAAATGAACTTGAAAAGCTTTCTCATTCTGTAAAACCAAAGGTCTTGTTCAGAAAACAAAATTGCAAACTCAATTCCAATTATCAATACCAATATTTGTGCAATGTTTTCTTAATCTGTAAACCTAAGTAATTAATAAAGCATGTAAACCAAAATATCTAACTCAAACTGACAAATTAAATCCTATATGAGCAGAGAGGATCCCCAACTTTACATAACTCCTCAAAGCATTGGCATCTGTTCTAGGCTAACCCTAATGAGAAATAGCTAAGAACACACGGACGTGTAGGTAACGCGTGTTGGGTTGTGGAGGCTTTGGCCACAAGAAATAGGGCAGCCGGCCCCAGTGGAGAATTTAGGCACCCTGTTTAAATTAATGTTTATTGTTCCAAAAGCTATTAACCCTAATTCTTTATTATAAATAGATTATAGGGCCTTTGTAATCCCTTGGCCATCAGATAGTAACACAAACCTCCTGTGTGGACGTAAGTCACACCGACCGAACCACGTTAATTCTTTGTGTTCCGTTTTTTCTTTCGTTATCGTTTGCGTGCATGTGCGTGTTTGATACCCCAACAACGTGTGAAGCAAAATACATGCACACACATAGAAACTCTAAAAGGCTAATAAGGGGTGTTGACAGTTTGGTTTTTACAGTTTTTTAGCTCAAACCATGAGCCAAATTGCTAGTAACGGTTTGATCATCCGAAAACAAAACCGGGCGCTGAAAACTAAAACCAAATCGTTATTAACGGATTGGTTCTGGTTTGGTTTTGCAGTTTGGGCTTATTGGGCTTTTATAAAAAAAAAATGCAGAAAATATAAAATAAAAAGGTCGTCCAATATGCGTAAAAAAAGTTGTCGAAGATAAGCTGCTGTTTGCTTGGCACTTAAGTCCTAACAGTCAATACATCTCATAGTGCATATTATATTTACTAAATTAGTTTATATGCTGGTAACTTTAGACTTGGGTTGTTTTCAAGGAATCAAGCTGGATATAGCAGTGTGCTGTGTTTACAATCATTGCTGCATATAACACTACAACCAAAGAAATATATTCTAACAGTTGCTGCAAACTCATACACCTTGAATAAACCTGACCATATATGACAACAAAAAATTCCACAGTTTCCGATCACTGATACACAGGGATTCGGTCCATACATCTCCTACTTATATTCATGTGTGACCTAGATAACTTCTTTCAACAGTTAAGAACTTTTATTCGCCAACATGTAAAGCTCAAACGGACAAAGTAATGTGCTCATTATTTAAAAACTTCATAACTCTCTCTAGCTTTTAAACATCTGGCTTACCAGGTAGCGTTTCATCCAAATCAAACCTAAAGCACAATTAATCAAGTCCAACTCCACAAATTAAAGTCAACAAGGGATAAACCACCACTCGTTCAAACAAAATGTCACTAAATCAACACACAAACATCATCTTACCTTACATAACAATTAACACATCAAATCGATTTTAACCTGACATCCAAAACCTAATCTCCAACTTTAACCACACGGAAATCAAACTTCGTGCAATTTAATCATATACGCTTGTGATTCGAAAGCGTGCCCTAACAAAAGTGAACCAACTCCTCCACTAAAACCCTAACTACAGCATATGAGCCCTCTAACCTCCAGCAATGCTAGCAAAACGGTCAAATCCACACACAAAGTGAACTGAAAACTCACCGGATTGGAGATCGTGACGGCGCCGGAGATCTGGATTCACAAATTGAAGTATCTTCAAATAAAGTCAGTGAAGATAAAGTAGAAGCATTTGAGAATATTATTATTATTATTGTGAAATCAAATTGTTGTGTTCGACGAGAGAGGAAAGAGTTGAATCTGTGTGGAAAGAAAAGGGGTTTTTTGAGGTTTTGAGATTTTGAAATGAAAAGCTGTGAGAGATAGATGAAGGTGGTGTAGTGGGCAACGGGTTTACCGGCTATAGCCGGTGGTGTACACGGGTTTGATTTGTAAACAACGCGTCTGAGTTGAACCGGTGACCTGTTGAAGACCAAAAACCCTTTCTAACCCGGATGAACCTTCGTCCAATAAAATGGGTTTTTATATATATTTCCTTTCCTTAATACTATAAATTACATATTTTTTCTAAATCTAAATTTGAATTATATATTTCTTTTTCTTATAATATACTAGGTTAGTCCCCGTGTATTATACGGATTAAATAATTAGTACTAAAAATTTATGCATTATAAAATCATGCTTGAAGATAAAATATGATTATAGTTGCGTACAAATAACTACTTTAAGTAAGTAAACAATTATGTAGTTCTCTTGAACTTTTTTTTTATCAAAAATTATGATTTCTTAATATTTTGTTTTAAGAAATATGATAAAAAAAAGTTCATCATATTTTGTATTTTATAAAATTTTTGTTTTTAAAAAGTGTGTTTTTAATAAAAAATAGGTTTTTAATTTATTAAATTATACATTTTTAATTTGAATATGCTACGAGTAATATTATTAGTATTCAATATTATTATTAACAATATAGAGAAATGAGAAAGTAAGTATAATAATTCTTACAATTGTTTCATGCTTATTTTAGTTTTTTTTTATAGATAAATGGATAGTCTAAAAACCATTAGTTAAACGTATTATAGTTAATCATAAACACGAAAAGTTACAGTATAATATTTTAATATAAAATATAATTAAAGTTATATATACGTAATAGTTTAAGAAATAAAACAACTATACTATTTTTAACTCTCTTATCTAAATAGTTTCACTTTTAAACATTCGTTTTAAGATTTTTTTTATAAAAATATTGTTTTTAAAAAACGCTTGTCTGTAATGATTCTGGTTGTTTTAATAAGACAGTTTTTAACAAATTTCACCGTTTACAATGCTTTTTAAAAACAAAACGATTTAATAGTGTTTTAGAAAATTTCATATTATATAAAATTTTAGTTTTCTTATTATTTAGATTTTAATTAAAATATTTGATTTCTAATTTCTTTAATAAAATCTGTTTAAAAAAATAGTTTGATTTTTAAAAAATTTAGGTAAGAGAGAGAAATATAGCAATTAATAAAATTTATTTTTAATAATAGAGAGAAATTTGTATGAGTATTTAAATTACTATAATACCCTTTTGGAGGGAAATTGATGTGTGGATGTCTATAAGAATGACATGTGGCAAAAAAAGTGGGATAAAAGAAGGACAAGTGGCAAATAAAACCTTGTTTTATTAGATGTTATAGATTATAGATCAGTTATTATTGACAGAACCCCAAGGAAAAGAAAAGTGCACGAAACCCAAGGAAAAGAAACTTCACCGAATCCCAAGGAAAAGAAAACCGCACGAAACCCATAGTTACCATCACTCTTTACGTTCTCTGTATGTGTTATATATGAATGGAAACTTTCTAGAATCTATGTTAGTAAAAGGTGGTGATATAGAGACGATTGAGTTCTATTATTTACATGTGAACTGTGTCTCGGGAGGCTAAACCCCATAAAATCATAACTGACAAAATCATATGTTGTGTAGCTATGACCTATGATAGGTTCAGTTGGTGAATGGTTTGGTTTGTTTTATTTTGTTTTGTTTTTAAAATTTGAGTGTTGGAATTCCACGAGTATTTTTTTTTACATTGTAGCCTCGTTAAGATTTATGCTGATAGAATCTTTTATGCTTTTCATCCTTTTTAACCAATTCTTTTTCACTATAGTGTTTTTTTATTCGGTGGTAAGCTTCTTTAAACCTCTCAAGTTCGTCATCACATTGAATATATTTTTCAACTTAGTTCAACAATACCGGTGAAAAGTCAAGGCTACTCCAAAATATATCTATTGAATGTAGTGGAATAGGTTCGCCTGCATTTGAGATTTCACAAGCACATGGTAAACTAGAACTATTATGAATATGGTAGTCACAACTTTGTGATTGCTTTTCAATCTCATTGACTCGCCTCAGCTTCTCAACTAATGTATCTAAACCTGCATGAGAAACATTAAACATCAATAAAACAAATAAATTATTTTTGTGTTGATGCTTTATTTTAATCCTACTTTCCTCGAAGCTTTCCTTTATTTGTGTTTCTTGTAAATGGACTATGTTATTTATAATTCTTATAAATTTATCTAAATTTGACTTGTCTTAATTCAAATGTTTTTTAACAAAGTATGTTGGCTATTTACTTTGTTTGTTGTTCGTTCTTCGAAATTTAGATGTTGATCAATCCATGCAAACACGAATATTTTTTTATGATTTTGCAACCAGTTAACATGCAAGTAATTAAATACCATTGAAAAGTTAAATCAAATATGTTAGTGTTAGTATATAAAATAATGTTATAATTTGAATAGATTAGGTAAATACTTCGATGCTTGTTCATCAACTTTGTCTGCAATCACGTTCTATTTTCATAGTAAGCCTCAATTATTGGAAACTGAAGCAGAAATTTTCAGTAAGACATAAATTTATCCCACTCGGTCTAAGACTTAAAAGATGGCCTGTAATGCTTTTTGATGTTCTCCTGTATGTGATATCTGTAAAATAATTAGGTTGCTTCTAGGAAAATTATTTGACATGCATCCATTAAAAGCAACTCTCTATCTGTGATTATAACATGTGGTAACATATAGCCATCCAATGTATTTCTCAGATAATTTAAAGCCCACTTAAAGTTATCTTTTTTTCTCATTCCGTATGAACGTGAAAACAATACAAAATGTCTTGTTTGTTGAACTTAAGCCAACAATTTGAAGAAAATGGAGGCGATACTTGTTCGTCTTGTACGTATAATCTAAAATAATCACATGTGAGAACGCACGCTAGATTTTTAATGAACTGGGATCGACAAAAAGTAAATCATTTAATTGACTTGACTCATCATTTGTAGTAAAATCATAGATGTATCTACCCATCTGCAAAGATTGAAAAAGTGCTTGCATTGGGGTGCTTCCAACTTTATGAAACTCTCGTATCCTTGTTCGTGCATCATACAGAGTTTCAATTGTGGATACACTTTTATCATTATTTTCTTTTAAAGCCATAAGAATATCACGTGGCTGTATATTCATTCCAGTAAAATCTTCCACCGATGCTTACTTCTCTTTAGACAATCTTTTATGCATAATCATGACCCTTCAAAAATTTAGAAGGTTCGTGGTTATGTTCGTTTTGTCAAAAAATTATTTAGAAGGTTCCACCGATGCTTACGGATCAAATTTAGAAGGTTCAGAAGGCTCAAATTTAGAAGGTTGCATGGCCTCTTGTTAATCAAACAAAATAAAAAAATCCTTCTTAGTCACCCCACCACTCGTATGACCAATAACGTGATGAAGATATCTATACAACGGATCGTTCATTTTTGTAGTTTTTGTTTTATTATTAGGCATATATTGACCCTCACCAATTTCTTGACAAAACATTGTATCATTATAATCTTCAGTAAATTGTGTAAGGCCATTCAAAAAATCAGATTGACGGGTCTCCTGAACTGTAAATAAACCCATCAAAACACCAAACTAGGCCATAGAAAAATTACGTGGCACCCTCCGAGCACGAAACTGATAGCATCTTCATTGCTATTAAAAAACAAAAAAATATAAGTTTAATTACATTAATATATATAATCTAATTAGATTAGCATACCTATAGTTATGGTTTTTCGAGTCGAAATTAAACGCGGAGAAAAACTCCAAACAAAACTCTTTATATTGCGGGCCGCTAATGAAAAAAAAAAAATCTTCTCCACGGCTCGTTTATCATGTTATGAGCATGGGTAAATTCCTCGACGTACCATAACAAGCTCCAAGATATTGAAAGTGAAGGCTCAAATTCTTTATCTAAAAGCTTTTGAAGCCTTTTATATTAATTTGATCCTCAATGAAACTATAAACAACGATGATTCAAAACACAAACCGACGCTGTATCTTGACGTGAGCTTGAAGCCATTACCTGAAATAATTACAATCACTAACAAAAGAAAATACATTTAACTAAATTTTATATTAATAATAACAATCTAACCTTTTTTTAATATTAAAAACTTAAAAAAATCTAACAAGAAGAAGAAGAGGAATATGATAAAATATGATGAATGAATGGATGATTGTTTGATATTAAGATGAATTTGTTGGTGAAATGTGGTGAATGGGGTGGTAAAATCAGGTATAATACAAGGATGGTGGGTGAGTGGTAAGTTAATGTGGTGGTGAGTGGATATGTTATTAATACAAGTTTGAAAGAAGAAAACAACCATTTAAGGAGAAATAAACGACCGTTTACCGAACTTGATGTTGACTTGTATACACCACCACGATCGCACATAAGGAATGCCTTGTTGACGAAGTCGTATACAGCATTCTTCGTTAGTTGTGTGACAATAACGTATCCAAGGGTGCGTGCAGTGTTTTGCACCCAATCCACAACACCTCTTTTGTTTGTTACACCTAATCGTTATGAAATTGAGATTATAGAGTTGAATTACGAAGAAAGGGAATGAATTGTGAATAATTGTGAATAATTGTGAATTGTGAATTGTTAATTTATAGACATATTCACAGTCACTTTATATCAAATCACAATTATTATTATCCTGTCATTATTTCTTATCTATAATTGTAAAGTATGTCATTATTTCATGTCTGCATTTTTTGACATCATCTGTTTTTATGTTTTAATTTTTTAATATATTTTTGTTGCATATATAAATAAAAACTAAATCACAATTTTATATGACTAAAAAAATTACATTATTATACAAATATCATAAACATATTGGATTTCACGATCTCAAGTTTCAATTTTTATTTTTATTTTAATTTTTTTTCCAAAAGGCTATAAGTAGGGTTATCATTTTTCCCTTTACTTTTTAACTACATTTTTCTCTTTTACTTAATTGTTTGCTTCACCCTTAAACTTTTTATTCTCCTTCCAAAATCATTATCTCTCCTCCTCCATTTAATAAGATGCAACTGCTTCGAACCGCCACATGTGACAGCTTTGATACTGTTCTCATCTAAGTCTAGATCCACCACTGCAACTTTTTCAATACAACCATTCTCTTCTTCAATTCTTCCACCATCGTTTAGGTCTATCATCACTTTTGTAGATCTCCATCTGATCTAGTCCGACCACATATATTGCCCATCGGTCTAACCTCTAACTGTTAGAACCGGCCAGTGCGTTTCAAAACTACTCAAATGGATTTGACAGACCATCGATGACAATAGTTTCTAATCTGACCGGCCGGTTCGTTCTGTTTGAGGAAACATTGGTTAGACTTTTACAAATATTTGAAGGGTATCTAATACATAAAATGATGAAATATAAAAAGACTAGGTTAGTATCACGTGTACAAGGGTTGAATAAATAAATATTAAATAGTTAGTAATGAGAATTTATGAGTTATAAAACAATATCTTGAGATAGGATATTATTGTAATTATGTACGAGTAAGTGCTTTAAGTAATAAAAAAACGATATCATTTTAAGCTTTTATTTTTTGTTATTTTATTTTTTAAAGTTTTTTTTAACATTTTGTTTCAAAACAAACCGTTTTTAAAAATATAATTTTTTAAAAGTTTTTAATTTTTAAGAAAGTTTGATGTTTTAAAAAAATTTATATTTTATAAAAAGTTTTGTTTATTTAGAAATTGCATTTATATAAAGATCTATTTTCATAATTTAAAGAAATACTTTTAATCTTGAAATACATTAAATAAAATTATAGTAGTTAATTATATTATTTATTAGGAGAGAGAAGCGATAAAATAATATTTACATGGTTCGTAATTGCTCCATGTGTCACAAAAAAACCTTTTTTTATTAGTATAGATAGATTACGTATCGAGAAGATAGATGAGGGGTAGATTGGGTTACCTCTTGGCCCTTGGTATGTTCGCGCCTGGGTATTGTGTGTTTAAACAATAAAAAATTTTATTTACGGTTCATCTCCATGACACTTGAGATGGAAAACGTCTTGTATGCAATGTGAGTATAATTATTTACGGTTCATGCGTGTCGTATCATTCCTCCATCAAATGTAGAAAAAAGCTCTTTAAATCTACATATTTTAATAAAATAATAACTAAAAGAACATATGTTAACACCATATTTATTCTCACTAAAATTCCTCGTTTTTTTCTCCTATTAAATAACCACATTAATTACTAATAATATTATTTAAATTTTTGTTAGATTAATAATATTTTTTTAATAAATTAAGAAAATATTTTTTATTAATGTTATTCTTAAAGAAATAATTTTTATAAAATAATAAATTTTTCTAAACCATCAAAATTTTTAAACAATATAAAATATTTTAGAATTAGTGTTTTTATAAATTAACTAAAAATAATTAAAATTAAATGTTATAATAAGAAATTTTTAAAAATGCTATTTTTTAAAATGTTTTTTTTGAAACAAAATGTTTCATTTTTTAAATAAAACAAAAAAGTTTAAAAAATGACATCATTGTTTATAAATTATAGTTTTTACTCATACTTAGTTTCAATCATATCTTATCTAATAATAGCATATTATCATTAATAAAATTTTATTTTATTTATTATTTTATTTATTATTTTATTTATTATTTTATTTAATATTTTATTTATTCGGCTCGTGTAATACACATGTTTACTAAATGTAGTTTTATTATAATAAATTGGTAACCAGGAAAGATACATGTTAACATCACATTACCACTTATTATTTTTTACGTTTCTTTCCTATTAAATAATCATATGAATTACTAGAAATTATTATTTAATTCGTTTTAAGGTTAAAATAGTTTAATAAATTAAGATTTAAGAAAGAGATCTTTTTATTTTAAAGATACAAATCTTTATAAAATATTTTTTTTCTAAAACATCAAACTTTTTTAAAATTATGAAATATTTTAAAAATTATGTTTTTAAAAAGTAAATTCTTTATAAACAAAAAATAATTAAATTTGATAATTAAAATAAGAAAGTTTTTAGAAATGACATCTTTTTAATATGTTTGTTTTGAAACAAAATTTTCGTGTTGTTTATAATAAGAAAGATTTCAAAAAATATAATGTTAAACTATCGTTTTCTGATTAATAAACTTTTATTATATTTAATATTTTAGTTATTTAACTCGTGTGATACACGAGTTTACTAAAGCAAGTAATAAATATGAGGAATAGTGGTCGATACTTGAAGTGTTTAAATGCATTTACGCAATGATTTTACACAGCTTGCTGCATACCTTTCTTGAACCAAATCCACGATGATGAAAGCTTGGAACAGGTTGGGTGACATTTTCTAGTACAACAAAAGTTACCCTACAGCGGGAATTTTATCGCACAACAAAAGACACAAAAGTCTAATTACATTAGTAAAAACGAGATTATGAAAAAGAATATTTGATAAAGTTATTGCAAAACTCAAGGCTAGACAAATAAAACCTCATACCCATATACAATAAGGAATCAAAGTTAATTTGTCTTTATGACTCCAAAAAAATTGTATTCTTTAAATCTACGCTTTTTTAAAGGCATCAAATCCTCAAATGTTGGTTCTGAAAAAAAAAAACTTCTTATTTAGCCTTGATGGTTGATAGTATGCTAGTTGATGTGGCCACACTATGTGGCGGGGTTGTAAATATCGAATGTGTTATTGACATTAACCACGTGAAAAAAAATTCACATGCGACATGCTTATAAAAAGTATAATAAAAAATATTGTAAGTAATCAATCATCGAAGCACATGGAAAAATAACAAATGCATAATTGGTAGCTTTATTAAACGAAATGAGTTGTATTGTAAACTGATTAAAATAAAAAGAAATAAAACTTTACTAAAGTTCAGGAGATTGGATGTAAATTTGGCACAATTCAAGAGTTTAAGTGTAAAATAATAATAAAAAAAAAGTCGATAATCAATTTGAAAAATAGTAAGAAGAAAATAAAAATTGTTGTGGCTAGTTTTAAAAGATAGTCAGAGATTTAAGTGCATAACTATAGAAAAAACAAAGTAAGTTTCTATTACTTCAAAAAAAAGTATTGTAGTCACACCGAAAAAACTTACAACTTCATTATTTGTGTTGTTGTTTGTTGTAGATGTGTAAATATTTAGTAAATATATATACTTAAGTATTTAAATAAAATAATACTTAAGCTAAATAGTATTTAGTTATAAAAATAAAAGTAGTAAATGTAATTTATTTGTTAATTTAAATTATTATAAATAAGATGATATCTAATGTAGTAAACTAAATAATATAATGTACATTAAATAATGTATTAATTAAAAAAATTATTAAATGGGTGGAAATTAGAAACTATTGTGTCGCAAACGTGTACCCTATGCATAAAAGTTGTCTTAGTCTTTTTAAAGTTAAGCAAAATGACAATTGTGTCCAAATAGTTGCATTACATAGTGTTATAGATAAAATAACAAATCTTTAAAAAAGATAATGGTAGATACTTGAAGTCTTTCTATGCAGTAATGCAACAATGTCACGCGATTTGCTACATACCATACTTGGACCAAATCCATGGCAAATGGAAGGTTGGAACATGTTACGTGATATTTTCCACAAAAATCTATTGTTGCTACTATTAAGCAAGAACTATCTAACACAACCATGTCAATGTGTTAAGACTTTTTCAAGTCAACTTAAAATATACGTGTACTTTCATTCGTGAAAACAAACCTCTTCCATTTTCTTTTTTCGAGGACCACTAATGTTTGATCTCGAAGGGAAGCAGGGTCAAGTGTCTCCATAGCTCTTAAAAAGTCTAATAATTTAACTTCTAGTGTGTGTGTGTGTGTATATATATATATATATAGAGAGAGAGAGAGAAAGAAAGATCGGGGGAATGAAATAAAAACCAAATTTATAATTAAAAATCATGAAAACAAATATTCACCAATCATATTTTTCAATTTAATTATATTTATCTATACTAATATATAAAACAAAGCTTTGTGACACATTAACTAATACATATTATTAATATATTATTTAATAATATGAGATTATTTAAATTATTATATTATATAATATAATATTTATAATACTTTAATTAATATTTAAATTTATTAATAAATATTATCTTATTTGAATACTTAACTATATAATTACTAAATACTTTTATAATAAAAGATAATAATTAAATTTATAAATTAGTATTGTCTTATTTGAATCCTTAACTATATGATTACTAAATATTTTTATAATATTGATGATAATAATAATCTATATCTATATTTTCAATACTATTATATAAAACATTCGATGAAGACACATCTGTAATATTACTTAAAATTTAAAACACTTAATATAACTTTTAACATAAGATACAAGTGATATATACAATAGTTTTTAATTTACCATACTTAATAAATTTTCTCCAATTAAAAATTATTTAATATACATTTATTTTAGCTACTATCTTATTTATAATATATTAAACTAATATTGAAATATATACATATATTATTTATATTTTTATTACTTAATACTATTTGATTTAAGTATTATTTATTTAAATACTTAAGAATATAATCATTAAATATTTACATTATTATATAATAAGAATAATACCCAAATAAATATGTCAACGTTTAATACAAGTCAAAAAAGAGGCTCGATAACACCCGTCGCGTCACTACATATAACAAATAGAAAAAATTATGAGTAGTGGATGTGTAGTTTTTCTAATATTAACATAATAATTTACTTTTTCTCAAAATTAATAAAAAGCCTACTTACGTTTTTTTAAAATTTTACATTTTAATCTTTAAGGATTTATATTTGAAACTAACCACAACACTTTTCTCTTTTTGTTTTTTACCAAATTGATACTTACTCATTTTATCTTTTTGAGTAAAATGTTATTTTCGTCCCCGACGTTTTGTTGAATTTGTCATTTCAATCCAAAAACTCTTTTTTGCCATTTCACACACTATAGTTTACCAAATGTTATCATTTTCATCCACTCCACTAACACCTTTAAAACTCCGTTAAATATGAGGGTATTTTAGCCTTTTTCAACACCCTAATTATCCAATTAAACAAATTAATCAATTAATATTCAATTAAAACTAAAAAACACATGAAACGACTAGTGAGACCAGTCGCTTTGATTTAAAAGCTTCGATTAACTCTAACTCATGTTGTTTGATTGAGGTCTACCATGATATTTCAATTAATCTCTAATGTTTTGTTCGAATGTATACCGTTATTTGATTGAGGTTTGTTATTGGCATGCTTTATTTGATTGAGGTCTATTATTGTCACGTTTGAACGTGACAATAGTAGACCTCAATAAAACAAAACGTGACAACAGTAGACCTCAATCGAACAACAATACACATTCAAACAAAATATGAAGATTAATTGAAATCACACAGGAGACCTTAATCGAACAACATATGTTAGAATTAATCAAAGCGACCGGTCTCACGAGTTGCTTCATGTGTTTTTTTAGTTTTAATTGAATATTAATTGATTAATTTGTTTTAATTGGATAATTAGGGTGTTAAAAAAGTCTAAATTACCATCATATTTAACAGAGTTTTAACTGAGTTTTAACGGTGTTAGTTGAGTGGATGAAAATAACAACATTTAGTAAATTACAGAAATGAACAAAAATAACATTTTACTCTATCTTTTTTTAAAAATTTATATTTAAACCTTTGAGTTATGTCAAATTTACATTTAATCACTTGAACTTTTTTAAAAATTTATACATAAGCATTTGAGTTTTGTAAAATTTATATATAATCACCTGAAATTTTTAAGTTTTATACTTAAGTCTTCAAGTTATGTCAATTTATCTTTTAATCAATTTACGATAATGCTCAATAATTATAGTAAAGTGATCATTTACGCATACGCTATCGTTCTTTTCTGTTTTGAGGTATTTATTTTTTTATAATAATTTTATTACACTTTTTATCAGCGCTTCGGGTGTGATTTTTTTTTCGAGTAGTTAGTACTAACATATAAATCATAAGAATTAAATCTTTTGACATTTATAGCTGCTGCTGCATAGCACGGGTCACACCACTAGTTTTATTAAAAAGGTAGTTATGTAATTTAGCTTCCTCTATCTATAAGGGAAACAATGGCAAAAGTGATGGATCGAGGGTGGTGGGCCCCTAAGTTTGTAGAAACACCAATGGGCATAGCCAATAATAGCGAAAAATGATGCCTTGGGATACTCTTTCATGTCATTACCAACAGCCCAATTGATAAAACCAAACACACAGCAAAGGGCCAATGGTGTTCTTGGATCACGTCCACAACAAATTTATTCAACAATATATAGAACGAGGAACAACATGGTAGATGAATTTGAAGATTAGCAAGAGGTAGCAGAGAAAAGGCATGCATATGTGTCTCACCCCCACCTCAACACAACAGAAGCACATGCATGTGATGAGATTGAATATCAAGAACAATATTGTTTATAAAAGGATATTAAAATCTTAATAAATTGAATATATACTTAAATGCTTCATATATGAGCTTTTAGAACTTAATACAACTGCTACATGAGATTCTTCAAAATGTACAACTGGTCAAGCTATCATCGGTTCCCGATTCTATAAAAGGATACTAAAATTGTCAACTAAAATAATTGATGAGTTCGCAGATTTAATGGAAACAAACTTTAACACGTATGATGCAATTAAGTAAGTCAACAACCAACCATGTACCCGGTCATCCAATCCCCATTTAATGTGGAATTACCGGATAACAACACCCGAACTGGGAGAATAAACATGTATAGATAATATGTCGCAACGACATTATAGGCTTCGCAGCAATGCATGTCTTAGTGTTTATTTTTCTATCCATAGGACACACTATGCTTGGAGGATTCCTCAAGTAGTACTACCCAAATGATCCGTCGGTTCATATAAAATTAATGGTTTTGTAATACCGATAGCTGGTGCGAGTGCATAATAGCAAAAACAATGTCTTAAATAATTGCATATCATAGCAAAGTTTAGTAAAAAGCTACGAGCATGCTTTTTCACCCCAAAAGTGATTTAAAATAAAAAACGGTTGCGAAGACTCACCTTAGTTTCTTGTATAGGTGCAAGTATATGCCAAAGTTCTGAGTGTACTATCGTATACGTGTGATCAACGAAAATATTCTAAAGATAACATGAGCATTTGTACTAGGGTAATGTTGTCATACGTGTCGTTGAGCTTTATTGACCCATTTAAAGTGTTGTGATCAGTTAGTGATTATTGTCGAGTTTTAAGTTATTAAATAGTATACGTGTTACTTTTATGTATTTATATTTTTTATATTAAGTTGCATACGATAAATATCTTATCTAAATTCATTTAACTTCTAAATCAAATACGTTAAGTCTCAATATATATGTAAATAAAAGTGTTATTATTACGATTAGTCTTTAAAAAGTGTTATTATTCACATAATTAATCTTTATTAGAAATCAATTTATTCTAGCTGATAGCACAAGTATTAAAAATATTATAATAATAAACTAATATTTATAAGAATAATAATCATTTATCATATTAGTTTGGTCAAAATATATGTCTACCGGTAATAAAATAATAGTAGAATCATCTAGACTTAAATCTTATTCGGTTGACCTAAATAAACAAATAATAATCAGATAGTTACACGATTGGTCCCTGTGGTATGCTCATATTGTAGTATTGGTTTCAACTTTTGAGAAATTACAGGTTTGGTCCCAAATGTTTGCCAAACCGTAACACGATTGGTCCCTTGAGTGGATAGCCGTTAGTTTCTATCCGATAACGCTGCCGCCTGCAGCCACCACCGTCGCCACCCACCACTACCACTCTAATCACCATCTCCACTCCACCATCAACCACCAGATCTACACCCCAACCTCAACCCCATCTCCGACCTTTTCCATCTCTGTCACCTGCCGTAGCCACGGATCGCGATCTCCCAGTCGGCAAGCCAAAAACCCAAAACGGTGTCAATTCCATCTACAAACCTCACTATTTATTCGTTGTTTGATGGGGGTGGTATTGTGGCGGGTATGGTGATGGTGATGTTGATGGTGGTCGCCGTCGGTTATAGTGATGGTGGTTGTTAGGTGGGTATGGTGATGATAGTAGCTGGCAAGTAGTGATGGTGATGGTGGTCGCCACGTGGGTATGGTGATGGTGATGGTGGTCTTCAGTGGTGGTACAACACCACCATCGGCGCAACATCGCTATCGGAGTGGTGGCTCTCAAGAAAAGCTAGAAGGCGGCAGTGATAATGGTGTTCATAGTGTTGATGGTGGTGGCTTCGCCGGACGTGATGGTGGTGGTTAGTGGGATTGGGGTGGCGATTGTGTGCCGGCAGTGGAAGAGGACGACGGGAGGGGGAAGGGGTGGGGTGGGTTGGGTTTTTAATGTGAAATAAATATTATTATTATATTAAGATTATATTTGTCATTTTACATCTACTTAACTGAAAAACTTAATAAAAGTTAGTGTTAAGAACCAATGGTGTTACGAGTTTGCAAACAGTTGGGACCAAACCTATAATTTCTCAAAAGTTTAAGTTGAGACCAATACTGCAATATAGGCATACCGTAGGTCCAATCGTGTAATTTGGTTCGAAAAGCCTGAAAAAGTTAAAACTTGTGTTGTGCCATCTCTTGTACCTTAAGAAAACTGGGTAAAAGTTGTTTTAAGGCCCTTAGCTTTGTTTAAATGTATATTTCATTATTATAATAGTTTGTTCTGTAAAAAGTATTGTGTTATATTATTTCCAACAAATAAAAATAGTAACTTTATTTGTTTATAACTAAAAAATACTCAACTATCCTATACTCCTAACAAAGACACACCTAAGAGGACCGATCCCGCGAATATAAACGTTCTTCGACTATTATTTTCTCCTGTTCCAGAAGGAACATTTATTTTCTGAAATTTTATGAAGGCCTTCACATTTTGAGAAGGATCTTTATGTCCATTGGCAAGTGGAAGCTGCTTTTTCCAACATTGGTTGTCCCTGTAAATTGCAACTGCACAAAAACAATCATTCAAGCATGAAGTTTTACAGGTCTGTTCGTTGCTCGGATTCATGTGCACATAGTCTGATGCTGGCCAATCAATATTTTCTAGCTCGATGAAATCAAAAACATCTCCCCCATGATTTGATCCACCTTCACCACAGCTCGGAGTGAAATCAGGCTTGCAGTCACCATTTGGAGTATTAGGATCAAGCAATGAGAACCCCTGTGGGCATTCACAGTTCGGCCGACTGCCATTAAAGCTGCAAACGTTGTTTAGCCCGCAGGCTTTGCTATCTCTAGTCGTACAAATGTTTTCTGGCACAAACCATATAACTTTCCAGCTAGTAGGCTCAGTGGGATTCTTGGGGTAGTAGTGTTGCGTAAAAACCCCATCGGATTCAAGAGTAGCTCGGTGATAGTAATCTCCAGAAGGAAGCGAGTCTTTTGTAGTAAGACTAACTCTTTCGCCGATTCTTGTCAATATATACATGTATCCTGTAACATCAAAAACTAGTTGGAAGCCAGAATTCGTCGAGTTGGAGCTGTCACGCGTGCCACTAATATAGTAAGCATTACCAGGAGAACCAGAAAACATATCAAGAGTGTTAAGAACAAGATTTCCATCTTGAAGCAGATGTAACTGGAATCTTCCATGCGTGAAGTTCGTTTTGCCCATTTTGGAGCTGATTACTCCGCCTCTAGCCATAACCTGAGTAGGCAACATTGTATCTGCAGGATGATTAAAACTTTCCCATATATTCCTAGAATTGGTACTCACGATCACGAAGTTACCAGTATCATTTATATAACCATATGCAAGATCAAAAATGGAGCCAGAACTCCATACCTCTTTGCCTTGAGGAGCACGTAGTACGAGCCCATGCCTATCAAGCAGGTCAACTCTGGATCCTGCAGACACCGTTGCACCACCTTCTGGATACCAGATGATGGTTTTCTCAGGTATCTTCTCATACCATATAGATAACAAGTAGTTATCTTTGCCTTCAACTTGTTGGAATCCCAATGCAAACTCACCAGAAGATGATAGCCATGGTTTGGCATCGCGTGTAGCTGTGAGTGATGCACCAACGGATACAGTACCATTAGTCTGTTGTGCAGATACAAAATGTAGCAGAATAGTTTATTAGACACATTTAATTATTATTTGTATCATTCTTGTTTTATGTTAAATCTTCATGTACTTAAGTGTAACTTTTGTTATTATTTATAGTATCATCCTCCTACCTAAGTTGGTAGAGAGAATTCAATTGTATCATGGTATCAGAGCCTCTCGATCTCCCTAACCTTCTCACGTTCCCCTCCTCTTCATCTTCTTCTTTCTACCCTTCTCCCTTTCACCTTCTCCATGGCTGGATCATCTTCCACCCTATCTTAACCAAACCTTTCAATGAACACTGTAATGCACAATCTTATTCGTCTCTCATCTTCCAACTATCTAATTTGGAAAGATTTTGCCTGTTCTCTCCTTCCAAAACCTACTGTCCCATGTTGACGGTACTGGCTCTTGCCCTCCCCTTGAAATCACCACCGGTGACAAAAACGTCTCAAACCCGGCATATCTTGCTTGGAAGACTGCAGACCAACACGCAATCATCATTCTTCATGCCTCACTCTCTGAAGAAGCCTTCTCAGAGATCGTCGGTTTGTCCGATGCTCGTCAAATTTGGCTTGCCTTGGAAGCAGCCTACTGTAATTCGTCAATTGAACGGATTCAAGTCCTTCGAGATCAATTGCGACAACTATCGAAGGGAACATCCCCGGTTGCCGACTTTGGGCTCCGGTTTAAAGGGCTTTGTGATCAACTCGCTGCTATCGGATATCCTGTAGACGAATCAGACAAGACTCACTGGTTTCTCGCCGGTCTTGGTCCTTCGTTTGAAACGTTTTCTACGGCCATTCGTACCCCTCGATCAGGAATTAATTTTCGTGATCTTCTAGCTCAAGCAGAGGGTCATGAGATATTCCTCAAATCCCTACATGGTACTACACCAACAGTTGCATTCTCGGCAAAATCTGTGACCACCCAATCTTCACATCCTCATCGCTTAGGGCGTGGTTATCGTGGCGGCGGTGATCGTGGTCGTGGGCGTCGACCACCCCATTGTCAACTCTGTAGAACCGAGGGACACTATGCTTCCTCTTGTCCAAAGCTTGCTTCGTATGCCTCCAAAGCCACTGGATCCGCTACTGACTTGGCCACCGCGTTTCATGCGCAATGCAATGTTACAACATCTAGCCCTGATTGGTTCGTCGATTCCGGAGCAACCGATCATATGACTGCCTCACCAGATAAAGTTGCAACACGAGGACTTCCCAGGGGGTCACCCATCCTAGTACTACTCTCGCACAAGCACGCTTAAGTGCGGAGTTCTGATGGGATCCGGTGCGGAGTTCTGATAAAGTTGCAACTCTGAGAAGTTATACAGGTACCTCAAAAGTTAAATTCGGGAATGGAAATGTTCTTCCAATTAAATATACGGGGCACTCCTTATTACCCAACAATCTTCATTTACGTAATATTTTAGTTGTACCAAATATTACAAAAAATTTACTTTCCATCAGCAAGTTGACTTATGATAATCATGTGGATGTTCTCTTGTCCCAACCAAATTTTTTCATTCAGGATCGAACAACGAAGCGGGTCCTAGCTCAAGGCCGTTGTGAAAATGGATTATATGTGCTTCGCGATGAATCCCAAGCTCTTTTTGCAGATGCAAGATCCAAGCCTAAAGCCTCTTTTGAATTGTGGCATTGTCGTCTTGGACATGTGTCCTTTGACACTATTTTATCCTTAAATAAATTGGGACACTTATCTGTTTCATCAATTTTGCCCAAACCAATTATATGTTCTGCTTGTCAGCTTTCTAAAGCTCATCATTTACCATTTACTTTGAATGAAAATAGGGCCTTAAACCCCCTTGATTTGGTTCATTGTGATCTATGGGGACCCTCTCCAATTACCTCGGTTGATGGATATAGATACTATGCGGCTTTTGTAGATGATTTTTCCCGGTTCACTTGGCTCTATCCGTTAAAAACTAAAAGTGGCTTTTATGACATATTAAAAGTTTTCATATCATTTGTTCAAACCCAATTTTCAAGGAAGCTTAAAATACTTCAAACTGATGGTGGCACGGAATTTGTCAATAATAATGTCAAACAGTTACTAGATGAGAATGGCACATTTCATCGTCTCTCATGTCCGTATATGCCTCAACAAAATGGGCGGGTTGAGCGGAAACATCGACACATTGTGGAAACAGGATTAGCTATGCTTTTTAAGGCTAATATACCACCTTCGTATTGGGTTCATGCTTTTAGCTCAGCTGTTTATATTATCAACCGTCTTCCAACTTCGGTTCTGCAAGATAGGTCTCCGTTCGAAGTTCTATTCTCTCAAGTCCCAACTTACTGTAATTTTCGTGCATTTGGGTGTCTTGTGTATCCTTACATTCGGGATTACTCTGAACATAAACTCTCACCAAGAAGTATTGCTTGTATTTTTCTGGGTTACAGCGCTAGATACAAGGGATACTACTGTCTTGATCCTTCTAGCTCTCGCATGTACGTCTCTCGTCATGTTCGTTTTGATGAAAATACTTTCCCTTATGTGGATAAGACCTCACCTACAAATTTTGAGTTATTAAAATTTACAACCTTCTCTGAAGATGATGAATCAATGCCCAAACCACACACCACCACTATTGCATCTAATGCTCCATCGCCACCCCCAAAACCTTGCATCTTGTGCACTGATCCTGACCCCTTACGCACCACCACCATCGGCCCCATGCAGCCCACTGAAACAACTACTTTAGACTCTCATGGCCCTCAAACCTTCTCTGGCCTGCAAACCGTTCCTAGCCCACAAACTACATCATCCCAAACCTCCAGCCCACCACCAATCCAATCTTCTCCAATTGAAGAATCGACCACCACAGATTTTCCCCACTCACCTATACCACCTACCACCCCACTTACTACATCGCCAACGCCTCCACCCCCACCCCCACTGCCCCCTCCTAGCCACCCGATGCAAACTAGATCCAAATCTAGAATTTTTAAAGTCAAGCATAGAGCGGACTTTGCCCATCTTTCTTCGCATGCTCTACATGCGGCCCTATTTGCTGCAACTGATCCTAAACACTTTAAAACCTGCTATGAATCACTCACATTGGTTAACTGCCATGCGCTCAGAAATGAATGCCTTGCATCATAATAACACCTGGTCTTTAGTGCCACGACCGAAAGATCACAATGTCGTTGGTGCCAAGTGGTTGTTTCGAACAAAATACAAGTCCGATGGCACCATTGATCATTATAAAGCACGCCTGGTTGCTCAAGGCTTTAGTCAAATACCAGGGATGGACTATAATCACACTTTTAGTCCTGTAGTTAAATCATCTACTGTTAGAATCGTTTTGTCCTTAGCTGTAATCAACAATTGGAAGCTACATCAATTAGATGTCAATAATGCTTTCCTCCATGGTGTTCTCACCGAGGAAGTATTCATGGAACAACCTCCTGGGTTTGTTAATGAAAAGTTCCTTGATCATGTATGTCGACTAAACAAAGCATTATACGGTCTAAAACAAGCTCCTCGTGCTTGGTTTTAACGCTTAAGCACATTTCTTATTAATAATGGTTTTTGTTGCAGTCGTGCCGATACATCTTTATTTGTGTTTCATAAGGACTCGTGCATCATCTACTTACTTGTCTATGTTGATGATATAATCGTCACAGGAAATCAGGAGCACACCATCCGATCCTTCATTGGTCGACTACATAATGAATTTGCCATCAAAGACCTCGGTGACCTGAACTATTTCTTGGGTCTTGAAGTAACATACACAGGAGATGGTTTGTTTCTCTCTCAGTCCAAATATGCTCATGACATTCTTGATCGCGCACGACTCCTGGAGTGCAAGCCGGCTCACACTCCTCTTGCCTCAAATGCCTCTTTTACTACCACGGGGATCCATATCATGACCCAACTCACTATCATTCTCTTGTTGGAGCCCTTCAGTACTTGACTATTACGCGTCCTGACATTGCTTATGCTGTAAATCAAGTAAGCCAGTTTCTTCAAGCTCCCACTGTACTTCACTATCAGTCTGTGAAAAGAATTCTTCGGTATATCAAAGGCACTGTTAGCTTTGGTCTCACATTCTCTCGGCCTAAGTGTACCACTCTCCTTGGTTACTCTGATGCTGACTGGGCAGATGTATTGAGACTCGTCGCTCTACGTATGGCTACTCTATTTTCTTAGGTGGTAATCTTGTCTCGTGGTGTGCAAAGAAACAACCAACTGTTGCTCGTTCTAGTTGTGAGTCCGAATATCGTGCCATGGCAAACACGGCTGCTGAACTGGTTTGGATTACTCACTTACTTCAGGAACTTCGAGCAATGATTCCCGCTCGCCCTACGATATTGTGTGACAACCAAAGTGCCATTTTTCTCTCACAAAATCCAGTGGCTCATAAACGTGCCAAACACATTGACTTGGACTATCATTTCATTCGTGAACTTGTCTCATCTGGTAAGTTATACACTAAATTTATACCGACCAAGCTGCAGGTGGCTGACATCTTTACTAAAAGCCTTCCCGGTCATCAGTTTGAATTCTTCCGGCAATTGCTTCGCCTTGGTCCACCACCGTGCCGCTTGAGGGGGGATATTAGACACATTTAATTATTATTTGTATCATTCTTGTTTTATGTTAAATCTTCATGTACTTAAGTGTAACTTTTGGTATTATTTATAGTATCATCCTCCTACCTAAGTTGGTAGAGAGAATTCAATTGTATCATAGTTAGTGAGAAAATGAGACACATTGGGACTAATGCCATCAGAAAAGGCTTGAATGAAACAATAACAAAAGCAGGAGTTTTTGAATATAAAGATGAGTGCTTTAAGTCAAATTAAGGACTTTTGAAGTCCACCCATCATCAAAGAAGTCTGTTGTGGTGAAAAAATATTCCTTACCTTGATTAATACGCTTTGTTGTCTAGAGTTCTTCGTAATAATTAGCTTTGGAAAAAAGTATTCAATGAGGAAATGTTCCACACCTAAAACCAAAATATCAAAACTAGCATCACACTCTTAGAGCTTTTCCGACCAAAAACTACAAATTTGGTAACCTAGTGGTACAATCAATGGCTTACTACCAAAAAGTGTGGTTTTAATAAGGGATTCTACATACTATGTTTCATTGTATATCGATGAAGCTATCATCACGAAAACTTATGCAAAACGTTAGATTAAGTGGTAAGGATGAAATTGCTATAAGAATAGAGAGTACTCTTCTTGTAGCAATAAGCAGTAGATTTACAACTATTGTTTATATTTTACCTTAGCCTATAGAACAACAAAACAACACTTAGATGACTACAAGAAGCTAACAACATTTGTGATGGTTGGCCTTTGGTGTGTCTAAGAAAACCATCTCTAACCAACTATGACGAGGGTAATAGAGATGTCTGAAAGAGTTGGAAGTTTCAAGAATGCAACGCCCATTCCCTTTCTTTCTCATCTCGGTCTGATTATTTAACTTTTTTGTTTATTTATTGTTTTTGAAATATATTTTGGGTGCAACCACATCTTCAGCCTTACATCGCTAGCTATTAAAGAACTCGAACATTCATTTGTTTATCGTTTATTTTGCAAATTGAATGTGTAGAATATTGGTTTGTAAGAATAACATTGGTACATTCAATGTCATCTAGATAGTGTAACTCTCAAGACGTGATAATACATAGATAAAATCTTACTTTACAATCTTTATATATTTATAGGTTATTTGGAAGTCAACATGTAATAAACTATTTTTACTACACAATATATAGAAGATGTATGGAAATACAAAATTTGATTTGAAGATTAGCAAGAGGTAACAGAGAAAGGGAATGGATATGGAGGTTCCGTCACTTCAGTTCCTCCTTCAAGCATCTGGAGACCCATTTTATTATTGGCCTTAACGAAGGGTTTTCTTATACACTCCAAAGACTGAGCGTCATATATGTTGTTAGTTAGGGTAGTTAAAACAACGGTTATTTAACCGTCAAAATCCTAGGTATAGATACCCATGCCTGTACCAATATTTAGAATGTATTCTTTTTCTCCTTTTGTGTCTCTGCCATGAGTCCACCCATATGGTGAAAAGTCTCTCGTGGTGACAAAAAGTCCTTACCTTGATAACTACGTTTCTGTGGTCCTTGTAATTAACTTTGATAATTTCCCCTAATTTGTGTGGTTCTAGACAAAGAATCTCAATCTTACATTTTCATATACGTTAGAAAGCATTCATTGTGGAATGTTCACGCTGAGTCTACACACGCCAAAATATCAAAACAATTATCAAGCTTTTGAAGTTATCGACCCTGAAAACACACGTTTATTTTTTTCATTTTGAAAATTTCCTAATAGACCTATGGAAATCGAACCTGAGTTAACTCCAATGGAGTGACTTATTTAGTTGATTGTGTTTATATTTAAACTTGTGGTTGCTTTACGTAAAATGTAAAAGTGAATTTGAGGTGAAATATTGATTAATTTGAACGGATGCAGTGTGGAGTGTTCTAAAACATGGTGTTAGGCGTTTAATGGTTTTTACCTTTGGATGGCATAAGCTAATTGATATTTCATGTCAAGATTCAAAAGTTATAAGAAACATATACATCATGGTTTACATAATTGTCTTATTGTGTGTTATTTTACGTAAATTTGTACTCTTAGTGTAGTAATATGCAAACTTACAAAAAAAGAAAAGGAAAAAAAAAAACTCAAGGCTACAAGTTTTGAGTTCGTATGAAATTTCAGATCTGTGTTATTATCAAATCCTAAACACGACTTGTTTAACAACCCTAGACTGAGAGACTTTGATGGTCGACTAGATTGGGAAAGGAATTTCAACTTGTTTCGACTAGATAATGTGTTAATATGGATGGTTTAATGATGTTTCAAAAACTAGTCCCTGATCTTATTAGTCAAGATCCTTTACATGAAAATTTATGTCAAAAGTTAAGTCACGTGTCACAAAACATAGGTAATCGGCTCAGTGACAGTGTTAGGAGTGAAGTTGGCCTAAGCTGAAGTAAAATCCAAAGCCTTTTCCAAAATATATGTTTCCTCTTATGATCCTAACATGCTGGAATATGATAAAATTAGATATCAAGATTTTATATGGGATGTTGTTGTTTTAGCTACTATAGTGTCATTAAAAATACTACAAGTTATGCCCTATTGGTACAACTAATTCTGGTGTTTATTTTAACTCATATGGTTATAAATTTGTCGTATTTGGTTATATTCATCTAAACTAACTCAAACGGATGAAACGATAGTTATATCTAAAAAAGAAAAGATCACATGAAGGTGTCTAGATTAACCTGTTTGGCAAGAAGTCATATGATTCTCAATTTCAATGAACTCGGGCCCAACATAAGCTTATATTTTCCTCTTCAACTATTTTCAGCGAAAAAATGATGTCATGCACCCATAAAAATCAACAATGTATGCACAAAGCGTATCAATTGAGCCATAGAAAGAACTCTTTCACACAAGCAAAGAGCCTTTAATTGGCGTATTTGGATCAACAAAGTTAGAGGTTCCAACACATTAGGATAACGTACACCGGGAATGGTTGAACCATTTTGAGAGCCAAAGTGAAGTAAAAATTCGAGGCCCTTTGTCAAAATATATATATTTTTGTTTATGGTCCTAACACACCGAAGTAAGAATCGGATTTTATGTGGGATGTTTTAGTTGCTATAGTGTTAAGAATACTTAATGTTATGTAATATTTGTACAACTAATTCGGGTGGCAATTTCGACTCATAAGGCTATAAATATGTCAATTTCGGTTTTGTATTTATCTAAACCAGATCAAACATGTGAAAAAAATTGATTAGAAAAAAAAATGGTCATATGAAGGTGTTTAGATGAACCTGATTGGCAACAAAATTTATGATTCTCAGTTTCAACCAACCCATATCTCACATAAGCTTTCATTCCTCTCTTCAACTCATGACCTGCGAAAGATGATATCATACAACCATTAAAATCAACAATGTATGCGCAAATTGAAACACCTAGCTACGGCGTAGAAAGAACTCTCTTCACACAAACGAAAAACCGTCAATTGGTATCTTTGAATTAACACGTAAAGGTTCTAACACATTAATGTTAATATACACACTCAGTTCATAAATCAAAGCTTTCTCTTCATAACATACGCCAACTGAAATCATTACAAAGATCTTACCCATCTTCCTCAAATCAGTGATAATCTGCTAGATTTGGTATAGCTTAACAACTAGCCTTGGGTTGAGATAGAAGTTATAGGGTGAAATGATCTGCTAAACACAACACAATATCAAGTTAAAAAGCAAACTTAGTTTCCTCATAAAGTTAGTTATCTATTTAACATATGAGAGTGAAAATGAGCTAGAAAACAACTTCATGAATGTTCCGGCAAATAATCAAGACATCTCTAAAGTCATTAGACATGAAAAAATTAAACTATTTTACCGATCCAACATCATTCTTAACAAATACAAATAATATATACATTTGAGAACATAATAAAGTAGTTCAGTCATCTATTGAGTCGGGGGACTCTCTAGGTGCAACCTCTCTATCCCAAGAGGTAAAGGTAATGTTTGTTTTCATTTCACCCTCCACAAGCCCTAATTGTTGAGAGGAAACCACTGGGTATGTTTGTTTGTTTATAAATAGCATTCAATCGTCTCACGCTTCTTCAAACATAAATCTTAGAAACCAACTTGAATTTCTCTTTTAATTTCAATTTCGTCAACATTGTCAATCCCATGCACAAATGCAAGTATGAAGAACAATAAAAATAGCAAATAATCAAACTTTCGCATACTGATAATCCCCAACATCAATAGCTTCTATTCTCTTACAAAATTAACTAGAGGATGTAGATATCAAATCAATTAGAAAACTGACCCTAACAATCAAATAATCAATTCAATCGAGGAATACCTCAAGGGAGCAGCCACATACATCTTTTTGTACTATTCTTTCACAACTTGTATAATTTTCGAGAGCAACTTGTACCAAGCCCTAGGCCCGCTCGCATGCGCGCACGCGCACATGCATGTACAGATATATAATATAATTAAATGCAAACAAAGGTTATGTAACTCTCATACACGTTGACCTACCCTTGATGATAATTGTCCAAACTGTGAATCCCACAAGGGTTTTCATTGCTTGATTCCAAAGATCTAATAGGTGAATGTAATCCTTACAGGAGAGACCTGGTTTTCTTAATGATATTGATTGGCCTCCATGCACACATAAACCAAACTGCTAAACAAAGATGCAAAAAATCATGCTTGAAAGATTGTTTTTTGTGTTGTTACAACTTAAGATTTCAACTCTTTTAACAATAATACATAGAAAACAGTACATTACATTTGATATCACCTTGATAGCATAACTCTCAAGACGTGATAATGAAGCTACATATATCATATCATATTTTACAATCTTTATTTAAACTTTTATGGTTTAGAACACGGTACCAAAACATTGCAGATCAGTTTGAAGTATAGTAGGAGGTAACAGAGAAAGGGCATGGACATGGAGGTTCAGTCACTTCAATTCCCCCTTCAAGCATCTGGATGACCTTTTTCATTGATGGCCTTAACGAAGGGTTTTCTTGTACGCACCAGAGACCAACCATGATATATGATGTTAATTTCTTGAAATCATCCAAGGCCTCCAAATCATTCTTGACGAATGCATCCAGGTTGCCTTCTCGATAGCAATCCCATGCGAAATCTGTTAAAACTACCACATCTTCAGCATCATCATCAAAAACCACACTCTTTCGGCATGAAATGATCTCGAGTAGCAAGACCCCGAAGCTATAGACATCAATCTTGAATGTGACAGGGGTGTTCCTAAACCATTCAGGCGCAAGATATCCTTTTGTTCCTCTAATTCCAGTATTTGTTCGACTTTGATTAATCAGCAAAAGCTTTGCCAATCCAAAGTCAGCAATCTTAGCATTGTAGTAATCATCAAGAAGTATATTTTGAGGCTTTATGTCACAGTGGATGATCTGGTTGCTACAATCTTCATGGAGGTATGTGAGTCCCTTTGCAATGCATACAGCAATATAACTTCTTTGTTTCCAACTGGGCCTCATGTCTCCAAAAAGAAAAGATGCCAAAGTGCCGTTGCTCATGTATTCGTAAATTAGTAGTCTGTTCCCATCATCATCACAATAGCCAAGAAGCTGCACCAAATTCTTGTGATGTGTCCTTGCAATCGTGTTGACCTCAGTTTCAAATTCCTTTTGGCTATCTTGAACCACAGTTTCCAGCTTCTTAACTGCAATAACCTTTGTTCCTATTACACCTTTATAGACTGTCCCAAAAGCCCCCTTTCCCAATTCATCCTTGAATCCATCAGTAGCTTCGAGTAGTTCTTGATACGTGAAACGAGCCAGATTAGTTTCAACAGTTGCACTACATGGAAATGAAGTTCCGGTCTTCTTCTTGTGGATTTGACCAAAACACATATATATCACACCGATCAATAGAACAATTACTAACACGGACGTGCTTAACAGGACTGATCCCACGAATATCAGAGTTCTTCGACTTTTATTTTCTCCGGTTCCACTTTTATTTTCTCCTGTTCCATTTTGGTTTTCTCCTGTTCCAGAAGGAGCATTGGTTTTTCTAAATTTCAGGAAAGCCTTTATAATTTGTGAAGGATCTTTCTTTCCATTGGCAAGTGGAAGCTGCTTCTTCCAACATTGACTGTCCCTGTAGATTGCAACTGCACAGAAACAATCGTTCAAGCAAGAAGTTCTACAGGTTTGTTCGTTACTCGGGTTCATGTGCACATAGTCAGAAAATGGCCAATCAATATTAGTGAGTTCGATGAAATCAAACACATCTCCCGCATGGTTTAAGTCACCTTCATCACAGCTCAGAGTGAAATTAGGCTTGCAGTCACCACTTGGAGTACTGGGATCAAACAATGAGAACCCTTTTGGGCATTCACAGTTTGGTCGATTGTCAACAAGGCTGCAAACATTGTTTAGCCCACAAGCTTTGCTATTTATAGACGTACATATGTTTTCTGGCACAAACCATACAACTTTCCAGTTTGTAGGCGCAGTGGGATTCTTGGGGTAGTAATATTGAGTAAAAACACCATCGGAATCAAGAGTTGCTCGGTGATAGTAATCTCCAGACGGAAGTGAGTCTTTTGTAGTAAGATCAACTCTTTCACCATTTTCTGTCAATAAATACATGTATCCTGTCGCATTAAAAACCAGTTGGAAACCAGAAATTGATGAACTGGATTCGTCACTTGTGCCAATACTATAGTAATCATCCCCGGCAGAACCAGAAAACCTATCTCGAGTATTAAGAACAAGATTCCCATCTTGAAGCAGACGTAACTGGAATCTTCCCCCAGTGAAGTTTGTTTTGCTCTGTTTGGAGTTAATTACTCCACCTATAGCCATAACCTGAGTAGGCAACATGGTATCTGCAGGATAACTAAAACTTTCCCAAATATTGCGAGAATTACTACCCACAATCAGAAAGTTACCAGTATCATTCATATAACCATATGCTATATCAGAAATGGACCCAGAACTCCATACCTCTTTGCCTTGAGGATCACTGAGCACGAGCCCACGCCCATCAACCAAGTTAACTTTAGACCCTGCATATACTGTTGGACCACCTTCTGGATACCAGATGATGGTTTTCTCAGGTATCTTGTCGTACCATATGGATAGCAAGAAGTTATCTTTGCCAACTAGTTGGAAACCGAATGCAAATTCACCAGAAGATGAAAGCCATGGTTTGGCATCAGGTGTTGCTGTGAGTGATGCACCTACAGATACTGAACCATTAGTCTGTTGTGCTGCAACAAAATGCAGCAAAATAGTTAGAGAGACGAGACGAATAGGGAGTAAAGCCATAGGAAAAGGCTTGAAAGGTTAAAAACAGTTATAAGAATAAAAGTTTTTAAATAATAAAGATTATTGCTTTTAAGTCAACTGAAGACTTTTGAGGTCCACCCAAATACGTGAAGTCTTTGTGGAAAAGTTTCTTATCATATGAATACTTTTTTGTGGTCATAATTTCATTGCAAGTAATTCTGATCGATTCAAAGCTCGAGACCAATAAATATTCTTTACTACCAAATCAGGCAAAAGATTGCAGATTCAGTGCAAATTTTATCTGTCATTTCTTAAACCAATTCAAAGCAACACACATTTAAGTGAAGTAGAGAGTTTCAAGTACTCAACATGCAGTTTAAATAATTTCATTGTAAGTAGGTTCTAGAAGGTAAACAAAAGGGCGCAATGGCTTCTCTAACAGATGATTTGTTGCAGAAACTCCATGCTCGGATGTTAACATAGGATATGTGAAAAAGAAAAACAATTTCTCGATAACAAAGTTGTCACAAAAACATAACAAATAGAGATTACAACTTTCATGTGCTAATTATCTCTAATAGAAACACACAAAAGCTACACCCAAACACCATTACTGTAACAGGGGTATTTCTTCAAAAAAAAGAAGAAAACAATAATACAAAGAAATCATTCATATACTCGATATCATCTAGATGGTATAACTCTCAAAATGTAATGATGAAGGTACATAGATGATAGATCAAATCGAATTACAATCTTTATTTATTTATTTATGGTTTAGAAATCAACATGGCATGAACTATGCTTAAGAAACAATATATAGAATAAGATACACAAACATTGCGGATCAATCTGAAGACTATCAGTAGGTAATGGAGAAAGGGAACGGACACGGAGGTTCAGTCACTTCAATGACTCCTTCAAGCATCTGGATGACCTTTTTCATCGTTGGCCTCAACGAAGGGTTTTCTTGTACACACCAAAGACCAACCATCATAAATGTTCTTAGTTTCTCCAAATCATCTAAGGCCTCCAAATCATTCTTGACGAATGCATCCAGTCTACCTTCTTGATAACAATCCCATGCTAAATCCGTTAAAACTGGCACATCTTCAGCATCATCATCAAAAATCACACTCTTTCGGCATGAAATGATCTCGAATATCAAGACGCCAAAACTATAGACATCAACCTTGGATGTGACAAGGGTGTTTCTAAACCATTCAGGAGCAACATATCCTTTTGTTCCTCTAATTCCAGTATTCGTTCGACTTTGATTAATCATCAAAAGCTTTGCCAATCCAAAGTCAGCAATCTTAGCATTGTAGTAATCATCAAGAAGTATATTTTGAGGCTTTATGTCACAGTGGATGATCTGGTTGCTACAATCTTCATGGAGGTATGTGAGTCCCTTTGCTATGCCTACAGCAATATAACTCCTCTGTTTCCAACTGGGCCTCGTGTCTCCAAAAAGAAAAGATGCCAAAGTGCCGTTGCTCATGTATTCGTAAATCAATAGCAGCTGCTCACCATCATCACAATAGCCAAGAAGCTGCACCAAATTCTTGTGATGAGTCATTGCAATAGTGTTGAGCTCAGTTTTAAATTCCTTTTGATGATCTTGAACCACACTTACCAGTTTCTTTACCGCCATGATTTTTGTCCCTATCACACCTTTATAGACTACCCCGAAAGCCCCCTTTCCCAATTCATCCTTGAACCCATTAGTAGCTTTGACTAGTTCTTGATAAGTAAAACGAGGCAAATTAGTTTCAACAGGTGTACTACTCGGAGGATTCCCAGCCTTCTTGTTAATTTGAAAGAAAAACACATAAATCACCCCAATCAATACAGCAATTCCTAACACAGACGTACCTAAGAGGGTTGATCCAATGAATATCAAAGTTCTACCAGTTTTCTTTTCTACTGTTCCACTTCTATCCTTTCCTGTTCCAGAAGTACCATCAATTTTCCTAAATTTCAAAAGGGCCTTGACATTATATGCAGGATCTTTATATCCATTGGTAAGTGGAAGCTGCTTCTTCCAACAGCGGTTGTCCCTGTATATTGCAACTGCACAGAAACAATCTTTCAAGCAGGAAGTTTTACAGGTTTCTTCACTACTCGGGTTGAGGCTCACAAAATCAGATTCTGGCCAATCAATATTTGTGAGCTCATAGAAATCAAACACATCACTCCCCTGATTTGGGTCGCCTTCATCACAGGTCGGAGTGAAAAAAGGCTTACAGTCACCATTCAGATTATTGGGATCAAGCAATGAGAACCCCATTGGGCATTCACAGTTTGGTCGATTCTCATCAAGGATGCAAATATTGTTTAGCCCACAAGCTTTGCTATCTCTAGACGTACATATGTTTTCTGGCACAAACCATGCAACTTTCCAATTTGTAGTCTCAGTGGGATTCTTGGGGTAATAATATTGAGTAAAAACCCCATCGGAATCAAGAGTTGCTCGGTGATAGTAAGCTCCAGAAGAAGGAAAGTCTTTTGTAAGATTAAATCTTTCGCCATTTCCTCTCAATATATACATGTACCCCGTTGCATCAAATATCAACTGGTAACCTGAATTTGTTGAGTTGGAGGCATCACGAGTACCACTTATATAGTAAGCATTATCAGGAGTACCAGTAAACTTATCTCGAGTGTTAAGAACAAGATTTCCATCAAGAAGCAGACGCAACTGGAATTTTCCACCAGTGAAGTTCGTTTTGTTTGTTTTGGAGTTGATTACTCCACCTCTAGCCATAACCTGAGTAGGCAAGATGGTATCTGCTGGATGATCAAAACTTTCCCATATATTGCGAGAATTGCTACCCACAATCACAAAGTTACCAGTATCATTCATATAACCATATGCAAGATCAGAACTAGACCCAGAACTCCATACCTCTTTCCCTTGAGGATCACTGAGTACGAGCCCACGACCATCAAGCAGATCTACTTTTGATCCAGTAGGCACCGTCGGACCACCTTCTGGATACCAGATGATGGTCGTCTCATTTATCTTGTCATACCATATGGATAACAAGAAGTTATCTTTGCCTGGAACTTGTTGGAACCCCAAGGCAAATTCACCAGATGATGAAAGCCATGGTGTGGCATTGGGTATTGCTGTGAGTGATGCACCAACAGATACAGAACCATTAGTCTGCTGTGCTGCAACAAAATGTAGCAAAATAGTTAGAGAGATGAGACGAATTGGGACTATAGCCATAGGAAAAGGCTTGAATGGTTAACACCACCAAAAGTTGAAGTTTTTAAATAATAAAGATGATCATTTATAAGTCAACTGAAAGACTTTTGATGTCTACCCATAGTTCCATACAGAGAAAGTCTTTGTGGTGAGAAAAAATCCCCTTTCCTGTTAAATACTTTTCTGTGGTCCCAAATTCCTTGTAATTAATTCTCATTCACGGCAGGAAGCATTCAATGTGGAAATATTCCAAGCTAGAGACCAATTTTAACATCTCCTTGTGCTTTTTCTTGGATCCTTCCAGTTGTCATAAATCTTTATTGATTAAGAAGACCAGTAAATCAAGCAAGAGACTGCAGATTTGAGTGGAAAATTCAAAGCTACACACATTCAAGTGAAGAAGAGAGTTTCAAGTACTCAACCCATGGTTTTAACAAGTTCATAGTAAGTGCAGGTTCTAGACAGTAAATGAAAGCATGTTATGACTACTCCAACAGAAGCTTTGTTTCAGAAACTCCATGCTCAGATGTTAACATAAGATATGCGGAAAAGAAAATCAATTCTTCACAAATAAAGTTGTGACAAAAACAGAACTAACGGACATTAATACTTTCATCTGCTAATTGGTTGGGGTTCAAACAGAAAAAAAAAAAAAAAAAAAAAAAAAAAAAAAAAAAAACAGTAATTTATCAGTGAAACAATAAATAAAAAAACTTATATGGTGAAAGGGAAAGGACACGGAGGTTCGTTCACTTCAAAAACTCCTTCAAGCATCTGGATTACCTTCCTCATAGTTGGCCTCAAAGCAGGGTTCTCTTGTACACACCAAAGACCCACCATTAAAAAGCTTTTCAGTTTCTTAACATCATCTAAAGCCTCCAAATCATTCTCAACACACACATCTAATCTCCTTTCTTATAGCAGCCCCATGCCCAATCAGTCAAGATTGCTCCATATTCATCACCGCTTTCATTCTTCTTCACAATCTTTCTACAAGATATCATCTCTAACAGCAACATACCAAAGCTGTACACATCAACCATTACTGTAACAGGGGTGTTCCTAAACCATTCAGGAGCAACATATCCTTTTGTTCCTCTTATTCCGGTATTCCTTCGACTCTGATTCATTAGCAAAAGCTTTGCTAATCCAAGATCAGAAATCCGAGCGTTATAATACTCGTCAAAAAGTATATTCTGAGGCTTTATGTCACAATGAGTGATCTGTGTACTACACTCTTCATGAAGGTATGATAGCCCCTTTGCAGTGCCTAATGCTATATTGCACCTTGGGTTCCAATCAGGTCTCATGTTTCCAAAAAGAAAACTTGCTAACATACCATTACTCATGTACTCATAAACCAGTAGCCGGTGCACACCATCATAACAAAACCCAAGCAGTTGAACCAAATTTTTGTGATGAGTTATTGCAATAGCTTTCGCCTCCTTTCTGAATTTATTCTCACCATCTTGAACCATTATGTCTAGTTTCTTAACTGCCACAGTATTTGTATGTATTACCCCTTTATAAACAATTCCAAACGCTTTTCCTAGTTCATCCTTAAACCCGTCAGTAGCTTGAACAAGCTCCGTATATGTAAAATGAACCAGATTCGTTTCAGTGCCTGGATCAAGTTTTCTAGTCTTTTTATGGTAGATTAGGTACATACCAACACAAATTACAACAAGCAATGCTATGTTTACAAACACAGAGTACCCAAGAGGGTTGATCCCACAATTATCAAACTATGCTGATTGCTTTTCCCTCTCGAAATGCGAGGGTTTCCCAGAGGATTGATATTGCCTTTTGGGAATTTCACAAAAGCTTTGACTCCAAGTGAATAGTCAACCTTTCCATTGGAGAGTGGAAGCTTCTTCTTCCAACATTTATTCCCTCTGTAAATTGCAACAGCACATACACAATCATTCAAGCAGGAATTTTTGCATTGAGTTTCACTAGTGGGATTCATGATGACATAGTCCGCATACGGCCAATCAATATCAGTGAGCTCCATGAAATCGAAAGCGTCTCCCTTAGGACCATCTTCGTGACAGTTTGGAAATAAATATGATTCGCAGTCACCGTATGGATTACTGGAATCAACCAGTGAAAACCCTTTTGGACACTCACATTTCGGTCTATTACCATGACAAGGCTTCAAACATTGTTAAACCCACAAGCCCCACTATCTTCAGAACCATGAAAACTAAGGCATATGTTTTCATGATACGACCATACAATTCCCCAGCTTGAATTGTCAGTCAAACCTTTGGGGTGGTAATATTGAGTAAAAACCCCATCAAAATCAAAGGTAACTCTATGGTAATAATCTCCAAAAGGAAGTTCTAGTTTTGGAGTAAGATCAAACCTTTTCCCATTTCTTCTCAGTATACAAAAGTATCCTATTGAATCAAAGATCAATTGTTCACCAGAATTTGATCGATTTACAGGTTCATTAGTTCTAGTGGCATAGTAATCAGTGTAAGCATAACCCGACGCTATATCTCGTGCATTAAGAACAAGATTCCCGTCTTGAAGCAAACGAAGTTGGAACCATCCTCTAGAGAAGTTTGTTTTGCTCATTTTAGAATAAATAACTCCATTCTCTCTATAACCTGAGTTGGCAGCATAGTATCTGCTGGAAAATTGAAACTTTCCCATATCTTATGAGAATCGTTACCAAAAACTATAAAGTTGCCTGAATCATTCATAACAGCATATGCCATGTCTGAAGCGGGTCCAGAAGTCCATACATTTCTGCCCTGAGGATCACTTAGTAGAAGCCCACTTCCATTAGTTAGCTCAACTTTTGATCCTGCAAGCACTGTTGGACCACCTTCTGGATGCCAGATGATGGTTTTTTCAGGTACTTTTTCATACCATATGGATAACAAGAAGCTGTCATTGCCTCGAATTTGTTGGACACTGAAGGCAAACTCACCAGAAGATGAACCCATGGTCTGACATCAGGTGCTGCTGTGAGTGATGCACCAACTGACACATAAGCATCTGCTTGTTGTGCAGAAACTAAAAATGGTAGGAAAATAGTCAGTAAAATCAAACATAAACTCTTTGCGTTGTAAGACAGTAAAAAATAAACAACTGCATGAAGATGAAGATGAAGATGAAGATGAAGATGAAGATAATGATAAAGATATCAAATCTTGTCTTTTATAACACTAGAGTTCTAATCCGATTGAATAACCTGTAAGTAATTATATTGAGTTATTGACCAATTTCTATGTACTGAAGGCTGATTACTCAAGAAACCAATCATGTTATAACATGGCTTCCTATGAACAATTGATCATGGTGAAAATTGTGAAAAGGTGATGGAGACTTAAACCTAAGTTCCCAAAAAAAGGGTAAACCATAATTTATAACACATATGTACCTCCTACTGATTGTCAAGGCTGTCTTACTCATCAATTTTGCCTTTGAGAAGATTATAAGTGATAACTGCAGAAAAACCCTTAGGGTAAATGACCTAGAAGATGAATTGAAGAAAACTGAAACTCAATATAGAATAACAACGTCAAATTTCATGGAGATTCAAGCTATGAGACAAATCAAACCCTAATATGGATCGTATTGTCGAACATATTCCAATCAATATAGAAAAGTAATGTGTGCGCATCAGGTGATGGATTAACGATGTCTCAATCTAACTTTTAACAATATAAATCAGAAGGAAATGAAGAATACAAATTGACTATCAGTAGTAGATGTAAACACAATAATAAAAATGCAAATTGTTACTACCTGACATTGAAAGCAATAGACTTCAGTTGATTTATATGTGTGTTTATGTAAATCGATGTTGTGTATTCATTTTTCTATTACATTAGAGCTTTCGCAACCCATATAATTACATTAAAAATCATAATTTTTCTATCATCTTTTCAACTTTATTATTATATTTTCTCTTTGCTACACTCACAACCACTTAAAATATATTAAAAACACTATAGAGTTTTGAACAATGTTTTTTAAAAATACAGATTGCACGGTAAATTTTCTCTCTGCTAATTAATGGTAGGAAAATAGTCAGTAAAATCAAACATGAAACTCTTTGCATTGTAAGACAGTAAAAAATATACAACTGCATGAAGATGAAGATGAAGATGAAGATGAAGATGAAGATAATGATGAAGATATCAAGTCTTGTCTTTTATAACACTAGAGTTCTATTTCATGGAGATTCAAGCTATGAGACAAATCAAACCCTAATACGGATCATATTGTCGAACAAATTCCAATCAATATAGAAAAGTAATGTGTTCATATCAGGTGATGGATTAACGATGTCTCAATCTAACTTTTTTCATTATATTATATGATATGAGAAATTTACCGTGCAATCTGTATTTTTAGAAAACATTGTTCAAAACTCTATAGTGTTTTTAATATATTTTAAGTGGCTGTGAGTGTAGAAGAGAGAAAATGTAATAATAAAGTTGAAAAGGTGATAGAAAAAATAGTGATTTTTAATGTAATTATATAGATAAAGATTGGGAATGGGTTGTGAATGCTCTTAAAGCGCCCCGGTTAATTCAAATGAATTTATTAACTTTTCTTATTCATTTTTGTTACATTCTGGTACTCATTGAAAAATGAAATGTGTGTAGTAGCTTATCATGGTAAAAAAGAAATTAATCAATATGGTTTTATCAATTTTAGTTTGTTGATACATTTTTAAGATGTATGGTTGTTCACTGTACTTATGAACACTTGTTCAGAACTTAAAACATTATTATTTTTCTCATACCCAACTACTCAACTAGACAAACATTCAGGTAAGTGAGATAACAGAAGTAATTACATTCAACATTAACCAATAAAAGCTCGTAAAATACATACCTGATAAGAATGGTTTTTTTCATAGAAATCAAACTATGATCAAAAGCAATAATTAGCTCAATCTTCTTGTTATCAATAACTATAGAATTATCACTAAAACCATATTCTGACTGCCTTTCACAGTTGTTAACATTTTTGTACCGTTACTAAGAACATACAATAAATTAGATTGAGCTCATTAAAACCCTAAACATACAACCAGATTAAGATTTACTTAATATGTATCAAATTTTAATAAATAGTTTGTTATTTGTTTATATTAACTTTTAATAGTTCTGGTAAAAAAATAAATTATTATGTATTTTCTTAGTTATTATATAGCTTCTCCTTTGGCCCTTCTTCCACTCTGTTTACTCTTTTTCCCCGTAACTTCTACTTTTATGAAAAAACATACATAAGCTAGATAAAGCGTGTATTTATAATTGAATTTGGTAACTGAAATTCGAAGGCATCAAAACTATATAGTTTCTTATACAAAATGCAATTTTTAAATCACTCACTCATAACAAATACATCAAAACAATAAAATTGGTATAATTTTTAAGAGAAATTGACTTAATTGATTACTCCAGCAATGAGTATAATCAGTTTTTTGCAATGCCTTGAGAAGATGATATATCTTATCTTTTCATTTCAGCTAAAGAACAAACAATCATATGCTTGAATGTTTAACGAATCTGATTATAAAAAATTGAAGACATCTTAAGATCATCAATCTAACGAAAGCTTGATTTGGATTCATAAGCTTATTGATTTGGCCAAAATCCACCATAAATACATATAACATACGTTTGATTGGTCTATACAATCAAGATAAATGAATTCTAACACATTCAAATCAAGAAAATGAGAAAATTATAAGCTTTTGGATATCTTACAACATCAAATCCCAAAAATACTGCTTTGAGTGTAAAGTCCATTGCCGCCGAAGAACCGTCGCAGAAGAATAATCGCAAAGCCAAGAGGTCATCTCATCACTGCTATGTTTTGGGTTAGGCGGTCTTTTCGATCGGTGACGATTAACTTTCTCCCTCCAATATCTTTGCTTTCCTTTACGCTATGTTCCCGAGTTCATTTAAGGAGAGAAAAGAAAGGAAATGAAAGGAAAATAAGAGCTAAAAACAATCTTTCCAAATCGGAAGGAAATTGAGGGGAAAAAAAGGAAATGAAAGGAAAATAAGGGCTAAAAACAATCTTTTCAAATCGGAAGAAAATGAAGAGAATAGAAAAAAAAGAAAAGAAGAGAAAAGAGAATAAAGAAAAAGAAAATGTTTCATTTTTTTTCTCTCGTTAACTAAACTCGGGTACATAGCGTTATCTCTCTCTTTCTCCCTCTCTCTCACCTTGCCATCGTCTCTGCGATTTCGGTCGATGCACGTTGAAGACAGTGTGCTTTTGCCCTAGTTCATCTCCTACGTAGTGTTTCCGAGTTTACTTAACGAGAGAAAAGAAAAAAGTGGAAGTAATGAAAAAAAATAGTTGTGTTCTAGAGTTTTTTTAATGGAAGGAAATGCAAGGAAAATAGAAATGTTGTGTTTTTCCGAGTTTACTTAAGGAGGGAAAAGAAGAAAAATGAAAGGAAAATGAAGGCTAAAATCAATCCTTCTAAATTGAAAGGAAATGAAAGAAAAATAAAGGAAAGGAAAAAAGAGAAAAGAAGGGAAGAGAAGAGAAAAGAAAAGAAAATATTTTCTTTCTTTTCTCTCATTAAATAAACCTGGGAGCACAGTGCTATAAACAAAGCTTAAAATTGATTTAGTTAATCTTCACATGAAACAAAAGGATTTAGAGAAGAATAAATAATAGAGAAGAAAGGAGGAATTTTTAAGTGAATCTATGGTCAAGTGAAGAAAAACTTCAAAAAGAAAGGGTACTAATACAGAGACATCTAACATTATAAATCGACACCCTCTTATACGTCTCGTATGGCACCATACGCGACGTGTATGGTCGAAGACACTAAAAACGAGAAAAATTCAAAGGGTTGTCAGAAAGCTATACGCCCCATATAGCCCTATACGCCCCTTATATGACAAATATAGGGCTATACGACGTGTATAATAAATTTCAACACTGACTAGGAGGAAAAATTCAGGAGACTGCCACAGGGGTTATACGCCCCGTATAGGGCTATACAACCCCCTATACGACGCGTATGAGGCTATACGACCCCCTATACGACGCGTATGGGGCTATACGACCAGTATAGAAATTTGGGGTGTTAATTTATAATTTTGTGGTGTCTCAATATCCACACCCTAAAAAAAAGGGTTGCATTAAACAAATCTGTACTCACACCTCTAGGTAGTTGAATAAACACTAGCACCTGCGAAAATACCAAATATACCATTGGTTACTGTAGCCACCATCCAAGAATATTATTATCTTTCTAATCTAATAAAATAATAAATATATAGTACACATGATCATCGCATTTATTCTCACCAAGTTTTTCCTGCCTCTCTCTCTTATTAAATAATCATATTAATTAATAATATTATTTAATTCTTTTTTATATTAAAATAATTTTTAATAAATTAAGAAAAAAATCTTTTTATTAATGTTATTTTGAAAGAAACAAATTTTTATAAAATAAGAAAACTTTTAAAACATCAAACTTTTTTAAATATATGAAACATTTTAAAATTGGTGTTTTTTAAAAAGTAAAGTTTTACAAAAAATAATTAAAATTAGGAGTTATAATAAAAGAGTTTTTATAAATGATATTTTTTAAAATGCTCTTTTTAAAATAAAATATTTTATTCTATTTATAATAATAAATATTTCAATCATATCTTATATTAATATATTATTAACAAATTTTAATTTTATTTAATATTTTATTTATTTGACCCGTGTAATACATGAGTTTACTAAAGCTAGTATATTATATTACATGAAAGGCCAAGGTCGCTTTGTTGTGTGTTGTTGATGTCTAGCTTCGGGAAATTATAAGTTCGGTTTAGGACAAAACGTAAAACTAATAATTGTAAAGGATGATCAATTTAAAGTGAGGGTTGTGTATCATAGGGAATTACGAAGCATTTGAAGTTAATAAAGATAAGGTCCACATTCACAGTCAAGTCAAAGTTATTTCTACTAATAGTAGCAAAAGTGAGCGACCAAAAAGCAAACATGTGGATGGTAGGGGCAAAAATAAACTCAAAGTTATTTCGACTAATAAATCATATTCATTGGGTCCAAGATTGGGCTTCATTCACGACAACTCTGTCAGTGTCTCAGTTCACTGGAATTGGATTCCCCTAAAGGTTTATTGGCCAAATTACATATGACTTCAACAGTCGCAGATTACCTTTCCCGCATCGAAGCTATCGCCAATAGTTTATAGTCATATGAATCAGTGAGCAATGAGATCCTATTGAGTAATTCCTTTCTATTTCCATATCTTGTTAAATATCGAATTCAATCCATGTGCGATGATGAAACTTTTTGATACCTAAAAATTCCCTCATTTGCACACATCCTAAAACACCAATTTTACATACAATTTCCGCACTTTAGCCATCACAAACATTACAATGCAGATCTTTCAGCCTAATGATATCTTAATGTTTACAATTAAGTCTGTATTTTTATGATTACACTTTAGTATTTATAAAAGTAAATGCTCATGGTCTAGGGACATATGTGACTTTCCCCTACAAAAGTAATGTAAATTCAAACCCTTACAATTGCAGGTTATTTAGGTAGCATTTAAGAGAAAAAAAAATAAATTGTGTGTTTAAAATTTTTTCTTACAATAATAATTTTTTTTTTAAAAATTGAAGTTCTATTCAAACATATAAGATATTACCGTTACCAAAAGATTATGCTAAATGTACTCCACCTATGCTATTACTCAATCTACCCATGTGCATATACGAGAGAGTACAATCGTTTACATGTGCTTACATGGTTGAATACAAACGTGTATGTGGGCGACGGGTGCATAGGGATATTTATGTTGAAAATTTAGTAAAAAATGTAAAAATTTACATTAAAGTGTGCACTATGTACTAAAATATGAAAGGTGTACTAAAGTGTGGAAAAGTGCACTAAAGTATCCATTAAAGTGGTTTTTTTACTAACTTTGGACACTAATAATTATTATTATTTGTTACTAATATAATTATTATTTAATAGGTTTGCATTCTATTATGTGAAAGGATCACAAAGAATTAAAACGGTGTCAAATAACGGAGTCAAGTTGAATGAGATATCGATGCTCGAAGTTGATGATGTAATAAGTGGAAGTGATTATTTTGTCCCAAATAAGTGGAGTGACAAAACAGATCTTAAAGTGCTAGAGTATATAAAAGGTTTTTTGTCATACATAAAAAGGCTAATAAATCTTAAATGAATTTATAAGTAGGAGTTTTCATGGGAATATGTTCCTGTATAGTTAGGAACACCTAGTGAATGTCAGATGGATGCGAAGCACACAACCTGCGCTCGGGCCGGGGCATGAGTGTGAGGCGATGGGCGCAATATAGCGCTTTAATGGCACAATATGCACTTCGCACACTTGAGAGTCACCTTAATATTTTTGAGCTGTAACATGTGGGTTCAGTAATTGGGTGCTGCTTGGTGTGTTGTTTTTATTCCTTCGGCAGTTGAGTTTTGGTGAACACATGCTACTATTGGTTCGGCAGTATAATGGTTACAAAGCTGAATGCTTCTAACGGTCAGTCTATTTAGTTTCCACCTTTTAAATCCTTAATAATTATGGCATCAACTGTGTGTTAGTGATAATAATTCAATAATTAACTATGTGTTGAAATAGACTCAACCTCAAATGTGTGTGTATATGTATATATGCAAGGTTATGTACCATGTTGTGAGAGGAACTTTTAAAAATTCACAAAAACACACTACTCTAGAAACCAAAGAAGAATATTCATGTTTCACTTTCTAACAACATCTTTGTTTACATTTTTTCAAGACACCTTCATATCCAGTGTAACCTCAGGTACAAGGATATCTCTAACAGTACACATACTGTTTCCGTTATTGTACATTGAAAGATAGACATACTCATATGAAAAGAGGCGCGAAATTTGTTTCAAGGGAAACGTATTGAGTACGTGCCTCAACCATCACTCAATCTTTTGATTTGCTCATTGTGCAGTCAAAGGCAAAACTGAAGAATCATTGTGGTTCCAATATTCAAGTAAAGAAATTTATGCTAGTTCATTTGAAGACTACGGTTTGAAATTGTTTAATTTCGTATGAATTATGCTATAATTTTATTTTGTTTTGAATACGGTATCATATTTTTCTATTTCCCAAAAATAACGAGGTTAACGTTATTTTTATTTATTGATCATTTGATAAAAAGTAAATCTATTTCCTATAATTTACAAGGTCAAATACAAATGTATACTAGGTTTACTACATGCGTACATCAAATCACAAGAAGATACACACACTCTTTAATCCCACTTATAAAATCTACACATTTATCAACTATGAGAAATAAACCTTTAACAATTGTGAGAAAAAAACACTTTTTTCCACGCTACTTAACAACACAAGTCAAAAAGCCCTTTGATAGATATATCAAGTAACACATGTACACTTAGTTAAATAATTCACATTCATCGGGTCCAAGATTGGGCTTCATTCACGACAACTCTGTCAGTGTCTCAGTTCACTGGAATTGGATTCCCCTAAAGGTTTATTGGCCAAATTACATATGACTTCAACAGTCGCAGATTACCTTTCCCGCATCGAAGCTATCGCCAATAGTTTATAGTCATATGAATCAGTGAGCAATGAGATCCTATTGAGTAATTCCTTTCTATTTCCATATCTTGTTAAATATCGAATTCAATCCATGTGCGATGATGAAACTTTTTGATACCTAAAAATTCCCTCATTTGCACACATCCTAAAACACCAATTTTACATACAATTTCCGCACTTTAGCCATCACAAACATTACAATGCAGATCTTTCAGCCTAATGATATCTTAATGTTTACAATTAAGTCTGTATTTTTATGATTACACTTTAGTATTTATAAAAGTAAATGCTCATGGTCTAGGGACATATGTGACTTTCCCCTACAAAAGTAATGTAAATTCAAACCCTTACAATTGCAGGTTATTTAGGTAGCATTTAAGAGAAAAAAAAATAAATTGTGTGTTTAAAATTTTTTCTTACAATAATAATTTTTTTTTTAAAAATTGAAGTTCTATTCAAACATATAAGATATTACCGTTACCAAAAGATTATGCTAAATGTACTCCACCTATACTATTACTCAATCTACCCATGTGCATATACGAGAGAGTACAATCGTTTACATGTGCTTACATGGTTGAATACAAGCGTGTATGTGGGCGACGGGTGCATAGGGATATTTATGTTGAAAATTTAGTAAAAAATGTAAAAATTTACATTAAAGTGTGCACTATGTACTAAAATATGAAAGGTGTACTAAAGTGTGGAAAAGTGCACTAAAGTATCCATTAAAGTGGTTTTTTTACTAACTTTGGACACTAATAATTATTATTATTTGTTACTAATATAATTATTATTTAATAGGTTTGCATTCTATTATGTGAAAGGATCACAAAGAATTAAAACGGTGTCAAATAACGGAGTCAAGTTGAATGAGATATCGATGCTCGAAGTTGATGATGTAATAAGTGGAAGTGATTATTTTGTCCCAAATAGGTGGAGTGACAAAACAGATCTTAAAGTGCTAGAGTATATAAAAGGTTTTTTGTCATACATAAAAAGGCTAATAAATCTTAAATGAATTTATAAGTAGGAGTTTCCATGGGAATATGTTCCTGTATAGTTAGGAACACCTAGTGAATGTCAGATGGATGCGAAGCACACAACCTGCGCTCGGGCCGGGGCATGAGTGTGAGGCGATGGGCGCAATATAGCGCTTTAATGGCACAATATGCACTTCGCACACTTGAGAGTCACCTTAATATTTTTGAGCTGTAACATGTGGGTTCAGTAATTGGGTGCTGCTTGGTGTGTTGTTTTTATTCCTTCGGCAGTTGAGTTTTGGTGAACACATGCTACTATTGGTTCGGCAGTATAATGGTTACAAAGCTGAATGCTTCTAACGGTCAGTCTATTTAGTTTCCACCTTTTAAATCCTTAATAATTATGGCATCAACTGTGTGTTAGTGATAATAATTCAATAATTAACTATGTGTTGAAATAGACTCAACCTCAAATGTGTGTGTATATGTATATATGCAAGGTTATGTACCATGTTGTGAGAGGAACTTTTAAAAATTCACAAAAACACACTACTCTAGAAACCAAAGAAGAATATTCATGTTTCACTTTCTAACAACATCTTTGTTTACATTTTTTCAAGACACCTTCATATCCAGTGTAACCTCAGGTACAAGGATATCTCTAACAGTACACATACTGTTTCCGTTATTGTACATTGAAAGATAGACATACTCATATGAAAAGAGGCGCGAAATTTGTTTCAAGGGAAACGTATTGAGTACGTGCCTCAACCATCACTCAATCTTTTGATTTGCTCATTGTGCAGTCAAAGGCAAAACTGAAGAATCATTATGGTTCCAATATTCAAGTAAAGAAATTTTATGCTAGTTCATTTTGAAGACTACGGTTTGAAATTGTTTAATTTCGTATGAATTATGCTATAATTTATATTTTGTTTTGAATACGGTATCATATTTTTCTATTTCCCAAAAATAACGAGGTTAACGTTATTTTTATTTATTGATCATTTGATAAAAAGTAAATCTATTTTCTATAATTTACAAGGTCAAATACAAATGTATACTAGGTTTACTACATGCGTACATCAAATCACAAGAAGATACACACACTCTTTAATCCCACTTATAAAATCTACACATTTATCAACTATGAGAAATAAACCTTTAACAATTGTGAGAAAAAAACACTTTTTTCCACGCTACTTAACAACACAAGTCCAAAAGCCCTTTGATAGATATATCAAGTAACACATGTACACTTAGTTAAATGGTATACAAATAAGGGGTCATCACCAAAATGTAAATGTTGACCGTATTTTTTTCAAATATATTCATTTGTTCCCCCCCCCCCCCCCCCCCCAAAAAAATTCCCTCATTTGCACACATCCTAAAACACCAATTTTACATACAATTTCCGCACTTTAGCCATCACAAACATTACAATGCAGATCTTTCAGCCTAATGATATCTTAATGTTTACAATTAAGTCTGTATTTTTATGATTACACTTTAGTATTTATAAAAGTAAATGCTCATGGTCTAGGGACATATGTGACTTTCCCCTACAAAAGTAATGTAAATTCAAACCCTTACAATTGCAGGTTATTTAGGTAGCATTTAAGAGAAAAAAAAATAAATGTGTGTTAAAATTTTTTCTTACAATAATAATTTTTTTTTAAAAATTGAAGTTCTATTCAAACATATAAGATATTACCGTTACCAAAAGATTATGCTAAATGTACTCCACCTATACTATTACTCAATCTACCCATGTGCATATACGAGAGAGTACAAGTTTACATGTGCTTACATGGTTGAATACAAGCGTGTATGTGGGCGACGGGTGCATAGGGATATTTATGTTGAAAATTTAGTAAAAAATGTAAAAATTTACATTAAAGTGTGCACTATGTACTAAAATATGAAAGGTGTACTAAAGTGTGGAAAAGTGCACTAAAGTATCCATTAAAGTGGTTTTTTACTAACTTTGGACACTAATAATTTATTATTTGTTACTAATATAATTATTATTTAATAGGTTTGCATTCTATTATGTGAAAGGATCACAAAGAATTAAAACGGTGTCAAATAACGGAGTCAAGTTGAATGAGATATCGATGCTCGAAGTTGATGATGTAATAAGTGGAAGTGATTATTTTGTCCCAAATAGGTGGAGTGACAAAACAGATCTTAAAGTGCTAGAGTATATAAAAGGTTTTTTGTCATACATAAAAAGGCTAATAAATCTTAAATGAATTTATAAGTAGGAGTTTCCATGGGAATATGTTCCTGTATAGTTAGGAACACCTAGTGAATGTCAGATGGATGCGAAGCACACAACCTGCGCTCGGGCCGGGGCATGAGTGTGAGGCGATGGGCGCAATATAGCGCTTTAATGGCACAATATGCACTTCGCACACTTGAGAGTCACCTTAATATTTTGAGCTGTAACATGTGGGTTCAGTAATTGGGTGCTGCTTGGTGTGTTGTTTTTATTCCTTCGGCAGTTGAGTTTTGGTGAACACATGCTACTATTGGTTCGGCAGTATAATGGTTACAAAGCTGAATGCTTCTAACGGTCAGTCTATTTAGTTTCCACCTTTTAAATCCTTAATAATTATGGCATCAACTGTGTGTAGTGATAATAATTCAATAATTAACTATGTGTTGAAATAGACTCAACCTCAAATGGTGTGTATATGTATATATGCAAGGTTATGTACCATGTTGTGAGAGGAACTTTTAAAAATTCACAAAAACACACTACTCTAGAAACCAAAGAAGAATATTCATGTTTCACTTTCTAACAACATCTTTGTTTACATTTTTTCAAGACACCTTCATATCCAGTGTAACCTCAGGTACAAGGATATCTCTAACAGTACACATACTGTTTCCGTTATTGTACATTGAAAGATAGACATACTCATATGAAAAGAGGCGCGAAATTTGTTTCAAGGGAACGTATTGAGTACGTGCCTCAACCATCACTCAATCTTTGATTTGCTCATTGTGCAGTCAAAGGCAAAACTGAAGAATCATTATGGTTCCAATATTCAAGTAAAGAAATTTTATGCTAGTTCATTTTGAAGACTACGGTTTGAAATTGTTTAATTTCGTATGAATTATGCTATAATTTATATTTTGTTTTGAATACGGTATCATATTTTTCTATTTCCCAAAAATAACGAGGTTAACGTTATTTTTATTTATTGATCATTTGATAAAAAGTAAATCTATTTTCTATAATTTACAAGGTCAAATACAAATGTATACTAGGTTTACTACATGCGTACATCAAATCACAAGAAGATACACACACTCTTTAATCCCACTTATAAAATCTACACATTTATCAACTATGAGAAAAAACCTTTAACAATTGTGAGAAAAAAACACTTTTTCCACGCTACTTAACAACACAAGTCCAAAAGCCTTTGATAGATATATCAAGTAACACATGTACACTTAGTTAAATGGTATACAATAAGGGGTCATCACCAAATGTAAATGTTGACCGTATTTTTTTCAAATATATTCATTTGTCCCCACCCCCCCCCCCTCAAAGAACTACAACGAGTCACTCATATTTTAACATGTACATCCTTGGTAGCCAAAGACAACAAGAGTGTAGCCTCAAAACCAATGATTGATTAGTTCAATATCATTTAAATTAGGTCACGTGTCTAATAACGACTACATGTTTGCTGTCTCAGACCTTTAAAAACCAAACGACTACAATCACGCCACATGTACATAACGACTAATCCTTAGCATGTGTCGTTATTAGATACATGACCTGATTTAAATGAGTACGTTTTTGACCCACTAAACCTATCAACAATTTGTTTAGATGCTACATTTTTACCGTTTTGACCATCAAAGGTATAGATAATAAAATACGGTTGAAACAAGTGCGGACCTAGAAAACTTTTTCATGGGGGTCGGATAATTTTTTGAGGGTCCGTTGGCTATAGTAAAAAGTAAATTCTTTCGGTATGATTCGGGTTGAGTCGTTCTAGTCCGGTTGAGTCGTTCTAGTCCGGTCGATTCGGGTCGGGTTGAGTTGAGTTGGGTCACACATTAAAACATTCTATAATTCTATTTACTAATAACTAAGCATTAAGGAATTAAACAAATAGCAAATATAAAAAAAAATACCTTATGTTGGTTGATATTGATGTACTTCTTCAAATCCTTTAAAACATTTGATTCATAAATCAAATTTAACATACAATCATAAACCTACAACATCATAAAATATTAGTCATTAGAATAATAAGACAATAAAATTTATAAATTATCAATTATCATCATGATCACAACAAACAATAAATTAGTTATTAGCAAGTTAACATACAAATAACAAATAAACTATAATGCTAAGTATTAAAATAATCAAATAAACAATTAAAAATTACCGTTCTTCCTTCCAAATTGCCCACTTGTCGATTGACTTTTGGAACTGGAAGGGTGTGCTCCATCGCTCCCGCAAGTGCTGATCTGTGACGTTTCGTATACAAGGGTCAGTCTACTGAAGGTTTAAATTAGTTTTTTTTTTTTTGTATTTTGTTAACTCAATAGGTTATGGGTAATAAAAGTTGGGCTTTGAGTTAAGGGTATTAGCATATTAGGTAGTAACCTAATGAGGTAAAACTCATACGTTTAATAGTCCAAAATCATTTTATAAGAAGTTTATGTTAGTTATTCTTTATAACTTATCGATTTATATTTGTAAAACTTTCAAAATTTATAATTTTTAGGATCGTTGGTACTAAAAAAATATCATGATGATTGTTGCCAAAATTTCTTGAATGTCAGTCGAGAATATAACATATACACGACTATTAACAAAAAATTCATGGGGCGCGGATGAACCCCAACCATATAGGCTGTGTCCGCCCCAGAAACCGTTGTAGATATGTTTATCTTCAAAAGTGTAATAACTCAATGTAAAATTAGAAAAAAAATCACATGTATAGTTTAATGATTTTTCCTAAAAATAATAGTTTATTTTTTATTTTTTAATTTTTTTTTTAAACGACAAATCTATTATAAAAATAATAGTTTATCAAGATGTCTTCCTCCATCCTTGGTTAATCCACCCTTCAACCCCTTTAAAGTTTAAACACAGTGCCAGAGTGGACACTCTCAACCATACCCATTTCAACATTACAGACCAAATTCTCATCTAGATAACCACATCTCTCTCTCCCTCTCTGCATCATCTTCTTCCATATCCATCATCTGCTTACTGTTTCTGCCCATTCCCTCTTGCCTTGGGACCATTTCATCTCAAAATCTCTCTCTACAATCTGATCCTCTTTCATTCTATCCCCAAATCACTATCTATCTTGATCTGGGTTTTGTGTTTCTTGCTCAAAATCACTATCTTTTCTTTAAAAAATCTTCTGCTATTGAAGAACCCTACATGTTCAACACTTATTAAGATGCTTTGATAGACTGATTGATAGCTTCTCTTACATCTCACATGGTCAGTATCTTTCTTTCAAATCTGATTTTGTTTTGTACTCATTATTCCTGCTTCAAGATTCTACATTTATATTGTAATGTAAGTCGAGTATTGCATCAAATTTTTGCCAGATTACGGCGTCTTATTTCTGAGATCTTGTCTTTTAATCAATTTAAGATCCCTTCTCATGCATCTTCCCAAATCCAAAATCTTTAGACAACTCATGCATTTCGTTTTTCTAGTAGGGTTTTATGTTCTTTTAGTTGATTATGCATATAAACTTCTGAAATGAATTTCTTCTCAAATTTTGGTGCATACCCATTTAGATTAGAAGATTTAAAGATTTTAAGATTGTCAAGCTTTATTCTTGACTGTTTTGATCTTCCCTGATCTTTCATCAGCTCATGCATTTCTACTTTTTCTAGGGTTTTATGTTATTCAGTTGGTTTTTTAATCAAATACACATCTGAAATGATTTTGTTTCAAGTTTATACCCATGATTTGGATTTGAATATCTTTCAGATTTGCAGAAGAATCATTTGATATGAGTTTGTGCTTTGTTTTTGATCTTCCTGATCTTTCATCAGCTCATGCATTCTACTTTTCTAGGGTTTTATGTTATTCAGTTGGTTTTTTAATCAAATACACATCTGAAATGATTTTGTTTCAAGTTTATACCCATGATTTGGATTTGAATATTGGTGTTTGTTCTTGGTAAAAATTGAATGTTTTCATTTGATTTGGCAGAATGGCTTGTGTTTCTTGAATCTTGATTTGAATACTTGTGAGTTTGTCAGGCTTTGTTTTTGACTGTTTTGTTCTTCCTTGATCTTTCATCAGCTCATGCATTTATACTATTTCTAGGTTTTTATGTTATTCAGTTGATTCTTTGAATACACTTATGAAATGATTTTGTTTGAAGTTTAGTTACATACCCATGATTTGGGTTTGAAACTTTCATGTTTGTTCTTCATAAAAATTGAATCTTTTTCATTTGATTTTGCAGAATAGCTTCGTGTTTCTTAAATCTAGATATGAATACTCTTTTACTGTCAAGCTTTATTCTTTTACTGTTTTGTTCTTGACTGATCTTTAATCACCTCATGCATTTCCATTTCTTACTTTTTCTAGTGTTTACACTTCTGCAATGATTTTGTTTCAAGCTAAGTTACATATATGTTCTTGATTAAGATCACTTCTGAAAATGATTTTGTTTCAAGTAAAGTTACATACCCATGATGTGGATTTGAGTCTTTCATGTGTGTTCTTGATTAAAAATTACTTTCTGAAAATGATTTTGTTTCTAGTTAAGTTACATACCCATGATTTGGATTTGGATCTTTCATGTGTGTTCTTGATAAAAATTACTTCTGAAAATGATTTTGTTTCAAGTTAAGTTACATACGCATGGTTCGGATTTGAATCTTTCGTGTGTGTGTTCTTGATAAAAATGACTTTTGAAAATGATTTTGTTTCAATATAAATTACACACCCATGGTTTGGATTTGAACCTTTTGCGTGTGTTCTTGATAATAATGACTTCTGAAAATGATTATGTTGCAAGTTAAGTTACAAACCCATGATTTGGATTTGAATCTTTTGTCTGTATTCTTGACAAAAATCACTTCTGCAGACCATCCACATGGGGGTGGTGAAGGGAGGGCCCCAATTGGTAGAAAAAAACCCACAACCCCTTGGGGTTTGAAAGTGCATTGCTGTGTCAGAAGAAGGATAACTTACCCGACAAGGAATTTCGCTACCTTAGGGATTTTGTTTCAAGTTTACTTACATACCATGAATTGAATATAAATCTTTCGTGTTTGTTCTTGAAAAAAATTCAATCTTTTATCATTTGATTGGCAGAACAGCTTCGTGTTTCTTGAATCGTGATCTCTGTAAGTATGGGTAGGGGTAGAGGAAAGGGGAAGAAGTTCACTTTGACTAACAATGATGATACCGGAAGTGGTGAAGAGGAACGAATTCCTGCACAAAAAAGAAGGGGCAGACCTCAAAAACCATTGACGGATGAAGTCGATGAAGATATTGTAAAGACCGAAGATGAAGAGAACTCAAAAGTGAATGATGATGTATCAAACAAAGATGTGAAGGAAACTGAGGATGGAAAGAAGAGAAAACGAAATAAGCAGTCAAAAGAAGAGGGCGAGTTGGTCAAAGAGGAAAATGGTGATGGAACTCAGTCAAACACAAATGGGTCGACTCAGGTTAATGGTTTCCGACACATAGGAAGTAGGAGGAAAAGTAAGCCACGCCGTGCGGCTGAAGCTGGTGTTGAATGCACATGAAATCCGTAAATCTCTAGTCTCGTTTTGGTAATCTGGTATCTATTTTGTTTGTTTTTTGCTTAGTAGTTTATCGTATGGTTGGATGGTAGTGCGTTTTGCATTCGATATATGTTCTGTTTTGATCCTATAACTAAATTTTTGCATCATATCGGTTGCATAGATCTTATTCTAAATGTCTTTGTTCACTATGTCCAGTTTTTGGTTAATTAAATGGTCTAAGTTCATGATCAATGATGATGATTCCAAATATGTTCTTTATGTTCCTCATTTAGTTCTTGTTTAGTCTTAAGCATTGTATGAAGATACTTTATATGAAATCGGGCATGTGGTTTTTTTTTTTGTCAATCGAGTAAAATACCCTTGTGTAACGACATATACCCAAATCACTATCATCTCTCTTTTAAAGATAGCAATTGCTAAACAGGTAATTGGGGAGTTAAGGCTCAGATGTTGTCAATACCCGGCTAACCAATAAGATCAGGTAAATCATAGCTTGCGCTAGGCAGGTGATGTTCAAGAGGTTATGGCAGGAAACAAGTGAAAGCATAATTCAAACCTGCAACTTTTGCTAGAGAGGAGTGGGGCGCTTACCGTTGAAGGTTTTAAATTGTTTTTTTTTGCACTGGTTATGTTTGCTGCTTGTCATTATCTAGTTTAACTATGAGGACAAATTTGGCAAAAGACAGATTCATACACCAGCAGGATTCATAAATTTGCAGACTTGGTTAAAATCACCTTGTGATTGGATCGATACAATCATTCCGTGCGTTTAAATTCAAGATCTTGAGGATCATCTTTTTTATAAATAAAAAACTGAGTGTTTATACAAAAATCTAGGGAGTGTTTGCACACTCATCCTTTAGTGAAGTTTGTGAACCCACCAAAGAATGTCTAAGGGTCATTTCAAAAATCTCATTTGAAAAAGATAATTGCACTCTAGGACTCTAGGGTTCATATTAGCATATTAAAAACTTGATCAAATTCAGTTTGAAGCTTGCTTTTTCAAAAATTCAAGCCGAGTATGAGATGGAGTTAACTCACTCGAATAATACAGTATAAGGTGGCTTGATCTTTAACTCGTAAATTTCTAAGCTCATCTTGATTTCTTAATTTCTTTCCTTAGATATTGGTAAAGTTTGATAGTGTTTTTTCAAAACTTTGTATAATCTAAATTCCTGATACGTCTGATAAAAAAACAAAAAGTATAAACTAGATTCAAACCAGAGACTAGAAACACTTAAATGTAAATCCCTAACAACAAATCATCACTTTTCTTTAAATTACTCTAACTATTGGATGTGATTTAGATTAAACCATTGAAAATCACGTTCTTTAAATTACTCTAATTATTGTATGTGATTTAAAAAACCATTAAACATCACGTATCTTTAAATTACCTTAATTATTGTATTTGATCTAAAAAACTGAAAGAAAATATGCCATAATTGAAATTTTGAATTCTCAAGGCTAAAGTCAAACAACAGATAGGATATCTTTAAAAAGTTATAGAACTTTATAAAAAGTTGAAAGAAATATAAAAAACCATTCAAATGTTTTTGGCTCCATATCACATGTCTTCCATACCGACATTAATTATTTCAACAATGAACATGATTCAAATTTGAAAATGTAAAATCACCAACTCTAACAATATTATTATTTATTTATCACCAACACATTCCACACCCCTTTATACTTCACTTTATTCAACCAACAATTTAGATAGAAATACTGTTTGGAACCCCCATACCAGTGACACCAGATTCTGAATAAGGCTTCAGAAGGTTGTACGGTACAACCCCAACTCCATTTCTATTCTTCCTATTCTCATCAGCATTCCTACCATCAATAACCCCTTCCAACTCCTTCAACCTCCCTGCAAACACTTCATAAGCAGCTTTTATATGCGGATTCGCCTCGAAAATCGGTTCAATCTTCTCCCCGATATACTCCTCGTCCGGTGAATGATTCGATAACACATCCAAAACCGCCATGACTTGTGAAGCTTGAACTTGAGAAGGAAATGCAGACAGCAGTTCATCTTCGGGCCGATGTTTAAAAGCTTCCCATTCGTCGTCAGTCGGGTCCTCACACGGCATCTTGACCCGGGCTATGGTGGTTCGGTTGGGAATGTAGCCCGCGTAGTCATACTGCCCGAAGTTGACCGCTGCATGGTGACCTGATGCTACCCATATTATTGTTGTGAGAATGCTGATCAAGTCTTTTGGTGTTTTGAGCACGGGCCACCACGGCTCGTCTTTCTTGTCTGCATGGCCCACTGTTCTGATCTCGGTCCACCATGCTTGAAGCTCGTCGTCAGATTCTACGAGACGATCATTCGGGTAGTAATGGTTTACGTAGTCAGTAACCCAATCTTTGATAATATCCCAAAGGAGTAAACCATCGTTTGCATAGGGGTAATCTTCTATAGATAACTTTAAACCGTGTGGCGAATCTGGATCTTCTACAGCCATACCCCTGGCGATGAGGTCAGCTGGCAATGCTTCGTGATCAAAGCGCCATAGTTGGTCATATACAACTGAACTCAACTCGATGCTGTACTTTCCTGGTGAAAAGCATGACTCAATGATTCCACCAGCATTTATGAGGGATTCTCGAGCCAAAGCGTTGATCTCCATGGTGTACCGGAAATGAGGATGTAAGAGGCTATGTATCGGGTGCATTTTACTAAGTTGGCGATTGGTAGCGATTATATACGGCTCGGTGCAGCAGTGTGTTCTCATCCTGTAAATGTTATGATCTCAAATTATGGTATATGATTAAGAAAAGATCAAATCTAGGTCCAAAAATTAAGGGAAAATTATGAAACTAGCTCAGTTGATCAGCAAACAAACTTGGCCTTTGACTTTGACTTTTGGTCAAGTTTAAAATACAAAAGTCAAAGGCCATTTTGGTTAACTTTGCTGGTCAACAGGCTAGTTTCATGATTTTCCCACGAATTAACAGGTGGGTAGTCCTTACCAGTGACTATAGAGCTGATGATAACCGCTATCATGAGCAAGAACATGAACCTTAGCTAGCTTCCATAGCCACATACCAGTTGCATCCCAACAAGGGGTGAACACTCGCTTCCATTGCGGCTTGTCATTGCTAGGTGGACGAACCAACTCGATGGCTAATGGCCTCAATGTTCCGGTCGGAGTAAGGTACATCAATGTTCTCGAACCATATAAAGTTGTTCTCATATTTTTCAACTCTCTAACTTTGTGCACATAAGGTAGAAAGATATCATGATAATCTAGTATGAAAAGCTTCTTGTTCTCTATTGCCTGCATATGATGCAACTTCATGCTTTATTTGTGTGTTGATTATGAATTTATGATCATAAAAGCAATATTATTATGATAATAACATAAAAATTCAAATATTAAAACTTTTTAGAACGTCTGAGTGTCAAAAATTGAATCTTTTTAAATGGCTAATCGTACCTCCTCGAGGGTGCAATGGCCTCTGATCTGTTTCTCAACGATCTCTTTCGTTATTGCTGATTCGGGAGGACCATACACCTCCGGATCAAGCTTACTTTTCAGTGGCCATTCCTGCAAACATTCAAATTGTTACCATATGCTGACTAAAGTTTGATTTCTTGATTATCAAATATTCAGATTTAGTTGAAGAATCAGTATTGAGAAAAGGGGTGTTAAAGTGATACATTTTCGTGGGTCGGTGGGTAAAACCCAACACGATCCTAAAAATTTGACACGAGTATGAGAATCATGTCAGAGACAAAAGACATGAACCTGAACACTACATGGTTTTTATGGACTGACACGAACATGAACCATTTAACCTGAAATTTCCATTTACATTTACATTTTTTTTTTCATATTAATACTCTAAAATTAGGAATTTACAACAAAATTTTCAAATGTATATAAACTAAGTAAGATTACAACAAGGTTTATAAATGTATATAAACTAAGATTAAACAATGTAACCTATTCCTGGTTTTCCTTTTATGTTTTAGATTTTGTCATAAAATACTTATTCAGTTCAAGTTATGAAATAAATATATGTATCTTTAAAAACTCCTTAAAATTAAACATCTTAAAGTGGTTAACCCGCGAACCCCTATGTCGACCCAAACTAACCTTTATAACTAAACGCCCTTAAAGGTCAACTCTCAACTGACCCGAATCCATTCAGACTAAGCTTAAACCTATGAATCTTGTGTTAGATTTGTATAGTTATCATAAATACACACCCCGCTTGATATTAGGGTGTGAGGTATACTTAAAACTTTCTATTCGATGAAGCATACCGTGACCAAGGTTATACTCAAAGGGTTAAGACCAGCAAGAGTTTGTCGACAAAATTCTTCATCCCTAATCCAGCCAAACTTATCTCCTGCAAATCAACAAAGGTAAAATCTTTTAAAGTGACAAGAAAATAAAAAATCACGTGTCTACGAGTAAAGTGTTCACAGTCTGGTTTAACGGTTTCTAAATCAAAATGGGAGCCAAATTGTTCGTAACAATCTATAACCAGATCAAACCTTGACGGTTTAGCTTTGGTTTGGTTTAACATTTTGGACGAATCAGATCTTTCGAATTCAAAAAGTAAACAACAAGCACAATCAAAATAAAGAAACATAATGTTTCGACACTTGAAACTTAAAAGACCAACTCCTAGTATCGTATTGTTTATTCAAGGACCAATCATGTGTATAGCGCAACTTAAATTATCAAACGCATAAGTGAAATATAATAACTTGCATCTAATTTCTAACGGCCCATTTGGTTGTTTCCAACAGGTTTCGAGTATAAAACATCAACCAAACCATTCGATACTGTTTAAAAACTCCTAAATCCTTAATCCTAAACCCGAAGACAAAAAAGATTTAGAAAACCGATCACAAAACCAAACTAATGACTGGTTTATCGCGGTCTCATAGTTTCAAACCAAACCATTAACAGCTAAACACCCTTATCTGAAAAGTAAGAAAGCAGTGATTACTATCGATCATTGCAGGAGTCTCAAACAGCAAGATATTATTCTGAGCATCCTCAATAGTCTTCAACAGCCTAGGCAAAATATTCTTCAAAAACCCATCACTTTCAATCGGGGGCAAATTAACCCCCTCGTTAAACAGCGAATCAATGGCCGTAAAGTACGGAAACCCTAAATTCTTATCAATCATCGTCGTCTCCAACGACGGTATCACCGCCTTCATCACAGAATACACAGTCTTCGCACTAAAACTCATATTCTTCACCTCAGAAAACGCCTCATCCCGAGGCACATACACATCCCCACTTCGCGATTCCGATAAGGGATCTGCAATTCAAAGTTTCAAACTCAATTAGTGCTTCATTAAACAGATGCATATATCGGAAAGAACATGATTGAATGATTGAGTACCTGATTTGGTGCGAGGTCTATTGGTTTTGCAGCGCCTAGGGTGAGGGTGATCTGGGGTGCCGAGCACCGGGCGAGCGAGATCGGGGTCTTTGTCGGGATCGCCGAGATCGTTGTAGACATCGTAATCGTAGATTCTGTCGTTCTTTTCGCGAGGTCTATCGGCGATTCCGTCGCCTCGGAGGATCGATAATTCTTTCTCCCGGAGTGATTTCAGGCCGGTGGGAGTCGCCGACGGTAGGCAGGATACCTGTGTCACGGTCACCGGAAAATACAGTCACACGGCGAAAATTGGATTAATGGTACATGTGATATAATTTAACTATATTGTATGTTTGATCACTGAATTTTAAAAATTATAAAATTATTTAGTTTTTGTATACACGTGATCGGTTGATTTAAAAATTATAATGTTATACTAGAATATCTAACATAATAAAATGTGAGGAAAGATAAAAAGATGAAGGCGAGATGATGGTGTGTCAAAGGTGGTGGTGGTTTGTTTAAGAATTTGAGTGGCGACTATGATGGTAGAGGTTGGAGGTGACGGTGTCGTGGTAGTTTGCAATGGCGCTAACGTTCGAGAGATGTAGAGTCTTGATCTGAAATATGTTTCTTAGATATGCGATGGTATGTATTTTAACATACACATATGTAGGCGTACCGTGTGAGCTCAACTAAGAACAATCGTGATTCATGAAGCCGGTGGGTAATGCAGAAAGAAAAATTTAGTAAAGGGAGATCAAGGGTTAGATGGTTGTTTTTTTTATGAGTGTTGCGATATGTTGTTAATTTTAGTGTTATCAACGCGTATTGTAGTTTATTGTATTAGCTTGTTATTCGAAGAAATAATATTAAAAATTAAACGAGTTAAGTACGAGCTCAATTTAATTCTAGTTATTATTTGAGTTAGAGATGGGCATAAAAACCGGGTCCGAACCCGACCCGGTGGACCCGACCCGGACCCGGGTACGGGTAGTACCCGATGGGAGGCGTACCCGGGTTGGACCCGTTTAAACCCGTAGGGTTGGAACCGATTTTAAATTTTGAGTTTTTTATTGAACCCGACCCGAACCGAACCCGGTTGAACCCGGTATTGGAGACACACACAAGAAAAGAAAAGAAGAAGAAGAAGAAAAAAAAAAACTAAACCCGATTTGAACCCGGTTTTGGACCCGACCCGGACCCGACCCTACCCGGGTATGCCGGGTAGGGTTTTGCATTAGGTGAACCCGACCCGGGTTCGAACCCGGTTTCACCAAAACCCGGGTACGAAAAAGCCCGGTTGGGCCCAACCCGGTTTCAACCCGGTTTCGGGTATTGGGCCGGACCCGATTTGCCCACCTCTAATTTGAGTTATTAAATTTGGGCTTTAGTTGTGATTTTAGGGGTTTATTCATTTAAAGACATGGGCTCATATTGTATTAATATTAATTTGGCCCACACAAAGGGGACTAGCCCATCCAAAATACAAAATGGAATCTACGGGGGTTCCAATGTTCCATTGGAGTCTGCACTCTTGATTGAAAGACGAAAATAGGGATAAAGTTGTTCTCTAGGGTTACGAAATCTTTCTCAAGAAAACCTTCAAAATCTCTAAGATCAAATCCTACGTCATAAAAAATTGTCTTTGTCTAATCTGATAAATCAATCATGTGTAATCACGATATAGGTTTATCTAATAGTGGTTTACGATTCAGAGAATAATCCAAGTTGTTTTGTGTTTGAAGAAAAAAATCAGAATCGGGTAAGTTTTGGTTCGTTTATGTTCTAGACTTCCGAAAAATCAACATTATACATACCCCCTCTTATATAGAGCTGGCCATTTCTGACATGAAATTACAAGTTTCGTGTTTAACCTTAACATGTTTTGTGTCTTAAACAGATCGATACGTTAAGACACGAAAAAATTCGTGTCTAAACAGGTTAAATACCTGTTAAGACTTGTTAAGAATGTGTTTATAGTTTTTAATTTGACTTTTATGGATTTTTATTTTAAATTGTTAAGAATTATTATGTTAAGGATCATGTCTTCATGTATTAGTTAAGACTTTTATGAACTTGCGGTAATTTTTGTTTCATTAAACAGGTTCCTAAACATATGATATTACATGTGTTCTTAAACAAGTCCTTTTGTGTAATCTGTATCTTGAAAGGTTCAAGTTCATGTTCGAAAAACATAACACGATAAGTCATCGTGTCGTGTTCATGTCTAGCATGTCAAATCATCGTGTCTTATTGTATTATATCTGACTTGTTATGTCAGCTCTACTCCTATTTCAAGTTCTCACTAAATATGATTCAAACCTTTTGTATTTTAAGGTTATGTAACGATACTCATTTTAACATTCATACAATGTGTGTCTATATATCTTTAATTAAAGTGATAGTAAAACATAATAATCATACAACATAGATGAATAAATGCTGGTTTACATAGTAAACCTAGATGACTAACGTATATGAGCAATTAGTGAATGTAAGAACAAGATTATAAATAATTTAGCATTTGATATTTTTTAAATATGAAAACGAAGTTGATTATTTTTTTGTATTTTTCTTGTAAATATAAAGATAAAAATTTAAGGAAGTAGTCATTCATGGATTAGTAGGACCATTCAGGATACGTTGGACTATTAACATAACATAACATATTTTAGCAATCTGATACATGTTGGACGATGAAATTGTTTTTCACAATCTCTATCTTAATAATTTATGTATAATGCTTGATGATAAGATTAATGGTTGCTAACCTTGTCAACGAAGAAAACACGCTTCTCAGGGTCGTCAAACTTGGAATGAACCCAAGAGTTACATGAGACGGTAATGGGGCCAATGGCGGAGCCTTCTATCACAACTGATTCCACGAATACCTCTTTGTGGTGTTCGTTTTCTATTTTAATAGCTCCAATTGAACCAAAATTCTCAGATACTTCAAATTCTGCTAAATACGTTACTTCATTTTCTTTTTGACCGGTTCGGTGTGCATAATCCTTTATTGTATCCTTTATTAGTCCCGTCTCTTGAAAATAAAAAAAAGAAAATGAGTAAAAAATATAAATTAGTTAAAAATGCTATACATTCGCAATTAGGGGTGTTCATGGTCCAACTTTTACGGTTTTTATGTCAAATCGTGAGACAAACCGTTAGAACAGTTTTTGAAATTCGGAACTGAAACCTAACTATTGAAAGATAAAACCAAACCAAACCAAACCAAACCAAACCGAATCATTAGTAATAGTTTTTGATCATCGAAACCAAAACCTAACCTTTGAAAGATAAAATCAAATCATTACTAAAAGTTTGGCTCCGGTTTGATTTCACGGTTTAGGCTTGTTACGCCTTAATTTTTTTTTATTTGTGTTAATCCATGGATCATAAATTTATGACCATGGCTTTGTTTTTTTTTTTTCAAAATTGTGTTAGTGAAAAACTTATTTACCAAAATGTATGGTTTGAAACTTATTTATCGAAATATATATTTTTAAACTTTTCTTTCTCTCACTCTAATCTAATTGAATAAAAAAGTTTGCATTTAAGAAATTAGTGTTATTATTTTACAAACCATCAGTTTTATGTTTTCTTTATGCTTTTACTAGAATTGTGAATAATAAATATATATGCAACATGTTAACAAACATTTCAGTTTGACTCATGGTTTAAGTTAAAAACAGTCAAAATCAAACCGTGAACACCCTTCAACACTTACTAAAATCAACTGATCCATCATATATCTTTTGATCAATTATTATTCATATTAAAATATTTTTAATTGAAATAAAAAAGTATATATGAAGGACAAAAACGTTTAAAATCTTCATTTGTATCCTCTACTTTAATGTTTTTCTTTTTACACCACTTAAATTAAGTAAAAACACTTAAAAAACATGCATGAAAAACTATGTAAAAGATTAAAAACAAAAACGTTGAAAAAACATTTTTAAATGAAATAAAAAAAGTATATATGAAGGACCAAAAACATTTTGTATTCTAGAAAAATGTATGGAAAAGAAAACATTAAAGAAAAGGTTTACAAAACAACTATAAAACATTTTTAAAAAATTTATAAAATATTGCACTCCAACAAGATATATTACTTTTAAATCTTAGAAACTTTTTCAATCACCTTTCCAAAAAATAATTGCTTAAACACAAACTATTTTATATAATAACATTAGGAGTGATAGAGAAAAAGTTTAAAAACATCCATTTTGATAAATAATTTTCAAATCATTCATTTAGATAAATTATTTTTCCACCAACTTTAAAAAAAAAACTCCACTTTTTATTTCTAATCGGCATATTCATGGCTTTAAACACATCATGCATTAAAATTCAAAAGTTTTTTCCTTCTACACTTATCTAAGGCCACGGTGATTGTGAGCTGACTGCTTATTAAGATTGAAACTACCAAAACCCGATGAAATCCAATTATCAATTCAAAGTACTCGCTTAAACTTTTTTTCTCATTAAAGCCTAATACAAATAAATACATCCAATATATAAAATTTTAAAAATTAAAATATATCTTAATCTAACGATCCGATCAAGTTTTATACAACTGGTTTCACGGTTTATACAAACCGTGAACACCCACCCGTATTCACAATAACTCAAATGATTTACACTCCATCTCAATTATTTATTTTTAACTAGGGACTTCATTGCCAATTATTTTTGAATTTATGTTGTTAGTTATTTAATTAGACTGATGAAACACTTGATATAAAAACATAACAGTTCTAAACTAAAAAGATATAAAAAGTGTTTCTAAGTATTATTGGTCATAATAGCCTAGGTATATCATTGTTAATTAAACTAGTTGACGACCCGAGAGGTCTATCGCCCTCTGATCTATTGAACTTTATGTTAACTGAAATATCACGCGTAATTCGTAAAAGTACCTTTTGTAGTATTTGATATCACATGTAATATTTAGGACGTGAACAAAAGAGAGAAAATAACAAAAGAGGGAAAATAGCATTTTTGTACTATTTGATATCTCATGTATAGCGACGATGATTTGAGTTGTCAAGAAGTGTTAAGTAGAAAAGAAAGAAGACATTGGTAAGAAATGTTAGAGTTTTGTGCAATATATAAATAAGTATTGCTAAAGGTACTTCATGCCACTCCTTTTCACTTGTCACGTTTTCATCATTTTAAGTCGCAACACCAATAAAATTCTTTCATTTTCATGCTAAAAAATAAAATTGATTATTCTGATTTAATAATTTTAGATAGGGAGTTGTTTGAAAATTAACAAGAGGTGTTTTGTGCCCATAGTCCAGTGATAACAATGATTACTACACTCTTAACGAATATGATATGAGTTTAATATTAAAAAATTGTTATTTGAAAAAAAAAAAGGCAAATTGAATTTTAATAATCCAAACTATTACCTATTGGCCGATAATAATCCATACTATCAATTTGGCCGGTAACACTCCCAACTTTCAGTTTTATTACCAACAACAGTCCCAATCACATAAGTTTCAATTTTTTATATTTGATTTGGACTCGATTCGGTTCGCAACAATAATTATGAACGAAATGAAGAAACATACAAGCTAAATTGAGACTAAAATAGATACAAATTGAGCGTAAAAAATTGAAAATTATGTCACTAGTACTGTTGTTGGTTATAAAAGTGAAAGTTTGGAGTGTTACCGGCCAAATTAATAGTATGGATTATTATCGGCCAATAGGTAATAGTTTGGATTATTAAAATCCAATTTGCCAAAAAAAAACCCTTACATTTAACATCGATGCAACATCTCCCTAGATGATACGAACGAGAAAATTACGCTCGTGCTCTGCAACGGGAGGCTGACCTTAAACGAATGAGTTGGTGACAAAAAAAAAAACAAGGTTACGTAAATAAAAAAAATTAAAATATCATATTTTGAATAAAACTATGTTTTTAACAAAATTTATACATAGACAATAAGAAAAAAATTTAATCAATTAGTGAAAGTAAATTATTGAGGAAAAATCATATAATATATACTATAGGTGGTAAGCTCGAAACTTTAGAAACTTAAGAGGGTTAAAGTGATATTTTAAAAGGTAGAGGGGCGGTTTTGCCATTACACCAAAGTTAGAGGGGATAAGTTTAAACGAGTGTTACATAATTTTGTCATTTAACCCACTAACAGTATATTCTTGAGTTTACTTAACGATAGTAAGTCTATTACTAGACACTAGACCCTTATATTCTACCCTATTTTTAATTGTAGTCTTTCATATTTTAAGACAAAAAAGGACTCGACAAGATTACTCACTTGTTTGCATCTCTTGTTTTCAATAATAGGTAAGTAACAATCACTTCTTAAGTTTTAAAATTCCGTGTATTTATTTTTTTCTCTTATATATTGTTTCTGTTATCCAATTAAGTTATTATATATTATTATTATATTACTTAATTCTTTTAATTTAGAGTTTGTTATTTATATAATTAAACTTACAAATTACCTAGGAAAATAACATTTATCATCACGTATAGATATCTCTTTATATTCCACATAGAACTCATACCAAAATGATTTTTCGAAACAATGAACATAAAATCATTTCTAACCGTTTCGAAATATGATAACTCAAATTTCGGAAATCAAAACACGATGAGGCGGAAACTCTTGGGGAAAGGGTTAGGCTATACATACCCCTCTCTATTACTTGTCATACCCCCCCCCCCAAAAAAAAAAATAATTTCAAAACTTGTCGTATTTTATCCCGTAAAAAATTTAGTTTTAGAAAAAAAGGTTTTTGTTTTTTTTTAAAAAGTTTTAAAAATAATTTTTATATAATGATATAAAAACATATTTAAAAATAAAAAAAATATCATAAAAATTTAATATAATAATTTCTAAAGTTAATTTTTTTTTTAAAGTATCTTTTTGAATTGGAAATAGACTTAAATGAACTTAATTCAACCTATTAAACCGTTTAAACTGATTTATTTGATTCAGTTATCCGATTAAACCAACTAAACCGTTTATTATTCGGTACATACGGATAACTGAACCGAATAATCAAGATCTTGTGTAACCGTAACCAAAGTGAAAACCAAATGTATGATTTGATTCGATTTTTAATGTTACGTATACGATTCGGTTTTCAGTTATTTTAAGTTTTTGGCTTTTTTTGAACAATTGTAACCACTACAAATAAAAAAAATATAAAGACTAAAAGTAATAATAAATAGAAAAACCTAAAATATTTAGTTTAACATATTAAAGGGTGATATGATAAAAAAAAGAAAACATAAAAACAAAAATTAACTAATTTATAAGTTGAAAGAAGGGGTATAACAAGTAAAAATATTTTAAAGGGAGGTATATATAACATCACCTTTCGAGGAAATTGGAAAGCGACTTTATGCAATCATTTAAGTAGTTAGGCCAACTCTTTTATTTGTGTCACGTCCTAAGGGTCAAGAAGTACATATATGTTATCATCTTTGTCCTTTTATATATACATATATCATATATTAGCTTTAGTAAACCCGTGTATTACACGGGTTGAACAAATAAAATATTAAATATAATATAAATTTATCAAGTATAAAACAATATTTTATGATAAAATATAATTGAAATTACGTATAATAAGATGATAAAAAACTATTTTTGTTCTAAAAAAAGTTAAATAAAAAGATATTTTTTAAATTTATTAAAAAAACTATTTTTGTTCTAAAAAAAGTTAAATAATATTATTGATAATTAACGTTTATTATGTACCACTAGTTTACCACTGTAACTCTAATTTACAGTGATAACACATTAATCAAATAGTGGTTCACAGCAAGCTACATCATCACTGTAAGTTAGAGTTACAGTGGTAAACTAGTGGTACATAATAAACGTTAAATTTTTTTTAAAAAAATATAGCAAGACTAAACTCGAATTAAATATATTAAAATGATCTATTTAATGGTGTAATTTGTATACAAATAACATCATACAAAAAAGTTAAAATGATTTTTTTTAAAAATGTGAAATTTTAAAAAATGGAGAGAAAATTGTTATATTGATGGTGTAACGCAGTGTAAAAGTTAGTTACACTACATAATCATGGTGTAATTGTTTGTTACATTAGTGTTAAACGGGTTATCGCAATAAAGGTGGATTAACAATCGTTACTTCCCCTACCACACATGTTATCATCTTTGTCCTTTGATACATCTTTGTCCTTTGTATGACACAAACACCCAATTTATTTTTATTCTCTCTATCTCTTCTATACATACATATAGATACATAAAGAGAGATAAAGACAATAGGGTGTCTTAATAATAAAAATAATTGTTTGTATAATATAACCCTATTTAAATTATTAATTTTTAATTTGGTTATGCATTATTATTTGTACATCATGTTTTATAGGTTGTATTTTTGTTTTATTTTTGAATCTTTTACTTTTGACATTAATAGTTTTCATCTTTTACATTTAACCATAATATTTTTTTTTTGTTTCATTTTCACCTTTGGTCTTATATGCCTTTTATCTTTTATAAATTTTTTGTTTTACATTTCGGTCTAAGATTTTTTAGTTAACATGCAGCAACATGCGTATGTGGTTCAACGTTTCTACCTCTATTTTTTTTTCCATTGAACGGTCCCTTTGTGTTTTACATTTTGGCCTAATTTTTGCACTTTAACAAGCCGTAACAGGCGTGCATGGTTCAACGTTTTTATATCTATTTTTTCTTTTTGTTTTTATTTCTTTTGTTTTGCGAGATTTTCCGGTGTTAATGGTCGTTAGCGACGGTGTGACATTGATGCTACTTAACATGGTTTTACGCCCCCGTCGCAATGCGTGGAGCATAATACTAGCTTAAGTTAAGTCCAACAAACTCATCATATTTTGTTTTTTTCTAATTATAGAAATGAGTTTACTGTTTTCCAAACCTAACCCATGATGGTAATAAATAATTCTGAAAAATAAATAATATAAAAATAACTATATATGAATTACGTAACAGTAAATTATTTCAAATCTTATAATATTTCTTTACCAATGTTTCATATTTTCTTAAATTTTAAATCTATAAACCATATGCTTTGTGTTATGTGCATAACAAAACCATAAAACAAATTTCATATGTTTTTTTAACGGCAAATCTATTCTAGTCCTACTTCTAAATTACTCAATATTACATCATGTCTGGGTTTGAACCCAGGACCTCTCCTCTAAGAGACAAAAACCTTCCCTTATGTATATGGATACTGTACACTTACTCGAGTCGGTCTCGGCGGCAACGAGCTCCAAAAGGAGCGATTTCCCGAGCATATCCGCAACATCATCAAGCGTTTTCGTGAAAAGGCTCGACAGCGCCCCACCAACCGTCATCTGAACCGTGATCACAGCTTTCAGGCTGATGGTTTTGATGGTACTGGCGGTACTTGTCTCACCGGCGACCGCTTTGATTCGGCCGTCGGCTGGTTTTCCGACGACCCTCCGGCAACCAAAAGAATTGTAAGGTTTGACCGGAAATGCCAGTGTATTGTGAGAAAGAAAGGAAGTAGGGTTTTCAATTGAATCGATAAGAAATGAAATTCGCATGTGATAAGAAATGAAATTCGCATGAAATCAAATATGAATAATAAATTATGTAAAATAGTTAAACATCAACAATCTTAATTTACATTTATGTAAATCAATGATTTGTAATTTACATTTATGTAAATTAATAATTCTTTTGGTTTTATAATTAAAAGTGGTTATGCAAAAATGCTAACATTATAATACATATCCTATAATATTTGTGATGGTAACAATTGTTGCAGTGTTAGTGTTGGAACAAAGCATGCATGAAAATTACATCAATATCAAAATTCACATCGAGTTATAAAGATGATTAAGTGTTCATAATAGCACATAAACTTATGCACCCTACTAATATTAGAAAGTGATACAAAGCACTAAAAAACGTTATTTTGCGTATTTAGTTTTACATTTGTGTTTTTAGTAATAATATTTTATCTAAGGGACCGCTTAAAAAGCTAAAGCTTGCGACCGCAAGTTTTAGGGATAACTTAGTGTGATTTTCACGTGTTTAAAAAGAAAGTAAAGAATTAATATATTTAAAAAGATTTTCCCTTCGTTAAAATTTACTCTAAGATTCTGTTTGTTTTTTCTGCAGCAAAACGTCTGCAGTCTGCGGATCACATCTGCAGACATCTGCAAGAGAAGAGATGGACCAAACGTCTGCAGTCTGCAATAAAAAGTCTGTTTGTTGTTTAACATCTGCAGATTGTAGGGGGCGGCGGTCGGGAAGGTGGACGTGGCAGGTGGGCCGGCGGTGCCTGCGGGCGGTGGCGGGTGGGCCGGCGGTGAGGGGAAGAAGGAGGATAGAATGAGAAGAGGTTAGAAGACCTGTGAAGTCGATAGTTCATGTCTGCCTCATGCAGAACTCAGGAAGACCTTTTTTAATGAAAAGTCTTCCGGAAATCAAACAGTCTGCGCTTTCAAAACGTCTTCCCGCGTCTGCGTGCGCGCAGATGAATTGGCGGGGAAGAGATTTTTGAAAAAAACAAACACCCCCTAACTCTAATATGCATGTTTGTATGCATTTATATGTAAAAAATATTAGTCATCATGTTTTCATGTGTTAAGATCCCAAATAAAAAATATTCTTCTGTACGAAAACTATCGAAAATGAGCTCTAGACATCAATTTGTCTCAAAAAATTAGTTGACCCTGCTTGAATCTTATAAAATTTTAATCACTATTTAACTAAAACAATTAACAATTGAATAATTGATCAAAATTAATTACAAGCACTTTATGGGATAACTGCCTAATATTAGTACTATTTGTAATCCGTATAATAATACGGTATTTGTATAATAATCTTGAGTATGCATTTACTGTATTGTTTCTTTCTCCTCATTAGTTTCGTGTTGCTTTGCTTAAAGACCCAAATTATGCAATTATGAGTGTGGCCATTGAGGATGGATACAGTGAGGCTCCGATCGTCAATTAGTCATCGATAGGGTGTCGCTAAACAAACAGAACGACTAGAGTTCACTCTCTGAATCGTCTCAATCGCATGGAGGCGGATGACGGCGACAGCGACGAAGGAAAGCGGAAGGAGTAGAAAACAAGGGGAAGGATGTTTCAATACATTTTTGTGGTTTGAACTCTAAAATTGTAAATCAGGGAAGAGTAGTTGATGTAAAAGAAAAACAAAGTGTTCATGGATTATTTTAAAACTAAGTTACAGTAAGATCAAAGGTGAGGAAGAAGATGCAAATAAGAGGATGGGTCTTTTGGTGATATTTACGTTAGGGGGTGTTTGAGATTGCTTAAAGTTACTACTTTTGAAGAGTAATTTTTTAGAAGTTACAATTTTTAACTTTTTATAATCTAATTTTCAACACTATAAAATTAACTTATTAACTTTTTACCCAAACATATTTATTGATTTATTAACTTTTCAAAAATTAATAAATTAAAAGTAAGTTAAAAGTTTAGTTTGTCAAACATACAGTTAGTATGGATTTTTTTGGTCTTTCTAAACAAATCCATTTACTATAAACTAATCTTTCAAAACAACAGAAGTGACAAGTCACTGACGTACTTTCTCTACACATTTTAATTGTTTTCATGCCATGTGAAACATTTAATTATTTTTCTCTTTCCGATTTTTCCATTATCTGGTTGTATGTGTGTTTTACTAAACACATGTCCGTGATGCTGAGCTATTGCTCATTGAGACAAGCATTTCTTATGATATTAGTTGTGTTGTTAGGTGTGTTGTTTCAGTGTTTACTATCCATAAACTCCGAAGGTGGTGATGACATAACCAGATAGGTGTCGATTGCTTTGGCGTGTCTGCCGTATACAATTAGCAGTCACAACTAAACACGGTTCTGAGCCCGAGCATGATAGTTATTCTGCTCCAAAACGTTTCGATTTGTCCATCACGCGCGCAACGCACGCCAATGGATCACACTAGTTCTTATTGAAATTTAATTTAAACTGCCATTTTGATTGAAATTTGGTATTTTTATGTAGATTATTATAATGTACATATACCTACCTGGCATTAATTATTGGATGCGATGATCATTGTTTTACTCCGAATACAATAATCTAAACGGATATAATTATTTAGTTATAATATTTTGGAATTTTAACGTATAGAAGGAATTTGCGAAAGATTTAGGGGGTGTTTGGTTGGAAGGAATGAAATGGAATGGAATGGAATTGAGAAACTAGTATAATTTTTAAGCAAAATTATGTTTAAGTGGGTAATAAAATGTAAAACCCAAGGGAATGTTTCACCTCAAATTCCATTGGTTGTGGGATTTCAAATTCACTCTCTAGGTGGAAGGATTTTGAAATCCCACAACCAAGGGAATTTAAGGTGAAACATTCCCTTGGGTTTACTTTTAATTGCTCACTCAAAAACAATTTTACTTGAAAATTATACTAGTTTCTCAATTCCATTCCATTCCATTCCATTTCTTCCAACCAAACGCCACCTTAGTTCCTTAATTCTTAGTTTTTTAAATTTTAAGAATTGATGAAGGTTTTTAATTAAGTTTTAATGGACACAACTAAATAACTTATTCTAGTAAATTACAAATTATGTTATTTATTATTGTATGAAATTGCATAATACGTCTTTTAGTTTTAATCATTACATGTAGTGTTATTTTTTTATAAAAATTACGCATGTTATTTACATTAACTCTCATCTAAATATACAAGTAATTTAATTATATGCTCTTCACATGAAATACATTTTTGTTATCTGCTTTTAACATTTAATAATAATTAATATATTAAAAGGTGGTGGTTGCTATTTGTTATAAAAGAATGAGGAAGAAGAAGTGGGTGTATGCGATAGGGGAGGGGTTGGTCCTACTAAGTTTTCTTTTACTTTTTAATAATTGAAGGGTAAAAAGATAATATTATACCCATCTAACGAAATCAATTAACGGTCATCCAACGAATGACTAAAAGTGTTACGCTTATTCAATTCTTTGGATTAAGTAAGTAATTTTTCGTTCCTATGAAGGTGAAATTTACGTAAAGTTCAGGGACCATCCGTGCAACTTACTCTTAAAATCTTAGTTTTCTTACTCTAATAAAATAATACCTAAATGTGACATCTGTCAGCACCATATTTTTTCTCGCAAAAAATTTACCGCTTCTCTCTTCTATTAATTAATCACATTAATTACTAATAAAACTAAAAAAAATAATTTTTTTATTAATATTATTTCTAAGTAAATAAATTTTATAAAGTAATAAACTTTTCAAAATTATCAAATTTAAAAAAATATTTTAAAACTAGTTTTTTTAAAAGTTAAATTTTATAAAATATAATTAAATTTGTGAGTTATAATAAGAAAATTTTTAAAAATAACATTTCTTTAGAACATTTATTTTGAAATAAAATATTTAACTTTTTTTTTTCAGAAAAAGACAAAAAAAGATTAAATAACAAAAGATTAAAAAGTTAATATCATTATTTTATTATTTAATAATTGTTTATACGTAATTTCACTCATATTTTATCTTAAAATATCATTTTATAATTAATAAATTTTTAATTTTTTAATATTTTATTTATTCAACACGTGTCTACTAAAACTAATATATAATAAAAGAAATGGGTTAAGCCACGTGGTTAGATTTTAAGCATTACATTGTCACTTGGCATATTTTCAAAAAACTACTATCACATGTCGTTTTATTAGTCTTCTTTAAATTGGAAACAAAATCACAGTTTAAAATTGATTCATAATTATTTATATTAACTTTGAAATTGAAATACGTATGACCTTTTTTTAAATGGAAACAAAATCAATAATCTAAATCAACTCTTAAAACACATAATTTATGTATATACTTTGATTAGTAATCAATTATCAAAAATTTTTATACTTTTAAAATACTTAAATCTGTCACTAATATATTCAAACAACATTGATTTATACAAAAAATAACGATATTTCATATTTTATTATTATTATGCAATTGCTTTGCTGGCCGTTCAAAAAAAACTATGCATTTATTTTTTATAATTTATGCAGATTAATATGTGTGTACATATTTTTAACCAATTCACAGTTTTTTGTTTTGAGTTTATACAAACTTGCATGCTATCTATGTAAACAAACTACTAGATTATTAAATTTATATTTATAAATTATTTACTTTATTCAATATTTGTTAAATATTTTAAGTCAAACGATCAATTTATTAATTTACATCAGTTTTTAGTATAAACTAATGTATATACTTTGTAAACACATACATTTACCGAATACAATATATAATTAATTATCAAGTTTTAAATCCTTATATATCTCATAAATATTTATATACCAAGCTAAATTTATCTTTCACATAAGACTAATATTTTATCTAACTATAATATTGTATCTTAAAAATAATTATCTGAAAAAAAAAAATTCTCATAATTTGTTTCGAGATAATAATTATAGAGTTTCCTTTAATGTTATTGTAGTAATTTTTTAAAAGTATCATACGAAATTGTAGCCAAGAATTATTTTTCATTTATTACGCATATAACATTTTAATTTAATATTTAAAAATCACTTTCTTTAAATTAAAAAAAAATAGTTGTTTTAATAAAATAGTTTAATAACTGTTTTGGCCCCTATAATAAAGAAATTTAAAATTTGAAAATCTCATTTCTATAATATTAATGATTATATGTTTTCAAAAATGATATTAATAAACAGATAAACCGCTCATTATTACTTTTCATCTACATTATAATAATTATAATTAGCCATCAATCTTATCAATATCATTATTTTAATATTAACATGTATGATTATTAATTATCAGTTGACCTAAAATATATATTTTCTCAAATATCATATTTTACAAGGATTAGAAATTTAAATTTTACACAACTCAAAAATATTTTATTCCCTACGTAATTTTCCTAAATAATCGACATTCATTATTGGCAGAATTTATATTATCGTTTTTGCTTTCATAATACTTCATTATGGCGTGTAGTTTGGTGAAAGGTTCTAAGTATTCTTTATACTTTACCTTTTTTTTCTACATTATGCACTGACATGATGTAGAACAAATTTTAAAACTCTAATTGAAGATTATATCTAACCATGGTGCTAATGTTTATAGTTTTGTTTCTAGCCTTATTTTTTAATTTTGTTTTTTTTATATTATCACACTATCTATTTTATTTAATCTGCAGGTGTTTACAGTACACGATGCCACTTTATTAAAGAATCTTGATATATCATATCGTGATTATACCATCAAGGTTCGTATAATTCGATTGTTGAAGCGACCAATATATAACAATCAATCAGACTTTTACTCTATTGAGTTTATACTCTGGGTCAATCATTATCAATAGTTGGTTAGTTTTTGAAACTATGAGTGTTTACAGTATGTCGCATTGTCAAAAGTTACAAGACGAGATGAATTAAAGCTGGTTATAATAGATAAGAATGGTAGACTTATCTAACCTTACCCATATTCTTATTATTATTTGTACTATGTTTATTATTTTATTCATCTCACAGTTATAGTTTTTAAATAAATATTATTATTTTTTAAATTTTGAAAAATAATATTACGCATCAATAACCTAGCTAAAAAGCATGATGAGTATGTTTGCTAACAAAATATTAACTTTATATTAAACTCTCATGTTGTATTTTGAATTTTATTAGGTTATCACAATTTATTACAATTAAAATTTAATATGGGAAATTTAAGAATTTTAAATATTAAAACCTCATATACCTACTTAAAAGTAATCATACTAATAACTAAACTAATAACACTACTAGTTTTCACTTTTGTTATAAGTAACAATCTCACTTTAACATAAAAGTAACTCCGTCTGCCACCGATTACATGATATGACGTGACATCTACTTGAAAATTTTTTAATCATTGCTACGTTTATCACACGCGGGCAAAATTACATATCCTTTAGAGTAGAATTGCTCTTAATAATAAAAATAATAAAATGAAGGTTTGAAATGTGATTAGTGAAAGTTTGAGTAATACTTTTGTCATGTCATATCTTAATTTATACAACAGCATAAAAAAAATAACACATTAATTAGTGTCTCAAAATAATGAACTTCGAATTTTCAGGACATTCAAACATTTTTTTTTCCGATACGAGTGATTATATCTTTTAATTCTTTTAGAAGAAAGTAAATTAATCAATGATGAAAATTAATTTATACTTAGTATTAGCTTATTTATGCCAATGTGAGGCTAGCCCATTTGGTAGAGGCTTTGCCTCTTAAAGAGGAGGTTTTGGGTTTAAACCCAAACAATATTGTAATTTGGTGTAGTGTAGAAGTAAAATAGAATTGCCATTCAAAAAAAAAATAAAATATTAGCCTATTTATTATGTGATTTCTAGCTTTAGTAAGCCATCAGCGGTTAGCCATGCACAAATTAAGACAAATGTAGTATTGAACCCCACTCTATTTGTTAAACCATGTTTATCGTATTCGTAGATATATTTTCACACTAAAACAATAAGTTGTTTTATGATTTAAACAAAAAATCATATTTGTTTAATGAATTATTTAAAAAAATTAATATTCCTATTTTGATTTTTATAAAATATTTGGGCGATACGAAATAAATGGTGTATCCATGACGTAACTCCAACAATAAATATTAATAAAATTTGTTCACACAATACCATGTGGGACTTATATCGCTAGCGTATCTGCGATATAAAAAAATGGGTTTTTTATCGCTAACGTATCTGCAACATAAAAAAAATAGTTTTTTTTTTTAAAAACAACATGCGCGACACTACATGAATTGTGTCACCACAACGATACGGTGAATATATTTTAAAAACATTCTAGTCAACGACTATTTAAAAAAAAACATTAGTCAAATGACTATATTTGTAATTTTCCTTAAATAAAATCCATTTGCTACACGTTTTTCACGCCTTCGTGTTATTTAACAATTATTGTCTTTCCAATAAATATTATTCTCTCTAGTAACTCACGCCTCATAGCATAAACTTGTGACTTGTCATTTATCAATTTCTTTCAGAGGAACGTGAAACCTTTTCTTTTTATGATAAATGTTCAAATAAAAAAAATATTAAATATGTTTACATCTCTAAAATTTTATATAAATTGTTATTTGAATCCAAAAATTTAAATTTTATCATCAAAAGTCTCACAAAAATTATCATTTGGATTCACTTAACTACCCTAATTAACGCCGTTTAGTTTTCTAAATTAGAGATATTTTAGTCAAAACAATTACAAAATAAAAAATCAGCTCTATGTGATATGTTTTAAGCGTTCAGCGTCTTTTGGTAATCACTATTGCGATTTTAATTTACCAGGAATGATAGATTAATATTTCTTTCATTTTATCAAGAAAGGCATCTCTGGACATTCTATTAGATAAAATAAAATTTAAACATAACTAACTAAAAGTGATTCATTTTTAACTTTATAAAACATAAAAAACAAAAATATATATAAATAAACAAACAAGTCATATAACATAAATTATTTAAATCATAATCATAAAACACAGATTATCATAAAAGTACAATAACAATTAATAATATGACATTAACTTCCCATGAATAATAATCATAAAACATCAATCATCATAAGCATAATTAAACTTTAAACTAAAAAAACTATATTTAATAAAACAGGCAAAAGTAACACAATTACTAAACCAAAACACATTAACAAGACAAAACAATAAAAGACTATTATAGATTCAAATCATATCTGGAATTATCAAAAGAAGCTAAACATATAAAAACCCCTCACGTGAATTGGTTCGTTATTTTGTAATTTTTTTTTACTAAAATAAATCTCATGTTAGAAAGTTAACGGAAAAAGTTAACCGAGTTAGTTAGGTGTAGCCAAATTGATTCAAATGGCAATTTTAGTGAAACCTTTGGATGCAAATGGCAACATTTTAAACTTTGGATTCAAACGACAATTTCTATGAAATCTCAGGGACGTAAAACGCATTTAACTCTTAAAAAAATTAAAACTAAAAAGTATAAGAATTAATCTTAATAATCTATCTCTTTAATCAATTTATAGAAAAAATTTATTAGAAGGATATTTTAAAAATAGTCACTTTTATTGAATTTTTACGAGTTTCTCATTTTTTAAACGTTTATAACTTTTATGTGCGATTATTTTATATAAAAATTACACTATAAAATGAGAATATTTTTATCTTTAAAACAAATAAAGTATTGTTATAAAAAAATTTAATATTTTTTTATGTTTTTAAGCTCATACTAAGTCATTGTGTCTTTTAGTGTAGTTAATTGTGTCTTTTTGTTAGTTAATACATTAAAAAAGAATGACAAAAATAATTGTAAAACACTATAATATATAGAAACAATGATAATAACATATAATAATCTAAAACGTAAAATACAATGATTAATACATATAACAAATGATATAAAGTATATGACAAAATGAACGTATATGATACAATTAGCTAATTTATTTGACACAATGATCAAAATGTTTTTCTTTTTAAAATAATAGAAGGACATGTGTCAAGCTCATAATTTTTTATAAATTTTTTAGATTAAATACTCTTTTTTACTATGACCCTACCCTTTATTTCCCGAAAATCACTAACACAATTTTTTTTAATGAACGCATTATGACCACTTCAACAGTCTCAACTTCGCAGGCAGTATGTGCGCTCGACGCCGGCTGGCCATCCCCCCTCTTCTCACTCCTTTCACGGGCGTCACCGTTCATGCATAGTGATACATTGGCTTACGCCTCACTCTTCTCACTTTCCAACATACGACACTACTCTTTATCGTTTTACTTAGTTACGTGAAAGCTCTTTTTAAACACTTAAGTTTAAACATTATTAGATAAACATCTTGAATGTCACTGTTATTAAAAAAGTATATTGTTGTGTATTAGCCAATGCAATGAAGAATATATTTTGTTCTTTAACTACTCTATTTTCCTGAACTCTTATATTCCGTTTATATTAGTTAATATAATAAAAAAATAATATAACGACTGTAATTGTGGGGATACAATATATAACTAATTAATAAATAAAAAAAGAAAAATTAGTCACCATTATATTTCAATCTTATCACATTGCAATAATTGTTTCAATCCTTATCGTATATAATAAAAATTAATATAAACGTATCTGTCATTGAACTTATGTATAATTGTGTGTTTGAATTTTCTCTTATTATTCTGATTTTTGTGTGGAGCACGTGATTCACAAAAGAGTAACGTACAAATAATTATTGTGAACATGTTGAATCGTGAGGAGCCGGATATTCTGTCATAAATTTTACTTCATTTGTTATATGTAGTAATTATTATATTTACATTTTAAATTATTTTATGTTATTTTTGATACTGTTTTTATAGATTATAAATTTTTTATCTATCATTAAGTTTTATAATTAAAATAGCATAATGATATACTTTCACCAATTTATATTTTAAAACTCATAATATTGAAGATAACACATGTGTTATTTTTGTCATTAATTTTTAATAGATTATATAAACTTGCTAGTATCTATCATTGAGTTTTAAGTTTTAACATTAAAAGTAGATTTTATTTCACCAATTTATTTTTAAAACTTACAGTGTTTAAGATAACACAATAACGATCAAAAGACACAATGAGAATTTATAAAGGTTGAACAGTATTTTCTCAAATATACAAATAAACAGTAATACTTTCTCTTTCATCTACTCACAATCACTCAAACGTATTGCTTATAATATAAAAAACACATTCATATATTTTCAAATATACAGATTAACGGTAACATTTTCTCTCTCGCCCGTACACCACCACCACCACCACTGCCCGTACACAACTCCAATTTATTTAGCAGTCTAGCTAAATATGTTAAAAAAAACAGATACTTTTCTTCTTGCAGACTCAGATGTTTGGTCCACCTATTTTTCTACAGATATTTGTAAATGTGATCCGCATATTGCAGATATTTTATTTCTAAAAAAAAAGCTGCGTCTTAGTCTTCTCTGGCTAAGAGCATTCACAGCAGACTCTCTATAAATCTGTGAGTGTATTCTCTATATTATAGAGAATGATTATTAGTGGTTGTGAGTGGAGGATAGAGAACATGTTACTGTTCATCTCTATATTTGATAAAATACTGTTCATCTCTATTAATTTTTTAATATTTGTTGAAAGTGGTTGTGAGTGGAAGAGAGAGAAAATATAATGATTAAAGTATAAAAAAATATTATTTTATTGAAAAATAAAGAGAAAAAATAACGATTTTTAGTGTAATTATAGAGATGAAGATGAAGGGTGAGTTGTGAATACTCTAAAGAACTAAAGATCAGAACTTTACCGACCTACAAACTGTTCATTTGTTAATGTGGCTTGAATGTTGTCTAACATTCTAGAAGATACTAACATAACATGTATGCACTGTTTAGAAGACCGGATAGGAACGGCCACCGGCCCGACAGGGATTCGGAGGAGTGGCCGAACCGGTTCAGGCCAGTTCGTTTTGGTGGGGTCGGACCGGCCGGTTCGTCCTGAATCGGTGGTCGGACCGGATTTTGATTTTTTTTTTTTTTGGATTTTAATGAGTAAAAACGAGAGATTGAACAATAAATTAGTATGTTGGACATAAGATTATTATTAAGTTTAATATATAACTATAAAATACACACATAAATTACTTATATTGAATTATATATATAACGATATATATAATATCTTATATATATAATTATGACATCATCCGGTTCTTAAATCTGGTCCGACAAGTCCGACCACCGGACCAATAAGGCGTCCGGTTCAACGTTTGATCCGGTTCTGAAAACATTGCATGTATGCCATTGGCTTACTTACGACAGAGATCATTGGGTGGTGTTTGGTCCGCAATTCACAAAGCTGTAAACGAACTGTAGTATCTCAATATCAACATTGTGGATGCAGTTAAGTGTATTGTATGTACGTATGTAATGGTGATAAATCCTTATTTTGATGTGATAATTGGCTAGAATTGGGCACATCGCAGGACAAATATCCAAATATAGAAATGACAAAGAAACATATAATAAAAGAAATGTGGAACTTCTTCAAGGATCCCAAGGGTTATTCATGTTACAAAGAAGCTTGACGTGTTATTATTATAGTAATCATGTTGTTCATTTGAAAGAAAAAAAAACGAAATGATCTTTAAAGAGAAAAGATGGAAGAAGATGATGTGGTATCAAGACAAAAACGTTTCTATGGGTTAAGGGTAGCTTAAAGTTTATCCAATGGTATGAGCGGTGTAATTTTGATTTTTTATATTCCTTCTAGCCTTGTAATTTTCTTGATAGCTTCTTACTAGTTGTGTTTAATGTATCGTGTTGTTTAAACATAAAAAAAAAAAAAAATAAGGATGTCAAATAAAAAAAAGGACCACTAGCCTAAATCAAAATTAGAAAAAATAAGTGTCACTTGGCCTCAACTTGAATACTTGATTAATATAATTAGCTAATTTAAGCTAGCTTACTCAATTAGTCCAAATCAAATGTTCGGACTATCCGTCCAAATACTTCTATATGTTTCTTTAGAGTCTTTTGCAATTGCTTTTTATAGACGCAAATCGAGATTTCTAGTGGTGTTATATACAGATTTTTGTTTTTTAGAATTGTTCGTCATCATAAAACTCTATTTAATACTCGACACAATTTCTAACCATATATCTAATCTATTATATTATTCTTCTATGTGATAATGTTCATCATTAGTTATCAACCAAAACCCCGGGCCGACATTACATTGACTTGATATTAGGTTCACATGTTAATTTCAAAATTTATTAAATTTGGATGCTTGCGGTGACACACAACCCACAATTATAGAAATAATTGGTAAAATGATTCGTATGATTTTATATTTCCCAAACTCATGCATGGTCTAATATACTAATGGGACCATATTTTTTTTTCTTAAAACGGGTAAAATTTTATGTGATATAAATTCTTCGCATAATGAATAAATTTTATTTCTTTAACGGATTTAATATAAGTTCTTTTGAGGTTTTTAATGCAGTTTTGATATTGAAAACTATATGACCTTTTTATGTAACTTGATATAATTTTCTATCTTGTCAATTTTGAAATTGGCTAAATTTATTGTGAAGAAAACGATAAGACATCCAAAACATGAAATAATATGATTTTCATCATGCCAAATTTGAGTTCATTAAGTTTATTGACACCCGAAACATGAAATTAGGGAAACGCATGGTGCTGCATTTTCCATTTTGTCAATTTATAAAATCGATAACAGATCTATGCAAAATTGATTTTCCATCTAACGGAAAAAGTAAAAAAAAATGTACCTGTTAACAAACTAGCTAGTGATAATGGCGCGTTGCGACGGTAACATTGACGTACATAAACACATTAACAAATGTGTCTGAGGTTACTGTATCTTAATTTTAAATATGAAAACACGTATGAAATAACATGTCATGAAGGTATATTTAAGAATCACTCAAAAGCCATGTCTTAAAAATTAACATCAAAGAACACGAAAATGAATTTAAACAAACAGTAAGGAAACACATATTATATTTGATCCAACTTGACTTTTAATAAAATTTATGTCAAAATGTAGCCCGATTCGATTTTGAATGAATTTTGTATTGAAACATACATAAAAATAAGCACATCGCAACAATATTTTGGAATCAAATAAAACAATATGTAAAATTATAATAGTAAAATAAAATATATGTAAAATTAACTATAAAAATAACTTAATAAAAAATGGATTGTAAAGAATTATTAATAATTGTGTTATGAAAAATAAGAATTGGAAGTTTATGGTCAAAATTAAAAAAAAAAAAAAAATTAGTGAAGGTATATGACCATAACATAAAGGCTTTTATGCTCGTATCATTAAGAATTAAAAGTTTATGGTTAAATTTTAAGAAATTGAAAGTGTATGATCATAACATAAAGCTTTGAAAGTTTGTGGCTTGTTTGTAAAGGATTGAAACCTCACTATAAATCCTAGGTGATAATTGTTATATATATAACTAGCTTTAGTAAACCCGTGTATTACACGAGTTGAATAATATAAACTATTAATATAATGATAATATTATTATAAAATGATATTATAAGATATGATATGACTGAAATAATAAAACAGTGATATTAACTTTTTAACATTTGTTTTTCCAACTTTTTTTTAAATAAACATTTTGTTAAAAAAACAAACCGTATAAAAATATCATTTTTAAAAATTTTTTATTACAACTCCCTTGATTATTTTTTGTTTTTAAAAAATTAACTTTTAAAAATATCAATTTATTTAGAAATAACCTTAATAAATAGATTTCTTTTTTAAGTTATTAAATATTAAAAAGTATTAAAATAATATTATTAGTAATTAAAGTAATTATTTAATAAGAGAGAGAGGCGGGAAAATTTCTCTCAGAATGATTGTGATGCTGACACGTGACATCCCCATTTACTTTTTTATTAGAGTAAAAAGATTTGATGTAATATCTTTTAGCTTTCCACCAGCGTGAACTATTCATTTGACGTGATATGATTGATTGATTTCATCATATCAATTCTGATATTATCTTATATTTAAAAACTAAATTCATGAATAGTAATTTACAAGGGTATTTAATAGCAAATTACAAACATATAGCATTGAAGAGGGGGACATATGATTACTCAGAGCATTCATAGTATGTTTTTTATTTTTATATGAGTGTATGTCTTATGTTTTATAGGATGGTTGTTAGTTGTTGTGAGTGAATGAGGGGGAATATTTATGGGTATGCGGAATCACGGTACAACCCCTATAAATTTTTTAATATTTTTAAAAGTTGTTGTGAGTGGAGGAGAGAAAAGATAATGAAAAAAATATTAAAAAATATTATTTAATTGAAAAAATAGTAAAAAAATAATGTTTTTAATGTAAATACGAGAATAAGGTTAAAAGAAGCTAATGTGAATGCACTCAAAATTGGTTCAGTTGAAATTATTGTTTATCACAAGTAGTGATGCATGTAGCACTGCTATCCAACGCATGTCTCCTGTTACTATGTGTTATATTCAAAAAAAATTTTATCAATTGGGTAGGTACCGGATTTGTTTCGTTCGGTAAATTATAAGGTTGTACGATTTCAATTGATATTCTTCGCTTACTAGGCACACAAAATCTTTAACAGATGCGCGGCAGAACGTTTTCAAACGAATGATAATAACCATATTCACGTTGCATAGCGTGTCCCACCGTAGAGCGAGGAGAAATATCTTTCGTTCGTTAAGTATATTAAAAATTAAATGTGCGGTTGTCTTAAGTTTCTTTTTCTTTTCTTTTCTTTTTTTTTTTGTGTGTGTGTTTTGATGTAATTTTTTGGAAACAAAATTCTATTTATAATTGAGTATTTTTTTATATCATAGGTTATAACAAGTACATTACTATTTATAAAAGTACATTACGTAGTACTAATTCAAAACGACGTACTAAACACGATACTTGTTAGCGAACAAAATCGTTGCCGGATTGTTATCATTGGAACTGGTATCGGTATCTGATTTAAGGTTTTCAACAAGCTGAGGAACACGTAGCGTGAAGAAAACCGACCAAACTCACGTGGTGTAGCTTGGGGGAAAGCTAGCTTGTTTTAACTGAACTTCAAGATTTTTAAAAATGAAAACAGTACCAAAAACCGAAATACTAGTTGATTAAATTTAGCATGAAAACATCGACTATGACACTAAAAACACGAACAGTATGGATGATATATAAAAAAACTATATTAGTATTTCGTGTATTACATAGATTAAATAAATAAAATATTAAATAATTAGTAATAAAATTTTATGAATTATAAAACAATGCTTGAAAATAATATATGATTATAATTACGTATAAATAAATACTTTAAGTAAATAACCAATAATATATATTTTCTTAAACTTTTGTTTTATAAAAAATTATGGTTTTTAAATATTTTGTTCTAAGAAAAATAATTTTTTAAAAAGTTCGTTGTATTCTGTATTTTATATAACTTTGTTTTTAAAAAATTTTGTTTAAAAAAATGGTTATAATTAATTAAATTATACATTTTTTATTTTAAAAATAATATGAGTAATTTTATTATTATTTAATACTATTATTAATAATAGAGATAAATGAGAAAGTTAGTATGATGAGGTTTATAATTGTGTCACGTCTTATCTTAGTTTTTTTATTATTATAAATAGATAGATATATATGCTAAAACATATTCCATAAACGGATTATAGTTAGTGATAAATATGAGTTACAGTGTGATATATTAATATAAGATATGATTAAAATTATATATACGTAATAGTTCAAGAAATAAAACAGTTATACTATTTCTTATCTCTCTTATCTAAATAGTTTCATTTTTAAACATTTATTTTAAGATTTTTTTAGAAATAATTGTTTTTATAAAAATCTTGTTAATTAAAAACCCTGCTTTGTAACTATCTTGTTTGTTTTAATAAGACTATTTTCAGAAAATCTCACCTTTTATATAACATTTTCAAAAGAGGACCAATTTAAATATTTTGTTTCAAAAAGATTTAGTGTTTTAGAAAATTTCATATTATACAAAAATTTTATTTTTTTAATTTCTATTTTAATAAAAAATATGTGATTTTTGATTTTTCTTAATAAAATTAATTTTAAAAAATAGCTTGATTTTAAAAAATTTAAATACAAGAAAGAAATGTAGCACTTAATAAAATTGATTTATAATAAAAGAGAAAAACTCGTATGAGTGTTTAAATTAGTATAATACTATTTTAAAGAAAAATAATATGAGAATATCTAGAAAAAAGGACATGTGGCAAAACGATAAGTCAAGAAAAAAAACAAATGACAAAAAACTTATTTTATTAGATACAATAGATTCATTATGAATTTCATTTGTTCTCAGACTCATACATTGTATAATACTAGTGGATGTGATCCGCTTTATACAAAAAAGGTTGTAAAAGTTGAAAGATTATTATGATGATTTATGTATTAGTATTAGCTATCCAAAAAAAGATTACATGCGAAATGCTAATAAAAATACTATAAAAAATAATATTTAAAAACAGAGAAGAAAAATAACAAATGTGTAAATAATAACTTTACTACAATTAATGATCTCTATTATAAAATGATTAAAAGAAAATTTAACATAACTTGAAGGGTTAAATATAAAACTTAAAAAAACCTTAGGTGATTAAATGTAAATTTGACATAACTCGAATATTTAAATATAAAATTTTAAAAAAGACAAAATGAGTAGATGCGAATTCAAAATAAAAAAAAAAAAGAGAGAGAGAGAAAATGTTGTGATTAATTTTAAAAAATATTTAAAGGTTTAAATATAAAATTATAAGAAAACAAAGTAGGTTATTTATTAGTTTGAAGAAAAATAAAATTATTATAATAATTATAAATAAGATAATACTTAAAATAAATGTATATTGAATTAACGTATTAATTGGGGAGAAATTTATTAAATATGGACAAATTAATAATTTGTATATTGCACTTTTATCTTATGTATAAAAATTATATTAGGTGTCTTAGATTTTAAGTAAAATTATAAGTGTGCTATCATAAAGCTTTATATAACAGTATATATAATACAAGTATAGATTATTATTATTATCATCGTATTATAAAAGTATTTAGTATTATATAGTTAAGTATTCAAATATAATAATATTATTTATAAAGTTAATTATTATTATTATTATAATTATTATATTACTACTATTTTTATTAAAATAATACTTATTAATAAATTTAAATATTATTTAAAGTATTATAAATAATATATATATAATATAGTGAATCAAATTATCTCATATTATTAAATAATGTATTAATAATATGCATTAATTAATGTATTAATTAGTGAAAGTTTATTAAATGAGGGATAAAAAAAAAATGATTGCATAGAACACTTGTACCTAATGCTTAATAAGATTTTTATATATCTTAATTTTTTTATAAAATTATGCTTGTGTCCTAAGGTTTTGTTTTATATAGTAGTATAGATATTTTTGGGTGTACAAAAGTTGTTTTTTTAGTAGTGAGTGCTTTTGAATATGGTTGCAAATGAATAGAACGAACATGAACGTGGCACTGTTTTTATTAGTTAATTAAGAAAATAACTTTATTAATTATCATTTTTTCTATTTGTTATGTATAGTAGGTTTGTCTACATGATGCGATGGGTGTCACCGAAGCTTTTTTCTGACATACCTTAAATATTGATTATATTTGTTTATTATTATTATTATTATTATTATTATTATTATTATTATAATTATTATTATTATTATTATTATTTAAATACTTAATAGTTATATAGTTAAGTATTTAAATAAGATAATACTTAATTTAAATAGTATTTAGTTATAAAATATACAAAAACTAACTATAAATTTAAATATTAATTTAAAATATTATAATTAAGATAATACTTAATGAATTGAATAAAATCATCTAATGTGTATTAAATAATCTATTAATTAGGAGAAGTTTATTAAATGGGGGCAAATTAGAAAATATTGCATAAAATATTTATACTTTATGTTTAGAAAATCATTTTAGTGTCTTAAACTTTAAGTAAAATTACAAATGTGTCCATCTTAAATGTTTTATATATAGTATAAATATAAATATAGATATAGATATAAATAAATTTTTGCATGAACGAGTCAATGACACCAACTCTTTTATGTTTAACTTACTAAAAATTCTTAAAACAAGGTTTTATAGAAAATTATAGTCGTTGTAAATTTGTTTTAAATAAAGCTCATATGGTTTAGGAATCCTCCCATAATGATGTTGTTTAAGACATTTGATAAATCTTGTAACCGAGACATCCCAATTTTATAGAAGTCTTGAATTTTTAGACATGACTTTATTTTTCTGATAATCTAACTTAACTAAAGCACTTAAATAAATTAAGGAAGTGATTAAGAAAGTAATTTTCAAATCAAATGGAGTCAAAGTAGTTAAACGTACAATGACTATATAAAATTTTAAACTAACTTTATAATTTTTAAATTCTGAAGATCAAACATATAATTTAGTTAAACCAAAAGGACCATTTATGTAATTTTCTCATAAATTTTTATATAAAGTATTTGAGCTGTTGGTAACATTTTGGTATTGAAAATTATATAACCCTTTTGTTTGACATTAAATGATTTTCAATATGTATGTTTTTTAAGGGATTAAATTTAGCATGATACCATCGACCTTGGCACCTAAAACCTAACATTAATGGAAGATTGAAAAAACAAGTCATGTGAATTTCATATTTCCCCGATTCAGAGATCACTTTATATGTTAAACTCGAATACAATGGTAAACCTGTATTATTTGGGACGGGTAACGAGAAGTGTTTCGGGGGTATGGGATTACTTATAAATTTTCTTGCAAGTAAGAGACGCATATGATACTAGGCAACACCCGGCTTGATTAATCAAAACATATATACCACTTTAGCTCAACCATACTTATATATGTTTTATTATCTTTAATTTCATTTGTCTTTGATATAAAGTAACCTATTAATGAGCATACTTTTTTGTTTTTTTATTTCTAATTTATTGAGTAAAAAATTATATAAAACCTAAAATTAGTAAGTGCATATCCCAATAGGTAATTTCTAAAAAAACTATAGGCATACCTGATACCTAAAAAGTAATTAGTAGTTTGATATAGACACATATCACACGGTTTTACAAACAGATATAAGATTGGGATAACTAATACATGTTCAAAAACTGATTCTTTTGTTTTAGTTTGTAATGAATCTATGCTAATAATCCCTTACAATGTGGGACTCATGTCATTCTCACAATGCTTCCCCCAATTATTTTTCTGCCTAAACTATTTATTTTATTTTTTAAAAGTCATGTAACTAATTTCCAATTATTTTTTTTTCTCTCTCTATTATTAATTCAAGTCCTTGAATTAATAATATTTAAAAGATTTTTTCATTAAATAAAAACTAAATATTTTGATTAAAAAATATATTCTTTCAAAAACAAAATTTTCTAAAACTATGATTTTCTAAAAAAATGAAGCTTTTTTAAATTATGAAATATTTAAATTTAATCTTTTTATAAAAGAATATTTATTTAAAACAAACCCGGAGTTTTTAAACAATAAAATACTGATAAAATAATAAAAAATTTTCAAAGCAATTTTTTAAAAGGAAAGTTTTAAAAATAATAAAAAAAATCAAAATACTTAACGATAAAAAAATGAAAAGTTTTATAAAAGAACATTTATTTAAATTTTTTAAGACGAAAGTTTTACAATTACTACTTATCATCAATAAATATTTAATATTTTTGTTAATAAACCCATGTAATGCACGGGGATATAACCTAGTATTATATAAAAGTTTTCATTTTTTTCAGAGTGTTTGATCTCAAAAACTAAAGAACTATATGAACTTTTACTATAGATATGGAACTACAATGATGGTTGATTAAACGATTCGTATGGATTTTATCGTGTGTAATTTATTAATGTTACCGGATCTTGTGCTTTTTAATTCGGCACTACGTGTTCTTATCTTAAGTGAAAGTGATTTATCCTCTTGATTGCTTCCATTATTAGTTAATATATTACATTTTCTTTAAAAACACGTGCTATTAGTATTATTTTTCGGCTACTTTGTTTTCGATTAGGAATTGTTTATAAGTAAAATTCCACATAAAGTTATATTAAATAATATATTTAAATTATAGACTCTAAACTAGCCTAAAGGCATCGGATGTTGATGTGCCATCGAGGCATTGATATACTATTTAAATATAAATAAGAATTTTTTTATAATAGTTTTACATAAACAACACGTTCTTAACAATATCTTCTAAATAATATATTCAAAGCGTATCTATTTATGATTTGTGATTTTAATTTGTAGTGAGTTTAGATATTGACGTTAAATTTTATTAACTTTTCTATTAAATTCAATCTCGCTCTTTTCATATCAGCAATAGTTATGAAATTTAGGTAATGGGCTGTTAGAGCGTTTGTGTAATTTACTTTAAATAATAGAGTTAATTACACGAAAAACACTTGTGGTTAGGTTTGTTTTTACTTTCGTTCCTTAGGTTTGGAAAATTACAAGATAAGTCCAAACGTTTGATAAAACATATCACAAAAGGTCCCAAGTTTGAATGACTGTTATTTTTTTTCGTTTTTCCGTTAAATACATGTAAAATGATCAAAATATCACAAACTATTTAGATTTTAATATTTATAGCCTACCCCACCCTCACTCTCTTTCTTGTTCTTCCTCTTCCTTCCACGTCCAGACCAATCTGCGATCGCCGAACCACCATCACCACTGGACCACCATCTCACTAACAACCATTGCCACTAGACCACCTCACATCTCCATTAGCTAGGCCACTTCAACATCGCCAATAGACAACCTCATCATCGTTTCCAAACCACATCACCATCCCCAACGGACCACCAAAACTGAACCACCGTCACGTGAAACATATTGATACACCTCTAAAGACAACCACCCATCAGTTACCACCAGTCCACCGTCCTCAATCACCAGTCTACCACACCCCCCATCGTCAGTCGACGAATCAAACCCACAACCAACCATCACCGGACCTTGACTCAAACCCACAACCCATCACCGGCCATTGACTCAAACACCATAATTCTGTGGTAGTTGCTAGTTTTGAAGATGAACAATAGCACAAGACAACAATCACCTCAAGATCAACAGCATCAGCAACATCTAATCGGAAGAAATAAGCTCTGGGAACAAGGGTTTTAGCTGCAACAATGAGGTTAGAAGATGAAGGAACCAATGGGATTCCGGTGGTTTATGACCACACCAGAGGTGGGTTATTGTCAGAGATGTTTAATTTTCTGGTGGTGGTGGGTGATTGGTGAAAGGAAGGAGAAGTATAGGGGTGAGCTTTAGTGGAAGTGGTGGACCCCACCTATATTAATTATAATTTAATGAGTTATTCTAAAAAGAAGGGCATTTTTGTCATTTGATAAAATTTAATGTAAAAAGATAACGACCATCCAAGTCGAGGACTTTTTTGTTATGTTTTATCAAACGTTTGGACCTATCTTGTAATTTTTCAAACCTGTGGATCAAAAGTGAAAACAGACCTAACCACAAGGACCTTTCATGTAATTAACTCTAAATATATTAATTAGAAGTAGTTATGTTGTTCAATAGCACCACCAACCATCACCAAATTAATCAAAGCCCTAACCATGCACTTCAATCGAAGCCCAACCCCACACCACTAGTTCATCTTGTAAGAAGCCCAAATCAATCATAACCCTAACCCTGCACCACTGTCGCCCATAACCACTCTAATGTCATTCCTCCACTACATGATTAACCAATCAATGGGCATCGTCTCAAATTGAAGCCTTAATACATGATTGAACAATGATGGTCGAGGGTTCTTTTGCAACCTTCCTTACCTCAACTAAAAAGAACCCGAACCCTGAACAATGCCTAACCAATCTGCCGATCTCCATCACCACACTAACACCATCATTTTGATATTGGGTTTTGCTCAAATTTGCATTTGAAGGTGGTGGTTCAAATGAGGGTGGTTTAGATGGTGGCTTAAGCAGTAATTTTAGGATGAGGTTGATTTGATGGCATCTAAGATAAAGACGTTGAATATGGTGAAGGTTGAATGGTTGATCAAAGGATGGAAAGGAGCGGAACCAGGACGATTGAATAAAAGAGTTATGTGTGTTTTATTAAAGTTATGTTTATCTTTTTAACTTTTTAGTATTCTAATTCTATTAATATTAATCTTCTTCGATGTAGCCGGTCGTGCCTCCAGTCTTTGTGACGATGATGGCGGAGGTGATGGCGGAGTTGAAGACGGCATAGGTTTCACGACTGCCATGAACCTCTCTTGTTTCTCCCCTAAACCCTTTAGGGTTTTTGTTTTAAGATCTTTTGCGGCGATGATAATGATGTGCTACCTGGAATGGCAACTCTGGTTGCAGCCGTGGATAAATCTGACTCTCTTTGTTTTGCAACGATGATGATGATTGTAGATCTGAGTCGATTTGTGTCATGGAAACGAAGGTGATGGTGGAGGTGATGGCAGAGATGTCTCTAGTGGCCGGGGTTTTTAAACCCGCCAGTTGTTGTTTTGGGGTTTTTAAAGTCCACGAATGATGGTTGGGTTTGGGTGTTGTTTAAGTCTTCCTTCTCCCTTTAAACCCGCCATTTTTTTTGATAATGATGGTGGCCTGCTATTCGACATGGCAACTCCGGTTACAACTGTAGAGGCATATGGGGCTCTTTATTTTGCGATGATGATGATGATAACAGATCTGAATGAATTGGTTTATTTGTTTTTTTATCTCTTTTAATTGCAATGGTTGTGTTGGTGGTGGTGATGGTTCTATTTGACGATAGTGATGGTGGTGGTTGTGTCGGTGGTAGGGTTTGAACCGTTTGGTGATGGGTTGTTTTGCAACGATGAAGATGATTGTAGATATGAGTCGCTTAGTTAATTTGTCTTTGTTTTTTATTTTTTTTTGTTTACGGTGGTTGTGTTGGTGGTGGAGATTGTGGTGGTTGTGTTGGTGGTGAGGTCCAAACTGTTTGGTGATGAATTTAGCTCGAAATGAGTCGGGTCACACTCTGTGCATTGCCGCTGCAAGGAGCGGTGGCTAAATAACTAGTCTCATTTATAGACTACACATCTCATAAATTTTTAATGGATATCAATCAAAGTTTACAACCACTTAAACTTTTAATTATTATAGAAAACACTATGTAAATCAAATGATTCTTGAAAGAATTTTTTAGAACGGTACTCACATCCATCTATTTATATTCTTAAACTATATCAAATCCTAAATTATCTTATGAATATATTTAAATCATGCTCTTCATGAAATTTTTTTTTGGATCTTACCACTATATTACCATCTCAAGTGACCAGCACTTGTTAGGTTTATTTATTAAAAGAGAGTGACATCGGTCCCACACCATTTGGTTGTGTTTGCGTTGGGACAAATTTAAAACCACGAGTACAATTGTTCAATGTGAACGTTTTGGTCTCTAGAGGAATCATTTATCTTTCAAGTACTAGCTTTATTAGGTGTCACTTGTTTACATTATAATATTATATTTATCTATATAGACACAATAAAATCATGTGTGATGGAGAGATAGTATGACAAGAGGTCATACACCGGTGAAGCAAGCGGCATGAAATTCATATCAATCAATATATATTACCAAACAAAAATGTAAACCACAATTTACATGTGAAATCAACCAGACGGGTAATGATCTCTCAAGTGCTACCGAAGGAGTTCGATAGCTTGGACAATTTGGTAGATGTGTATGATGCAAAAAGGAAGGATAGGGTAGAAACAATTTTAGATTTGTCAGATGTGCAAAGGTCAAAGACACCAACAGACTTCAAAACTAGGTTAAACGAACTTCTATGGAACTCAATTTAGCAATGGTGGAACCGACTTGTCGAACTCTACAATACTTGTTTTTAGGGTCTAGGGTTTATTTTTAGAGTTTAGCTTAAGGTTTAACTTAAAAGTTTAGAGTTTGATGTTTACAGTTTGACGAACCGGTTTCAACGTCATTGCAATGAGTTCAATTGAAATTTGTTTGTTGCAGTTTCTTTTTATCCAATAATAGACTACGGATGAAAATCTTTTTTAGTCTTCTTATCCAAAAATAGACTACGGAATCGGATAGGCAATAACAATTGAAGCGTAGGGATGTTTAAATGTTGACCGACTTTGGTATTTAGATTTTTAGTTAATATGTTCAGGTTATTATTAACTTTTAAGGTCAGTTTAATTGATTTTAGTTATTAGGTTTTTTCGGTCACGGGGCTTAATCGGGTAATTGTAACATTGAGGTTCCTAAATGAAAGGGGTTATTATTGTTTGTAAATTTATAGCCTAATTAAATCATGTAAAACGGAACTTTTATAATCAATCAAAACTGATTAACTAGTTTACAGAAATTAATAAATGGAGCAATTGAGATGGTTTGACTAAAGTTTGAGCCTCTAGTTTATTGGGCCTTGTTTAAATCTAGTGGCCCACTGACACCTCAAAGAACGGTATGATGTTTTGACTTTTTGCCGACCCACACTCATTTAGTCACTATTATGATGTCGATCCGATCGGTAATCAAATGACAAAAGATATAGATATGAGCGTAAAAGAAATTTAGAGGGAAATGAGGAGATTTTGAGACAATTTTCTTCTACATAGTATTACTACAAACAAAAGGTTTTAAATAAAGATTATAACAGTAACAAAAACATTACATATATACCTATGAAATCTTGTCCATTACTGTTTTTATTTCCTCACAAACCTAAGTAAAGTGCGACTAACTTAAACACATCTGACTAAAAGAACAAGCATGAATGCGATTGATGGCTGGGTTGCGGTACAGTTTGTTTCGATCGAAAGAGATTGGTTAACGATAAGCACTCTAGTCAAATGTTTGATCATAGGCGAATTGTGCTGAAACACATTGAGTGGACATGATGGGTACGGTTGGATGTTGCGCATAGTATTGCGAGATTGACTAGAACCAATCATCTTTGATTTGGTCTATTTTGGGGCTACAACTTGCTTCTTTCCCCGATCCATCGAATGTAAAGAAATATATATATATCAAAATATGAGTAGAGGATATAAGAGTACGGTAGGAAAAATAATGAGATTTTTTGATGTAAAAATAGTTTATATTTTAGTTGTATTTTTAGTGTAGTAATTATTTGTTTTTCTAAAATCCCTCTAACAATCAGATTATTTTAGCCGATCAATGACTTTATCCAGGGCACCCTACCCTGGCCACCGAAAACGATTTATCCTGCTACCCATTTAAGCCCGAGAATGAATACGCCCTATATTTCAAGTGTTTTTATCATTAGATTATGTTTTTATCATTTAAGCCCGAGAATGAATACGCCCAATGTTTTTATCATTAAACTAACAAACAAAATAACAATTATAACATAAATGGCCTTTTGTGGGGACCAAACGTGACCTCTTTTCTAAAAAACCCTTTCTTCCTCCTCCCAAAATTAATACAGAAACCCTAAAATACTGAAACTTCATATACGTCTTCAATTTGTGTGATCTCAATCTAAATTCCGCTATCTCGGCCTTCAAATCATTGGAAACTCTTCAAATTTTCCCTGATCCATCTCATAATTTCGGTAAAATCTCTCTTATAATAGCTCTTCTATTTGATCGCATTGGATTCAAATCCTGATTCGTATGAAATTTGGTGGATTTGATCTGTTAAACAATTTGGATTGTATGTATAGTTTGAAGCTTTAATGCCACACACACACACACACTTGCAGTTATAGGTCACTGTTATCATGCTATGTGCTGATTAGCGGTTAATTAGTGCTAAACTTTACAGATGGTTTTTATATAGAGTTCAATCCTGTGTGGATTTTGAAGTTTCAGAGAAAAAAACAGTCCTACAAATTCCTTGTGTTAATTTCATCATAGGTTATATGAATTATGCTTCTAGGTGTGGTTTTTTGTTGCGAAAGAGGAAATTCGTAACGTTTACGAGAAACTATTCTATGAATTTTTTTAAGTAGGAAACGCGATAATTGCAAATTTAGTAATTTACCGGTATTGATTTAAGTTTTGGTCTTTCTAGGTTGTTTATGAGGGTCAACAAGATAAAATTCCATGTACCTCACTATCTCTGAATTTGATAGAGCGGATATGAATCGGTATTGTGGTTAAATTGTACGAAAGGTGAGTGTGGTTACTGCAAATATGGATGTCAATACTGTCATCTCTGGGGGTTCAAATTCAGAACCTCAAGATACTATGGAGTTTGATTCGAATGAAGCAGCTTATGAGTATTATAAGGAATATGCCAAATCAGTAGGGTTTGGAACTGCCAAACTGAGCAGTCGGCGTTCCAGGGCTTCAAAAGAGTTCATTGATGCTAAATTTTCATGCATAAGATATGGGAACAAACAACAATCTGATGATGCAATCAATCCGAGACCCTCACCTAAGATAGGTTGTAAAGCCAGTATGCATGTCAAGAGAAAACCAAATGGGAAATGGTATATACATAGTTTTGTGAAGGAGCATAACCATGAACTTTTACCATCTCAATCACATTTTTTCAGAAGTCACAGGAAATCTGATACATTTAAGAATGATGCTAAGGTACGTAGAAAAACACTATTAGCAACTGTGTCTAAACAATATGGCGCATATCAATCTAGTGGTTTTGAGAATTATATTAGGAATCAAAATGACAGAGGTCGGACTTTAACATTAGAGGAAGGAGATGCTCAGATTCTTCTTGAACTCTTTGTTACCATGCAGGAAGAAAACCCAAATTTTTATTATTCGGTGGATTTAAACGAAGAACATCAACTCAGAAACGTGTTCTGGGTCGATGCGAAAGGCATTGATGATTATAAAAACTTTAATGATGTGGTTTCTTTTGACACTATGTATTTCATGAACAAATACAAAATACCATTGGTTCTTTTTATTGGTGTTAACCAGCATTGTCAACCTACATTGCTTGGGTGTGCATTAATTGCAGATGAAACACTATTCACATATGTTTGGTTATTTCAAACATGGTTTTTAGCCATGGGTAGCCGTGCCCCAAATGTAATACTTACTGACCAGAGCAATTCTATAGAAGCAGCTATCACAGCAGTCTTTCCTAACTCACGGCACTTTTATAATCTCTGGAATGTTCTAGAAAAGCTTTCTAGGAAGCTTGATTTTTTGAACCCATGGCATGATACCTTCATGGTGAAGTTTAACAAGTGCATACACAGGTCATGGACTGAAGAAGAATTTGACAGGAGGTGGGTCAAATTAGTTAACAAATTTAATCTTAACGAAGACACATGGTTTCAATCCTTATATGAGGATCGAAAACTATGGGCCCCAGCATATATCAAAAACATATCTTTTGCCGGATTATATGCACCTTCTCGATCTGAGAGCCCAAATTCCTTTATGGATAAACACATTCAATTAGAAACTTCTATGAGAGAGTTTCTAGAACAATACAAAGTTATGATGGAGGATTTGTATGAAGAACAAGCAAAATCAGATTTTGATGCATGGCATGAGACACCCGAGTTGAAATCTCCATCACCATTTGAAAAACAGGTGCAATTTGTATACACCCATGAGATTTTTAAGAAATTTCAAGTTGAGGTTTTAGGGGCAGTTGCTTGTCATCTAAAGATTGACAAAGAAAATGAGAATTCTATAACATATATTGTAAAAGATTTTGAAAGCAATCAAGATTACATGGTGGATTGGAATGGAACACAGTTGGATATTTGTTGTTCTTGTCGTTCGTTTGAATTTAAAGGTTATTTATGTAGGCATGCTGTTGTAGTTCTACAAATGTCAGGTGTTTTTAATATCCCTTTTAAATATATACTTCAAAGATGGACAAATGCAGCTACAAGTAGATACCCTATTAGTGAAAAACTGGAAAATGTACAAACAAAAACCAGACGGCTTAATGATTTGTGTCGCCGGGCTATAATTTTGGGTGAAGAAGGGTCAATTTCACAAGAAAGTTACAAAATTGCATTAGGTGCAATTAAAGATGCTTTGGCACAATGCTCAAATGTTAATAACTCTGCTGAAAATGAAGGCCAAGATGTACCCATGGTTTCTAAAGAACCCGGGCCTAACTTAAATGTGGACAAGAGCATTAAGCGAGCAGAGTCGGGGAAAGAAAAAACAAACCATAATGGTACCACAGTTATGAAGGAAAAGGTTTGTTTACTCCCTAATTTTTTTAATGACTTTAAGTTATCTGTCTAAATAACTAAATAAGCTTTACCTCACATGAATCAGGTACCTGCACAGCCAGAAGTTGTAAATATCGGGATTGATGCCAGTTTTCATCAAATGGTTCGTCTTACTTATTTACCTTTATCATTCATGTGTATATTAACATGGTTGTTATAATATTTCCACATTTAAAAGACAATTCTTTAGCTGCATGTTCATGATACCTTTTCTAAATTTGTTGCAGGAACTTCCTAACACAAGGAATTTACAGTTTCATAATATGATGCCACCGCCTTTGCAAGGTGTAGTGCCAACAATGTTCCACAATGTAGCATCTACACAGTTTCACAATGTAACTTCAGCACAATTGCAGAATTCTCGTCTGCCACATTAGCTCGAGTTTAATCTTTCTTTTTTACTTAAATCTATGATTGTGCATGCTCTACCGATAGAATTAGAATTTATCTTCTTTTTTTTATCTTGATTTAATCATACATTCTCACTTTCCATCACAAGTTGCAAGTATATTGTGATGTCAGGAAAACACAGCAGAAATATACATGATCTTGATTCAAGGTAAGAGCTCTGTTTTATCTACAGTTAGAAAATATATTCCCCTTTCATGGTTGACTTCACTCATTGGTGATCTCCCTCTCTATTTCTACTTGAATTAATTTGCCCGAACATGTTTTTGAGTCTGGTTCGGTTAGACATATTTATGTGTTAGGGCCTATAACCATTAAAGATTAGCTTTATGATAAATGTGCATGTTATTTGTTAAAACATCTATATCGAAGTCTACTTTGATCTTTCTGGTACATGTCTCCATACCAAACCGCCATTGAATCCACTCTTACATGTTTACTGATACGGGTTTACCAGTTTACCGATAAATGGGTCAACTTTACCAGTTTACCGATACGGGTTTACAGATGACTAGCACCTGAATGTAGTGAACTGGCAGCAAATTATAATTGTAATAAGCCTTATTATTGTTGCCATTTAATGTTAGTGGTGAGCTGGCAGCCACGTAAGCCGCCGTGTCAGAAAAACATTGCCACATCGGTAATGCCAGCTGTGATGCACTGTGTCAGCAACCACTGTCAACATGGCTGCTGGCATGGAAAGAACCGATCAGCAACTACCCAGTTATTGGTTAATTTTGCATTCCAATTGTAATGAAACACTGAAATCATTGCATTACGGAGGTACATGAGTCGGACTTTGTTTAAAGTTTTGTATTAGTATTTTTTAGTACGACTTCTAATCTATCAAATTATCTGCCGCTTGCAAGATTTAAATCCTTTAGCTTAGAAATAGGTGCAAGACATCTGATCATTCTGTCAATTTAGGACTAAAACAAAAGTATGAATTTGCTAAAAAAATACTAAAAAATAAATATGAAATTACATTTAAAAGATGCATATAATTTGTAAAAAATGAAACTTAGACATGTGTATTATGGTAATCAATATTAGCCATTTTACTAAAATGACAAAAATGCCTATGGTTTTAACCATCTTTTAATGGTGTTCAGTGAGTTGGAGTTTATTGAGACAGATTGAAAATCACAGGGAGTAAAATCAAAATTTGAAACCTATAGATAAAAATCGTTATTTGGATTAAACCAGATGAAACAAAAGTGAAGTTTACTCAAAACATAATATTAGATATACCCACTTCCATATTTTTTATATCTATATATTATGAGTTAGAAGTATAATGAGAAAAAAGAAAGATATAAAGGTAAAAATTTTACTTAATAAGTGAGTAAATGAAAATATTATTTATTTTAAACGAGTATATTGGATATTGAGTTATTTGATCGGGTTATATGATTTCATACAAGTTTTTATGGCTGTATCTAAAATATCCTTCAACTTGATTAAATGTTTCCATATGTTTCCTAATCTTCTCCTTAGAATGTGTGATTGTGTGCGCATGTGCCTATGTAAACTTTGTGTATAGGACTGCAAAGAAATCTTGATGTAGAGTTTGAAGCAGTATACAACGGCGAGTCAAAAGAGACTTTATCTAATGGTTTAATGTTGACATGATTCCTCATGAAGTCTTGATGTTGGATGTTATCCAATATGCATAAAAAATGTTTATGAATATGTTAAATCTATTAGGTATATTCAATGTAAGAATAGTAAAAGACAGGTATTGGGAGTATTCCAAACATGGTTCAAAAAAAATATATATTACATATACCCACTTTGATATATATGATATCCGTATTTAATGGTGTTTTTTTCTTTCTTTTTATCGAAGATATAGAATATGTTACAAGGATCAATTTTTATGGTGGATGAAGTCTTCAAATGCACGTTTGATTGCTCCCGTTCTGAATTCTGATCGTGAAACCTGGGTGAGCATATGGGTCGATAGGTACCTATTCCTCTTTCATCTCAACAATATGGACCATTTCTATACCAAACAATAGTTGTCTATCCTTTTATGAGTTCACAATAAGTGCTCTTTCTCATAATTAAATCAAAATGATTGATATATTAGTTGTCAAGTGTTCTTGTTTCAAATCGAAGATTTTTGTTTGAAGTTTGGGATTTACAATTTTCAGTTACAAATATCCGCTATACATATATAGACATACACGGAATGGTTAAATCAAATGCTAAAACACCAATGATTTCATCATAAATTTGAAGTAAGTTTTGACCGTGATAGATAAAAATGGAAGGTGGGGTTTTAGGGCCTAGTGGTAAGAGATGAGTCCCACAACCAAAAGGTTGTGTTCTAATCTTACATAAAGGCAAAATAAAATGTCGTTCAAAAATAAAAAAAATTGGAATAGGCATTAGTTTTAATCATTTTTTATCTTCTTTTACTGTTCTTTATAATATAAATAATTTTTTATATATAATACTAATTTTTATAAACTTTGTGTTATAAAATCAATTATTATTCTAGCATAGCATTCGCACCTTTAAAAATAGATTTTAAGAGGGTTGTTGCATTTTGCATGCAACGATCGTCAAGAACCATTCATGATATTTTTAACTCCAGTGCATGCCCAGTACATGACAAGTCAAACTCATACAATAATGTGTCTAGCTCATGTGCTTTTTCTACCAAAATCTTATGTTTTTCATTAGAAACGTTTACACCTCACCATATGCTGGGAAATCTGCATAGATAGGATCGCATATTGGTCACTCGATGCTATGGAGGGTCCCACTCTAGTATTCGCTTTGATTCATGTAGCTACTATGGTAATAGTTGGTGTTTTCATGATTGCTTGGCTTGTTAGTGAGAGAGCGCATAAAAGAATGCCATTTATCGATGGATAAAATAGGCTCAAGTACATTAGTCCGTAACTACCATTTTGACTATGTGTATTTTGCCTTCTAGTTGACTTCTTTCTGCGGGATGCCCTAGTTAGAGCAGTGAAACCTTTAAGGCAAGAGATGCGGACAAGTCAGTCGGACCAAGTGACCAACCAATCCGGATCTATCCTCGCAAGTCTCTCTGCATTTTGGAAGCAGAGCATGCAGAAAAATTGAGCAATGGATCTTAGAAGAATTCCACATTTTTCATGTCATTCGAGACTTTCAATTTATTAACTCCTTTTACTATAACTATCTCCTATATGTATATTTTAACTTTTAAGAAATTCTGGTTTTGAATACACAATAGAAAACCTATGACTTCTGTTGTTGGTGACATTTTTAAGAAGCATAAGATAAATTAAATGGTGTCACTTGAAACCCGACTACCGAATACATAACACATAAAGAAAGAGTATCCAAGCTATAAAGCATATAAAAGAAATTTAGACCTGACCCATAAAATATAGTTATTTTTGTTTTGATTATGATAATAATTGTAACATGTTAGAGGATGCGAAGGGCACCAAATAACGCCTGAAGATCAAACACATAACCCGTAACACACGGCGGCAGTTTTTCAATGGCACCACTACACCATTAATACCTTATTCCTTTAAAATCCATAACTAAATCCAACTCAATTATTATTATTCTCATTTCTCACAAACCTCAATTAACATGCAAGATTAATCTATATTTTTCTTAATTAATATAAGGTATTTGTTTATGATATAAAATATTTATACTAAACTTTTGGAATTTTTGTTAACGGTTAGAAGGTCGAATAATGGTTTAAACCAATGTATATTTCTAGATGTAGCTAGTTTGTTATGTTGTATTTTTTTTTTTCATTATAAAGCACTAGTATTATATACAAAACAATTACAAATTAAATCTTAAATTTCTAAAGTTTCTACTTAACTCACTGCATTGTATGTAATATATATTTTTAGCCCATTTATTTTTTAGTAAGTTATTTTGTTCGTTAACTTTTTAAAGAAAAACTAATTAGTGATCGTGTTTGTTTTTTTTTCCCTTGAAATCTCAATATAAATTTTATTAAAAAACAGAGTTGTATCAAAATAAGGTATTCTTGGGTATTATAGATTATATCATGTATACTGATGGTAATATGTTGATACTATGAAGAATAAAACCAAACCAATAGAAGAAGATCGATACCGTTATATAACTGTTTGTATCCATATTACGATCTCCAAGTACTAATTCTCTCGCAAATTCATACATTTATTTTATTTACTTAGCCATGTTAATGTCACATTAGCCATGCGCGTAACGGAGTTTACAAATGTATCGCATCACGTAGACTTAATTTCTAGTTATATAAATATAATCTAAGTGTCTATAAGGGTGGAGGGGGCACTTATGTCACACACTCAAATAATATCATGAGACCCCACCAATCAATATTGCCATATCACATTACAACGCACAATCACATTTGGAGAGGGTACAAATGTCACAACATGAACCACACACATAAACGTTAATTCACACGGCGTCCACTCCCCTTTGTGGCGCGGCACATAGGCGCCGGCGGTGCCGTGAGCCGTAGTGAAGCCACGACAGGAGTGCCCCTTCCATCCTAACTTTTTATAAGAATATAAATGTACTTAGAGTAGTGTGGTATATAAATATAGACTAAGTTAATATAAGCTTTTCTAAAATATTTAATGTAATTTGATTCAGTTGTTGTATAAATACAAACTAATTTGTTACACAAACTTTTGAAGCGTTTGTTGGAGTATTCCGTTGCAGATTATAATTTGTAATGGAAGAAAGCCTTAAAAATATTTTGTTTACATGCTTAGGTAGCTACTATTACATCCTTATGATAAAACACGAGTTATAAAACCTAAAAGTTTAAAATAAACACACACTTTAGTATTACTACTTTTGTTGCAATTTTTATATTGTTATTCTCTCATATCACACGCACACTATCTAATTTAGATATGACTGATGGTCTGATGTAATAATTAAGTATGTTCAAGATCGACTACAAATCATCTAGGCTCATAGATTAGCTCAATCAGATGTTTTTCCCGCGTTCAAACAATCTAAGACGCTAGGACAATCCTTAAATGACTGAACTATCCAGATCATTGGAAGCGAGCGAACTAAGAGACCTAAAACAATCAGATCATATCATCCCTACATAAAGGTGAAAAAAAAAACCAGTTCAGCGGAAAAAAAAAAGGGACCGACTTAAACCGGCGGTTTGTATACCGATTTGGTAGCCTGGCACCTAAAACCGATTTGTAAACGGGTTTTAATTAAGAAAAACGGTTAAATCCGGGATAAAAACTTGCTTTTTTAAAGTTTACTAACCGGTCTAAACTGATTTGAGCGGTTTGAGAATTATTGATAAAAAAAATCGGTTTGAAACCGAACCGGTTAAAAAAAAAAATGATTTGTACATATGCAAAAAAAACCGGTCTTGTTTAAAAACTGAACCCGTTTATACACCTCTATCATACATAACATCACCATAAGTGACATCGAACGAGTAAAAACATTAAGAATCTTAAACTTCATGTGACAATTGAGCAAAGTGCACAATGGTAATATCTCGTACACAAAAAGCAGTAATATATAGTTATCATCTTCTACAGGTCTACAGACACAGTTACTACATATTTACTTTGTGTTACTATGTCTTTCCTCTTTGAGTCTTTGTTGTACTCACGTATTACATAATTACCCTTTGATAAGATAGAATCATAAATTATTTTTAGTTTCAGGACATCCATATGGACAGATCAAGAATTTGTACTTAAAATAATTAATTTCAGTTTTAAGTTTTTTCTCTTCAAATATAGTAAGATGTGTGTGTGTGTGTGTGTGTTATATATATATATGGGTTTTATAATATTATATTTTAAAAATTATTAAATTTTAAAAGATGAAAAAACAAAACTAAGATTTTATCTGACTACATAAAATTTTAAAATATCTAGAACAGACTTTCAAGCATCTAATTAACTGGTCTATCTATTGTCCTCCCCTCCCAGAAATGCCATGTTACTCCCTGCGACATTTTGACTATGATTTCAGAAAGGATCCTGTCATTGTCTCCAGCATCTTTCTCTATATTTTATTTCACATTATATTTTACTTTTACTTAACTAAAAATTTTATTAAGATAAATTATAAACTTCAAGAAAACAGTTGATAGTAATTAAATATTTGAATCTTTAGTCGCATATGTATTCTTGCTTGTCTATATCCTGAATATTCACTTTAGGTTGCGAATAACAAAACGCACATAGATCTTTATAAAAATATTAGCACACATGCATGAACCTATACCAGTATAGTCTCTTGTATTAATTAGTTAAGTCATTACTGAAAAAAAAGGATAATATTAGTTAGTAATTAAATCGAGACATGACTCTTGGTCACTCATCTCATGACGAGGTGAATGCTTCGGTTTTTAATATTACTACGTAGATATATCAGATAAAATATAACTTTTTAATGATTATTCATATCTCATAAATTTGTTACGGTAAAAAGTAATCATAAAATTTTGTTAATGTATTCATTTTACATTTTACGGATGTGGGAATTTACAATTATACTCGGCATGCTTATCTACTTCTTATCTATGCTGTTATAGTATTATATATTTACTGCAACAGGCTGTCATTGTGATATAATATTAAGAGTGGGCCCTGGTTGGGCAGGATATGGGCCCAGTTAGGACAAATGTGCCTCTGCTCCAACATAGCAGTAAATCTTATTCTGCATAAATAAATGCAAAGACCCCATTTCATATGACACCCATAATGGGTGGTGGTCTGGTGTGAGTATTTAATCAATACATCGATCTCAAGCAATCTTCTCATCGACATCACATGATCGATCAGTTACATTGTTAGGAAGATATTTGTTAAAACACCGTCACCAAGCCCAAGATTCAGGCTAGGGTGTGTTTTTGGGGTCTCATTGAAAATGAGCCATGTGAAGATGGGGCATGGCCGGCCTTAATGTATAAGAAAAGATCAATCGCTTTAGGCTGTCACATTTACAAGATCCCCAAACCATTTATGGTTTTAATATACAGTAAAAGTAAAAACTTTCACATATTTGATGCATTAATTGAAAGATTTCTGGGCCTAAAGCAAAGAAGAAAGACACATGTTCCACCTCTACCTTAAAAGGTTTCAAGAATAAGAGATAATAAAAAATTTTAGCTTAACAGTTTAGGGTTTAGGGTGAATCTTGTTTTGTCGACATATTTTTCTTGTATATTAATTTTTTCAGTTGTATGATATCAAAAAGAAAAAAAAATCTTGAAGAAGATTAGGATTTTTAAAAAAAAATTAATTAATAACAGTAGTAAAGTTGGAGTGTGTTTGTTAGTTTAATTTCGCTATAAGCCTTCATATACGTCGGTTCGTCCATGATGTTTCTATGTACATTATCATCAATACTTTAAAACCTCAAATATGTGAAATACAATACGTAATTGCATTACTAATAAGTAATATCTATACTCAAGGACAATAATCGAGCTCACTGCTTGTTTGCCTGATTGAATTTGAACATATCATATGTAATATTCTACAATATATTTAAATTAATCATCAATAATTACAATACTTAGTTAATAATAGGACATAATTAACTCACTAATTGCATATTGCCACGTGTCCTATCCCTCCCTTCCATCTCCCTTCGTTTCGCAATACTACAATCATCACACAATCTCCATCCTCCTCTTTTCCTACCCACGTTGACATGTTTACCCGTAATTACTCATGCCACATGAGGGCAAAACCGTCATTTTACCTCTCAACCATTTCCCTATATAAAACAATCTACTAGTCGTTTTAACACATCAAAACTTAAACAAGTTAACAAAACACATAGTGAGAGTGGTGTGTGTGTGTGTTAGTGAGTAAGCTAAGAGTGAAAATGTGTACCTTATTGTGGTGGATGACCACGGTTTTAGCGTTCACTGGTATGATGGTGAACGCTTGCTCATCTTCTGATCTGGCAGCTTTGTTGGCGTTCAAAGCCGCATTACACGAACCATATTTAGGCATTTTCAAGACGTGGACGGGCAATGACTGTTGTAACAAATGGTACGGCGTTACATGCGACCCGTCTACTAAGCGGGTCGCGGACATAGCGCTCCGCGGAGAGTCCGAAGATCCGATTTTCCAAAAAGCTAAACGAACCGGTTACATGACCGGTTCAATCTCTCCAGCTATATGCAAGCTGGAGAGGCTATCCAACCTAATCGTCGCAGATTGGAAGGGCATTTCCGGTATTATACCTCCCTGCATAACTGCTCTGCCGTTCCTCCGTCATCTAGATCTCGTCGGAAACCAAATCTCCGGCGAGATTCCGCCGGAAATCGGTAAACTCAGCCAGATGACGGTGTTAAACCTCGCCGACAACAAACTCACCGGAGCGATTCCGAGATCGATCGCGAATCTATCGTCATTGATGCATTTGGATCTCCGAAACAACATGATCACCGGAAGCATACCGCAGAACATCGGGAAGCTTCGGATGCTCAGTCGTCTATTGCTAAGCGGAAACCAGATCTCCGGCCAGATTCCGACCACAGTTTCACACATCTACCGTCTCTCCGATCTGGACCTCTCGTTGAACCGGATCTCCGGTTCGATTCCTGAATCGCTCGGGAAAATGGCGGTTCTGGCGACGTTGAACCTCGACGGAAACATGATCTCCGGTCAAATACCGGCGACGTTGATAAACTCCGGCATTAGCATATTGAACGTGAGTAAAAACGCTATAGAAGGCACAATTCCCGATGTGTTCGGACCTAAATCTTACTTTATGGTGATGGATTTGTCGTATAACAAGCTGAAAGGTCCGATTCCGAAGTCGATAACCACGGCGTCGTACGTCGGACACCTTGATCTGAGCCATAACCATCTGTGTGGTGCGATTCCGGCAGGTGCATGGTTCGATCACCTTGAAGCGTCGTCGTTTACTAACAATGATTGTTTGTGTGGGAAGCCTCTTCGAGCTTGTTGATTTAGTTTGTAAAAGTTATGTGATCGATCGCCTGTCGCCGGAGACCGGTGGCCGGTGAATGGATATACATGTTGCCGGAAATTGGTTTCAGTTTCCGGTGAGTAGTTAGGGTTTACAGTGTGGTTCTTAATGGTAATTGTGTATTAATAAGTAATTAGCTGTGTGATGGAGGGGTAAAATCATAAAATGGCAAAGAATATGCTTATGGTTTTCTCGTAATAATTTGAACTTATAAATATTATAGATGATTATATTAAAGATATCTAAATATCAAAACAGTGTAATATGTAATCAAATGTAATATAAATGTGATTAGAATTTTGAGGCAAAAACATGTAATCAAGTGTAAAAGTGTAACTATTAATGTTTCGAAACTGTTTACTTATGATATACGTGCATGTATGTATAATATCTTGAAAAAGAAAAAGTGAAGTCGTATAGTAAAATCCAAATCAATGATCCTATAATTTACAATAACAAATGAGGTTGAATCTAATGATAAAGTCATTTGAAGTTAGTGTTGTGAAGCTCCTTTGAAGTCAAGGATTCGAGCTCCATTCGTATACTTGATTTGATTCAAAGTTTCTATCGATCATGGATCGACTTTAGCTAACTTGTTACATATTTTCATTGCAAGAGTATATTTATTTGAAAATAGGCGGTAAGGAAATCAATCTTGACTATTAGATTTAAAAAAATAGAGTCAATGTTGAGTAACCAAATGATAATAGATTGTAAATAAAATATGAATTGAGGTGCGTGTATGTGTATATTATATATATATATATGTATATATATATAGGGATCCCTTCAAATGAAAACCATTTTTTTGTAAAAAACTAAAAGAACCAACACCCACCAATTAGAATTTTTTTTAATTACATACTTTTATTTATTTCAACAATTACACAAAAGGGCAAAAGGGTAATTTAAAATGAAATACTACTTAATGGGCTGCAAAATCTATAACCGTTCCCTCTTTCCTTCAATGAACCTCCGATTAATGAATATGTAAACTTGAGATTCAAGAACAATTTTATGCAAATCAAAGGTCAGGGATCATTTCATCCAATTAATAATGAGATTCATCCTACACAACCAAACAAAATCCAGTCCTCTTTCCAACTTTTGATTACCGCAAAGATTAGCTAATGTATATGGGTAATGATTGTTGTTCAAAGCAAACATGCTTAATTTTTTTTCGAATTAATCTGGTGATTCATCCTTAATCAAGCAAATTTCTACATGTTTTTTTTTTGCTAGTTAAGCAAACAATTAATCCTAATAATTCAATTCATCTTAATCATACGATTTATTACTGCTATTTTCAGATAGGGAAGGTGGACTCAGATCGAGTTCAACAGGTGTTCATGGAATTTCCACTAATCTTGCTAATGAAGATATTTCAAACTAAAAGAAGGGTGCAACAAGCTCAATATATATTCCTGAGGATGTTAATTGAATAGAAGCCAACAACCTGATCATTTATGATGGGGAGTCTCATAGTAAAGATGTCGGATTGAATAGCCATATATCAAATACCGGAATGTTGATGTTTGAATCTCCAAATCAAAATAAAAGGAGTCCATTCAAGAAGTTTATTGCAATGATTCAAGTCGTTCATAATTTCATGAATGACTAATCTTTTGACAAATTGTTTAATTAGGATGACACAAGTATATCTTTAATTTCATGATATGTAGTTGTATCTGTAAAGAAACTACTAGACATGTTCTTGATATCTGATTTTTAGTTGAACTCAAAACTAGGTGATTTTAATTCAAAGCAATATGATTGTAATTCAAAACAATATATATTTAAATTTATTTGTTATGTTAGATGATGTGTGATTTGGTTGTTCGAGGATGTGTACAAACCTATTGAGATGAACTTTATATTGACGAGAACATCATGAAGGAGTGTAAGTGTGTTTAACTTAAGTGGATGTGCATATATGAATTTTATTATGTGGACAAACCTGTTGAGATGAACTTTCTATTGACAAGAACAACATGAAGGTAAGTGTGTTTAACTCAAGTGGATGTGCATATATGTATTTTATGAAGGACATGTAGAAAATGTGCATAGATGCGTGACATGCTGGAAGAGCCCAACACCATCGCGCCACTAACTAAGTTCGTTTAAAATCGTGTTCTCAATAGAATGTAAATAGGAAGTGGTGTTCTTGTCGATGCCATGTGCGTGGCCATTAATATTGTTAAATAAGTGTAAGTATAATAAACATGGATTATTAAAATTGTTATTCAAACTAAATGCAAATATAAAACAAAGTTATAAAATTTTTGATTTGGTAGTCTGATAAAAGCCAAAGGTATGGAAAAAGCAGCAGGGGAGGAGTCGAATTCCAGTACTACAAAATAGAGACACATGATTAAAACCACTTCCACTGGCTTCCTTCTTAACCTCTAATTTAGAGAAATAAGACATAATAGTATACTATGCATACATGCAGGCATCACCAACATGGTGTTTAATTTATTGTATAATTGGAATTAAATGACAACACTAAGCCTACAATACTATAGATTTTAAATCGATTGATTATGTAAGAAGCAATATATGAGTATATATTGTAGTAATAGGAGTATGTGCATTAATTAATGCATAAATTCAGTATGTGCATTAATTTATAATTGTAGTAGAGTCATTGGATATATGCATTGTTACTTGTATGAGTTGACGAAAGGAGAGCTTAATCAACATTGACAAATCATCTTCAAATAGATGACGTTCAACCTAATTTGATTAGTAGAAATTCAAAAACAACATGTAGAGTAAAAAATGATTTTGAGATGTATCATAACTCATCAGTATAATCCAGAAAAATAAAGGTGGTAATCTTGTAATAATTTAACCTAACAGTACCATAGGTAATTTGAATGAAATACAATAAATGAAGTGCCTTTATAAAACAAAAAGATTGAAATGCAGTTAAACTTATTATCCTAGCACCCGACATCAGTTAACCTTTGCTTTCAATTATAAGAATTGGTCTTTTTGGATCTACACTAGTTGCACGCCAAGATTCTTCAGTGTCACCACTCGATGGCCCCTGTGATAATAAATGCAACTTATGAAAGTATTATTATGATATATAAAAGAGAACAATGAACCATAGCATTGGTTCTAAAATTAAAAGTATGCATTCCAATATCATAGTGCATCTATGCTTTCTAAATTAATAATGCATCATGCATGTATGTAATAAGTAAATGTATGGATTGCGTTGGGAATCAAAAGTTCATGTTTAATGAGACTACACTGTAATATAGCAAGTTGACCTTACATTATTGACATACCCATGATCCATATTCATACTTAAAAATCAATAAGTATTTGTATCACCTACCGATGCCAATATGATTATAGATACTCAACTGATGCAGGTCATCGTGTGCCAATACACTATAAACATGTTTACTATTCGCTTCGAATGCAAGGATCAACTTGAATTCTCAATTTTTCAAGGAATATACAACCTAATTAGTGGAAATCTCTATCTTCCTACACACAATAGTGTATACTAGACAACATATATAGCAAAAGCAAGAAAATTTAGAAACATATAGGTCAACACTGTTAATACCTAACCAACTACACCTCACATTCATCGATTAATAACAATATATGATTTTAAGGTTCAAACCTAACTTAGTCCCTGTTGCAGAAAGAAAATTACTACCAGAATACATTGATATCCTCAAACAGCAACATCAAATATCACTAGAAAAAGCCAAAAAATCATGTTAATTTCAAAAAATATTTCAACTTTATAACTATAAAAAAAGGCTCTAAATAAAGTGAAATAAAGAAATTTCAGCCCTAGATTTTCAGAAAAGCTTCAATATCATAAATTTAGAGCAATACGATAGACATACCTTATGGGATTTTGTGGGGGAAACCTTACCAACTAATTGTTGTTCATGGATTTTTGACTCAGATAAGAGGGCATTGAAGTCTCCAATGGTCTTCTTTTCTTCAAAGTGAAAGACGATGTAATGAAATTTTGAGGGTGGATTGATCAGTCTAAGGGTCTTGTCTTCTACAAATGAAGAGACGATATTATGGAACATGCTCGATGGATTGATGTTCAATGGTCTTGCGTTCTTCAAATAAAGAGAGGAGGTTATGGAATTTGTTCAATGAGAACCAGAGATATTTGAAATTGAAATTGAATTTGTTTTATGATAGTCTCGATGGTAGTTTCTGAATTTAAAGTTGAAATACCAATTATACCCTTGCACCCATTCTATCTGCCTAATTTAAATGTTGTAAAAGTACTGATTTGCCCCTTTTATTTACGGCCATTGATCAACATGATCTATGGTTCTTATTAGTTCTTTTAGTTTTTTTACAAAAAAGTAGTTCTCATTATATATATATGTGTGTGTGTGTGTGTGTGTGATTACTTAAGTCTTAATCCTTCGTTCTTTTGATCCAAGGGCCTACATTAGTTACTAGTTCTATGTTTTTTTACCGTTTTAAAATGAATTTTCTCCTCCAAGATATGTATATCAGACTAATAACTATAAAGTTCACATTTTATTTAACCAACCTTAAAAGCTTACATTTGACATGAACAGCTTTTCAAACTTATTTTCTTAAACGTAACAACCCTTTAAGACCTTTTTATGTAAATTTCATATGTTTTAAAGTCTTACTACATACAAAAGCAGCATCTCATAAATTAAATATTATAATAGGCTAATAGCCTTAATTGAAATTATAAAATTCATGCACGATTAGGTTAATTAACTTGATACATTTTCTAATAACTATTCCTCATCGTATAAATATGGACAACAGATCCGACATCCGAGTATCTGACTAAAACTCAAAATAGGGCCGACACATGGTAAGCCCACTAGTTAAGCCCATCAGTGGTTGTGGGCCACAAGCCTAAAACTTACCTTTTAGATTACAAGACAAATGATAATTTTGGGGAACAATAACCAACAAATCAGAGTGGCGCAGCGGAAGCGTGGTGGGCCCATAACCCACAGGTCCCAGGATCGAAACCTGGCTCTGATAGAGAGTTGGCTTCCCAATTGCTACTTTTTTTGTCTTGGTATTGTTACATTCGACACTTGTTGTACTTATTTCATATCTTATTTTTACTGTGTTTTAAGTTTTTATCTAATTTATATTGCATTGTTGTATAATATAACTACTTTAGTAACTCGTGTAAAACTAGAGTTAAAAAAATATAAAATCAATTGTGATGAGGTTTTAAAAATTATATAAACAATACCTTGGTATAAAATATGATTGAAATTACGTATAATTAACTATTTTATGTAATAAACAATAATATTATTTTTTTCTACTTTCATTTTAAAAAAGTGCTGTTTTAAATTAAAGCAAAACTATTTTTAAACTGTTTTTTAAACATTTCGTTTTTAAAGAACCATTTTTAAATATCATTTTACATAAAAGTTCTGTTTTTTTTTAAATATCTTTTTACATAAAAGTTCGTTGTGTTAGAAAAAGTTTATATTACATGAAATTTTGTTTTTTTTCAAATAGCATCAAGATTTGAATTGCTTGAAAAATGTTTTTTTAATTTAGAAAAATTATAAATAATATCAACTTTATTTATATCATTAATAAATATGAGAGAAATGAGAGAAATTTTGTGTTAAAATGCTTAGAATAATATCATGTGTCCTTCTAATTCTTTTTTTTATTATAAGTTACAGATATGAGACTAAACTAGCAAAAGACACAACTTGGTTTTGGTAACCGGTCAAAATGAATTTGAATCAAAATGTCCTATTTAAAATATATTAATTTGAGTTGGGTTCGAATGAATTACAATGAGAACAAGCTTACTTTCTAAAGATGATTTTACGGGAAAAAGCATTAAAATGTGTTCTCGTGTTGTAATAATTATTGCGATGAAGATAACGATAGAGGTGAGAGTGGGCTTGTTTGATTCGGTTGTGTGTTAAAAGTAAACCTATATGTGGTTTTTTTTAGATCCTCTACAGCGGATGGTATTCGATTTTAAAATGGTTAGATTTATTTGGCTAATCATCCGCTTTGTCGGTGGATTTTAGCTAATCTCAATTAGAAGGCCTAATTAACTTGGCACAAATAAAATATTTACAGTATTTTAATTAAAAAAGGATAATAATCTACAACAAATATGTTATTTATAAAACATAAAACAATTTTTCAACATACAACATATTATTTATAAAAAAATATTAAAGTTGGTTTTAACATGGGTTCAACTAATTCAGCTGTAACTAAACTTTAAAAGGTTAGTTAAAACATTAAAAATATTCAATAATAATCCATAACTCATAAGAGCATTTACAACCTATTCTTCATCTCTATCTCTATAATTACACTAAAAATCACTACTTTTTCTTTCTACTTTTCAATTAAATAATATTTTTTATACCTTTATCATTACATTTTCCCTATTATCTACTAACAACCACTTTTAACAGATATTAAAATATTAATAAAGATCAACAGTGTTTTATCAAATATAGAAATAAACAGTAACATATTTTCTATCCTCCAATCACAACCACTTATAACAATTTTCTATAATATATAAAACGCGCTCACAGAAATATAGATAATGCACTGTGAATGCTCTAAGAGAAACATTCACCGTGTACACCAATAACTGCATAGAGTACAATTATATACTGCAGAAACATATCAGGACTGAAGTTTGAAATAAACGGTATAATGTTCATCCCTCAAACTAAACAAAGGCTGCAGAAGATAATTCACCTTCAACCCTTTAGCAACAAAGCTAATCGGATGGTAATTACTGATTCCATCGTTCACCTTGAACATAAACCCCGAATCCGACCCCTCGGAATCGCACTTCAGCTTCACCGTCCCGTTAAAACTATGCACAAAGCAACCCTTTTGGCTCTCAGACTCCATTCTCACCATTCCATCACCTCCATCCACAAACCGGAATACACCATTCCGCTGATCAATGGAATCGCTGATTCCGAGGCTCCGTTCTTTCCCCTGCTCTACAATTACCATTCCGGGGAGACTGTACGGCTCGAGCATGAAGGCTTTATCAGCTGCATTGTGGCGTGATGGCGGTACCGAAGGTTTGGAGTCCGTTGAGATGATTCTGAACGTCGAGAAGACGGAATCGCTGGTTCCGGGGTGTGGGAGGTTGATCGTTGTGATGGAGTTGGAGGTGTGGGCTAATGCAAAGGTTGATTCTCCGGTTTTTTGAGAAAGGGTGATTAAGTGGGAGTTGTAGTCCGATGGAATGGGGGTGATCCAGTCGGAAAGGGAATCAGAGTCGTGTTTTAGGTCGGAGTCGCTGGTGGTTAGGGCGACGAGGAGGTAGGGTCCGAATAAGATTGCGTGAAGAGAAGCGTATTCAGACCGTTCATCTGAAAAATTAACGACAATTAGCATTGATATCCTAACTCGTGACAAAATAAATAAATAAATAAACATAAAACTCAAACTTATTACTTTTTTAGTTTTAGTTTGTTACCCAAATATGTTGATTTGTTAAAAGCACATAAAACATTGTGTAATTCACTCTTAGTATTGTTGTTCCCATCACTAAAGAGTAATATCCGTCACTAAAGACTAACCATATTTTTGTTTCATTTAATGAAGCGTAGGTTTGTTGTTAAAAAAAAAAAACTAAAGAGTAGCAAATAAAATAGTGATGATATTTTTTTAGTTATAGTAAGAAAAGGTTACCTTGAAGAGGCTCCGTTCGAAGTGTGATTGGCAGTTCAAGGGTAATCACGTCGGATGAACTCCACTTCTTTGTGACGGATAAGAAATTACCTGCATCAATAAACTTGATAAAGCTTCAAAAGTTCAAAAATATGATACATATATATTTTTTTTAATAGATTTAGTTTATTAAGAGAGCTAAGTATCAAAATCAATGTACTCCGGATTGAACCAGAGAGTCATTGGTTCAACTAACTAACAGAAATAGAAACACTATTTTTTTATTATTTGTGTTTTAAAATCCCATTTACTGTTTGAAGCTTCATACCTTGTTTACTCTTTATTATCATTGTACATTTACATCAAAAAAATAAAAATATTTTATATTATATTTTAATCTTCTACCGGTAAATATAAAGGACACATGACATCACCACATTCATCCTCATATATTAATTACTAATATTATTTAATTCTTTTTTATATTAAAATATATTTAATAAAGTAAGAAAAAGATCTTTTTATTAATGTTATTTCTAAATAAATAAATTTTTACAAAATGATAAATTTAAAAAAAAAAAAAAACTTTTTTTAAAATACGATATATTTAAAATTGGTGTTTTTTAAAAAGTATTTTTTTATAAAATAATCAAAATTAGGACTTATAATAAGAAAGTTTTTATAAATGATATTTTTTAAAATATTATAAAGTTTTTATAAATGATATTTTTTAAAATATTATTCTTAATTCTATTTTATATTAAAATTTCATTTGATTATTAACAAATTTTAATTATATTTAATATTTTATTTATTTAAACCGTGTATAATACACGGGTTTACTAAAACTAGTTAGTAATATAAATGTATAATTTTGAAAATTTATGATGCTATCAGGTTTTTAAAACCAATTAAGCAAGTATCCCAGTAAGACAGTCTGTTCAATAACCAGTCCGGTTATAAAAACATTGATTAAAATTTTATATAAGACCAGATTTCAAAACAAGATTTAGGAATACCATAAAATCTTGGTCTGAGATCTGAGTCGTGTTAGGACTACATTTTCTATACGCGGGTGACATACGTTACATTATTTCTCGACATGAAGATTTATACCTGTAGATGTTAGAGGGACACTACGACCATTAAGTGTTACTTTTGCATTTGAAGTTGTCCAAAACGGTATTCTAAAGTTCAAAGTAGACGAAGATCCTTCCTGCGTAAAACACATACTCGATTTTTCAAACTTGAACAACCAAAACAACAAATATAACAGCCATTTCGTGATGCTAATAATGTTTTACCTTCTTTGAAGAGATTGTAGTTGTTACTCGAAGGCGTGGGTCCCACGACACAACGGGCATAACTTTTTGATCAAGAACAATCTGCCCAAGTTTCCAGTTAAGCGTGCTTGAAATGTACTGGATAATGTAAAGCCCAGGTTCATTTCCCGCTTCTTCGAAGTAAATCGAATCACCCAATTTTGAGAATGATTCAATGCCTAAACAAGTGTTTGAAAAAAGAGAAATTATAGTCAAATATATATCTTTTTTGTGTTATCCAGTGTGGCTATATAACCGTCTTATGTGTTGCATTTAAAGTAACAAACACATGTTTTATGTGGTTTTTTTTTACTTGAAACCAAATATAAGAGACCTGTTCCATAACAACACCAGAAAGAATTAAACTTTGTTCCCCATTTATGATATCCTGTAGCTTTCGACATGCCAGCGCCTAATGGCAACATGTAGATCATAATCCCGGGTTCTTTCCCTCTTTGAATACTTAAAACACCGTTAGTCAAAGCGCGTTCGTAATAATCAGCATACGCGATCTCTTTGGTCCATCTAAACAAGTTCCTAGAAACCTAAAACACAAATGAAGGATTTATCAAAAAAAAAGCTGACATAAAATGAAAACATCAGATGATTAACTTGTTATTGAATATTATAGGCATACCTTTAACATGTTATAAGTGGTACATGATTCTTCATTCTCGGTCTGCAAGGTGGTCGCTAGTCGTTTTGGTTCCGACCTAAGAAGAAAAACTACCAACTTGTTAAAAATATATTGACATAATTAACAATAAAGGGTGTAGCGTGTCGTATTTTGAAAGTGATTATAATATATGGAATAATCAGAATAAGATAATCAGTTGTAACTTGATATTTAGACATCTTATGATAATATCATATTTTGAACCTATTGAAGTTTTGATTGTTTACTCTACATACCAAAACTCATTAACTGATGTTCCTCCTGTAGCATACATGTGAGAAGAGTTCACAGTATCCATGAAGAACATACTGATTTCCTATAAAACAAATAACACAAGAGTTAAAAATAGCGCGATTTGCGAAGAAAAATTAGATATTGTGTGTAAAAATACCTTGTAGAGAGGATCACCCGTAACTTCATATCGCATTTGTGATCCAACAACAATCGGAATATGTGTGTTGGAATGAAAACCTGCTAACTCATCGGCCTGCGAGTAGATTCTTTTGCACAAGTTACTAGCAATATAATAGTATTATTCTAACAGAATCACAGTTATATGTTAGTTAACATTCAAAGGGTGATATAGCGGTAAACGTTATCAAAAGAAAAAAAATTACATATTACTCACCTTTATAGCTAGCAGCCCAAGAAAACAAGGTTTGTCAAAGAGATGAGCCAACAACAAATGCTTATTATCTCCCTGGTGACAATAAAAACTCAGTTATCAGATGATCAATGGCAATATGACATATTATGCAGGATTATTATCAGCCAAAAAGGCAAACAGATCACCAACATACTGTTATGGTGTAAAGTCGATACATGACGTCATTCATTCCACCTGTTTCTTCATTTAAAGATCGCCAGTGTCGTTCGATAGTGTACAGCGTAATCACATTTTGTACGCGTTTGTAGAAATAATCTGCCATCTGAGTGACCATTTTTAGAGCTTGAGTGTTTCCAGCTAAAACATACTGATCAACTAAACCGGCCATTATCTGCACTTTACAAGAAACCATTCATTGATTTTCTTGTTATAAAATAGTTAAGAAAAATCCTTTAATCACATCATTTTAACCTTGTGAATGGTGTAATATGGAGCCCAAACTGGTTGAATAGCTTCGAAACGATCAAAAAATTCAGATGGGAATGCAGAGAGGTAGCCATTGCTCATCTGTTGTTGACAGTCAGCGAGTGCAGATACAACTGCTGTCATCTTTTCTTTTAGAACACTGTTACCCGTACTCGCCCACATTTGAGCTGTGGCACTCAGGTAATGACCTGACAATATCAAAGGTATCAGATAAAATATATCAGTTAGAGTTTACTGTGAGTACTCTACCATAATTAAGAGACATGTTTTGATAAGGTTTCCTTGAAATTATTCTTACTATATTCCTATACTAGATTTAGTAAACCCATGTATTACACGGGTTGAACAAATAAAATATTACATACAATAAAAATTATCAAGTATAAAAAAAATATTTTATGATAAAATATAATTGAAATTACGTATATAAAGAACAATATGTAATAAAACAATTATATCAACTTTTTAAACTTTTGGTTAAATTTTTTTTTTTCCAAAAAGAAATAATAAATATTTTGTTTCAAAACAAACCGTATTAAAAATATCATTTTTAAAAAGTTTCTTATTATAAATTTCAATTTTAATTATTTTTTGTTTATAAAAAATTAACTTTTTAAAAACACTAATTTTAAAAAAGTTTGTTGTTTTATAAAATTTTCTTATTCTATAAAAATTATTTTTAGAAATAACATTAATAAGAAGAACTTTTTTGAATTTATTAAAAAAATTATTTTTGTTGTGAAAAAAGTTAAATAATATTCTTGATAATTAAGGTAATTATTTAATAGGAGAGAGAAGCGGGAAAATTTTGGTGAGAATGAATGTGGTGACGTCACGTGTCACCCAAGATACTCTTTTATTAGAGTAGAAAGATATTGTTGATTAATAATACATAATATCTTTTGCGCTTTTATTATTCTATATAGTATCAGAGTCTTAAGATTTGTGCCTTCTTTTCTTAGCATCCAATTTCCCTTTGCTCTAACTATAACTACAAGGGACTATTAGATTGAATATATTAGTTATAGCTTATAGCTTATTGTAATTACCTCTACAATAATTAACATGTAGGTTTTGATTAAATTTCCTATATAATTCTTTCGTATTCCTATATACAGATGATCAATAATATAGCATATAAGATACGCACACTTAAAGCAATGAATCAAGTAGCGTTCAGGAGAACACAAACCTACGAAATGACCGCGAAGCTCTTGATCCGGCGACTCCCAACCGCCATACGGGGAGCCAGGCGTCGCGAGCCCGGCGGTCTTCCTAAAGCTCCAAACCAAATTATCAACATCCAACATCAACAAGTACTTTAAATTGGTTTGTTGAGCTTGACCATGAATAGACTCAGGGTCCAATCTCACATCACCTAAACCAACTTCACTCAACAAATTCCCCACAGCCTTAGACTTCTTCGTCCCCCTTTGATTCTTCATCTGCCTATACATCATCATCCACCCAAATTCATCTTCTTGCTTCAACACTTTTCGCGGGAACAAACTCGCCCACGCAGAGTCATCGGTCGGAGTCAAATGATCATGATCATGACCATGATCCAACAGCACTTGATGTTTCAAACTCTTGTTTTTCGAATTCAAGTATTCGTATCGAAAAGTATGAGATGAGAGCTCAGTTGGAGTGTTGGTGCATTCTTTACCAACAGCAAGATCACCCAACAGAACCCAAATCACAACAGCAATCATCTTCATCAAGATGAACACTTTCATACTGTTTGAAGAAATATAATCACCTCTGATCAATCAATTTCAAAATTGATGAATACCCATTTGAAATCGAGTTGAAAAATCACTTTTATAAGCAAGAAAATCACTAACGAATACGACAAGGGGTTGTGAAAGTCAATAGAGTCCCGTGAACGCAAAGATTTAGCCACCGCCGGAGCCAAAACGAAAATCCGGTGACCACCGGAGCAAAATTGACGATGAAATCACACTAATGATTGAAATTGAAGTGTGTGATTGCTTAATCATGAAGGGGAACAATCAATACTGCCGTTTAAGTTAAGAAATTGGGAGATTGTTGATGAAGATTAGTGATTACATGAATGAACAAATAGCTACAAAACAGGGGATACTCACGGGTATGGTGTCGTTATCTGCAGATAGTGATGGGTGTGAGTGATGAAGAAGACAAATGAAATGGATTATAAAAATGGAAGTAGAGATGGGTGTTATTTTGATCGGAAAAAGACGAGAGATTGGGTTTTCCGGTGAGTTTGTGGTCGGAAAAGATAATGCTTTTGTAGTGCAATATTGCTTTGAAAATGGGTGCCATGATCTTGGTTATATAGACTAGTGGTTATGGGAATTGGGAAATCATCATATCTTTAATATTGCTTTTTGTAAAGTTTTATTTACTTTTTTTTTAGTAAATTTTTATTTTAGAATTAACAATAAGTTTGTAGCTGGTGATGGATGTTGGATTTGCTGTTAGGGGTAAAATACGGGTCGGGTTAAAATGGATTAGGTTAAAAAAACGATGAATGATGATAAAATAATGCTGAAAAGTTTAACGAAACAAAAAAAGAATAGTCGATTAATATGGGTGGTGGTGATTCAGGATTCTTATCTTGTCGACGTGATTGTAATGAATGTGATTTAGATCAACTAATTTAGACATAGATAGAATAGCAAAGATGTATGTTAATCTAATTAGGATCTTGATCTATGGAGAGCTTCTAGAAGAAATACTTTCACAAGGTCTTGTACATAAAAAAAAATGTTAAAGTTGTATACAATAAGAGAAGAGATGTTGATATCGAACGGTTAGACTTAAGGATCGAAGATTTTTTTTGAATAATTTATAAATACGCATGACCTCATATTAATGATGCATGTACCAGAGAGAGAGAAATTATCGTGTTTAGAGATAACTCTATGAGTTTACCAAAAATGTAATTCATATATTCATCCTTAACTAATACAAAGTAACGATTTCTCATTATCATTTTTCTTCTTGTTTTAAAACTCTTCACCTAGAAATAATGGAAGAATAATATTAGATAAATTTTTAATTAAAGATAGATATTTTTATTGAAAAAGAAATTTTCATAGCTCCTTATCATATACATACAAATTTTAACTTATAAACAATTAAAATATATAAAACTAAACAAAAAACAATAGAAAGAAACTAAGCATATGTTGAGGTGTTATACAGCAGTTTATTTGTGAATATGTGATTGTGAGAATAAAAAAGAAAAATCTTATAAAATATTATTAAATAAAACTAAACAAAAAAACAATAGAAAGAAACCAAGCATAAGTTGAGGTGTCATACAACAGTTTATTGTGAATTTGTGATTGTAAGAATAAAAAAAGAAAAATCTTATTAAATAATCTAAATAAAGTTCAAGAAAAAGTCAAAGTTCAAACTTATATTTCAACTTTGTGCAAATGTTGAAGAAAAGATGGCCTCTAATTTACAAATAGCACCCCCATTTTACCAGGGAAATACCAATATGATTTATATAAAAAATACCAATTTTATCCTCAATTTTTAACAGTCCTTATGACCCTATATCCGCAGCTCCTTGAGACAAAGTAATGTACGTCTATAAGGATTGCATAGTGATTATTCAAATAAACCAATGCACACTAATATATTCTTTTTACTTCACTCACAACCACTCAAAATCATTCCATATAATATACCAAACACACTCATATATTTTTAGGTATTCCAATTTATAGGGATTGAATAATGATTCTTCAAATCTAGCCCCCGAAAATCACACTTCAACCAACGTCCGCACCAAGAATATACAAACTATTATGCGGTGTTTTTCATTCTTGATTATTCTTCATTTCAACCAAGTTCAAGACACGTGAGCACACGTTTGATGATGGTGATTGCCTTGATTTCATATCAAGACAATAAACTTTAACCTTGTTAGTAACATATGATATTGATTTTCTAACGTGTATACTAACTCAACTTGTTTTATGTTGTATTTTATCAAAAAATAATAATAAAGTTTTCTTAAAATGTATCCGTATGCTGGCAACTTTATTTTTTGAAGTTCAAATTTTAATTTAGTGTTACATATTTCTTTGTACATCAATGCATAATTTATTTAAAATTCTAAAAATAATAATCAATGTCAACATAGCCGAGACTTACACGTTTTGTTAAAAATCCATTTTGACATGTTCATTTTTTTAGTTTACCTTGGCGTATTGAATGAAAATAATCAAACATAAATAACATGTTACTTATTATAATTTATAAGTAAAAAAGGATTAACTATCATATAGCTTTTGATATATTTTTTATTTTGAATTGTGAAATTATTATATAAAGAATAATAAATAATTCCAAAAGGAGACTTTTCTTTACTTACTTTCATAAACCATATTCTATGTTTCCAATAAAAGTCATAGATGTGACAGGAAAGAAACCATTGATACCAAGCTACCAACACAAGATACACATCTTGTTAGATGATAAATACTAGCCCTACATCCTCTTATTCTCAATTATTTTGCATCAAGTCTCTTTCCCAATTCATGATTCCAAGCGTTTAGTTTTACTTTAAGCAATTTAAGGGGTGTTTATCAGTTCAGGTTTTGGATTTCTCGGGTTTCTCAGTCCACTTTCCTGTGTTTTCATTTTGTTTCCGTCCAAACCGAAAACCAAACTGAGTTGAATTTAAGATGGTCAAAATCAAACCAAAAACAAAATTTCAAACTTAGTTTAACTATGGTTTTTGGTTTCAAATTAAAATTAAAAAAAAAAAAAGATTTTAACAAATTATAAAGAAAGATGTTCATCGGTTCGGATTTCAAGTTTTGAGTTCCCTTGGTTTTACATTTTCCTAAATGCTTAATGATATGTTCAAATAGGAAATCCATAGAATGCATATATGAATTAGCTTTCCTAGGCTTAACTCGATTGAATTTCTTGAAATTAAAAACAGAATATTAATTCAATTCGGTTTTTAAACTATTCTTTTTTTTTTCGATTTGAAAGCCAATATTAAATAGAAGTGGTTGGTTTAATTTTAAATGGTGTTTCTTTATCACAATAAATCCTTCCGTCTCATAACAATAAGTAATGGATTAAGTCACATGTGTGGTCATATCATAACAATAAATAATAGATTATATATCACATGTATGTCCTTGTATAGATGTTCCTCCTTAACGCTAGTAAACATTTTAGTTAAACTTGTGAAAAGAACGATTTTAATTCCATATATGTTCTCAAAAGTTACGATGTACGTTAAAGCCAACATAAAACTGAAGCACTCAAGACCAGTAAAGAAACATACATTTAGGTATGAAACCAGATGTGAAATTAGTCTTAAAAGTTCTTGCGGATATGAGATGGCTATAATATTAGGTGATATCCGACTACATTACCCACAACATACATACTCGTTTACATGAATCATAACTGTAAGCGTCTTCTTTCATTTTTATTTTTATTTTTGTCTTTAGGCAATAGAGTAATCTAATAGTCCATTGATTCCTAACAAGTAACTTTTACAAACTAACGACTATACTCGACACTCATTTGTATACATGATGCGTATCGGGTGTGAGACACGGAACTAGGTGTGTGACTGAAGTTAGCGGTACTCTTCGTATTAACATAGCTAGTAACATAATCATATTCTAATGCAGATTAGGTCTTTTAAAATATGTTTCTTATAAAAACATTGATGTAAATTTTAATTTATTATCAAACAAAGAAATGTATTTCTTGCGTAAGTTGTTCCAGAAAGTGATTATATATACACTATACAATTTAATTGCTTCGTACACTGTAATATCTTTTAATGATTTTACCTTTAATGAGAGAGACAATGGGAAGAATATATATTTAAGATTTAAACACACATTAATTTCTAAACTACAATAGAAATATTCATTACGTACAAACTTGATACACTGTCTTTAACAATATCAATGATATTCAAATACAAAACGAAAGCACATATGATAAGCTTTGAACGGGAGAAATTTCCCAAAATATATAACCTATTGAAGTATAATTTTAAAAGAATCTTTTAGTAAAAACAATATATATCAGTTTGAAACAATGATATTATTTCTAATTGTTTAATGTTTGTATAATCTAAAACTGATTAGTCTTTTGTTACGTCTTTATCGTTAGTTTCAATATTGTGATGCTATAAAGATTAAAAAAACAAACTACAAAATATACACTACATAAAGAATATATTCATGTGGACAATCAGAGAACAAGAATAGTAGAGGTGCAAAACGGTTTGAAACCAAGAATTGCTTCTGTTTGTGGTGAACGTATTAAAAACCGGCTCTTGTGAGGAGATGGTTCGGTTCGGGAACTGGTTTGAAGAGATATGAAACACTAACTGATAGGTACCAGTTAAGTATGTTTGAAATCGATTCAGCTTCACAACTGGTTTGAATAAAATTTGTATTATTACACCATATTCTATATTGTTTATGTCTTTTTCTATTTTGTTTAAGAAAACACGTAACATATTCCTAAAAACGAAATATAAATTATCAGTCATTTTAATGATTAGTTCATCTTGCACAACCAACGTAATAATATGTGCAAAACACCAAATACGGAAAAAGTTACTTTTGCAAATCGATTTATAATTTAGCTTTAATTTTTCAACCAACTATTTACGGCATTATCGAACAAAACCAAACTTATATTGTTTCCCAATCTAAAAGTTCTTATATTATAATCTAATATTTGAAATAAATTACCCCGTATACAAATATTCAAACAACTCAAACGCAATCATATGTTCATCATTAACCACATATCGAGATTTACCTAATAAGCGTTAATGCAAAGGTAATATTCTTATAAACCGTGTGCATCCAATCAAACATTCGTAGTTAAATTCATATCAGTTGTAAATTTTCAAAAACAAAAATTAATTTTTGCGATTTGAGTGCATTTTTGTGTTTTTGGGTTATGATAATCATTACATCCAATACCTATTTATATTAATACTAGCTTTAGTAAACCCGTGTATTACACAGATTGAACAAATAAAATATAAAATATAATAAAAGTTTATCAAGTATAAAACGATATTTTACGATAAAATATAATTGAAATTACGTATCCGCCCGAATGTTTAAGTTATTCTGCTAGGTTAGGAGATAATTCCCCCCCGATCCCTGCTTTTGAGAACGCTGCTCTATTGCTACTTAAACTTTGTGAAATAGAGTCTAACCACAAATGACTAACACCTTCGACCTTCGGGATCACACTGCATGCGTACCGACTAAAACCCGAACATAATATTACGTTTGATCATGCGATTAACTCGATTTTGATTTAAGGAATTTATAAGTTCCACATTAGATAGTTTGGTAATCTAAAAAAAGAGTTACCCGTCATCAGCCCATTGCCATTAAGGGTAGCTTCTACAACCGTCAAACTCTTGTGAACTAGCTTAAATTTGCTTTCATTGAACAAGATTGTAGCTATGTGTGTAGTGAGAATGATGACGTTTTCTGCCACATAGGACGGCCCAAGATTGCGCTTGCGTGTGTAGCAAGATAGGCAGAATTTAACCTGCAAATATGGTCACCACTGTTATTATGGAAAGCGAAAAACATCTTTGTTATTGTAACTCTGATTTTTTTATGTTTCTGTAAATACTTATGGGGCCAAATACCATTACAAATATCATCTCAATAATGATGTAAGAGAAAATAAAAGTAGCCATTTTTCTGAGTGTGTTATGCCTTTATGGTCACATCAGAAAATTTTCACACATACAATCATAAGATATGCAAATCTTTCACCACACATCTACTTTTACTCGTCTATGTTGGCTTTAATCCTAATTGTGGGTCATTAAGAGAAGTGGGTTATCGGTCAAATGGGTAACGGGACTGATCTGGATCTGTCCAGTCTATTTGGGTCAATTATTTTAGTTTTATTAATTGTTTTTAATTGGTATTATGGTAGGAAGTTTATATATGGAATAAAGTTTTATTTTAGGAGAAAGTTACCATAGATAGGTTTAGAGAGTCTAGGGGATTAAGTTTAGTCTTATTATAAATAAGGGTTATTGGTTATTGACTTATTGTAATTTTTGGTATTGAGTTTTTAATAAAATAAAAAAGAGTCTAGGTTGTCCCCCCCCTCAAAAAAGAGGAAAAATCTTGTGCTTCTTCTTCCTATTTTATGTTTTTTCCTACTGTTTTGATTGAGTAATCTCTGGATACAATTTTTTCTTCTAACAATTGATATCAGAGCTAAACTAATCAAGGGCCTGAAGTGAAGATTGAAGGCAATTCCAATTTAAGATCTAAGAGAGATCGTTCCAGCACGTCTATGTGAGACAGATCTGGGTCGCGAGAGGCGGCTGGAGCCGAATTGATTGTGTGATTCAATCAAGACCAAAGAGGTGTTGTGCGGTACAACCCCTGAAGGAGTACAAGCTGTGTGATTTAAGCTATAACCGTGGGAGACGGGCATACAAAGAGGACGACTGAAAAGAAAAAAGATTGGTTCTGTGTGAGGCAGAAGAGTAAGTTGTGTGGGTTCTGCGTGAGGCGGAATAAAAGCTGTGTGAGGCAGCAAGACAACTAGAAAAGCAAGAGTTATATTTACTAATTACGTGAAAGAAGATGGCAGAAGGTCAAGGTGCAATCGTGCAGGTTCGAGAGCGTAGTAATGTGAGTTTACAATGCCCGAAACTGACTTCAACCAACTATGCAGTTTGGTCCATCATGATGGAAACTATCCTATCTGCACAAGGTCTGCGAGAGACCATAGATCCTAACAAGGGAGGAGGAGTAGATGATAAAGAAAAATCCATGGCAAAAGGTTTGATATTTCAGACACTTTCGGAAGATGTTTTGCTTCAAGTTGCCAAGCATAAAGAGCCAAAGGACGTGTGGGAGGCACTCCGGGTGCGATTCTTGGGAGCCGAGAGGGTTCAAAAGGCTAGGTTGCAAACATTAAGGAGCGAGTTGGAATCTTTGAAGATGAAAGAGACTGAAACTATTGATACTTTTGCAGGGAAACTAAGTGGAGTGCAATCAAGGTATAAAAGCCTTGGGTCGTCACTTGAAGATGAAGTACTAGTGAGGAAATTTCTGAATTCAATGCCTAGAGTGTACCTACCTATTGTTGCTTCAATTGAGCAATATTCAGAGATTGAATCAATGTCTTTTGAAGAGGTGGTTGGCCGGTTAAAGGCATATGAGGAGAGAGTGAAGACACAAGAAGACCCGACTCAGGACACACAAGGCAAACTATTGTTCATTCACAATGATGAACATGCTAAGGGTAGATGTGGCAAGTGTGATTGTTGCAAACAAAGTCGTGGGAGAGACCAGAACCGGGAGAAAGGTCATGAAGACCAGGCTAGAAACAGTTGGCAGGAACCAAATGGGGCACGTGATAAATCGAGGATCAAGTGCTATCGATGTGAAGGGTTTGGCCATTATGCTCGGGAATGTTCTAAGTCAAAGCTTAAGTTTCAAGAAGCAAATTTGGCCAAGGAAGACGAGCCTACCTTACTTTAGAGAAGAAGGATGACCACATTAGGATTAAGGGGGTGATTGTTGGCTTTAATCCTAATTGTGGGTCATTAAGAGAAGTGGGTTATGGGTCAAATGGGTCATGGGTCTGATCTGGATCTGTCCAGTCTATTTGGGTCAATTATTTTAGTTTTTATAATTGTTTTTAATTGGTATTATGGTAGGAAGTTTATATATGGAATAAAGTTTTATTTTAGGAGAAAGTTACCATAGATAGGTTTAGAGAGTCTTGGGGATTAAGTTTAGTCTTATTATAAATAAGGGTTATTGGTTATTGACTTATTGTAATTTTTGGTATTGAGTTTTTAATAAAATAAAAAAAAGTCTGGGTTGTCCCCCCCAAAAAAAAAGAAAATTCTTGTGCTTCTTCTTCCTATTTTCTGTTTTTTCCTACTGTTTTGATTGAGTAATCTCTGGATACAATTGTTTCTTCCAACAATCTAAACCCTAAATATTTTCATTCGCATAATATATCAACAATGATCATACATAAGCGAATCTATATTTGATTTACAATACATATACGAAACTATGCATGATATGGTGACTCGTATCACATTAGTTAAAATCATTAATGATGGGAAAAAGTCTGATAGGCGAGTAAAAATAGATGACGGCTAAATAAGTGCTTTTTCTGACATGGATATAAAATGGTTAATTGGTTACTTTCATGATTTTCTCATAATGTAAGGTCAAGGATGAGAAAGGAGAAACTTACTTGTCAACATCTGGTGTAGCCAATGGATCATATATTTCCTCCCTGTGTTCCACAGATGGTGCAACACTTGCCACTGCTCCCATATCCTGTTCACCTTCACCCTGAAAATTAAACAAATTTAACAAATATTATATCATATACAACCATATAATCAAAGAACCCAATATAGATCCATTAAGTTATATCAAAGTTTTTAACTGGTTTTAATAAGAAAAAAGAAAATGCTATATGATAAACAATATGAAATTTGGCTTGCCTGTTGAGGATATTGCATATAACCACCATATGCACCATATGCATATAATGATGGATCTTGAGTTGCTCCATAAGCATAAGCATCATAACCTTGTCCATAACCATAGTATGCACTGCTCCATTGAGTTGGATCAGCTTGTGGGGCCCACACTCCAGATGGGTCCTGCAGTATAAATCCAGAAAACAATTTTGATGCATTTGGGTAATGACATTATGCTTTGAAATTTTAGGTTTTGTAGACCGTTATGAACCTTCTACCACTTGGATGAACATGCAATACGAAGCATATGATGTAAAATTCATGTAAGAAAACAGCCAAACGTAAAATCTTACCTGCTTGCTTTTGCCCCAAGAAAGGTGGACAACAAGTTGACCAATCTGGCTTCCATGCATCCTTTGAATTGCTTCTTCAGCAGCTGTCCTGAAGAGCACACAATCACCAATATGGAAACAAAACAAATAGTAAAACTGTAACTTTCTAGTATAGGCAATATTCGTCGCTCAATTTTCTTTTTATATAAATAATCATTAGAGAAAAAAATTTATTTCAATAATATAAAAGTTTTCAAATAAAATGATTTCCGATGTTATGCATTAAAATGGCACACTGCCTAACTTTATACCAATCGGACCAGCATCTTCTAAAAAAATTTAATTTGAACCGTTAAAGATGAAAATAACCTGATTCGGCTCATTCATAAGCAAATCAGTAGACGCATAAAAGACGACAGCTTTTCGGACATTGAAGACTGACCTAGTTGTATACTGTACAAATCCACATCCCTTGGCTGCAGGGATCTTCACATATACTATTTCCCCAAACTGCAAGAAAATCTGCCTCAATTCTTCCTCTGTAACAGCAGCGTCAAGATTGCCGATATAAACCTGCAATACAAAAAAAAAAGAATGAAAATAAGGGACAAAATGGATGCAAAACTATAATTCAATGAACCCAACTTACAGTAGTGTTGGTTAAATCAGTGTCCACAGGAATAGTAGAAACCCCAGCTGGATATAACCCTGCAAAAGAATACAACAATACAAGTGTGTATTAATCATCATCTTCAACTCAAATTTGCAAAGTTAGCATCCATTAAGGTGTTTCGATGCATGTTTTGAAACTTATTATGTGATATTGGATGGCCAAAGTCATACAGTAAGCAGTACATTCTGTTTATAGTGATACTAGTAAATAAAGTGACCAAAAATATGTTTTTATCAACTATCAACAATGTATTTTATGAATCATTTAACGATTAAAAAAACTAATCATATATGAGTTCAACAATTATAATTTTTTTCTTACTAGCATTATTAACAATAAAAAGGGGTTGAAAAGACTGTAAAATAGATAAAAGATGGGGGTAATTAGTAATGTTAGTTATTCCTGAGTATTCTTAGTTCTTCCTAAGATGATCAGATAAACAATATTAATATATTTAAACATATAAAAGAAATTATTGCGACTTTAAATAGCCTAGTAAATCATCATAAAGTTATAAAGCAACTTTTTTAGCACATTATATATCCAAAATATAATGAGAAAATCACCAAAGTTCATAGGAGTAACCCAATTTATGTATTAATAAACAGTTAAACACACACATTTACTTCAGTCCCGATGTCCCATGCTTACCTAGACAACTGATCCTCTTTCTTTATATAAAATTATTCAACCTACAAAAAAACACATTCAAACAAGTATACAATACCTTTCGTTGCAACATATTGCTGTGGAAATACTGTGGGCTTCTTTGGTGTTGCTGCACTGATTCGCATGGGTCTAGTAGAGCAATAAATCCCATTCATCTCCGTCATTGCACGGTTTCTTTCCATCTCATCTGCAAATTTAACAAACCCGTATCCCTTCGAGCGACCCGTGTTTGCATCCGTCACAACCTTCGCCCCTCTAACAGATGGATATTGAGTCCTAAAAGTCTCTAGCAATAAATGATCAGTAACATCAGGTGCTAAATCACCAACAAAAATAGAATGATCAGGACCAGCATCAGGCCGTCTTTCTCCAATCCCTGAAGACGCCCAATTCAACCTAAAATTTAACTCGGTTCCTGGAATTTGTGTCCCATTGTATGTTTGAAGAACAGTTTCTGCTGTAGCATGTGAAGCAAACTCCACAAATCCATAACCTTCCGGAAGCCCTGTTGCTTTGTTACGAATTACCTTTATCGAAAGCACCTGCAAATGCATCATACATATCATAATCAAGAACAAACAGCTCTCCACAATGATTAAACCTAATTCCTTCAAATTCGCAATTGTCTGAATGCTCAGTGCGTTTGATATTAACCCTAATTCCTTCAAACAGAAAACTGATATCTACACAAACAATTATCAATTTACAGTACGTATTATGAAACCCTAGAGGTCATAACTCATAACAGATATAAACAGAAGCAGCAATTCATAAACAGTGTGTGTGTTTTGTAGAGATAAATGATATTATTGTGAATTTTGGACCTCATTGGTGGCGGCGAACCATGAGTGAAGGTAGGATTCATCGGCCCAATAGGGCAAATCGCCGATCCATAGGGTACGGATTTCTTCGTGGGAGGTGGGCTGGTGGTAGGGTTGCGACGGAGGCGGTGGCGGTGGTGCACCGTAGGCGTACGGTGGTTGTGGCTGTGCGCTCATCATCCATGGTTGTTGTTGTGCTTCCATTTTCCTCTGTGCGAGTGTGGGTACGAGTTGAGGTTTTCTTGAGTTTGTTTTTGGTTTTTGAAACACTAAAAGCTTCTATAGTTATGAAATAGTATTATGGTTTTGTGACGGGACCTGAAACTGTGAAAAAATAAATGTTAGAGAGATGTTTTTGTGAACTTATGTGTTGAATGTGGGAAAAACAAAAGGTATGTATACGTTGTTAATGGCATTCAAAATTTTATATAAAAATTAAGTTGTTATAAGCTTGTATGTTATGGTGAGGCTATTGGTAATATTGGAAATTTTATATAAAAGAAAATAGAGTTGTTAAAAAGTTTATATCAAAATGTTGATAAAATTAGGTATGTTACGACATAATAAATGACATGGTTAAAAATATTAATGTTGAAAAAAATAAGCATGTGTGGATTTAGATTTTATAAAAATCACATTTTTAAAATTGGAGGAAGAAAAGAAAAAGAAACCATAAAAAAATAAAAATCTCGAATCAACTTTGACACCTTGTACGTTTGTGCATTAATGACGTGTGTATTATAACATACAATTTCAATTTGAAAGAATTTTACACTGAAACATAGATTATGTACGAGTGATCAATAATAACTCATAATATTAATTTAAGCAATAACATTTATAATTTTTACCTTCATTAGAAAATATGATTTCACTAGTATAATCATATAAATCACACTTGTTCTTCACGTTTGTATACACATAGTAGTAACTATTAGTGAAATGATGCAGCATATGTTTCTTAAACAAAAAGGTGTGTAAACCTATGATCATTGTATAAGTGTAACCGCATAGTAAAATGTGTAATGTCCTGATATTTTTAAACACGTATCAAAATGATAAATATAAGAAATTGATAGTGGACAATAAAACCACATGGTTATGTGAAAATCAGAGAAAATCAATGAAATCAGACACATAATTTATAGTTTTTTTTATCATTACCTCTATATATACATAGTGGTAGCTATCAAATAAAAACCGTAATATAGGTTTATATGTGTACACGTAACAAATATTCATTCGACGTAGTGTTATGTATACGTAACAGTGTAACACTCTTCATTTTGCTATTTATGTTCAACATACATGACTTAAATACTCTTTTTAGCGTTTAAAAGAACAAAAAATTATAAATTAAGTAATTTTCATGGTTTTATTTGGTTTGAATAACTATTGATTTTCTTATGAATCTCACCATATATTGATAATTTACAATTTAAAGTTACATGTGAAGACATTTTTATTAAACTAGTGTATTTCGGAGCGCACGTTGCACGCGTCGGCTCAAATGAATAAACTGTATGTCGTGGTTGAAAGCCTGTCGGTTTACCGCACGACGACGACAGCCAGATCATCCTTCGCATCATCATTGCCAACCAAATGGACACCAACACCGCTACATCAAGGCTCAGAACCGGTTTTCGGGTGCGGCTGCTAACCATGAATGGTAGCCACGCCAAAGCAACCAAAACAATTCCGATCGTACCATCATTGCCCATAGATTCCCTGCAAATAAACACCGAAACAACAACATACCCAACAGAACAACTCTCGTCTCCGATGAGCAAAAACTCATCATCATCGACATCCTAAAACCGAAACCACAACAATAAGTCTCGGATGATTAATGTTCATCGTCATCAACAACAATACCCAACAATAACAGTTCATCAACCGGCACCACAACCACCGAAGACAGCCACCACCGACGCCACCACGACCACCAGTAAGCCAAATATAGGCACGGGAATTGGGATGCGGCCAGCGACCGGCGCTGCATGTGACGGTGCACGGCAGAAAATGTAGATCTGATAACCGCAGTCGGTTGCACCAACCACTTCGCCGCCGTGATAAACTAGAACGGAGAATCAAACCCCAACCGACCGAACGGCCGTCACCACCGTCACTACCGCCACCATCTACGCCCGACACGAAGCGATGGAGGACCACCGTTCGAGGCAACGACGGAGGACCAAACGATAGCACATCGGCGGCGACAACGACATCGGCGACAAAGGCAGAGAGGCATAGTCGGCGATGCCAGGGGCGGCGACGTCCAGGAGAAGACCAACAGCCTCAAGGCCGAGGCACGCCGGCCGATGCCAGGGGCGGTGAAGCCGAGGAGAAGACCAACAACCTCAAGGCCGGCAGATGCGCCGTGGAGCGAACAAAAAGCGAGAGGCGGAGATCCACCGCCGCCGGCGACACCACCGACACAACCACCACTCTCTTTCTCTTTTACTGAAGAACAAATGGAGACATATGCACAATTAACGGGAAGAAAAGTGATAGGGATGCAACATCCAGTTGTACACCAAGCATCAAAAAATGTACATCAAGAGTAACTATTTATCCTGTCTTGCATTAATATAAAAGTAAATATGTGTAACATCCCGAGAATATATTATAATTTTCTCTAATGATAAAAGTGGAAAGAAAATGATAAAAGAACCAATAACAACCTTAAATTATTATTACCATTACTATAAGCAAACAACTTGTGCACATACATGGCTCAAAAAGTGTATTTTCCGTCCACTAGACCGGATTCAACTACACATTTTATAATCTCTAGACTTCAATATCGTGTAACGATGTTACAACTCACAAATGACTACAAAACTTGGAAATCCCTAAGGAATTTACAACAAAGATAACATAAAAGATTCAAACTTTAGGCATTACATAATTAATATGCACATCACAAATCAAAATAAAAGATCAAAGATCTAATCAGAGTCGACGATGACGACCGGATTCGTATGCTTCAGTTGTAACACCATACGCTCGTTCTCGAGCATCATCCTCTCGTTCTCCAATCTTGAAACCTCGAGCTCTCTGTCTTTCCTGTCGCAAAATCTTTGCCATTTAAACCGCCTTTTCTCCATCTCAAAAGCTTCAGTTTCAATCCAATATCGCTGTTCATGTAACTGCAGCATTCGTTTCTTGACCCACTCTTTCTTTTGCAGCTTCGAGTTGTTAGGATCCTCAAAGAACTCATTCATCTCATCGCGAAAACTGTTTTGACCCGTTACATGATTCTCATGATCATCATCATCTTCATGACCCAAATCATCATCATCATCATCATCATCATCACTACTGTCATCAACACTATGATTCTCACGATCATCGTTGTTTTCAAGACCAGTAACAGGCGTCTCACGAGCCTGCAAAAGATCAAGTTCTGCACAGTTTGGGATCCTTTGGCCATTATGGTATGCACACATTTCAGGATAAAACAAATGCTTTGAATTCAAGATTTTCTTCACATCTTCTTTCATTTTAGCTGATAATCGCGGTATAGACTCCATCAAAGACGGATTCTCCACCACTCTGCACGAAACCCCTCGTCCAAGAATATCGTTTAAACGCTTGTATCGTTTGTTCAAATCATTAAACTTATCTTCACACTGTTGAGGCGAAACCTGACATCCTTTCGACACCATGATCTTCGATACTGTTTTCCATTTCCCTTTCTTCTGTAAACACCTCCTGCTTGAACCACCACCACCACCACCAACATCAATGGTGCCATCATCGTCTCCGACACACGCCACCGCCTGAATCAAAAGCCTAACTCTGCTATCCGACCATTTCATCCGCTGCCACGGCGATGCAGAAGATGAATTACCCTTTCTGCCCTTCGATCGGTTGCAGGTTTCGGCATTTGCATCTTCCATGAAACTGGGTTCATCTTCATCACTCATGTTGTGATCATTCAAGTTGCCATCAGTTTCCCCTTTCCCAAAGGTTAAATAGGAAGAACTAGGGTTTAGAATTTTGGTTTCCATAAACCCTAGAGACTGTTCATCATCCATTAGATTTATCAGATTCATTGATCTACGATGGTGAAGATGATGAAGACGCACCCAATTGGATCTACTGATGAATCGAAGTCTGAAAAACGAAACCCTAGAGACGAAATCGATACTTCTACAGTCAAATCATCGACCACTCATCAATTCGAATGAAATTGAGTCAATTGGCGATCTAGACCTGAACATACAATAACTTTGAAGTGAATTAACAACATGATTGAAGATTGTAGCTCAAAGAATTCAAGAAAATCGCAACAATGATGAATTTGCAAACCTTAAAGACAAAACAAGATCAAAAGCGAAGATCATAAGGTTCATCGGATCAGGGTTTGGACAATTTGACGAAGAAAGAAGTATGAAAAGATGATCGAAAGATTGATGGGTTAGCTAACCTGTCGATGATGATTAGTGCAGGCAGATATTGCAGTGAATAAGGGTTTTGCTTTGAGCCAATTAGAAGCAAATAGTATAGGGATTGGTTAGAATATGTACAAGAAACAACCAATTGCATTGCAGTTTAACCGTATGTTTCGTCACATTGGTAAGTTGATGTTAACATAGTTAAATACAATAAACAAACACATTTGAGTATTGAAAGTATATAAAAAATAGTATTATATCATGCGCACTACAACTTAATAGTTTAATAAAAAAATATAATAGTAAATGTATAAGAAGAAAAAATTCAAAAAAACAAAAATTAAATCTAGATTGTGAGGTTAAAATCTGCATCAACCTACTCAAAGTCAAAACATTTAACCAACTGGGCCACTCCAAGTTCAATGTTAACACTACAACTTGATAAAGCTTGTATAAATACCAAAGAAATACAGTAAAAAAAAGATAAAATTATTTTAGTGGACCAATTGGATTTCAACACGTAACATGGCATAAAAAACACACCGACTATGCTAAATTAGTATAAACTAGTTTTTTTAACTCGTCGCGCGTTGCGGCGACGCCGTACGTGGCGTGATAAATTATAGATTACAATTGTACCAACTTGTTTCCGAACTAAATTTACATAAAAAACGTAAACCAACTCAAATATTACATCAAAAGAAGCACGTGCGAAGGCGTTGTATGTGGCGTCATAAAGTATAGATTATATTCGACTCGTTTCCAAACTAAATTTATATTGAAATATTGAGTAACTCGAATTTATACCGTTGAATAAAAACGTATATATTAGACTCTACTCGTTTCCAAACATAATTTATGTCGAAACGTTACACACACGTAATAAGCACATCTTAAGGTGATATTTCGAATGTACACATTACGTTTTAAAAGTTATAAAAAGAAAAAATATGTATAAAAGTATTACACTAATAAAAGCATTAAAGTAAATTAATAAAATTTGTGTGGTAGTATAAATTAAACATGCAGCCAAAAAAAAAATTTTTTGGATGGGATGGGGGTCGAACTTGAGAGAGCCCATTTCATTGAATCCTATTCTAGAAAAACCAATTGAGCCAACAACATATATATATATGTCTTGCTTTAACCAAAACAAATTTATATTAATAATTAATAGTATTTAAAAATAGAAAAAGTCACTGACGTTAGTAATTGACATTTAGTAATTTATATAATATCGTTTGAATGGTTTACATTAATTTTCCTCCAAAGAAGCTACATGACATCGCTAGCACTATAGCCATCAACATTTCTATATGAGTATAAGCATAATGTGCGAATACTCATTCTTTCAAAACACTTTGGTGACTCATCTCCCCTCATCATCTTAATCTGTGTTCCTCAAACATAAAGATTTATCGTTTTAATTTATGTGTCCCAAACACAAATCGTCGATGAGGTTTAAACCATTATTTTGAAGCACATAACAACTCTGAAACTATTCGTAATATCTGACTCCTATATTAGTCATCGTTGTTTCTTTTCTTCATAAAGAGCTCACTATTTAGCTTTTTGTTTACACAAATGAAGATTTTCTAAGAAATCATTCATTCGAAGATTGCAATCACTCAAACATGTTTAAAAGTTCTAATTTCATATGCACTTAAAGTGGCTAGAATATTGTGGTGACATTTAAGGTTTGTCATCCCTTATAAACTTATTATTCTTTTGTTTACTAATGATTTATGATTTATTTGTGCTTTGCATTTCTATTGTATCTAATAAAAGATTGTTTATTTTAAACACTTAAACTAATTTTTCTTTTTTATTAAAAATCAATTTTATTAGTTGTTATATTTCTCTCTCTTGTTTAGATTTTTCAAAATCAAGCTATCTTTTTAAAAATAGATTTTATTAGGAAAATTAAAAATCACATCTTTTTATTAAAATAAATAATAAAACAAAATTTTGTATATAATACAAAATTTTTTTAAAACACTAAACCTTTTTGAAACAAAATATTTTATATTGATGCTTTTTTAAAATAATTATAAAAATGTGAGATTTTCTAAAAACAGTCTTATTAGAACAACCAGAATAATTACAAACTAGAGTTTTTAATAAATAATATTTTTATAAAATATAATTTTTTTATAAAAAAATATTAAAACGAATGTTTAGAAAAAAACTGTTTAGATAAGAGAGTTAAAAAAATAGTATAATTGTTTTATTTCTTCAACTTATACGTATATATAATTTTAATCATATCTTATATTAATATACTATACTGTAACTCTTCGTGTATATTAATAACTATAATCTGTTTTAAATGGGTTTCTAGGCTATCTATCTATATATAATTTAAAAAAAGCTAAGATAAGGCGTAACATAATTGTAAACCTCATCAGTAACTTTCTCATTTCTCTCTATCATTAATAATAATATTGAATACTAATAATATTACTTAGATCATTTTTAAATAAAAAATGTATAATTTAATAAATTAAAAACCTGTTTTCTTTTATTAAAAACACACTCTTTAAAACCAAAAGGTTTATAAAATACAAAATACAATGAACTTTAAAAAAATCATTTTTTTAAAAACAAAATTTTTAAAAACCATAACTTTTTTTATAAAACAAAAGTTTAAGAAAAATACATTATTGTTTATTTACTTGAAGTAGTTATTTATACGTAATTATAATCATATTCTATTTTCAAGCATGGTTTTATTAATTTATAAAATTTTTATTACTAATTATTTAATATTTTTTTTATTCAACCCATGTAACACTCTGATACTAATCTATTTATAAGTAATTAACTAAAATTTAAACAATTTATTAGACTTGATTGCGATTTAATAAATGGTTGGACAAGCTTATTCTTTTACTTATTACTTTGTTAAAATAAAAAAGAACTGCTACATACTAATTTTGATAAAATAAACTTATTAGCTTATGTCACTCATTTGAGTTCTATAAGCTTACTGGTTTTCTAAGTTTTAATAAAAAAAAGGCATTCAAATACACACAGATGATTTTTTTTTTTTTCAAGTTTGATCTAAAAGAAACTAAATATTTAACAGCAATCAAGATTACCAAGTATCGTTTAATTTCATCACTCATTTGATTTGCAGATAAAAAGTTTAGATGCTTAAAAGTTTTTATAGTTGAAAAAAACACGAGTAACATCAATAAAACCATAATTGAACTTCTAGCAAAACCGTCTCCCAAGTAAAGAAAAACAAAACAGTAAGCTCCCGGTTGTCAAAGCAAACAATATTAGATGATAGGAGGATTGAATGCAAGTATGACATAGTATGTTAAACTGATTATAATGCGGACAAGCTATTTAGGTATCTTTTACAAGCCAAAAATCAAAATAAATACTGTAAAAAATAAAAGTCAAAAGTCAAAATGAAAGTGGAAATAAGTCAACAACAGTATAATTTTTAAGTCTGTACTAAATGGCTAAAAGTAGTTACTTTTCTAGCCTATTATTCGGAGCTCAATGCAAATAGCTCAAAAACAATCTAAAATACCTCTATCATTTTGAGTATGTAAATGGCTTCTTGTAGGTCTGCAAGAGGAGTGATGAGCATACCACACTAATAGAAGAAGCAGCCATGAGAGCTCCCGCCAACCACGGAGGTAATCGGATTCCGGTGAACGGGAATAGAACTCCGGCTGCAATAGGCATGCCGAGTACGTTGTAACCGAGGGCCCACACGTAGTTAAGATGGATTCGGGAAATTGTCTTTCTTGAGAGATCAATGGCTGTGATCACATCTTCCAAATTGCTTTTGATGAGAACTATGTCAGCGGCTTCAATTGCGACATCGGTTCCTGCACCAATTGCCATGCCTACGTTGGCTGCAACAAGTGCTGGTGAGTCGTTTATTCCGTCTCCGACCATTGCAACTATCTTTCCTCGCGCCTGCAGACCGTACTACATATCATCAGATAAAATACAAGTATGGCCATTTGTTGACTAGAAAATTATGATTGTCTAAACGGACATGAGGTCAACCATAGTTGGACAGTTATTGACTCATTATATCAAAATTCTATATAGCATTTTACACAAACACAATAACAATAATAAAAATATATAGAAAACAAGAATTCAAGAAATCCATGTATAGTTCTCTGCATAATAGACCAACCCATACTTGTCAGATAGTTAAAATCAGAAACCACATAACCTCGTTGACAAGTAGAGTAGCAACTCTACCCATAGTTTTTGTAAGAAAACAATTTTCTCTTTATCTTTATAAGATTAAGATTGACCTCAACTGGTCAAACATGTAAAACAATAAAGAAGTAATATAACTTTTGTTATCATATCTAACAAAAAAAAAAAGTAAGAGTAATTTTTTAAACAAAAAAAACAGTCCAGGTCAATCCCTCTTGTATTTTACCACCTCTGGTGACCTATATATGGTTACTTGTATTTGTAAATTTATATAATGAAACGACATGAGTAAGACAAGTTTACCTGCAAATCTTTTATCCTATCGGCTTTACCCAAAGGATCAATCTCAGCAAAGACGTTTTCAATCCCAACTTCCTTTGCTATGGCAGTTGCGGTTGACCAGTTATCCCCCGTCACCATAATACTGTTAATGCTCATTGACTTGAGAAAAGATATCACGTGTGCAGCCTCTGGTTTGACTGGGTCCGTGACTGCAAAAGCACCAGCAACCTTCCCATCAACTGCCACTATTACACACGTGCGGGCCAGTTTTTCATTATCTGAAAAGTAATTCTCAGTCTCGGGGTCAATTGGAACATTAGATAACCTCATAAGTTTCTTGTTCCCAACTAAAACCATTTTGTCTCCAACTTTACACCCCACTCCGGCTCCAGGATGCACCTCAAAGTCCTTCACCACTGAACTGTTCCCAATTTGAGATTTATGATCAGGTAGTCTGTTCTTCGCATACTCCACGATGGCTTTTGCTATTGGGTGTTCACTATTTGCCTATATATATAGGATGTGTGAATTTGGATAGGTTATGGAACAAAATCAATATGTTTATAATGATTGTACCCACAATGCTACTCGTTTCTTAGTGATGGCAATTTCAGTCCATTTACTTAAGAATGATTCAAATAGAAAAATATATCTCAAAGGGAAGCAAGTCAAATGGGTGGAAAGTCACCCGAAGTCCATTTTTACTGTATACAGCCTCCTAAACTGTTTTTATACAAGCATAATTATTGCTTGAATAGAGTTGTTTTTGTAATCATAGTCAACACGTTAGTTATTTGAAAATTGGACATGTGGGTGAACCCAACCCGGCCCAGTGCATTTTGACGAATGCTAAAAATGACCCATTTTGACCCAGAAGTGGAATAAAATATATTACAGAAACTATGTGAAGTTAAATTTTAAAAATGTAGACCCACCTCTACAGCAATTGTCATATTACAGAACTCCTCCATTGATAATTCAGAAAAAAGCACAGCGCTAACAACCTCAGGTTTTCCAACAGTCAATGTACCAGTCTTATCAAAGACAATTGTGTTAACCTACAAGATCCAAACATCAGTAATTCATCACAGAATCTAGAACTTTACCCTCAAATACAAAACCATCACAAAGTACCTTGTGTGCTTTCTCAAGTGCATTTCCACCCTTAATAAGGACACCTTGTGTAGCACCCTTACCAGTTGAAACCATAACTGCAGTAGGTGTGGCTAGACCCAGAGCACAAGGGCATGCGACAACTAAAACTGAAATTCCAAACTGTAGTGCAAGCTCAAATTCATCCATGGCCTTTGGAATCCAACTTCTTGGATAAATACCAAATGCACCAGGAATAAACCATGCCAACCATGTCAAGAAAGCAGCTGCAACAACCTGAAAATTCAAGACGTTAACTGGTCAGCATTATTTACCAAATATAAAAAAAAAAGTGTACACATCATTACTCGGGAAATGTTTATAACCATAACTACACTGTGAACATGCCACAAAATTTATTATGTCATCCATAATTGTTACAGGTAGAGATGGCACACTGGTGATTTTGTAAGAGATCAAAACATGCTTAGGGGAAAAAATGCGCAATTTATTTGCAGTGGTTGGTTGACCCAAAATGCTTATTCTCTAAAAAAGAAATTTTCCGTCAATAAATCAGTGTGTCAAATGTGATTACAAACTAACATTATTCTAATAAATTGAACAAAATTATACGAAAATAAAATAAAAAACAACTCACCACAGGTACAAAAAACCTTGATATCCGATCAGCAAGCTTCTGTACAGGAGCTCTTGCAAGTTGAGCAGCCTCAACTATTTGAACAATTTGTGAAAGTGCAGTTTCTGACCCAATATGAGTCACCTTGATCAACAAGCATCCATTTTCATTCACGGTCCCACCAATAACCTTAAATTATTTCAAAAACTTAGTATGCTAATCATTAATCAATTTAAACTTGAAATTCAAAAGTGATAAAGATTGAAAAAACAGACATACCCTGTCACCAGGACTTTTAGCAATTGGAATAGCTTCTCCTGTGATCATGCTTTCATTGACATAACCATGACCATCTATGATAACCCCATCAACAGGGAACTTTGACCCAGGAAATATCTTTAAAATATCATTCTTTTGTATTAATTGAGAATTAATTTCAGTTTCTGAAATTACATTTCCATCATCACCCATTGTCAAAAGGCATGCTGTGTCAGGAGCAAGGTCTGTCAGCTTCGCTAAAGCATCAGATGTCTTTCCTTTAGCTATTGACTCCAAATATTTACCTAAAAGTATAAATGATATCAACATTGTACTAGTTTCAAAGAAATCTTGTCCCTCAAATGCATCTGAACTCAGGGCTTTTATTACTGTGTATACAGAATAAAAGTAAGCAGCATTAGTGCCAAGTGCAACCAGGACATCCATGTTAGCAGATTTTAGCCTCAGTGCATGATACGATCCCACATAAAACCTATATTAAAATTTAAGAAAGGTAAATACTACCGTAGTTTGTGAAAATTAAATCGAAAAAATAGAACAAAGAAATTGACCTTACCTTTTACCTATAATGAACTGCACTGGTGTGCAGAGGATCCATCTCAAAACCATTCCAACTGTAAGCATGTTATGAAGTTTATAGTTTAACCAATTCCCATAAGGAGGAATCATTGGAAGTACCATAGAGAACAACAAAAGTGGAACAGAAAATAGACAGCTCCACAAAAACTGATTTCTGTACATTTTAATCTCAAGGTTTTTCTCCGTTTTATGTCGTCTATCTGGAATGTATAAGCTTGCCTGATAATGACAAGATTCTTGGATGAACAGTATAAGTGACCTAGAACCCGTCAAATCTGGATCGTATCCAACAGTCACCTTACCTTCTTCCATGTCAATTTCAACATGATTGACGCCATTTAATGACTCTAAAGAACACTTGACTGTATTCATATCTTCTAGAGAAACAATACCTTCAAGTTTTATATGCACTTTGTTCCCGTCATTGCCAGAACCTATAAGTTCTGCCCCAAATCCAGCATCTTCAACTGCTTCAATTATGCGATCAGTGTTTATAACATTAGGATCATAATTTACCTTTGCTTCTTCGAGAGCTAAACCAACAACCGCCTTTTTCACACCTTCAACCATTGAAAGAGCACGCTCGACTGACTCCGAGCAACTTGTACATGCCATTCCCTTAATTCTAAGTCGGCATACTGCAATGTCTTGCTCTGAAAAGTCAGTAACTTCAAAGCCTGCACCTTCAACTGTTTCTTTGATTGCTTTTACCTGATAATTTGGTACAAAATTACAAAGGACTCAAATTAATCATTAATTTCTGTATGTTTACCAATATTTTGACAAGAAATGCTTGAGGTGGTCACTGTAACTTACATCAACAAGTCCTGGCTTGTACTTAACTACAGCCTGGCCTTGAAGTGGTGACACAACTGCACTCTCAACACCATTCAACTCCTGAAGTACTAATTCAATGGATGTTGAGCATGATGCACATTCTATACCTCCTATTTTGAACATAATGGTCCTAACCCCTTGATCCACATTATGATCTGATTTAATATCTACTACAACAGCATCAGAGGGTTCCAGAAGTGGTATCTTCAGATCGTCCTTCCCATTGACATCCATTACTGCAACCAATCCCCAACGGCCCAACCACAAACAGCATTAAACATTATTGAACGAGTGATATCAATCCAATCATTAAAATAGTTACATGCACATCAACCCAGATATACATGAAGTGATCACATCCCATTTACCATAGAGCATACCTTTCAATCAGTGGATGTGAAATATTAACCTAAATCACAATCATCTACCATATTTCACAAAAACAAACTGCACACCAGACGAATAAAAAATTAAAACAGTTCCTCAAAGAAATGTGTAGTTCCTAAAGAAGGTTACCTCCAGATCATTTAGTCAACCCTACAATCTTACAGTTTCAGATGCAAGTTTGTTGCTATTTTTCACCAAAAATACCCTATACGGGTTTGCTATCAGATTTAAGTTAAGTTTAAAGTTCCAATTATTATCTCAAAGTGTTCAAAATATAAGTCAAACTTAGAACTTCTTCTGTCTTCTGGAACATATGTCTTCGATTTAAGTCACAATTACCAACCACCATCTAGATCTAAACAAAAGAAATCATTCACGAACCTGGAAATAACAAATCATTCACGCCTAGAAATATACTAACAACAAACAAATCAAAAGTAACAAAATCAATAGATTGCTATATCTAAACACGATCGCAGCTTCTAAAACCAACCAATAAAAAATCATGCAACACAACGTCTTCATATATGTACATGATCAGGATCTGACCTGGTCCACCGCTAGTGATTACTAAATACCAATTGTGCTTAAGCTACTTAAACATGAACCTGAATCCAAACAAACCTGAAAATAGCAAACCATTCACGCCTAGAAACAATCTAACAACAAACAAATCAAAAGTACCAAACTCAGTAAATTGCTAAATATAAACACCATCGCAGCTTCTAAAACCAATCAAATAACAAAATCACACCACACAACGTCTTCATATCATGAATATGATCTGAAATCTCATATCTGACCTGTTCTGTCCCTAGTGATTACTAATTATGCTTAAACTACTTAAGCATGAACCTGAACCCAAACAAACCTAGAATTAACATATCATCACGTCTACAAACAAACTAACAACACATAAATCAGAAGTAACAGAATCTACAAATTGCTCAATCAAAACAGGATCTCAGCTTCTAAAACCAATCAATTTACAAAATCAATAACAGTATAACACAAAGTCTTCATATCATGAATACAATCTGAGATCTGACCTGCTCCGCATCTAGTGATTACTAATCAGCTTAAACAACTTAAACATAAACCTGAACCAAACAAACCTAGAATTAACAAATCATTCACGCAAACTAAGAAAAAAGAATCAAAAGCAACATAAACTATAAATCACTCAATCAAAACACAATCGAAGCTTCTAAAACCAATCAAATAACAAAATCGCAAAACAAAACATCTTCATATCATGCTTAAACTACATAAGCACAAACCAGAACCAGAAATCAACAAATCACTCACGCTGTCACGCAAACTAGCAAAAAACAAATCAAAAGCAACAAATCTACAAATTCCTCAACTCAAAACACGATCGAAGCTTCTAGAACCAGTCAAATAACAAATTCAACAACAAAACGTCTTCATATCACGTATAAGACCGAGAACTGACCTGTTCCACCGCTAGCGACTGCTAATTAGGGTTTTGGACAGAGGCGGTGCGATGAAGGGGGTGAACAACGGAGATTGATTGATGAAATATTGAAATTGGTGTAGTGATTGAAATTAGGGCAACAGCAGCAGCAGCAGAAGAAGAAGAAGAAGGTGCTGTAGGGATTGGTGGTAACGGAGGCGTATGCTTTTATTTCTCCTTTTTCAAATATTCGAATATAAGAAGGCTTATAAGTTCCCACCAAGGATAATAACGTCCATTGCATCTTGCCGGCAGGCCCACGCTGGCTGAACTTGCGTTTTGTATATCTATTTTTTATTTTAATTATGGAGAAATGTTTGGTTGACTTTGCTTCAATTTAGATTTATTTAGTATTTTTATTGTTCGCAAATCATATTTGATATTTTCCACCAAGTGGTATTAAAAAAACTACTTGTTTAACGTGAAGGTTCGTTTTACTCTTTGTATTATTTACTATTATTATTATTATTTGGCAAATTGGATTTTAATAATCTAAACTATTACCTATTAGCCGATAATAATCTATACTATTAATTTGGCCGGTAACACTCCCAACTTTCACTTTTATAACCAACAACAGTCCCAGTGATATAATTTTTAATTTTTTACGCTTAATTTGTATCTAGTTTAGTCTCAATTTAGCTTGTATGTTTCTTCATTTCATTCATAATTATTATTGCAAACCGAATCGAGTCCAAATTAAACATAAAAAATTAAAAATTATGTCATTAGGACTATTGTTATTAATAAAAGTGAAAGTTGGGAGTGTTACCGGCCAAATTGATAGTATGGATTATTATCGGCCAATAGGTAATAGTTTGGATTATTAAAATCCAATTTGCCTTATTATTTTATACAAAAGATCGTTTTTATGTGAATTTTAGCTTTTTTATCCTCCTATCAGCGCATGTGTTTTTATGTCCTAAATGGCCTCCGTCACCTCTTGAGCTTCAAGCACTATCTATGCGATCGTATAATTTCTTAATGGGAATGCCTCTTAAATCTATGGCCATGAAGAAATCTCATAATGTCTTTCTAACTACTAGTCAACATGATATTTGCCTCCAAAATCATCAACATTTCAGAACAAACAACATGCCCGACCAGAAATACTTTGGTTGTCAAATGTTTAAGGTGTGATGCTGCTATGATGTAGGGGCCTCCAACCCAACAACATGGATACAAGATGGAAATGGTTAGCAACTTAGCATAAGTCTAAACTTTACTATGACAAGATAGAAAGGTTGTCCAAATTATCGATCTCGTGTAGAATTGAGTGAGAATAAAACAAATTTTTTCCCTTCCCCTTTAATCTTCTTACTCTAATAAAAAGTTTTTTAGTAGGGACACATGTCAGCATCATATTCATCCTCAACAATTTTTTCCCACTTCTCTCTCTTATTTAATAATCATATTAATTACTAATAATATTATTTATTTTTTAGATTAAAATAATTTTTAATAAATTAAGTAAAAGATATTTTTACTAATGTTATTTATAAGAAAATAATTATTCATAAAATTAAAAAACTTTTAGAACATCAAACTTTTTAAAAATGTAAAATATTTTATATTTGGTGTTTTAAAGAGTAAAATTTTTATAAACAAAAAATAATTATTGAGAGTTATAAGAAAAAAGTTTTAAGTATGATATTTTTTAAAACGTTTGTTTTGAAATAAAAATTTTATTTTATTTATTATAAGAAACATTTCAATCATATCTTATTTTAGAAATATCGCTTTATAATTAATAAAATTTTATTCTATTTAATATTTTTTTGTTCAACCCGTGTAATACACGGGTTTACTAAATCTAGTTTTAAATATATTACACAACGGGATCAGTCGTGTAATTACTTAAAATTTTGTGTAGTAACAATCAAGCATTGAAAAGAATATTAAATGATACTTTTTATTTATCGTTATACATATCACCAATGAAAATACTTAGAATAAAGTAATTAGTTAAGCGATTTTCTGTTTGACTATACAAATAACATTCTTAAAAACTATTTAATATAAGTGTGTATGTTGAAGTTAATCATTAAAAAACAAATATTGGAAAGAAAAGAACATGAAACACCCTTGTGAGTACCAATAACAATTAATATTTAAAAAAATATAGAAGCTTTCCATTAAGTTTTCCGAAATAAAAATGTTATTAGTTTGGCTTTGGTCTGGAGTAATTATAATTATTACAAGTCTTGGCTTTCTTAGCATGTGGTCATGTGCTAGGGCCAGGGTGTTATTTTCTATTCTAAAACTTTGTATAAATTAAAGCAATCTAAAAATGTAAATGTTTTGTTGATTATATGTATTAACAATATTTTTAAATTTTATCAAATTAAGTCAAATTCAAGCCTTAACTTGAACCATAGTTTTATTTACGGATCATAATCTGGTTTAAATTTTATTAATCACATATATCTGATATACCCACAGAATGTAAGAATTAAACTCTTTGACATCTTGGATATATAAAGGAGATTTAACCATAGTTACTATTCTCACAAATGCTTCAATTACCCTAGCATAAAAATAATAATAATAATAAGGGCAAACACAAATAGGATTTTCTAAAATACAAGCAAACAATAATAAGAAAACATGAAAATTTTATCGATGAGCGTAAACGAGATATGGTTCTAGTACGAGTCTAATTGATTGTGTAATTTAAGAGTATTGTATTATATGCTGTTAAAGAAGATACACTAAGTTAAAGATTACAAAAAAAAAAAAAAAAAAAAAACGTAACAACAAGTTTTTTTTAATAAATACTCAATTTGATTCATAATAACTTTTGGAGAAAAGAACAATATGTAAAAGAAAACATAACATTCCGAATAAATGAATAATAATTCGATAGCAAGATAAATAAACAATAAATTTGATTCACAATAACCTCAACATAAGCATAAAAACTATAATAATAAAACCCTGATTAGATATTAGGGCTAAAACACAAAACAATTAGGGTTTTAAACACAATCAACCCCAAAATCACTTCATCACTCTCAAATCTCTTCACACTTCATCATCTCTAATGAAACATAACACCAGCAACAGAAATCACCACCGCAGCTGAGACGATCGCCGTCGAAAGAGTCAACGGAGCTGCAGCGCCGGCCTCCATCGGCGCCGGCGCCGGTGCCGGCGAAAACTCAGCGTATTCTCGAGCAACGGCGACGGTGGAGGAGACGATGAGAACAAGGAGAGTGATGATTGCGGATCTGAGGGCGCCACCGGAGGCCATTGTACGGATGCCGGAATTTGATCGGAGATTTGTGAGAGAGAACGTGAGTAGAGGGATGATGAATGTATGACAGTGATGATGAAGAATTGCAGTGGTGGAGATGGTGATGAGATGGGGTATTTATAGGCAGTGGGTGGATCCAACGGTCGGAAATGTTAACGTTAGAGAATGATGGTTTTGGAATAGGGTTTATTACTTTGTAATAAAAAGTGGAATTTGAATTTCATATCTACGAGTAAATTGTTTTCCTTTTTTAGATTGTTATTGTGCAAGGAAATGTTTTTAGACACAACTTTTTTAAAATAAAGGGGAATTATAAAATATTAAAAAAAAAACCCCAAATTTGGTGATTAAGAATATATTAGATTTTTTGAAAAAAAAAAGTAATGGAATAATCAAGTTTGTAATATTTATAGGAATTTTAACCTAAGTGTGTCGGTTGGGTAGTTAGCACAGTGGTAGAACTGTAGAAGCCTATGTCTGGATCCATGGCATTTGGTAAACTAGATAATAATAAAAAAATAGTTTAGGAGTAATGTAGATTTATATTAAAAAATCAATGGTAAGCGTTCGATCGGCAAATTGCAATCATGTTATCATATTTGTAAAAATATTTAATTTATGTTTTTACAAGCGTTATGTCATATTTTAGATTACCCCTCTCACAGCAAAACATATAATCCGTCTAACTACATACTTCTGCATCGATTTATCTTTTTAATTTTTTTGATAATATATAAAATATATGTTTTGTAAAATAAACAGTTTTGTAAAATTGTTTGGTTTTAACGCTTAAGATCTACTCTACGCCGAGTTGATATTCTTGTGTTTGAGTGAGAATAAGGAAAATACGTTTGTGTGGATCTTACAGGAACGTCCCTTTTAGTTGCGCTCAGGGACAAATAGTTTTGTTCCGAGTCAGGCTGCACTGAAGACAGAATAAAGTAAAATTGCTAAACACAATAAAGCTTGATTAGAGAATCAGCATGTGTTTAACCCTTTTGTTTTTGATAGGTATGGGTTTCTAGCCTTAAAGGCTGTGGATCTTCTAAACAGGGTTTAGTAGATCATGCATGGTAATTTATCAGCCTCTAACTATCAAAACTTTTTTTATAGGATTGGTTTTGCTATACAAAAGAAAGTTGCGACGCAACTTATTACTTGTTTACCTGTCAATTTATTGTAAAAATTTATTTCTTCCATAAAATAAAATTATTGTGATAGAAAAAATTGCACCTTTTAATGTAACATAACAAAAAGTACTTAATTCATGTTCAGATTAAATGAAAATTTTACCTACACAATCAGGCTAATTATGGATTACTTTTCTCAGTCCTGACCAATACTCTTTATAACAATGTTATTAAAAAATTTAATATAATAATATATGCACAAGGTCTCTTGTATAACATTTGGAAATGATAAAATATCTCGTATTGAAGTTAAATACCTTTAATAAAACCTAAAAAAATTGATCACATATATGGTGAATAACTTTTAACCAAAATTTATTTACCAAAATGAAACGAGTATAATATAGACTGGGCCAAATCAAATAATATTGCATAAGGAGTGTGATATAACAAGCAGAGGTGCACACAACCATTTTTGGTCCAAACTGATTCGGTTTCGGTCAGCGACGGTCAACACCGGTTTTTAGCGAGACCAGTTCGGTTTGAAACTGGTTTCAAGGAGAAAAGGCTTAATGCAGTTTGAAATTCTTTTTTTCCGGCTCGGTTCGGGCTCAAATCAGTTTCCAAAACGGCTCCCAAAACAGTTTCCATTCGAGTTAAAAAAACGATCGTTTCCCCCCTATAATAACAAGCATTGGTCTATACATCAAGCTCAATCCAACTAGAGCCAGCCATCTTTTTCAAACCTAAACAACTCATCACATTTCTAATCTCCATTGATTCATCCCACCTACTAGAACTTGCATAACTATTTGACACCAAACACAAAGTCCCACCACTTGCACCTTTTTCAACAAGGGTCTCGCTTATGCGTCGAAGCATCGCCTCGTTCCCATGAACCCTACACGCGCCAACCAACGCCCCCCAAACCGGCCCATCTGGTTCCACATCCATACCCATAACAAAATCTTCCGCTTCTTTGAACCGCCCGGCTCGTGCATACAAGTCCACAACGCACGCACAATGCCTCTCTTTAGCAGTAATGCCATACGTGTTAACCATCGCTTTGAACAACATCAACCCTTCATCAACCAGCCCACCATGGCTGCAAGCGGTTAACAAGCTGATGAATGTGACATCATCCGGTGCAACTCCATGAACTAACATAAGCCCGAATAGTGGTAACACGTGATGTCCAAGCCCGTTCATTGCAAACGCGTTAATCATTGTGCTCCAAGATATTGTATCTTTCAACCTAAGTGTTTTGAACACGCGAATCGCGCTCCTCATGCTGCCACATTTGGCATACATGTTTATAAAAGCATTACCCACATTTCCTTCTAGTGGGATATCGCGCCTTTCTTGAACATACGCGTGCACGCATTCACCTAATCTCAAGGACCCGAGTGAAGCGCAAGCAGCCACTGCATTGACTATAGTCGCCTCATTCGGCTTAACTTCTCCCTCTTTTACCATCTCATCGAAAACACTAACCGCCTTCTCACAAAACCCCCTTTGCACGAAACCACCAATCATCGTGCTCCACGAAACCACATCTCTCTTAGGCATTTCATCAAACACTTGGCGCGCATACTCCAAAGACCCAACTTTCACATACAAATGCAACAATGCATTATCAAGAATCACATTATCTTGATCAAAACACTTCAACCAATAGCAATGAACAGATTTCCCAACCTTTAATTCACTCACATTACAACAAGCAGACAACACACTAACAAGCGTATAAGCATTAGGGTCAACATCCATCACAGAGAACACACCAATCGCCATACGTTCAAACCCACATTTCGAAAACCCTGAAATGATCGAACTCCATGAAACCACAGTGGGATAAACGATCGCCTTGAAGACCCGATAAGCGTAAACGACATCGTTTCCGATGACGTAGAGATTGATGAACGAATTTTGAATGTAAGTGTGGGCAAAATGACCTGATTTTGTTACGTGGGCGTGGATTTCTTGGCCTTTGATGAATGAATTTGTGAAGCAACATGCTTTAAGAGCGAAATTGAAGGTGAAATGGTTGTGGGTATGTGGGTTTTGAAGCATTTGGTTGTAGAGAGCGAAGGTGTATTGTGGGGTGTGTGAGCTTGTGAATGAATCAAGAAGTGTGTTGAGTGCGTGAGGTCGACAAGATGTGAGGACATGTGCTTTGATTTGTGATAGTTGTTTGGAAGAACAAAGAGGAAGAAGAGGGTTTATTCGCATTTGTTGAGTCTTTTGGGTGCAACATTGGTAGGTTGCGACTTGCGACACATCATGAGGGGAAACTAATTATAAAGCTAACATCATTATTTTTTTTTTAGTTTTTTTTTTCGTTTTACATGATTATTTTAGCTTTTTTTTTTTTTTTTTTTTTTTCTTGTTTTCTCCATTTTAATAACACAAAGTTTATAAGGTTGATGGTGGTATTGATGGATCTCGGTAAAAATTTACCAGATTGTGCCCCCTAGGTGCGGGGATATAGTGTTCTTGGCCAGCCTCTGTTTTTCCTAGGTTTTCCCCGGCCTTTAACCTTCGCCGGTCTGGCCTAAAGGTTGTTTGGTAGAACGAAAAATGTTGCACTAAGCGTATGGCTTTGCCCATGATCAAATCTTTTATTTTTGTGTTGGTATAATATCATACAAATCCATATAGTTTGACAACACAAACTCACCCATATCTTATAAAAAAAACTACGGCTTCTATGATGTTTTATTTTAATACATTATACGAACGCTATCATATTTGTTGCGTGATCATATGACCTGTATAGTATATTAGTGGTATTTGTGTGGTATGCAAGTGGAATTTTTTAAAACGCAACCCACAAGAAATATGATTAGTTTTTCAAGAAAAACCAAAATCAAATATTTGAAATTTTAAATATGACTTGATGATGTAGTAGCGAGCAAACAAGTATCGCATATCAAACTAGACCAAACCAGTGACTGTCATTTGCTTCTTTTGACCTAACATATCTGAATTGGGGGTGGAATGAGGTATTTATTAATTGATTTCACATGTTTCATAGTTGGGTGATGAATCTTTAATGTGTGTGCTTATTTTATCTTGATTATGAGTAGAAAGGGAAGCTAAAGTTCCAAGGGAATTATCGGTTTTTTCTAGGTTGTTTTGCAGGGAAAGTAGAGGGTTGTTAGGTGAAGAGCAGAGATATGTCGGATATAAAGTAATAGTGAAATTGTGACTACAACTATTTGCTATTGAATACCCTAAAGATATAAAAATATGGTATAAAGATGAAAAATAAAATGAAGTGGGTTTTTAATAGATTTCTTATATTTTTTAAAAATTTTAATGATAAAGGTAAGAATAAGAAATAGAATAAGAGTGCTCACAAGAATTTATACCATATAAGTTAATATGCATTTGAAAAAAAGATAATACGTAAAAAGCATGATAAGACCATCACCAATGGTGAAATCAAAAAACACCTAAAAACATGCCTAGTCAGCAGCCACATCAGAAAACCACTCATTCTTCAAAAACCCAAAAAACCTCTCCAATGGTAAAACTTAAAAACATCTAAAAACACTGCCACATCATTATCACCTTTTACATTTATTTTTTAATATCAATCTTATATATTAATATAAAATATAAATAAAATATTTATATGTCTTTTGTTGGATGAAAATTTTAAAACTTTAAAATTTTAAAATATAAAAGTTAAATACTTTTTAGAGGAAAATTTTATAATTTTAAATTTTGAAATTTAAACTTTAAATTTAATAAATAAAAATTTATTGTAAAAAATTAAAAATTAAATTTACTGTTCAGGCACATGAGCACTGTTCAGGCGCATGAGCACTGTTCCGGCGCACTGTTCAGACGCATGAGGTTGACTTGAAATGCCCAACACTTAAATTAATATTGAAAAACTAAATATTTTATTAATATAAATATATTATTTTCTTTTTTTTTAATATTAAAACCCAACCCTGGCCCAACCTCTGAAAATGTCAGATGTTTTTTGGTGTTCATCTCTATGAACTTCTACCTTCAAAAACTAACCCCCCAATGGTTTTTGGTCTAAAAAACGGATGATGTGGCGTTTTTAAGGGCTAAAAACGCCCTATTGGAAATGCTCTAACATATATTAAATTTATTATGTCTAATTCATTATAGTAAAATTTACATGAAAAACACACACGCATACATATTGTGGGTGTATTATCTTCCATATAATATAGTGTTCTTTTAGATAACATAAGAGAGGTTGAGTGAAACCATGAATAAAATAACAAGACAAATAACAAACAACAAACAACAAGCTTTGCATGTTGTGTGGTTTGTATGAATGCCTTTTCTTACTAATAACAGGACAAAGGAGTATGGTTGAATTAGATTCTTGGGCCATAAGTTCAAATTTTGTCGGGAACAATGCAAGCTTGCAAAAACATCATGCACAATTATATTTTGTCGCTATGATACGAAAATTTTAATGATAATAAGTTACTACGAACAAGCAAATTCGCGTCTAGATAGACGGCTTAATTGCCTACAAAATGATTCTCGGGAGATGTTGGAGTTATTTTGTTACTAAATGTTTATTTTATCCATTTCAACTTAGACCCATATTTCACATCGATGAAGATTCTTGCCTTTGTTGGCGGGCATAGCTATAGAATAAGGATCATTTAAATTGGTCATTACGAGCATTGATCAAGACTTAGGGGGAGTTTGGTTGGAAGGAATGGAATGAAATGGAATTGAGAAACTAGTATAATTTTCAAGCAAAATTATGTTTAGGTGGGTAATGAAATGTAAAACCCAAGGGAATGTTTCACCTCAAATTCCCTTGGTTGTGGGATTTCAAATTCCCTCTCTAGGTGGAAGGATTTTGAAATCCCACAACCAAGGGAATTTGAGGAGAAACATTCCCTTGGGTTTACTTTTAATTGTTCACTCAAACATAATTTTACTTGAAAATTATACTAGTTTCTCAATTCCATTTTATTCCATTCCATTCCTTCCAACCAAACGCCCCATTAGTTTGTATATTGTTTGGTGGCAACCATCCGATACTCAAAAAGTCGTCAATGTCAGACTAAAAAATTAGGTCAGAGCTTCCAGATTCATTTTTACCGGTCATTGAAACAACGTCTTGAAAGCTGGGCTTGAAAGTAAACCGAACGACTTAAATGTTTACTAGTCAGATCGTTGGACCAAATTGATCGAGTTTAAGATCCACATAATGTCATGCTTAATATAAATATTCAAATAATATATTCAAACATAAAGTAACTTTAAACAAAACAACTCACGTTTCATCAATATCATTAGATTTTTTTAAAAGAAAAGTTTTTATTATTATTTTCTTAAAATTATTTTTTTAATGATATTATGTTCTTGAACCGGTGCATTGCTTGCTGGACCGGACTTGAAAATCATTGAACCATCAAAACCAATCGGTTAACCAAACACAAGCTCAAACACACACATCCTATGACATTAGCGGTTGGCGGCCGAACCGGACGACAGGCGGTCCCGTCCAGCTGTCCTAATAACATTGGTTCGATCTATAGTGGTGGTTTAGAAGGTTTTACACGTGTCACATCACGAATTCAATATCGATCCTCTATCGTCCCGGCGTACATTAGCCAAAAGGCGCATAGCCCTTTCTTCGGTGAACTCAAAGGGCAGAGACGGAAATAGCAAAAACTTTCAACGGACATAACGAGGCCAACTATAGTGCAATCTCAACCGTCAGATCCTAAACCCCAATCCAACGGCTGATATTCAATCATCTCACCACCTATATAATTTCGATTCCTTTACACTTTCAACAGTCCAGTTGTTCTAACCACACAACACAGATCCCTGATTCCGCCGTGTAACGCCGTCGTCGTTCCGCCGTAACGATGGCGTCGGTAGCCCTCACCGCCTCCGTCAACCTAGGGTTCCGATCAGTTCCCGCCACCAACCGCCGTCTCTCCGCCAAACAACCGTCGCCGGTAAATGTTCTCCGATCAAACAGTCAAAACCACCTCCGGTCATCTGGTTATCAATTACCGTTGCTAAAGCTCAAATCGCTAAACAGAAGCGTGAATTTCACGGTGAAAGCTTCCGCCGCTGCAGTTCCGGCGAAACAGGATCCGGCGCCGGCACCGGTGCCGTGGCAAGGAGCGGCGATTAAGCCGCTGCTTGCTTCAATTGCTACCGGAGTGATATTGTGGTTTGTTCCGGTGCCTAATGGAGTCTCGAAGAACGCGTGGCAATTGCTGTCGATATTTCTCGCAACTATCGTCGGAATCATCACACAGCCTCTTCCTCTCGGTGCTGTAGCGTTAATGGGGTTAGGTGCGTGTGTTCTTACCAAAACATTAACGTTTGCAGCGGCGTTTTCGGCTTTCGGTGATCCGATCCCTTGGTTAATTGCTCTTGCGTTCTTCTTCGCCAGAGGGTTTATTAAAACTGGATTAGGGAATAGAATTGCTTATCAATTTGTGTCCTTATTCGGTAGTTCGTCTTTAGGGTTAGGGTATAGTTTGGTGTTCAGTGAGGCGTTGCTAGCGCCTGCGATTCCTTCGGTTTCGGCTAGGGCAGGGGGGATATTTTTGCCTCTGGTTAAGTCTTTATGTGTTGCTTGTGGGAGTAATGTGGGTGATGGGACTGAACATAAGTTGGGGTCTTGGTTGATGTTGACTTGTTTTCAGACGTCGGTTATTAGCTCGTCTATGTTCTTGACTGCTATGGCTGCGAATCCTTTGAGTGCCAATTTGACACTTAACACTATTAAGCAGACGATTGGGTGGACCGATTGGGCTGTGGCTGCTATTGTGCCTGGAATTGTTTCTTTGATTGTAGTGCCACTTATATTGTATGTGATTTATCCGCCGTCGGTGAAGAGTAGCCCTGATGCGCCTAAGCTTGCAAGGGAGAAACTGGAGAAGATGGGGCCGATGACAAAGAATGAAATCATCATGGCGGGAACTTTGCTTCTTACGGTATGGTTACTGACAAGCCATATGCAGTTAAAATAGTTCATTTCACTAATAGTTTTTGTTATTTTGATAGCAATTTTGTTTTGTGGTAGAACGCTTAACTTATAAAATTTGCTGTGATTTGAGAGATCCCATTCACTTTCTTTAGGGTTTTGCATTGGTTAATTTTGGAACTGGATATAAGAATGTTATATTAGTTAATTACCGATATAATGATCTGTTTTATAGCTTCAGATTGTAGTCTTAATTGAATAATGTTCTGCTGATGATTCCGTATTTTAGTCATAGACATCTATACTACCTTTGCCAAAACATACATCTTGTTCCCCTTTCTGGATCACTTACAGGTTTATAGATTTTGGTTATACTTCATTTTTGGATCAATAGTTAGCATCTGTTTAATTTACTTTTGTCTCCCCACAAGTTCAATTTGTTGAGCACTTGAGCTGCTGCATTCAATACCCTTAGCCCATTGCTACAATGCTACTGTTGCTAGTTAGCTTGTGTTAGCAGCCTGAATGATATTTACATTTATGTTTAATTGAATGTATGTTGTAGGCCTTCAAGATAGAATAGGAAAAACAAACAGAATAGTTATATGGATTTACATAGTAGTATCACCGAGTAAACTGCCTAGTTTGAGTGTCTATGAGATGATTTTGAAGGTCTATACTCCATAGCTGTTAGTTCTTTTAGACCCTAGACTTAATATTGCTAATCTTAAAAAGAAAGTGTGTTGAGAAATATGTTTCTTGAATTCGTAAGGTTTCTAAATCTTCCCTTAATTTAAATATGTCAAAGAAAGTGCCTTAAGAGAGATGTTTCTTGAATTCGTAAGGTTTTATATTTAATTTAATAACTCTACATTGTCTTTTTGATTATTGAATTAGGTTGGCCTGTGGATATTTGGAGGGATGCTTAACATCGATGCTGTTACAGCTGCCATTCTTGGACTATCAGTTCTCCTTATAACCGGAGTTGTAACATGGAAGGAATGCTTGGGTGAAGCTGTTGCGTGGGATACCCTTACATGGTTTGCGGCACTCATCGCAATGGCTGGGTACCTTAACAAATATGGTCTTATCTCCTGGTTTAGTCAAACCGTTGTCAAAGTATGTTACATTTCACATCGTACTTTTGTACTAAAAGCTGCAGAATATATATTTTTGAATTATAATAAACATGGAATATTTTTGTGCAGTTTGTTGGTGGGCTAGGTCTTCAATGGCAAGCATCTTTTGGCATTCTTGTACTTCTATACTTCTATTCCCACTACTTTTTCGCAAGTGGAGCTGCGCACATTGGTGCCATGTTCACCGCCTTCTTGTCGGTTGCTAGTGCCCTTGGCACACCACCGCTATTTGGAGCTATGGTCCTAGCCTTCCTCTCCAACCTCATGGGTGGTCTGACCCATTATGGAATCGGGTCAGCCCCTGTATTCTATGGAGCCAATTATGTCCCTCTTGCCAAATGGTGGGGCTACGGGTTTCTCATCTCTGTGGTCAATATCATCATCTGGCTTGGAGTTGGTGGGGTCTGGTGGAAGTTCATTGGCTTGTGGTAGACTACAGGTACCAATTTACTGCACAATTCAATCATAAAAAGCAGAAAGAATTCTAACTTCTAATGTGTATTTTTGACCAAATCCTTTCGGTTTTGAATTTGGTTGCAAGAGTATTAATCGGGATTCTTTCAACTTGCAAATACTTTTTGTGCTTTTGTTAGAGAATTTGTGATGCCCATTTGTATTTGAACTTGGAATTTTGTACTCTTTATATTCGATATGAAGTTAAGAGACTTTTATGCCTCTTTTTGTTTCTTTTTTGGGCGGTTTTACTTAAAATTTGTAGCATAATGTGTATACTTCATGCTTGTAATCTACATAAACTTACATAAGTTTCAAAGCTTGTATCTTATTGTCTTGGTTTTGAAAATACACGAGGCGCAAGGAGGCGATAGGGTCCCGAGCCGAAGCATGAAGAGGGAAAGTGCACCGCTTTTTGTATGTGTGTCAATTTATTTATATTTCTTATAGATTTTTAGTATTACCTATGAAAAATTTAACTATAAATAAGGTCTATATACGATTTAATATATATAATATAAACGTACAACCCAAAAAACTATATGTACATCTCAATGCATAAAACCTCCTCCGTACAGAAGGCAAGACATGCCTCGTGCCGCTTTTACATGCGCCTTTTGTGCATCAAACGTGTCTTTTTTTATAGCTCGCGTCTCTCTTAGTTAGAAGTGAGAGAGCATGCGACTCATGCCACCTTGCGCGTAGGTGTGTTTTTTAAATCCAAACATATTGTTTGTACTGAAGACAAAATTCCCAAAAAAAAAAAAAAAAAACAAACAAACACTAAAGGGGGCTCCAAGAGCCAAGGTACCCCAACTAGTACACACTTTGTACCATCAAAATATAGGATACATTACTAAGATGACCAAACTGGTTTAGAGGACAATAATACTATGAAATATCAGTCTCTTGTAGCAAATCTATGATGTACCCTTTAGAAAGCGCCACGGTCCGGTTCTTGTCCCTATTCTGCAAGAACACAATGATGAAAGAACTTCAAGATGCTTACAAAGAGGAACAGACATAAAAATGAGTAACATCAAACCATTGCTCGTGACTGCTAGAATACTCTTTTAGGTCAGTATGGTTTTAAACTTGTGTTTTGGCTCATGGTTTTCGTGACAAGAATAAATACCTCCAAAATCCTGCAAATGCTCTCAAACTCATGTAAAGCGTAAGAGCAACCCATAGTCCGACGAATCCATGGCTCGAGGCGATGAATATTGATAGAATGCTAATTACAGCAACCAAAACCTAAGATCCAAATTTCAACAAGTCTTTGTAAGTCACTGAAAACATTTCACTTATTTCATATGTTTAAACTCATTTTGAGGTCCTTTTTCCAAACCATAAATGAGATAAAAAGTATAGGAAATATGGTAGAGTTGGTAAACGGGTCGTGTTTAACAAGACCCGTTAACATGACTATTTTATTCAAACACGAGTACACAACATATTTAACACATTAAGTTTTAACTTAAACATTAACACAAACATACTTAATAAATAGGTTACATGACATGTCACGTTTAACACATTAAGTATAACTAGTTCAATATCAGAAATAACACAACACGATTTTTTTAACACAATTAACTATAATAAGTGTCATAATCAGGTTACACAGGTTGAACCCGTTTAGAAACATATTTAATCGTGTCATGAACGTGTCAACCCGTTTAGCCCCTGTCGTGCTAAAGGGTCGTCTAAAATATTGCCAGCTTTAAAAACAGAGCAGACAAATATAAACCATAATGTCCCAATGAACATACCATAGAATATGCTGCATATGCAAAATCAGATGCTCCAAAATTTACACCATCAAAAACAAAGGCCAATGCATTAATGGGCTGAGTTGCTGCTACAAACTGGTATGAAAATAGGATTGAATTATTAAAACTTAAAAGTTGACTTGTAATGAGTTTAAAGCTAGTTTTTATTGAGCTATGAGTACCGGTATGCCGACACTGATGAGATGGAGGACACCAACGTCTTTCGTAAACAAGCGTGCCCCATATTGTAACCCGACCCCTAAGAAAACAGCCAACGCGACTCCAAGAACAAGACCTAGCTGCATTGCGAAATAGTGCAATCAGTTCGAAATTTTCCGGATATAATATCGCGAAGCGTGATTCAGAAACCATACTTGCAATATTCTTGAAGCAGTTGCAGTGACCTTCTCATAATCCATGTTTGCAAAAGCACTTGCAAGTATAGCCTTCAAATATATGAAAATAATGAGTCATTTATAAAGTGACAGAACTTAAGACGCGGTAACTTACCGAGTTCTATACCTGATTGTAAAATCATGTCCCAGTCTAGACATGTTGGGCACCCGTTACCAAATATCCATCGGGTTTGTGGGTATACCCGTTTATATCTTGTGTGGTTAAAAATTTCCATTGGGATGTTCATTAATCATTACCCAAAACCCAATCTTAAACTCACCTTAAAAACCTACTTGTAATATCTAACACTTAACAACTATATTTATGGCAATTCTACATTTTAATGATTTCAAGTTTCTAACAACTTCATTATACTATTTATTATAATTTATGATTATAATAAAATATTAATATAGTAGGGGAAACAGGTTGAGGTAATGGAGCGGTGTCATCTAACATTAAAAATTTCTAAAACTAATCTCATACACCGTCTAATACCCAAATATTTGTACTTCAGGTATTCTCATCGGGTTTGGGTTTTCTTTTGCCATATGTAGAGATAAGTTGCTTACCTGACCAGCGACAGCCAAACCGTCAGCTAAAAGTGATGTTGCTAGCCAAACTTGCAAGCAAACTTGAAATGCAGCCATTGTGTTTGATCCTTGTCTTGCAGCCATTGATGCAGCCAATGTCACACAAAATGTTACAGCCATAACTCTCATTAACAATAGAAAACCTGTTGAAAAGTTAGCAAATGCATAATCCGAATAAGAGTTTATTTTAACAATCGTACATGAATTAGCGTCGTTCAACACTATCAACACTCACCATTCTTGAGAAAGCGGCCAAGTTGGAGATGCTTAGAAGTAGGTGGTACGAGATCAATCTTTTCTACAAGTCTCCAAAACAATATTACTGAAATCAAGTACCTAAGACACGAGTGCAAAAGATCAACAGATAAAATAAAGAGAAAATTACGAGAATATTTTTTTTGGGGTATTATATTTGGGATGTGGTAGAATTAAGGGCTCATGTCATCATCTTTTTATGTTTATGTATCATCGTAAATGTATTAAAATGTATAAATCCCACCAGATTTAAAAAATACATTTTTATATATTTGACAAAAGATTTACGTAAAAGGAAAAAATGAGTAATTCAATATTCTTCGTAAAACATTCCTTGTATGTTATATTCGGATGTTCTCATCAATATTTAGTATACTCATATATTATCTTTAAAATTAAAATAAAATTTGAGTAAATGAAGTATTTTGGTTTCAATAAAAATAAATCGCTTATAAATTTATTGCTTGAAATATATTTATTTAACTATAACAATCAAAACTGTCTAAATGAATCTCTCTTAAACGAAAAAAGAAAAAGAAAAAAAACACACACACACACACTTTAAAGCCAACTTACTGAGACATAACGTGGGCAATGGCTGCACCACTAACCCCAAGACCAAAAACAAACATAAATATTGGGTCCAAAATAATATTTGTCACGTCTCCTGCCACTAAAATATATTAGTCATTGCATGATAATGATAAATTAATAAAGGTGATAAACTAAGATCGTTATAATCTAGTTTTGATAATTTTAATCTTTAGGTTAAACTATAAGTCAAATCATTATTATCGGTTTTATCGTTGTAAATCAAAACCAAAAAAAATTAATCGTACCAAATCATTGGTAAACTTTTCGCTTTGGTTAGTTTTCGGTTTGGGTTGTTGGACTTTTATAACAATAGAACATAAAAAGCACGATGGAAGAAGAAGAGATAATGTTTCAACATTTAAAACTAAAAGACCGACTCCCATTATAATTGTTTTATTAAACAAAGTTCAATTATGTGTGTAGTTTATCTTAAATTCATCGTGGTCCAAATGACATATAAAATGTAACATAGCCAAAATCTTATCATTCGGTTTAAAAGTTTTCAATAGTTTCAAGTATAAATCATAAATCAGATTGTTGTGCACCGCTTGAAAACTTCTAAACCCTACTGAAAATTTTAAAAATAAAACCTTACCTAGTTCATTGGTTTTGACTGTGTCATTGGTTTAAACCAAATCATGAACATCCCTACCAGGAAGGACAATATAACTATTTAACTTACCAGTGGCATACAAAGGAGTTTTCGTATCTTTAAAACCACGAAACACTCCTTGCATTGCCAGTGAAAGTAGAACGGCTGGAGCTCCAAGTGACCTTAACTTCAAGTATTGTTGTGCGGGATGCAACATGGGAGAGTCCTATACATATGCATATACATACACATACACACGTTAATAAGTCTTAAAAATAAATTCAAATGGATATTATTCAACAACAAGATTAGATTTTTGTACTTACAGATTTGATTCCCATAAAACCCAACACGGGTTTTGCTCCAATGATTAAAAATGCAGCTTGTAAGAACCCCAAAATACTTCCAATGATCAGAGCAGAAGAAGCGGACGGTATCCGCTTCTTCTTGTAGCTTGTAACAAACGACTCTGAATCGTGTGGCTCGGGCTCTAAACACAAACAAACAATATTCATGAGAAACAAAACTAGATCTCATATTAGAATAAGTCTTTGCAACATAGTACTTGTGTATTCATGTTTGAGCAACGTTTTGTTTTCTGTAGGTTCGTGCATTTCCAAGTTTTCATTATTCGAGTCTGAGACCGCGTCCTCCTCGGCCACAAAAGAGGTTGTGATGCTTACTAGCGGAAATATTGCAATTCTAGATACTTGGTTGAATACCGCTATGGAAACTCCTACCGCTGCAAGCTCAGTTGCACCTGAATAACATATTTATACTTTTGTTACATAGAAATGGCTTTATCATTAGACTCTTACATAACCTATGATCAACATCTAGCCTTTTGGTTTAGTAGCACCTGTTGTTTATCTTATTAAATTCGTGCGCATCCGTGTCCCACAAAATGAACAGTAGGTGGATTTTAAGAGGCCATTTTAGGGGAAAGGGGTTGTTTGCTATTAACGTGACTTGGTTACATTATAAAATCTCTAAAATATTTTCTACATATAAATCTAGGGTTCAGTTTAAGTATTTCATGTTAGTAAAGTCTCTACACAATATTCATGCTTATGAAAATCAATTACATGCTCTCCACGTACGTGATCATTATGCTAGAAACTGATATATATCGTTGATTTAATAAGTAGGTGTATTTTAAACAGTGTATCAATAAAAGTAACAGAAAATAAAATTACCGATTTGACCGATGAATGCAGTATCAACAAGAGAGGCAATAGGATCGGCTGTCAAGGCAAGTGCTGCTGGTAATGCTATTTTCGCTATTTCGACACCAAGATCATCCATTTTTAGTGCTAACCTGCAATTCCAGCATAAATATTTGTTACAGTCTTGTTAGGAATTTGTCAATATAACCCAATTTGTATATGTCATTTAGGAATTTTGCGATATAAGCTTTGATGGTTATTTTATCTTCAAATCAACGTCCCTCGAACTGGTGTCATTGCGGACGAGTCATTCTCTAACAGTGTGATTCAAACAAACCAACAAATGAGTAGCTAGAGCGCATAAAGAAGATGATTAGGTATAAAAGAAATTAAATTTCAAGAATGGGTAAAATACTATTGTGTGCAAAAACGTATGGGAACTTTCCCTTTTAAAACTAGACAAACATTAGTGTTATAACTTGAAAGTATTAAAAATTAAAACTACAAGTAGCAAGCCTGTAATTTTCTAAATTAGATCACAACCATGTTAATTTTACCAAACGAGACATTTATCTATCTAACTCTATTTATTCTTTTAAAAAGGAGTTAAATATCTTTCAATTGGTAATGCTCTTAAAAAAAAAAAACTCTAATTTTATTTAGGGTAAGTGGAAATGTACCTAGCATCCTTAAAGAAAATGGAGATCCCACATGGATGTCCATCATCTTTCTGTGCCATTACCACTTGATTAGAGGGCAAAATAGTCAAGTAATATTGAAACAAAAGCTTCCTCACTTGATGATTTCACTAATTCCCTGCAACATTAATTAAACAAGATTAATTAACATAAAACATAAAAACATTTGAAAACCATGTTTTCTATACTCTTGAGATTCTTTAATATATGTGCGCGTATACATCATTCTACCAAGATTAACCAACAAAGTTTGGGTTTGAAGAACGAAATAAAAACATGTAACATCTAGTATTTCTTACGCACACGGTTGATAAGAACGATTAAAATGAAATAGAATTATTAAAAAAAAAAGATAAAGAAGGTGAAAATTGAAAATGAAAGAGGAGGGGGGGGGGGGGGGATTAAACAGCAAAATGAAAACAGTAAACATATGATTACTTTGAAGGAGTTTTAGTTGATGGTGAAAGTAATTTGAGGAGAGAGTTTTTGAAGTTAAGAAAAGGGACACTTGTAACAGCTTTAAAGAAGAATATGATGAAGTGAGAATAATGGAGGTTTGTAGATTCTTGAATTCATGGTTGAGATTGGCCCTTTCAAACATCTAACATTTCTCAGCCATGTGTGATATTAGTGGGTGTTGCTTGTAGACTTGCACTCTTTTAGATTATAAAAAATATGGGTGGATATGCCTCGGTACGTTCAGATGCGTGTTAAAATCAAACCTATAATCGATGTTTTTATTATAAATCTTTTTAGAACTACTAACACACACTCTTTAAAGCTACTCTTATATCTACATCAATTACATAGGGAGGAACATCTTTACTATATATTTTATCACTAGCTTTATTAAATCTGTGTATTAAACGTGCTGAATAAATAAAATATTTAATATAATAAAATTTTAATAATTACAAAAAATATTTTAAAATAAAATATGATTAAAATTATGTATAAGCAAGGACTATAAATAATAAAATAATAATATAAACTTTTTAACCTTTTGTTTTTAAATTTATTTCAAAAAAAATTAAAAACTTTATTTTAAAACAAACATTTTAAAAAATGTAATTTTTTAAAGCATCTTTATTATAACTTCTAATTTTAATTAATTTTTTTATAAACATTTTACCTAAAACATCAATTTTAGAATATTTAAAATTTTTAAAAAAGTTTGATAAGCGGAAAAACTTTATTTAAATGAATTGTGATGGTGACATGTGTTCATCATAGTGAATTTTATATTAAATTAGAATACTTACTCGACTATAAATCCTTTGGTATTATGGTTATGAATGGTTTGATTAATTAGACTATTAAAGAAATACGATTTAGTTCATCAACGTAAGAGGATTTAAACTAATTTCAAAATTTAAATCTTGTGTACGATAAAATATTAGCTATAATTTTATTTTATAAATAAATATAAACGGCAACTAATATGTTATCATAAAAAATACTAATTATTTTTGACATACAACAAACATAAAAGTTGATTTTAATTTTGATTCCTTAATTCATTTTTATACACATAAAATCACAACTGAACTATATAAGTTGGTTATAAAAGTTAAAAAAGAATCATCGGTTTCATAATGATTTGGTTATTTTGATTAATGTACTAGGTTATAACCCCATTTATTACACGAGTTAAATAAAAAAAATACCAGAATATTTATTAATGAAGAGTTAAAAACTGTAAAACGTTATTTTGATATAATATATGATTAAAATTACATATGAGTAAGTACTTTGATTGGTTGATAAAATATTTTCTTATTGCTAATATTTTCATTTTAAAAAATGATTGCTTTGAAATATATTTATTTTTTATCAATATTTTATTATTTAAAAACTCCGGGTTTGTTTTGTAAAAAATGTTTTAAATAAAACTTTTATTTTGTAAAAAGAATGATTTTAAAATAACTTCATAATTTAGAAAAGTTTCATTGTTTTAGAAAAAAATCATAGTTTTAGAAAATTTTGTTTTTGAAAAAGTATTTTTTTAATCAAAATAATTAGTTTTTATTTAATGAAAAAAATACATTTTAAAAATTATTGATTCAAGAATAACTTAGATTTATAATATAAAGAGAGAAAAAAAGATTCCAAAAATACTTATTTGACTTTTTATAATAAAATAAATAGTTTAGGCAGTAAAATAAATTGGATAGTGGCTGAAGGAATGTCATGTGTCAAAAAATATAAAGGATTATTAAGATAGATAATTGCCTAAATAAAAGGATCCGAATCTTTTCTAGTTTTTATTTTATGGTAATCTATATTTTTTTCTATTAAAAGACAAAAAAGATTTTCACAAAAATACTATTTGCAATTCATGTATAACACGAAGAGTTAAAAAATTCTCAGATTATAAATCTTATTGGTGGACAGTTAATAGTTTTTTCATTAAATGGAAACTCACATATATGTTTACTTATACTCGTAAATTACATCAACTCCCACACTGAAAACGCAAATGACTGAAAACTGATTTTTCGTAAATAGTATTTGACTCTTATCATTACACTAACAAGTAACAATGCAAGCTACGGAAAAGTGAATAGTTTGATTGTCACTTTCAGGGTTTAGCATTATTTGATTGTCATTGCTTCTTTTTACCATTTCCTCAACCTTATACATCATTTCATTTATTTGGAAATTTTTTCAATGATAGGATTTTTAAAATATCTTAATAATTATAAAATTTTAAAAATATTTGTTTTCTCTATAATAACTTCTAAATATGACATAAATTTTTAAATGTACTGCTTGAGATCATAGGTAAGATGTTTGACGAAATTCTTGTGTGACAAAGATGGTTTCTTGTGTAATATCTCCAATCTGTTATTGTATCTAAGCATAAAAAATTCCATCCAAATACTTTCATCCAACTATTTCAGTACTTGTATCCGTGTCATCACACGGCCATTTCACAGTCTCTAGAAGCCGCTCACGCATCAACTCCAAGTTTTGATCCGAAAGATCCTTGTACATTTTGGTATGATCCAAATCCTAAGAAATTAAACAACACCCAAATCATAGTTTGTAAATTTTGAAATTTTGTGATCTAGAACTACAAAATTAGTAATGGAAGTTGTTCTTCTTTAATACCTTTATCCATTTTCCGAAAAGACGAAGGCGTGTCACCATTACTGTTTCTGCAAGTTCATGGTTCTCCTGTTATAACAAAATTGAGGTTAAAAAAACAGAAATGGTACTTTTAGTAATTTTTTTACAGAGGTGATATAATGAAAATGCCAGATTAGGTTGGATTGGGATAAGTCAACCTATAAACATTTTGTGTCTATGTTTTGACTTTTTATAAATAGTTGGTAGGTAATGGATATAAGACTAGCAAAAACTATATTACTATAAAAATAATCTATAATATTTGTGACATGATCACGCCATTTAACATGTTTTGGCCTATAAGAGTTTAAACGTAACCAAAATGACCCATTAATAAGATGTATACCTTTTGAAGAATGTGAAGGAAGCGTTTTCCATTGGTGGGTTTGTTTGTTCTTACAAAACTGTTAGAAATAACATAAAAATGATGTAATCAACAAAAACAGAATAACATCATGGTGTTACAAAGGGTAGGAGTTTGAAAACATGGTATGCGTACTCATTGAACCATCGATGTTGTGTTGGATTTGTCTCATAAAGTTGGTCCATAACAGTCTTTACTGCTGTGAGCGTGAAAAGGTTAAAGATTTGCTGCAAAAAAAACATACGTCTGATAATAAGATTCATACAAAAGAAGGAAAAGCAGAAGTAGGGGTGTCAATAAGCTCGATCAAGCTCAATTTAAAGAGCTCAGCTTGTTTCAAGCCTTTGTTTAAAACTTGTGAGTGATTTCCAGCTCGAATTCAACTTGTTTATTATTTACTAATTATATTATTTTAATTATTTTTACCATAATTACATATATAATAATATTTATCGTACTAAATAATTTTTTATATTTGTATAAATAATAAACTAGTTTATTATCGTGAACCTAAGCTCGGTATGGGAATTATTAAGCAAGCTTTTTATTAAGTTTAACCTTGAATTCTAGTTTGTTTAAGCTTAATTCATTCACGCTTCTAACGAATAACGAATCCATCTTAAAGACCGATGAGCAGCTCGACTCATTTAAAACCCAGAAATGAATCAATAATAAAATCAATACTAAAATCCTTAACCAAGTAAAGCATTCACAGGCTCACATACACATAAAAAATCAAAACCACAACCTGTAAATTTGATCAAAACCCCATTGACAGACCAACATAAGTTTGAGAGATTAACAAATTCTTACTGTTTTAACATCACCAAAACCTTCATCATCATACTGTCCACCAAGATTATTAACAATCACAAAACCTTTAACCCTTTTCTGCTTCTTGTAAGCAGTCGGTTCTGCTCGAAACCTGCAGCCCATGAACGAAGAACTCAGCTTTTTTCCGACTGATTTCTTTCTCAGACTCAAATCCCCATTACTCGTGTGATCGATACGAGTTGATGCAAGAGCAACAACACATAAACATGGTGAATTATGTGAATCCACAATGGGTGAACCCGAAACACATACACTTCCCACCATGCTTCAAGACAGGAGATGAAATAAACAATAAAAACTGGATTGTGTGTGTGAAAAGATTGAAACTTTTTGCTTGATTTTGAATCGAATAAGAAAACTCGAGATGCCGAAATGATATTGGATGATTATTTCTGGTGGGTGTGAAAATTGTTTGAAATTGATCGATTGAATTCAAAGATTTATGTGACCAGAAAAATAAAGGTGTGAACTTGAGGTCCACAATGTCCAGCCAACAAAGCAACAACGGGTTTAATATAATGATATTGTTCATGAATTAAATGTATATCCATCTCAAACTAGAATAACAAATTTAAAAATGATTTTATTTATAAGCTTAGCGTGTTTACGATTATATTACAAGTAATTTATAACCCATCGACCTTTTTTTGCAATCAGTAGACAACTTGATCACTAACATATTTACAGCGAGTCAACCTCTTCATAACACCACAACTTGAGCAACCTCTTCATAACACCACAACTTGACTAGTTAACTCATTCTATGTGTTTGTATAAACAGGTTAAATATATCAAGTTTAGATTATATGATTTTAAACGTGTCTAGAATAGAAGTGATGATCTTGACATGAAAAAACAAGTTAAATCAATGTTTGGCAATTTCACACGTAACCTGCTTTTTTTTTTCTTCTAGTGCTCGAAGAACATGAATGTCAAACAGTTTAGAACCCAATGAAAATATCCAAGTCTTGAAACATTCGAGACTTGTATTCAAGTATGAGATAAATTTTTAAATCTTTTGCGGGTATGGGATTGATATGAGACGAGTACAAGAATTAGATGAATAGATGATAACCGGCTGTTTACCCGAAACCTTATGCCCATTTACACAAATCACATACTCTGGAATTTTTTTATTAATTATTATTTTCTCTTGACAGTTGTCTAGTAATGCTTCATTTTAATAGATATATAACATAGAAAATTTAATTTTCTTTTGGACCATGTATTTAATCATTTTATTTATTTTTTGTATATGCTATAAAGTAACAACTTATAATTTAAAACTCATATCAACATGAATTCTATATACTTTAATTATTTTCACTTATTTTTTTAGTGATACTATATATATGGGAGGGTTTAAATAAAAACTCACTTATTTTATGAGAACTCTAGGAACTAATGTGAGCCACACATTTTCAAAGGCAAAATGGTAAATAATAATAACATAATAAAAAAATTTATAAAACAAAAATAACGTTAAAATAAAAACAATAAAAGGACGAAAATATTTCTTTTGATTCCCTCTTTCATAAAAAAATTTATAAAAAATATAAAAAAATCATTTTTTTTATGAACGTCATTTTACATATATGTAATACCAGAAAATACACATATGTAAAACAGGATTTACACATGTGTAATGATTAATTTACACATGTGTAAATAACGGATGGACAAATTTTTTAAAAAAAGTATATTAATATGGTACGTGTTGGAAATATAAAAAAATAATAAAGTTAATGATGCAATTTTTTTTGAAAGACTAATGTCATGAAAAAAAGTTACGAACATTTAAAAAAAAATGGATTTGGCATGTGATTTGCATGTGTGGCTCATATTGGTTCCTAGAGTTCTCACAAAAAATGATGGTTCTCAAGATAACCTATATATATGGTAGGGTTATCTTGAGAACCATCCTATTTCGTGAGAACTCTAGGAACCAATCTCAGCCACACAAATTAAGTCACATGCAACTCACATGCCATTTTCATATTTTTTTTAAAACGTTCATAACTTTTTTCACGACATTATTTTTTTAAAAAAATTGCACCATAAAATTCAGTATTTTTTTATCTTTCCAACGCCTACCATATTGATATATTTTTTAAAAAAAATCTCTTACCTGTTATTTACACATGTGTAAATCCTGTTATACACATGTGTAAATCTGGTTTTACACATGTGTAAAACGAATTTCGAAAAAAAAACGGGTTTTTTTATTTTTTTTATGAAAGAGGAAAACGAGAGAAACATTTTTGTGTATTTATTTTTTTTTATTTTCATCTTATTTTTTGTTTTATAATTTTTTATATTATGTTATATTATTTGCCATTTTGCCATTGAAAACTAGTGGCTCACATTGGTTCCTAGAGTTCTCGCAAAAAAATGAAGTTCTCATTTGATCATTCCTATATATATATATATGTATATATATATATTATATATATATATTCAATGGAATTTTTCAGAATTCTTAAAAATCGTTTGTGAGAATCAATATTGATTTAATTAGTTTTAGTTTTTATCATTATTTTAATTTAAGAGTAGTTATTTCATTTTAACTATAAAATTTTTCATTAATTTAGAATTTCCTTAAATTACCCCATTTTATTAGCTGTTAATATCATTCCCTTATTAATTTGTTTAAACACAACAATGCATATTCTAACTTCTTCACCAACAATATTTGGTCGTATAAATTCACAGACAACGATGAACATATCTTTCACAAATTTGCATAGTCCAGATCCGTATGGACTAGGATTACATCAGGACCCGAATCCGTAGTCCTAGTCGCCTCAAATCTTATATCCATTTGATTCTTCCTCAATCCCGATTTCGAACGGTGTAAACGAGAGTTAAGGTTTGGAGCGGATGCTCATGGAATCTTCAGTTTTGATGGACCGATGCTACCGCCTTAGTGAGATGCGAGAATAGGAGTTTGCTATTTACGAGTGGAGAAGGTTAGGATTCAATTTTATGGACCTGAGCATTTTCAAAATGATTTTATGGAGATTTGTTTATGATTATATTGGTGTAGCGATAATAATCTTTTGGAGTTCATCGAACTATATTTCTATTTAGCCATCTAATATTTTAGTTGACTATTTTACTTTTTATTAAGGTGTTTTCATCCATGTTGTATTTATGTTTGGCACCTAGGTCATGCATCTAGTTTTAGATGAATTATATGTTCATTGTGATAATGACTATTATATTAAGAACTAATTCAATTTTTTTTAAGATAATGGAAACTGTATGTTCATGGTCTTGTTATACGTGTTTAACTGTGTAAGAAACTTTTAGATGTTATAATTTAAAGGCTGTATATGTAGCTTGATCTTCTAACTATAAATTTTGCCTTTTAGGTATATTTTTGGATTAAGCGAAAGACTACATAAAGACTAATTGTAGGTCACATGAGAGAAGGCTATAAATATTTAAAAAAGTCTAGAATTTTACACTTAAACGTTAATATTTTGGATGTAGATCAAATTGTCTTTGAATTTCATTAAACGTCAGGTTGTCCCATATTATCCTATATGTAAAATAGTTACTTTACACATATACAAATAATTAAGTTATACTAATTAATTTACATATATGTAAATTGAAGTTATGAATATATAAATAGTTAATACACATATATGCAAATAATTAGTTTGCGCATATGTAAAAAGAAGTGAAAGATATGTAATAGTTAAACTACATATATGTAAAACAAAGTAAACATATACATATATATAAATAGTTAATTTACGTATATGTTAATAATTACTTTGCACATATGTAAAATTAAAGTTAAATATATCTAATATCTAATAGCTAATTCACGCATATGTAAAATAGTTAATTTGAACTAGGCGACAGGTTTGGTATATTTTTATTCATTTGTTTATTGCCTAATTTTATTTTGGCATTCAATATAACTTTGTAAATGTTGTTTTAAGTTTTTATACATATTTGAGGCGTTCGTATTACTTTGAAAATACTCCAAATTACATCCAAAAAGAAGGAGGCGAGTAAAATAATCTTTCTTTTATTTTTGAATAGTTTGAATGTGTAAATATGTAAACATTATTACATATATGTAATATATAAGAGAAATAATGGAGAGAAATGACTCGATGAGAGAGGATAGAGAAAATAGAATTAATTATAATTAACAAATAGGATAGTGAATATATATTTAATATAGTACATTTAATTATTTTTTTTTAACGCCAAATATGCGACCTTGTTTTGGAGAATATATGTTATCTTAATCGGCCAATCTATCTATTTTTCAACCGGTAGCGCACCCCCGATCCCCTCATAAGAAAACCCACTGCTGGAAAAACCCCATTGGCTCAACTCCGAAAAATTTGTTTAGAGTGAGACTTGAACTCATGACATACCCATATTTACATATAATTTACATATTTAACCTTTTTTGATCACAACTATTGATCAAATTAATCAACCGTAAATATTAGTTCTATGTGTTATGAATATAAAGGGAGTTCCGAAAATAACTTAACCATATGTGTGTATATATGGTTTTTTAAAATTTGAAAACAAATCTTTTTATTAATAAGAAATTATTCCAAAACATCAAACTTTCATAAAATTATAAAATAGATATTGGTGTTTTTAAAAAGATAATTTTTATTAACTAAAAATAATTAAAACTGGAAGTTATAATAAGAAAATTTTAAAAAATGATATTTTTAAAACGATTTATTTTGAAACAAATTTAAAAAACAAAATTTAAAATAGGTATTGTCATTGTTTTATTATTTATAATCTTTTCTCATAGGTAATTTCAATCATATCTATCTTAGAATATCATTTTATAAATAATAAATTTTTATTCTATTTAATATTTCATTTATTCAACATTTGTAATATACGAGTATATTATAGCTAGTGTGTGTGTGTTTGTGTGTATATATATCATTGGTTCAAATGCAAATCAAGAGTAATTTAAAAAATTATTAAACTAAAATTACGTGCTTGGTTGGTTACTATACATGATCTAGTTTTTTGGAATAAAAAAGTAAAAAATTATATTTTGGTAGGACCCTTTCCAATATTATCTAAAACTATGGATCTTAACTGACCTATGGCTTAGATATAATTTAAGAGTTTTTTAAATTTCTCTTGATTAACATTTAAACCATTACGTATATATATATATATATATATATATATATGTGTGTGTGTGTTTATTATATTTTAATATATTGTAGTTGTTATAGCCATAAAATTATATAAAAGTAACAAAGATTAGAAAATAATGCACTTAGAAAACCCAAATAGTATTTTTTTATACATAAATTCAACATCTATGTCGGGGGTAATTGCTTGACAAAAACCCGATAGGTGTTAGACTGAGGATGAGATATGATTTACAATCTATTGTGAGGCTAGGATTACCGATATCCGTCCTATGCCCGTTCCATGGTCATCCATATTGGAAAACATTCTTTGTTGATATTTAGGTCTGGAACTCAAAAAATCATTCTGGGTTAAATGATGTTACATCATTTAAAAACACCCCCTCATGTTGCCGATCACTAAAATTAAGTTATTTTTTCTGTCTTTTTAATATTTTTTCTATCTTTTAAAATAGATATAATGTTTGTTCTTTTTTTATATTTTCTAAACACTGTTATCGTGTAAAATTTTGCTGGATGTATTTGTTTATTTATTATCTAAAAAGTACTTGGGTGAGTTTAGAGAACTTACCAAGAAGACATATTCCATTTTTCATTTGACTTTGGTCCATCTTGATTGGTGTGACTTGGTGAATAAAAATATAAGTTCACATTGACTTTTGAAATGTTCTTAAAATCATTTCAAACTTTAAATTGATCATCTTATCGTTTGACAATACGACATGTTTAATGTTCAATTTGATTCTAAAAACACTGTTTCACATTATAACTTTTCATACTGGGAATCTGATACCATTAATAATAACCATTGTAATTGTTTTACAAACTTACTATTTTCTAATGTCTTATAAGATTATTGTAACGTTGTTGATAACAATACAAAAGTATGCTGGAAAGACTATACACATCGAAATAGTTTAGTTTCAGACATACCAATACACAAAAAGATGGTATGTTCAAAACATATCCAGTTTTTAATAGAAAATTCCAAAAGTCATATAAACACATCTTCATTGCTTTAACCATGATTCATAATACGAACTTTTAACCACTTTCTTAATTAATCTTTCCTCTTTGAGTAAATTAATAATACATTCCTTGTTGTTTGAGCATGTTTGTCACTTGAGTCCAAAAAGAACCATCAACCACCATTCCATTAAAAGGACCACCAAACCACCACCACGACCACCAAACCACCACCACCACCCCCACCCCATCACAAAACCACCAACACCACTAGACCGCACCACTGCCACACACACTAGATCGCTGCCACTATATAAACCTTAAAAATCAACAATCAATATTGAACTTGTAACACACCTCTTTGAAAACGCATATCGAACCCTACTAATACCTCTACAATACTCATTTTCAAGAGTTCAATATGCGTTTTTGAAGGGGTTTGTTAAAAGTTAGAGATTGAGGGTTGTTTTTTAGGGTTCATATGGTGGCGGCAATCTGGTGTGTGTGGTGGTCGCGACGGTTTAGTGGTGTTTTTGTGACAGGACGGTGGACGTTTTCTAAGGGGTTTGTTAAATGTTCGAGATTAGGGGCCGTTTTTTTAGGGTTTATATGATGGCAGCAATCTAGTGTGTGTGGCGGTGGTGGCGGTCTAGTGATGCTGGTGGTTTTGTAATGGGGTGGTGGTGGTTTGGTGGTTCTTGTGACGGGGTGGTGGTTTGGTGGTTCTTGTGACGGGGTGATGGTTTGGTGGTTCTTGTGACAACGTGGTGGTGTGATGGTTCTTGTGACGGGGCGATGGTGTGGTGGTTCTTGTGACGGGGTGGTGGTGATGTGGTGTTCTATGATAGGGTGGTGTGCTGGTGGTTTTTTTGAACTGAAGTGACAAACATTCTCAAATCACAAGGACAAAAATATTTATATAGTCAAAAAAGATAGATCAATTTAGGTAAAAGAAAAAGAAAATTGATGTATACATGTAAATAACAAATATACCCCTTATTTAACGAAGTATTTTAAATGAAGTTAACAGACTGAATGAAAATAACAAGATTTGTAAACAACAAAACTTAGATATGAAAAATCAGACTATTAAATGAAAATAACAATCTTTATCAGGGGCCGGTTACTATACAAAGTGTAATTTTCGTGCGAAGCGTACTAAGTCGCTAGAGTGTGACACGTGTTTTTTCAGAGGAGGGGTAATTTCGTCCGCGCTATAATTACGCATAAAAGTTACATAATTACGCAAGTTATATTCATAAATGCAAGTTATATCTACTATTACGCAAAGAAAAATTACTCAGTTATAAAAAATAATCACGCAAGTTATATTGATAATTACGCAATTTATATGATAATTATGCAAGTTATGTTGATAATTACGCAGTGAATAATCACGCAAGTTATACGCACATCACATAGATGTTTTCTTAAAAAATGTTGTTTAAAAAAATATATAGCAATACTATACTCATATTAAAGATGATAAAATGCTTGTTTTTATGGTATATTTTTTTTAAAAAAAATTAATGTCACATGAACAAGTTATATATGTTTAAAAAACAAGAGCAAGTTAAAAAAGTCAATAATTTTGTAGACTATTACTAATTTTACCCCTCAAGTAGCATTCCTTGTGTGATTATTAAATCTTAAATCTGAACCGTTCATCTCTTAAATCAATTGTTCTTGTTGATTATGCTATTCGCATGAAAACAATAATTTGTCCCGTAAACTTTCCCACCTTTATCAAACCGAAGAAACGAAAATGAAAATCTAATCTAAAATGAAGTATGCTCACAATGTTTCTAGTAAATCAAAACGAAAATATGTAATAGGACCCACGATCGTAAAGTGCACGTAAGGAGCATAGAATCAAACCACGGATTTGTTGCTATGAATTAAACCAAATTGCAAAACATCATTCACGTCCGTTTAATCTCGTAATTGAAGGAAGATTATTGCCTTCGGGCTCCGATTTTCAGTCAAAATCGATAAATAATCGATGAGAGAGAAATTCACATCGGCGGCGTAAGCTTTCAGACTTCTTAAAACACTCCAAAAACATCCGATTTCACCGATTATCACTGTAAATTTCTCTCAATTGTGTTGTTTATGCAAGTAATTTGATCTATGCGATGTTGCATTGAAGAAATTTGGATTTGATTGCATGTTTGATCTGCATAAACTTGTTGATGTTGTTGTAGGTTGGAATTTTGATTGTGATGTGTGTTTGAACGGTTTTGATTTGGATCAGTCGGTGATTTACTGGAGCAGATGATCGGTTTCTGTTCTATTGCGTTTGTTGATGGTGAATAATTGAACTGTTGTGGCGTAGGGGCGGTTTATGTGTAGTGTTGCAGATGGATTTGGTAGCGAGTTGCAAGGTAGTGTTCTGATTCTGCTCGTATCGGTTTTTTTTAAGGTGTTGATATGGTGTTTAAAGAGTTTAATGTCAAAGCGTGTTTTATTTGGTTAATTTGCAGTTGATACTTATTATTTGATTCATTAAGATTAAGGATATATGTTATGCTTCTTAGGTGAATTCAGAACTTACGTGAATTGCGAAGTATGATGGTAGATTTTATGCTCAATCAGCTCACGTTTGTGTTTATCAGTGGTATGCAGGATGATCGTGACGTGATTTTGTTACTTTTTTTAGCAGTAGTAGTTTTGATACCTTAATTTGTTTGGTTTGATATGCAAGCAGATAGTAAGGTTGCAATCTATTTCTGAAGCAAAACTGACTACTGATTGTGACTCTTTTGTAGATTTTAACATTTCTAGCTTTCAAGCTAATATGTTATGATTGATTTGGGCAAGAGAAACATGGGGTGAAGTAACTCGTATATGCGGGTTTGATGTTTTATCATGTTAAGTTGCTTGATTTTGGTGTATTGATTTGTTTAACATGGTTCTTGGTTCTATTGAGGTTATTTTTGGGCTGCTTATCATTTTCCTTTTTAGATATTAAAGCTAATGCTTGAACTTGATTATATTTGGTCGTGTTGCTGATTTCATGAGTTTATAACCAAAGAAGATGAAGAATCTGTTTAAAATTCTGTTGTTTATCGAAGACCCTATGTTATTTATCTTCAGAAACACTGACATTTGCGATATGCTCATATTTGTTTGTTTGGGAAATTACACATGCTTAGGCTCAATTTTTTTTTTTACACTAAAGGTTAATTGCTTCCATTTGCAATGGTTTCACGTTCATCTATTCTCTTTCCAGGAAAAATTGGCACATTTTCGGATAAGAGAGCTGAAGGGCATCCTCACTCAACTAAGTCTTTCCAAGCAAGGAAAGAAGCAGGTAGTATTGGGCTTGTTTGTTGTCTGTTGTTGTATTAATTGTTCTAATATGCATGTATCGGTTCCTGATGGGCTTCATGATATGGGTTTTGGGGCTCTGGTTTACAACTTTCATCTTCATAGTACACTCCGTAGGACTGTGAATTTCCTTGTTTATCGTCCCCGTATTCATGGATGCATGCAAAATTGTTTCAGTCCAACATCATTAAGCTGTGAAGGTTATCATGTGATGAAGGATTTTTGATATCAAACATGGTTTAATGGGTTCTTGCCTAAAAATTCAAGTGAAACTCTGTTAATCCAAGTTTTAGACCCTCAGGCAATGGGTCTGTTCTTGCTTGGGCTTGAAGGTCTATAACTTCAGGCTTTTAAACTGTTTGACAAATCTTACATGTTTCTTTTTTCTTTTTAATATTTTCTAGCTAGTCACGATGCCTTTTTTATGCATTTTCTGCTAATCTTTTGTAGTCTTTGAAAAAGAACTAATATCATCTGGCAGGAAAAAAATGTTTAATACCTAGATTGTTTACAAGTTTGCTCTATCTTTTGTGTACTCTCTTTTACAAATTCCAAGTTTGCCTTATGTATTTTTGTACACCAGGTTGTTATATTTTGATTTGCTTAATGTTAAGTTGTCATCAGCATTTGATTAGTCATGGCTGTTGCTAATGTAAATGTAAGGTTGTAGTTTGTTTCCGAACTTGGATGTTCATCTAATGTTGCTCAATCATATAGCTAATGCCACTAACAAAGTTTAAATAGCTTTCAAGTTGCAGAATATGTTGTTTTTGTTTTCATGCCATTAACATTTGAATTTTCGTATTATTGTCCAAAGAACCCTCCTAAATATTTCTCTTACTTTGTTCTGTAGGATCTCATTGATCGCATATTAGCTATGCTCTCCGATGAACGAGGTAAATGCACTCCATTTTTTAGTCCTCTCTCTATATTTTATGTATATCTAAAGAGATATATAGATATAGAGTTATAGACACACACACACAATATTGTATTACTGATGCTTTGCAATGAATCTTGAATGTTACTTTCTGATGACGTCTTTCTGAATTCCAGTTTTCGTTTTGGTATAGCTTAAAATGTGTGACATTTGTTTCGCGATAGCCTTAACTACTTCTATCTGTTGCTTTGGTTTTACTAATCATATATTTTAAAACTGAACCTTCACTTTTATTTCACGTTGAGCAGTTTCAGGAATATGGTCCAAGAAAAATGCTGTTGGGAAGGAAGAAGTTGCCAAATTAGTTGATGACATTTACAGGTGTGTATATCTTTATGCCGATTCTTCCTGCAATTTAATGTAATATGACAAACTAGTGGTGGTAATGTGGTATCATATGATTTTGTCTATTCTGGTGCTAATATGCCTATCTTGCTGCCTGTTCATGTCATTTTTACACTCCACATTTTCCCTTGCTACAAGGAAACTGCAGGATTCCGGGGCAACTGAGTTAACATCAAAAGGGCGGGGTCTTCCAGATGGTAACAATAATACAAAACATAATGAGGAAATTGAAGTCCCTCATCAGGTGGAGAAGGTCCGCTGCCCATGTGGAAGTTCATTGAAAGCTGATTCAACAATTAAGGTTTCAGCAGCTTTTTTCATCTTATATGCATAAGTATGTTTTTCTAGGATGATGTTTCGGTTTTAAATTTCTTAATATATTTCCTCCTCAGTGTGAAGACCCAAGATGCAATGTGTGGCAGCATATTGCTTGTGTTATTATCCCAGAGAAACCGATGGAGGGTATTTTACCCGTACCGCCCCTGAAATTTTATTGTGAACTTTGTAGGCTTACTCGTGCCGATCCGTAAGCTATCAATCTTTTGATTCATGTTTCTACATTTGTTGTATTTATAACGATTTTCCCAAGTTAGTTTATCTAGAAAGAAATTTGATAGTGTTTTCAGTAAGGATATTATTGGTGTCCTACTGTTTGTGATATGGCTTCAGGCTTCTTACTTTATTTTTTTTATTCTGCTGGATGGGTATTATGGGGTTGGGACCCACTACGGCCATATCACCTGGACTGTTTTGCATATCATACTCTTAAGCATCCTATTGTATCACAATAACATGGATGATCTATCTACTGCTCTTTCTTTTTGGTACAAATGTACTAAAGTTAAAACAGGCTAAACATGAAGCCATTTAAAATAAATTCCAGAAAGTGAAACATGCTTAAAAATAATCCTATTGCAAGTTTTAAAAACTCCATCTGATTGTTTGTGTTTAACAAAGATGTATTCTTTTGCCTCTGTTCATCTCCTTTAAGTGTCAGCTTGATAAAAGTGTAGCATGTTTTAAATAATCAGGTTCTGGGTTACAGTGGCACATCTGTTACTTCCTGTGAAGCTGGTTATTGCAAATGCCCCAACAGATGGGTGAGCCTCACTTTATGTTCTTCTCTATTTTTCTAAAATGTGCACTGGTAAAGGGTGCAAATAATTGTTTTACATATTATAGAGTGATTTAACACATATAGTAAGTAACTGTACGTCATTTTATAAAAGAGACTTAATGCATATATAAGAATGCTTTTAATTAAATAAGTTTGCCATATGCAGTGCAAATCCAATGCTAAGTGTTGAAAAAACTTTTCAACTTGCAAGAGCAGACAGGGATTTGTTGGAAAAACCAGAATATGATGTGCAGGTTAGTCATATTATATTTCCTTTTAAGTATTGATGATCTTTTTTTTGATGTGCCTACAAAATGTGGTTCGTTATATATGTAGGCCTGGTGTATGCTTCTGAATGACAAGGTTTCTTTTAGGATGCACTGGCCACAATTTGCAGAGCTACAAATCAACAGTATGCTTTTTTACTTTTTATCTACTTCCAACCACCTGATGATACAATGATTTTGAGAAAATTTAAACTTACAGTGTTCTGTTTTATCTATGTTACTTAACAGGTGTGCCTATGCGTGTAATAAATAGACCAGGTTCTCAATTGCTTGGAGCCAATGGTCGTGATGATGGTCCTATTGTAAGTTTAGCTTCTGTGATTAGCAGTAGAATGGTTGATTATGAACGGTGTTCTAATGCTTTGTGATGTCAAAGTTTTTGTGATTGAAAGTTTGTTATCTTTTTAATTGTTTTTTATTTATTTTTTCTGTCAGATTACACCATGCACCCGAGACGGGATTAATAAAATTTCCATTACAGCCTGCGATTCACGTGTGTTTTGTGTGGGTGTGCGGATTGTGAAAAGACGCACAGTTCAACAGGTGGGAGTCTCCTTCAAGTCCGGATATTGGTTTATTAAAGGTGCTATCTTTAGTATTGCAGTACATGTGGTTACCAATTTACCATGTCTTAAGTTGTATTAAAGGGAGGTAAATTTCTTTTGTGAATTTTTGAACTGTATTCTACATGAGCGCTTCGCCATCTTTATTGATTCTTGGAGTGTTCTTTTTTGTTTGCTTTAAAAAATAATGCCGGTGTCTCACATGACACAAGTTTGAGGTTTGGGCCTATTTTAATGATTCTGCAAACTAAATTATTCAGGACCTTCTTTTAATCTCTAATACAGTTTACACTATAATAAATGCAGTGCAACCTTGCTTGGTTAATATCCTCAAGGCTAGAAAAAATATTCGTTTACTGAGTTTAATTATATGTCGTATTAATAGCAATAATAATGACAATTAGTGACTGGAGAAAATTATTCATTAACAAGGCTATTCATTTATTGAGACTAATTGTAAATAGATAACAAGAAGTATTACCAAGATAGCTTTCGGTTAGAAAGGTACTGTATAAATTATTATGGGTATTAAATTTGATGTTAGTGTAAGTTCAGCTTTGTATCTAACATGTATGATAGAACTTCAGGGTGATACTATGTCCATCTCTGAAGAAATATATAAAGCTTTCCCTGACCACTTCTTATTGTTTTGTCTATTCTACCCCCAGTAGATTCTTAACCTTATACCCAAAGAGACTGACGGTGAGCGATTTGAAGATGCCCTTGCGCGTGTTCGCCGGTGTGTAGGTGGTGGGGCCGCCACAGACAACGCTGACAGTGATAGTGATCTGGAGGTTGTTACTGATAATATATCTGTTAATCTACGCTGCCCTGTAAGTAAAACATTATTTTATTTGCATTCACGGTTTTTTATTTGTAGTAAATTATTGACAATCAGTTAAAAGATTTTGATTTCAATTTGATAATTGTTTTGAAAATATTACCGCCTTCCATTTAGAATGGTGCTAATATATTTTCCAGGAAAAACTGGTTGCATGTGTTTCTCGATTTGTTATATCTTTTTATTTCATTTTGTCCAAAAACCTGAAGTTAGTTGTGATAGTAGCTGTCATCAGTTCATCATCATATATGGATAGCATTGATGCATGATTTGATATTGATTTGTGCATTCCTGCACCTGATCTGCCTTTTATGCTACAGATGAGCGGTTCAAGAATGAAAATAGCTGGAAGATTTAAACCTTGTGTTCACATGGGCTGCTTTGATCTTGAAGTGTTTGTGGAAATGAATCAACGATCTCGTAAGGCAAGCCATTTTGTCGATTTCTAAGAGCTATTATGTACTCCAGAATCTCTCTCTATAGATCGTTATTTTTAATTCTATATTCTGTTGGCAGTGGCAATGCCCGATTTGTCTCAAGAACTACTCTCTGGAGGATGTCATCATTGACCCATATTTTACTCGTATTACATCTAAGGTAACATGTGGGAATGCATATTTGTTTTTGACTAACATTCTTTTTCTAATGATATTCTGACTTGAGACTCTATTTTTTATTCCTTGCAATTTTTTTAAGATGCATAATTGTGGGGAGGATGTGACGGAAATTGAGGTGAAGCCAGATGGTTCTTGGCTGGCAAAATCAGATGATGACCGAAAGAGTCTAGGGGATCTCGGGCACTGGCATTTACCTGATGGTACCCTTTCTGCCCTGACCGAAGTGGATTCTAAACTGAAGTTGGAAGCTCTAAAACAGGTCAAACTAGAAGGTGGTTCTGAAGGTCATAATATTGGAATGAATAAAATTAAAAACGGAATATGGGAAGGACGAAAACCCGAAAATCTGCATTCATATTCTTCTTGTAGTAAGCTGCCATTAAACCTTATCAACAATGGTAATAGCACTATTCCTATGAGCAGCAGTGCCACTGGCAGTGGTAGAGATTGTGATGATACCAGTGTCAATCAAGAGGGTGGCGGGCGGTTTGACTATTCTACCCCTAACGGGATTGAGCTTGATTCACTCTCTCTCAACATTGACCATAAATTTATCAGTTCAGGAGGGGGGGATGCAGAAGTTATCGTTCTCAGTGATTCAGAAGAAGAAAATGAAAACCTAATTTCTTCCGGACAAATTTATAAAAGCAACAACAATAATAATCTTCCAGATGGTGGAGTTCCTTTTTCTAGTCTTCCACCTGGAATTCCTGAGCCACATTCTGAACTCGGTCTTTTTAACACAAACGATGATGATTTTGGGGGTTCTTTCTGGTCTTTACACTCTAGTAATCCTTGCTTTCATTTTATTGGTTCAGATGCAGACCCTGCAGATGGATTAGTTGACTTCCATCATGGTCAGCTCGGTTCTACATCAATGGACGTCGGCGGCTATTCATTGGCTGGTGAAACTTGCATGGGTTCTGCAGCACCTGTCCCTGATTCTTCACACCGGCAATCAATGAACTCAAACGGGGGGTTGGTTGATAATGCATTGGCTTTTGATGGTGATGATCCATCACTGCAGCTATTTCTTCCTACAAGACCATCAGAAGCAACACAACAGGTTGAGTTGACAGATCAGCCACCACCTATGTCAAATGGTTTCAGGGATGATGATTGGATATCGCTCAGTCTAGGTGGTGGTGGCGGCGGCAGTGGAGTCCCTTCTGAACCTGATGCCCCTGGTGCTGCAACCGTTGGGTTAAATCAGAGACAGCAACCGCCATCAAAGGATGGTGGGTTGGATGCGTTAGCAGGTACTGGTATTAACCTTTTTATCAACTCTTCTACCTTTTAAACTGCTAGGACAATTGTTTCTATCATGTTGATTTTGACCCAATTGCTTATTAAATGGGTTGATTTTGGTTGCTATTTCAAATCTTAATACTGTTTCAAAAATCAAAAGGGTAAGTAATATTGTTAGGAATAATACATGTGGACTGTGGAGGCACCCAAGTATGCAACTTTTTTTTCATTTAGACCGCTATATATTGAAACTACTTTATAGTTTATAGTTCATGCAACCCCCAAGTACCTGTTCTGAAGGAAAACATGCCGGATGACCAAAATACCTACAACAGTTTTAGACTATGACATATTGACGCTTCATCAAAGAATTTTTGTGCTCCATGATTTCCATCATTTACATGTTTTTGGTCAGAATTAGTATAATAAATGAAACCAGATATATACTCGGGTGGCATCCACTGATCCTCATATCATTCCAAAAGGGGAATAAGTCAAATGGTCTACCATGTTTCATATCATCCCTTTGTATATTTTTGATGCATAGATCCTTCTATGTTGTTTTATTCGAAGAATTTGGTTGCTATTATTTATTTAAAATAATTATAATTGCAACGCCCCTAATTTTTCATATGCAGCTTCATTGCTTCTTGGAATGAGTGATGGTAGATCTGATAAGATAAGTAGGGAAAGATCCGATAGTCCTTTCTCTTTCCCTCGTCAAAAGCGTTCGGTCAGACCAAGATTATATTTATCTATCGAGACAGATTCTGGAGAAGATATATAAGATAAGTAGCGCATTGACCCGGCAATTGTCTAAATGTTGTCTGCTTGACCAGCATTTTTGGCATCAAGTCCAAGAAGCTGGAAGGTTAATCAGAAAAATGTTGTGGCTAGCAACAAGTCTTTTTGGTCTGGTGAGCTTAGTTTTGATTATATATCAAATTCTAGTACCCCAAAAAGGCCTGGTATAGATTCTTCTTTTTCCTATATGGTGAATTGTGACATCCTAATAGCCTTTCTGGTAGATAATTATAGAAGATACTTTTTCCCCCTTTTTTTCTGATTTATAGCGAGATGAAAGCAATCGCCTGTAAATGTATTTAACATGAGAAGTATCTTGTTACCCAATAGAAGAAAACACACGTAGTCATTTTACCATTTGTCTACAGCACGATGTGGTAAGGGTCAGAGTTCCATCTAGCAACGGTCTCTGGTTCAAAGGCAGATTTAACTAGTTTTAGGTTGAATGTCTTTTAATCCCTTGAAGCCGCATGCCTAATGGTGCTGTGTGTTTTCCTTGATAGGTTCTCCAGGTTAAGATAAAAAAAGAAAGAAAAAAAAGGTCGTGAAGCTAATTATTGAGTTACTATTTAGAAGTCTTAGAATCACCGATGTTTATCTGATTGATATATGTTTATGTTTATCTCATTTATAGTTATTTAGATTCAAATATGTTTTTGATTAGATTAGATTGGCCTAGTATTTGAATGTATATCAAGATCCTAAAATAAAGGATCTCTCAGTTATTATATATATCAACGAAACACCTCCAGGGAGGTAACGAGTTCTGTTTCTATCATGGTATCAGAGCTGCTTCTCTGATTACCGACCCCAACACCGCTTCTGCTCTCTCCGATTAGCATCTTCTTCACCTTCTGTTCTTCCTGTTATCACTATTATTTTTTTCAGCCATCATGGATAAACTTCACCCGGCTATTACCGTCACCGACATTCACAACTTTATACCCGTTAAACTTGAGATGGAGAATAGTCAATATGCCTCCTGGGCAGAACTATTCAAAATCCATTGTAAAGCATTCCAAGCTCTTGAGCACATCCTCCCACCCACCGAAACACCAGCAGCCACTTCATCAACCGCAAAACCCTCCACCGACAAAGATAAAGCTGCCGACCAACCAGCCCCTGATCTACAACAATGGGAACGGGTCGATGCCAGCTAACTAGTATTCAAGCCTCATGTGTCACGGTGGGGGCGTAAAATCGTACTAAGGGTCACACCGTTGCTAGCAACCACCAACACCAAATAAACGAAAAGAATAAAAAAAGAAAGAAAATAGACATAAAAACGTTAAACTATGCAACGTGCGTTAAGGTGTGTTAATATGTATAAATTAGAATGAAACGTAAAACACAACGCGGCCGTTACACAGAAAAAAATAGATGTAATGATGTTGAATCACATATGCATGTTGTAGTATGTTACTCGAAAAGTTTAGACCGAAACATAAAATGAAAAATTTGTAAATGAATAAAAGTAATGGGACTAAAGTTGAAAGTAAAAAAAGATGTTAGTGTTAAATGTAAATGTTGAAAACTATAGAGTTAAAAGTAAACAAATATAGAAAAAACAAAATAATATACAATCTACAAAATCTACAAAACATAAGATACAAATCATAATATGTAACTAAGTTGGTAATTAGTATTATATAAATTACCGGAAATGATTGGTTTTTATTTCATCTTCTATCTTTTATGTTTTTTGTCAAGTTCAATAAACTATGAAAACTATTTTATATGCCACTGTGACTGTGGCATTCACTGGCGAAGCTTCTTAGGGGCCAGGGGGCGCCCGCCCCCCCTATTTTTTCAATCAGTAGTGTTAATTTTCGGCTTGCCGGTGTAAATTTTCGGTCCGGTAGTAGAAATTTTTTAATAAATATAGAGCCCCCTCTAAAATAATTTGCTTTTGCCCCCGCCTTCCCTAAGCCGTGGTTCAAGCTCCGCCACTGTTGGCATTGAACCCCCTTAGTTTGATGCCGAAGTCTGAAAAGCATGTACATAGTTTTATTATCAAATCTAGCTAAAACATTTTTAAATACCAAAAAACCCTTTAATCTTCTATTAGGGAAGGTAAAACATTATAAGCCGGGTTCCTTACTTTGAGGTCGTCTCAACCAATGACACACACTAGTATCATGTGTTGGTAGTGTGAATGAATTTCTTTCACCAATTCTAAAAAATGCAGGTATATATAAGAAGGGGAAAGCAGTGCGAGATCAGCTAAGGCCAAGAAGCCTCTTAAACGAAACCAGTGATGGCTGACAAGGAGGCCTAGGAGCTAGCTAGGAGCTAGGGCGTATGTGGTTATTACAATACTAGGTTACTAGGTTAGAAACCCATATATTACATGGGTAAGAAGAAATTCAACATAGTAAAATAAATAGGTCTTATTAATATTTTGTATGTTACGTGTCATTAGCCTTTAATGAAATAATATATAAAGAAAATTTAAGAAATTAAAAATTAAGAGTTATAAAATTATATTTTAAGAGAAAATATGATTAAATTCTTATAATTTAGTATGTTTTAATAAATTATTACTATAAAAAGATTATATATTTTGATTATTTAATTATTTAGTTTACTTATTTAAAATTAATTTTATTTAATAGAAGAGAAAAGCAAGAAACAAAATTTAAGTTTCATCAGAAGTTGACACGTGTATTTAACAAAACTTTCTTTTATTATATAGTATAGATATAAAAATATAACTATCAATTATGGCACTAGAACAATCAGAAGACCACTAATTTTTGGTCGATGGGTCCACAACTATGTCATTTACAACGATCATTTGGATGCTCATAGATCCACTCACAACATACGATATCACTAGTAAATGATAAAAGAAAGGTGTTCATATTCAATGGACATACATCTAAAATCACAAAAGGAGAAGTGCTTTGTTTGGTGACTAACTCATGACTTGTGCTCAGGGTGGGTATACCATAGATAATGACCTGTTCTTATATGAACTTGTGTGGCATGTTTTGAAAGATCAACCATATTGGAGAGGGCTGCATCAATAGTACCTAATAACCGAAGAGAACAAAGACATCTACATTGTATATCCTTCGGACACTCACGCAACTCCTTTCAACCACAAAACCAATGCTCCTTTGTCGATTGAGAATTACAGAATCACTGTTACTATAGGATCACTTTATGTTAATGAACTAGCTCGCTCAATGGAAAGGAATAAGGAGACGACAAAGAAGGAAGAATCATCATAAGACAAGCAGAGTCAAGGTCGTTAAGGCGAAATGGCACTTTACTTCAACTAGAATAACAATGAACTCCCTTCTCATACAAGCCACATGAGTCACACGATTTTGCAAGCCATAAAAAACAATGATCTAGAATAAGGGATAGATATGGTCTTTAGATTTAGTTTAATTTATGCTATGTTTGTTGTTTGTAATTCTTTAATTCATGCAAATTTAAATTTTTGTTTCAAGTTTCAAAATTTTCCCCCACTTTGCAAAGAAAGTAATATATTTTAATATATTTAGTTAAATTTCTATTATTTTAATTAATACAAAATTTAAAAGAATAGTTCTGGGTTAAAGATTATATGGTTAAGAAAAAGAAATGTAAAAATATAATGTGGAAATGCATGGATGTGTAAAAGGCTAAAAGCACTAGTGTGATTGAAAAGAAAAAGATGAATGAAAATTTAATGTGATAGTCTGATAACCTAGGTAACTAAGCATGTTTGTAAGTGTTTTTATGCTTTAAGGTTGAAGATGTTCTAATAACTTTAAGAGAGAGAATTAAAAGATTTAATATATATAAATTTAATCCATAGTAGGATAACTATCCAATCCGATTTTGGACTAACTCATTAGCCAACATTATTAGTAATGGTTTCTTTTATCTTTGTAACCAAAATCCTCGATTTAGACGGATTTACAATATCAATTATGGTTATGGGCTAGATCTCATGATTTGATCTAGGTTTTTACTTTTTATGATAAATTAACAGTTTAAACCGTAAATGAAAATGCTCGGTGTGAATTTAAAATTTCAATTGAACTAATCAGGTTTCGTGTTTGAAAAACCAATAATGAAACAAAACAATAATCAATTTAGATAGTTTTATGGTTTTAAACCATGAAGTTAAAATTCTTAACATAAGTTCAGGTTACAGCCAATGATCTTTTGATATTATTAACAAACTAGCTTTATTAAACCCGTGTATAACACGGGTTAAATCAATAAAATATTAAATGTATTAAAAATTTATTAATAATAAAATAATAATTTAAGATAATATATGATTAAAATTACGTATGAGTAATAATTATAAGTAATAAAACAAAAATATCAACTTTTAAACCTTTTTTTTTGTATTAAAAAAAAAATTAAACATTTTGTTTCAAAACAAATCATTTTAAAAAAATATCATTTTTAAAATTTTCTTACTATAACTCCCAATTTTAATTATTTTTTGTTTATAAAAATTTTATATTTTAAAAAACTAATTTTAAAGCATTTTGTATTTTTTAAAAAGTTTGATATTTTAGAAAACTATCTTTTGTAAAAGTTTGTTTCTATTGAAATAACATTAACAAAAAGATTTATTTTTTAATTTATTAAAAAACTATTATTGATCTTAAAAAAAATATATAATATTATTAGTAATTAATGTAATTATTTAATAGTAGAAAGAAGTGAGAAAATTTTAATAAAAATAAATGTAATGTTAACACGTAACACCTTTAGTTACAATTTTGTTAAAATAGAAAGATAATTACAGATGTGAAGTTATTTACCTATTGTGGGAGTAAAAGTTCAGCGTTATAAAACGACGTGGCCCATCCAACAAAATCATCATCAATTCACGATAATAATAATATATGCCCAAACGAAGATAACTACAAAAACGTTCCCCCAATACATAGAACCCTTTCTGGCGATCATCGTCAGTTGTCTGATCATCTTCGTTGCCATTATCAATCGCTTGCTGCAGTAACTGATCATCATCTTCATCTTCCTCTTCACCACCAAGTAATCTTCCTTCTTCTCTATATACACTACTTGTTACAGATCTGAATCTACGTACTTCATTATTGCTGTCTTATGATTTAGCCCTGAAAAACATCTGATCCAACTCTACGGGATCAAATTTTGTATCTGTTCGTCTTCGATTTGATATGAATTGATCAGATTTTGTATGTAGAGTTATAAGATTTGAAGTTTACTTTTGCTAGCCCTAATTGCAGTTATTTAGATCAAGGGGCACGAATCGGCAATGTAGATCTTAATAATTGCTAATTTTGTTGACATTATTTTGTTCAATATATTGAATGTGATGCTATCGGAGGAAGATGAGTTTGAATCTTGTGTAAACGAACTTCAATTTCTTGTCGGTTTTCGTATTGGTATTTTGACTAAGGGCTGATGAAGATCTTAATCAATCTAGATCCTTTTGTTTGTTGCCTGTTTGCGTAGTCGTTGCACATTATAGGTTATTATTTTGTTAAACAATAAGAACTGTTTTGTTGTTTAAATCTACTTGGGCTTGATATGCTAAAGCAATTGTAGTTTTTTGGAGGATGGGATCTGAGTTATATAGTCTGTATTGCTGTTTATCTAGTTCAACTTTGAATATTGTGATCCAGTTTGAAGCAATTAAGTAGAACTTCCTCCAGCTTGTCTAAAATATTGAAGTCTTTTAAGTAAGAATGGCAAAAGTAAACTGATATGGTATATTTTAGGCAATATACGAACGAAAACTGTGTGTATTGTCAAGATTTTGGTCATGTGGTGTTAAGGGAGGATGTTTTTCAATAATTGGACCTTGAATCTTGATAAGATCAATGAGCTTGTTTGTCCCATGATAGGAATCGTGGTAGGTTGGGACACACAAAATAATAAAAGACGAGCGGATGATCTAAAGATGTTTTGTAAGTTTAAAATTGGATATAGCCATGGGGGGTGATATCTTGGCTTAAAAGATGCGCAAATCGATGTGGAAAACACATCAGGGTGATGAAGGCGCACCTCATGTAGATCTGGTCCAAAATTGGTCAAAATTAGGGCTCCTAGGAGGTTTATGTAAAAACAATCTAAGGAATGTAGAAATTATGAAAGGTTTGTTTGATAAATAGGTTTGTGTTGCTTGTTAGGTATTAAAAGATAAAGGAATGAAAAACAAAAGTGTTTATGGTGGTGACGGAGGAATGTTTGAAATGGAATGGACGGAGGAATGTAATGAATGAGGAAATGGAATGGATAAGGGAATGAAATGAATCATTACATTCTATTATTTTGTTTGGTCACCATAAAAGAATGGAATGATACAATACTTTGTGTTACTTGTTAGGTAGGAAAGATGGAGTGAAATACAAAAGTGGTTATGGTGGCGACTACCGGTGGTGGTGGTGGTGACGGCTAATGGTGGTGGCGGTGGAAGCCGGTGGTGGTGGCTGTGGTGTTGGTGGCGGCTATGGTGTTGGTGGTGGCCGGTGGTGGCCGCTATGGTGTTGGTGGCCGGTGGTAATAGGTGTTGGCTGGTGGTGATGATGGTCGGTGGTGGTGGCCATGCTTAGCGGTGGTGGCCTTGCCTGGTGGTGGTGGCCGATGACGTTCGATCTTGGTGGTAGGTGGTGGTGGTGGGCTGGTGGTGGGCTGGTGGTAGGTGGTGGTGGTGGGCTGGTGGTCGGTGGTAGTTGTTGTGGTGGCTGTGGTTGTTGTGGTGGTTAGGGGTGAGCTCGGTACCTGTACCGAACCGAAAGTAACGATCCCGAAATTCCCCAAAAATTGGGTACAGATACCAGTACCGAAAATGCTCGGTACGGTACGGTATTTGAATGTAAAAATCGGTAAAATACCGGTACCGCACCGAATCGGTACCGTAAGTACCGATCCTGAAATTACCAAAAAGTGGGTACCGAATTGGTGTTAGGTATTACGTGTACGCGGCTGACCCGAGGATTCGGATAGGGTACGAAATCAATACAATACTACAGCTCGGGCCTTAAGAACTTGTCGGTATTTCTAATTGATTTCTAAAACGAGTGACGAGATAATGATAGCAATAATAGTAGAAATAAACGTAACTACGCAGCGGAAATAGTATAACCAAACAACCAATAACGTGAACTAATCAAACTGAACAGGATACCCAAAACAGAACCTGTTTTGTGGCTGTTCTTTGATTAGAAACAGAGCCGAAAAACAACAGCAACAGCAGCAGTGCAAAACAGAACAGAGCAGCAGCCTGTTCACAGCAGTAAATCAGCCCCTTTGCGGCGACTGTGTTGGCGGCCGCTGGTGGTTATTCAATGGCAATCAGCAGCTTTGCTGATTGCAGGTTGGCGGCAGCAGTAGTAGAAAGACAGCAGTGGTTCAATAGTGATCAGCAAACACACAACACACGAGCACAATAATCAAAACAGTAAAGAACACAGAGATTTAACGTGGTTCGGTCAAGGATTGACCTACGTCCACGGGCTACGAACCAGGGTTTCTTTTTATTACTTTCAAGACTTAAGATTACAAGTACAATATGAGGGTATTTATAATAAAAGACAAATAAAACTTAACATAAATAAGTTTTGGCAGATTAGGGTTAGGGCCGGCTGCCCCTAACCGCTTTCTGCAGCAGCTTTGTGGCTGTTCCAGGGCCCGACCCAAGATGGATCGGAGCCCACAACACAACAATTGGTACCGAAAATGATTCGATACGGGAAGTTCGGTATCGGTACCGGTTCGGTTTCGGTACTTGGCAACCGTTTGCTCATCCTTAGTGGTGGTGACTAAGGATGGAAGAAGAAATGGAATGAAAAAAAGAAAAAAAAGAAAAGGGGATGGATGGATTGAATTAGAGGGAATGAGATTACTTATGTAATGGTTCATTCCATTCCATTCACCAATCAAACATCTCTTTTTTCATTCATTTTCAATGGTTTATTCCATCATGCCTTTTATTCTTGTGTACCAAATGCTACCTTATATGTAAAGTAGATGAGAGGTAGCTAGTTTCTAGTTGTAAATAAACATAGATGTGCGCCTCACGTATGTGATGCGTGCCTTCCTGCCTTGGCTTTTCCGACCAAAACGACTTGGAACACCTCTTGCTTTTTTAAACCAAGGGAGATATCAGATCTGACCTCATATCTCCTTATTACTTTGTTGGGTGTAAGTGAAATTGTGATAGAACTCGAAAAATCAAAGGAAACAAACGATGGGATTGATAACTAGTTGGCTACCCGCTACAGATAATAATCCAATTCAAGAAGGATTAGATCTCCAAATACAAACTTAACTCTCTAAAACATCAAAAACAAGAATGAATACAAGCATACTAGAACTTAAATATAAATAGGAAGAACATGCAGTTAAGCTGCAGTGTTCTTCCTAAACAATAGCTGACCCCTTCATCCACTAACCCCACTAGACTGGTTTCCCTTGGACCCTCTAACCAGGTACATAGATCCAATGTTGTAAAAATCGCTAGGCGCTAGTCGGGCGGTGAGGTACCGACTAGGGATTAATCGGGTTGGAGTTTTTATATATAATTTTTAGTTTTATATATAGAAACAAATATTTTTACATGTAACTTTAATAAAAATGTTCAGATTTATGTATATACACACATATTTGGCCCAAAATTTCGTGTTTTTCCCGTATTTTCTGAGATTCCATTGGGAATTTTACATCTCGCCAGAATCTGGCCGGAGAGTTTCCGAAATCTCGCAAAAACCAATGATTTTTGGCCAATTAGGACATGCTAGGTCTGATTTTGACCTGGGAGCAGAAAAAACACAGTTGACCGACTTTGACCGCCTAGAAAAATTGATCCGATTACTAGCGATTAATTCCGATTAGTGCCATTTAGTGCCACCTAAGATCAACTACCGATTTTTGGAACCAATTAGCTGAAATCGACAAGGTAATGGGCCGACTACCGATTAATCCCCGATTAATCGGCCGCCTAGGCCGATTTTTGCAACACTGCATAGATCCACCCCATTTGAACCTGGGTTCCCTGGGTGGCTGGGTTCGTATCAAAATGACTTAGGGTGATTTCTTATTTTTTAATGATTGAAGCAACCATGAACTTTCTAAACATCATGGTGTATTGATGTATTCGTTTACATGTACACATGAAAAGATGTCATAGATCTTTTACATTAAGGGGGTGTTTGAATTTGTGTTTTGGAATTAATTGGTTTGGATAATCAAGTTTATACTAGTCGCAAGTTACCTATATTCAGTGAGGCAACTCATAAAAGCAATTTTATAGGCCACCCAAACATATACTTATTTTCGTGTACCAAATTTGGTCATATTTAGACTGGAAAATTTTAAAATAAAATCCTTATAATGCCCTTGACTATTAAAAGACTAAAATAATACAAATAGTTATAAATGTAATATGCTAATTATACCCTTCATTGCAATGCATATTTCTCATCTTATAAATGATATTGAAGGGCACAATTGGCACATTTATAATTTTATATATTACATGTTTTATTTTAATTTGTTAAAACTAGAGGGGCATTTTTGTCATTTTTATACTTTCCTACATAAATCTGGCTGGAATTGGTATAAACGAAAATAATTACATACTTGAGCAGTTTGAGGACGCATAAAATTGTTTCTTTAAATGGGCCGCCTTGATGAAAAAACTGAATACTTGGGTGGCCTCTAGATATGTTATGTTGGGTTGTGAAGGCTTTGGGCTGAGCCGGACGGGGCTCGGGCCTGTTTTGCTAGGCTAATGATAAACAAAAGAATGGGCTAGCCGGCCCTAATTAGGGTTAATTAGTTAATTCTTGGAGCCTAAGTTATTACCTTAATTACAACCCTAATCTAGCATTATAAATAGACCCATGATGTAATTGTATTCTTGAGCACAATAATAATATAAACCCTAGTTGCAGAGTGGACGTAGGTCACCTAGACCGAACCACTATAATTCTCTCGTGTCTACTTTATATATATATTGTGTGATTGTGTGTGTTTGATTGCTTCCGCTGGAACCTACTCTGATCGTGATACCTAACAAGTGGTATCAGAGCCAGGTTCGGAAACACACTGGGTTTGCACTGAAATCATAGGAGGCTGATCGAGAGGGCTGTGGTATTATCGATTTTTTTTTTTGCTGGTTCGAGATCTAGGGCTGCTCGGGTTTTATTTTTTTGGCGATTCGCGATTAGGGTTTCTGTCTTGAACCCTTGGTGTCGCTGGTATTGCTCTTGATTCTGCAGGTGAAGTTACCAGTTTAGGTATCTTCGGGTTTTAGGGTTTTATTAGAAGTGTGCTTGGCTTCGGTTAGCTTTGGTTCTTTGGCTTTTTTTTTCTTCAAAGGTTAATCTTTTCTCGCGGTGTTCATCAACTTCAGTTTCTGTTTCTTGATTGTATTCGTTTCTCGTTTGCAATGGCTGAAGACGGGAGGGTTCGAATTGAAAAGTTCAACGGGATAGACTTTGCTTGGTGGAAGATGCAAATAGAAGCACTGCTAGGTGAAAAAGATTTGGAAGTAGTATTGGAAGAAAAGCCGGCTACAATGAACAAAGCTGAAGAAGCGGTTTGGAACTCAAAGGACAAGAAGGCTAGAGGGGCTATTACATTGGCTTTGACGAGGAGCGTTGCATTTAACGTTATGCATGAAACCACGGCTCGTGGTATAATGATGGCTCTGTCAAATATGTATGAAAAGCCGTCTGCTGCTAATAAGGTGTTCTTGATGAGGGAGTTATTCATGACTCGAATGAATGAGAGAACTTCAGTTTTGGAGCATATTAATGATCTTAACTCGATCATGTCCAGGTTAGCTTCTGTGGGCATGAAGTTTGATGATGAGACTCAAGCTGTAGTATTGTTATCTTCTTTGCCAGATAGTTGGTCTGGAACTGTAACGGCTATTACTAGTTCTGTAGGGACTGATGGATTAACATTTGACGGGATTCGAAACATTGTGCTAGGTGAGGAAACCCGCCGGAAAAGCACTGGTGGTGGATCATCTTCTGGTTTGTTATATGCTGGCAGGGGAAGGGAAAAAAACAGGAGCAGTGGGAGTCGAGGGAGGAGTTCGTCTAGAGCTCGGAAAACTGTGAAGTGCTGGAGTTGTGATGAGATCGGGCATGTTAAAAGTCAATGTCCAAAGCGTAAACAAGGAAAATCTGGTGAGGTAAACACTGCTGCTGAGGATGAATGTAATGATGACACGTTACTACTCGAGGCTGAAAACAATGTGGACTCTTGGGTTATGGATTCCGGTTCTTCGTTTCACGCCATGCACAGCGGGGAGACGTTGGTGAATCTAAAAGTTGGCAACTTTGGGAAGGTACAAACAGCAAATGGTAATATCCTTGATGTTACGGGCATAGGTGATGTTAATTTGTTAACTCCATTGGGAACCTACTGGAACTTGAAGAATGTTAGGGTGATTCCAGCTTTGAAGAGAAATCTTATCTCTGTTAGTCAACTGGATGAACAAGGACAAGAAGTAAAGTTTGGTAGAGGTAAATGGAAAGTAACAAAAGGAAATCTGGTTATTGCTCGTGGAAACAAGCGGGGATTGTTATACATGGTGGAAGTACCTATTGAGGAAAGTATGACCGTTCCTCAAAACAAAGTTGGGTTCGCGGAGTCAAAGGGGCAAAAGAGGGTTCAATTTGCAAGACTGAAGCCTGGTGCCAAGGTGATTCAAGCTGAGCGGGATCGGAGGTCTAAACCAGGTCAGGGGTTTGGTGACAGTGGGAGCACGGAGCGTGTTTTGGGTACAGTCACAAAACAACGTTGGGTTGTGAAGACCACTACTCCGATTGTTAAATTCTCTCCTATGGATGTCTTGCTGAATGAGGAGAGTGTTGATGATTCTCGGGTTATCTCTGGAGCTGGTGGATCGTGCATACCAGTTGAGATAGAGAATGGGTTGGAGCTCGGGGGAGCTTCAACTGTCCCCTCATGTACTTGATGAGAGGGGGTGCAACTAGGGGTTACAATGAAGTCTTAGCTGATGGGAATTGAAGCTTGGAAGACTTTTGGATATGAAGAATACTGGAGTTACTGGATCTGGGTTACTTGGACGGCGTTTGTAGACTTGTGCAAAGCCTTCAAGTGGGAGATTGTTGGGTTGTGAAGGCTTTGGGCTGAGCCGGACGGGGCTCGGGCCTGTTTTGCTAGGCTAATGATAAACAAAAGAATGGGCTAGCCGGCCCTAATTAGGGTTAATTAGTTAATTCTTGGAGCCTAAGTTATTACCTTAATTACAACCCTAATCTAGCATTATAAATAGACCCATGATGTAATTGTATTCTTGAGCACAATAATAATATAAACCCTAGTTGCAGAGTGGACGTAGGTCACCTAGACCGAACCACTATAATTCTCTCGTGTCTACTTTATATATATATTGTGTGATTGTGTGTGTTTGATTGCTTCCGCTGGAACCTACTCTGATCGTGATACCTAACATGTTATTCCCTATTTTCAGTGGTAAATAGTATTACCTAAGTAGTAAGTACCACTTATGTTGATCTATTATCAAACTAGGTTACAATCCCGTGTAATACACGGGCTAAATAAATTTACTGTTACATGGTTAATAATATAAAAAGTTATGTCTTAAATATTGTGTATTATACGGATTAAATAAACCCATGTATTACACATTTGAAAATTTGAAAATTTGAAGTTAACATATTTGAAATTTTAATTATGGATAGTTATTAATAATTAATAAATAGCTATTATAGCATTTATAATTAATAAGAGAGAGAAGCGGGAAAACCAATTATTAGATTGCCTAGAATTGTGACAAGTGTCCGGATTTATTTTTATTTATTAGTATAGAGATTTTTGAGGCTTTTTGATAGCGACCCCATACCCCCACGCTCACTAGCCATTATGATTGAAGATGCAACGATCAAATCGGGTTCTAGTGGAGCAAAGAAGTCGATCAATTGGGTCCGTATCATTGCATGTGAAAGTGGCTAATTACCCATGCAATTTCTCTTCATCCCCACGTGCATTTAGTTCATGCATTATTTGTTTTTTCTTTTTATTTTATTTTCATGTTCTAGAAGGTGTTTATTTTAATTAGTGGGTAGTAGTTATCATCTTGAATTCCCTAAAGAATAGCCACGTGGGGTAGTTACTTTGCAATTTTCCTTGATGTAATCGGTAACTGGTTTTTTTTGGAATGATCATTCAGAAATTATGAAAAAATCAGTTTTATCTTATGGTTTCTCTCTAGAGTAGCCTGTTTTTCCATTGCTTATTCAAAGGGTAGCAGCTTTGATGGTGATCTTTGGAAACTAACTCCAAATCAAGCGGTGAGACTGTATCTTGATTTTCGGTTTAGGACTTGCTCTTCGGATAGTTCAAGTGGTGTGGCTGTATCTCGGATTATCCGTTGTATACGAATCACGTTATCTAATCGTTGATACCTTTGTGCCTATCACTTTTACTCTCATGTCACAAGAACTTTACCCTTTTTCACAACAATATCATTTTAAGTAATACTTAAAAAGTACCAATCATCTGATTATTACAACTTTAAACAACAAATATACATCCAATCACTATTCCTGTTTGAATGACTTTTTGTTCTAAATATATCAATTTCTTCTTTCTTGTGCTTATTTTTCTATTTGAAATCCAGAAGCTCTCACTAAAGTTCTTCCACTCATTTTTCTGTCATTTCAGACATAATGTTAATTCTTTTGGCTCAGTAAACTAGTTAATACTTTTAGCTGTTATTTAATAAATACGTTTGTAATTTTTTTTTTCCCATTTTTAGAGGTTAAACACATTTGACATTATTTGCGGTTGATTGAAATGTTATCTTTCACTTTTTAATCATACACCATTTGAGATTAGCTTCATTTTTTTTACCAAATTTTAAGGTAAGCCAGGGTACTAGTAAAAGAAAAAGGTACTTCATGGACTCACGGGCTACACCTACCCTCCCATAACAGATGAATCAGAGTTTACATTATAAATAGATGTTGGAAGCTGTGTTATTTTTTTTAACTTGTTTTTGGTTGTCTATATTCACAGATTTACGCATATTCAGCAAGATGGCTGGTCAGGGCCAGCGTTTGAATGTGGTCCCCACCGTTACCGTTCTTGGAGTCATTAAGGCTCGTCTTGTCGGTGCAACCAGAGGCCATGCTCTTCTAAAGAAAAAAAGTGATGCATTAACTGTTCAATTTCGAGCCATTCTAAAAAAGATTGTTGCGACAAAAGAATCAATGGGAAACATTATGAAATCTTCTTCATTTGCTTTAACCGAAGCAAAATATGTAGCTGGTGACAACATTAAATATACTGTCATAGAAAATGTGAAAACCGCATCTTTAAAAGTCAGGTCCCGCACCGAAAACGTTGCAGGAGTAAAGCTCCCAAAATTTGAGTATTTCACTGAAGCAGAGTCGAAAAACGAGTTGACTGGGTTAGCAAGAGGTGGTCAACAGGTCCAAGGGTGTAAAACTGCTTATGTGAAAGCAATTGAGGTTCTTGTGGAGCTTGCATCACTACAAACATCATTCTTGACCCTTGATGAAGCAATCAAGACAACTAACCGCAGGGTCAACGCTCTAGAAAGTGTGGTCAAACCGAAGTTAGAGAACACCATAAGTTATATCAAAGGAGAGCTCGATGAGTTGGAGAGAGAAGATTTCTTCAGGCTGAAAAAGATTCAAGCTTTTAAAAAAAGAGAGATTGAAAAGCAGATGAAAGCTTCCAAACAGTTTGCTGAAGAACAAGCCGCTGAGAATCTTTCATTACAAAGAGGAATCTCCATGAATGCTGCACATAACATGCTAACCGCGACTCAGAAAGACGATGACATCATTTTCTGAAATTGAGGTTAGTTTTTATTATATGCGACATGTATGTGCAGATGTGCTATCTATGCCTGCTGGAAGAATTTAATTTGTTTAGTTAAATTGTGTCTACTTTTTGAATAAAAGCTTCATGTGTGCAGCTATCGTTATATTTGGGTGTCGTTTTTCTAAAACTCAGTTTCCAGGAACGCATTTTTTTTTGTTTATTTGTATCATGTTATTCGTTGGGCGTTGAAGTACTTTAAATTATGAATCATAAAACATAATCATGCTGTTGTTTCCTTTATGTCATCTTCTATGGTGACTTGGTTATTTTGTGGACTTGTAATCATAGAAACATAGGTGAAGCTCGTGTTCATTTTGAATATAGTGCTTTATGTCTCCTAGCTTTCGTAATGAGCTTTTTAAGTGTTACTCTACGGCTTAGACTTTAATGTGAGCAGCAGCTAGGAAAACACATTAGGGTGATGAAGGCGCACCTCATGAATATCTGGGTCGAAAGGCATGTAAGGATTTATGAAATGTTTACTTGATAATTAGGTTTATATGTAAGACAGTTGAGAGACATCCTGTTTTTGGTTGTAAATAAAGCTTGTTCAGTTGTACATAGACATGTCTTGCGCACATGATGTGCGTGCAGTGCACCATGGCAGTTGGGCCAAAATGGCTTGGAGTGCCTCGAGCTTTTTTAAACCAAGCATGTTTGATAATGCGAGGTATTATTTCTAAATTGCTTGGATTACAAATAGTATTTATAGGGGTGTTTTACCGATTAAGTTCATATTTATGAGTTGTTTTGTAGAATATGTAGACAAATAAGCTCGTAAACCTGGTGCAGCTATGAGTATTGTTTTTAACCGGTTATTAATTGTTTTGGTTGAGTATTGTTCTTAATTGGTTTCTACAGTATTGGTTGTTAACTGGTTTGGTTATTGTTTTGGTTTTCTGGATGGGTTATTAACCAGTTAGGTTATTGCTTCAGGAAGAATGTGTATGACAATGTTGCTAGTAAAAAGTTATTCGTGGAAAAATGCATGCATAACTAATGTGTTATACCGACTAGAAATGCATGTGAAAATGATAATGTGTATACTGACTATTGAATAAATAAGACTGAACTTTTAGGCCTCGTTTGGTTTACAAAATTCTTTGGATTTGGAAATGGAATTGGAAATATTCCATCTAAAATCTTATTTGGTTGGTCACTTGATTAAATTGGGATTAGAAATTTTTCCCTCATTAATTGGAATTCATTTTTTTTACCCGTAGTATGTTCAATGCAATGAAATGTTTAAAATTAATATTCCAATTCTATTAAAAAATTTACCAACTAAACACCATATCAATTTAAGAAGATTCCATTTCAATTCCAATTCCAATTTCAATTCCAATTCATTCGTAAAACATTCTGTGAACCAAACGGACTCTTAGTATGATAAGGTTGCCAAGTAGTGACAAGAGGCGTTGTGGCATTATCACGTTTTCTCTTTATTTAATGTAATAATGCTTATTATCATGATTAATTTATGTAATGTGAATGTATTAGAGCATTCACATCCGACCCTCTATGTATTTGTAAGTGTGTTATCTATATTAAAGATAATGGTTTTAAATTGTTGTGAGTTAAGGATAGAGAACATGTTACTGTTCATCTCTATATTTAATAAAACACTGTTCATTTTTATTAATATTTTAATATATTTTTAAAGTGGGTGTAAGTAGAGAAGAGAGAAAATTTAATGATAAAGATATTAAAAAGTATTGTTTAATTGAAAATGAGAAAGAAAAAATAGTAATTTTAGTGTAATTATAGAGTTGGAGATAAAACATGGGATATGAATGCTCTTAAAAGTTAACGGTTTTGTTTTAAATGTTTTTACTATTAAAATTTTGTGGTAATTTTGTAAAATAGTAACCAAGTTTTAAAGTTTTCTAATTAGGTCCACTCAAGTTTAAAAAATATTCCAATTAAGTCATTAACTTTTATTTTTTTTTAAATTATAAGTTTTAACATATTTTTTAGCATGTTTTTCTTTTTGTTTTAATTAAAAAATATTTTTTAGATGCTATGTGGAGTTGTGATTATGTGGATTTTAGATATTATATTATATTTTATTTATATAATTAACATTTTTTTAAATTTTTTTTAAATATAATTACATATATTAAAAATCCCAACCACTGCATCTTCTTCATTTTCTTCTTGACATATAAAAATCCAAAGATAACTTGATTCAATGGTTTAGTGACTCAATTTGAATAAAATATGAATGTGTGATCTAACTGAAACATTTTTGAAATTTGATTATTGTTCTGTGATATTTTCTTTAATTTTTTTTTAATGTTTGGGGATTACTTCCCGACACCTAAAAAGCACGTCATGTATTGTCAGTTTGGTCTAGACTAGTCAAGTTAGTATGTTATAAATGCCTAAACGGGTTATTAGGTTGTAAATGAGTTGTGATTAAGTTGTAAAAAGAGTTACTAAGTTGTAATAAATGGGTTAAATAGTTAACCTTATAATAAAAATGTGTATTATTTTAAAGAAAATGTGTAAATAAAAAAGTGTTCTAAATCTAAAAAGTGTAAGTAAGAATTTAACCATTAATTTTCTTAATCAATGGTTGTGATTAAATTATAGAGAAGAAGTTTGTTAGATGACTATTTTAAGTGTAACTACCTTTGTTAATTTTCTTGAAGGTCTCATTTTTTAAACATTCATAACTTTTATATACGATATTATTTTTTAAAAATCACACCGTAAAATCAAGTGTTTTTAATAGTTAAAACGAGTACCACATCGTTATATAAAAGGATAATAATTTTTTTATGTTTTTCAACAAATATGAAATACGCTCACCATTCTGTCTTTAATGTGATTCATTGTGTCTTTTTGTTAGTTATTGTGTTTTTTAAACACTATTTTGTTTTTTAAATAGTGAATTAAAAAAATACAACAGTAACACAATGATTATATGACTATGAATAAATTCAATACATTAAAAACAATGATAAAATAACACAAACGATATAAAACGTAAAAACACAAGGATAAAATATCTTATTGTGTTTTTAGTTTGTCGTTGTGTTATACTGAGCACTTCAAGTTTTGAAAAACACATTGGTTAAATAACTTTATTGTGTATATTTAATTGTTAAAAACAATGATAAAATAACAAGTAGTCTATATAATATATAAAAATCAATGACAAAAATAATATGAAATGATGTAAAACGCAAAACACAATTATAAATACATATAACAAATAAGAAAGAATAATTAACACAATTAACTAATATTCTACACAATGAGAGACACACACACACTATTCTCACATTTTTGTTTAAGAATTAGAGATTAAAGGTTTTTAATTTTAGTATATAATATTTTAATAGAATTTTTATATCTATACTATATAATAAAAAAATTACGAGGTTGTAGCATTACATTTTCTTGTACATTCTTAACCTTTTTCCCCATTTAGAATACTTTATCTAATTTTAGTCAATTAAATTAATGATTTCATTGTTTTTTTTGCCTCATTTTGGACAAGATTAAAATAATTATTTTAATCAAATTCATTATTTTAGTTGATTAAACTGGAATAATTACATATATCTTCTTATAAACCTGTAAAATTACATTTTTTTTTTAAATATATGTTTTTAATGTATGATACATAATGATCTTCAAACATTATTTGAAGAATAATTTTATAAGTTTAAAGGAACATATATGAAATTACCCCTGTACTTTTCAATTCTACATACTAACAATGATTTTATAGTCAGGAGAAATCCAATTTATAAAACCTTTAATTATATATTTACATATTTAACGTTTTAATTTTTGTTATACTTTGTTAAATCACAAGGTATTTTTTTATCATACCAAAAGTATTCAAGTAATTTGTTTCGTTTTATTCTAGTTTTGATAGATTTGGTAAATTTAGTTTGAGAAAATCTATTTTAAAATATTATATATTTTTGGTCCTAGTTTTATAAAGTTTTATAATGTTTAAAGATGAGGGATATATTATGATTAACTTTTGATTCTAACTATTTAGTTAAATGTTTTCGTTAAGCACGTATAATATATAGATTTGCAACTTACTATCTATACATAATGGAAAGTTAGAATACAAAGTTCATTTTTCGTACAAAGTATATAAAGTTATCACACAAACATGAATAAATACGGGTGAAATCATCACATAAGGAGTAGAAATTTTCATGCAGGGATAAACTTATCACGCAATGGTAGAATTATTACGTACTAGCTATTCTCGCATGATAGTTTCACTCAATTATAAACATTTTTGGCATAATAATTTCACACCCACTGCGTAATTAAAGTTTTTATTTATTGATAAGAAAATTATTAGGTATTAATTCTAAATGTAAATATGTAACTTACTCATGCATTTTCAATTAAGCTAAAAAGTAAATAAACTCGAAGAATCTAACCTAAAAATCAAAGTAAATTTGCACCTAAAAATATTGAAAGTCGTAATTCTTGACATTTAATTGTACTTGTACAATTATATAATATTATAACGATTATATTAATTAAATAGTTACAAATAAGTTAATATTATATAATGTTTTCGTTTTGTGTAAATCTTTTAAATTCTAAAATGGAGTATACAAACATACATACTTGCAATGAGCACATATCTACTGCCGTTGCTAATAACATTAAAAAAATACTTGAAAAGAAAAAAAGGAATTGAGGTAGTACAAAAATAAATTGTTATCATTTTGAAAACAATAAAAATATAAACATATGATATAAATCTTAATTATAAACAAATAAATTAATCTTACAAATAACTATGCAAACAATAAAAATATAAACATATGATATAATCTTAATTATAAAAAATAAATTAATCTTACAAATAACTAAATATAAAATGAATATTTATGCAAGTAATACAAGTAGAGCTACAAACGAACCGAATAAACACGAACAATGTTTTGTTTGTGTTTGTTCATTGAGAAAATTAAGTTGTTCATAAATTATTGAAGAGCACTTACTGAACGTGATTTTTTATTCGTGTTCATTAATTAAGAAATGAATCTGTTCATGAAATATTTACGAATTACCAAATGTAAACAATAGCAAATGAAAATAAATGGACTTAAACAAATGTTCATGAATATTAACGAACACAAACAAAAGTTCATGAACACAAATGAATATAAATGAATACAAATGATTATTTTATTTTATAATAAAAGCTGCATCGTTCATGACAAACGTTAGGCAGTATCAATAAAAAATAAATAAGTATTTAACATAGTTATTCGAACATATATAGTTGACATAATTATCATAAACATAATTAACACAAAAATTAAGAAGTTTGTTAAAACTTTTTCACAAACTAAAAAATAAAATGGTCAGATGAGGGATGTTGGCAAATGTGTATGGTAATACTACGGTTTCATATTTTTTAAAATTAAAACCAATAAAATAAAAACAAAAATTATATAAACTTTTAAATGAATGAACATAAATGAAACATCATCAAACATCCACAAACATAAATGGATGAAAACGACATTTGTTCACTTATAAAATGAACGAACATAAACGAATTTGTTATTCAAAGGTTAATTTGAATCCTTATGTACAAGCATGAGTTAAAATTAGATGTTTGGTTTAGCAATCCTACGTGTGTTATGTGTAAACTGATGCTCTCCTTATGAGGTCGAGAGTTCGAGTCACACAATAAACAATACTATAATATTAAAAAGAGAAAGTTGCATAAATGTTTTCTGTGGTTTAACCTGAATGCATGATTGATTCATAGACTTTGAAAATTGCAAAGTTAGTTTAAAATTTTATGTAGTCATTGTAAATTTGGTACTCAAATTTTACAAAAGTGTAAAGTTAGTACAAACTTTTATGTGGGTGTTGCACTTTTGGTCTCTAAAATTAAATTTAAAATTAGTTTAAATTTTATAAAATGCATAAAAAATAAATTAATTTAGTGCCGGGGACTAAACATACAATGATTATATAAAATTTTAGACTATCTTTGCAATTTTTAAAGTTTGGAAACCAAACATACAATTTAGTTAAACCACAGTGACTGTTTATGAAGTTTTCTCTATTAAAATTAAATTACCAGAAATAAGACGTTTAGAAATAAATTTATAAGAGTACCAAAAGGTGAACATTTTTTAATTAGTTCGATACGTAACACGTGTTTATTAATAAAATAGATAAAAATTAGAAACATATATAACTACTACTTTTTAATATATAAGAAAATAGTCGTTAACAAAGTTGAAAATTAAAGAAACGGACAAAACAATGACAAATCTCCAAAGTACAATGTACGGACCACACTAAAACGACGATAATGTAAAAAAAAAAAAAAAAAAAAAAAAAAAAACTGGTAGATCTTATAAAAAAAATAAGTTTCATACCGCCCGACGCCCGTGAAGCCTGCTGACGTAAAGAGAGAGTCTCCTATCCTTTGTATGACGGACTGAAAATTATTTTGCTTACTTCTTTTAATTCTTTTAAAAAAAGAAAAACCAATTTCTCCAAAGGTTTTAATTTTGCCTAAATTTCTATATTATTTTCCCCGTATTTAAACCAAAAAGTTGTACGGAGTCGTTTATACATGAAAAACCCAAGACCAAGAACATCACATCATCAATATAGCATAGTTCAAACAAATTCCAACATAAGAATATAAGAATCTTGAAAATTAGATCTTAAAAGTATGGAAAATCAAAAATCAAAGAAACTTTACCTTTAAAACATAAATCGAATTTAATCACGCGGTTGTTGGTGGAAGAGAAGTTTTCCCTTAAACACTAATTTGAACTCGATAATTAAAAAATGGTAAATAAAATTATTATAAAAACTAGCCTAGACTAATCTAAACCAAGAAGAAAAGAAATAAAATAAACGACGAGTATATGATTTGAACATGACGGTTTCAATGAATGTGCAAGATGGTTATGACTTAAAGAAGCCAGCTGTATCTTCTTTTGTTTCTATCATGTAAATTATGTATAGACGTTATCGTCCGAAAACCTACATGTGAATCAACTTTTCTTATTGTATAACGCATTTAAAAAAATTCAGGATCGCTTCGACCTAATGCAGTAATGCCCATATGCCATAACCTAGGCCTCCTGTGGAATACTACTTTTATTATTCTAGTAAGTTTGTGATAGGCTTTACAGATCTTTTTTTCTTGGCGTGCCTTCTTATCACCCTAAGTCTATTTTTTTAATAATTAAGTAAGGAAAAACGAAGATGTTTCAGAAAAAGATGAGCGTTACTATATATTGCCATATTGGTTTGAAAATCATGACTAACGTGCTTATTGTTTCTTTAAAGAGTTTAAATAGATAAAAGTTGTTTGAGTCAACACTATTGATTTTAATTTATATTAAAAAGATAACATATTTAACCTATATATATATATATATATATATATATATATATATATATTTGATTTTGTACAAGTCAAAGATCGAGAGAGGCTTTTAAATGCAATTTTCTTTAAGAAACATGTTATTTCCCTGTAAAATGAAACCATCAATTCACAAAGACTAAGGCTGCGTTTGGTTGGAAGGAATGGAATGGAATGGAATGGAATGGAATTGAGAAACTAGTAAAATTTTCAATTAAATTATGTTTGAGTGGGTAATGAAATGTAAAACCCAAGGGAATGCTTCACCTCAAATTCCCTTGGTTGTGAGATTTTAAATTCTCTCTCTAGGTGGAAGGATTTTGAAATCCCACAACCAAGGGAATTTGAGGTGAAACATTCCCTTGGGTTTATTTTTAATTGCTCACTTAAACACAATTTTACTTGAAAATTATACTAGTTTCTCATTTTCATTCCATTCCATTCCATTCCTTCCAACCAAACACAGCCTAATAATGCAACATCACGTTGAAATTGATAAATAAAATGAAATATAGATATTGTATAATTAATTATTATGAAAACATTGAATATCACGCCAAACAAAATTGAAATCTTGCAAAGTCAACCATCTGATTTTCATTATTTAGTTGACTTTGGGCTAAACTTAATTACGTAGTGGGCATGTTAAGAATATCAAAAATACTAGAATATATGAAGTTTATTATTATCTTGCACCGAGTAGTTAAAAACACATTGAAGGTTACATAATTAGTAATATTAAGTAGCTTTCAACACCGGATAACTTTAGTTTTCGTCTCTTCTAAATTTGATGTACATTTTTCTGATGGAGATCTCAATACTTACTACTTAGTAGTAGTAATGAAATGGGTTAAACGGATTGAATATTTGAATTATTGGTATCCATCAATGAATAAAAGTGCTCGAATTATTGGTGGCTATCAATGAATGTAACATAAGTTCAACTATCCTGTAAGATTTATGACATTTGTTATATAGAAGAAAACAAGTTCAAAAGTGATACCTATTTCCATTAACATTAGGTTGAAATGTAATATTAGTTAAATAATATACGGTCGTACGGATGATGCTATGATTTCATTTTTATTATGACTAATCCTACTTCTGCCTGTTGAAAAAAATATAATATTACATACTATCACATGAATCAAACAACACTTTCATAAGTTTTTAATAATACTTGATTGTAAATACTTGTTAAAGTTATATACATATATGTCAATTCAATTTAATTACTAAATATATGTTACTTATTGTGTTTGTTTCGTTTTATGGGTTGAGTTATAGTAAAAATAGAGTTTAATCTAAAAAACTTAAAAAAGATTGTGAGCTAAACACGTGTTCTTGTATTATTATAAAGAGGAGGGTATTTTGACCATTGTATTAAACACGTCATCTCATTGTATCTTATACGTTTATTATGTTAAATATCAGTTTATTATGTAATATATTTTACATAATTTGTTATATGTATCCATCATTGTGTTTTACGTTTTAGATCACTGTGTTAATTTTGTCATTATTTTCATATATTATATAAACATATTATTTATCATTGTGTTTTACAATTAGAAGTACACAATGATATAATTTCATCAATGTATTTTTTAAAACTTATAGTGTTGAAGATAACACTATGTGTTATTTTTTTTATTGTTTTTTATAGATTATAAAAATTTGTTATCTATTATTGTATTTTACAATTACAAGTAAACAGTGATGCTCTTTCTTCAATCTATTTTTCAAAACTCACAGTGTTCAAGATAAAATCATAACAATAAAAAAACACAATTAGACGTTATGTTATTTTTTTATTGTTTTTAATGTATTAGATTAATTAGTTGTTAATTTATTCTTGCTTTTACATATTAGAGATATGCAATAATGTTATTCTACCATTACATTTTTTATATCATTTTAGAAAAACACAATAGTATTTGAAAAACACAATAACCCAAAAATAACACAATGAACTACACTAAAGACAAAATGACGAGATATGAGCTTAAAAACATAAAAAAATTATTATCTTTTTTATATAATAATACTGTACTTGTTTTAAAGTTAAAAAAAGCTCGTTTTTATTGTGTAATTTGTATAAAAAAATAATATCGTACGTAAAAAGTTATGAACGTTAAAAAAATAGGAAAACTTGTAAAAAGTCAACAAGAGTGACTATCCTTAAATTATTACTCTAACAAACTTTTCTCTATAATTTAACCTCAACCATTAATTAAAGAGATTGATAGTTGGGATTACTTCTTGCACTTTTTTAGTTTGAGAAAATTGCAAAAATAGTCCCTGTGGTTTGATCATATTGCAAGTTCGGACCCCAGATTTTAAAAATTACAAATTTAGTCCAAACATTTGGAAGTTTGTTGCAAATTTAGTCCCCACCGTTAGTGTCGGTTAGTTTTTAACGATCTGGGGACTAAATATGCAATATGATCAAACCATAGGGACCAATTATGCAATTTGCTCTAAAAATTAAAAAAAAGTAAAAAAATCAAATAAAAATTAAAAATTAAAAATTAAAAATTAAAAGATTCAAATAAACGTTAATAAAAAAATATAATAATCGTTAAAAAAATAGAATAAAGGTTAAAAAATTCTTATGTTTGATTTTAATTTTTTTAAATTTTATTTGATTTTCAGTTTTTTTTTTAATTTTTAGAGCAAATTGCACAATTAGTCCCTATGGTTTGATCATATTGCATATTTAGTCCCCAGATCGTTAAAAACTAACGGACACTAACGGTGGGGACTAAATTTGCAACAAACTTCCAAATGTTTGGACTAAATTTGCAATTTTTAAAATCTAGGGACCAAACTTGCAATATGATCAAACCACAGGGACTATTTTTGCAATTTTCTCTTTTAGTTTTAATGACCTTTTTATTTGAACATTTTCTTTATTTTATAAAGTAGATAGACTCATACAAGAATGAAAGAAGGTGGGCTTATAAGTTCATTGCTAGAATGTAAAAAGACTAAAGTTGGTGTTACTAAAAAGTTGAAAGACTAAGACAGTTAATATTCTGCAACGGGTCGTTCTCAAATTCGAGCTTGGATAAAAGCTTGCATTTTGTCTCATTTGTATAGGATAGTTCATCATCTCAAATGAGTCAAGGTTTTTTATCCTAGCTAATTTGTCCTCGTCTTGTGCCAAGGATCGATCTGATCTCCATTAAAAGGAATGATATAATCAGTTTTCAAAATTAATTTCTAGTCATCTTTATCTAGATCATCTTCATGGCAAAGACTTCACCTCACACATCTTCGTCTGGTCTCAGTCTACTTAATCATCTTGCATACGTCATCTCTCACGTCTTCTTCTGATGAGTATGTGAGGGATCTTGATCTCTAGACCTAGAATAATTATCCACTTGTACACTTGCAATGATTTAAACTCACATTACTTTTGTGAATAACAAACACCATACCACTAGATCATTAGATCACAAACTAAATGCTTTTAAATTGTTAAGTTTATTTAATTTTGATCCGTAAGTATTTATTTGGTTATTTGAATTTTCACTTTATCTAAGCCTAGTTTGGGTATTGTAGTCTACTTTTATAAAAAATCAAAGAATTTATTAGTTATACGTTACTAATATACAGAATTTATAAATTAAATTATGAATGGACATAAACTAATGATGATAATATAAGGGGTTTATATTAACGTAATATTTAAAAATGAAATTATGTATATAATAACATATATTACTCCCATAATCTCAGTAACAGAGTTTATAATTCTATTTTGGTTTGTTATTAAAAAGGATGTTTACTCTTAAAATAGTTTATCAAGTTTTCCATCCAAAAATAAAATGCATGTATTTTATAAGTGTAAACTCAGATTTCACGTTGGGATAACATTGTAAAATATTAGTCAAGTTTTAGGATTGTTTTAATTAGATTGTTTATAATTTTTTTTATCTCAATCAAGTCACTTATAATTTTTTTTGTTTCATTCAGATCATTAAAGGTTTAGAATTGTTCTAATTAAGTCATTCATAAATTATAGAACATTTAAAAAAAATGAAATATTTAAAAACTTAACAATATTTAATAAAAAATGAATTATTTAAAAAATTGTGAATTATTTTAAAAAATTAAAAAAAATATGAGTGACCTAATTGAAACACTCTTAAAACTTTAATGACCTAACTAAAATACTTTTAAAACTTTAGTTACTTGATTGGAACAAATAAAAATATTAATGACCTGACTGCAACAAATATAAATATGAGTAAATTAATCGAAACACTTTTAAAACTTGTTTAATATTCTGTAAAAAATAGTTATAATATATGTACTTAGTATTTATTTTTTAAAACTGTATTCTTTTTGTGACCTGTTCGTAAAACTGTATGTTTTTTTGTGTTTTTTGTGTAACAAACACTAATTCTTTGATGTATGAGTAACTTTATTAAGATTTAAGAATATGTGCTATTTTAGTATAAGAATAAAAAAATATAAATATCAATAATATGCCAATATGCAACATATACTAAAGATATCTTTTAAATAATTTAATTTGTGAAGAGGAAAAATAATTGTTATAAGAGCATTCACAGTAGGTTTGGTATATTTATGTGAGTGTGTTTCTTATAATTTAAGAAATGGTTGTAAATGGTTGTGAGTGGAGGAGAGAGAATAGTTACTGTTCATTTTGTATATTTGGGGAATCACTGTTCAACCCTTATAAATTTTTTAATATTTTTGAAAGTGGTTGTGAGTAGAAGAGAGAGAAAAAGTAATGATAAAAGTATAAAAAAATATTATTTAATTGAGAAGAAGAGAGAAATAGTAGTGTTTTTAGTGTAATTATAAGGATAAAGATATGAAACCTGATGTGAAAGCTCTAATATATGTACTTAATTATCTACTTTTTAAAACCGATGACATATCCATTAAAGCATGTACTCCTGAGTTTCACTTACTACTACTTTGTGGGACTCGAAACTATGTAGTAGGTCAAAAGGCCATCGGCATGTATTTATTATCTATATCTATATCTTATCTTATCTTATCTTATCTTACTACTCTAATAAAAAGGTAAATGAGGGTGCCACGTGTCAGCACCACATTCATTCCCATCAAATTTTTTCCGCTTCTCTCTCCTATTAAATAACTACATTAATTACTATATATTATTTATTTATTTTTATATTATAATTAGTTTTAAATAAATTAAAAATAGATCTTTTTATTAATGTTATTTCTGTAGAAATAGTTTTTTATAGAATGATTTTTTCTAAAAATATCAAACTATTTTTACGTAATTTTTTTATAAAAAATAATTATAATAGGAAGTTATAGTAAGGAAATTATAAAAATGAAAACTTTTAAAACGTTATTTTAAAACAAAATATTTACTTTATCTTTTAAAAAAACAAAAAAATTTAAAAAGTTATATTATTGTTTTATTACTTATAGTTATTACTCATATATAATTTCAATCATATCATGTTTTAGTATATCGTTTTATAATTAATAATTTCTATCCTAATTAATATTTTATTTATTCAACCCGTGTAATACACGGGTTTACTAAAGCTAGTACATTAATATATGTGAATAAGTTGTTAAAACTTATTAACTTTCATTGTTAAATGAACATTAATAGCAACTTTTTATTAGAACTTTATATTATAAGAGATTCGTATTAAATTTAGTCAATTCAACAAAATCAAGTTCGAAGTTGTTTTCGGATAATTAAAAGCATTAGCTAATTAGTACCAAATCAATGAAAATAGGCACGCATGACTTTTCAAAATAAAGGTCATAGGTTTGAGTCTCAGTTGTTACAATATGCTTTAAGTGATTCATGAGTTTTACTACAGTGGACTTGGTGGGTTTCTCCTGAAATGGTAGGCGGACCGGGTCACTAGCGCTGTATGTGTTGGCGAACGTGGGTGAACTTTTGCCAATGTATTAACCGGGTGACCGAACTTAAAAATTATTCGTTGGCCGTTAAAAAAAATTAAATACATTGTACCATCTATTTAATTTTGGAAAAATACATTAAATTTTGTTTCACTTTATTAAGAGAGGACAGTTTGATAGGTTTATCAAAAGTCAAACATTTTAACTAAAATTTAATATCAACTTAAATGCTATATTTTTTTATAAAAAAACAAAATAAAAAACAGTTTTCTTTAGAACCAAAAAAAAAAAAAAAAAAAAAAAGAAGGAAAAACACTCATCTAACCCTAATATTAATATACACCGTTTTCCATCATAATATTCGAATCCACAATTTCATCAGAAGACGCTACTGTCCATGTAAACGAGATAACATTAGCCTACAACCATTCTGTAATTTATATATAACTAAACTGCAAGTGTCGGTGGAAATTTCTTTTTATTTTTATTTTTTTATTACGAACCAGCATTAGTAACCCGTATATTATACGGGTTGAATAATAAAATATTAAATATAATAAAATTTTATTGGTTTTTAAACTATACTATAAGATAATATATAATTAAAATTACGTACGAGTAAATATATAAGTAATAAAACAATGTATCAACTTTTTAAACTTTTTTGTTTAAAAAAAACTAAATAATTTGTTTCAAAACAAATTGTTTTAAAAAATTTTCATTATTGTAACTTCTAATTTTAATTACTTTTTATTTTAAATATTTTACTTTTAAAATATTTTGTATTTCTAAAAACTCTGATATTTTCTAAAAAAAACTTCTTATTTTATAAAAATTTGTTTTTTTATAAATAATATTAATAAAAGGAACTTTTTTTTTAATTTATTAAAAACGATTTTTATTCTATAAAAAAATTAAATAATATTATTAATAATTATAGTAACTATTAAATAGAAGAGTGAAACGGAAAAAAAATTATTTGGTTGAATATGATGTTATGTATTAACAAGTGTTCAATCATTTATTCTTTTATTAAAATAAAGAGATTTAAATAACGTTAAATAATTATTTAAATAATGTGCAGCGGATAGTTTAGCTTCTCAACAGAGCACAGACGTGGGTTCCGTCCAGCCGCCCGCATTTTTCATCTTCTTGGCATTTTGACCTTTTTTTACTAATATTTTTCATTAAATTATTTTCTCTTTTCTTTTCTTTTCTGATATTTATTATATTTAGTTACCTTTGTTAATGAAGTTGCACTCGTGTAATGAAGTTCTATACGCAACGCAATGTGTCATTAGCCAAATGCCATTGTACGACTCTGTTGCAAAACGAGGGTCTTTCGTTATATTATTTTCTAAAATTATTGTGCCGCAACATGCAAGGCATATACTTTTAATATGGTTCAATTCTTTTCTGTACTAAAGCCTGTTAACGTCTATGTCGCAACATGTGTAACGGGGTTTACAAACACGACACTACGCGCGATCACGTAGCACAGCGCGGAAAATACAGTTCGTTGAAAACAATTATCATAAAAAATATGTGGCACGTGATATTTAAAGGGTATGTTTGACATTAATGTTTATTTTTTAATATAAAACTTTTTGTTGAAAGCTAATTTTCTATTATTAAAAAAAACATTCTCTTAAATATATAATATATGCTATTTGAAGTAAAATTTACTTACCCTTGAAAATCAAGGTCACTGGGATACCCACCAACTTGTCACGTGTCATGATATTATTGGTTCTCACTAAAGTTTTTTTTAACTTTTTTTTTTCATTATTCTTTTTCAAGTATTTTACGGGTTAAATGAGTTTCCTTTAAGCGTTAAATTCAAAGTTGGAGGTAGAGGAGTTGATTAGGCACGTCATCTTTGAGCCAGGCATCACATGCTCGAACCATGCTGAGTGCATTTATATAATTGTGTTGTTTTTTTCTTCTATTACTTTTCTTAAAATTTTCTGTTTAAATTATTTTTATTAAATTATAATTAAGGTCACAATGTGTGAAACACAATACTGCTTTCTATTTATGTTTTAATCTTCAAAACCTAACCACAATAATTTCATATGTTTCTTTTATGTACTTAATAATGTTGATGTCACTGCCGTTATGCGTATTACAATTTTTGTACTCCCGCCGCACCTCGCGAGTCTGACATACTAGTACTATATAAATGCATAATCACTTATAATATAAGTAATTCCAAATAGTTCTAAATTTAAGATTTGATCCGACTAATATGTAACTACTATTGAAAAAATGTATTTTATCACTCGCTTTTATTCATAATTAAATAATGAACAGTTTTTTGTAATTATTTAAATAAAATAAAATGAGAACGCCTGAAATAGTTAACTGGCATTCTTCAACGACGTACGCAAAGCAAATTTGAAAATGCAACTTCCACATTAAATAAATTGTAGAAAAAATTATGTCAATGGATGGGTCATGATTCTCATGGTATTAGTGAGTTATTGATCTAACAATCCCACACTTCGAACAAACCAATCAAACACACGTCTTAGGTCACCCGGTGAGAATGGATATATACGAATATAGGGATGGTTCCTGAAAAAACTAATAGTTATATGAAAATCAATAAAAATCACGTAAACCAATAACATAATTCATAACTTTTTTGTTATTTTAATTGTTAAAATGTTATTTAAGTATTTGTTACATATATGTTGAGCATACATACAAGAATGAAGAGTATTATATATACGTACACTATGTCGAATGAAAAATGATTACGTATCGTAACCTATGTGTGATGTATATGAAAAACCATGCTACGGTTTTCATTTGATCCATACTCTTATTTATATATACTCACACACATATATATAGATGGTAGTGATAAAAAAATTTATAAATTATGTGACCCGTTTAATTGGTTTTCTTTAGTTTTCTCATAAAATTATGATTTTTTAGATACCCTCATATATGAATGTGAACGTGTTAAAAGGCGTAAAATATCATTCCTCTGAAGTTAAGCGGAGTTAAAAGAGGGTTTCGTGAAGTTTTTAACGGGCTATAAAGATGAATAGTGGGTCTCTCAGCACATAACCAATTAATTTTTATGTTATATTTGTGTGATGAAAAACAATCTACTCAAGTGACAGTATTTGTCACTTTAATTGTTAACTCTATTACAGTTTTGTTCCTTTCGTTTTTCATTTAAAAGAAACGAAGATCGTTTGATACTATAACTTTATTTTTTTAACAAAAATATTACTCGTATCAAAGGCTGGCATCGAAAGGTAGACATTCATCAAGTATATGTTGTATGTCTTTATTGTTGCAAAAAGTGGAGAGGTGCTATATTTATATTTTTTACAATCCTCCCGTATATAATAACTAAACTTCCTGATTTTTTTCCTTTTAAAATTCTCAATACCCAACTAGATTTTATTTAACATTTTCTAAACTTCCCAAAAACTATATATATATATATATATATATATATATATATATAATATATATATATATATATATTATATATAAATGTTAGGTTAGGATGTATTTAAGATTACCCTTATTTTATATGTGCGTGTGTATGTGAGAACATGTACATTTATGTATTGTATGTGTATGAGATGAATCTATGTATTTATGTGTTTATGGATAGACATATATATGTATATGTATATGTATGTAACTATGTATGGTGCATATCTATGCATATCATGTGTGTATAGAGAATTTTTTGGGTTTATAAGGGAATTAGAGAATGTTATAGTGATTTCTAGCCTTCTATGTAAGAAAAGGAAATATAGTGTATTTTGGGATTGCTTATTTTCCCTCAACTTTTGAACTATTAACTTTTTAGAAGTTAATAAGTTAAAAAAAGTGTTTAACAAACTCAAAATAACTTTTCAAACTGACTTTTCATATAGGGTAAAAAGAAGGTTTTGAAAAGTAAGGAGATGGTTACTTATTGACTTTTCAAAACTACTTTTGATCCAATTTTCTATTATAACCCTTTACTATCTCCTATTAACTCTTATCATTTTTAAAAGTATGTCTTTTTTGATAATTTTACAACATTTTAGTTTATAAGCTAATCCAAACACTATTTTTAAAAACTCATTCTGAAAAGTCTTAAGTTAATAAGTTATTTTGGTCAAAAGTTCTTTTCAATCAATATAAGCAATCCCAAACATGGCCATAGTGATTTTTAAGTAATTGGGTGTTTTAAGTAGGGGGCATTAACTTTCTGATCACGATTTCGCTCATGTGACCAGTGGGCTCTAGACTCCACATGGGCTTGCCACGTGAAAGGACTTGGTTTCGTAGATTTAGAGTTCGCTATCTCCGTTATTTATAATATCGAATTCAACTTATAAACCGTTATAGTCTTCCTAACTACTCCATAAAAGTAAAAACGAAAATTAAGCTTTGGCAGAGATCATTATTCTTGCCGATGAATCCGACAATATTGTGATTCAGTCATGATTAAAGTCTTAAAGGTTTGAAGATAAAATGTCCGATTTAGGTTTTGTGAATGAAACTGTAACACGTGAATGGAATTTTAACACCAATACGTTAACATAAATTGGGATTTTGTCTTTAAATGCAAAATTTTATAATCATCTCTTTTAGTGATAGATGGTTTAACATTTTAATTAACAGAATTGACATTTTTGGATGAAAATGCCAATTTTTTAAAACCTTTGAGAGCCAGATGAAAAACAAATCTTTTTTTAGATGAAAATAATAAATGTGACCAATCACAGGGAGGAAAACGACAATTCACTCTATTTTTATTATTATTATTATTATTATTATTATTATTATTTATTATTATTATTATTATTATTATTATTATTTGTGATTGATGAGTTTGTGAATGAAATTTAGATATCTATTGGTCTATTATCACTATTTTGGTTCTTTCTTAACTTTTTAGAAGTGTGCAAGTTGGGTTTGAACCATGAAAAAGCTGCAAATAATCGTTTGGTTTGGATTGGGAAAGAATCCTATAGCTGAAATTCCTAACTTTAAACAGTTTTTTTATTGACTTGTAAAAATCATTTAAATCCGGTTTGAACCGGTTAAGATGCATCTTCTTTGTTAGAAAGCTATACTAGTCTATTACATGCTTGTTTCAAAAACCGGAAACAAAAATGCCCCGTAACGAGTCAAAATTACAAATACAACATGTTTTAAATGTTGTGTAAAATTTATGGTTCGTCACACCTAACTTAAGTTGAATTTTTGGTATAAATGGTGCTAAACGTGAGTTATTGTATCCCAATGATGTTCTTTTTAGTGATTTAATCCGAGTCCAAATCAAAATCATATCAATGGCATACTTATATGATTTAAAATTGGTATGAATAGGTATAAGTCCAAATGACCCAAAAAGGGATCTCTTTGAAAATATTGCTTTGATCATGTTTGTCTCTAGAATAATAGTAAAAAAGCACCATTGAAATGTGAGTTTACACAAAGAGTTAAATTCAAGGATGAAAACATGATGAATTGCTAAAAGAAAGGATGTTTTTGCCATTACAGGCTTAAAATACAAAAGCTATGTTTGTAATGAGCTTTATTGAAATTGAATAAGGCTGATTTCGAAAGATCAAATGTGATTATTATGATGTGTTTGAGATGTTAAATCAAGTAATTTATCAAAACAAATAAATTATGCAAGATTGAGGTTATTAACGGGTTAACTGGTGAAAACATGAACCAAAGGGTTCTTATGCTTACATAAATGTTTATTGAAAACATATGAATCCCAACATATAGTTAACATATTTGAAAAGTGTTGAAATGATAAACCAGTGGCAATGGTCGTATGATAAACCGGTATGCAATTATGTATAGTTATAGGATTGCAAATGAACCGAATAAATATGAACAAGTTTTTATTCGTCTTCATTCATTAAAAAAATAAACTTCTTCATGATTGTTAATTAATGAAATAAACTCATTCATAAATTATTCACAAACTGTTAAGGAACGAAATCTTTTGTTTGTGTTTGTTCAAGAATTTAACTTGTTTATTAACTATTCATGAATACTTCTCGACGCATTATCAACGCAAATGAATATTATTGATCATAAATGAACACAAATGAACGTAAATGAATGTAACTGATACAAACGATCATACCCATTTTAAAATAAAATTTGTATTTTTCATTATAAATATTATGTAAAATCCATCAAATATAAATAAATATTTAATATAATTATACGAACATACTTAACATAATTACCATAAATATAATTAACATAAAAATTAAAAAGTTTGTCAAAGTTTAATACAAACTGAGCTTGAAACGTTCAAATGTGGGATATTGACACTAGGGTTTATATTTTAAAAATTAGAGCCAGAAATAAAATTATAAATTATAAGAACTTTTAAATGAACAAATGCATATGAACACAAACAAACATAAACGAACACACGACCAAACATTCACTAACATAAATGAACAAACACAACATCTGTTCATGTTCATTCATTTAACTAAGCGAACGTAAATTTTTTGCTCGTGTTCGTTCTTTCATTTATCAAATGAATGACTATAAATGAACTATTGGTCAAACTATTCACGAACTGTACACAGAACGTTTATTTCGTTTGCAGCCATAACTAGGTGCCAACAAGGTATGGTCTTCAACTAAAGGAGGCGAGTTCGTATTACACTCCAATTAATATCTTTTATTTCGGTTGACTATCTTTTAAATCTTGTGTTAAAGTATACTTATGCAGCATATACTATGTGCATTGTTATTTTGTGATACTACTAAAATGATGGAAAGAGTGATTGATATTGAGACCACGAGTCTCATCTTTTCTGGATTTGTAAACATGACACATAATATTTAATATCAAAGATTCAACTAAATAGAAACGGGTCGAGAAGTATTTATTAATAGAAGCTTGAGAATTCTCCTTATGGGGTTGGTGTGAAGCCTTAAGGTGAATTCATACTATGACCTAACACTTACATTGGGTTATTTGTAAATGATTTAAGTTATGTTATTCTCATGAAATCTTATGTTGATGAGATAAGTAATCTTTTAACTTGATGTCAATATTTGTATTAAATTGGGTCTTGGTTAGTAATGGTATCTGTACCACACATTTATTTTTGAATTGAGTAGTAAACGTGACCCATGATTTTTAAATCAACACTGAATAAAGAAAGGTATAGAAAACTCCCAAACAACAAAAGGATTTGCTTGTTACTTAAGTTTTTAGTAAATATAAATATTTATTCCATCTTTTTTTCTCTTAACAATATTCAATTTGGAATGGGAATGGATGAAGCGGGGTGGAGGAATGGTCAACTTAACAGGCTTATGGTCTAAAGACAACACGTACGAAATCTGTCCCCGCCTAATACTTGAGATCTTTTTCTTTTAGGGTGGTAAAAATTGTGTGGCCAACTAGCGAATGAATTAAATCTACAAACTCAAATAGAGGGTTATGATAAGCTATTTCTTTTCCTCCTTTTTCAATTCTATTAAGAAGAAGTTAGTGGTTGAACAAGTGAACCAAATAGAATGGTTGGACTGAATATCGTTTTATTTTTATTTTTTGGTGGACTGGATTTCGATTTATTTCTATTCTTTTTTTTTTCAAGATTTTACTTATTATAAATTTACTATTCCAAATCCTATATTGTATTTATTCTAGGCTTTTAAAGTTTATTAATATTCTCACATCTTTTAAATTTGTGGGTTATATATATATATATTTTCAGTTTTTAAATCATATATGACGACCTCTGTGTTTTGGGAATCAGTCCAACCAATCCGACTAGTAAACCAATAAAACGAACGTCGCGATGACAGACTTAGTAAAAAAACATTGAATAGAACTTACTTACATAAGAAAATCATCAATTTTTACGAATATCTTTATATTAAAGGGTAGGATTATAGTAAAAAAAATGTTTAATCTGAAAAGACTAAAAATTATTGTGGGTTTCACACGTGTCATTCTATTGTTTTAAAAATTGATGTATTTTGATCATTGTGTCAAATATTTTAACTCATTGTTTCAAATACTTCAGCTTATTGTGTCTTATACGTTTATTGTGTCAAATATCAGTTCATTGTATCATATATATATATATATTACATCATTTGTTATGTGTATTAATCATTATGTTTTACATTTTAGATCATTTTCTGTTATTTTTGTTATTATTTTTATAGATTATAAAATTGTTATCTATCATTGTGTTTTATAATTAGAAGTACATAATGATGTATTTTCACCAATGTATTTTTTTAAAACTTATAGTGTTGAAGATAACACAATTACGATCAAAAGACATAATAAGATATTGTGTTATTTTGTCATTATTTTTAATTCATTAGATTAATTAGTAGTTAATTTATTATTGTGTTTTACATATTAGATATACACAATTATGTTATTTCATCTTTATATTTTCTAATATTAATCATTTTGAAAAAAAAAACAAATTTGTATTCAATAACTAACAAAAAGATATGATTAACTGCACTAAATACAGAATGCCGAGATATGAGATTAAAAACTTCAAAATTTTTTTTTATCTTTTTATATAAAAATGCTATACTAGTTTTAAAGATAAAAACACTCATTTTTATGATGTAATTTTTACAAAAAAAATAATGTCGTACATAAAAATTATAAACGTTTATAGAAATGGCGAATTTGTAAAAAGTCAAAAAAAAGTGGCTATTCATAAAATATCTCTATAACAAACTTTTCTTACAATTTAATCTCAACTATTATTTAAAAAAATAAATAAATAAGATTACTTATTATACTTTTTAGTTTTAAGAGTACTAGGTTAGATACCCTTGTAATACACGGGTTGAAAATATGAAAACTATATAATTCATAAATGTATAAATATTTCGTACGATTAAGTTACGTATTATATAAAACAATATAAAATAAAAAGTTACATTTTTAAGTTATATATATATTCGAATACTTTTTTGTATAATATAACATACAATTGATTCGTGTAAAATAAAAAATCAGTTGTATTAAATTGACACTAATCCAAAATATATAAATATATCAATAAATATTTTTCTTTAAGTTTTTTCATTTAAATCATATTTGACTAAGAAAGTATGTATAATTCAAAATAACATATGATTACACAATTTAGTTGATAATATAAAAAAGTTAAATTAAACACAAAATGAATTATTAATTTAATTTCTTAAAATAAAAAACTTGACTAAATTAATATATTAGTTTAGGCGGGAAATTATTTTTGAGGAGTAATATGAGAGTGGCATGTGGCATCCTAGTTACTCTTTTATTATATACTATAGACTAGGTTAGTACCCCGCGCATTACACGAGTTGAATAAATAAAATATTAAATAATTACAAATAAAAAATTACAAATTATAAAACTATGTTTGAAGATAAAATATGATTATAATTGCATATGAATAGCTACTTTACGTAAATAAACAATAATATATTTTCTTAAACTTTTATTTAATATAAATATGGTTTTAAATATTTTATTTTAGAAAAATGAATTTATTTTGAAAAAAGTTTGTTGTATTTTGTATCTTATAAACTTTTATTTTTAAAAGTGTGTTTTTATAAAAAAAATAGGTTTTAATTTATTAAATTATATAATTTTTAATATGAAAATGGTATATTAATATTATGTATTCAATATTGTAATAATAACAAAAAAATAAGAAAGTTAGTATGATAAAACTTACAATGTGTCAAGTGTTATTTTAAATTTTCTTTTTTATAGATAATAGATATATAAATAATAGATGGCTAAAAACTAATTTATTAAACAATTATAGTTAGTAATAAACACGAAGAGTTACAGTATGATATTTTAATATAAGATATGATTAAATTAAATATGCATAATAGTTTAATAAATAAAACAATTATACTATTTTTTTTAACTCTCTTATCTAAATAAATTTATTTTAAATATTTGTTTTAAGATTATTGTTATAAAAATCTTGTTTATTTAAAACTTAGTTTTCGAATTATTCTGATTGTTTTAATAAAACTGCTTTTAGAAAATTTCATACTTTTTATAATTTTTTTTAAAAAGAACCGATTTAAAATATTATGTTTCAAAAAGGTTTTATAAATATTACTTTTAAAAAAGGACCGATTTAGAAAATTTTATATTACATAAAAATTTTGTTTTTTATTATTTCTATTTTTATTAAAAAAATACAAATTTTAAATTTCTTAATAGAGTTTATTTTTAAAAAACATAACTCGATTTTAAAAAATCTAGATGAGAGAGAATTATATTAATTAATAAAACTGATATTTATTAAGAGAGAGGAATTATTGTTTTTATTACTATAATACCTTTTTGAAGAGAAAATGAAGTGAAAATGTTTAAAGAAATGACACGTGTAAAAAATATGGTGTAAGAGAATGACATGTGGCAAAAGAAATCTTATTTTATTATATTCTATAAATATAGATTTATATTTGAAATTTCCTGTATTAAAACCCTACTTTTTATTAAAAGAATCTAAAAAAGTTTCTATATATCTACATCAATCAAGAAGCTGGAGTCACGAATACACACTTCACCGAGGCTGTGGGAAATTAAATAAACATCCCTTATATACTCCTTCCAGTTCTTTTCTACATTATTCCTACTTTCAATAATCATCAACGTTTCTGTAAATTCATAAAATATTATTATCAAAATAAATAAAAAAATAGCTTGAAAAAATCTAGATTCCAGTTATACCTAGAGGTGTTCAACCGGTTTTTCCGGCCAAACCGGTTCGGGTTCAAAACCGAACCGGTTTTTTTGTGGTAGAGTCAAACCGGTTTTTCTTCAAACCGGTTTGGCTCACCGAATACTCGAACCTGTCAAACAGATTCGGACCGGTTTGAAACCGGTTTTTTTTACTGAAACCGGTTTTTCTTACCAGTTTAACCGGTTTTTAACTTTTAAACCGGTTTTGAGTTCGGGGATACCAAACCGGTATAGAAACAGACGGTTTGGGTCGGTTCGGGACCGGTTTGGGCCAAACCGGTTTTTCTTTGAAACCGGTTCCGGTTTTTCCGGCCGAACCGGTTCGGGAACCAGTTTTTTTGCCCAATGACTAGTTATACCCCCGTAAAGTACGAGTCAACAAACTATTACTGACCCCCCAAAAAGGGTTATTCGGTCTTCTTCCACGCATTCGTCTATTAAAAACAAAAGTCAACTCTTTGACTCCTTACTTTCTTCATATTTTCCTGTTTCAAAATCGCTATAAAATCCCCTTCAAACACCCAAGAAAATAAGAACACAAATATTTTCATACGAACAAAGTCAATAACACCGGAAGCCGATGGCAGGAGGAAGTGGATCGTTGGAGCAAACGCCGACGTGGGCGGTTGCCACCGTGTGTTTCGTGCTTATCGCGATCTCCATTTTCATCGAGCAGATCATCCATATGATTGGAAACGTATGTTTTACACTACTAGAAAACTGAGTATTACTGATGAAAATCAGATTACTTATATATTCTTTTATTTCTGACAAAATATCACTGACAGATTATTATCTGTATAGATATTATATTAGCTGACTGATTGGGTCGTAAGTGGTACTATAATGTTTAATAATTTTGAAACTTATAATCGTTTTGAATATTTTGTAGTGGTTCAAGAAGAAACGAAAGAAAGCTTTATATGAATCACTAGAAAAGATCAAAGCAGGTATTAATGGATTACAATTTACAAATTATAATCTAGAACTTATTATTTATCTTATGGATTATATTTTGTGTTGCTGATTTATTGTTATATATTTGTAGAGCTTATGTTGTTGGGGTTCATATCTTTGCTTTTAACCGCGGGCACGGAAGTAGCGGAGAAGATAAGTGTGCACAAAAGGTACATATTTTAGCATAAAAATAAAAATATCATTGTATAATCAAACGTATCGAGTAACATCTTATTGGTAAATTTTCTTTTATATATATTTTAACAAATTTTCATTGGTTTATTCATTAAGCATATTGCGTTTTACAGGGTGAAGTATCATTCATGTCGTATGATGGGGTTCATCAACTTCACATATTCATCTTTGCTCTCGCACTATTTCATGTTATTTATAGTGTTGTTACTATGGCTTTAGGACAGGCTAAGGTAAACTCATTAATCGTATATTATACATGCTTACCTGCATTGAAATAAAAATATACTTAGGCTGTGTTTGGTTGGAAGGAATGGAATGGAATTAAGAAACTAGTATAATTTTTAAGTAAATTATGTTTGAGTGGGTAATAAAATGTAAAATCCAAGGGAATGTTTCACCTCAAATTTCCTTGTTTGTGTGATTTCAAATTCCCTCTTTAGGTGGAAGGATTTTGAAATCTCACAACTAGGGAATTTAAGGTGAAACATTCCCTTGTGTTTACTTTTAATTGCTCACTCAAACACAATTTTACTTGAAAATTATACTAGTTTCTCATTTCCATTCCATTCCATTCCTTCCAACCAAAAGCAATCTTATATTTTATAAAACTTTACACGTGTATAGATGAGGAAATGGAAGCATTGGGAGAAAGAGACGAGAACTTTAGAGTATCAATTCTCTCACGGTACGTACATATTTCATTTCTATAAAATTACACTGACGTTTTGCTCATGTTTTCCGTATTAAACATTCCTCCTATAGATCCCGAAAGATTTAGATTTACAAGAGACACGTCGTTTGGAAGAAGACACATGAACTTCTGGACAAAATCTCCCATTTTACTATGGATCGTAAGTCACTCTTCGAAAACCATCATTTTACGCATATTATGATTGCGAATCATTGGTATTATTTTCCAAGATACGATACAAAACTAAAGTCGACTTCGTTAACGACCCTCTATCTTCCAAGACTTCATATATGACAATAACAAAATGTCATTTTCCCAGTCATTATTGTTTTTGAAGGTCATAGCGTGCCAATAACTACAATATAACCTTTAATGAGGTAGTTGAGTATCGGATATGGGGCTTTTAGTAATACAGACACGAAAACAATCTTCACCCTTTTGAAAATCTAAACTCTATATTCGTAGATACGATATTCATTTTGTTTTATGTGTTATTAACATACCCGACACTTGAATAATAAATTCAATGAAATTTTTTTGAAAAGGGACACCGGTAAAAGTTATATGTATGTAACTATTTGTGTGGTGTGACTTATTTAAAATTTAATGGATTACTGACTTATAACATAAAATAAGTAATCTATTTCACAATTATAAAAGCAAATAAATTAACAAAATTGTTTTTGGTTTTGCCAATATGAACACTCTCGTGTATGATATCTGGTCGCTGATTTTATATCGTGCATGGTCCAACCTTTGACGTAAGTGATAATTTATGTATGCAACTTTCATTATCAACTTTGTTATTATTTAAAAGAATTTATTTTAATATGTATTCAATTTTATTAAAATATACTAATATGTGTTTCTCTACAATTTCAGGTTTGTTTTTTCAGACAATTTGTACGATCAGTCCCTAAAGTTGATTATCTCACACTGAGGCACGGATTCATTATGGTATTTTTTTTAATTTCTAAGTTGATATTTACAGTATTTTTATAACTAGATTGAACCTTTTTAACCGCGAGAGCAATAACATATTCTTTACACGCACTTTAAATACTCAAAAAAACATTTTTACAGTCATTTTAACTACCTAGTAGAGACATCAAAAAATAAAAAAGATAGAAATAAAAACAACAATGTTAATTACAACTGTTAATAAAAAGCTTAGCCGACGAAAAAAGAATTTATTTTAATATGTATTCAATTTTATTAAATATACTAATATGTGTTTCTCTACAATTTCAGGTTTGTTTTTTCAGACAATTGTACGATCAGTCCCTAAAGTTGATTATCTCACACTGAGGCACGGATTCATTATGGTATTTTTTTTAATTTCTAAGTTGATATTTACAGTATTTTATAACTAATTGACCTTTAAAACCGCGAGGAGCAATAACATATTCTTTACACGCACTTTAAATACTCAAAAAACATTTTTACAGTCATTTAACTACCTAGTAGAGACATCAAAAAATAAAAAAGATAGAAATAAAAACAACAATGTTAATTACAACTGTTAATAAAAAGCTTAGCCGACGAAATCAAGATTAATGGTTCCTTAAAGCTCTCTCTAGCTTCACCGACATGACATTATATATAAAAACTTACGCCATATGTTGTGGTATCGAGTGCAGGCACATTTAGGCCCACAAAACCAGTCGACGTTTGATTTTCAAAAGTACATCAATCGATCACTTGAAAAAGATTTCAAAACCGTTGTCGGTATAAGGTAATACATTATGTCTATTGTTTATGAATATATAAAGTTAGTTTCTCGTTATTTAAACAATAATGAACTTAAATTTATTATATTATTTTAACAGCCCACCGATTTGGTTATTCGCCATTGCCTTCCTGCTCGTTAATACCCACGGTGCGTTAGTTACAATTGTTTATTTACTTCTATATATCCTTATTATGTTTCGAACTCATACTTATATTCTAGTTATTTTGCTCATGATATTTGAGAAACTTTGTATTCTCGAGCCTTATTTAAAGAGAAAAGTGAAAGAAGAGAAAGAAATGATTTTTTAAATAATATTCTTTCATAATTTTTTTTTTTTCAATATGGACGGATTTAGATAGAAACTAACTTTCCTTCCAAAATAAACACATACAATCTTTAATTTCTTTTACTTTCTTACAAATACTAAAACACGAAATTAAATTATATTTTCTGTTCCCCTCCAATTTAAAAGCATTTTGGTCATTGTGTCAAATAAGTAGCTCATTTTGTCTTCTACGTTCATTGTGTTATATATTTTACATTATTTGTTAGCTAAAACTATAAACTTTGACACTTTAAAGTTTAAATGTATCTTATATATCATCTTCCACATAAGAAATACCGAGTCAAAAATTTTCATCTGAAATAATAGTGAAATCTTTTAGGCACATTAATTTTAAATGGAGAAAATTGCATAAATAGTCCTTGTAGTTTGATCAGATTGCATGATTAGTCCCCAGACTTTTAAAATTGCAAAGTTAGTTCAAACTTTTGTGTAGCCATTGCAAATTTAGTCCTCAAATTTTACAAAAGTGCAAAGTTAGTCCAAACTTTTATGTGGGCGTTGCATTTTTGATTCCTAAAATTAAATTTAAAAGTTAATTTAAATTTTATAAAATGCATAAAAAAATTAATGAATTTAATGCCAGGGATCAAGCATGTAATGATTACACAAAAATTAGGATTATCTTTGTAATTTTTAAAGTTTTGGGGACTAAATATGTAATTTAGTTAAACCATGGGGAGTATTTATGCAATTTTCTCTTTTAAATGAGAGTATTCCTCAATGCATACAATAGATACAATATTGATTAATATTATTGTTTTATACTAAAAAACACCCGTGAATTTTTTACTTAATTTAACGTTATCAATTTTAAATTTATATTTATAGTTAGACAAGTACAGTTATTAATTTGAAATTAAGAAATATATTAACTATAAAACTCACTTTTTAAATTAATATTTTCATTATAAAATTAAAATCTTTAACAAACTAATTATTTATTTCTTCATCAAACTATTGACTTATTCTAGATATATTTTTTGCCCTTTGGACAGGGTGGTATTCTTATTTGTGGCTGCCATTCATACCGTTGGTTGTAAGTATAGACCGTTTGACTTTTCATAAGCTTAATACACATCAAATTGAATAATTTTTGTGTATTTATTTAATTTATAAAATAATAAATTTAAAATGTACAGGTAGTTTTACTGATTGGGACAAAGCTACAAGTGATAATTACAAAAATGGGATTAAGTATTCAAGAAAGAGGAGAGGTGGTACGGGGCGTACCCTTGGTTCAACCTGGTGACGATCTTTTCTGGTTCAATCGCCCTCGTCTCATTCTCTATCTTATTAACTTCATCCTCTTTCAGGTAAATGCTTACATCATGCATCAAAAGTGATATTATGTGAAGTGAATCTTGCACTTTGTTTTTAGGCATATATAGGGACTTCGGCTGCTAGCCTTGATTAGTAACAAACACGCGAATGAACACCAGTATTTTCGTTGGAAGCTTCCCATGACTTTACTTCTTTTAATAATAAAGAGTTAAATGCGTTTTACGTCCCTGAGGTTTCATAGAAATTACCATTTGAATCCAAAAGTTTAAAATGTTGCTATTTGCATCCAAAGGTTTCATTAAAATTGCCATTTGAATCCATTTGACTACATCTAACTAACACGGTTAACTTTTTCTGTTAAGTTTCCAACATGAGAGTTATTTTAATTAAAAAATTACAAAATAAAGAACCAACTCACGTGAGAGTTTTTATATATTTAGCTTCTTTTGATAATTTAATATAAAAAACCTCACATTACATTGATCTTAAAACCTCTACTTATATATTAAATTTATACTAATCTCACCACAACTTAAACACTATTAAATAATCAAATAAACAAATAAACTCAATGCTAGTATAATATAAATTCAACCAAACATTTAATACAGCTAATATTTATTTTATTTTGAACTGCAAATCTATCACATTGTCGCTCTTAAATTACTCTAAACTAATTTACATTATGTCTGGGTTTAAACCCAAAATATTTCTTTTAAAAAACAAAACCTCTATCAAATAAGCTAATCTCATATTAACAATACAATTAATATTTGTAATTATCAAGATTAAAACCTTCTTGGGCACGAAAGGATAAAAATTGATTGCATTACAAACACATCTATGTATATAATGTTATACTTAATTATTTTTTTATACGAATGCTGCAGAATGCTTTTCAGGTGGCTTTCTTTGCATGGACGTGGGTAAGATTTGACAAAAAAAAATTGTGACATTTTTATGAAATTCATATATTTAATTTCCATAGCATTATTTTTGTTTCTAAACTATTATTTTTTTTAATGTAATTTAGTATGAATTTGGATTGAAATCTTGTTTTCATGAGAACATAGAAGACATTGTCATCAGGATCACAATGGGGTGAGTTTAAATGTTTACTTAATAGAATAATATAAGTTCTGATGATTTATAGAAATTAACCTTCAGGTTTTTTTTTTTTTTTTTTTTTTTTTTTTTTTTTTTATTTGTTAGGGTTCTTGTTCAAATCCTATGTAGTTATGTCACTCTTCCTCTTTATGCTCTTGTCACACAGGTAATATAGAGTATTAGCATTAATAAATGATTGTCGTTGCTAATTTTGCAACTTTGTCAATTTACGATGGATATTGCAACATATGTATGAATCGCAACCGCGTTAAGATCATGGCACAACGCAGCAAAGAAACAGATCAAACGAAACAAAAAGTCGGGTCAGGTGACTCCGATGTCAAGCAGGCCTGGGACACCGTCGCATGGCATGTCACCGATTCACCTATTACGTAACTACAGAATTGACAATGATAGTTTGCAAACATCTCCTAGAATGTCAAACTTTGATACCGATAACTGGGACACTGATGGTTCGCCCTCGCCATCTTATCACCCACGTCGGGACGCTAATGATTCGCCCTCGCCATCTTATCACCCACATCGGGACGCTGATGATTCGCCCTCGCCATCTTATCACCCACGTCGGGACGCTGAATGGGCCACAAGTCATCACCAGATCGAGTTGGGGTCTATGGACCCAAGTGGTGAGATCAATGATCCTAGTTCGTCACATACGATGGTTGAAAGAATTAATGTATGATAAGAGGGTTGTAAGTTGTAACTTGTAATTGATCAGGGAAGCTGTTATCATTGATTTAATTTCTTTGTTCTTCTTGTATGGATCTTGAGAATGTTATTGTAAAATAATAAAACTTCTATTTTTTCTATTTCTCTTATATATAAACTTTTTCGATTTCTTATTTAAGAAAAGGTTCAAACATAAACAAAAACAAAATATTTTAAAGCAATGTTTTATGACGTGAGTAGTGAGCTAACTTGGTCAAGTATGAAGCAAATGGAAACCAGCTCCTATAGTTGAAGGACGATATAGCTATAGGCACTTTTGACTAGCTTCATTCGAAGTTAATTAGCTACTGAATAACCACATTTTACAAGATATATTTGTCTTAAACTTTAGAGTTAATAACAAAAATTACTTTTGGTACTTGTTGTATTTCGCCTTTTTCTCAAAATTTATAACTAGTCTTGAGTCTACTATTACGTTCCAACCTTGATTGCTTCAACTAACGACATGATTTTCATTTAGGGCTTCTTGTTTAGTAGTATCAATATATGTAGCATATGTATTTATTCTTGAGTAATTGAGAGTTGTAGTTTATATAGGACATTCATATAGATTTAGGAGTATGTTTAACTAGTGTTATGAGTTGGTTGTTCTTAAAAAAAACAAAAAACGAAAAACAAAAAACAAAAACCAACCCTTAACAATGACGTGATTAGATTGACCTTAGTTGCGTAATGTCATGTGTCTTGTATGCGAGCTTCTTGTCACTTGTCTTTATCTTTTACCTCTCAATCTTCAAGTCATTGATCAAGAACCTATACATCTTCAATCTAATCTTTATCTTCATCTTATCCGACCATGTCCCTTCATCTATGACATTTCCTCCCGCCACATACTCTATGGCTACACAAATATGTAACATAAAATATAAGACCATCTTCTTCTATACATAGCCATCATGATGAGTTTAAGGTTTAAACAGTATTAATTCTCAACTTATTACATTTCATTATTTTAACATTGTAAAAAACCACATGAAAATATGTAAGATATTTTAGTATTATTGAATTAAAATGTTGATTAAAGTGAATCATGATACACATCAAGTAAGTACGCAGGTGCACGGTGAATGCTTATTTGAGTTTATTTATATTTTCAGTATTTAGGAAAGTCATTGGTTTTTAAGAGTGAAACCCCTAAGCAATAAGGTATCTAAGGGGACAACACCCCATTGTGGGGGTCCGATGGCAGCGTTTAAGGGACGACAATCTCGTCGGGACCAAGAGGGAAGAGGCAAAGCCCTTGGCTACAATTGAGCTAATTTGATTATGTAACTACAAAAATGGCTCTAATTTGGCTAATTGACTTTCAAAATGCACCCAACCCTTAAATATAGATATTGGAATTCTAATTACACATATTAATTCTTGAAAATCATACCAGCTCATAAACATACTTTATTCTTCAAATTCGATTATGAGTTTTATTTGATTGAAAAGTTCAGACTGAACCATCTAATATATCAAATATGCTATTATTCAAGAAATATAATCTAAAACAACCTGCTAGCCACTGTCATCATCCTCACCTTCGCTGCCCAAAATCCCTATCGCACCCCCATTGCCAATCTAACACCACCAACTCCACTGTAGCCTCCACTCAACACCACCATTCTTTCCTAAGAAGCCACTACAACCTAAAACCACCATCAACCATATCGATACACTCCTAATACCGACACCCTTCATTTAGCCAAAAGAAGATAAACTTGTTCGGCAATCATATACATATATATATATATATATATATATATATATATATAGAGAGAGAGAGAGAGAGAGAGAGAGAGAGAGAGAGAGAGATGGCAAATCTCTGCTTTAAAAAAAATACCTAAAACATGATTCGCTATTCATTTTCTTTTGTTCTTAATATATAGGATAAATTAAATGGCCGCTATCCAAAGGTCATAAAATACAAGTTTAATTCAAAAATCAATAAAAATTATATCTGAAATAAAGATTTTATGAATATACATAAATCTGAGTATGTTTTTAAAGAAATAGCTTTATTATTCATATAGTAATGTTCGGAATGAAGCAATTTGTTTGTGGCTTTTGCTTCAGATTAAGGAAGCAAAGGTTTGAGGAATGAATAAATTGAATAGGTTGTGGATTGATCAGATAGTAAATCCTTATGAAGTAATCCATTATTTGGTTATTAGATTTTAACTAAAATGTCACTTGGCTAGTCATATTGTAGATTAGAGATGGGCATAAAAACCGGGTCCGAACCCGACCCGGACCCGGGTACGGGTAGTACCAGATGGGAGGTGTACCCGGGTTGGACCCGTTTAAACCCGTAGGGTTGGAACCGGTTTTAGATTTTGAGTTTTTTAGCTAACCCGACCCGAACCTGACCCGAACCCGGTTCCGAACCCGACCCGGTTGAACCCGATTTGAACCCGGTATTGGGGACACACACAAGAAAAGAAAAGAAGAAAAAAAAAAAAAAAAAACTAAACCCGGTATTGGACCCAGTTCCGGACCCAACCCGACCCTACCTGGGTATGGCGGGTAGGGTTTTGCATTAGGTGAACCCGACCCGGGTTCGAACCCGGTTTCACCAAAACCCGGGTACGAAAAAACCCGGTTGGGCCCAACCCGGTTTCGTGTATTGGGCCTAACCCGAAATGCCCATCTCTATTGTAGATCATGAAATGGGTCGACCTAAATAGTTTAGGCTAATGCTAGTCAGTCCATAATGCTATAGCCCATTTAACTGCAATATTAAGGTCATAATTCCCAATTTGAAGAGGGACTTCAACCTGCCTTTTCTCCATCGGCTACACAAAAATTCTCTCATTCTAATGGGTTTTATTTCTTTGATGTTTACAGATTCATTAAGGATACTTCGATTAGCCACAAAAGTCGATTGCTCCTCCGAGATCAATGCCCTCATTACGTCTTTAAGTCTATTTACTAGGACTATTGATACTGTTAAAAATATATATATTTATGTTTCTTTCATTGATGATGTATAATGAATAGCTAATATGCGAGACCAATTTCGCATACAAAGGAAATTTAAACAGGTGTTTCAAGTGTTGATATCAAAATATCTTACTAAGAGCACTTATATTAGAGTTTTTATAATCTTTTTTAGTTTTAAAATATAAAGAAAACATAAAAAATCAAGTTAATCCTATTTTGATAATATATATATATATTATTTAAATCGTCTATGACGGTTTGTATAGTGTGTTTGTGTGGTTGATATTTTAGCCACCAAAGTCTACACTTTGCAAAATTCATCCAAACCGCTATAAAAGCTTTAAATACATTTTTTTTAAATTTTTGATAAAGGGTTCTATAAAACGACTCTAGTAGGTCAAAGAGATACCCCTTGAATTTTTAAAAACCACTCCAAAAGTAAAAAGTAAAAAAAAAAACTTGGTTATACTTTATATAATTTAATTGTCTCAAGGATCTTCAAAGTGGTGTTTGGAGGATGTGGTTAGCGCAAAGTAGGGTGACGAAGCCCACCTAGGTATGAAACTTTGAATCTCACTCCCCTCATTTCAATAACATTTTGTTTTATTTAAATTCAATTTAGCACGAGTTTGTAGTTATTAATTGTCACCAGGTTTAACAAATGTGAGCTCGAAGGAGTTGGTTTACACCCGTTTGGTTGAGAGAATCCAATTGTGTTCTATCTGCACTCCGCTCTTTTCAGCGATACTATTGTGTTTTTTTTTCAAACTTTTACAATTTCGTAAAAAGCCAAACCCAAAAGAGACCGCGGCAATGCGCGATCTCAAATAATAGTTTTTCCTTATTCATTAATTATAAGAATCTATAATATCTAGTAAAACAAGTTTTCTTTTGCTGCTTGTTATTCTATTAAATCACTTTTTTACACTTTGTCATTTTTCTAAACATTCTCACATTATTTTTTTTCAAAAGGGTATTATAATAATTCAAACACTCAAACTAATTTCCCTCTTTTAATACAAATTAATTTTATTAATTGATATATTTCTCTCTATCATCTAGATTTTTTAAAATTAAGCTATGATTTTAAAAATAAATTTTATTAATGAAATTATAAATCACAATTTTTTATTAAAATAGAAATAATAAAAAAAACAAATTTTTATATAATATAAAATTTTCTAAAACACTAAACCTTTTTGAAACAAATATTTTAAATTAGTCCTTTTTCAAAAAATTATAAAAAGTATGAAATTTTCTAAAAGTAGTTTTATTAAAACAACCAGAATATTTAGAAACCCGAGTTTTCAATAAACAAGATTTTTATAAACAATGATTATTTATAAAAAAAAATCTTAAAATGATTTTTTAAAAATAAAATGATTTGGATAAGAGAGTTAAATAAATTAGTATAATAGTTTTATTTCTTGAACTATTACGTATATACAATTTTAATCATATTTTATATTAAAATATCATATTGTAACTTTTCATATTTATTACTAACTATAATCTGTTTAATAAATGGGTTTCTATCCTATCTATTTATCTATATATCTATCTATCTATAACAAAAAAGATCTAAAATAAAACTTGACATAATTGTAAGTTTTATCGTACTAACTTTCTCATTTCTCGTTATTATTATAAATAATACTGAATACTAATAATATTACACATACCATTTTTAAATTAAAAATTATATAATTTAATAAATTAAAACCTATTTTTTTGTTAAAATCACACTTTTTAAAAACAAAAGTTTTATAAATACAACAAACTTTTTTTTTAAAATAAATTCATTTTTCTTAAAAAAATATTTAAAACCCATATTTATTTATGAAATAAATGTTTAAGAATTATATATAATTATTTATTTACTTAAAGTAACTATTCATATGCATTTATAATCATATTTTATTTTCAAATACTGTTTTTATATTTATAAATTTTTATTACTAATTATTTAGTATTTTATTTATTTAAAACATGTAATACACGAGGTACTAACCTAGTTATATATATATATATATACATATATACATATATATATATATACATATATACATATAATATACATATATACATATATACATATATATATACATATATACATATATATATATATATATATGATTGAACAATAAGTTATATACCACCGCCGCTGGAAACCACCACCATCGCAAGCCACCACCGCCGCCGGAAACCACCACCGGCCACCACCATCGCTGGCCACCACCGCCGCCTGAAACCACCATCGGCCACTACCGCCGCTGGAAACCACCGCTTGAAACCAACATCTGCCACCACCATCGCCGGCCACCACCGCCTGCCATCACCACCGGCCATCGCCGCCGGAAACTACCACCGGCCACCACCATCGCTGGCCACCACCGCCACCGGAAACCACCGCAGGCCGCCACCTTTGTTTTTTATACCTAACAAACAACACAAAGTAATGATTCATTCATTACGGTAACCAAACAGTACAATGGAATGTAATGATTCATTTCATTCCCTCATCTATTCCATTCTCTCATTCATTCCATTCATTCGTCCATTCCATTACCTTATACCAAAAAGACCGTTAAGTTTAAAAAATCAAAATAAGATAAGATAAATCTTCAGGGTGCATCTAAAACACCTTGTTTTAGGTTTTTAGCTAGACTCACGTCCATAGTCAACCATTGTGTCACGTAAATCCTAACATAAAATAGTTTTATGCTTTTATGTTTTCTTTTTATAAAAATATTTTTGTTTTTCTGAAAATTTCATGGTTGACAAAAGGGTGCAAAAGTAGTTGAAATACCAATTATAGCATAATCATTTCTGAACTTCGACGTCAATCAAAGCTGTAAAGGCATCACACTAGCTTTTCTAAATATTTTATTTCTTTTGCATCTAAAGGTATATAGATTACGATGAAACAAAACTAATTTAATTCATATTTTAAGTAAAGTTCGCAAGTATTCGAGCGAGGCTTGACATGCTTATAAACTTTTCAGCCCTAATATACACAAACCCGTATTTTTAAAATAATACGATTATGGAATATTATTTTAGCCTATTAGCTTTAGTAAAATTAAAACCCATTTTAACTGGTGGCCCAATAATTTTTTAAGCCCAAATGAAATATACAAATGCGATTATTATGGAAGGGGGTAAAAAAGAAAAAGAACTGAACAAAGGGACGACCAAAATTATAAGAAACCCTTCTCTTTCTACTCTTAAATGACTTCAAATTTTTCAAGAATTTTTAGAGACGACCCTGAATATAATATAACCAAAACCACATCAATCTAAGGGGGCGTTTGGTTGGAAGGAATGGAATGGAATGGAATGGAATTACGAAACTAGTATAATTTTCAAGTAAAATTATGTTTGAGTGAGTAATGAAATGTAAAACCCAAGGGAATGTTTCACCTCAAATTCCATTGGTTGTGGGATTTCAAAATCCTTCCACCTAGAGAGGGAATTTGAAATCCCACAACCAAGGGAATTTGAGGTGAAACATTCCCTTGGGTTTTACACTTCATTACTTACTCAAACATAATTTTACTTGAAAATTATACTAGTTTCTCAATTCCATTCCATTCCATTCCATTCCTTCCAACCAAACGCTCCCTAAGATTGTTTACTACCACCTAACGTCATCAACTCAAGTAAACCTAACCCAAATACGTTCTGGGACATAGGCAGCCTACTTGAGAAGTAAACCTCTAAAACAATACCTCATTTTTCGTAACGTCGCATTGATCCTTCTCCGCAACAGTAGAATGGAAATTGGTTGAGAAAACAAAGTCGATACATGTTGCATATCTTTGAAATTAAGGTTATACCCTTGAGACTTTACTCCAATTCCATCTTGAAGAATGTTCGAACTCTTAACTTTATTTCACTGTCCTCCTCAAGCTTAATTAAAAATTTAAATATATAGCATGAGAAACTTCATGACCATTTATTATTATACGTTTAACTTTTCGACAAAATTTTATTCGAAGCCCAAACACACAAGTTATTAAAGCTAATTTAGGGTTTCGTTGTTTATATAAAATGCCATTATTTTATCATTGAGACGTTCTTTTTTTATCCACGTCTCGATATAACTTTTATTCTAAGCCCAATGTTCCAGATTTCCAACCGCGAAAAACAATTTGGGTATGATTAATATTACTATGCAAACTATCATATATTAATTATGATACAAAATGCTTTGCATAATTGATTGTGCTACTAGTAATTTTAATGACATACGAATGAATATGCTACTAGAGAACCTACCGAATCTTAAATATCTTAAATAGAAGTTAAGCGGGACATAGTTAAAAGTTTTCGAAAGGAAATTTAAATAACATAGATGCATTTTATAGACAAACAAATTTATAAAACGATACTACGTAAAGGGACACAAACTTTAATTCCTGTCACGTGCCAAATAGGTTAAGTAGAGTTAGTGACTATTTGATTACCGCTTACTCAGTAAGATCTGACTGAGTCAGAAGCTGACCCAGTTAGAAGTTCTAATTAAGTCTGCATCTGACTGAAACTTAGCTATTTGATTCAGTATCTGACTCAGAAGTGTTAAAGTCAGTCTTGGTTTTATAATATAATAATAGTGGTACAATAACTCTCTCCATAAATTACTTCAACACACAAAAAAAACCATCAAAAAACAAAACCCACTACCCATCACCATCAAAAAACAAAACCATCTCTGATCTCTCTCAATCTCATGCAAAACAAAACCATCAAAGCCAGCGGCACGGAGGGCAGGGAGGGCAGGAGCAGTGGAGGGAGGAGCAGGTGGAGGGAGGGAGGGCAGGAGCGACCGTGTGTGGTCAGTGCAGCCGATTATGTGGTCTCGGTCAGACCCTAGAGACCAGGTCAGTCGCCAAGACAGACAAATCAAACGCCCTGACCGGCTGACAGTCAGCCAGTTAGTGGTCAGCCCTTGGTCAGCGAAAATCAAACACAGCCTTAGCTGACCTCGTGGACTAGAAATTTAACAAATTTCCTTCTCCGTTTTTTATTTATTTATTTTTATTTAGAGTAAATTACAAATTAAATTCTTTATTAATATATAAAATTACATGGTATGTCTTTTTGTTTTAATAATTAAATAAAATGTTTTTTTATTTAAAGATTTGCATACGTATTATCCTTTACATAAACTCTAATTCCACGTCAAATATATTAAAAAAGTTTTAAGAAAATAAAAATTTTAAATGAAAAAAAATTAAAAGATATCGGACCGTTGGGTAAGTAGGTGAAACAATTCTCTCTTAGTCTGTGTTCATTCGACTAATCGTAAAAAAAATTACTAACAACAACATCCGATAACATTTACTGAAATAAGAAGTCGAAGTCACATATCAATTAGAAGTTCTGAAAAATCAACAATAAACACCTAAAAATACACGTAAATACTTTATCAACTACTCATACTAACATATAATAAAAAATCAATAAGTAACACAAACTTGGAGATTATGTGTGATTCTTTGGATTGCTTATACAATTGCAAAAGCCAGAAAATAAACTATGAATTGCTCGTTAATCACATAACGATATAAGCTAGAAATTCTAAGAGAAACGAATTACGAAAAGCAAATTAGGAATTTGAATCTTACCATCATTGTTTGTTCAACTTCAAGGGGCTTCAATGGTGTGTGAGATGTTCTAGATGATGGTGAAGATAACTGGTTTTGGAGTATCAAAGAGATGCGAATGTTGGATTTAATGGTGTTGAGCGTAAAAGGGACGCGGGTTCATAGACTTACCCAATGGTCCGATATCTTTTAATTTATTTTTCATATAAAATTAATTATTTTATTGTTTAATATATTAGATGTAGAAAGAAAATGATCAAAATACACCTCATGTGAAAGATACATAACTAATTAAACTGTACATTTAGATGAAAGTTCGTGTAAAAAACAATAGATTTATAGATATTAAAAATAACACTGGATGTAATTATTAAAAGTAAAGGATATATCATGCAATTTCTTATATTAATAAAGGACACAATTTGTAAATTACTCTTTTATTTATTTATATTATAACTTGTATTGAGGTTTTTTGGGTTATTTGGAGAGCTAAGAGCATGTACGCTAGAGACTCCATCTTTATCTTCATCTCAATATTGTTTAGAGAATTATTGTATTTTATATTTTTTTTGAATGTTTAACTGAATCATTGACAGACCACTGGCCCAATCGATCATTTACATTACTCGAGAGTCGAGCACGTAGCCCAAGACCACAATCTCTAAACTTTAGAATTCTGTGAATAATGATTCTCTAAACTTAAAAATTCAATATTCATTATGCTTTATATTTTTTTATAAGTGTCTAAGAAAAAAACAATAATAAAATAAGTATTTGTGAGTGAAATAAAGATAAAGATTGAGAATGAGATGCAGGAGATTAAATAAAATTTAAAAATAAAATATATAAATATAATATGTAATTAAATTATAGAGATAAAAAAGAAATGCTGCTGTAAGTTCTCTAATAGCTAGCTTGGGTTGCTTTAATAGTTAAATTTGATTTTAACAATTAAATTATTATCTATTACCTGATAAAATTTGTATAATTGAGAACTAACTTCGCTTGTTCCTTATATTATGATGACAAAATAATTTCCAAGTAAATGTATCTGAGTATATAAAGGTACGGTTGTAAACAAGGCAAGCCGACATGCAAACTACTTAGGATTAGCTCGAAAAAAACTCGAATCGAGGCAAACTTAAACGAGCTCGAACTCGAGCTCGAGCTCGAGCTTCAAATATGTAGCTACAGCCGGCTCACGAGCCTAAATGAGTTTTTTATTTAAATAACTTTTTTCTTTACATATAATATATAATATATTATATATATATATATAAGTCATATGTATTATATATTATTATGATAAAAGTAATTAAATAACATATATTATGTTATATATAAAAAAGAATGATTATAAATACATATAAAGGTAATTATAAAAAATAAAAAAGTAATAATTTAACAATAAACGAGCCGAACTTGAGCTTGAAAATTTTCTAACAAACCGAGCTCAAACATTAAAAATAAAACTACGAACGAGTTGATCTCGAGCTTGAGTTTTCTAAAACCAAAATGAGCTGAGCTTGAGCCTAAGTGGGCTCAGGCTCGGCTCGGTTCGCTTACACCACTAATTAAATACAGGTAATTTTACATAGTGATCAAACTTATACAGTGTTTTTATTAAAGTTATGAAATAGAATTTGTTCCTCTAAAGATAATTGATGATGTTTTATTTTGTATAACTTCATGCAAGTGTTAAAACATTTTAAAATTAAGTGAACCGAATAAATATTTGAATCTTGGTCACTATGTAGTAATTATTTTTTTCGATTTATATTTAACAATTATGAAACTTGATTATAATTTATAGGATTTTTTCTTTACTATTACGACCTCATATTTCAAATTTATTTAAAAAAAACAAACAAGATCCATGTATGTTCATTCGTTTATCTTAATTGAAACTATTTTAACATCTATATAATGTTTATATAAAATTACAACATCTAATAAAAGTTGATTAGTAATTCAAAAGAAAAAAAATTCTTAGAATGACTTTAGTTCACATAAAAAACTTAGTTATCATATGAACTAAAAAACTTAGTTATTATAGTATAACGAGAAACTCTTTTCAAGTATTGTTGCACATTAGTATACATATCATAAAAGAGTAATGTGTGATTACAAGAGAAGTGATAATGTGTGTGTGAGAGGATCAATTCTATTCCTAACCTTTCTAGTTTTTATCAGTTTCGAAATAGAACGGGTCATAATAAGTGGGTTCAAGATGGTTTCGTGCAAGTCTTGGTTGGCTAGCTAGTTTATTTCTTCGGGTCGGCCGGTTTGGAGCATGTTATGATCAACCCTAAAGTACGTCTAGTACCGGTCATGTGAGAACCGGTTTGAGTTTTGGATTGTTGTATCCAATGTGTAGTGACATCTACTTTTTGTGATTAGATTCTTGAATATTTGCCATGCCCATACTTTATATATATTTATATTTTATTATATTAGTAACCACTTGATTGACTATGAAGTTTAACCTAACCATTATTCTCTTCTTAGACTATCGTTTGTGGAGTATCTTTTAGTTAATACTAATTAATTAACAAAATGTAGGCAACAAAGAATAGAATAATTAAATTAAATTAAAAATGTCAATATCATTCATATTAAACTGTAATTAAGTTCAAATTGAACAAATAACGACTGAACTTTGTTATTTCAAAAGAGAATGTTTGGGTTGTTAATAAATAACTTCAGAAATATTTATTATAATTTGGTGACTTATATAAGAACCTGACAAACAAAGTTGATTTAAACTCATGAACTAGCTAGTAAATACCTTTATTTCTATTTAACAATTAACAATCATTATTAAAACTAATAAATACAATTTTATGTGTATATAAAAGCACTATAAGTGATTAGTAAATTTAGCAAAACCATTAGTGAATGGTTTAAAAAAGTGAAATCGAATTCCAAACAAAATAAAGAAAAAAAATAGCGGTAGGACCGGTTACATGATTTACTTTGTTAGAAGTTTAAAAGTTGCTTCGGCTGATCATTTGAATGATGGAAATTGCTTGAAAACATAACAGTAACTATAACTTTTGCTTATGACAAGAAATAAGCATAAAATGTGCAACTTAATTAAATCGTTATAATGCTCTAAAGCAAATTTTGATGACATTGTATTATTTAATGGGCTTCGATTAAAACAAGCACCGAAGAGTGTGTATAGCAAATTTGATAACTATGATAAAAGAGTTTTAATTTGTTTATATGTGGATGACATGTTGATCATTAGCACCAGCAAATATCAAGTTGATAAAACTATAAAATTCTTGTCTCTAACTTTTTTATGTAAAAATTTTGTGGTACATGATTGATCCTTGGTATTAAATTCAAGCCTTAGAACAATAGTACAACTATCACATAATCTCATTATATTTTGAAGGTATTGAAAAAATATAATTGTTAAAATGAACGCCTTAGAACAAATGTCCGCCTGTTATTAGTCCGATTAATCCTAATGTAAAGATTTTACTCAACAAAGGTAACTTGGTCACTCAACTTGAATACTCAATGTCAATGAACGCCTTATATTGTCATAATTAACATTAGGCCTGATATAGTTTATGTTGTTAGAAAGTTATATTAGGCTTAATGCTTTATTGACAAACTATAAGAGCAATATTTAAGTATCTAAGGAAAAGCATGGATTATGGTTTGACATACTATGGATTTTCTTTGGCGTTAAATGGTTATTCTGATGCAATTTGCAAATTGGATAACAAACATGGAAGATCATTTTTAACAAGTTGATATGTACTGCTACTCGAAGGATTATTTTACTATTGATGCATTAGTTACTACTAATAACGTTTACTACTGATCTGTCAAATTAACAGTTATTGTTGTTGTAGCCGCCAACTACTCATGTCGCTTAATTATGAACACTTGGGATAATTCTTTGCATCATTTTAATCATTATACAAACAAATCATTTGGTTTGATTTCAATTATCGAATTCAATGCAAATTTTGGTAGAATTTCCCCCCAAAATATACATACTTGTTTTTTTTTACAATTCCCTGTTTTATTCAATTGAATAATTCACGTCTATTGATATAATACTTTAATCTAAAAGTGTTCAACACTATTCAGATCGATAAACATCAAAACATACACAAATTACAAAACCTACGACTTGCATAACCCATCGCATCTCGATCCACAATCACTTGAACCAATATAACATTAACTTGAGTTAGTGTTTGATATAAAATTTATCTTCATTTTTTTGCAACTTCTGTCGTTCTAACATAATTACATTTTTAGCTTGCTTTCACATAAAATCTACAACACAACAAATTATAAAAATAGTATATTATATATATCTTTAATAAATAAGTAATTTATGTCGTTACATGTTCGAATTCTAGCTACTAAAGAATGTTTCTCCTCTTATTTCTATTTTTCTAACACGTGTCACAATTTTAGCTCCCTAAAATTATTCTTTTCCATTTTTTTTTCAATATTAATGTTTTATTACTTTTTCAAAACTTAACATATCATTCATACATTTTTTAAAAAATTTATTATCATATTTTTTTTATTTTTCAATAAATGTAATATATGAGTTTATAAACTAGCTAACAAGCATGATAATAATAAGAAAGTAATAACATAGAAACACCGCTCTAAGTGTATTGAGTTGTTTTGTTCTAGTGTCTTGTGCATTTGTAATATGGTCTCTATGTCAACTTTGTTTTGTATTATTCCTTGACCTTATATTGAGTTATAGTTCTAGTTTATTTAGTTTCACCCTTTAAAACTGTATTCAAACTAGTTTATTGATTTTATATTTTAAATCCATAATTAAAAATATAGAAATCACATATTTTATTCATGATTTTGAATTAAACCTTACATTTTTAAATTCCACAATACGATATTTTGAGCTAAAAAGATGTGGTCAAATTGAGTCCATACTGCCCTAGTGTACGTGTAAACCGTGCAAGATAAGGCTCTCTCTCTCTCTCTCTCTCTCTCTCTCTCTCTCTCTCTATCTTTCTGTGTGTGTGTGTGTGTGTGTGTGTGTGAGAGAGAACAAAAATATTCTGTTTTCAAGTAGCTATCATGTGTGTGTTTTTTTCTCTGTGATATATATCATTCAAACAAAGAGAAAAAGACGAACAATCTGTCTCTCAACTTGTTTCAAACCTCAAAACTTAAATCCATGGAGTTTTTTCCTTTTTCTTCTTCTTTTTCTGCTTCTTTTTCATCTTTTTGAGCTATCATATTCATGTTTTAATCTTCATATTTACTTCTTTTAGTTGCAAGTTCTTCATAATCTGTACTTCTTGTTCTTCAAGAGTCGATCAAGAACACTTCAGTTACAAAGATAATCATCATCTTCATCTGTTCATCTTCATGTTGATGGTGATGGTGATGGTGATCTACTGATGTTCATGTGTGTGTATATAGATTAGAAGCTCAATCTTTTGTTGTTAATTAAGTTAATCACTGCTTAAAGTTGTGTTTTTTGCGTTAAAGATTCAAGAAAGATGATGTCTGGTGATGGGTTTTCATCACCACCTTCTTCACTCACCTCCTTCATCCATGAACCCATCGGAAACCCTAACCCTAATTCCTCCATTTCCGGCAAACGAAAGCGTAATCAGGCCGGAAATCCGGGTAAAACAACACCCATCTTCTTCTTTAGTCAGTTTGAATACTTTCTTCTTCAATTACTTTACAGTTTTTTCTTACTAATCATATCGGATTAATATGCACAGATCCAGAAGCTGAGGTTATCGCGCTATCGCCTGCATCGTTAATGGCTACGAACCGATTCGTATGCGAGATTTGCAACAAGGGTTTTCAAAGAGATCAGAATTTGCAGCTTCACAGAAGAGGACACAACCTACCATGGAAGCTTAAGCAAAGAAACAAGAATGAAGTGATGAAGAAGAAGGTGTACATCTGCCCGGAGAAAACCTGTGTTCATCATGACCCTTCTCGAGCCCTCGGAGATCTCACCGGAGTTAAGAAGCATTATAGCCGGAAACATGGGGAGAAGAAGTGGAAATGTGAAAAGTGTTCAAAGAAATACGCGGTTCAGTCTGACTGGAAGGCTCATAGCAAGATTTGTGGTACTAGAGAGTATAAATGTGATTGTGGAACCCTATTTTCAAGGTATGTTCATGATGTTTTCCCATCATTTTTGTATTTTCTGAGATATGGGTCAGCTATACTCAGACCGTTTGAAATCTAATCGCACACCACCTCTAAAACAGATGGTGTGAGATGAGACAGGTGGTGTGAGTTTAGCAGGCCCCTATGATACATGTATAGCTATAATCATATCACGTTAAATCTAATCATACACCAGCTCCAAAACAGCTGGTGTGCGATTAATATTATCTTTGATGCATGTATAGCTATAACCACACCACCTAAAATTTAATCTCACACCATCTTTAAAATAGCTGGTGTGAGATTAGACAAAGTGGTATGGGACAAAGAGGGCCTAATAATTTGATATATGTATGTATGTATGTGGATTTGCATGTGTGTGAATGTGATAACAGGAAGGATAGCTTCATAACACATAGAGCATTTTGTGATGCTTTAATGGAAGAAAACTCAAGAATGGCATCACTACCAATGGTTCCAAACATGGCGAATTTGGGCTTCAGGAACGACCTGATGATGATGAACGGTGGCGGCGGCGGTGGTGGCGGCGGAGGTGGTGGCGGTGACGGACAGTTTCCACCGGTGTTTGGTGGCGGTTTAGAGAATAATCTTGACATCAATGGAGCAAAACCAAGGTTACCGATGTGGTTAGACCACAATGCCACCAATCCACACCTCGAAAACCCTAACGGTTCATCGTTCATGGGGTCGTCTTCCAGCTCACAGTACAACAATGGCGGAATGCTACCACCGGAGATGGTGAATTGGGTCGGAAGATTTAACGGATTACCGCAAGGGATGTCTTTAAAAGACGAAGAACAAACTCAAAAACAAATGCAGTTGAACTCGATGTTCAACTACGGTGGTTCCACACCTCAAAACAGCCTCATGTGTTCATCTCTACCGCCGGTGTCTCCAGCACCGACGGGTAACATGTCCGCCACCGCACTCCTGCAAAAAGCCGCTCAAATGGGCTCAACCAGAAGCACAGCATCCGGTATCTCTGGTGGAGAAACCGGATTTGGGCTCATGAGTTCAACTTTGTCCAATCTATCAAGCCCTCGGGCTGGTGATAGATTGATGACAATACCAGGGCTGTCACAGCCTGTGACAACCCCAACCCCAGACGGAGCGCCACCAGGTAAAATGTCTGGTGGCGGTGAATTTGAAGACAGTGATTTAACGAGAGATTTCTTGGGCGTCGCTAGAAATGAAAGAAATGTGTCGTTTAACTTACAACAAGAGTTCAACAAGTTTGCATCTTCATCAATGGGTTTTAATCAGTTTAATCGGCGTCATGAATAAAAGAATTAAATGGACGTATTTAGTGACATCGTGGTATGTTGTACTTAGTGATGCTTTGTGGGCTTTTAGCGACTTTTCTTTGGACAATTTGTGTAGTGACAGATTTCTGTCACGAAAAGCAATGCAAGTTTCTATGGTTTTAAGTTTTAGCATCATTTTGTGTTGCAGAAAGATTAATGCATTTATGACGACAATTACACGTATTGTTCACATGCTAAATAGTATACAATCACCACATGTTCATACACATGGTACTTACAATATTACAAAAAAACGTCACCTTATGGGGATATAGTTGTTTAATTTGAATTTATGTAGGGTGTAAAAGATGTGCGTGTTACTTGATCTGAGATTGTCTCGTTAAAATCATAAATCAGACCAGTTTATACTAGCTTATGTTCGCGCCTAAATTTGAACCTTTTTTTTATATATATAAACGAGTCTAATTCAAGTTTTATATACTTAACTAGTCTTCCAAGCCTAATTTTATGTAAGGAGCTGTTTGACAATATCTGAATGATTAAGTGCTGAACTAATAAGATGTCTGAACCATTAAGTGCTGAACCATTAAGATGTTTGGACCATTAAGAGCTAGTATATTGCTTAACTAATCAAAGGCAAATGTCTGACCAATTCAAATAAAAGTTCTTACCCATTCAGCATTAGACCTCTTAACCATTCAGCATTAGTATAATGCTTAACCATTCAGAGGCAAATGTCTGAACCATTCAGACATTTGCTCGCGAAACAAACAGTCTGAACCATTAAGTGCTGAATCATTCAGACATCTGAACCATTAAGAGGCTGATTAAGAGGCTGTCAAACAGCCCCTAAGTATGACAACTTTTATTTAATACAATTAACAAATATATAAATAACTAAATAGAACGTACTAGCTTTAGAAAGATATATAAATAGTGGAGAAACTTGGCTCTAATGGAGATATGTCCTCTTATTTATGCGACATTGAGGAGGAAATCGACCATCTGTTCTTCAAGTGCAACGTCTTGATCAGTAGCGATTTGCAACTAGCGATGCTTGTGGTGCGATACGTCTAGCTATCTTGCCTCCTAAAAATATTTATGAAACAACGGACGACTTCATACTTTTATCATGATCATAGGATACTTGTAGAATACTAAATATATATAGTGAGAACATGCAGTACGTAATGAATTATTTATTTATTTAGTCTTGAATTTTTTTTCAAAATAAAAGAAATAATATAAATAAAATGGTTATTCATCTTTTCTGAAATTTAAAAAAAGAACTTATCAATTTCATTCATTTACATATCTTACATATTTATAAGTCATGTGTAAATTATAACCTGCATACATGCGTGAACAATTAAAAAAATTTAGAAGTATGAAAAATTGCTTTGGTTGGATTTAATGTATTTGTATGTAAGTACAAAAGCTTTTAAAAGAATAAACAACCGATCAAAAGAGTAAACATTTAGGTTATTTGTTCTCTCACTAACTTAGTGTTATAATTTACTGCATCCTACACACACATTTATATATATGTTTTGAATATAATTAGTTATGTATACAAATAAAGAAATTTAAGTAATATAAAAATAATAAATTTGCCAAACTCGAGCTTATAAATAATCCACCAGACCGGCTTGAGGTTTAGACATATAGCTTAAAACAAGCAGAGTTTGAGCTTGATCTTTTAGGTTAAACGAGCGAGCACAAGATTAGACAAGCCGTGCTTGATTCGTTTATACCCATTATCCGTATGTGAGTTGATTGTACAAATAATTTAGCGAATAAATTGCTTACGAACTATGTTCAAACAAAATCTACAACTTAAGATTTATACTTGTTTCTTCTTTCCAAATTTAAAAGCAATATAAACTCAAATTTGATACATTATATATTTAAACCAAAAAAAACTTTATAAACGCTTTTTAACAAATAATTGAAGATCTACAAAACTTATAATGATTATAAATAGTGTAATTTATAAAATATATAAAATAAATAAAATAAAAGAAGAAATAATTTAGAGGGTCTTGTGAATTGTCAGATTGAGGTAAGAAGACAAAAGAGAGTGAAACAAAGGAAGTGTTTGCATTTGCATGTCTTTTATAGAAAGCCTTTTATGGTCCTGCAGGTACAACTGTTACTGCAGGATGTACTATTTGGTCTGTCAGAATTGTGTATCTAACCCCACTCAACTTTTTACCACTTTCTGTTATTCAATCGCAATCTAAAACTAGACCTACTCTAACTTTTTACCACTTTCCGTTATTTCTTTCATTCAAACACATTCTCTAATTTCTTACTATTATTTATTTATTTATTTATTTATATTTGTTAAACATTTATACATGATGAATTTTGTTTGTGTTCGGTCCGAAAAGACAATACACGTGTGACACCTTATTTGAAAGGAAATAGTGTGTAAGGGATTTTCTTGCAAAAAGTAAAAGAATAAGGGTGCAAAATGAAAAGGAGACTAACGCCCGAGGGTCCGACGACAACTACGAGTTGAGGTTAGAGAATGACACCTTGTTTCTAGCTAGGGTAGTATGTTTCGTGGTGGTCCACGGTGGTAGGGTTCGCTTGAGGTTGCTCGTGTTAGTTGAGGAGAGAGATGGCTAGTAGTGTTTTATTTATTTTTTCTAGGTGAAATGTCGTAAAGAGATTAAGAAGTTGGAATGAGTCTTAAACCAAGGCGAACAATTGCCAAAGTGGGTTCGTTTGAGAGGGAAGGAAACCATATGCAAAGAGCAGTGACGAAGTCTGAACAAATATATATATAGAAGTGGCGGACTCAATAGGTATAAAAATTTTGAACAAAATATACATAAATTTCTACTTATAAACAAAAGAACGAGAAGGGGGAGGAGAGGCCTTAAAAGCTCCGCCCTGGGCTAGGGTGTTGATCTCTAGTTGCATCTTTTCAGGAAATTTTATGATGAATCAAAGGGTGTTGAATATAAACCTTGGTGTAGATTTGTAGATGATATATAAGTGTATAGATTGTTTAAAAATAGTTTTGTATTGTGATTGTATGTGGATTTATGTATTATTTTAGTAAATTGTTTTAAGTATATACGTAAAAGTTAATTGTATGCTTCCTAACTTTACATTATAGCATTGAGTCATTTACCTCATTCATAGTCACAAAATAACTTTTGTGGTCTGTAAAATAACCTATATAGACATCAGTAGATAAATAATCAGTAGAACTTATATGGTCAATAAAAACTTAAGCTAATGCAAAATTCCAATTGGTATGGAGTTCACTTCTGTTTAACGCAACAGACTCTTATTTCTCATGGTAACGCGGAAATCTTAACTTGCAAAATCGTATTTCTTAAGAAAAATCTCATTGAAGAAGATAAAGGTCTATTCCCCGGAATCGTATGTATATACTCTTCGGGACCACAATTATCTTGTGTACATAACATTTTTTACTACTTCTGCTTTGATTATAACAGGTTATTAACTTTTTCTTTGGCCATATAGTTTTAAAAACTTATATTATGTTTACACATTCATAGTGTGAGGTGATAGTAATAAAAAAGTATTGTCATAGGTAGCCACGCCAGAAGTTTGTGATAGTGAAAAATGAGTGTAATAGATGTGTGATTGTTAGCTTGACTTTTAGACATATTTAATCATGTATTTTACACATTATTATTGCATTCCATACATCTGACCAACTCATATCCTAATATTACGTAAATTTATGTTTTTATGGAATAGAGCTAATTTTTGGATGGGTTTGTTATTTTCTAGGTGAAAGATGGTTGCGGGAGGTGAAAACGAAAACTGATGGAAGTTTTGAAATATATTGAAGACACCGGGTATTTTTGAAGATTTTGAAAAGACAAATTTTATCTTAAATTTAAATAGTTTTCTCTTAAAAATATTATCTCATAAAACTATGAATTTGACTTTTAAATAATTTTAATATATGTATAGGGATAGAAAAGTAAAAAAGAGAAGATCATCCAAAATTTCTATCATCTCTTTTTCTTCCATTGAAGTCGACGGCCAAGAAGATAAAAGAAAAGCAATTTGGACTATTTTTGGTTTTAGGATTTTTTGCAATTCAAGAATATTTATTTGTTTTTTATAGTTTCTTAAGTTTTTTTTTTTTACTTATTTTTTATTGTTTTAGCCGATATGTCTAGCTAATCAATCTTAAGTTTCGACATTGGGGTTTGTTTCTTTAATTTTAGTTCACAACTTATGTAAAACAGTTATGTGATTGTTTATTTGAATGGTTTGTTTGCGTGATTCTTGATTTTAAACTCGAATCTATTCCGGTATGTATTAAATTGTTAATAATACTAATTAACTTATTATTAATTTTTCTAATAAAGTTGTTTAATTTTTAAAACTCTAATGAATTTTAATTTTTGATTCAACAAACAAATAATATTGTGTTGTCTATGAACCCAAAATCATTACAGAGTTACATAGTAAAACATTCCAAACGAAATGGTTATAATTGATACTTTTATCACTGCAACCCGCATTCTTAGATTCGAATGACATGAGATTAGAGTAGCTGATTGGTTGTAATCAACAAAATATGTTTGATTGGACATTAAATGAATTGGATGTTTGAATGAAGTTATGTCTAGTATCAATACAAGAAATAACCTTTGTGTTGAAACTAATTTATCAATTTTGATTTTTCTTTAGAGTTTATTAATTTTCATACTTTTTCATAATATAAAAATCCAACTTTATTTTATGGACATAACCTCAATACGTCTGTATAAGATTCTCTTTGAAGTTTTGATACGGCTATGTCAGCTTGTTGAAAATTTTATTTTTTGGAAATTGTCTCTAGTTTTAGTTTTAAATTAAAATCCATTCTTTTCTTTAATTACAACCAATTAAAATAACTAAGCTAAAAAACTATATTAAAATAGTTAATTCGTATCCTTAAGGACACCAATCCGGCCTACTTTAGCTCAAACTATTATTAGTTTGTATTAAGATAGGTTCACATTCTTATATATTATTTGATGGATTCAACACCCAACAATGATAATGATTGAATTTGTGATTATTAGAATTGATAAGATATATTATTTTAGTTGATCGAAAATATATAAAAAAAAAAAAACACAAACACACAAGCACTCACGCTCATGAAGAACTTTTGCTTATTCCCCCAATTAGTAATTGAGGAGGTGGTGTTGGAGGTGTGATATGTTGCTGCCTCACCCATTCAAGTCTCATTATATTACACATAGCCGTATGTACCATTTGTAGTTTCTCTTAATTTTCTTTTATCAAAAATAAAGCCTTACTTATTTTAGACTCTTTTTTTTTTGACAATCAAAGTTTTTCATTCGATCAATCTGTTGTCTTAATTATTTAAGAGTTAGCAAACATTAACTATGTGATTTGTAAACATGTAGGCTTAAAAATTAAAAAACCTAATTTGTCCATTTACTTTTTATACTACCAAGTGTTCTTAACATTGTCCTGTTGTAAACTTTATTTTCGTTGTGAGGTCTTGGTGAAAACCAAGACCAACACAACACTAGGTTGGGTTCAAAGCTGCTCTCTAACTTGTGTATTATATTAAAAATGATTTTAGTTATGGAATTGATAGTTTATACTTTAAACATAATCATAATCATGTTGGCATGTTATTTTTAAAATGTGATTTATATTAGTTCAACTTTAGACTAATTACTTAAACTGGCATAGTTTAGCATGTTTTTTCATCATAGTATTAAAACTTCAATTAGCAAAAGTAAGAAGTTGAAGTGTACATTAATGCGTCCACTATTACTCTAAAAAAATGTTTCTGACCTTGACTTTTTGTTTAATTAGTAAGGTTTTGAACAAATGTCATGTCTCACTTGCAAAACTTTATTTAGTGTTACATTATGTTTGGTAAAATATAATTTTGATATAAGATAATATATGAATCCAACATAAGTAAAATGATGTCTTGTATACATAAGTAAAATATCTCTTGTAGCTAGCTAATGCTTTAAACAATATATATACTAATCATCATGTGATACTAGTGAGTGTGATTCGCGTTATACAACGGGGTTATAAAAGTTAAAAGATTTAATTCTAATGATTCATACGTTACTACTAATCACCCAGGAAAAGATTACGTGCGAAACACTGATAAAATAGAAAAAAATACTGTACAAAAATGAATGTGTAATTAACAAGCTCTATTGTAAATTGATTAAAAGAAAATTTGACATAACTCGAAGGCTCAAGTATAAAATTTAAAAAAGATTCAGGTGATTAAATATAAATTAGACATAACTCGAAGACTTAAATATAAAATTTTAAAAAGAACAAAATAAGTAGATATCAATTTAGAAAAAAAAAACAAAGAGAGCAAAAATGTGGTGGTTACTAGTTAATTTCAAAAAACCTTTGAAGTTTAAATGTAAAATTGTAAAAAAAAACAAAATAGGTTTTTTATTATTTTGAAGAAAAAGAAAATTATTGTAATAACATTGAGAAAACCTACACGTTCACTACTTAATATTTTTTTTGTTATATATAGTGATGTGACGGGTGTTATCGAGTCTCTTTCCTGATCAATCTTATATGTTGATATATTTGGATATTATTATTATTATTATTATTATTATTATTATTTATTATTATTATTATTATTATTATTATTATTATTATTATTATTATTATTATTATTATAACTATATAAGTATTTAGTGATTATATACTTGAGTGTTTGAATAAAATAATACTTAAATCAAATAGTATTAAGTTATAAAAATTTAAATAAAAAACATATATATTTTAATATCAATTTAAAATATTATAAATAAGATAATACTTATAATAAATATATATTAAATAATGTATTAATTGGGAGAAAATTATTAAATATGAGCAAATTAGTAACTATTGTATATAGCACAAGTACCTTATATTTAAAAAGTTATATTAGGTATCTTAAATTTTGAATAAAATTACAAGTGTGTCATCATTAAATGTGTCATATAATAGTATAGATAATATAAATATAAATTATAATTATCATCATTATTATAAAAGTATTCAATAATTATATAGTTAAGTATTCAAATAAGATAATACTTATTAATAAATTTAATAATAATAATAATAATAATAATAATAATAATAATAATAATAATTATTATTATTATTATTATTATTATTATTATTATTATTATTATTATAAAATTATTTAATAATTATATAGTTAAGTATTCAAATAAGATAATACTTATTAATAAATATAAATGATAATTTAAAGCATTATAAATAATATGATATATATAATATAGTGAATTAAATTATCTTATATTATTAAATAATGTATTAATAATATATATTAATTAATGTATTAATTAGAAGAAGTTTATTAAATGAGTGACAAATATAAATTATTAAATAAAATACTCGTAAATAATGCTTAAAAAATTGTATTATATGTCTTAATGTTTTTGTAAAACTACACTTCTGACCCAAGATTTTGATTTATATAATAGTATAGATATACATCAAAATTTATACATTAAACATGTCGTCTTTAATTGCATATAATATTAACAAAGTGAATGGAGTGACATAAATAAAACTATGGACACCCCATCCGTTCTTTCTAGCAAATAATCGTAATTATTTCACATTCACATGTCATACTTTATTTATATCATATCATATGACGACATTATGATAAATATTAAATTATGTCTTTTTATCAATTCTAGAAACATATATAAAATTTGAAAAATATCTTTAAGCATAATAATATCAGGGACGGATGATTTGTTCAATTTTGTATCGATTTTTAGTCATGTTTCAATTTGTGGGCTCATGTGATAATTTTCGTAAAAACAATTAATTCCCATACCCTCTAATACTTAAATTATATCTTTCACTCCAACATAGGACTTGAATCTTGGATCATATAAGAAGTATTACATTTTTTACACACGTTATACTTATTACCATTTCGGATGATGGGCATAATTTCATAGTTAAAGCCTAAAGGTGATTTAACATATATAATTCCATTAGTATTCCCTCAAGAATAACTTATTGTTAGATAAATGTACATGTACGTTGAAATGTTTGTTTTTTGGGTTTGAGATGAGGCATCCTATGATTTTTCTAAGTGTAGATCATGGGTTCGAGTCTCATTTTATACAATATGCTTCAAGTGAGCCAGGGTTTTACCACATTGGACCTTTAGGTGGTGGGTTTCTCCTGGATTGATGAGCGTACCGGGTCACCAGTGCTGTCTGTATTCGCAGGGTGAGTGGTCTTGCGCCAATGAATTTACCCGAATGACCGGGGTTAAAAGTATTCGTTGGTCGCTAAAAAAGATATTCATATACTAGTTTTGTGCAGGCTATTGAGGAGTGAACATGAAATTCATTGTTCAATTGTTAGACAACTTAGGCCCTGTTTGATTTCACTTACTCGGTCAGGTGCTGACCGGGTAAGAGATTGTTTCAAAACTGACCGGGTAAGCGGGAAAATATACATGGGTCAGTGGTGTTGGACCGGGTCAGACGCGTAATAGTGGAAATCAAACACGCTGACCGGCCAAAATGTCTGACCGGGTCAGTGGGTCAGACGTTTTGAACTGGTTAGAAGCAAATCAAACAACCCATATATTGACTATACTTAAATACTTTTAGGTTTTTTAATTTCGGCTATGTAGGCTATAGATTTTAAAAGTCATGCATACTCAGGTGTATGTGTTGTGTTACTTTTAGGAGCCGGTATGTATCAACTCCACTAAACCAAACACATGTATATCGTGTGCAACTTACTCCATTGACCATCCAATATGCAGAACTGATGTGGCATGAAGAAAAACATGAAACACCAATTTAGAGGGGGTGTTAAAGGGCGTGAACCTCTCAAGCGTTGAAAAACTAACGGATGTGAGAAATGGGTTCTAATGATTTTTAATTGTTTTAAATTAAAAAAGTGCGTGAAAGGCTAAGACCATTTCCTTGGTGTTAGTGTGTGTATAAGTTGAAGTAAAAGAATGTGAGGTAGATGATGTGACGCGTATGTGGGGTGAAAGGTGTGAGGACAACCCTTGGCCTTACAAGCATTTTAACTACCTTTATAGGCTTTACGTAATTCCTAGGATTGACTAATTCGTCTCTAGGTATGTATTTGATTGTATATGAATAACATTTTTAATTGTATACTTAACAATTTATATGGTTAAAAATAAGAGGTTACCTTACCCTTTGTCGTGGGTACAGCTATGCATTAGAGTTGTTAAACGTGTAAGTTTGTCTTTCTCGAATGGATTCCAAACACAAATACAGCAGGATATTAAAAATTGTAGTGCTTATTTTAACCATTTGTATGTAAAAGAACACCTAAAAACATTTAAAAGTAAAAAACTATACAAAGAAAATAAAAGACCGTAAAAAATAAAAAAAGAAGGTACACATAAGTAAAGGAAAAAAAACAATTAAAAAAAAGTCTTCTTGTGGAAAGGTAAACAAAAAAAATCAATGGCAACAAAAAGAGGACTCAAACTTTGGTTAAATACATAAAGGTAAAGAGGTTTAACCACTCCATCTATGACACTTTTTTTTGTTTTTTTTTCCTTTTCCAATTATATATGACTCGTTTAGAAGTGACGGTGGGGATTCCACTACCACGTGTCACCTACTGATTCATCCGAGACTTTTCTTTTTTTGGTTTTTACAAGATTTTTAGTTTTAAATATTTTTCTTATAAAATTGACAACATAGATACTTCAAAGCTGTTGGTTTGGTTTGTTTTCTGCATACACTTTTGTCTACTTGGTCACAGGTTTGAACCCTGCGCTCGACAATTTTTTTGTGGTTCTTTTAGTATTCTTCTTATAATTTTTTTAAATTACTTTATTTAAATAATTATGCCGCAACATGCGGGTAAAAAGTATCGAACTTGTGTTTCGTAGTTATTAGCAGTTCTTTTAGACCAGGACCTGATCGACTGGTCGGACCTGTTGGTCGGAAACCAGTCATAGACTGGGTTCGATGATGGCTTTCGGCTGTTCATCGACCAATTAGTGATCAGACCAATGAAACAATTGAATCGAGCTGAGCGGTCGAACTGGTGAAACGATTGGACCCGATAGAGTAGTCGGACCAGATTTTTTATTTTTTTTTAGTGTTTTTCTACTTCGAAATATTATTTTTTTAGTTAATTTAATATTACATTATCCCTATTTTTGTTATTTAAGTCTTCTTATTTTGTCACAATTACATTACAATTCATATTAAAACATATACCACTTTCATATTTAATTTAAAATTATATATAAGGTATTTTATTTTGTATGGCGTAATTCAATTTTTAAGTCTAGTCTTCCCTACCGGTCCATAAACCAGTATGACAATTATCTAGTATGATTTTAAAAACATTAGTTTTTTTAATATCTAATTGAATAACTAATAGTTCACTGACCCACCCAATCATCTTTGCTACTTAAGTACGAAACCTTGGGGCACTAGGCTAACACATCCCCGAATGAAGCTTGTATATCAATCCGTCCTTATTAGTCTAGGACATGAGACCACCCTTGAAAGAAAACTCAACTTAAGTGAGAAAACCTTCTTGCCCAACCTAAAACCCCTTATTTCTTGTCATGAGTGGGATTTAAATCCAAGACCTCTACCTGTTTTATTAATATCTTGAGCATCTCACCTCAATCACTTGGACTAAGAAATCATTGGTTTAAAAACATTAGAGTAAATTACAAATTGTGTCCTATATTAATACATGAAATTACACTGTGTCCTTTAGTTTCAATAATTACATTGTATGTTTTTTTTTTATAAAAATTGCACACATATTGTGCTTTACACTAATCTTCATTCAAATTCACAGTTAAGTCAGGCATGTGTCTCCACGTGAGGGGTATTTATGTAATTTGACAATTTGTAAGTCAAAAGCATTGAGTTATTAAAACTTTAATAAATCATCTAACTCTTATGCTCTCTTTTTAAGAACAAGTAGTAGGGAACAAATTGAAATCGTAGAATAAAACAGAGAAGTCCAGATCACCACACAGGAAGCTAGAAGCGAGAACGATACTCCGACGTCAGGGTGGATTCAATTGTTAGAGCGATTACAACATCTATAATTATCAATGCTAACTTGCGTTATCAATTAATTCAACGTCTTACTCATCCATCAGATTAATCGAATTAAAGTACAATTCGACATCACTAAATCCATCGTCTTCCTCTTTCCCCCATTGAATTAGATCTAATAAGCATAATTTGATATCCCTTTGATTAAAGTTTATGGACTACATAAACAAATTAGTGCAACATAAACAATTACCTAGGTTTGTAGTTGCGAATGTAGTTGCTTTTTTTTGTTGAGTTCGTCTGTTGAATTGTTTTCTCATATAATGTAAAGGGAAAATAGTTCATATTATGATTAGTGTACTAAAGATAGTTTTGCATATCCAAATATTCAGATATCCTATAATTCGGATATCTGCGTTTCGAATATCCGAAAATTTGGATATTTATTTTGAAACTTTTCGGATATTAGGATATCCAATTATTTGGAAACTTAAAAATATATATATTTTTTTGTTTTAAAGTGTTAAACATTTTTTTTTTATTTTGGTAAGGACTTGTTAGTGCATATGAGACCTTTTTTTTAACGTGTGTTGTTTTTACATAATTTTTATAATAACATATATCAAATTATTGCAAAAAAAAAAAGAAGTTCGGATATCCAAATGGATATCTGTATACGTATCCAAAATTTTGGATATGCGAAATTTAGATACAAATATAAATAGTGATTTCTACTATCTAAAAATTTCATATATCTAACTTTGAACACCCTAGCATAAAGGCGACGGGAATAAAGTAACGTAAAAATATTTTTGACTCGTGCCTACAATACATAAATGTTCAACATGTGAGTGGCATATGTTTGACTTAACTATGAATTTGAATAAAAATTAGTGTAAAGGAAGATATATATGTAAATTATTATAAAAAATATTTCATATAATTATTAAAACTAAATTATATAATATGCAATTCTATACATCTATACTACTATATAAAGCATATAGGAAGGATACAATTGTAATTTTATACAAAGTGTAAGACACCTAATACAATTTTTTAAGCATAATATACAAGTGTGTTATGCAATAGTTCCTAAATTGCCCTTATTAAATATACTTCTTCTAATTAATGCATTATTTAATTCACTAAATTAAGTATTATCTTATTAATAATGCTTTAAAAATAATAATTAAATTTACATTTACTATTTATATATTTAAAACTATATATTATTAAAATTAAGTATTATCTATACTACTATATAATACATACTAGAAGGATAAGATGGTAATTTTATTTAAAATTTAAGGCACCTATACAACATTTTAAGCATAGAGTACAATTGGTTTATGCAATAATTCCACTTTTGCTCCCATTTAATTAACTTCTTCTAATTATTGTTTTTATTTTATACGCATTATTAATACATTATTTAATAATATGATATTATTTGATTCACTTCATTAAGTTTTATTTTATTTATAATAATATTAATTGACATTTAAATTTATAATTACTAATCATACTTTTAAAACTATAGTTTTATTTTATTTATAATAATATAAATTCATATTTAAATTTATAATCATTGATCTTATTTTTTTAACTAAATACTATTTAAATTAAGTATTATTTTATTTAAATACTTATATCTATACTACTTTATAATAAATCTTTTCTAGATAGAGATGTAATTTTGCCAAACATACAAGTTTTGAATCAACATGTACAAAGGAGTGTAAGACATTTAAGAGGGCTAGAATAGAGAATTGATTAAGATTTTAAGACACTTTACGGGTAATATGATAAATTTATCAATTAAATGTTATATACCTTGGTCTTTTTACCATTGTCTCTTTCATATATTTAATAAACATTATTGATACATTATTTAATAATATGATATTATTTAATTCACTTCATTAAATTTTATTTTACTTATGATACTATCAATTGACATTTATATTTATATTTACTAATTATATTTTTATAACTAAATATTATTTAAATTAAGTATTATTTTATTTAAATATTTAAGTATATAACTTATATATATATATATATATATATATATATCTTCATGTTTATAATAACTATAAGACTAATATTTTTCTAGAGGCATATTGTGAGTTTAATAATTTTAATATTTATCTATATCTTTTATAATAAAAGTGAAAGCAGGATTGAATGATAATTTTACATATGAATTAAGACACTCATATAAAAAGTCATGCTTAATTTTAAAAAATTTACCATTTTATTTTATTTATACCCTTACAATAAAATATAATATATGATGCTTATAATACAAATGCTAAAGCATATGCACATGACCAAACAAAACCGTCATTTACTTTCAATTCCGTTTATCCACTACGATTGAGCGGTAATCCATCTTTCCTTTTTCCTTGTCGGTTGTTAAAAGCTCAATAACAATAAAGATGGTAACTTGTTGTGATAATTTCTCCATTAACTTTCTCCGGTTTATGCAAATCACCACCGAAAGTTGCCTCCGATAATCATAAAACTCTAACCTATATTAATAAAACGAAACCCCTAAAATCTTGGTAATAAGTGATTTCCGATCACAAATACCACCCATGTTTTCACTAATCTTGTTGGGATAATATAATTGTCTTAAAGACTTTTGTAATATACGTAATTGTTTTCTTTCATTCAATTTTTTCAATAATTATATTTTGATTTTTTTAATTTACATCATAATGCACCGAGCCAATACTGACTAAAATCGAATTCTCAAAAAATCACGCAACAGCCATACCGTCGCAACGCGCGGGCATTTCCACTAGTTAATAATAATATACAATTAGTAATTTACTCCAAACATTAGTAAACATGAACATATTAGGAATTTATAAAAAAGCAAAATATAACAAATAAAAATAAATTAGAAAAACAGTCGGAGTGCATCCGCATCGTCCCTAGCATCAGATTGACCTGCAACTCCAAAGTCAAACTCCAGCTCCTCCCGTCGATCACCACCAGTCAACGCCACCATGACCGCCGCCGCCGCCGCCACACACTCCGCCTCTTCTTCCGCCCAATATCTGGCCCTCAAAAACTTCTTCAAAACCCCCGAAGGTCGTTACAATCTTCACCACGATAAACCTCATCCTTCTTCCCACCTTCCGCACTCCCTCGCTAAATCCATCACTCAGGTAATCATCTCTCGCATTCAGGTGTATGAATTCATTATTCATGCATGCTTTAGGTCTATTAAGTGTCATTCATGTCTGCAATCGAAATTAGGTTATCAGGGTTTGATATTGATTACATAAACCCTAGCTTATACGCTGTCATTTCATTTTTTATGCAAATACGCTATGATGTCAATTTTGATCATGGTCGTAAAAATCGCCAAGAGCTGGTCAGGGCGACTAGAGATTAATCAAAATCAATAGGATTAAAATTTTATATGTCAATTTATATATATGTATGTATGTATGTATGTATGTATGTATGTATGTATGTATGTATGTATTTTTTTTTTTCAATTTTGACCAAGTTTTGATTAATTTAAATCTGCCGATTTCGACCAAAATGTGACTAATTTTGACTGATTTTCTCTGATTTTGTCATTTGACTGATTAATTAAGCGATAAGCTAAAATCGAATCGGTGGGTGACTTGCTAGTCACCAATTTTTGCAACACAGTTTATGATGTAAAATTGACATAAATATTGTTTTGAGTTCATTGATTCAGTGATGAAAATTGAAAAGCTCTTTTTGTGGTGTGTAGATAACTTTAGCAGACCTAAAGGATCAACCGGTGCAGGCTGCAGCAAATTTGGTAGTAAAGCAAATGGCGGTGTGAGTAAGAGTGGTCATGTGGGAGGGGTGAGTAGTGGTGCCAATTCGACAGTTGGTTCATACAGTTCTGATGGTAAAGGAGCTTATATGATGTTCAATGTAGGGGATACTTTGTATATTACAGAGCTCAATTCTGAAGAAAAGGTACTTGTGGTGCTTTCAAGTTTTGAATTTGATTGCTACTTGATGATTGATGATGTTCTTATATTGATTCAGTTTTGACGAAGCGAATGCATTTCTTTCAGGACCCGATAAAATCAATTAGTTTTGGTAACTCGAACCCTTTCTTGTCATGCATTTGATTCCAAAGCCAAAGATGGGCATGATTTTCTAATTGGGTTGAACACAGGAGATGTAATACCTTTCACCTAATATCATGTTTTAAAAGGACTTTTGGCATTAGATTCTCACTTATTTTGTAGCATATATTGTTTGTAGTATACTCGAAAAATCTCTGAGATTGCAGTTGCAAGATGCTGGAAAGAAGTTAGTTGGTGCACATCATTATAACAAAGACGGAGCCCTTAATAACACGTTAGACATTATGTGAAATATAATCTATCTTTTTGGTAATTCTTCTTTTCCTTGATATAAGGTATCCAGATACAAAATTTGACCTTTTTAAGCAAAAATGTTTGTTCCATCTGTTGATGGTGTAAATGCAAAAGGCCACATTATTAATAATAATCTGAATAATCAACGGTCGATGCACAGGTGTCGCATGGATGCCTGAACGTGATGGTTCTTTTGTTGTTGTTCATGCTGATGGAAACTTGTATGTTTATGAGAAGGTAAGCTGTCAGTTTTGATCATGAAGTTTCTTCATATCATTGTAGATTTGTAGGTGCTGCTTGATTGTTTGATTGAATTTATTTTCAATATATTTAGAGCAAAGATGGTCCTGGTGATTCTTCATTTCCTGTAAGCAAGGATCAAACCCAATTCTCTGGTGCACAAGCACGTGCCAGTAAGGTACGAGAACCAACTTTTCTTGATAATAAGACAACATAGTCAAAATAAGGTTTCTATACTGTCAACTGGTTAATGTTAGGTCTCTCAGATTAGAAATAATATTGTACTGGTGAGCTTTTTAGGATGAATTTATTTGTTTCTTTGTGGGCATCCATCAAGTGAAATTTACAATGATGTTTGAATTATTACCTCTCTCTGCTGTCATTTTTTTTGTTTTCTACTGGATTTAAAGTTGGGTCAATTTGTTTTCTACTGTCATTCTTTTGTGCTCTTGATGGGTTATCTTAAAACACTTGGTTATTAAGGAAATGGGTCAAATCTTAAAAAAATTTCTTTAACAGCTTTAATTAAAAAAAAAAAAAAAAAAAAAAAAAACTTGATTATTATTTAAATGTTACTTTATTTAATACTTCGTCCATAAAATTTTAAAAAGTGGTCCAACCCGACCCATCCCGTATATATTAAGTCACCCTTTTTTACTCGACCCAGTTACCCATCCTGCCAGATTTTCACCTCTAGTTCTGATAATTGCAATCTGTTAAGTATGCGTTAGCTACTTAACAGATGTAATAGCATCCAACTTGAATTGTTAACCTGTAATTAAATTCTCTCTCTCAAAATTCAACTAATATATATTGTCAAACAGAGTAACCCAATTGCTAGATGGCATATCTGCCAAGGCCCTATAAATGCAATCGGGTTTTCAGCTGATGGAAGGTATTTAGCAACTGTTGGCAGAGATGGTAATTAATTTAGCTGCAATGTTGATACATAATTTATTTATTGCCTTCAATTCTTGATCTTTCTGTTATCTTTTTCATGTAGCTTATTTACGGGTTTTTGATTACTTAAATGAACAACTGATATGTGGTGGCAAAAGTTACTACAGTGCTCTTATTTGTTGTGCCTGGAGATAAATGCATCCCTGATAGTTCTTACATTATTTTTATAAATCTTGTTTTTTCTTACTAAAGTGGAAAATATTTATAAAAAAAAAAAAAAAAAACTTTCTACTCGGTTCTAATGGAAAATACATTTTGACTGGTGGAGAAGACGATCTTGTTCAGGTTTGGAGTATGAAAGATAGGAAAGTAGTAGCATGAGGAGAGGGTCACTACTCATGGGTAATTTATTTTGACCTTTTACATATGAATGGGTCAATTCGGATTATGTTAAACAAAATAAATGGAACACGGTAAATGGAACAAGGTGTTAAAAGCCTCAAAAGCGTATATTTTAATGCGTGAAACCTATTGTTTAATTTTTTCATAGTAGTTTCTTTGTTGAGAAATATAAGGTTATAATCCTATGCGGTACACTAATTATTTCTTTTGGACATAAGCGGCTTTGGTCAACTCAAACATAACAATTGCTGTTTTGACTTTTAATCTGTTACTCGACATGCTTATTCTTTCCACCTTTATAAATGAGTTTTTTCTATGTAAATTGCGCAGGCGTATTTTGTTTTGGATGAAAAATGGTAGGTTGGAATAAACTATGATGGATTTCTGTAATTGATTTGCTGGTTAGTGGAGTTGCTTTTGATCCATATTGGTCACCACCAACTTCAGCAGATGAATCTGAAACTGTAGGATATAGATCTGGTTCTGTTGGTAAGTTACTCTCTTAAATAAACTAACTTAAAAGTGATGCATGAGGTGAGTCATTTGAGCAATAACTAGAGGTGGCTATTTCAACCCAATTACGTACAATGGATCACTTTCGGTTGCTTTTATCTCTAACGCATCAAATGAAAAAAGAAATTAGCGAAAAAAGAAACAATCGGTCAAATGGGGTGAACTTTTTCCAAAGTCTATTGCTTATGCATACAACCTCGTATTCTTTTTATTTTAAGATTTTAATTGTTCTGGATATTGTAATAATATTGTTCTTGTATGTAATTACCTTTTTTCTAAAAAGGGCAAAAAGGGGTTTGCGGGTCAACCCAACCAGTTCTGAAAAAGACAGATCTTAACCTAACCTGTCTTTTGACCCGACCAGCCTGATTGATTCAAAGTTATGAGGAATCCTAAAATAACAAATAACAACTGTTGATTGGAAATTATTTGTAATTACAAGAGGATTATAGTAATTGATATGTTGATTGCATAAACAACAAAATTATCTATTATTAGTTATGATTGTTTGGACAATTATCTTGATGTATATACAAATACTAATAATTTTAAGTTCATACTAAATACAACATGTAAAAGCACTTGATATTTAACTGATGGAACCGGTTTCAATTCTGCAGGATACACAACTATTGCTTTGGGACCTTGCAATGGATGAACTTGTTCAGTTGTAGTGCCACTTCGTCGTCCGTCTGGCGGGTCCCCCACATACAGCAGGACCCAATCATCTCACTGAGACAATGTGATCCCCTTGGGTACTCTCCAACCGGCTCCCAGCACAAAAGACGTCCACAAGCTTGCACCATTGGTGGCTCACCGTGTCCATTCTGAACCTTTGTCTGGTCTAATCTTCTCTCGTGGTCTATCCTCACAGCCAGCCGTGATGGACATGTAAAGACCCGGAAATCAGATAAGCTGATCAGCAGTCCCGACACATTTTCACCCGTGAAACCCGCCAGCTCGGGTTTCAGAAAAACCTCTTTTAAGATCTGGCTTTTCTACCTATCATAGTTTTGATTTGTAATTGGTATTTCTCTAAAAAAATATTTTCTGTTTTAGGCTGATTTTGTATAAACAGTACTTTAAAGTGTCTTCTTTTCTTCTTTTTTCTTAAAAAAGATTAACTCATATACTTTCAAACATTAACAAAACAAGCTGACATAAATCACATCAAAAATATGAAAAATGATATATCATAAAAACCAATATAACAATTCAAAACATTAATTCAGAATCTAGGGTTCCACCACATTAGACAATTCAACACTCAATATTTACCCAATTAACCTTCAACAATCAAATCTATCTCAAACTAACAAAAAACATTAACCCCAAAACACATCTAAAACCTCCCAATATCTCCACCGTACTGCAACCCAAAACCACCGTGCACGGCGGCGTTCGGCGGAACCCCCACCATCGGACCACCGTTAAAACCACCCCAACCCATCTCAAACACACTAGAACCACCCAACATCGCCGGAGATTTGTTGATCATCATCAACTCATCAGCTCTAGTCAACACCTTCTTCTTCAACTCCACCAATGACCACAGATACTGCTCCAACTCCTCCACTGGTAGCCCGTCAGTCGGCTCGTCGAACCACGGCACCCCACGGCTACTCGACGGGATCATCTCCCGCCGCTTCTTCTCCGCCTCCAACTCACGTGAAACCGCCACGTAATGCTGGTTGAACTCTTTTGTCTGCAGCACTGGTGGTGAACTGTACTGATCACCACCAGTTGTCACCACTCCAGCACTGTTATTATTAATAATGACATTATTATTATTATTAGCAGTGCTAATACCGGTGACAGTACTATCTTTATTATTATTGTTATTATTGCTTTTCAGATAGCGGTCGACTAGACCGTCGACGTTTGGGTGACCAAACGCGAAAACTCTCCCTCCGGGAGAGTTAACGAGAATGGCGACGTGGGCTCCGGTCAAAACACAGAGCTCCGACGCCTTCTTGAAAAGCCCCGTTCGGCGTTTCGAGAAGGTGACTTGCCGGCTGTTGGTTTCTTCAATCTTCTTGATCTCGATCTTCTTCCGGCCTTTGGTTGTCTTCTTCTTCATGCTTCCGACGACTCCGGCGACGTTTGTGAGCACCATGATCGCCGGTGACGGTGGTTTGTGGTGGTTGATGAATAAGAATAATAATGTGATTTGTGTAAGAATTTTGAAAGATGAAAGAAGTGAATGATGATGAAGAGAATGTGATGATTTATAAGCGAATGAAGGTTTTCTGTATGAAGATCATGAAAAAGATTTTTACCGTAAATAGTTAGTGTTGGATTTGTGGTTAATTATGGTAATAATATTTTTTTTCGATTGATTGGAAAATTTGTGACCGAGGTTGTTACAATGTTACCGTTGGGTTTATTTGTAAAAGAGAATGTAATTTGGTGAAATTGAGAAACTTGTTTTGCAAGTGTACGTACGTGTATTGATGAAAATTTTAGTTAAATTGTGGATTATGATTTATGAATATAATGTGTTGATCGTTATGTTGATATTTTGTTATGAAAAGTGTTTTATGAGTTTGTGTAATTTATAACTTGGTTCTAGTTCGATTGAGTTAAATTTGATTTGGTAAAAGGTTTGAGAGCAAAAATTAAGTTTTAATAATATAATCAATTGAGTTTGAGTTTATAAAATACTAGCTTTAGTAAACTCGTGTATTACACGGATTGAATAAATAAAATAAAATTTTATTAGTTATAAAATAATATTTTAAAATAATCTATGATTAAAATTGCGTATAAATAAAGACTATAAGTAATAAAACAATGTTACACCTTTTTAAACTTTTTTTGTTTTTCGAAGAAAAAAACATTTAAACATTTTGTTTCTAAATAAACAGTTTTGATAAAATATCTTTTAAAAATTTTCTTATTATAACTCCTAATTTTAATTAATTTTTATTTATAAATATTTTATTTTTTATAAACACTAATTTTATAATATTTATATTTTTAAAAAAAGTTTGATGTTTTGAAAAATTTCCATTTTCTAAGAGTTTGTTCTTTTGGCAATAACATCAATTAAAAGATCACTTTTTTAATTTATCAAAAAGACTACTTTTACTCTAAAAAAATTAAATAATATTGTTAGTAAATAAGGTAATTATTTAATAGTAGAGATAATCGGAAAAATTTTGGTGAGAATGAACGTGGTAATGACACGTGTCCTCCCTGTTTACTTTTTTATTAGAGTAGAAAAATTCGACTTGATTATAAAACTAGTTTTATAAAATAAAATAAAATAAGCTTCTAATTTACTCATATTTTGTACGATTTTGGTCCTCGGCCTCACCTTTGGGATAAAAGAGATGTATCTTACCGTTAGGAACTTAGCATGTCCTGTGTATATGTTGATATTGTAAGTCGAGTTTAGAATCATGTTTACTTTATAGAACATAATTCAGATCATTTTTTCAAAAAACATGTATATTAAGATTATGTTATTAAACTCGTCTTTCATGATTTTCTAATTTATTCGAGCTCTAGAGTCAATTTATGTTCAAATTAAACTAAACAGTATGAAGTTTAAGTTATTTGTAAACTTGTCTCCGCTATTTTGTATACTTTTAAAAAAGCTCAAAATTAAAACAGATGTTAATATATAGATTTCTTATAAAAAATGTAGTTGGTTAGAGATTCGGTTTAATAAGAACGCTCATTACTACTTAAATAACTAAAGTTCTATTAAAAGTGAGTAAATTAAACAAAGCTTTTGGAGCAAAATAAATTTATAAATATTTTGCAATAAATCATGTTGTAAATTTGTAAATATATGTGAATGAAAGCTTTCTTAGGTTTAAAGTAAGTAATTTTTCATAAATTAGAATCCACTATAAACTAAACAACCATAAATGACAATCTTTTAATTCTTTTTACTTACATTTTGCGTGTTCTTTTATTTTAACAATAATTTTTGTTAACAGAAAAATAAATACCAAACATACATACTATATGATTCTATATGATTAAAGAATACATCATTTACTACCAAGTTTTCCCTCAAAGACGTGGATGGTCTTACTTAAGTAAAGGTGTTTTTTTTCTTAATTTTAGTTAATTTAGTGTTTAACTTTAACTTTTATTAAGAATTAAACTATATTTAAACTATATCTATATTGTTACACTTTTATATATTATGTTAGGTTAGCTTAGTATTATTGTTTTATGTTTATTTTTCTCAAGAGGTTGATCACCACCACCAGTGTTGTAAAACTCGGCCTAGGCGGCCGAGTACTCGGCGAGTACTCGGAACTCGGCGAGTACTCGGAACTCGGCAAGGTTCCGAGGCGCTTTTCATCAACTCGGTCAATATTAATCGGAATCGGTCAAACTCGGTCAAACTCGTCCCTACTCGGCCCAACTCGGCTCAACTCGGCCCTACTCGGGCCAACTCGGCCAACTCGGCCCAACTCGAATTTTCACCATTTTTTTACGATTTTCGCTGTTTTTCACCGATTTTTGTTGAATTTTTATTGTTTTTCATGGAGATACCTTGTAAAATGATAATAAAATGATTACTACGTCTATAATATTAAATAATTGATATTACGTTTTGATATATTTTTGTATGTGAACATGTATTCTTTTGATTTATAATTGATATTCACATATATTTTTATAAATATTAGTAAGCTTATAATATTTGACATATATATAATTTCCCAAATTCTTTATAATTTATCATGTCCGAGTACTCCCCGAGTACTCCCCGTACTCGCAACTCCCCAGTCAACCGACCTGGCAGCGCCTAGCGAGTTTTGCAACCATGATCACCACCATGGTCCATGTACCTATCGGCATCTTTGGTAAGATTCGGATGGGCCACTAGTTCGATCTACCTCAATTCGTTTTGTACCCAAAGAACCGGCCGGTACGGTAGCCGGACCAGGAATCGGGTTGGAATGGATCTTTGATGTAAATTTTTTTACTTTTAAGATTTTATTGGATTTAATGGATGGGTCAGAAGATGAATTGTAGTGTTAGACATAAGATTATTGTCGAGTTTCATATATAAATATATAAAACACATATAAAATACTTATATGAATAATACATATAGCTATATAAATAATATATATATATATATATACATATATATATATATAGGAGAGATCCTAAGAAAACCACGAAGTCATGAAAAAACTAGAGAAAACCAATAAAAAGAGTCACATAATATATAAATTTTTTTATCACTACCCGCTATATATACATGTGTGAGTATATATAAATAAGGTTATGAATCAAATGAAAACCGTAGCATGGTTTTACACATACGTCACACACAGGTTACGTATACGTAACCATTTTTCATTTGATATAGTGTTACGTATACGGAATACTCTTCATTCTCGTATGTATGCTCAACATATATGTACCAAATACTTAAATAACATTTTTACAATTAAAATAATAAAGTTTATAAATTATGTTATTGGTTTCTAATTTAGGTATGAGCTCGGTACGGTACCTGTACCGAACCGGTACCGTTACCGAAAGTACCCGGTCCCGAATTTTATAAAAAACGAGTACCGATACCCGTACCGAATTTGGTATATGGGTACAGGTACCGGTACCGGTACGGTACCGGTATTTCGGTACCCAGTACCTCTTTGGTACCCGTTTCCTACACAACATTATTTTTTAGACTTACTACATGGTGTATGTTTGGTTACAGTACCTAGTACATGTTTTTATACCTGTTATCCAGTATATGTTTGGTACCCGATACCTCAAAAAGTTTATAGTAACTAAACAAAGTAAAATATCAAAAAAGCATTCAAATAAAATGATAGTTTATTTACTTTTCTTATTTCTTCTAACTCAATTCACACACTAGTCCATCATTTATTTCTATTAAAATCATAAATAATATATCTCTTGATATTATAGTGAAGTAAGAAGAATGATATTAAAAAAATAATAATAATTACCATCAAAAGTCAAAATAGAATACTAGTTGACGGGGTGAAAAATATTACTAAACAAAATATTCCAAAATAATATATTTGTATTCGGGTACTAGCGGGCCTATACGGGACTTTTGGGTAAAATACCGGTACCGGTACCGGTGGGTACCGATCCCGAAATATAAGAAAATCAAGTACCGATACCGGTACCTTATACATATTTTCGGTACCAATTGGATACCGGTACCGGTACGGTACAGGTACCGGTACGGGTACTGGGTACCAAATGCTCATCCTTAGTTTCTATGGTTTTCTTTGGTTTCACATAACTATTGGTTTTCTTAGGAACCCTCCCCCATATATACATATATACTCTTATATATAATATATATAATTATGATGTCGTCAGGTTCTTAAATTCGATCTGGCGTAAATACATTAAACATTTTGCATTCTCCAATCATATTCATCATATTAGTAATCAAACACAAATATGTTGAATTTGGGTAACAAGTATGCTACTTCGACACCAAATCAAACATAAAACAACCTTGTACCTAACTAGTGTTGTAGAAATCGGCCTAGGCGGCCGATTATTCGGGGATTAATCGGTAGTCAGCCCATTACCTTGTCGATTTCTGCTTATCTGTACCAAAAATCGGTAGTCGGCACTAATCGGAATTAATTGGTAGTAATCGCTAGTAATCGGATCAATTTTTCTAGGCGGTCAAAATCGCTCAACTGTGTTTTTTTTCCTGTTTCTTGGTCAAAATCAGACCTAGCAGGTCCTAATTGGCCAAAAATCATTGGTTTTTGTGAAATTTCGGCAACTCTCCGGCCAGATTCCAGCCACTTTCCGGCTACATTCCGGCAATATGTAAAATTTGCAGCGGAATCTCAGAAATACCTGAAAAAACCTGAAATTTTGGGCCAAATATGTGTGTATATATAAATCTGAACATTTTTATTGAAGTTACATGTAAAAATGTTTGTTTCTATATATAAAACTAAAATTTATATATAAAAACTCCAATCTGATTACTCCCGATTAATCCCTAGTCAGTACCTCACCGTCCGACTAGCGCCTAGCGATTTTTACAAAATTATACCTAACAAAATCGTTTTTTTTTTCTAAGTTAAAACGACCCAAAAAGAACAAACAAATGCTATGTTCTGTAACTCAATAGTAGGTGACAGATTCAAGATTTCTACATGAAAAACTCAAAATGTGTCATGTGAAAAAAAACATAACCAGTAGCTTTTGTTTACTAATGCGACCAATCCGTTACTAAGTTCTTGATTTTTTATCATGTGAAATTGGTCTGTTCTGCTTTACTTTAGACAATAAAGAAAACAAAATGGTCGAGTTCTTGGGCTCTAACCATTTAAGACTAGACGCAATAAATCAGTTTAACCAGATCAAAAGTCCAGAATTTAGTAACAATTAGGCAATGTTTATAAACAAAAGATACTCGTGATCTTTCTCGTGATGAGAAATCTTGGATCCTCACCGATTACATGTAACTTTACAATATTAGTAAAAATAAATTTGTTTATGCTACTCCTAAATATCATTGAGGATGGCTAAACGATCCCTAGGACACCGCACAAGACCTCAAAAGACAACTCCATGGCATATATATAATAGCAAGCCTTGTATAGATTATTTCATTCGGTTATTTTATTAAACACGTTGTATGCATGTAATGATACTAAAAGTCATTATTTTTTATTCAATTCTAGGCTACTTGAAACCAAAAAAAAAAAAAACAAAAACATTCTTGTATATAATATATGCACATAAATTCTACAAAATTTAGAATCGTCATCCTCGTAGTCCAATCAAGACGCCAATTTCAATTCTTTGTTGCTTGTGATTCTATTAACACGACGTCAATTTCAATTCTCTGTTGTTTGTGATCCTGTTAACGCATCTTCTGCTTTTAGTTTCTCAGGAACAAAATCTACACGTAACAAGATATAAACATATTAAAAAACACAAATACAACAAAAACAAAATGAACGATGCATAGCATACCTGAAAGAAAGTACAATCTCTTCCGCTTACTAACAACCAACGCTGATTCAGCAACAAAAATTTAACGAATTAGCTACTTTTATAAGACATTTATAATGTTTAACTGATTTTAACTGTAGATTGAAATGTATAACATCCTATTGATTTCTCACTATAAAAACAACAAAAATATTAAAAATCACTAGTGTCAAAATACCTCAAAAGATATTATTTCAATAATACTCTAAGGGTTCACGAATTAATATTGTTAGGAGGTTTAATGCATTAAAAATATACGTTTGGAGAGCCTTTGACACATTAAAGATAGAAAATAACCCAAATCTAGTCCATTCAAACAATCCCTTGCCACCGCTAGCCGGGTTTTCTAAATTGTATAAACCTTATGGAAAATTCCAAATCCCAACTGCAATGCCCACATGATCTATAAACAAGATAAGAAAATAAACAATAAAAAACCACATTCATTCTGCCAAAGACACAGGACTTACAAAGGTGTTTGTAATCAATATGTTTCTTATGATCCAGAAAAGCACTAGCATATGCTTCTGTAGTGAACACATGAAGAAATTTCTCCTGCACACACATGGAAGGCACAAGAATTTAGATACCTAGTAGACAATCATTTGCAACCATCGAGGCATTTAACCACTTTCGGATCTTGTAGTTAATGTTGTAAGTCAAGTTAGGGACTCTCAATGTCTCAAATTATTTATAATAGTTAAAATCACATTTTCTTACCAGACACCATATATTATATTGCTAAAAGTATCACATGTACCATAATAGGCTATGCTATCAACTCCTTGGGAAAGGTATCTAAATTTGTCCAAGAAATATCAAGTCTACTCAAAAACAGGTGAAGCTTTATCAGTAAGAGTAATTTTATTCATGTTGATCCACCTCATAAGATGAATGATATAACTGATAGAAGATAACACAAACGACATTAGTTTCAATGACCAAAGATATGTTCAATAGCTTTAATTTGTCAAGCCCAAACCTTCCTTAATTTATGTATCGTACTCAGTTACATACTTCATAGAGCTTTCCATTTAACATCAGTCATCATTATCTGCTTAAATTGACTTCAAATTCCAGGTCATTTAAGCCAACAAAGTAGATAAATCTGACCTAAAGAACGACAAGGAACCCCGTAAGTTTCTAAATAGCAAAAGAGCAGAGAGCCTAATCATCTCATGTAATATAATAGGTTCTTGAACATATGAATGAATCACCAGAAGATTTCTGTAACTTACTGCACATAATCATCAAGCATAATACTAACCTAGTAACCTATTAGCTGTTCATATGATCTCGTTGCATCCTTCCATCTAAATCAGTTAGCTAAGCTACAGGAAAGCAACTAAATGAGAATGTATGTTAATGCAGTGATTCATTTTTTGAATCATCAGCTTAACTCCGTATATCAGCTAACTATGATCCTATATGAATGAGCAACATTCAACCAGAATAATAATAATAAACAATTGCCTTTCTCTTCAATTGCTCTATGGCTTTTTGCACCTAATGATTGTTCAAAAGCATACAATACAGAACCCTAATTCGATTTAAATATAAGGCTAAAGAAATTATCGATACCGAAGCTTTATTAATGACGTAAACGGCCTCTTGAGTGATACGAACGTTAGGATCTTCAGTCTTAATGATACGACTCACGCGATTCATCGGAATCTGATATAACAAACCACCGTCTTCCTCGTCAACCTCATCTCTCATCTTCTTCTTATTTTCGTCCTCTTTCACCTCCTTCGTTTTCTCCATCTTCTTCTTCTTCGAAACGTCAATGCCGTACGCTGCCGGAGGAGCCTGTATAGGATCATCTACAACAACAACTTCTTCGGACACTTCTTCTACTTGTTCTTCTTCTTCTTCTGGTGATTTAGATGCTGATTTTGCTTCATTAGTCTCGTGGTTGTGAGAATTGGAAGTTGAACATTGAACGATCGGAGCTTTCTCCGGTAGATCGTGATTATTGATTTTAGGTTTACCGTTGGATTTCGCCGTCGCCGGTGTTGTTTCACCGTTTTTGCTTCTTCCTGTTTTAGCTTTTTGCTCCGTCGTCATTTTTCGTTGAGGGAGCCACTAACTAGGGCCGGCAATTTCCGATCCGTAATACAATTAGACTCGTTTAATAAAAATTATATTATTTATATTTTTAAGTTTTTGAAAATAATTAAAATTAGAAGATTAGACTCTTTTATTTCTCATTCTTGGTTCACAAAAATATTTTTAAAAAATTACAGACATGATATACAGGTGGTTAAACAAGTTATTTTCATGTTTGATAAATGTACTGCACACGTCATCTCTAACCTGTTAAACACGATAATACCTGTTTTACCAGCCCTGTCAATAACAACCAGCGGTCGTTTCGTAGGGCTTTTTTTTAGTTTAAACTGTTAACCAAACCATTCGTTACAGTTTGAAACTTTAAAACCAACCGACCGAAACTGTAAAGAAAAAAAACAACCGTGAAACTAAACTGATAATCTGTTTGTGCGGTTTCGCGGCTTGAAACCGAACCTTGAATATCCCTAATATCAACACCAGGGGCATGTATGGTAAATCCTCAAATGGCCCGGTTTCAAACCCGGTTTAAACCCAATCACTTTCGTAATTAAATCGGTTTCAACTCGAACAAGTTTATAAAAACGGGTTTTAACTTTTGTTGATCGAACTTCGAACGCGAACAAAACCTGTTTCCAACCACAGACCATTACTCACACAAATCGGCCCATATTCATGAATGTTGATTATTCTCACTTAGCAAATTTTGCATTTGAGTACAAATACATTATAACTTAGATACTGGTACTTTATAACGCATATATCTTAAATGAGTCATTAATAATGGTTAAGATGATCAATTTGTTTTACCTAGAATTGATCAGTAAAAGATTGATTAGATTATACTCTTGTTAACAAAAGAATCTGCATGACATTCACTTCAAAAATTCACTTATTAATAACCAACTTTCATATACATTTTATTTGTGATATATTTTATTGGTCTCACGTAATGTAAAAATAATAATTATAATAACCCTTGATTACTAATTTACTATTGGTGAAGTACTTCTTAAAAATAATATTATTATTTAATTCATCTAATTTTTATAATAGTATAAATACATCAGTTTTTTTTTTAAATGGACAAGAAGTTGATAGGTCAACCCGACCCTTATGTTTTCACTAGCAAATAAATCACCCAACCCGACGTGACCGATAGTAAAACCTCTAGCGAAAAGATGTATGTAATCAACTAATCACCATTGTACAACTTCACTAAAATCAATAAGCCCACTCTCTTTTGAGAAATTTAAATGCAAAGGTTTGGTTAAAGGGGAAAGCAATAATAAACCAATTTCCACCGTTATATATACAGACCTGGAAACTGCAGACCCTTTAAGGGGTCATTCCATTTCAAAAAACTTTCAGCCACCTGCATAGTGACTCAAAGAATTGGTCACCTATATGTCGATGAGATGCATTGCTACTCGTATATAGGAAGGTCGGTTTTGGGTTGCTTGTTGTACAAGTAACTTTCTTGATCTTCATAGTAGGTGCTGCTGCTTGCTGTCACTATTTCATTGTTGCTAGGCGACATTTTCATAAAGTAACTATGCCTGTGATAAAGCAAATATCAGATATAACACATCTTATGTATGGGTCGAATTGAGTTATGTTTTATTACTAATAGGTCGAATGAGTTGAATCAAAAAGTTTAGCTAAAAAGTAGACAATTCAAATGTGTAAAATTGTTAAAAGTTGTCCAAAGTGTGTTTTTAAATTTTAATTATACAACCATTGAAAACTTTTAAAAGATAACGTTAAATTTTTATTGTAATGATAAACCTTCTTAAACTTACTAGCATCACTAATTATTTATACATAAAAAATAATACGCTTTGAACAGGAAGTATGTTGAGTCAATCAAACTAACCAGACCCGCTTCAACCCAGTTTAATACACTACTATCTTGACCCGTCTGACCCACCCAGTTTGCCTATCCCTAAAATAATATAGAAGGGGAAATGTGAAATACCATCGAGAGTCGATGGTCAATTCAGGATGAAATGCAGTTGCTAGTATATTGCCCTGCTTCACAGCTACAATCACTTTGCTATCAGAGTCAGCACTCTCCTAAAAATGGAAACGATGAACAGTCATATACTCTAGAGATTTTAAATATAAAATCAGTAACCAGATTACACTCCATACAACTATAGCAAAACATAATTATGTTGGTGTTGAATATGTAATCAATTTTATGTCTTTCAGTTCAGAACAACACTACTTTAGATGAACTAGAGATGGCAAAACAGACAGGTCAAAACATGTTGCAATTCTATATAAGGTTACCTACTTATTTTAGTAAAATGATTTAGGGGATTTTACACAACTAAAAAAAGATACCCTCTAGATGATTTTCCGCCTTTCAACACTTCAACCCACGTGACCCATTCCCCTTTAAACTGAATTACATACCCTTTAGGCCCGTTACAGACACAACATAACCCCAACTGTCCCATTTATAAGTGATTGGTTAAAAGTACTGAAACCCTAAGATAAACTGACAGTCTAAAGAGATTATAAACTGTACTAGCTGATCAAAATAAAGGTGACTGCTTATAAAAAGATAAGATTCTATACAAATAAGTAAAAGACTAAAAGGTTTAACATATCAAGAAACAAGAAAGGCTTACCTCTGGAAGAGCGGGATCAAAATCAACATTTTTGCTTGATTGAATAGAAACAGAAGCCAGCACTTCAACATCAGGTCCCACTTCAAGGATTGCAGGAGCACGGATAAAAACGGCACGAAAACTTGGTGGACCCCCTTCCGTGGCAGCAAGCTCAGGCACGGGAAGCTCGGCCTCAAAGCTCTGAATCTGTGTATGATATTTGAAGAATATAAAATATTACAAATTTGCATTGTAGATTGCAATTAAAACTAAACTTTCAATTATGATATATTGCTATTTAGCTAGGGTTACTATTAAAAAGTAACTTTAAGTTTTAAAAATATTAATACTTGCCTGACTACCAAAGAAGTTACGATGAACGGTACAATCAAGCCCTCCTACAAGTTCCTGCCCTCCGGTTTTCTGTCCTGAAAAAAAAAAAAGCAGAACAATTTGGAACTACAAATTAGAAGAAGGGAAAAAAAATGCATGTGCATTACTTAAACATTCATTCTATATCTTAGAGCTAATAGAATTTTAAGAAAATCTTATGTTTACAACTTTACATATTTCATCAGAATGCAATAGAAATGTTCACATCCAAAGGTATTTACAATATAACTATGTTGATAAGGTGGCTCTTAGTAAATTCATATTTATTGTATACAATTTGATAAAAAAATTGCTTATAAATAGGTAAATAAACTCTCACCTGTTGCTTTATTTGCCAAAAAGATAAGACCAGCACAAGTTCCCCAAACCGGTTTTCCCATTTTTACAAACTCACGAAGCGCAGGAAACTGCCAAAACAGTACCAACTGAGTTAGATGTAGGCAACAATGTGATCAAATAAAAAAAAACTAAATAATCATTCAATATCCATAAATCTTAAAATCTTTCCTTGCGGCCTCTTGGGCATAGGTTCATTTTAATAAAATTACTGATTTGTAACTTTTAGTTTGTTCTTTCTGGTTTCAGATAGAAGGTCCATTCTTGTCATGTACCATCCAGATAAGCTTCCATTGGTAAGATTTTAATATTATAATTAATTTTATTTTATTTTATTTGGTGTCCATGAGAACCCATTACGTCATGCTAACAACAATATCAAGTAACTCCAGCTGACAGGTAGCCTTCAAGAGGTTATGACTAAAACCAATGGAAGCAAGATTCGAACTTAAGCAAGAAAATTGGGTGCTTACCAGTGACCACCTCACCACCACTTGAAGGGAATCATGATACTCCTATATTTTTAAACTTCGAATTCTAGATACAGCTCCAATTTAAGATATTTAAGGACATTCAATATGTTTATACTTTGGAGCTAGAGAGTCATGCATGATGCATGATGAATAAATGATACTCTATAGTCCTATTTTGGCCACAACAATCATCAAGATTCAAGAATACCCTAGTTTTGGGAGACCATTATTATTAGCTTCTATCTTCTAGCTTTTCTGTATGGTTCTTTCTAAAACAAGTATAAAAAAAAAAAACAGGTGGTTTCACTGAGGACTTTCGTCGAACACATAGAGTGCAATAAAGCAAATACCATAGTTTCAACACAAATCTGCATATGGGTTTTTCTTAATCACAACAAACAAACATAAACATCCACTACAAAGATTGATAAAACTTCACCAGATTGTGCAATTCAGCAAGTTTAGCCATGGTGGTGCTCTCGCCACCGGGGATAATAAGCGAGCTCACATTCTCCAACTGCTCCGCCTTCCTTATCTCCACCCCTTTCACCCCAATCCTCCTTAAAGCTACACACAAACACAAATTCAAGTATCAAAACTTAAAGTGTACATACATACTCACTACATCTGTGTGTGCAAAAGAATCCAAATAAGAGGGGAAATGAACCGGCGATGTGTTCATTGAATGAACCCTGTAGAGCAAGAACTCCGACCGCCATTGATGGTGGATTTTGTTAGGGTTTGGGCTTCTGGGGGTTGTGGAAGATGATGAGAAATTGGGGTTTTGGTGGTGTTGATTTTAGTGAAGAAGGCTGCGATTTGGGTGATTTCACTTGGTGGCTTGTTTCGTGAGTCGTGTAAGACCTTGTGTCACTCGATATCACTTGACCACCACCACGGGTTCGAGTCACTGGTGTGAATAGCGGTTACGTTAAGTTGTGTCGTCTGGTATATTTTAGTAATGTTTTTTTTTTATTTTGCTTGTGCGGTTGATTAATCGCAGCATAAACAATACTTGATTTAGATAAACGTTAAATAATTGTGAGAAGGGGAAGGTATGAGACTTTGTCTTTTTTGGAGGTCAAAATTCAAACCTTGACATTAACGAATATTATTAACTTGATGATACTAATAATTAACCACTAATCAGTCGTTCAAAAAAAAAAAAGCTCTACCATGTAAAACGTGTAAGTGGTTAGTAATATGGTACATGCCAAAAGAAAAATAAGATTGTGTTTTTGTAAGTTTTTGAGTGTTTGTTTATTGTTTAGTAATCTATGATCATCATGTGAAATTCGTTTTCGGATTTAATTATTTCTTGGGTATTTAATATTCAATCGGATAATAATGGAGATTCAATAATGTGTTTATATATACTTGTATTTTGATATGACTAGCGATGGTCTTTTTGTATTAAAGAATTAATATGATGTAATATGAGGTACAAGGTGAGACGGCGATGGTGCACACATCATGTACGCAAAATCATGCTTTGTTTTGCATAAACACTTTTAAATTGTTTATAAGCCATATTTTATCAGTTGTTGTAATTTTATGAACGCTTCTATTATCATGCTACTTTTTCTTTAGCAAATAAAAAAGTTTATTTTCTGTTTGTTTTTTTTGATATTTGAATTTTATTGTAATATTTACTTTTCCCACATCTCTTTGTCCACCAACTAAATAAAGTTGTTTCTCGGTTGTCTTTTTTAATTTTTAAATCTTTATTACTAACTATTTAATTTTTTATGTAATATTTTATTTTTTGACTCGCAAATATTACACGAAATTCTAGCTCTATGTGTGTGTATATATGATATACAACAAGTGCTACAAAACAAACCTGAATAATTACTATATAATTAATTATGAGGGGAAATGAATAGTGATTATTAATATCATGACCGTCCAACATGAAATCTACGGTCACCATGTTATCTCCCTGGCTTCTTCTCAACATCGCCACGTGTAGTCCCTGTTTTTTTTGCCGATGCCCACCATCAACGTTGCCAGAGAGAAAGCAAGAGACCACGGTGGTTAGGAATCTCGGCGGCTGCACTTTCACCGTGGCCTTTTGATGTTCCGATTGTCATGTTTTTTCATCATGCATGAATGCCAAGATGTGGCCATCGTTTTCAGCGATGAGATTAGATTTTATGGAAGAAACAGTGGCGATTCATGAAGTTGCTTCCCGACGAAGATGAGCTTTTGCTGCTCCGAGGGAATTTCTTCTATTTTCTTGAATCTTTGTTGTCGATTGTGATACAGATTTGCAGTTCTAGACTGATATTCTTCTGTTAGGATTTCTCTGCTACTTTCACGTATGTGTTGCTGCTCTTCATTCTTCAATTAAGGCTTCTCTACACCTATATACCTATCTACATCGACACCACTTAAACAACCTCAGTACTCTTCTTTGACTACGGGATCACTTCAAGAAAGTTTTAAAATCAATTGGAAGTAAGTGTTGAAGCTATTTAAGAGTTTGAAGACTTAAAATTAGTGGTTGTGAGGCTTCTATCGACCTAGAGCAGAAGTGACAGACAAGGAGCAATAAGTGTCTTCTCATGAATATCTTCTGGTAAGATCAATTCTAACCTAAATACGTCATATTCATAAGAGTTTAGGTATTGTGAGATATCCAAGTGTGAAACAAAAAAAAAAAAAAAAAAAAAAAAAAAAAAAGAATTGCGAATTTTAAGGTTAAAATAGGGAAGAACAGGAGCAGCGCATAATAATCTACATAAAACCAAACTAATTTCTAATTTGTATTATATTATAATTATAAGTGATGATGTTGGCACATCTGTATATGTGTTATACTAATGGTTTATATTGTTACTTTTGGGTTGTTTAGGTGATTTGGATCACAATCAATATCCATCTTTTTAAGGGTTAACTTGCTTGATGCAAGGCATCTACTAGAACAGAAGATTATATTGCAAAGGCCATTAAAGATGTAACTTTTGGTGTTATCTTCTCTTAAATGGAAGCCAAATCCGGTAACCTCTTGCATTGTTTGATATTGAATTTCAATAATAGTTGAAAAATGATTAGTCTTTCGTTAAATTTGAGACTATGGAACACGGGTACTAGGAGTACATCATCTTGGTCCGGCGCGATAATGTGATGGATGACAAGAAGAAGGGAACTAAGTATATTCTTAGACCGTCCATGGAGAACTAACTAAATTGCCTAAGACGGCGCACAAAGGACCTAACTTTTTTCTCAAAGCATAAGAGGTTTTGAAGAAAAATAGATCAATGTAGGAACTCAGAGGTGAATCTTGATTTTGAGCCTCATAATGCATTGGATTATGGAAGTCAGCTTACACATCTTCTTAATCTTATGAGGTTTGTTCTTTACTTTCTTATCTTATCTACATGTCATTACTTAAAAGCTTATTCATGGACCAACATAATCGAAGTTACTCTAACTTAAAAAGACATTGCAAAACTATTGGGTTACAAGCTTGAATGGAAACTGCATCATATGTGTAAAGCTTTTACACAGTTTTGATTCCATGAATATTTGAATATAAAATGTTTATAATCAATTAAGATGTGGAGTAAGTTTCTTTTTTTCCAACAACTGCTAATTAATTAAACTGATTTGAATTTTCTTAAATTTGTTGAGAAACATATTTTTTTCTGTTTCTAACAGGGTATATGCTAAAGGCAATTAGAACAAGTTGTGTTGAATATCCAATATAGAGATCATTTGATGAATTTCTTGAACATGGCTCCAAAAGATCTAGATGGATAATATGTAGTTATGTTGTATGTTTAATATCCTAAAAGTTAAATGAATTCAGATAGAGTGCTCAATTGTGAAACAGACTCAAGTTCAATGTTGATGAAAAAAATGATTAGAAAATAGTGACTAATATGCAAGTGCAACGAGAAGTGGGGATGCATAGCCATTGTGATAAATTCGAATTAAAGGGTTATAAGGTGCTAGGATGGATGTAACAATTATTACTATCATATAATTTAAAAAGATAAAAAGAATTTGATCATTCCTGCTATGATTTCATATCTTTCAAATAATGAAAAGCTACGTTTATCTTTGGGTTGGATATAAGGCAGAATTAGATGCAAGAAAAGCTAAGCTTCCAACAACAGCAGCAATAAGAATTCAAGGCAAATCAAAACGTATCTCACAGGTAAAGATTTTATTATCCTTAGAAAGGCCATATTTAATATGCAAAAGGTAGGGGAAGAAAAGCTTGGCGAGAAGCTTCGGTGGTGGTGAGTATATGCTTCTTTTAATTCGTTGTTTCTGGAGTTTATTTTCCCATTGTTGAGTCAAAATTCAGTTTCGAATGAGATCTATTATGTTTGTAGTTCTCGGTTCAGTTTCGAATGAGATCTATTATGTTTGTAGTTCTTGGTAGTTCCATGATGTGTTGATCTTGGAGGAACCTAAATCAATTTTGGCGATGATCAAATTTGAAGTTAAACATGGGTTTACAAGAATTTTGAATACCTAGAGAAATGATAATTTTCTTATAGATCTTTAATCTTTTATCAATTTATATTACCATGTTTGTAATCATGCACTATTAATAATTATTAAAAAAATATGTTTGAATGCTCCTTATAATTTGACAGTCAAAAATGTGTTTTGGTTTAGATCATACTCTAAACTAGAATTTAAGACCGTGATAGTAGATGATTAGACGAGTTGAAAAGAAAATAGTGGCTACTTAATAGGCTGAATCACGAAGAAACAAAAAGGTTTTAGTAAGGCTTTTTATTGAGTTTATTTAGATTGGTAAGAGTGTGTTTTGGTACTAATAATTGCATGTGGATTTTGTTTGCATCTTTTTTAGGCCTCTGCTCGCAGTTCTTTCTTCTTGGTAATTGTCCAAATATGTTGTTCTCATGTTAAATTCTAATTGTAATAGCTTTTGGATGTTTATGCTCTTAGTTAGTTTAGCTAATTAAATACTTTCACATCAAATTTAAATTGTTCCTAAAATCAAAAAAATGATTGAAAATATGTAATAAAACAATAATTGCTCTTGGTTAACATTTCTTTGAACGTCATAGTCATTAACATTAATGCAATCAAACAACATATGATGGCAGGTTGCAGTTCTTTGTTTGCTTTTTGATTATTTCTCTTATGGCTTGCATTCCATAGCTTGCGTGACCAAGTTTGTCTGCAACTTAAGGTAAGAGATTCTCTTTTTACGTCCTTGGTATGTTATTACTTGATTTGGTATATTTGGTTTCTTTAGTTATCTTAGAAAATCAAGCAATTGAAAAGAAGAATAACTATACACATTCATACACATAAATTACTTGACAAGTCTGCGATTATTGTATTAGTGGTTCAAGACATATATTGACTGCAAAATTCTATGAGTAGAGGTGAGGTATAACCAATATGTCTATACTATCTCTTTGATTTTAATATATTTTGGATGTTTAAAAGTTTATTGATTTAAAATATGTAATAAAACAAATTATGTTCTCAGTTACTCCTCCAAATAAACTACTTCCAGTTATGATTTATGTTGTACCTAAATATGAAATGTACTCCTAGCTGAAATTTTAAATTCTAATTTTAATAGGTATCGGATGTTTAAATACCGAGCAGTTTAAAATATGTATCAAACTAATCAAGCAAAATGTGAAGAGTGAAGATATAAGTAAGCTACAAAATCCTACATGAGTCCACAATGAAGCTTCTATAAATGAAGCTTTCTTCTATTCAAAACCATCACTGAATTGCCATGCACATGATCCCCCTACCCCTTTTCTCTTTGCAGATTCCTGCAACATCAAACACAACTTTAATGTCTTATTTGGTTCACATCTCAGTTTTATAGTTCATTTTCATTGCTTAATTTTTGTTCATCTCTTTGATTAGCAATGCAAAATCAATCTGCAATCAATTAAATTTGAGCTTAACCACAAATACTATATTTGATATTGATTTGTGATTGTGGTTTCTAGATATAAAGGAGTGCGAATGGTAATGGGGCTCGAAAATGGTACACTTTGAAGCCCATTGATCTCTAATTTTTTAACACAGGTATGTTTCTTTTATGACACCAATACAATGCAAAAATGTACCTTTTTATCATAACATGTCACGGTCCATTGGTGGATTTTTAATAACAGAAAAATAGCTCATTCTTTGGTGTTCTATTTTTTCAATTAAATATAGGGTTTTGTTGGTGTTTTGGTTTGAGGTGATGAACTTTGCTATAACTACTTTAGAATTGTAAATTGAACACTATTTGATCAAATTGCACAAGGTAACAATAAAACAATATGATGGTTTAGTCTGATGAAGTAAAGGAAGAATTACAGTTTTTTGGGGACAAAGTACGAATAGCTTATGCCAGATTAATAATTAATTGCAGAACAGTTTTGGCTTTGTTGTTGTAGTTCTCATTGCACTCTTAAAGGTCTAGGATGAGTGTGCTATTTAGTGTTTTCTAATGGAGGCAACATTCTTGGTGCCATACAGTAAGCGGAAAGCAGTCTTAAAAAAATTTAGCAACAGATGTGTGCTTTAGTAATTATCATATGTATAAATATTTATACAAATATGAATTTTCATGAATCTTAATATTCTCCGCTGAATTAAATTTGTATACATATTAAACAATAAAATTGGTGTATTTATTTGTATTAAGCTTCTCTCTGGAGCAAGAGTTATAATATTCGCACATACACTAACTTAGCTATCTTTGCATTTGTAGGTGTAAACGACACCAAAAGTTCCAGATATTGAAGTTTTATGTGTATATATAAAATCTAGGTACTCGGACTAGCAATCCCGCTTTCATCTACATTGGAAAATATTCTTTTGTCTATGTTTATAGTCTAAGACCATTTGAAATCACTTTTTTATAGGTGGCTGGTTTTGGTAAACTATTCCGGCGCAACGCGCCGGAGAACTTTTCTAGTTATATAAATAAAACTTTCACTCAAGTGAACTCTAATGATCTAGTCTAATATTGAATATAAGTCATGTTCAATGCCCTAATCATCATCAATATTAATATCGAGTACAATGTCCTCCCCATCATCATAAAAGATGTAACATCTCCCATCTTTTTATTATCTCCATCTATCAACATGACTCCATGAGATGATTCTTTAAGACCATGGTTGGAGTTTATTTTTTTTTCCTTTTCTTCTAGACTGGTGTGGTATATTTACTCTAGTATCATCAACATGTTTAAAAATACCAAAAGTTCTATCAACAACCACCACCTATGTTAAGTCATCACCATCAAACACGAATTTCATAACAATTTCATTGTCAATTTCATCATCAATTATATCGTCAATGTGACTTCTCAACCACTAGTTTCTTTGATCATTTACTTGCAAATATATAGGATCAATAGTGTCCTTTTTTATTTAAATGTGTGGTAAACTTAACGTACACCATGTCATTTAATTGGCTTTGTACTAATTCGTTTTTCTTATTTAGTATGAAGCTATTATACTAACATACATATTTTTCCTTCGCTTTTTAAGTATGTATGTTTATCTCTTTTCTTAACCTTGTCCTTCTTCACACTTTAATGTATCACCCACTTTTCTAAATTCAATTTAAATGAATATCGAAAAAGTAACTTTAGTCTTACCATAGGAATGATGTATCACCCACTTTTGTAAAATCAACTTACTATGTCTCAATCATATTCTTCCTACACTTTTTTAAAATCAAAGATAACTCAAGTTTCAAGTTTACTAACCCTTTCAGAAACGACATATTTACTTTAAATCGTAATTTAAAATGAAAATCCAATAATATGATGTACCCGTAGGCCTCAAATGTAAGAATATAGGCACATGTTCAACTACCCTAACTCGTATATTACGTGGTATGAAAATTAATTATATTTCACTATAACACACAAAAATTCTTATACATTACACTATACTTTGGATCCAGGTTTTGTAAAGTGGGAATGAAATGTTCCCTCATAACGTGAATTTAACCAAAGCTCCATTTGAATACTCAATTCGTTCAAGAAATTCCCTTGTCTCACTCTCACATTAGGAATGCGACCCTAATGACTTAGAGAGTATTGTGTTGGTTTAGTTGTTGTTTGTATCATAAATGTGTGAATTCCGATAGGGCAACCCAAAAAACATTAAGCTCAACACACAAAAGATGCCATCAAATAATTATCTGGACCCAATATAATCCTTGTCATTTTCACTCACTAGTTACGAGACTACACAACATGTGACTAGTTATATACTTTTATATTTTACAGTGAGGTTTACAGCAAAATATAATTTCTTAAGTTGTTTGTTAAAGCGTCCGTAATAATAATATTGTGACACAATTGTTATGATAATATTGTTAGTAACATTCTTTTTGTTTATTTTCTCTTGTTGATTATTTAATCGTATATTGGTTTGTATTATGCTACAAATAAATATGAGAAAATTGACATTATATTATAAGAAATGTATCACATGGGCATTTGCTGAAGCTTCAGGAAAAAAAAAAGAATTTTTTTATTACAATTAACCTATATGTTAATAAAGAAAGTGAAGGAACAGTAATGTTACAAGTCTTTACAGCATCAAAGTACAACATAGAAAGCATCACAATAACAGGTGCGTTGCTGGTCACACCTGGCACTCGCAGAGGGAGACGTGGACGAGGGTTTAACCAGGAAGGCTACACGTTGTTATTCATCTTTCTCACTCTACATATTCTGCCCTGCCCTCAGCTTCCATCTTTTGTTATCGTCATCTTCATCTTGACGGTCTGTAATCTCTTTCGTCACCGATCGTCTTCATTTATAGCTGAAGACTTCGAGATCTGTACGAACGAAGAAGATGAACACGTTGGTAACGTCAGTGCAGATTGCTAATCAGAATGAAGAAAAGATAGAGATCGAAGCGATTAATCTGTTTCTATGTTCAACATCACCCCTCTCAGTTCATCTTGGTGAATCAAGCTTCCAACAATCAAGTTTAATTTTATCGGTACATAGTATTTACTTCTGCTTTTACACCTGAATTTGTGTTTGTGTTTTGGATTAGGGTTGTTTGTTTGCTTCTTACCCAGAGGAGAACTTCCATCACTCAGAACCAAAATTTCACTGGTTATCTAACCATTTCCCAATTCAACTAATCCCAAGTAAGTTGGTCCATTTAGTTTTTATGTACCCAGTTTCATCACGTAATTAGTTTGTGATAATTTAACAATCTAATATTAATTATTCTTTTGTGTGTGTACCTTTTGCATTGGTAATTCATTTGCTTATTGACGATGAAGTTTAGAAGCTTCGTGTTGCAGGTTGTCATGGCTTAATCGCCTACTTTGTTGATGCTAGCAGTTGGATATGTTTTGGTGTTCTTGAGCTTCTAATATATAGACAATTTGTTAAAACAAATGTTTAGTGAAATTAGATTATAGTTCTATTAGTAGTAGATAACATCAAATTTTGTAAGATACATTCATGGTTTACTTTTTGTTTTGCAGGTACTTAGTTTCATTAGTTCTCACCTAAAGTTACGTGAATCTGATAATCAAGACTTTGGTCAGTTAATCAATAATTTTAGGTTAAATTCCTTTACTTAGGTTCCGTGAAATGAAAATGTATGCATAAGTTTTACCTTACATGATTGTGTGCTTAGTTGATGGAAAACCAATTCTAGAAGGAAGTCGTTATGTTTTGTGTGCCAATTCAAGTTGGCCTTGCCTTCATATTTTCTTCATGCAAGTGATATTTCAAGTAATAAATGTTATATATTGGTTTTTTGTATTTATGTAGTTTTGGAGTGAGCTATCACTACAAGCAAGGCAGAATCTCTTGAGGATTGCCAAAAATAACTCTTTTTGAACTAAGGCATAGGAATATGTACTGCTCAAGATGTAATGAATTACCTCTAGAAGGTTTTGTGTGGATTGTCATGTATGGTAAGTCATTGTATCGGGAGAGAGCATGAATTAGGTTTCTGGCAATAAACCTGTGCCCTCAAGATCACAAGCCGTTGAGAATGTGCTGATTCGGATTCCCTCAAGGATGACAAAGATCGTAAGTTTCTTGCATATTTTGTTATGTAGTTTAAATATTTTAGAGACACCCATGTAATTGGGTGTTTCTGTGATTTAGATATACTAATCTCATTCTTAATCTTACTCCTTTTTTATTTTATTTTTGATCTATAACTAATTTGACTGTTCATATGTTTTGGGATTGTGAGAGGCTTAATTTTGTATTTTAGAAATTATACTATATTACTATGTTGAAACCTTAAAACTTTGCCTTTGAAAGTCAAAACATGATTATTTCAAAAGCATTCTGGTTAGAGTTTAGTTTCCAAGTTTGGCATAAGGTGTTATTATTTTGAAAGTTGTGTATGACTTAAACATGCCATAAAGATTACTTAAGATTTTTATTCGATTCTGAATTCATAAATTACTTTTTTTGGTCTTAAAAGTCAATGTTTTGCAATGTCTTATGTCTCTTCCAAGATACACTATAACTTTCATGGTCAAAATAATTCTTTCATCATGCAATCTTGATATAGATTTACTTTTTAGTTTACCATAGGATGTCATTTTGAAATGTCTGCTAAGATTTTAACATAATTTTCTGTTGACTTCAAAAGTCAATGATATGATGCTTGTAACATGTGTGATCCCCCCTATAGTTCATACAATGTTATTGCAATGTTAATGATGATCTTTTTGGTTTATCTCTTAGGGATACGATCGTGATACTCTTGAGCATTGGCTTCCACCACACCATAGTTTATGTGGCCGCCTCTACCCGAAGCAACTGTTGTTTTATGTTGCCACCCTCCACCCTGCTATTATATGTTTCCCCCGTAGACCTGCTTTGAATCATAACCCATAGAACTCCCAAGCTCATTATCTCATAATCGATGCAACAAATGGCCCACTGATAATTACCATGACTGGACTAGGTTAGGTTCAATACAAATTTACTTGCGGGTGGTTAAAGGTTATCAACATCAGCAATTTGTTTTGTCATGTAAGCTTAATGAATAATGATTCGTGATAATTTTGTGCTTATTTTTTCATACAGTAGAAGGTTCAATTGCTTCAAAAATATGATGCTTTTTAACCAACATCAGCAGCAACCTGCTGGAACTTCAGCAGTATAATGAAGAGACAACAACTGACTTATTTTATTACTTCAGTTGATTATTTTCTAATTGAATTCATTTGTTACCGTGCAGTTGGTGGTTATAAATTGCTGCTGAAGAAAACCATTAGTAAAGTATTAACTTTAGAGCTTCAGCAAGTTATAATACTTTCTACATCTTTAACTGCCAGCTCTTTCATTAGCATTAGGTGTTGCTTATTTCTTGGGAGTTAACTTAGATTTATTGGCTATATAACATTCTTACTAATCGGATTACAAACAGAGTTCCCGCTGCAACGCGCGGAGGAAAAAACCCTAGTTTATTTCATATGATAAGATTTATGGGAAATTGTAGAAGACAAGGACCTCTTTATTAAAGTCTGAAGTAGATATACTTTCTTTGTTTGTTTTCTAACGGCAATGCTACGATTCTGTTTCAGATGATTGGTGTTATTTAAATAAGGCTCATCTATTTGTTTAATAGTCGGGACCGCACTTCCAACCCCCTCAGAAAAAAAACACATTAATAAAAAATCCTTCTAGAGTGAGACTTTAACTTATTAACTTCTTAAATTTATATGTTATGGGCATTTCAGTTTCTTTGTTTTGTTATGATAGATATTTTGTTGTGTTTTAGTTTTGCAATGAACCTTTCACCATTTTAAATATGCTCGTTAGAGGATCAGGTAATACGTTTCTTTGCAATGCTGTTTCTTGAACTTCCTGTGGTTTTGATTTTGATATCTACGTATAAGTTTCAAGTGATGTTTTCATTCAGTTTTCAACAGGCAAGCCAGCTTTCATAATTATTATCAACATAAGGTTGTATCAATTGTTGTATCATGAGCATTTAAAGTTGTACATACTTTTTAATTTTTTTTAAAATTTTTATTTTAAACACAATACATTTACTTCTTTTACAAATTAACACGTACAATCTTTTACTTTCAATTTTAATCTCTTATACTTTTCATCTTTTATAAATAATTCATTTACATTTCGGTCTAAAATTTGAGAGTTAACACGACGTCACGTGCGTATGTGGTTCAACGCAACATTGATAACCTGTTCTTTCCCGTTTAACGGTCTTGTGGTAACATCCACGTCCTAGATCGACTTAATTATTGTTTTTTAAGATTTACGTTTCACGTGCGTGGGTGCGTGGGTTCGGTTTCATTTTTTTTTGTTTGTAATCTTTTCGTTTTTATTTGATTTTTAATACGAGATTATTCGGTGTTGGTGATCGTTGACGGTGATGTGACATTGGTGCGTTAAATGCTTGTTCTAAACTTCTATATTATAAACTTCTATATTATGACTAAATTTTGTTGTTTAATGATATGTTATTTAATATGCTTCAAAAAATTAAACATAAACATTAATGAAGTATCAAAAAAATGCATGTTCCAATTTAAATTTATACAAATGAATGTATTTCTTAACTCTCGTTTAAGTTATAAATATAGGAAACTATATTTAGTAAATCTGTGTATTACATGGGTTGAATAAAAAAATATTAAATAGAATAAAAAATTATTATATATAAAATGATATTCTAAGATAAAATGTGACTGAAATATTTCTTATTATAAATAGAATGAAAATTTTGTTTCAAAACTAATGTTTTAGAAAATGTTATTTTCAAAAACTATTTTATTATAACTCCTAATTTTAATTATTTTTTTATTATAGAAATTTTATTTTTTAAAATCACTAATTTTAAAATATTTATATTTTTAAAAAGTTTGATGTTTTAGGAAAAAAAATTATTTTATTAAAATTTGTTTTATTATAAATACCACTAATAAAAAGATCTCTTTCTTAATTTATTAAAAAACTATTTTAATTTGAAAAAATTATAAATAATATTATTAGTAATTAATGTGATTATTTAATAGGAGAGAAAAACGGGAAAAATTTAATAAGTGATTATTTTATTAAAAATGTGATGTTAACACGTGTCCAGCATAGTTAATCTTTTATTAGAATAGGGAGATTACATATAAAAATATTTAACTAATGACCAAAATAATGTGGCTTTTGAAAAAAGTGATCGACCTCCCATCATATATATTTATAGCTTGACTACTAAACTTCACTATTTTAGAGTTTTGCCATAAAACTTTGCTTTTATAGTTTCCGACGAACAAGCTTGATAACGACCACAGTAAAGCAGCGTTGCACGTGAGAAAAATGATTGACTCCCGTTGCGTAGCGTGGTGAAAAAAACTAGTTAACTATATAAATGTGAAAATTCTCATTGTGCCTTGCTATTTTATTATTATTTTTAACGATCAACTAATACTATTAAAACCGACATTTGGTAAACCTATTGAAGAAAGGCCACCCATGCCCTGCAAACATGACAACGCCAATGACTAGACTCACCCATCATACCAGGGGAAACTCACCGCCCGAATACCCATTGTGGTAATCGGTAAAACCTCCGGCCCACCTAAAACATATTACATCAAGTCAGACTCAAAAAAATGACCTCCATACAAAAAAACCATAAAGTTGTTTCATTCTAAACCAATTGATTTGAGCTCATTTACATCTTTATATATTTATAAAACAAATTGAAAGAATAGAATATAAAAACTATTTGAGTTGAAATATTCAAAAACTGAGATTATTAAGAGGGTAACTTGTTGTCTACATGTCAACAAGAATCTTGTTTTCAACATTGAACCCCTCACCCTCACCTCTCACCTCTCACCTCACATGGGAGACAATAAGCAGATAATTGTTATTCTCCAGCAAATTTGATTGCAATTTAAGTACTAACTAATCATTGCAATTAATGTCGTTCTTCCGATTCAAACACTACAATCGATCAAATTCCTAAATCCCCCATCACCCTCTTCCAATTTCATGCCCTAATTTTGATTTCCAAGGTAATAATTCATACTCCCGACCTTAATCTCCATTCATTAGCTGCACTTCTATTCGTTTTCTGATTTTAATAAATCTTCGATTAGTTTAAATGTTTTAGTTCTGACTTGAATGATTGCTTTGCTAAAAGAATAAAACTTTAATGATTGCGTGTATTCATGAATTGTTTGTGTTTTTGATTGTGCTTTTGCTGATTTGAAGGAGAAGGACGCTTTGTTTTCAGTCAAACCTGCGTATTTGGTGTCGACTGCTTTCGGAAAAACTGGAAAAGTCGTTCGTAAGAGATGTTGGTGGCGTTGAATCGTAATGGGATTTATTTCATCAACTGTTTGTTTCATTTTGCTGAATGGCATCCTTTGGAGTTCAGCGGTATAGCAGATTAATTAGAGTTTGATTGCCTCCTTCCTCTAAATTATAGGTCAGTATGATTGAATTGGATTGAATTGAATCAAATGGAATTCAGCTTTTGGTATATCTGAAATTGGATCTCACCTTTGTTCATATGCAAAATAGATATGAATCGATTTAATATTCGAAGGTTAAACTTGTTTATCTTTAAGTAATGTGTTGTGAAGTTAGGTACTTATATGAAGCTAGCAAAATTATCAAACTTGTTTAAAAATAATATCTCAATAGCGGATGACAATGAAACTAGCACGCCTGGTATCAAAAGTCAATGCCTAATTTATTTCTTTATTTATTCCTATTTTGAGGTGCAAAGGGGATAGATTGTGATTGATTATGTTGAAACTTCTCTTCTAATTGAGGTGGTAGATTATCGCGCTTTAGTTATTTAAGTTAGAAATTGCATTCAGAAAGGAAAATTACTCGATGTTTATACAGGAATACTCAGGTGCAAGTGTGATGGAGATGGGATGTTGTGGTTGTTTTGGATTTTCATTTGCAAAGAAGCAAAAGAAGAATTTAAGGCCAAGGATAGAAGGGGGAAATCATGTTCTTCAGGGGTTGTTGGTTAATCAGGAAGTAGACGAAGAAGAAGAAGATAACAATTCGTGTTGTGATGACATGACAGATAATGAGAAAGGAGATCACGAGGAGTTCATAAATCCTGCAAAAAACTCTCAAGAGATTCTTGTTTACAGAACAGAAAATGGTTTGATTTGCAGGGAGTTCCCTGTTAAAGAAACACACAAAGTTGTACGATCAGAGGTAACATTGAAAAAGAACACTAGTTCTATATACCTGTTGAAGAAGTGTTTGATCATTAAGTCTAACAACTTAAGCTTTTTTTTTTTCCTTCTCATTGTTAGGATGAGAATGGGAACAAGATGGTGAATGAGTATGTTCGTGAGTATAAAATTGGCTCTGGTAGCTATGGCAAAGTGGTAATTAGTTGATTGCTGTATTTATTCCACCGTCTTACAAGAAAGTGTAATGATGCATAATCATTTGACCTGATTCGTATGTTGTATAGGTCCTTTACAGAAGCCAGGTTGATGGAAAGCATTATGCTATTAAGGTACTGTTCTTCATATTACTTTGTTTCATTCTCTTGATTCACTTTCTTTATGGAAAAACCAATAACCTATTTTGCTCTAGAAACACTATTTTTAACTTTAGAATGGTATTATTATGGTCCAATTTTTTCGTTACATGGAAATTTTCATCTGGTTCTTGAACGTATAGTTCACTTTTCAAAATTTATCAACTAAAATCGGTCAACTTTAATGGGCTCATGTGATTTGTCTGCCACCCCGAGATATTTTGGAGCTTGATCATTTGTTAAAATAGGAATTAGATGGTTGTTAATGCAGGCTTTCCACAAGTCTCATTTACTAAAGCTACGAGTTGCCCCATCTGAGACAGCCATGACTGATGTTCTTCGCGAGGTAATTTCTTGCCATTTGTGTAAAATTTTGTAGTTATTTGCAATATTGCATGCAAGCTTCACAGTTCACAATATACATCCTCAAAATACTATGATTAGTTTGTAGCAACATTTTGTACTTGTTAATGCCAATCATAGATAGATTTATTGATTTTATTGTGTCCTTCTGTTTTGTACTTTTGTTCTTTGTTTTTGTTACTTTATGCGCGCATGCAGTTGTTTTTCATGTTTCTATGATTGGCTTTTGCAGGTCTTAATCATGAAAATGTTGGAGCATCCGAATATAGTGAACCTTATTGAGGTGATTAATGATCCCAACACAGATCACTTTTACATGGGTATGTATCATCATAACCTGTCTCTCGCTATATATAAATGTATGTATATAATATATATGTGCATGTGTATATCATAAAAACATTATTTTATTTTATTATTTCAGTTCTTGAATATGTTGAAGGCAAGTGGGTCTTTGAGGGTGCAGGACCCCAAGGTGGCTTAGGAGAGAATGTTGCGAGGAGATATTTGCGTGATATGGTTTCTGGATTGATGTATCTCCATTCTCATGTACAAATTTTAATTGGTTGATCAAGTATTTAACTAGTAATACTTCCACAGTTCCAAACCAAAAGCAGCATTTACTTTTTGTGAAAGTTCACATAAAAAATAAACTTCTACCATTTAATTATGATCACAAAATATTGATAGCATTGATTTTGATCTACTACATTTCTTCACTGTTGAGGTGTATTTTAAATATTTGAATTAAATGATACATAATAGACTTGAACTATACGCTTAGTCAAATGTTGCATTTTTTGGAACTGAGGATTTGTTTTTTCTTTGCCATAAGATCCACCCTAATGGTCACAAGCTATTAGACTTTATTATAGCAAATAAATCAATCAGCTTTCATTGTTCTTATTTTTTTCTTTCTTTTTTAAATCAGAATATTGTTCATGGAGATATTAAACCTGATAATCTTCTGATTACTGCCACTGGCACAGTGAAGATTGCTGATTTCAGTGTCAGTCAGGTTTTTGAGGTAGTTAGCTCCTCTTTTCGTGTTCACTATTAAAATATTTATAATATTTGTTAAAATTATGACTCGGTGGAACTCCTAATATGAAAAAAATGCACACTTTCCTTTATTGGTCTCCCTTAAATGTAACATTTTGTTTTTGGTAATCTTCTAATCCAATTCAGTTCTCTTATTGTAATGTAATGTGTGATAATATAAACGTACCAGCTATTGTTGAGAGTGTAATCATTCACAACCTGCCCACATGACCATTTGATTATCATATATTCATCAAGTTACATTATTGTTGCTTTTGTTTATTAGGATGAAAATGACATGCTTCGCCGGTCCCCTGGGACTCCTGTTTTCACTGCTCCTGAGTGTTGTCTTGGTAAGTTGTTTCTCCCGTGACTTCAAAGTTTTCACGGGGGGTGTTTGGAACTTTGGATTTGCTTTTAGGAATTGGTTATCTGGTAATTAATCATTATTTTTTTAATTTGAGAAAATATAAACAACTTTTGCTTCTAATTCGTGATTATTTGAGTCAGTTTTATACCAACTGCAACAAAATTGATTATCGAACAGTCAAGTACATTACTCATTTACGGCTTACCCCTTAACCTTATCTGAGGGACTTTTATGTCCAATACACAATTCAATAATCAAAATTTTCTGAACACTCTAGCGTCTTCTTGTTCAATATTACATCTTCAGACCCTATAAACACATCGAAATTTTGTTTTCTACTTTCTTTTACCCAAGTGATTATCTGATTATGATCATTTTATATCAAATAAGCACTCTTAAGTGCCAAAACACACATCCAAACACCCTTTGATAGTTGAATGTTTTATACAGTTCCAACAAGTTGATGACCTGATTTTCTATTATTTTCTGTAATAGGAAAAAGTTATCATGGTAAAACTGCGGATACCTGGGCAGTTGGAGTTACCTTATATTGCATGATATTTGGACAATATCCCTTTCTTGGAGACACACTACAAGATACATATGATAAGGTCTGCAAGTTTTATCCCATTTTATTCATATCATTACCTGATTTTTGTTTCAAATTTTTCTGAAACTTTTATCATTTTAAATGTTTTTATTTACCTAAATTATTTAATGAATTTCCCAGATTGTTAATAATATCGTAGTTCTTCCCGAGGATATGAACCCTCTGCTCAAGAACCTTTTTGAGGGGCTTCTCTGCAAAGGTTAGTGTTGTTTTTCCCTTACATCCCATGAAATCAATAAGTTTTGTCCTTGAAAGATTTCTTTTGCTGGGGAGTTATTATGTTAAAATCTTATTTGCTCCAAAATACAATTATAGATAGATGACATTGATTAGGACTTGCATAGTTCACTTTGTGTTTTATTGTGGGTGTTATAGATATCTGACAGATGATTAGTACTTTTTTTAAAAGATATCATCTAACTGGCTGAAATTTAGCTACATAAGTTATAGAAGTTCTTTAAATCTTTTCACATAAAAAAGACTAACAATGCTACACTGTATGAACCATACTGGTAGTTGATAGTGTTTTGTGTTGAATTTGAAAAATGGTCATCACAAATATCTGAATAGGGATAGTAATTGTTTCGATCTTTAGCCAAATTGTACATCTTCCGTTTGGAAAAAAAAAGGCAAACATCTTTATAGTTGTACGACATCTAAATTGAAAAAGAAACATGCCCCAAGTTCTTTAAGGTGGTAATATGATATGATCATGTTGTTACTCAATTCAGATAAAAAGAGTAAGCGGTTTGACCTTTAGTCAACTTTATAGGAATGCCAAAAGTAATTGATTTGACCGGTGATCAAACTGCCTATCATTTCTTTGGGACAAAGGTGGCACATTTATACTGCATATAACCTGAAAAAGAAACCCTCTTCTTGCTTTCAGATGGTATTAAGTAGCAGCAGCAAAATGGGCTGGTTCAATGGGTTGGGTAACAGGGCATGTGGGTTGGTTTGATTTAAAACAATTGTGTCAAAAAATTTGATTTTTTCCAGTGAATAATGTGTGTGAATATATGATTACAAAAAGTTCACAAAGCAAGAAACCTTACCAGATGCTTTAAGTCCCGCCCGCTAAAGTCACTTAAAGTTTTTTTTTTCCTTTAAAATCACTCAAAGTTCTTTTGTTCCTCTAAACAAGAATTTGTAGGAAGTAAACGAAGTCTTACTAACTTTCATTAGGTGTTCTTATCTTGTATCACATTTTTATAAATGTTAAAAGAAAATTAAAATCTAGGCAATTGAAACATATATGAATGAATCTTGGTTACTATTAGTGATTTTTTTTTATAACTTGATATTGGAGGTAATAGTGAAGAAAAATTTCACTAAACAATAACCAACTTTCATAATTATTCAATTTCAGTCAAATTAGGAAAAATTAATCACTAAATAGTATCATATATTTTTCATTTGCCTAATTTAATTTAAAAAATTTTAAAATTTACCAAAAAAATATACAAGATTAGAACATCTAATGAAAGTTGAGTGACTTTAAAAGAACAAAAAGACTTTGAGTGACATTAGTGGAACATTTGGGAAACTTGATTACTATTGTGTATTCTTCCAATAATAATTTAAGAATCTTTGAATAAGAACGGTTTTGTATCAGATCCTATGGAACGGATGACCCTTGAAGATGTTGCTTCACATTCATGGGTCATGGGAGATGACGGGCCGATTCCTGAATATTTTTGTTGGTGCAAAAGGAGCAAGTTGCAGAGAGAACAATCTGCTGGGAGCCAAATAGACACTATTAGCCATATAAATTAAGGTAATTTTGTTTTATTGAGATTTGTTTTTGTACATTAAGATGCTCATCATGAGTTCAGTAGTGTAATAAAGTTTGAAGGATTAATGTTAATATGTGAACTCAATTGTATGTTCTTTGTGGGATTCAAAATTCGTTTGCATCTCAAATAGTTGAATTTTTAAATCCTTGAGTTGTTGAGATGATAGTTTTGTATTGAAAAACTTGGTGAATTGTGTTGACCCTCAAAACACATTTAGCTAAAGGGTTAATTTTAGCTCGACTTTTGGGCTTGCAGGTTGACCCATTGTTTTTATAACTTGAAAAATACATGTTTTATGTTTTACCGATTAGAATTTCGTGTTACAGTTGAATAAAATTAAAGAGAAATAAGCATAATGTCATGCAGTTTAAACATATTTTATATACAATAAAATATGTTTATTGCATATAAAATAAAATTATGGGTTGTAAATTGATAATCTCAGAGCATTAATTTTTAATATGAAATACAATAAAATAACATTTCCCGCTTAAAGGGTTATGCTCATTCAACACTCGTGTAATATTCGGGTTTAAATGCCTAACATGATTTTGTTTCGTGCTCATGAAAACTCGTTTTAACTTGTTAATTATTAACCAGTTAAAAAATAAAAGAAATGATAGTGCTACAATAATAACTTAACCTTTTTTCTAAAAGCATTTAACTTGTTATATACAAAATCCTTATCAAATTAACTTATATACAATTAAAAGAGTTGAAATTATCACCACAATGATTAATCATGTTTAGTAGTTAAAGAAACGAATTCGATTGCTAAAACGGACAAATTAGGCCACTAATCTCCAAGGAAAACGGGTCGGGTCTCGGGTTTAGAAGAACCAGTAAGAGAAAGTCATGACCCGGTCTAATCGTTTGACCCAACAAACAAACCCATTCATGTGTTGACTGGCTTGCTTATTCGCTCTCTTGCATTCAAATTCCTATAACTGGGTCAAAGCCTAAACCTACCAACAATCAAATTTAATGAATTGGGTGAATTTTGACTTTAAGTATAACTACTATAAGTACCCGTGGGTGGCAATGTTAAACCATAAAAAAGTGTGATGTCAAAACTTTAATAATAATACATTACGACTTGCTTCGTGTGTTGTGGTGTAAATATGATTCAGTTTTCTCATGTGTTGTCGTGTAATCATGACTGAATTTTAACTTAAGTTCTAGAGTAAGATAAAAACAATAATGTGTGAAGTCCTTAATTTATGCTGATAAAATTCTAAACTTTATAAAAAAAAAACCATTTAGTAAATTAACACTAAAACATTGAAAAATTTTAAAACCATTAAGACAACAGACGCTGTAACAAAATTTTAACGTTGGTGAAATTTTTATTAACAACAGAAACCATTAAAAACCTACATCAAAACGACCAATGTGAAATTAGTAACAAAGATAATGAAATAATTAAAAAACATATATATAAAAACTGGAAGCGAAAAAAAAATAATAATAATAATTGATACCTATTAGATGTGAACTGGGGTCCAATAACTCAAGATGGAAGGATTTTAACAACGAAACCAAAACCTTTACTTTGTTATAATGTCACTTACTTTAATGATATATTAAAACCGAAGTCCTGCGACACAATTTCATTGACCACCAACTTTGATTTTAAAGTATATAGTAAATGTTTTTTTCGTTGTTATTAAACATCAATACAAATGTAAAAATCATAAAAAGCCGACTTATTTTCTTCCTTTTCACCAAAAAGTATCATAGCATAATTTTGGTATACTAAAGTCTCTCAAAGTGTAAACACATGAGTAATTATATATATACTGTTTGTTGCATATAAATGTAAGTAAACTTCTCTTGAGTGCATACTCTTAGAATTTTTTTTTATTATGACATGCCAACTCGTGAATTGCTTAAAATTACGAAGATACAAAAATTTTTTTACTAAAAATTGAATGCCATTTCATCAAAATATCATCATTTTTTAACATTTTTTTCAAAATTACTTGAATTTTACACAAATATAGGGGTTTTAATACATATAAATTAGTTTAGTGACCTTTCTTCTATTTTTACAAGTTGAATGATAATAATATACTAAAATTATATAGAGTAACTTTTTTATGAGGAATATAAAATCATCTCGTTTTTTATATAATACTAACCAGTATTGTTAATTATATATAACCTCCTTGCACTCGAATTTATAAAAAATTAGGTTTGAACATAAAATCAAATATAATTTCCAAATCAATGTCACAGGTAGACGAATTAGACTCAAACACTATCATGAACAAATAAAGAACATAAAGAACACACGAATATAGAGTTTATTCAATCATCATGATCGGGCCATGCTCATGACTGATGTAAATAGTATTTTATTAATTGGATTTTGTATAAAGATTAAGTAACTTTATATTATTTAAAATGGTGGACACCCGGGCTTGCACAACTACCATATACAAATGACCAAAACAAGATTTAAAGTTAGACTTTTTTAAATGGAAAAACTTTAGATTAAAAAGAAAGTATAAGTGAAGCACTTACTAGTGTTTTGAAAACTAAATAGGACAAACGGTTCATCTAGTTAAAAGCCGGTTCAGTTACAAGTTATTGAACCGAAGTACAATCGAACACATTAGTTTTGAGCATTTTCTAATTGAAATTTAAAACCGTTAATGCTTACTTCCTTCCTATGTTTGTGGGTCGGTTTTAAGATCATTTGATTGTTTAGGGTCGGTTTTAAGATCATTTGATTGTTTAAGCCAGTGAACAGTAACCGTTCAAATGTTATAAAGTTAACGGTCTTTCGATAGATAGGAAGGAAATATGCGTGTGTGGATCTAACAGGAGTTTCCCATCTTGTGGGCTTGAGGAATAGTGCTTTCATGGTGGGTTAGACTCGTTAAAAGTTACGTCATGCAAAATGAACAAACATGAGAAAGCTTGCCTTGACAACCAACACATGCTTGTATCATTTGCGTTTGATGCTTTTGGTTTCCTTACGCCTGAGACTGTGAGGCTACTTAGTCAAGTTCACGATTCATGCATAGTAATGTTACGCCCTCAAGATCTATAAATGCAATTTTTAAAACTCACTTTTGCTATCTAAAAAGGACTGGCGGCGTAGCTTGTTGTCCGTTTACCTTCTATTTCAATGTAAAAAAAAAAAGATAAAATGTTTGTTCGAATGAAATTGAAGACTTTCAATCATAAAAAAAGAACAATTTTATTTAAATACTAGGTTCAATGACAAAACCATTTAAAGTTAGAGTTATGAAATCATTTTGAGGTTAAAGGCTCGAGCTTTGCCTATGACATGTTGATATAAATTAGTTATGGTGTAAATTAGATAGATTAAGATAGATCGAACAACATCTAGTCATTCAAATATATACACGCACACGCGTATGTATACATGAAAGATAAGCGCAAATAATGGGGGAAAGAAAAACAAAAACATTTAAAAATTGTTTTACGTATTACATTTTAAATTTAAATATGTATATAATTGCCTATTAGATTCTTATACGTTTCTTTAATTAAAACTCATTCTGAATCAAACCTCGTTGAAAAAATAAATAAGAAGTGAATTAATTACACATTAAAATCCATATAACAAAGCCTTCAAACATACGATACAACTCTTTTATGCATAACTTTTCTTTGTCTTGTACCTTCTTTTGTCTTCTTACCATGTGTTATGAACTAGTTTTTTTCATTATGGCCTTGAAGTTTAGACATATGTACACTTCTTTTAAAATTTAGTGTTTTAATATGTTTTATTACGTAAAATGGCATTGTGCATCAAAATGTATAACAATATAAGTTATCGAAACATAAACATACAAACCCTCAAAACTTATCTAATGTTTTAATCTTTACAGTCTTTTCTTCTCTTTCTCCTACAACTTTAAAACACGACGTTTATAAATTCCAAATTTTTGTGTGCTTGTTTATAACAAATGAAAATTTGAGGGGCAGAAATGAAAGTTTTGTCAACGATAAAACCCCTTTTCATTCTCCTTTCAATCTCTCTCAACAAGTTTCAGTCTTCTTCTTCTTCTCTTTGTTACAAAACGTGCAATTTCATCCTTCTGTAATCTCCAAATCACACACAAATTCACACATATTTATCAAATTCCGTTCGAATTCCGGTGAAATTTCCGCTTATGAACACTTATATCCGGCCGCCGGCCGTCTGCGTGATTCCGGCGATTGGAATATTATCAGCTCCGGTGGCTCTGTCATCGCTGGGATCTGCCATCGTTGTACGGTGAGATTATTACGTTCTCATGCCGCTGTTATATTTTGATCTCGGTTATTTAGCTTATTTCGTATTTGCTTATGTGCGTATGTTTGATTCAGTTGTTTGGAAGAATCTGAGTGAATCATATTGCGATTTGAATGGATTTGATTGATTGAAGATGCAAAAATTGATGTGTGTTGCCTCAATTTTGTATGTCTGATTTCAGTGAATTGTTTTGGGGCTTTTTCAGGAAATTGTGATAGATTGATGGATAGGATATTAGGATGTAGAACAGTTGGAAACATTAAAATTTGGATTTCAGTTTGTTGAGATGAGGACATATAGGAGTTTTTCAAACTGCAGGTTTTGATTTGGGGATATAAGTTATTAGGTATAGTGAAAAATGGTTAAGATTTTGACAGAAGTTGCAAAGTACTTGTTGTAAGCTTAAAGAACTATTTATCTGACAATTTATTCAAGGAATAAGAAGTAGAAGAAGAAATTAAGATAGGAAAGATGAGGCACCTAAGAGGGGATGGTGGTAGGCTAAATTACACATCAAATGATGCTCTTCTTCCGGGATTATACGATGATGTAGCTTTAATTTGTCTTGCAAGGGCTTGTAGATTCGATTATGCTTCACTTTCCTGCGTAAATTCTAGGTTTAAATGCCTTATGAACAGTGGGTATATGTATGAATTAAGGAAACAATTGGGGATTATAGAACATTGGGTGTATATGGTTTGTGATCCAAGAGGATGGGAGGCATATGATCCAATTAGCAAAAAGTGGATGCAACTGCCTAGAATTCCTTGTGATGAATGTTTCAATCATGCAGATAAAGAATCTTTAGCTGTGGGTAGTGAATTATTGGTTTTTGGGCGCGAATTGTTTGAGTTCGCAATATGGAAGTACAGTTTGGTATACCGAAATTGGGTTAAGTGTGATAATATGGGACATCCCCGTTGTTTATTTGCATCAGGGAGTTTGGGGTCAGTTGCTATAGTTGCAGGAGGTAGTGACCAAAATGGTAACATCCTAAAATCAGCAGAATTGTACGATTCATCAACCGGTAAATGGGAAATGTTACCCAATATGCATACGCCGCGTAGATTATGTTCTGGTTTTTTCATGGATGAAAAGTTTTATGTAATAGGAGGAATGACGAATCCAAACGATTCATTAACCTGTGGGGAAGAATTCAATCTCAAGACAAGAAAATGGAGAAAAATTGATGGAATGTACCCTAATGTAAACAGGGCTGCAATGGCACCACCTCTTGTAGCAGTTGTTGACAATCAGTTATATGCAGTTGAGTATTTAACCAACATGGTTAAAAAATATGATAAAGAAAAGAATTTATGGGATGTTTTGGGAAGGCTTCCGGTTCGGGCAGATTCATCTAACGGTTGGGGCTTAGCTTTTAGGGCTTGTGGGGATGAGCTCTTGGTTGTGGGTGGTCAAAGGGGACCAGAGGGTGAAGCCATTGTTCTGAACTCATGGAGCCCAAAATCAGGGGTCAAAAATGGCATCTTGGATTGGAAGATTCTTGGGGTCAAGGAACATGCTGGTGTGTTTGTTTACAATTGTGCTGTTATGGGTTCTTGAAGCCCTAACCATAGGTTTTCTTCTAACCTTTTTTCTTCATTTTCTTGGTTGTCTCCTTTATTTTGTACCAATAAACTCCAAAGGTGTGTTATTTTGAGGTTTGTTACTATGTTACATTGTTACTAGTACATTACTGCTGGCCCCACATTAACATACATTAATGTGAATAAGATGGGGTAAGTCATGAAAATTAAAAACAATTAAAAAATCATTATTCTTTTTTGAAAAACCATGAAAGTAGCCATTTTTATAAGTATGTTATATATCTATCATTATCTTAGAAGTTAGAACAATTTCACGCATATAAACCATGAGATACGTGCCTATTTGGTTGCGTCTACTCTTACTCGTGTATTCACCTTAATGCACCAAAAGTAAATGATACATGAATCAGATTTAAGTAACTGCCTTTTGTACAGGTATATCCCTTCTTGTCTCTTGTTGTAACCAATATGTGAACCAGATTCACGTATTTACTTTTTCTACTCGTTTTTGTGTAACTCATGGTTTGTGAACTATTCGGACTAAAGGGTAAAGATAGATATGTGACTATAAAGCCATCTATCAAAAATAAGTGTGTTATAAATCTTTAATTGTATGGTTCGCGTTGCACTCGTTTGAATATGGATCTAGTAGACATTGGCTCCAATTACCATGAAGATAGGGGTGTTGTGGGGTATGATAGAGATTAAAAAGTGTTTGTAGTATGTGAGTGGTAACATGTGGATGGGGTTTAACAGAAGGGTATCCCCCTATCACAATGTGCTTTTAGTTGGCAAATATTTACTGTGTTTTGACGGTTCATCTTTACTCACATAATTGAAAGCTCTTCTTTTTAATAGAATGCTCTAGGCCCATTCTTGTCCCCTTACCTTTTTTGTTTTTTGTAATAATTATATTACATCTTTCTTTAATTCTTTCTTCTTTTAGTTGTTGTGATAGGTTTTGACTGTTGTAAATAGTTAAAATTTTTTATATATAGATTAACAAGGTAGTCACATGGATATGATATTATCTATATTAGGATTTTTAAAAATAATCTAAGTTTTTGGTTCATATCTAATCATTAGTATAAGAAACCATGTTTAGGTTATATGTTCAACCCGTTTAGTTTAAGAAATTGTATTGTTTGACATTTACAGGTTGAAACCCTCGGTTATTTTTAATTAAACTAGTTAACTCGGCAACCTAATTATTTCATTTATTAAAGCTAGTCAACCTTCTTTTAAATAGTTTTGAACTTGATTATAACTTTTCAACCCATTTAACTCTTTTTTGGTAAATGAATTAAATGATTCATGTTCTAAGTTACAAACTTTAAGTGGATATGAATTAGAGATGATGCATTTGACATAATTAAATATATGGGTCGTGTGCTGTTCAAAAAAAATATATACATATATATACATATATATGGCGTTGGTTCAAATGAATACCAAAACAAATTATGTAAACTAATAAACCAAATCTGCACATTTGATTTATTAAGATCAATGACTCATATTTTTTGAATAAAATAATAGAAATTTGTATTTTTATTGGACCACGTGTATAAAAAGTCAAACAAATATGAGCCATTGATCATCATAAATCAAAGGTGAAGATTTGTTTTATTGGTTTACATAATTTCTTTTGTTTTTCATTTGAACACAACCCTATATCAAAAAAAATATGAGCCATTGGATCCAAGCTTCTTTGTTTTGTCTAAGTATTCGTCTTGCATTGAAGAAATAAAGTGTTGTAAAAATGAGTTCATTGTTGTTTGATCTTTTACTCAAACAAGCCAACAACGTCGAACTGAGGAGCGAGAATACGGTTAGAGAGACTAAAGAGGGAGGCTAAAACGAGTGCTTTCAGTATGTCGCAAGTGACTTTAAGAAGGTATTATGCTTGACACATTAAGGACTAAATTCATCAAGAACTTGATAGTTACATGGGAAAGCTTTCAATTTTACTCCTAAATTAGTTTCAAGCAAGACCTAGTCCCTTCATCCTATTCATTATGGCAAAAAGGACTAACTAGCTGTTGATAGGGGATGCAAACCCAAGTCTAATGACAATTTGGGTTTATATCCCAAGGTTAGCTACTTAGCTATGAAGTACCTTTCGAATGGCGAAGAGATGCGGCTTGACAAGGAAGGAATCGGAAATCGTCAAGGATGACTTCTTTGTTGTCGAAATGAAGGGCTATAGCCAAGACGAAAGCAAGTGATGTTATCACACGTCCCTCCTGTCTGATTGAGTCACCTTCGATTATGCAAACAAGGAAACAGATTCAATGACCTTTGAAGAAATATGACTTCTATTTTTTTAAAATTGAGTTGGACGATAAAAAATGTATAAAAACTTATAACAAAAAAGGCAAAAAAGAAGGGCAAAAACACTACGGTTTAACCCACAAACCAATATAATTGCCACACCTACTATAATGTGAGTTGTTAGTTTCAAAGACCTAACCAGATGTTATAAAATGAGATGGATTAAAAGGTCTAGTTGTCGGGTCAGGATTTGACTGGAAATACATTATTATCTAGTTTTTTTAATATACATAATTAATGTGTTAAGTACCAATTATAATATATATTTCAACAAACAGATGCAACAATTGATCATAATTGAAACAATAATTAGGTTTTTTAAACACATGCACATGATGGTGTGTTGAGATATGATTCTAGCAAACCATAGAAGTGGCCCTAGTTGATCTGGCTAAAAATGTTTATATATGAGGACAAAGTGTTCGGTGGCACCAAGCAATGAGTGTTTACTATTATGGACGAGACAAAAGAAATAGAGGGGCAAAGGTGACTAATTAAGTTTTTTATACATGTAAGAGAATCAAACTTTTAGGGGGTATTTTTGACATTTCTTAAACCACATGGGCTTTGTTAGGCCAGACAGGTGAGATGTCTTGTACTGATTCGAGTGGGGATGTGACTTTAGCTATTGTAGACATTGACGTTGCATTTTAATTTTATTTTGTATACAATCATCTTTTTTTAATGAGATTGTAAAACTATCAAACTTTAGGAGTACTTTTGACAAGTCTTTAACCACATGGGCTTTATTGGACCAACAGGTGAGATGTGATGTAAATCTTGATTCGACACGAGATACGTGACTTTAGCTTTTGCAGACGTTATACGTTGAGTTTTCAATTTGCTTCCAATCATTTATGATTTTCAATAATGAAACCAGAAATTTTTTTACTTGTATCATTTTTTTCGGTATCAACTAGCCGTTACAATTTTCGGTTTGGGTCGGAATTTTTTACATTGAAGTTCCAATCAACAACTAAAGTCATTAAACATATGTTTGGTTCAAAAATGTTTAAAGTAAATTTCCATTTCAAAGCCTAATACAAAAAACTTATAGATCAAAACAAATAAAACTTGTCAAAGATTTCTTTTTCTTTTAAACTAAAATTCATCTACTAAACTAGAAATCGATAACTAAGCTAAAATTTATTCACAAAACTGAAAGACTCTTAAATAAAGAATATTAGAACAAAAAAATTCCTTGACTAAAGTAAAAATCAAATCAACGAATCATTACTTTTAAATAGAGACATTCAAATCAATTATCACAAAATCAAGTTATAAACTTATAAGGAAAATCAAATATAAGATGACCCTCCTAATCATTATATAAATAAAGAAAGAACTTAAATCTATCATGACCTGCCTTGCAATCGAGATTCATCTTCCTAAATCGATATAGAAGCACCATGAAAAAGATTTTCTTTGATTTATCATCTTTTAGTAGTCAATTAACCAAAGCAAAAAATCAGTTAGAATAGTACAGTGGCGATTAAGTGAGGGTTAGGGTTAAAAGAAACTAGGGGTAAAATATCAACTCAGTTTTAAAAAAAAGTGTGAAAAAAAACCAAGTTCCAAGGTTCGAACTCGCTACCTGCAGCAAGTTAATGCCCTATGCTAAAAGGGAGAAAACCAATGAGCCAAGATTATTTGTTGTGTTTGTATTAGAACTAATAATACTAAGCAGTTTGAACAGATGACCTGGGAAAAAATAATGTGATAAAAACTTCTTTAAGATTCGAACTCACGACCTAGGCAAAGTTCTAAAACGGCGCAAAGAATGGAAGCCGGTGAACTAAGCTTAGTTTTTTGTGTTTTCTTTAGATTTAGTAATATTAATGAGTTCACTTTTGAAAAAACTATGGGTTCACATAAGTTTTCGGTATTAAAAGTCTACCACTGGTCCAAAACTCAATTGGGTCACTTGACCCCGTACCCCGAAGGGTAGGTCCACCCCTGATGCTTTTGACGGGATGTGTCTCATGGAGGAGAGAGGTTGACACCCGAGGAAAGAAGGGGAAAAAGCCAGTGTGGACGGATATGTCTTTAGGAGAGAAAACATTGTCTGTGAGAGGAAGAAGAGAGGGGTCAGTCAATGTAAAACACAGCCTGAGCATCAATCTCCTCACTGAAGGAGATGATCTTATATATTGACATATGTTATTACTATAGATAATAAGTTGAAGTTATTAGATTTTGTAATTTTAAATTTACTATATCTCATTTACTAATGTTGGTGGCCGATGGAGAGCCGCCAATGTTTTAACCACTTGAATATGTGCCTTTCAAATATTATTAAACTAGAAATGCTCCAACGCGCATTGCGCGGGTAATTGCACCACAAATTTGAATATAAAAACCAGAATAACAATAATATAGTAGCAGCTATCACTCCGCCTTCAAAGTTGAAGACATCAACTAAACGAAAAGAAAGAAATAACGTCTACATAACAAAAAACTTAATAAACGTGTCGGATTAACATAAGTTTCACATAGTTTATGATGCAAAGTAATTAAATAGGTATTTGAAATAAATTTTAATTACTTAAATAACTTTTATTCAAACATAAAAATGTGTCATTGAGACATGACAAATCACAAATGATCAAATATGAAAACCAAATAACTTTTGTAGCCAAAACACAAAACCTAAAAATTACTTGTAGCTAGAAGTTTCAAACTATCACTCCGCCTTCAAAGTTGAAGACATAAAGCAAACGAAAAGAAAAAAATAACGTCTACATAACAAAAAAACTTAATAAACATGTCGGATTAACACAAGTTTCACCCATATTTTATGATGCAAAGTAATTAAGTATTTGGAATAAATTTTAAGTACTTAAATCACTTTTATTCAAACATAAAAATGTGTCATTAAGACATGACAAATCACAAATGATCAATTATGAAAACCAAAGAACTTTTGTGGTCAAAACACAAAAGCTAGAAATTACTTATAGGTAGAAGTTTCAAATTATATATATAAATAATGGATGGTGCTAGAGTTGGTTAAAACTCTCTCATTTGAGCTAGATCATGCATGTTTGATCCCTACGAGGTGCATTTTGTTTTGTATTTTTTCTTTTTTGGGTTTATATGTTTGTTCTTCTCTTTCCTTTTCTTATTCTCCCCTTTAAATTACTTTTTTTATAAATTTATCAGCAACATGCAAGATATAGTATTGTTTTTTATATATGTTTCGATCTTCATAACTGAGATGCCGCAACTTCATATGTTTGTGCTTAACTATGTTAATATCAAAGACGCAACGCGTGTAACAAAGTTTGCAAACCCGTCTTATCGCGTGGACTAATTTCTAGTCTTATAAAATACTATAACATGCAACTGATGTAATGGATAGTTAGGTTATTTATTACCAATGATCCTTAGCTCAAGTGGTTAAAGTGAGGTACCCGAAGACCTCATTAAGATGGGAAAGATCTTGAGTTGAAGTCTCACCTATGATAAAAAAAAATGGATTTTTAGGGGGTTTTCTTTCACTTATTGCGAGTTTCCTCCTGAGGGTGGTCCCGGGTTACATACTCGAGTAATGAAGATGATCAGGTGAGCCAGTGCGTCGTGAATGATCCAATTTGCTGTTCAAAAATAATAATAAAAAAGTTAGGTTATTTATTGTCATACAAAATGTCGTTTGAATACAAAATTAACACTAACCACGTGATTATACAAGATGGTTCTTTCTTTAACCTCTGTCCGATGCATGATGAACCCAAGATATGCACGAGTCTAGTCGTTCGTGAATTAATCGAGATTGGCTTATTAAAGCTTGAATCGGGTGATAACTTAAGCTTGCTTTAAATATGATCCTGGGTCTACTATATTGACCTTGACTATGTTTTCGAATCTAAACAAGTTATTATTTATAGGCAAATTAGATTTTAATAATCCAAACTTTTACCTATTGGCCGATAATAATCCATACTATTAATTTGGCCTCTAACACTCCCAACTTTCACTTTTATTACCAATAACAATCCCAGTGACATAATTTTCAAAATTTTACACTTGATTTGGACTCGATTCGGTTCGCAATAATAATTATGAATGAAATGAAGAAACATACAAGCTAAATTGAGACTAAAATATATACAAATCTAGTGTAAAAATTTGAAAATTATATCATTAGGATTATTGTTGGTAATAAAAGTGAAAGTTGAGGGTGTTAGTGGCCAACTTGATAGTATGAATTATTATCGGCCAATAGATAATAGTTTGGATTATTATAATCCAATTTGCCTTATTTATATGACTAAATATAATGCTGATTTCTCTGCTTGCCAACTTACCAAGTATCATCAAAATATCATAAAACTATAATTTAGTAAACCAGTGTATTATACGGGTTAAATAAATAAATATGACATATAATAAATATTTATTATAATGAATATTTATAAACAAAATTTATACTATGAGCCTAAAATAAATTGACCTTTGTCGTTATAAATTGTTAACTAGTGGACTTCACTTTTTGTTAGGGCCATAATACATGTAAACATGCCCACAGCCCATTGCCTACAACGCCCATAATACTTGAGCCCAAAACCACAATTTAAAATTTAATCTTCATGACTCGTGAAATATCAGTATATGTTACGACAAGGTATTCGGTTATTACATTCTCTTATTCAATGGGTATCTAATAGTTAATATATATGTTTACAGGTGTACCTATTTATGGTCTTATGTGATTACAAATCATCCGTTGAATACCTGTTACCTGAACTTCGATACTACAATCGTCTCCAAACCAAACACGATATATAAATTATTCTATCATACTTTTAACTAATTCTACGGTATTATCAATTTTAGGTTTCTAACATTTTTAACATGCTATTTATATTAATTTTAAAAAACATTATACACTATATTAATGTATTCAGTTTTGATGATGGTAAATGTGTTCCGATAATGAGGCAGGTACCACATAATATTATACTCCTCTCAAACCTATAAGTTCTTTTTTTTAATACTAATATCATCCATATTCCATACCGAAATACTAACCGACTACCCGTCTCGAATGTTTCATGTTTTTCGAATATTTGCGAATTGCCATCCTAGTTATGTCCACGACAAAAGTGAATTACACGACAAAAGTGTCATTCAGCCAAACAAAACTTTTTAAGTGGCAAAAGCTTTTGATTAATAGATAACTAGGTTTATTACCCGCCGCGCGTTGCCGCGGCATTGTACGTGATGCGATAAAGTATAAACTATAATCGACCCGACTCGTTTTCAAACTAATTTTACGTCAATACGTAGAGTAACCCGAATTTATACCGTTGAACAAAAACGTTTAATATTTGATCTGACTCGTTTTCAAACAAAATTAATGTCGAAACATAGACTTACAATTGCTCCGACCTTTTTGAACTAAATTTATGTCCAAACGTATAGCAAATGAAAAAGTATTATATTGACCCGACACGTTTCCAAACAAACCAATGTTGAAATGTTGGTCAACTCGAAGCGTACATAGAAATAAGCATTAAAACATTTTATATTTGACACAACTTATTTATGAACAAAATTTACATCAAAACGTAGACGTATGTCGAAACGTATGCGGTCTTAAAGTGTATAGAGTTAAATCTGGGAACATTTAATATTTGCCCGACTATTTTCTAAACAAAAATTACGTCAAAAGTAGATGAACGTCGAAACGTTGACCATCTAAGTCTTAAATCCCGTGCATTGCAGCATATTAAATTGTTAAATTAATCAACGTCTTCGAAACTTTATAAAAGAGCTAAAACATTTACGTAAATTCACGTGTTATAGTAAGAGAATAACGTTCAAACATTAATAGAAATAAATACATTGTAATGACTGTAGTTTCTATATCATTTGAAACTTAAAAAGGATTTAAAACAATTAAAAAATGAAGTTATAATAAAAAGTGGAGTTAGAGGATAATTGGAGCATCGAACACGCGACCGTCTACTCCAAACACAAATGCCTTAACCATTGAACTATGCCATGAGATGTGTTTCTAGATTGTCTATTAAAATATATAACATAAAAGCTAAGATTGAATAAAAAGGTAAAAGAACTCATCGATATTTGCAAATGTGTATATATACAATGTTTTGGGCCCATTGGGCCACTTTAGTTCTCCTAGCCCTACCCATATGATAATCGTGTTCAAGTCCACTCCACAAATCCAAGGGTGTCGACATTTTGTTTGGTTAGATAACAAAATTCATATATATATTAAGGGCCGGCTCAACGATTCTTAGGGCCTAAAGCGAAATAAAAATTTGAGGCCCTCGTCTATATATTGTTCTTAAACATCTTTGCATTCGACTGGTGACGTAAAAAAATTTGTTTATAGTTTAGTTTGGTAGAAAACAATTTACTGCAGATTAAGTGGTAAACATGCAACAATATAGTAAAGCGAAAAGAAAAATCAGTTGCAATTGTATACTAAAAGCAAAACAGACAACAATAGATTAAACTAACAAAAAAATAATAGTAATTTAAATAATTGAGAATAAATCTAGATCAGACAACAATAGTAATAGATTAGATGATGTATTGCTAAAGATAGTTTATATTTGTTGAACCCAAAAGAACTCTTAGTCATGAACATTCGATAAACTTTGGAGAAATCAAGTTTCATAAGTCGATCTCAATGAACCAAATTTTGTAAGTCGACCTTAGCAAACCTTCAATCATTTCGTTATCTTTTCTTTATATCTAAGAACACAAATATTGATTAGATTATCATATATATTTCAGCTTAAAAAATAGATAAACATATTTTTTTTTAAAAATTTGGGGCCCTTCAAATTTGGGGGCTTAAAGCGGTTGTTTTAGTTGTTTATGCTGTAGAGACGCCTCTATATATATATATTTTTATAATTAGTATGCTTAATTTGATTACTCACGGAACTTGAGCTTTCTTTTAGAGGGCCAAAAGCATTTGAAATCTGAATATCATTGCTTTAAGTAAAGAAAACAACTACACGATTTTTTTTGTTATATTATTGATGATTGATGCGACCCTGGTCCAAATGTTTTAAAAGTAAGTATATGATAGAGTTTAGATTGAATTATGTCGTTGACACATATGAATATATAATTGGCTAATTTTTAAGGAGTTCAAGAACATGTAAGAAATTTGATCAGGATTTTTCATACTTAAATTTGATGAAATAGTTTACTATTTATAGACGATGAATCAATACCCCATTTAATTGAAAGTTAAAACTATCAATTGACAGTTACTTTAGTTATTGTTACAAATATAGCATAGCAGTAGTAATAGAGCTACTATCGCTCATTGGTTTGCTAGCACTGCTTCAATTGGTATCGTTGCTTTCGTTGGTGTGACCAACCTTTTGCTATCGAGTACCAAAATTGCTACCCAAGTAGTAAATTTGCTGCCCGAGTAGCAAATTTGCTGCCCGAGTTACCAAAGTTGCAATCGAAGATCAATTTTATGCAGCTTTTATCATTTTTATAATTTCGAAGTAATTTGCGATGCATAATAAAACATGAAAGCAACTTTCAACCAAAGGCTTTGCCCATTGGACCTCTACAAGGAGGCGGTGTCCTATTGGAACCCCTTTTGGTTTGAGGGGCTTCACCCTTTACATCAACTACATTTCTAAGTGCTTGAAAGTTTAACATTCATAAACAAGTGTGAACTTCACATTTCTCAAATTGTTTAATATTTTATCGTGACCCCATTTGGTCACTAAGGGCATTAATACTCGTCTTGATATCACCAACTTCACCGATGTTTCCCATGTTCACCGATTTCAAGGACTAGTGTTCTCGTTTTCTTCATATCAGTTTCAGTAAACAATTTCAACGGTTTACTTCAATTTCTTCTTGTTTTCTATCCAAAACTTGTGAAAATTCAACAGTTTTAACCATCCAATTTCACAATTCTCCACCGTCTCATCACCACATCTTCCTATTTCATCGATTTTCTTCAGATCGGGACAAATAGATTATAGATATGCCCTAAGTAAATCTCTATTACCCAAAACAATTACATGACTCTATAATCACTGATAAAAAAGTGGTAGACACTAGACATTAATGGTGTTGGATAAGAATATATCGTTAGGAAGAGGAATGTCACTGTTTTGTCTGTCACGGTCATTTAAAATGTGTTTGTCATCGTAGTACTCGCCTTATACATTGTGTTGGATAAGAATATATCGTTAGGAAGAGGAATGTCACTGTTTTGTCTGTCACGGTCATTTAAAATGTGTTTGTCATCGTAGTACTCGCCTTATACATTGTCAAATGTATATAGTAATGATAATAATCAGTGTTTTTTGGACCGGATCGGACCGGCTGGTCCAACCTGGGATCGGCTACCTAGCCGGTCCGGTTCGTAGTGAATCGTTTTTGGCAGGTCGAAACGGCCGGTTCATCCCGATTCGGTGGTCGGACCGGGAAACCGGACTGGTTCGAACCGGATTTTGGGTTTTTTTTATTTTAATGGGTAAAAACGAGGTGTTGAACCATAAATTAATGTGTTGGATATAAAAATATAGTTAAGTTTTATATATAACTATAAACTACATATATAAATTACTTATATTTAATTTTATCTATAACTATATATATATAATATATATGTATATAATTATGACGACATCCGGTTTTTAAATCCGGTCCGACCACCAAACGAGTAGGGCGTCCGGTTCGACGTCCGATCCGGTTACGAAAACATTGATAATAATGAATGAGACTCATATATTGTAGATTAGTTACGAATGAAAATGCAATATTTTTGTGTCTACGCTCTTTGACTGTAGTAGTAGCAATCACAAACTTTAAGGATTTAAAATGATTTGGTGAAGATTGGCATGTTGGATCCAGAGGTAGTGGTTGACGTATGTGAGTCAGCGGTCGTCTCCAATAGCAATGAAAAATTTAATGTGGAAATATTCTAATTGGACTACAATTATATAGAATATATAAATTTATGATCATGGACAACTTGTACAAATATAAATTTTCGATGTTGATATTACATTTTCTATTAAAATTTGTAACTATTAGTTTCTTTATAAATAAAAATATATGTTTTTATTTATAAACAGTAGCAACAATAATAATAACAACAACGACAATGTATGTTTTTATTTATGAACAATAACAACAACACCATGGGGATCTTCATTCTCTAAGACACCCTTAAAATGTCATTCTAGTTGTTCTAACACTCCTCTCCTATTGGAGGATTTGTCTGGATCCTCCCACATCTGAATTTCCGGATGGTTTCAAACACCCTCTTATGGGTCTTTCGTTCATAGTTTTAAAAGGATATTTGTTTGAGTTACACTTATTACTCTCTCATTTTTTTTATTCTTTTTCTATACATATATCTAAATACATAAAGAGAGAGAGAGAAATCTAGGTATTTTAATAACAAATTTGGGTGTCCGTATAACTCAAGCCTTTTGAAATTTATACTTTCCCTCAATTTGATTGTAGTTACATATTAAAAGAATACTTTTTTATATTCTTTTAAACTACAAAAAAATTTTATAATTGATTAAAAAAAACTATATATTTAGAAAATTTTAGTGAATTTAAAATTTTAATTTTAGGGAATTTATGTTTTTAATTTCTAGGACATGTAACATTTAAATTCTATTATGTAACTTTTATTTTGGTTTAATTAATTTTAATTTTGATTAATTTTATATTATAACTTCTTCTACTTTACTGTTTTTACTTAAGTTAATTATTTTAATTAATGCAAAAAATATAAAAATTTTATTACTATCAAATTAATTTGGATTTATAAAATATACTTAATAGTAGGTGATTATGTGAAAATACAAGGGTGTTTGAACATGATGTACTGTTGGAGTAAAATTGAAAGAAAGCTGGGTGAAAATATATGATTTGCTGATGATATATTTTTAAGTGTTTTATCATTCTTATTATTGGAGATGCTCAAAGTGATCAAATGCAGAAGCAAGGCTAACAGTATAGTAGGGTTCCAGGTCCTTAGGAGCCATTTATCACTAACTATTTTAATAATACATGTATCATACGAGTTAAATAAATAAAACATTAAATAAAATAAAATTTTATTAATTATAAAATAATATTTTAAGATAAAATATAATTAAAATTACGTATTAGTAAGAATATAAGTAATAAAACAATGCTATTAATTTTTAAACTTTTTTGTTTAAAAAAACTAAACATTTTGTATCAAAACAAACCATTTTAAAAAAAATAATTATTATAACTCCCAGTTTCGATTAGTTTTCATTTATAAATATTTTACTTTTTAAAAACACCAATTTTAAAATATTATGATGTTTTAAAAAAATTTCTTACTTTATAAAAATTTATTTCTTTGTAAATAAAATTAATAAAAATAACTTTTTTTATTTATTAAAAGTATTTTTAGTCTATAAAAAAATTAGATAATATTATCAGTAATTATAGTAACTATTAAATAGAAGAGTAGAGCGGAAGGATTTTGATGAAGAGGAATATGGTGCTGTTACGTGTCCCCCTCATTTACCTTTTACAAATTAGAAAAAAGAACAACTAGATAGTAATTTTAAAAGATATGAAATTATTAAAGTTGACATGCGTAGCTCGTTTGTGGTTTTCCCTGATTATACTTAATTGGTAACGTGTGAAATTGTAAAATGAATCGATGAAATATTGAAATGTGACAATACGTTTTAACTATATTTAAGTAAGAGAAATGTCAAAGCAAAACCAATTTTTAGTAAAAAAATTACAAACATACCTATTGATTTAAATATGATACATAAGACAATTTTTAACCACATCTTATTATCTCTTTCATTAAGTATGATTATATTTCTTGCATTTTTTTTTACTATTTATACCGTTCTTACACTTTCTAATTTCTATTGCAAATTATTATTAACGTATTCTATTTAAGTAAACCGTCACATCTGTTCGTCTAAAATCAGTGGATTTTTTTAATTTAATACCCAATTTATTTTATAGAAATAGTCAAATTTTAAAAAATACATTAATTATTGATGGTCAAGTGATAGACATGAAATAAAGAAAAAGCATGGGTGATTAACCAATCACGAAACGCCAAGATGTGAAATGGAAAAAACAAAAAAGTATCATATTTAGATATTTTAAATTTATAGTATATATGAATTTAGAATATTATATTTGTTATAAAGTTAATGACTTGTGCTTAATTATTTTTAAATTATTTATATACGTAGTGTAATATTATGCATAATAATTTATATACAAGGGTAATATAGTGCAAACTATATTGAAACATGTATGCTCTAACGCCCTGAAAGCATGTTATATCCTGATGGTTTTTTATGTTTAATACGGTAGCTTTATGCAATAAAATACCTATACATGTATACAACAATAGTATAATCTTTTTTTTACATCTCAACCTATAACCCAAAATCTATTATTACATCCCATCTTCTTTTTATCTCTATTTTATTTCTTACACACTTTTGTTTCTCTTATTCCCCTCTCACTATGCTTTTATTTCTTTTTTCTAATAAAGGTGTAACAATCTATATCTTTAATCTTCCTATTCTAATTTAAAGGTAACTAAGGGTAACACGTATAACAATCTATATCTTTATCAACTAAATTGTGTAATCATATGTTATTTTGAATTATATATTATTTTTAAGTCAAATTATTTATAATAAATTGAAAAAAAGTTAAAGAAAAACATATATTGATATACTTATATATTTTGAGTTAGTGTCAATTTACAACAACTGGTTTTTTATTTTACACGGGTCAATTGTATGTTATATTATTCAAAGAAGTATTCGAATATATATAACTTAAAAATATAACTTTTTATTTTTTATTGTTTTATATAATATGTAACTTAATCATACGAAATATTTATACATTTATAAATTATATAGTTTTCATATTTTCAACCCGTGTATTACACGGGTATCTAACCTAGTATAAGAATAAAGTGAGTGTGAGGTAGAGTGCTGTCTACAACTCACCTATTAAGTCGGTAGATATCAATATAACATGTATGTTTTCGTGATTCATGAACCTTATATATACAAAAATGAGATATAACTAACAATCTTTTTAGAAAAACAACAAATTATGTTTATCACTTCGATCAAACAAATGAATGAGAATTAACTGCTTGTGTATATATTTTCTTGAATGACGTTTGAAACTATCCTCAATACTCGAGTGAACTTTTCTAAAAAGAAATGTCAACCGTCCAACATGATAAAACCTCCTTGAATCAGGTTAGAACATGAGAACTTAAAAGATCAAATCACACCATCACCGTTATTTCATTTGAACAAAGCCAATTGCAAATGCTTTTGTATTACATCTAACACCAATTTCTTTATTCTATTTATAGCAACATGAAGAAAACACGGAACTTTAGTAACTTTTTTGGAAAATACAAAATTGATTTTATTTATAGTTCTTTAAATAATAAGTGTGAGGGTATTTTAGGCACCCAAATAAAGACGCACCCACATTTAAATTTTAAAGGAAAGTAACTAACCGAATTCCACTCTATTCAGACATAAAGTTACTCTTATTTCAAGTGAGACTTGAATTTAAAATCTTTTGCGTGATAAACATACACTTTTGTCATTACTTCGCCAATGACGATGGTTGTAAATACACACAACTATTTCTACATCTAAATAACTTGGTTGTTTGAGATGGGTTCGTTTTCTACTATAATTTTTTTTAATCTGCTATTACCATCACACATGCTTTCTTGGTTTACAAGGCATAGCAAAAGCAAAAAATATAGTAAAGATAAATTCGAGAAGATTTGATATCAAATTAATATGTAGAATATTAAATCAAGCCCTTTTTTATATAGTAATTCTAAATTTGACAAATTGAAATTTCAAAATATTAAAATTGGCTACCTAAATAAACACGCAATTTACTAAAGTTAACGGATTTTACGTATAAAAACAAATTAAATAACATGAACTCGTAAAAGTAAAGAAAACCATCAAGTTTGAAATCGCAGTTTTAGGTAATAGAATTCGGAGCAACAGCTGGGACACTATATGGTGTCGGTCCCATGATACTGCTCATAGAGTTTTTCTCGTCTATTACTCATGGCCTTTGAACTCCAGACGAAACCCAAGTGATGTTTTTTTTAAGTCAAATCATTTTTTAGCTTGTTTGACTCTTTTCAATTTGTCCAAATATGCATCCGTTACCTCTTAGATCACATCTGTATCAAAATCTTATATATTTTTCATGCAATGTGATTTATATTCATCAAACCAGATGTATTATAGTATAAGATGATAGTTTTTTTTACGAAAAACAAACACGTGCACCTCTTAAAATCTACTTTAAATTACTCATTTTGTGTACTTGAAAGTTAAATTCACACCACTTTAACGGGGATAATAATACTTAAACTGGTTTATTCGTATGTAAAGGCAAACTCTGAATTTCATAACTTCAATTTCATAACATATTAATTTATTCTATAAATTCTTTTTTAAAACCACATGTCATTCTCTTGATTTATTTTTTTGCCACTTGTCATTATTTTATATATTATCATCTTATTTTTCCATACAAAAGGATATTATAGTAATTTGAATATTAAAACTAATTTCTCTCTCTTATTAAAGATTAATTTTATTAATTACAATATTTTTCTCTCTCATTTAAATTTTTTAAAATCAATGTATCTTTTTAAAGTTAGATTTTATTAAAAAAATAAAAAATCATATTTTTTTAATTAATATAGAACTAATAATAAAAATTTTTTAAATGATATGAAATTTTCAAAAACACTAAACCTTTTTGAAATAAAATATTTTAAATCCGTCCTTTTTTTAAAAAAAATATAAAAATGTGAACTTTTCTAAAAACAATCTTATTAAAACAACCAGAATAATTACAAACCAGAGTTTTTAATAAACAAGATTTTTATAAAAATAAATTCTTTTATAAAAGAATTTTAATACGAATGTTTAAAAATGAAACTATTTAGATAAGAGAGTTAAAAATAAATAATATAATTGTTTTATTTTCTTGAACTATTACGTATATATAATTCATATCTTATATTAAAAATTCATACTGTAAATCTTTGTATTTATTACTAATTATAATCCGTTTAATTAATGAGTTTCTAGCCTATCTGTCTGTTTGTCTATCAATCTATTTATAATAAGGAAAAAATAAGATAATACGTGACGCAATTGTAAGACTCATCATACTAACTTTTTCATTTCTCTCTATTATTAAAACTAATATTGAATACTAATAATATTACTCATACTATTTTCAAATTAAAAAAATATATAATTTAATAAATTGACAATCAATTTATTTTAAATTAAAAACATACTTTTTAAAAACAAAAAAAGCAACGAACTTTTTTTAAAAAATCATTTTACTTAAAACAAAATATTTACAAACCATAAATTTTTTATAAAACAAAAGTTCAAGAAAAATATATTCTTGTTTATTTACTTAAAGTAGCTATTTATAAGTAATTATAATCATATTTTATCTTTAAGCATAGTTTTATAATTCATAAATTTTTTTACTAATTATTTAATAATTTATATATTCAACCCGTGTAATACACGGGGTACTAACCTAGTTACGTAAATGTAATAATAACTATTTTCAAATATAAAGTATTCTAACAAATAACAACATGAAAACTGATGATATTACCATAGTTACGTAAATTGCTGCATGAAATAATAACTATTTTCAAATATAAAGTATTCTAACAAATAACAACATGAAAACTGATGATATTATGCTCATATTTATACATACTTGATTCTCTCTAAAACACACACACTCTCTCTCTCTCTCTCTCTCTCTCTCACATCAAATTGCTCCAAAAAGATCAAAACTCATCTCAAATTGCTGCATGAAATAATGAATTTTCAAGAAAATAATGGCATTAAATCTGCAGGTGAGCAAGTGCATGATTCAAGTTCTCCTCAAACTGAAGAAGTTGCAGTACCAATTCAAATGGTTAGTTTTTATTTCTCTCTCACTATTTTCTTAACGTGTTATGTTGGATTTCAATATGGTTGTAAAACAGGATCATTCTTAATTTTAGATTTAAATACTAAACGTATGATCTTCGTCGATAATTAAGCATCTGGGCATGTTTGATTATGAGGGTAGGTTGTTAAAACTTCTTGATGATCATGAGCCAAGCGTTTTACGAATCGTTTTAATCTTAAAAAATATAAAACTCTAGCCCCTCAAATCAGTTCTGTTTCCAGAGCTGTGAACTTTTGCTATTAAACTTTTGGCAGTTGAACAATAAAGATTATAAAAGGTTGAAATTGAATAATAAAGATTATAACTTTGGAGTTGAACAATACAGACTATACTATTGAAATTGAATAACAAAGATTATATAATTATGAAATTGCACCATAAGATTATAAATTTTGAAATTGAAATGTTGGCAGTAACTCCTTGCACGTTTTACTAATTACTTAACAACAAATATTATGTATATCAGTATATTGGATAACAAATAAACCTAATTTTGCAGCTGATCTAGTTTTGTTTTCATAATCTTTCTGGACTACAAGAAAAGCTAAGGGTATTTTAGACATTATACACTAATAGTCAAAGATTGGTCTTTTTAGCTACTTTTGAGAGTTCCCTTGGTTCTTGCTTGAGAGTCCAATCATGGTTAAAGCATTGGAGCGACTCTTTTACATGCTTTTAGAATTTGCTAGGCACAAGTTTGAATATTTAAATTCTAAATTTATACAAAATAAATAGTTTTTTTTTGGTATAATTATGAATTAATGATTGTATTCAAATTTAATTTTAGATAAATTTAAGTAAATACGAAAAAGTGTCTTCAATTGATTAGTATACTGATGTGATTTATACACCATTAAAATAACTTCTTATACCGTTATAAAAACTATGATGATATTATATTACATGCCATTAAAGCTTTAGTTTACGTTATGAAATAACTTCTACTTATATATAAATCACTTCTCAGAATATATACTTTATGAAAAAGGTGTTTCTTGAAGAGACCTTCAAAATCACACGCAAAAGACAATTGCCTACCCGTCACACTCTGTAGGCGCGGTCGGCTAAAGTGTTTCTTTTTTATGAATTCTAAAACCTTTTTTAACTTAAAGTTTTGAACTTTTTATCATATAGGCTATAGCTTGAGTTTCAAGATTTATAGTAGTCATGAGTTTTACATGTCTTGACTAAATTGTTGACTTTCTTGGAAGCATTCTGAAAGAAAGTAATATTGCTTATATGCTTTCATATTGTTTGTTATCTTGTTTAAATGATTACAGCTTTTAAGGGGTGATGATATATGTTGTGGGACTTAAAATTTTGAAGAAAAGGGGCTTTTGATTCGACAATTTGCGGCTTTTATAAGCTATCTTATAAACTTATAGATGCTTTTGTTAGTGCATAATGATTTGGATTGCATTATTTTTCAATTAAAATCCCTAAATTATGCTAATGTTTCTTTTATCTAGATGTCAATGATGTGGAAAAACTTAAGTTCATTTGTTTACATTATTATCTTTTTTTTTCGTGGTCGCATGATTACTCGATCATGAGACATTATGGTACCCGTAAAAACAAAGTGAAAAACAAAATCATTTTGAACCTTAAGATTTATGTTAATAAGAAATTAAACTCTTGTGAGCTTTAAAGTTTCAAAGACCAAAACTTTATTCCATCATAGCTTGTATGGTTAAAAATTCTATGAACATGTTATTCCATGATCCGACGATATGCAGTCGCTAATCTGTTGATAAATCTACCCAATTTTCTAGTCATGGCTTGGTAATCGGTTTGCCACATTTTCCGTGAAGTGATCCTTTGGTAAAATCCGTTGGTAAATTATTTACTACACCATGTTTCCTAACAAATGATCATCACGACTAACACTTTCAATGAAGATTTTTGACAAATATGTCTGTTGCTGAAAGCCCTATGTTTTGCAGTATTGGATAATGTGAAAAAGTTTAGATTTTATTCTAGTTACCATTTCAAAAAGTGACAACTTTATAGCTAATATCATACTTCATATTATTATATAGAGTGAATTTCAGTTTTACTCCCTAAGGTTTAACTAAAGTAACAATTTTTCTCCAAAAGATTAAAAACATTAATGTACCTTCAAAAGTTTTATATGTTGTTTCAATTTCACTCCAAAAGTTTTATTATTTTGGATAAAATTAAAACAACTAATGAAACTTTTGGATTAAAATTGAAACAATTTATGAAACTTTTGAAAGTAAATTGATGTTTTTAATCTTTTGGAGGAAAATAGTTATTTTTAGCAAACTTCAAGGAGTAAATTAAACTTAATTCTATTATATAAGTTATGTAAATCCATTGTTCATGTTATGCTAATGTCATACCTCAATCAGTCTAATAAATTTGTTTTATTGTTTGTTTTCAGGGTGACAACAATATGAGAAAACAAAATCTAGTTTTGGAGATGACATCAACAACATTAGAGTCTTCTTCCTCTCACGAATTTGTTCAAATAAACATGCCTCCACCACCACCACCGTTGCCGCCTCGGTTTCACAAGAAAGTGAACTTCATCGTGGCGGCATCACCCGAAACTTGTTCATCAACAAACAAATCTTTAAAGAAAAATCTTTTACCAAAAGAGAGAATGGTTGGCTCGGGTTCTTTACCACTAGAAAAATCGTCTATTGCAAGATCATGGTCACTTACTAAAATGTTTACGAAGATAACAACATCGTCTCTACCTTTTACCCCGATTGGACACTCGGACCCTGAGCCCGGGTTGAGAAGAGCAGGTGGTTCACTGAATTTGCAAGTGAGTTATTTCGATTTTCTGACCCTTTGGTACATGTTTCTGCTATAAAAAGTAGCTTGATTACATGTTTGCATAACAACTCTATGTTAAACTTACAAAAACAAGGGTAAAGGGTTAAAGCAGGCTCAGGTTGAAACTTGAAACGGGTTACTTAACTTTTTTTAGTATGGGTTGGGATAAGTGTGGTCATGTTGGGTTGATCTAAAAACACTTGTTTTCATTTTTTATAAATATATAATGTGTTAGTTATGATTAAAATAAAAAACATAATCTTTAAATAAAAAAGAATTAGGAGGTTGAAAACCTTAAAATTATACATATGGGCTTTCTGCTATGTGATATGTTCCCTTTTTTATGATAGGCAATTGTAAGACCCTTCACCAAAGTGATAGGGTAACCTTTTAACTTAATATAAAATTTAGGGTTAGAAAACAAATCGAACAAACATGAACTATAGCCTTGCTTGCGTTAATTCTTTTAAGTTTAATTAAATAAATGAACAAACACTAGCATTTTTATGAAAAGGATTATCTTGTTCATGTTAATGCGTTAAGAAAAAATATTTTTTTTTAAAGAAAATAGTCTTGCAATAAAAAATTAAAATTTAAGATATACATAATATTCTTTTTCTTATATAATTGTTCATGTTTGTTTGATCGTTTAGATAAATATATTATTGAAAACGTGTCACAATGGTAAATAAACAAGCGAGAAGTTTGTTCTTGAATGTTTATTCATATAACTAATAGAACATATAATCATGCATGTTAATGTTTGTTTGTTTATAGATAAACAAACAAACTTTCAATCAGGCAATTTAAATGTTAAATTTTATTACATTCCAAACAAAATCATGTTGAAAGTTTTTAGTATACTATAGCATAACTTATAACAAAGTTTCAAGAGCTCCTTAACTCATCATTCTTTTATCAAATGGTAAATGCTTGATAATTTGTAGACTAAAGTCTACGACCACATATATCGATCTCAATCTGTGCCCATCATCAATGAAAAGACACATTATAAGCAAGGCGATCCCTTTTTCCGTGTGATCCGTACAACTCCACGGGTAAAGGATTTTGATCTGATGACACCAACCCCTATTAGCACAGACGATGATGGTACGTTGACTTATTTTTGTGATCTAGCGCGCATAAAACTGTTATTTGTATTTGCATTTTGAAACTGATCGATTATCAAAACTAGTGTTTGGATTTGCATTTTGAAAATATATTTAACACTTTTAACCTTTGGATTAAAAAAATTATTTCATAAAAATGTCATTTTTTTATCATTTTATCTTTTAAAATTTACAAGTAATCAAAAAGTTTCAATGCCCAAACATCAAATATCTACAACTTCATACCAAACAATGTTTTTTAGAGCCTGACTTATTATTTAATATAACATAAATTTTCACGTCCCACATCCTAACACGGTAACACCACCCGATTATATATCAAAATGATCAATCTTTATTCTCTTATTGACATATCTCTAATAACAATGTCTAATTTTATGAAGTTGAGGGGGATGATATAGCCGAAGAAGAGGCCGTTTGTAGGATATGTTTTGTCGAATTATGTGAAGGCGGAGAAACCTTAAAGATGGAGTGTAGTTGCAAAGGGGAACTCGCTTTAGCTCATAAAGAATGTGCCATAAAATGGTTTAGCATCAAAGGTAACAAAACATGTGACGTGTGCCATCAAGATGTCGAAAATCTACCTGTTACACTTCTAAGAATCCAAAGCACCACAAGAAACCGAGATAACAATATAACTGCTGCCAGTGATCATCATGTTGAAGTTAACGCATATAGGCAAGTTTTAACATTTGTTTTAAAATTTAAAGCCGGATTTTAGCATCTAACGTCGACTTTTGTGTTCATTTGGACAGTGATATTTATCGTGTGTGGCAAGAAGCACCAATTCTTGTTATTGTTAGCACACTTGCATACTTTTGCTTTCTTGAGCAGCTTCTGGTAAACATTTGTGTAGATTTTTTTATATATGAGAATGAATTTAGTTTATTTTAAAAGGCTTTCTTCACAAACACATCCTAAATTTTTTTTTTTTAAATATTTATGGTGATTTTGTTTAATGAGGTGTATTCTTGTGAAGGTTGGGAGTATGGGTGCAAGTTCAATTGCTATATCTCTCCCATTTTCTTGTGTACTAGGGCTTCTCTCATCCATGACTTCTTGTGCCATGGGTAAGCCTTCTATTCAAAATAAACTATAAAAGAAACATGATGTCATTGTATTTGTTTGTTTAGACTGTAAACAAGCGAAGCAGTTTTAGACCAGCTTGTTAAAATCTCAGATAGTGTCGAGTCAAGCTATACTAGTACTTGTTTAATAAACGAGTTAAAGTCTAAACTTTGTATTTCTAGCTTAATTAGGCTTGCAAACTGAAACGAGTATATTATTTATATAAATACAATAAATTCATGTAATATAATTAATTTTATACTTCTAAAATAATATTATTATATATTTCAATATAAGAAAATTAAATTATACATAAAATTATAAATATACGTGACAGTGACCATATATATATTTTAAATAGTTAAATACAAGCTAAATAATAAACAAACTGAACCTGAATTTTGTAATATTATTTACCATTCAAGCTCAAACTTAAGTTTAAAATATAAAATTTGAAACGAGTCCAGTCAACAAATGGTCGGGTAAAATTTACATTGCTTCATTTATGCTGCTAGTTTCATGGTTTCCACAATCATAATTCTAAATCATTACATTTGCATAGATTTTAATTTTAAACATCCTGAATTTCGATCTTTTTCTTTTTGCAGTTAAACAAAGATTTGTATGGTACTATGCAACAATTCAGTTCGCATTTGTGGTCCTTTTCGCTCATATTTTTTGCTCTACGGTAAGCAAAACCATTATATTTATGTTGGTCTATATTAACAACTAGTAAACATATTGTACCCGTTGCAATATTGTTGTCACTTGTTAAAAAAGACTAAACAATAATACGCCTTAACATTATATCGGTTGCACAAATGTACTCACCGTGTGACAATCATTTTAATGACGAGCAGACAAGCCTCAAGCCGATGTTATCGGCTATTATTGCAAGTCTTGCGGGTTGTGGGGTTGCAATATGTTGTAAGTGCATTGTCGTGGAGGTATTGAGGTTGCGAAGATGTTGGCATGATGTATCAAATCGACAACATGATTCTACAATTGCTGAAATTGCACCACCATCACCTTTACTAGCGGCTGAAGCTCCATCATTACCATTATCACCACCACCGCTACCGCCACCACCAGAGCATATACCTTCTTTAAATGTGTATCATTTAAATTCACCACAACATGAAGCTACATCACAACCACAAGTGGCACCTCCGCCACCGCCTCCGCCACCACCACCACCGCGAACAACGTTGTCTCGCCTCCCCTACCTTTACAAAGAGAGTTAACTTGGTTTAGTTTGCTTTTGTTTTTTAAGGAATGGAAATTTCATAAGTTTTAGGAGAAAATGATGGTTAGGATTATGAGTTCGGATGTCATAAATTTAATTTGTTTGGTTTGTGTTGTTTGTATGATATTTAACGATTATTTGTGGGATTTTTTGTGAAAAATTTTAGTGGTGAAAATTTTAGATTTGTTGATGTATCTTGAAAGCTTTTGTTGCATCTTGTAAAATATGCAAATGAATTTTGAACTTAAAATTTATTTATTTCCATCATTTTTTAGAAAATAAATACGGTCAAGATGCGATCTTCTTTTATATATGCCCATGTGGAATAACTTTATTTGAATTTATAAACAAAATTTGTATATTTATTTATATTATTGTCATATTAACTAAATTGTACAGACCAATGATTCTTAGATTAAGTGATTGAGTTGAGATACCTCAAAACTTCTTTAAAATAGAAGAAGTTTTGGGTTTAAGTATCACTTGTGATAAAAAAAAAAAAAAAAAAGGTTTCAGGTTGTGTCAGAGTGTTTTCTATCACCTATGGTGAGATTTCTTCTGAGGGTGGTTTCGGGTTAGGTACTCGAGTAATGGAGATGACCTGATGGGTCAATGACCCATCAGTGATACAATTAGCTGTTAAAAAAAAAAAAGTAAAGCAAATTGTATAGCTTCTATTTTGAGAATTGTCGACTTTTAATGTTCAATAATTAAATGTGTATGCTTTAAGGTCACTAATAATCGTTCAGTTTTCTTCTTTTTTTCATGTGACATCAACTCTTCCCATTTCCATAGTTTTTTCTTTCTTTATATGATGTCGTCTTAATTTTTTTCCGTTTACCCATTTTCCTCTTTATATTAAAAATTGTTTAAAAGGTTGGCAGTGATACCGGTGGATCATGTTGAAAATTCACCGGGTTAGACCTACTGGAATCCAAGGACATAGTGTACCTGGACGAACCCGGTTTTTCCCAGATTTTCCCTTCTCACCACTCCATGTGTACTAATTCACGACGATATTTTTCTTTAATGACATGATAAATTAATCTATCATTATTCAATTTGAATGAATGTGCATTTGAAATTTGAAGTCAAAGAATAACATGTTTTGTTAGACAACAAACCAAATTAAAACAAAATGTCAAAATCCTCTTAAGTTCCTCTTAAGTAAATGAACTATATGTTTCTCTTAGAATCGTAAAAGAACTAAGCTAACCGAATAAAATTTCTAATTCGCGCACTACTATATGTCTACTGTTACTGTCAGTACCATGCAATGCCATCAACACCATTGTCACCTTCGATGCCAACATCACCACCCACTTTTACTCCTAGGCCTCTACTGCCCCTGCCACCTCGCCTGATGTCATTGATATTATCATCGCAACACCACCACTCAGTGAGGAAAAAGCGTCATTTTCAAAATGTTAACACTTTTAGCTAATTATTTTAAAATTTTAATAATAAATTAAAAAGACCTTAAAATTTAAATATGTTAACAAGATCAATCACTTAACTAAAATAGACACTTAGCCTATTATCATTATAGTTTTTCTACATTTTACTTCTATTTAATACCACCTAATTATCGTGATTCATATTTTGTTAACATTTTATTTATAATTTTCGAGAGTGGATCTTGAAGTAACTTTAATGTTATTGTTTTGCGACCTTAAGATCATGGGTTCTAGTTATAGTAAACAGACTTTTACACAAAAATAAAATAAAATTATGTACATCAGATCGGTTCATGATCCAACCCCTCATCGAAAATATTTAAAACGAAAGCTAAATCAAGTATAAAACGTTTCTAATATGCAACTTTTGAAAAGAGGTAAGATGTTTACACTACAATATTCTTCCATCTTAAATGTCGCGGTTGATATTTTGTATCCTTTGAATTCATCCCTACTTCCTTCCACTGAATTTCTTATCTTTCTGACCAATAAAGCCGTCGCCGGCGGCCACATCAACCGTCACCACATCACCAAATAGACATCATTTATGTATGCAATAAACCACACGAAGATAACCACTCGATTACCCCTGTTCAACCATATTCAAGGTGCCCGTTAAGCGTTTCTCTAAAGCTTCTAACTTCTTTAACTTTGTCCTTCGTCTTTCAAACCTCCAGTTGGGTTTTTCGCTACAATTTCAGGTGTACCCAAGTTCGGATTATCAAGAATTCTTCAGCAAAACAGAGGATTTGCAGGTGGGTCGATAAAGAAAATGGCTTGGAGTTTGAATAATTGCAATCAGGGTGTTGAAAGCAGAAGTGGGATCATTCGACCTGCAACGGAGGCTTATTCTGATGAAGCAATTGAAGCTTTGAGGGCTGGTGAAGTTATTGCTGTTCCCACTGATACGCTATATGGATTCGCTTGTGATGCTTGGTATGTTCGTTCATGTTTCTTGTGATCTTGTGGATGCACACCAGTTGTTCGACGATTTGCTTGTGTGAATTGGGTGTTTGTTTTAAGTGGTAATTGTTTGATTGTTTGGGTCATGATGCAGCTCTATAGAGGCAGTTAATAGGATATATGAGATCAAAGGGCGTAAGCATACTAGCCCTTTAGCAATTTGTGTTGGTGATGTGAAGGACATTGGGCGGTTTGCGGTCACGGACCATCTGCCGAATGGCTTGCTTGAGGGTCTCCTTCCTGGACCGGTAACCGTGGTGCTAACAAGAGGTTTGGTCACTAACTGCAGACTCTATATGGTTCTTTTGGATTTCTGATGTCCTCTGAAAATTGCAGCATTTTCTATTTTAAGGATATCCCAAAGAATTTGCTACATTTTGAAGGTTCAATAATTTGTTTCCTGTTGTTACAAACTTGGTTATTATGTCCTTAGTTGGTTCTTTAGGGGTTTGTGTAAAATTAAAAATAAAGCTATAGAGAAAAATTACAATTGAAATCTCTCTTGATATATTACACTAATCCTATAAAGGAACTAAGATTAGTAAGCTATAACATATAAGTTACAAGTGGTTCATATAGAGTTGTTCATATGTTCAAACAAGCCAAATTCGGCTAAAATATCAAATGAGCCAGCTTGGTCAGGCTCAGGTCACCAAAACGAGCTGAACCCAAGTTGTAGTATGGTAGAAGTGGCTAGACAGGCGCCACAAAACTGGTGCTTTCTAGGATTAGTCAAAATTGGTTGTGTTGGGTCGACCAACGATGTTTAGAAATTGATGTTTTAAATATGCTTTTAAGAAACTATAATGTTACCCTGGTAATCTAGTTTTTGAAATAAAATGATTTAGAAGGTAATCCTTTAGTGACTTTTGATACGTTTAGCCTGCTTGACCGGTTAACCTGCAGTCAATTTAGCTAAAGAAAATTGAACTTTGTCTTTTCAGGGGAATCAAGTATTCTTGAGAAGTCGTTAAACCCAGGATTGGATAGTATAGGTGTTCGAGTACCTGACTCTGACTTCATCAGGATGATAGCCCGTGGCTCTGGAAGCGCACTGGCTCTGACTAGCGCAAACCTTAGTGGACAACCAAGTAGTGTTGACATCAAAGATTTCAAAAGCTTGTGGGAACATTGTACATTTGTTTATGACGGTGGTATCCTGCCAGCTGGACGGGCAGGATCAACCGTTGTTGACCTCACTGTGCTTGGGAAATACAAGATATTGAGAGCTGGGAGGTAATACCGAAATTCATAATCTTTGATTTAAGTAGCTTGTTTTAGCTGACAATGTTTTGACAAACATTGGTCAGTGAAGTCAAAATGCTGACTTTTATGTGTTATGTGGGCAGTGCGAAGGAAGAGACCGTCTCAATATTGGAGGCGCACTCTCTACAAGAAGGCGGAGCTACTGCTTGACCTTCCATTTCGTCCAAACGCAAATCTTGACTTCCATGAATGTTTGACTTTGACTTTTTCAAGGTACTTTAAACTTTCCTGAATCTCATTTTTCAGTTCCTGAATTGGTTTGACCTTTTTTACAGCTAGTTAATTCGGATCTGTTATCGTGTATGATAAATTATGCTAAATGTTGACCCCTGTGAGGTCAAAGACATCAAGGGGAAACATCACATTCACAGTGTAGAATATTGTTGAATTGGTAATTTTAATGTTCTCTTTAGGAAATAAGACCCCATTGAGTGAAAAGTTTGAAATATGAGGCTTCTTTTTCATGGTTGCTGTATGCTATCTTTAAATAGAGGATCATATGACAATTTCTCTACACTTCTCATTATCATATTAAGTTCCCCTGCTTATTGTTTGGAGATATGAATGTTTGATTTATAGGTCTTGTATTAGTCATGAAGAGAAATCTGATGGGACTCAAAACAGTAGAAATTTCATGAGAGCTAATAAAAATTTGCCACTAAAATTCATAAGGTCTTTTGTTTTGTTTTGTTTATTTATTTTTTGTTTTGTATTCTCTGATTGTATATAAGTGAAACTACAACACATATAGTGTTCAGACCGTCTTGGGTCAACGATTATATAGTGTATCGGTCCACGATAATATAAGTGTATTGGAGAACAAGAATAATTATGGTATAAACTATATTGAAGAACAAGAATAATTTATATGTAAAATACCACGTTAAGTGTCACTCGAGCACTTTTATTTTTTTTATTTTTTTATTTATTTATTATTATTTTTTTTTGCGTTGGTCATATAAGAGGTTATTTATAATTTTCTTTTAGTAATTTGGTGAGATTAAACTCTTTTCCTTAGAGGTGGTATTGGATTGTGATTAATCAAATATAGCAGAGCATTCATACCCCGTTCCCTATTTGTCTGTGAGTGTGTGTCTTATATTATAAAAGATAGCTGTGAGTGGATGATAGAGAAAATGTTACTGTTAATGAGTATATTTGAGATAAACATTGTTTACTCCTATGAATTTTTTAAAATGTTTTTTAAAGTAATTATAAATGGATGAGTAAAAAAAGATAATGTTAAAGTTATAAAAAAGAATTATATAATTAAAAAAAGAGAGAAAAATTAATGATTTGTAATATAATTATAGAAACGGAGATGAAAGATGAGATGTGAGTGCTTTTAATATATACATGTTGTTACATCAGTTTTCGCTAACTTAAAATTCAAGAAGTTAAAGTAATGCAACAATCAAGAAGAAATACGTGCTATCTTTATCCCTTGTCATGATTTTGTTTTGCTATGTTTTCATGGCAAAGTTTATAACAAAACGAGATTCTCGCGTATCAAAAAAATGTCTCTTTAACTTTTCTATCTTATAAACACAAGCGCTCAACCTCAATATAGGCGGATACCCTCAAAACGCGAAAAAGCCAAATGGAAAGGTTAAAACGCGGACAAAACAAATGTGAAATCTGAGGAGACTTATATGAAAAGAAAAGGTTAAAAGAACATTTGTGTTCCTGACTTTTTTTTTTATGAGAGAAGCAGAAGTAAAAAAAATAGTAGAAAATATTTATGTTTTGAAGTTTTTATAACAAGGGAAATGAAAGAAATTGAAGAAAGAATTTTCAATAATTTACTTTCTGACTTTCCTCTCAACTAAAAAATAATAAAAAAAAAGAAGCTTAAATTTTAACAATATGTTCTTTTACTATTTTACCCTTACAACATAGTTTAATTAAAATATTAAATAGGTATAATAGTAAAATCATTTTGCCTAGAACTCATTTTAACAATATTTTCTTTTACTACTTTACCCTTTTAGCTAGACACATATTAGTCCGAATGCAATTTGATCCGAACCAAATCAATACTTTTTTAAAACAATCTTTTCGCCGAATACATTTTGCTAATAACTCATTTTAACACATTACCCTACCCAACTAGTTTCCCATACTTAGAAAACGCGTATACATCACATAAGTCATTGATGAGGTGAGAAAGTAATCACAAGGATGATCAGTTTAAATAGTTAACATCAACGAATTACACATATAATTTATATTTGACATGATCATCAACTGATCCAAGTATTTCCAATGATCGTTCTAACAAACAACTCAACAATAACAGAAAACTGTTAAGCAACATGTAAATCTGATGCTATGTATGAATGTTAATCGTATGATATCATACTTTGAATCTGTAGATCTAGATCGAAATGCAATAATATGATGCAACTCAAATTCAATTCAAACTCAATTTGAAAAACTTATCTAGAAGAACTCCAATCGAGCAGATTGACTGTACCGTGCTCGCCGGATATTCTGTTGCCGTTTCCGGTAAACAATTCCTCCGAATCCGACGAAACACGCGGCGGCGATCAATCCAAACGCAACTCCGGCCTTCTTTCCGCCGCTCATTCCGCCGGACGGCGATTCCTTCGGATCCTCACTCTCAACTCCGGCGACATCATCACTAGCCTCAACCGGTGACGGTGACGGTGACGGTGACGGTGACGGTGACGGTGACGGTGACGGTGACGGTGACGGAGGTGAAGATAGATCTGGTGATGTAGAAGGTGAACCGATGGACGGCGAAGGTGATGACGAAGGGACGGTAATCGAGTCGTCGGAACCTGATTGTGGCGGAGGAGACGGTGACGGTGACGGTGATGGTGAGGATTCGGGTGGATCTGAAGAAGAAGCGGCGAGAGTTAGGAGGAATGTGAAGGCGAGCAATTGAAGGAGTGTGTTGATCGCCATTGTTGTTGCAGAGTGAGGATTGTTGAAGATGAATCGGAGTTTATGTAGGAATTTGAAGAAGATTTGAGAGTGAAGTAAAGCGATTGATTTACGTAGAGAAGAAGAGATTGAAGGTGAAAAGTTTTGATTGATCATCGGCCGTTGGTTTTGAGAGGCAGCGTAAAGCTGACAGAATCTCTGGCGTTGACATTGGAACTTTTTTATTATTTTTATTATAATTTTTATTTTTAATACACCCGAGTGTAGAAAGTGGAAACCGGCATATAAGGCTCACGCATGTGTGAGGTTTGAGGGTATTAGACAACAATAGGCGAGATGTGTAGATGTGCGCGTCCTTAACATGCATTTTTGCAAGAGCCTTTTTAAACAAAAAAGGAGTTTATAGTTGGGTGTTGGTTAACGCCCAAATCAAGGAAAGATTGTTTTGAGGATCTTTAAAGGCAAAGAAGGTTATGGATTGAGGTGATCTTATTTCTAGCCTTTGGCTTTGGTCCGGGGGCTCTCTAGAGGCTCAAAAAGACATAAAAACTCAATCTTAAATACTTAATCTCGTATAGAAACATTAGAACACAAGATTGGATTGCATTTGAGAGCAACCCGTTGAGGATTTGAACGAGTATTGATGACATTCGTTCTCATTTTTGTTATTAGTGTCTAGAATTGTTAAAAGTTTTATTACCATCATGTGTCTCCTATCAACGCTTCATGTGCGGATAGCCTAAGGTTTGCTCAATTGTTATGTTTAACATTGGGTGGTGGTTGTATTCGACACTTGATATCATATTAAATATTGACACATGAATTTATGTTTATGTTTATGTTTTTATGTTACGTAGGTGTACAAATGATTTTCATTATTATATAGTTAAGAAGTGGTAACACTATTTTATTGAATGATATCATATTCAAATATATGAACACTTGTAATTATTATCACATAAATGTGTGTAACTATTATGTGTGTTTGGCTTCACGCTAATTCAACATATAGTTTATCGCATGATCGTAGCACTAGATGTAGTTAGTTTAGTTGAGAAATGAACTTTCGATGTGTAAGTATATGGATTGTGCTTTAAGATAGTAATGAAATTGAACTAGACTATGTCTATGTCATCATCAATTAAATTTACAATTTCATACTCATACTTGGAACCATATGTGTTCTTTTGTTTCTCGTATTTACAAATTGATCTCATGTTCGTATGCTTCTTGGTTTTTTCTTTATTCTTGTCTTTATTATTTGCATCAATCCTCAATCAATCTTCTACATTTTATTTCATAAATTAAATAAAGAGTCTAATATAGGTCACTTGTTACATGTGGATATGTTCGCCTGGTTACCTCAACTACGTAGTTTATTTGATTTTTTTTACGATTATCAAAATGGCTCCGTTTCTAGAGATATATAGTAATTTGTGAAATACACATATAAGCAAAATAAGAGATTTATAAGTATGATTTAATGATAAAAGAATGAATGAGAAGATAATAAATATGTAAGTAAAACAAATATTAATTAGTAAAAAATGCATATAGTTTAATTTATTATTGATAAGTTGTTTTTAACCTAGCATTATTGCAATTGTAAAGAATAGTTCGAATTCGATTTAGTTTTCATCCTTTCTCGAGGTGAGAAGAAGTTAATTTGGGGAGATTTGATCAAGTCATATATATGTAGGTAGATATATGTTAAAGCGAGGGTTCAAGGGTTCTCATGTTAACCCTCATATTTTGTGTTAACCCATTAATTTTTTCTTGATCGTCGATTAACTTCTAGAAACACTAATCTAATCTATTCTATCTATTATAAAAAAAAAAAAGTTTTAAGGAACCACTTGTCGAAATATTATGCTTTCTTATGTTGATTTTTCACGCCTCTCTCTCATAATAAATGATAATAATAAATAGTAATTATATTATTTAAAACATTTCCAAATTAAAAGATATTATAAAAATTATAAACTAGATTTTTATATAAAATAAATAAACTTTAAAAAAATATAAGATATAGAAATTTTCTTAAACAAAAAACTTTCCTAGAAATTCTAACTTTTTTAAAACCACTTTTTTATTTTAAGGGTGATAAAAAAATAAAATTATATTTGATAAACAAAATGTAAAAAAAATAATATCATAAAACTAGAGTTTAAGATGATATTATTATTGTTTTACTTGAAGTACTTATTTATAAGTAAATTAATCATATTTTATCTGAAAATATCATTTTATAATATTTATTATAAACTATTTAATATGTTATTAATTAAATCCATGTATTACACGGGGTATAAACTAGTGGTCCAATATAAGCATCTTAAAATATTTATCAAACTTATTTTTTATTATAAAAAGGTATTAAGGTAATTTTATAATCTCATTAAAAGCATTTACATTCTTTCCCTCTTTTTCAATACGCCCACCATCAAATCATCATCTTCCCCCATTTCTTCATAAAAACTCTTGATTCATTTTTAAAAATTTTGATAATCCTCATCGTTTTTTGTTAGTATCCAATTTAAGGTTTCGCAATTTCTTCGAAATTTCTATATAGTGACAAACAATTAAAGTATCCATCCGAGAGGCAAATACACAACGATCTAGTGAATCATATAACAATTTCATCAGTAAGTTCTTGCTCTAAAACTCTATTTGAGATGTTTCGTACGATATTGCTTTAGTTTTTTTGATGATATGAACAATGCATTGATAAAAACATTAATTTGAGATGTCATTTTACTGTTTTGTGATGTTTTTGCTATAAGTTATGATCTGCATTATTTGAAAATGTTTTTTCAGTATTGTAAACTATACTTACACCCGAAGTTTGTCGCATACAAGTTATGTATCTTGTGTAAGGATAGGTTACATTACTATTGTAATTTTATTGTGACAAAGAACAAATTATTGATACATTATGTGAACCCAAATCTGAGTTGTTTATCCTTAGATCATTAAAATCATACCATAGGGTTTATGGAAACACTATTCATTATTGGGCAGCTGTTTAGAATCATGATGAATTGCTTTGAAGTTTAGAGTCACCAAAAAGTCTTTTCTATGGGCGCCAAACAATTGTAAGTAATAGTATTTTCTTTTTTAGATGTGTGATTTCAGTGTTATAATATTTGTAAAATTATAGTGATGTAAATAGTAAGAATGATGAATTATTTTGGAAGTGATGTATTTTCAGTGGTGTAAATTGATTTAGAAACGGTGATATTATAGTAGTAATCGATGTAAGATGAATTTGGCAGTGGTGTTACATTCATTGCAATAATAACATAGGATAGCCTACTACTATAATAATTAAATGCATTGGTTAATGTTTTGAAAAAAATGAGTTTCATGAAGATTAAAAAGGGGGGAAAAAAAGAAGCAATAAAGCAAATGAAAAACTATCTTTCTCAAGTCAATTGAAATTTGATGATGTGAACAACCATGAACCACGTAATAGAGTTAACACAATAAGCGAGGGTTAACAAAAGAACTCTCTTCTATATGTTAACTAGGTTAGTACCCCGTGTATTACACGGGTTGAATATATAAATTATTAAATAATTAGTAAAAAAAATTTATGAATTATAAAACTATCCTTAAAGATAAAATATGATTATAATTACTTATAAATAGCTACTTTAAGTAAATAAACAATAATATATTTTTTTTAAACTTTTGTTTTATAAAAAATTTATGGTTTGTAAATATTTTGTTTTAAGTAAAATGATTTTTTTAAAAGTTCGTTGCTTTTTTGTTTTTAAAAAGTGTGTTTTTAATTTAAAATAAATAGATTTTCAATTTATTATATTATATATTTTTTAATTTGAAAATGGTATGAGTAATATTATTAGTATTCAATATTAGTTTTAAAAATAGAGAAAATTAGAAAATTAGTATGATGAGGCTTACGATTGCGTCACATATTATCTTATTTTTTCTTTATTGTAGATAGATTGATAGACAAACACACAGATAGATATAGATAGATAGGCTAGAAACTCATTTATTAAACGGATTATAGTTAGTAATAAACACAAATATTTACAGTACGATATTTTAATACAAGATATGAATTTTATATACGTAATAGTTCCAGAAAATAAAACAATTATATTATTTTTTAAACTCTCTTATCTAAATAGTTTTATTTTTAAACATTCGTATTAAGATTCTTTTATAAAAGAATTTATTTTTATAAAAATCTTTTTTATTAAAAAATCTGGTATGTAATTATTCTGGTTGTTTTAATAAGATTGTTTTTAAAAAAGTTCACAGTTTTTATATTTTTTTTAAAAAAAGACGGATTTAAAATATTTTGTTTCAAAAAGGTTTAGTGTTTTTGAAAAGTTCTTATTATATAATTTTTTTTATTATTAGCTCTATTTTAATTACAAAATGTGATTTTTTATTTTCTTAATAAAATCTAACTTTAGAAAGATACATTGATTTTAAAAAATTTAGATGAGAGAAAAAAATATTACAATTAATAAAATTGATCTTTAATAATAGAGAGAAATTAGTTTTAATGTTTAAATTACTATAATATCCTTTTGGAGGGAAAAATGAGGTGATAATGTCTAGAAGAATGACATATGACTTTAGAAAGTTTGTTTTATTAGAATTTATAGATTATGACTAATTTAATTATATTTATTATGGAATTGGCTACTTCAATTAGAATTTGATGTAAAACATACGATGTCAAAATAGAGTCGAATATGGCAAAAAAAAAAAAAAAATAGGGATGAAAACACATGAAAAAAGACTTTGGAAAGTTTTGGGGAGTTGAGTCAACTCTATCAGATGTTGAGTCAACTCCATCAGGCGTCGATCATCATTAAAGACCAGACTAGCATAATTTAAATCTCGAAGCAGCATTAAAAGAGAGGTGTTTGCATTTGGATGCTTGTCAATGCTTCTTATGGATATGACATCTTACTTACCTTAACTACTTAGATTATTTAGAAAAAACATATATAAAGTGTTATGGAGTTGGACTCACATGTTATATTATTATGTTACTATTACTATTAAAAAGTATTGAGGTAAACAAGAAGTGTTTTATCTTTTTCTAACTTCACTTTTATATACATAGTAAATTATATATTTAAATCCCTTTGGTTGATAGTCACAGTATCTACCTACTATTAAGTCACGTGTCAAGCTTCCACTGGTTCAAACTAGGTTTTTTTATAGGCTTTCTTTGTGGATCTTCTTTAGTCTAACAATCTCTCCACATTAAAGAAATAAACGTGGTAAAATTGTGCAATTCCTTTATGTCAATGCCGACGTTCGAATCACAGCCTCAAAATTTGGTGGGTGGTTTTGTGCTTTAATAGCACATCTTTTTTTCATTGGTAGAATACTTTTTACTATATATAGTTAGTTACATTTAGATATATTATATCTTTCTTTTATAACTTTTAAATTATGATGTTTTTCAAAGTTACGAATTTATTGTAACAATTTGTTTATTTTTATCTACGTTTTAATGTAAATTTTAATCAAAATTTAGTTGTGCAGGATAATATACAAATAATCGTAGCATAAACGCACAAGTTGTCAAACCAGATTCAAACTTTCATTTTTTTATGAATTTTTCGGTTAACTTTTACAATTTAAAATATGATATTTTCTAAAATTTTGTAATTGTCGTCACGACATGCTTATTTTTTTAGTGTTACTAAAAAAAATTTCACGAGATAAATACAAATATACAATCTATCCATATCGAGCCTCACAAACTTTAGCACCTCCGATTGTGCGTGAGGGTTTCCCCCTAGTTTATTTCTCGTTATGTTCAAATTTTGTATAAATTTTTTTGAAGCTATAAAATATCTATAAAAAAAAAAGACAAATGAATGGATAGCAATATAGCATGTGGCTGAGGTGGCAGTGAAAGGTATAAGATAAAAATCACATCACGATTCATTTAAATGTTTTATACTTTTATTAACTAGTTGGTTTTTCCCACGTGATATCCTAGTCAGATCTAATCATACAGAATGTGAAGAATCAAGAATGTAATTTAAATTATAAATGGTAATTATATAGTAAAAGTATCAGCACATATTTTTCATTAACGGTAGTTAAATTCATCCGTGAAAGGTAGTCAGTAATAACGATAATATTATTACTAATAATAATTATTATTATAGAAAAAAACTCAAAACCAAAAATATTGTAGTAATGATAATTTAAAATTAAAATTAAAATTAATGAAATCTAAAATATAATAATTATAAATTGCTAAAATCAATAGAAAAGAAAAAGAAGTAAAAAACAAAATTATTGAAAAAGGTCAAATAAAGAAAGAAATATAAAAAGGGAAACAAAAAATAAAGACAAAATCCAAAATTTCATAAGTAATCACACCGTAAAACAATTATACTCACCAAACTTTTCTCGTTTATTTCTCTATTATTAAATAATTACATTAATTATTAATATTATTATTTTATTTTTTGATTAAAAATAGTGTTTTAATATATTTAAAAAGACATTTTTTATTAATATTATTTATATAAAAATTAACTTTAAAAAATTAATTTTTAATACATCAAACCTTTTTGAAAATACGAAATACTTTAAAATTGATGTTTTTAAAAGTAACATTTTTATAAGCTAATATAATTAAAATTGGAAGTTCTAATATGGACATCTTTAAAAATGACTTAAAAAAGTTTAAATACCAAAGTTTAAAAAGTTAATATTATTATTTTATTATTTATATTTCTTACTCATAAGTAATTTATATCTTATATTAAAATATCATTTTATAAATTAATAAAATTTTATTGTATTTAATATTTCATTTATTCAACACGTGTAATACACGAGTTACTTAAATTAATAGTAATATATATGTTAAAATTGCAAAAGAAATGACATATAAATGTAGTACTGTTCATCGAAAAAGATTTCTAGTACAAATAATTTAGGTTATTAATCCACACACCTTCCATGTCTTCCACCTCATATCATCTCTCTACTCTAATAAAATGTATGTAGAAAGGACACATGTCAATATCATATTTTTTCTCAATAATTTTTTTCCGTTTCTCTCTACTATTTAATAATCACATTAATTAATAATAATATTATTTATTTTTTTTAGATTAAAATAGTTTTTAATAAATTAAGTAAAATATATTTTTAGTAATGTTATTTTTAAGGAAATAATTATTCATAAAATTAAAAAACTTTTAGAACATCAAACTTTTTAAAAAATACAAAATATTTTATATTTGGTGTTTTAAAAAGTAAATTTTTTATAAACAAAAAATAATTATTGAGAGTTATAAGAAAAAAGCTTTAAGAATGACATTTTTTAAAACGTTTGTTTTGAAATAAAATTTTTATTTTATTTATTATAAAAAATATTTCAATCATATCTTATTTTAGAAAACATCGATTTATAATTAATAATTTTTTATTCTATTTAATATTTTTTTATTCAACTTGTGTAATACACGAGTTTAGTAAAGCTAGTTACGTTATATTCAACGTGGCACCATTGAATTGTTTGTCAATTTAGAAGTATAAAGTATTTGAGATGAAAACACATGAAATAAAGTAAAAAAATAAAATAACTGATTTAATAGAGGATGAGATACATTTTGTAAAAATAACGAAGGGTGGGTTACGTTAACCCAACCCTTTAACTTTCCGGCCCCTTTACTCTCACCTTTTAGTGACATGATATTCGTTTAACTATTGCCAAAAACAAACTATGCTTTTCTTTTAGAAAGTAAAAGAAATGAATGAATGTTGTAAGTTTCCTCGTTAAAATATGCGTTTTTCAACGAAAAAATAAATGTATAAAAACATGTTTCATTCTAAAACAACTTTTTCCTTTTATAATTGTTATTAATCCGATAAGTTCTGTCTATATTCAACAGCCTGAGGATCGTTGTAATCTCTTGATGCTTACTTGGTTACTCAATCATTCAAATGTGGTCCAATATTTTCTAAAAACAAATTAAATTGAAAAAGTCAGATAACTGCCTATGAGTTTGACAAAGTCGGATACACATAAGTCATGAAATCAAATACAATAAATACAAAATTTGATTTCATAACAAAAGCATATAAATATGCAATGAATTTTGTATTAGTGTTTTATTATATTAACAATAGATACAAATACTATGGATCATTTTGTGTCTTGTCTTTTGTGTCGTCTACAATCCTCGTGGCATGTTGCGGAGAAAGAGAGAAATATTTATCTTCTAACTAGTTCGTTATGGTCGTGCGATGCAATGACTTGATTTTGAAATTTAGATTTAAATAAACGCTAAACCATAGTATTGTAAGGTATTTGAAAGAGGATGATGCACTCAAAACAGTCAAGGTGTTTTCTGCATGCATGCATTTTGTGCATGGTAGAAGTTACTTCGAAAGTTTTACACACTGCAAAGAAATTACACTAAGTGTAAAATCTTCCGAAGTCAAAGACCAAATCTTCCGAAGCTAAAGAGAAAGTCTTCCGAAGCTTAGAAGACAAGGTCTTCCGAAGCTTAGAAGACAAGGTCTTCCGAAGCCTCAAAGATAGAAGACTGATTTCTTCCGAAGACAGAGAAGACATGCTTTCTCTGATCAACAACTTTTCAAAAAACCTGACCAACTTTCCGCTGCCACTCTGCAGACTCACCAACTTATACAAGTTGGTGAAAAGGTTCATGCTTTAGGAAGCTGTAGATTATGGTCTTGAGTCTGTAACTTTCTACTTTATATACTTTTATCCTTTTTGTATTACATAAGGATGTGAGCTATGGCATGTCATAGTCTTAGTCAAAAGGCAATCTGTCTTTTGACTTTACATTAATCTTGTTGTCTAGATTAGTGTTTCCAACTGGCCTTCAAAGTATGGCCGGTTGTAGGATGTAGTATAAAGTATCTCAGGTTCTTGTATTTTATTTCTATGCTTTGTAACACTTGTAAAAGAACTTGAGAGCAATATACTTTATCCTTGAAAAACAATATGTTTGTTCTTAAGTTTCTGTCTCTCTTTGTTTACTTGTGTTTCTTAGTATCACTATAAAGCTTTTAGTTCCCTATTTGATCTGTTAAGTGTTAGTCTCTCCTCATTGTAAAACTGATTTGCATTGAACACCTTCACTGGTCCTGCAAGTATATATTGGTGATTTTAGTATTCTAGGAACTATTTTAGTTGATTTACTTATGACCTAAGGAAAATAAATGTAAATATTATGAGAAGTTAGTAGTACAAATATATATTTATTACAACTACCTCAAAGTCGATGGTTGAAGGGGGCGAAGCCTATATCTCACAGGATGTCCGGGGGCAACGCTCATGATAGAAGGGTCCAAGGGATATCAGCCCTTGACGGCGATCGAGTTGCTTCAGATTCATTTGATTGATGGAAATTTTTTGAAACCAAATTATTTGTATAGGGAGAAAGTTTGTAGTAATTTTGTCCTACTACTAAATATACTTCAATAAAAAAATGTGTTTCTATACAAACTAATATAGCAATAGCAACTATAATTGAGTAATTTTTATCATCGGTAGTAGCTTAGTTACTACAAGGGTTTCTACCAAGGTGTTTTCTACTAATGTAATTGGTTAACCACCATTAGTTGTAATAATTATATGTTCACCAACTGAAATGTTTTGATTCAAAGAGATATCCAAGCATATACGAATTACAATTTGAAAGTGTCAAACACGATTCAAAGAGACAACTAAACATACCAGAATTACAAAACTTATAGTATAATAGAGACATTATAACAGCGTGTATGGAATTTCTTAAACCATTATATATAAAGGGGAGAGTTACTGAGAAAACTAATAGCTATGTGAAAAACAAAGAAAACCACGAAAACCAATAACATAATTCATAACTTTTTTGTTATTTTAATTGTTAAAATGATATTTAAGTGTTTGGTACATATATGTTGAGCATACATACGAGAATGAAAAGTCTTACGTATACGTAACACTATATCGAATAAAAAATGGTTACGTATACGTAACGTATGTGTGATGTATATGTAAAACTATGCTACGGTTTTCATTTGATCCATACCCTTATTTATATATACTCACACACACACATATATATATGGTAGTGATAAAAATTTATAAATTATGTGACCAATTTCATTAGTTTTATCTAGTTTTCTCATAATATTATGGTTTTCTTAGGATCACTCCTCTATGTACAAAAAGTTATCAAAATAAAACACAATTTATCTATATATATAAAAACAAAAAAAATATTTTATTTTATTTGGTACAATTTAAATTTAAAAAAAAATATCAAATGATAAATACAATTAAGCACGCCATAATCGTATATCTAGAACTTTATAAAACATTACATATCAAAGAATATAAAAAGAAAACAAAGTTGTATTTAGAAATATATAAGAACAATATTATATTTGAACAAGATTTGGATAAAAAGAATCCAAAAACAGATAAAATTAAGCATGTCACAAAAATGTATTCGTTAGTTTATAAAACCGTTACATTTAAAATTTATAAAAAATAAAAACATTTTTTAAAGTAATTATGATTTTAATGTAATAAAAATAATCAAATGTTTGACGCCCTTGCGCTTGTAGTTTTATGCTCCGAGGAGTTATACTTAGATATTTTTTAAAACCAAATATATCTATTACAATAAAAAAAGATTATAGGTGGACACTTGGTATTATTCTAAACCTCATACTTCTAATTTTTTAAAATATTTGTATTAACTACTAATGATATTATGTTTTTTTTAATAAATTAAAAAAATCTTTTTATAAATGTAATTTCTAAAAAGATAAATTTTTATAAAATAAGAAATTTTTTCTAAACTATCAAACTTTTTTAAAATGAAAATATTTTAACATAAGTGTTTTTAGAAAATAAAGTTTTATAAACCAAAATAATTATAATTTGGAGTTATAATAAGGAGCTTTTAAAAAAAATTCTAGTATTTACAAGGGTTATTGGATTAATAATCACAAGTTTCAGTTATTAGACGGGATTAATCCCAACTCACGAAATATTTGCAGACACTCCGTCGCTGAGAGTTAACATCTGTTAGTTTTTTTTATGAAATGGGCTTAACATTGAGTCATTTTTCAACTACGTCGCTGCCTAGCCTCCATCAAGTCTGTTTTCGGTGTCTAACATTCAACGTCACCTGAAATCTACCTCGAATGACTTAACTGGTTCAGACTAGAAGGTGGAGATTGGCAGGGTTTAGGGTACAGAAGTTTAAGATTGACGGATCAGATGGTTGATTTCAACTTTGTGCTTAGTGTTTTGGCCATATAATCAATACACGTCATCAAAAAAACTAACGGTGTTAACTTTCAGTTAGTAAGGGATCGTTGAAAGAAAATAAGCTAAAGTTAAAAGTGTCTGTAAATATTTCTTAAGTTGGGATTAATCCCGGCCAATAAATGAAAGTTGGGATTATTAAAATCCAATAACCCTATTTACAAAGATAATTTTATAAAAGAGTCATCTAACGTAATTACTCACCTTCGTCTTGTAGGATATTTTATTGCCCGAGTCCTTTCTCCTAATGCTATGTTCCCGTGTTCGTTAAAGAAAAGAAAAAAAGGGAAGTAGAAGGAAAAAAAACAGTTATGTTTTAGAGTTTTTTTTTTTAATGAAAAAAATGGGAGGAAAGTAAAAAAAATTGTGTTTCTGAGTTTACTAAAATAGGAAAAATAAGAGAAATTAAAGGAAAATGAATGCTAAAATCAATCTTTCCAAATTAGAAGGAAATGAAAAGTAAAGAAAAGATGAGAAAGGAAAAGAAAAGAAAAAAATGTTTATTTGCTTTATCTCGTTAAGTAAACTTAGAAACACAGCGTAAAAGTCGACTCGTTGAGTTCAATGTCACTCAAGCTTAAATACAAATGATTTTAGACACAAGATCACTATTTCTCAATAAAATATCAAGAGTTCATCATTTCCCCAACTTATCATGCGTACCTTTTAAACACGTCATAAAATGATACTTAACTCGCATTTGTCACTTTAAATCATTATCGAGATGAGTTCGATCACTCACAATTTTGATATTCTTTAGTCTTATATGTCACTGATCACATGGGAGCTTCTATGACTGTCCATATATTAATATAATGACTTCGACATTATAACAACTTTGGTTTTGCGTTCACTTGCCACCTTTTCAAACATAATTTTTTTTAAGATTATTTTATATAAATTCAGATTTTTTATGAAGTACGAGAAAAACTAAAATTCAATAGATATTAAAAGTGAAAAAAAAATATATTTGTATTACTTGATTGTATCGATTTATTATTAAAATAAAATTTTGGAAAGGTTGAGCATCTAAAAGTAACTCTAGTTAATATAATAAATTATATTATTTAAGTTCTTTCCCATTTTCATATGTATATATTGGATCATGAGGTCATGTTAACCATTTTCATGGAAAAGATTTTGTTTTACAAATTAACTAAAAACATATTTGACATTAGGGTTGTTCACCTTTTGGTGCTTTGAGTTATTAAATAGATTTAACTAAACATGATCATTCCTTGAAGTTTTGGTTCCAGCTATTGATTTTTTATGAAAAGACATTCTATAATGTCATGAAAAAAGATTTTTTATGAAAAGACATTCTATAATGTCATGAAAAAGAACAAGAATATACGGTAACAAGTAAATCTCTACAAATAAGTCCAATATACATTTTAAGTTCAAAATAAGTTACACTATCGAATAAATAGCATAATTAAGCTAAGATCAAAAAAAAGTCCAACATAATACAAATATATAAACCGTCCGCGATCAACAAATTAGCTAAGAAGTCGAATACCAAGTCATCAAATCAGTTGTCGAATAACAACAAAATGAAACTAGTCCACTCGTTACCAAATCAACTATTAGCTAGTTTGGGAGTGTTGTCGTTATGCACTTATGCTGTGAAATTTGAGGTTGAGTAGTTGGGCTGTAAAATATGATGTGAGAAAAAGCATATACACACAATGCTAAATCAAGAAAATTTTTCGATAGGGTCAATTTTTTCTATTTCAATAGTTGAATGTATCTCAACTTGATGTCGTAATATCCGATTTGGGCCGGTCAGGGAATATAAATAAAATTAAAAAAATGATAAAAACAAGTAACAAAGGTACAATATCATTAAACTCAAAAGTCAAAATAAACTAGTATGTTTCAAGGTATAAATATGATATCATTAGACTCTGATATCATTAGAATCATAAACAATGTTCTAAATCAAACTTTAGTATAGTCACTTGACGATAGTTGGTCGAGTAACTTTTTGAAAAAAAATTTCCATAACCCAAAAATTGAAATCAACTAATATGTTTTAATATAGATTCAGTCAATTAATATTATTAAAAAGCTAAAAAAAACTTAAAAAACTAATATATAAATTATCTATTATAATAAAATAATTATTTAGGTGGACACTTGTTATAATTTTAAACATCTTAATTTTATCTTTCATGTTTCTCTATCTCTATAAATAACTAGCCTATAAACCCGTGTAACACACGAGATGCAAATAATAATATTATACAAATAAAAATAAAAATTTCATACATGTAAAATATAAAATAGTTTGGATGAATGGTAACACAAATAACTTTTATTTAAATTAATATAGTCTGTTTAACTAATTGAGAAGATTCAAAAATTATAATTTATATTTTATAGGATTTGTTTTTTTGGACATATGCAGATTTAAATATCTATCAAATTTAAATCGTTCAGATAATTAAAGAAATTAAAATTTTCTAAATTATATTTTATACGGTTTTTTTTTAACCGAACAAATTTGTATCTTTTCAAAATTTAAATGTTTTGCATAATTAAGGAAATTCATAATTTGTAATTAGTACATGATATTTCTTACGATGGTTATTTTAAATTATTATGTTTGTATCTTTAAAAAATGTAAAATCTAATTTGTATGGTTAAAAATTAGTTTAAAGTTTACCAAATTATTCTTTTAACTGTGATTTTAAACTAATATAGTTTGTTTAGATAATTAAGGTGATTCAAAATTATAGTTGATATTTTATAGGATTGTTTTTTAAAAATCCGCAGATTTAAATATCTTCCAAATTTAAATCGTTTAGATAATTAAAGAAATTAAAATTTTCTGAATTATATTTTATACGTTTTTTAAACCGCAAATTTGTATCTTTTCAAAAATTTAAATGGTTTACATAATTAAGGAAATTCATAATTTGTAATTAGTACATGATATTTTTTACGATAGTTATTTTAAATTATTCATGTTTGTATTTCAAAAAAAAAAGTAAAATCTAATTTGTATAGTTGAAAATTAGTTTAAAGTTTATTTAATTATTCTTTTAACTATGATTTAAACTAATATAGTCTTTATACAAACTCATAAATCGGATAATTAGTGTAAAATCAATACTAATCTATTATGAAAACATATTTATTTATAAATTTATATATGGTATCACACATCTAAAAATATGCATATAATATGTTACTATAGGACAAAGAAATAATAAATTTAATTCAAATTAGTAGTAAATTATGACTATTTGAACTTGAAAGTGCGATAACTATGGTAAATTTTAATTCAAATTATTGGAAATAATAGAACCAATCACAACTTACTTATATTGAGTAAAAAAATAAACAATTTGTATTTAGTATTCAAATTTGAAAGGTAAATATTGTGAAAAAGTTGTTATACAATAAAACAATTATCATAAGACAATTTATTAAAGAGGAGAAAAAAGTGGAGGAAAAAGAAAAATTAATAGGATGATACATGACAAGTAGTGAACTTTAAATGGTGTCATGTGACACATTAGATATTTATATATTAATATAGATAGATAGATTACATCAACTACTAATAATATTACCAATTATTCTTAGCTTATGTGGTTAAGATGAGATACCCCAATATTTCATAAAAATAAATGAAGGTCTTAGGTTCAAGTAGCATCTGCAATAATAATAAATGGGTTCCAAGTAAGACAGATAGTTTTCTCACTTAATTTGAGTTTTCTCCTAATGTTAGTCTCAAGTTTCATACTTGAGTAGTGGATATGATCGGTTGGGCCAGTGCTCAATCAGTGATCCAATTAGCCGTTAAAAAAACTAATCATATTATTTATTTATTTTTTTTTTTAGATAAAAATAGTTTTTAAATGAATAAAGAAAGAGGTCTGTATAAAGATAATTTCTAAGGAAATAATTTTTTATAAATTTTTTTTCAAAAACATCAAACTTTTTTAAAAAAATATAAATATTTTAAAATCATTTTTTTAGAAATAAAATTTTTATAAACCAAAATAATTTAAATTCGGAGTTACAATAATGAAATTTTACAAATGACTTAAAAAACGGTTTGTTTTGGAACAAAATCTTTAAACTTTTTTATTTGAAAAACAAAAAAAGTTTAAAAACAAAAGTTAAAAAATGATATCACTATTTTGTTTATATTTCTTATTTATATGTAATTTTGCTATATCTTATCTCAAAATATCATTTTATAATTAATGAATTTCATTACTAACTATATAAAATTTTATTTATTCAACTCGTGTAATGCAAAAGATACTAACCTAGTATGAGAATATTAAGAACATTCATAAATCATTAAGTTCATTGAAATTCTAACCTAATCCACGTGTCTTGTAACTACGGAATATTAAATAAAAAGGTATCATTAAAAAGAAAAACTTGAAGAACACTTACTAAATCAGAGACTAAGGGGGAATTGCGGTTTGCTTGTCTCAAGTTAGAGAAATCATAAGTCGTAGTTGCGAACCCAGGTAAGTAGTAATGGTACTAAATCGCCTTTTCAAATCAATTAGGGATTACCTTTTTAAGTGAATTTTTAGAGTTAATTAGGGAATGCTAATGAGTTAAATGCACATCAAATGTGGTTTTAGTTAAATATATAGGTTTAGTATATTTAATAAAATAAATAAAAAATTAAATAAATAGAGTCTGTGATTTAACCCGATTTCATCTCGGTCTCCATGTTTTTCCATAGGTATTGGCATTTAAGAAAACGGGGTGGATCGAAAAACCATCACTCCCCTCCCCTAACGTACTAGGTCCGCCCATAAAAACACACTTGGATACAAAACAATAAAATTTGGATAAATTCAAGCAAACCAAACAAACTGAATTAAACGGACGCATCGTCAAATCTAACTCGGTTTATTTACAATTTACAAACCAAACAGAATTAGTCCGCTCGTAAACAACCGAACCAATTTCAAACACCTATTATCAAGTCTCTTTTTGGGGAACGAGAAATTGGAATAGCCCTGTTCAAGATCCAAAATAATTGAATACTATAAGACGTAATAATTACAAAATGTATTGACATTTAAAAAGTAAAAATGATAAGGCTATGATGTCACGTTTACATCACTTTAAAACGTTTATTATGTCACGTTTACATCACCTCACAACGTTTTCACCGCGTACAAACGTTGACGACTGACCCCTTCAAGTCACCGTAAACCACATTTTCCCTATAAAACCCCACACACCACACACCCACCACACCCTCAACAAAATTAATAAAATGCAACAAGCAATTCCTTACAAAGCATGGACCCATCCGTCAAACCACCGCGCTGGAGACACAAAGCCAGCGCGGCAGTTCGACGGATCTGCAAAAGGGTCAGTACGAGACGCCGTTTCAGAAAACGGCGTCATAGTACTGGCTCGTACAGGATGTTGTATGAGCCACGTGGTGAAGCGGTTGTTGATTGGGCACGGAGTGAATCCGTGCGTGTTTGAGTTTGAGGAGGAAGAGGAGAACGACGTCGTGACGGAGCTCGCGACGATCGATGCCGATGGCTCGAAGCGGCGGATGCAGTTTCCGGCGGTGTTCATCGGCGGAAAGATGTTCGGTGGGTTGGATCGGGTGATGGCGACGCATATCTCCGGTGAGTTGGTCTCGGTGCTTAAAGAAGCCGGTGCGTTGTGGCTTTAGCTTTGAGTTTTGTTGGTATTTAATTTAGTTAATTAATTAATGTTGATTATTTTTATAGAATTTAAGAGTATTTTATGAATTTCCAAGCATTAATATATTGACAATGATGTTCATGTCATGGTACATATGGTAATGCATAGAGTACCAATGTGTAGTTACGTAGTTTTTGAGATTAAACTATAGGATTAATTCCCACGTGGTGTGATGAGTTTTTAATTTTGAAATTAAAAAATTAGGGAAAAATTGATTTAGTTTAAAAGTTATGTAATCATAAACATAAGATTACGAGCTGTAAAATTCAATTGACGTGAAAATAAGTGTTAAAACAATAAATGAATTGATAGCGATAAAAACAAAATAAATTATATTTAAGTCATCAATAAATATATCGAAACGTAGATACTAATAAAGATGTTGCAACTATGTATATATTATGAAGAATTTAATAAACATTAGAAATACTTAACACTAATTATAAACATTAATATATTAAAATAGTCGCTTGTATGAGAAACAGATGGTTGATAATTATTAATTAAGAGAAAATGGTTTTAACCCTGGTCTTTAGACTAACAAAATCACGCCCAAGTCAACTCTGTTTATTTTGTTAGATATTTGGTTCAATTAGTATATGATATTTACTACACGTGTTAAAATTGTAGTGGCAACGTTACTATTATCCCACTTGGTTTTTAGTAGTAAATTAAAATTATAATTGTACATATTAACTGTTCATAAATTGATAGAATATATGCTCAAATACGAAGAAAAGAAAACGTGATTAAATTAAAGCCACTGATATATTCAATCAACGAGTACTTTGGTCGGTAATCGAATTAGATTTGAAATGGTAGGAAAAAGCTAATGATATATTCAATCAACGTGTATGGAATTATATTACATAAAAATTGCATAAATAGTAGGAAAAAGTGCACGTGTTAATATCACAACCAAAATTTAAATTCTTCATCTAGGTTGTGTGACGATCATAATTTGACTGAAATAATTTCTTCGATAAAAAATTAAAATTCGGATACGTTAGTTCCATGCTTCCATGTGACTAGACGCAACCACAAATTGTCAAAATTCGCAAACGGTTATTATTATTTTACTTATGTTATTTGTTTTATCGGTTACATTTTTCTTATGTACTTCACAAAATATAAGGCATAACTAATTAGCATTAATTTATAGACGGTGCCAGAACTCCTGACTTCAAATGAAACACTAACTTTAACTCTAAATGAGTTTGTTGTTAGATACAACCCCCACTCACAAAATTCCGATACATAGGTTTCTTTTGACTTAGGGAATTCAAAATTTCAATGCATTAATGATTTGACTTTGTTGGTGATTGAAGAACTCGCAATCAGTAGAAATCATCAACATTTAGCCGATTCCTAGTATCCAAATTTGACTTCTTCAGATAATTCTAAATCCCATCATAACACAAACAGTATGGTGATCGTAATAGATTATGGTCCGAGCCGGAGGGTGCAAAGGACGGATCTTTTGGGTCCATTTTGTTAGTAACGCTGCGAAACTGATGGAAGTTAAAAGCGCGCTCGATCATGGGGACATGTTTGCGTTGGGTGGCTGGATCTGTTGGAATGTTTTCAGATGTCGAGGGCGCCTGTTGCTGTTGAGAGCAATCATGTCCAACAAGAAGATAATAACATACAATTAAATATAGGTTACAACTTTTATGTTACATTTGTAAATTGTAATGCAGCTGCAGCTGTTTTCACATATTTGATCGGGCGGTAGTGGTTTGTTTTTAGGCATAGTGATGGGTATGAAACAGGTCATGATTATGGGTTGGCAAGTCAAACTTGAATGAACCCGAAAATAGACATAGCGTTGCTTCATGTCCTCAGTCTTCATCGGTTTATAGATGCATCTGGTGTGGAAGAGTTGATTTAATTATAAAATCGGTCACAATATATTATTCTTATGAGTAAGTTATAGCTTATAAGTTACATTTCTACTACATCTCTTTTTGCATATTTAATCATCACAACAGGTAGTTTGTAGGCGGAGGGACATGTGAAACAAGTTGTGTTCACGTGTTGGCAAGTCAAATCCAACATGAATGTGAAAATGGATATAACGCAACGTCATGTCTTTAGCTAAAAGTGTTTGTTGTTGGACCTGAAACTAGCCTGAACTCATTTAGGCCAAGCCCAAATGTGCAAAATTTGTGTTAGGTTGTAGTTTTGTATAGGGTCATAAATCCATTACCCTTTGCTAATGTTTTTATAACTGGACTGGATACTGAACTGTCCACTTTATCACTATACTTTGGACCGGTTTATAAGAAACAGATGTCATCATAAGTAGTTTAATCTTTATATATAACTAACATAAAGCATAATATGAAATTACTTATCATTTGGTGTCGATGTGTAATGTTAACAACATACCGCATGTGAAAGAAGCACAATATGTACCCTGAAATGATATATTGGAAGAAACATAACAAACATAAAAGAAAAAAGATTCAAAATCCGATGCAAGCACCTATCTAGTTCATTGGTTAAACCAGTCATCCAGTCTACGTTACAACTGGCTGATCTACACAAAAGCGATTCAAGAGCATTTAACTAGACAGATTGTATAGGCAATTTCTTCCAAGAACAAATGCTAAAGAAAGGTACACTATGATCCCTACATTATTGTATTATGTCAGAAATATTTCCTTCAAAATTAGACCATGCCTATCATTCAACATCTCAGCTTCATATTCTAAACACCACCTATTAAGATTTTGTTTGCCTTTCATCCCATGCTTCCTTGCTTTCCCTTTGCTTAGTGGCGGATTTAGAAGAAAAGTTCAGGTGTAACGTAAAAAAATTTTTTTTACCGTACGTTTATATAAATACCGCCGCCGCAGTAGAACGGCGGATGGCGGGGGGCGGTCACTCTGGTCAGGTGATGGTTGGTTGGCGACATAGACAAAGATTGTTGGGTGATCGGCGACAGGGTGATGCGGTGAGGGTTATGGGTATAACTAGTTATTTTTTTTAAGTTGTTTAGTTTGGGTAATAGGTATTTGAGCTTGTAAACTTGTTATGTTTTTAAGTTATTTAAATTTTAGGCTTATTATAATTTTGGTCATGTTATTTGGTATTTTGGGTTTGTTAGTTATTAAATTATTAATGTTTTTATAAAATATTATTTGGTATTTTGGGCTTGTTAGTTGTTTAGTTATTTAAATTTTGGGCTTATTATAATTTTGGTCATGTTATTTGTTTAGTTATTAACTTATTAAGTTATTAATGTTATTTGGTATTTTAGATTTGTTAGTTGTTTAGTTAGTTATTAACCAAATAATACAATTTAAATTCATAAAATTTTAAATCAAATACATCCCCAATCCCTAATTTCATCTTACAAATAGCATTACAAATTCAATAATCATTAATCAATCTCCTAATTGCCAATAAAACCTAAAAACTAAATCAAATTCACAATAACATTACAAATCTCTAATTTCAATACAAATCCCTAATTGTCAATAAAACCTAAAAATTAAATCAAATAACCATTAATTAATCTCCTACTCTTCAAAAGCTATGATTTTAAAAGCTTTTAAGCCATTAAATCAAATAACCATTAGTCAATCTCCTACTTTTAAGCTTTTAAGCCATTAAACTCTTAAAAGCTTTTAAACCATTAAACTCTATGAGTTTAATGGCTTAAAAGCAATGATTTTAAAAGCTATGATTTTGAAAGATAATCTTGCAAACCTAAAAATTGAACCCGAAGGATTGAAATCCTTAATTTCAATTTCAATCTTCTACTCTAGAAATCTTGCAAATAAATCAAATAACAATACAAATCCCTAATTATCAATAAAACCTAAACATTAAATTAAATAGCAATTAATCAATCTTCTACTCTAGAAATCTTGCAAATAACACTTAAACCTAGAAAGTATAAAGATTACCTTCAAGGCTTCAAAGTTTGAACAATCAAGCAGCAGGTTCGATTTGGGGGGTGGGGGGGCCGATTATAGAACGCAGCAAGCCAGCAAGCAGCACGCAGCACGGCAGCAGCAAGTAGCAGGGTTGCAGGTCGCGCAGCAGCAGCCAGCAGCAGGGAAGCAGGTCGCAGGTCGCAAAGGTAGCAGCAGGGAAGCAGCTCGGTTTGGGGGGTGGGGGGCCGATTGTGTTGTTTTAGTGTTAAATGGGTTTTTGTGTTTTCTAATAAAGTGGGCTTTATAAATAAATTGGTCTTTTTAAAATTAATTGGGTTTGATAATGAATTGGGCTTTTAATGTTTATTGGGTAATTGGGTTTTATAATGTTTTTATAAAATATTAGACTAATTTTTATAAAATTTAAAAATGTCTATAAAGTTGAAAGTTTAAAAAATTTTTAGGGGTAACGTAAAACCGTAAAAAAAAATATTTTTTACATAAAAACTTAATTTTTTATTTTTATTTTTAACACTTCCCACCTATGTAGGTCCACCCCTGCCTTTGCTTATCTTTGACCTTTGAACTTGAATCCGACGAGGATTTACCAATGTTCAAATCTATTCGACAAAGTTGAATCCGGGGTTAGAGATAATGAGTTCAATATACAAGATGTTTATATTTTTTAATCCATGGTTAGCAGCAATGCTTCTAAAACATACAATAATTTTAATAATCGTTTTAAAAGAGCTTTGTAGTAACCATCTTTTGAAGGAGCTTCATCTGGTCTGATTTAACAAAGCACTTTATTCGTGTGTGTGTTCGTAAAATAATCAACAAAATGATTTGGATATAACTGGGAATCATGATCAATACTCTTTTAGGAAGTAGCATTTCAACTCAAATGGATTATTCAAATTTCAAAGTCACACCAAGGGGCAAGGGATGGAAAACTAAAACAAAACCCATAAAAATTCGACGGTTTAAACTGGAGATAGATGGTTCCGTTGGTGGGGAAAACCGTATAACATCTGTCATCTGATCTAAATGTCCCCGTCTCTTTAAGCTTGTCACATTAATAATATTTTTTTTTTCATACACTTCAAGATACGTCCGATTTAATGTTTATAGAGGGTGTACATTAAAAATTTAGACATTACATTTTAGTTACATTTTAGAGTTTAATGCATCCTAAATGTATAGCATTTTTATTAATTAATTTCCGATCACTTATGTCTAAATTGTATATGAAGTTACCAAACTGTTGGAGATCGAACCACACAAACATTCTTATTCTTAATTACTAATAAATACGTTACATCTCACTCTAAATTGAAAAAAAAATCAAAATAATACGTGAACAGTGAAGGGCAGAACAAAACATAATTATCTACTAAATTATACTCTAATCTTTAACCAAATCATGCCGAGGGTAGAATTGTACTTTCCCTCCTTGAGCCATCTCTACGATTGGTCACAACATAGTACACACCCATGGCCAAAAGAACGACCAATACAAAACCAAATATTGCACCCACAACCCCACCGGCTCCAACTCTATTCTCATTGTTGTCGTTTTTAGGTTTGCTTTCCTCTGCCAAACTCGATTGCACCGTTGCTGCTACAGGCAACGGTGCACAACTGGACTTGTCACACGAGCCTGGAATGCTCGGTGGGTTTGCTTTTGGATGGAAGAAATTGTAGGCAGATGGTGAGAACGCCATTGGGTGCTCATAAACGAGCCCGTGAGGAGCCCTTTCTTGAGCTTTTGTAGTAGTGAAGGAGATGATAGTTAGAAAACTAAGAAAAACAAGTAGGAAATTCATTTGTATAGTTGTAGGTTTCTTTATGCTTTAGTGTGACTAAAATGCTACAAGTGTTGGTGTATATTTATGCGTGTGTATAGAGAGAGGTGATCTATTCTTGTGTATTGGTGGTTGCTTCTCCCTCAATTTTTGTGATGACATTAAACTCTTTAAAAGGGAGCAAAATCATTGGTGCTTTTTTTATGAACATTTATTTGTATACTCTAAAAGATAATTACTTAAATACCCCACAATTGAAGGGTCTTCTTCTATCATATTTGCATCTTGATAATTATAAACACGATTCATATAATTATTCGTATCAATCAACATAAATCTTAATTTGAATACACTCAAAATTAAACGATCCATGCAACCCATTCATTTAAATTAGTCAAATAGGTTGTAAATTAGTTGGTTGGTTGTGAATAAGTTGTAACCAAATGGTAAACATGTTAAGTTGGTTTTCAAGTTGTGATAAATGGACGAAAGGAGTTGTAAACAAGTGTAAGGGCCTGATATTATAAATATATTTTGTTTATATTTTATTATTTATTAGGTTGATAGATAAGCCGGCATGTTTAAATGCGTTTGTAAACGCGTGAACCTGAAAGCAGCTCGTTTAGTTAAATGGGTTAAACAAATCAACCGAAACGCAATCCATATATTTAACAATTGAAAACCTGAATATTTCATTTCATATTTCATATATTGCTATATCAAACCGGGTTAGTAAATATTCGAGATGATAAAAGATATCTTAAATATGATTAATGTTTAAACAAGTCGTGTGTTTAAAAGTACTGAATACTTGTATAATTAAGGATATTATACTTTAATCATAATTATCCATTGGATGGAAAAAATAAAAGTGATATGGGTTTTGCTTAGCTTAAAGGGCCAGCAAAGGTGTATGGGCTAAACATTATTTAAAGGGGTATGTATTCATGACAAATGTGTGTGTAATTATAGTGTGATGCCCTCTTTTGGCTTTGTGACCATTATTACAAGCGGGAACACCATGATCGACCACAAATTAATGCATTCTTCCTTTAGTCCCCATTTAACCATATTATGATTTCATTTTATGTACATTTTTTTCCTTTGTTTTCACTATTTTTAGAAGTGAACCAGACATCAAACTTGACACATTAGCCGACTACTAGTCGACCTGAGTCGAAATTATCTCTGTATTTCAAAATATTAAAAGAAAACCGGTTAAACGGCCAAACCCATGACGCAGGTTGACCGAACATAACCCGTTAGCTAGACATATATGCAGGTCCATCAGAAAACTATCTTGAAGTCATAGGCTAAACCTAAACACATAAATTTCGTGTCAAGTACATGTCGTGTCAGAAATTCGCACACTTATCTGAAAGATTAGAACTTAAACCGAACTTATCACCTCTGGTTAACGAATCTTACGATCCTGGTAATTCTTTATAGATCATTACCTATTCATACGTACTCAATGAGTATTTATTTTACAAGAATTACAAATTTTTATTTTAAAGCATATTCGGAGCCAATATATAAATCTTGAATATTAGATAGAAATATAGAGTTATTGTGGGGACATTTAACATTTGCACAAGAACCATGAGCAGGTCACAAGAATTGTGCCATCCGGCCATCGAGTAATAAAATGTGGTTTCACTTTCGATATAGGCCACCGATATTATTAATGGATTCTACATGGTAACAAAAGAATTTTTTTTTTCAAAAGTAGTTTAAACGTATAAATAAAACATTTTATTAAAAATATATTGTATTTTTATTAGAAGTACAAAGAAAAAACATTTGGTATACCAGATTACAAACGATTATGAGTTGTTGTCCATCTCATTAAAGTTTCACAAAAAATGACATTTTATAAGAGCGTTCATGAATCTTTATATAATAATCATATTATCAAGTTTATCAAGTTTTTCCCGCATCTCTCTCATATTAAATAATAATCATATAAATTACTAATTTTATTTAATTTTTTTTATATTTAAATAATTTGTAATAAATTAAGAAAAATATCTTTTTATTAATGTTATTTATAAAGAAATAAATTTTTATAAAATAAGAAATTTTTTTAAAAAATCAAACTTTTTAAAAATACGAAATATTTAAAATTGATGTTTTTTAAAAAGTAAATTTTTATATAACAATTAAAATTAGGAGTTATAATAAGAAAGTTTTTATAAATTTAAATGTTTTTAAAGCAAAATATTTTATTTTATGTATACTAAGGAATATTTCAATTATATCTTATATGAAAATATCATTTATTATTAACAGATTCTAATTTTATTTAATATATTATTTATTCAACCAGTGTAATAAACGAGTTTATTAAAACTAGTACAAACATGTAGGATGAGAGAGAGAGAGAGAGAGAGAGAGAGAGAGAGAGAGAGAGAGAGAGAGAGAGAGAGGAATATGTGTGTGAGCATCCGTTCGATCCATCTGTGTAGGGTCAAGATGGCATCATCCATGAAGAGTTCCATTATGAACGCTCTTATCGAGGGTTTGTGGTATTTACTTTGTAAAAAGTTTTTCATTTTAGGTATGTTTGTTTTAAAAGAAAATTTTATTAACAACCTAAAAATTAAACTAATCATAAAAGTTGAAAGTATTTTTTGTTAGAGATAATTTTAATTTTGCTCTATAAAGTTCGACTAAATTAATCATTTTTCTTCAAAAGTTTATAAATATCAATTTAACTTCAAAATTTCATATGTTGTTTTAATTTTACTTAAAAATTTATTATTTTGGATAAAATTAAAACAATTAATGAAACTTTTATACTTAAATTAAAACAACTTATTAAACTTTTAAAGATAAATTAATATTTTTAATATTTTAAAGAAAAATGATTATTTTAGATAAAATTGAAACAACTTATCATCAAGTCGGAATTCTTTTTAATTTATCCTAATCAGTTTTATCCGTTTGATTACTTATGAGTAAGAAAAAAAAGGACCATAAAATGTTATAGGTCAAGTCAATCAGCCTCACTGTATAATTCCGTACTCAAAAGATCAAATTATTAAAAGGACCATAAAATGTTATAGGTCAAGTCAATCAGCCTCACTGTATAATTCCGTACTCAAAAGATCAGTAATTTTAAAAGGGTCCTAATATTCAGACACCCACTTAGATAAATCAACACCCCCCTTATACATCGCGTATGAGTCCATACACGGCATATAGGGTCAAAAACACTGAAAATGAGAAAAATTCAGGGGGGCTGTCACAGGGCCATACACCCCATATAACCCTATACGACACATATAGGGCTATATGACGAGTATAGCAAATTTCGATACGGAGTACGAGAAAAAATTCAAGGGGCTGCCGGGGGGTTATACACCCCGTATAAGGCTATACGACCCCCCCCCCCATATGACGCGTATGGGGCTATACGACACATAGAGAAATTTGAGGTGTTGATTTATAATTTTGTGGTGTCTAAATATCCAATCCCTTTTAAAATCAACTCTGGACATTTTTAATAAAAGAGTTAATCTCGGTTTTCGTTCCTGAGTTTTGCAAATTGTTTTCACTTGAGTACCAACGTTTATTTTGTCTCTATTATTGGCCTGAGTTTTGCAAATTGTTTACATTTTTCTCCTTTTAACTAACGGTGTTAACATTTTCTGTTAAATATGTTAAATGAGTGTTAAATGACCAAAATACCCTTTTGACTAAATATATTAGTTCTCTCTCCTCTCATCTTCTGCCCCATGTATCAGTTCTCAACCCAGATATTCAAATCTTCTTCTTGCGGTGGTGTGAGGTGCGGTGGTGTGTGTCTACGGTGGTGTGTGGCGGCGGTGGTGTGTGGCGGCGGTGGTGTGAGGTGCGGTGGTGTGTGTCGGCGGTGATGTGTGGTGACGGTGGTGTGAGGTGCGGTGGTGTGAGGTGCGGTGGTGTGATGTGAGGTGGTGTGTGCCGGCGGTGGTGTGTGCCGATGGTGGTGTGTGGTGCGGTGGTGTGTGCCGGCGGTGGTGTGTGGTGACGGTGGTGTGAGGTGCGGTGGTATGATGGGAACTGGTGTGTGTCGGCGGTGGTGTGTGGTGACGGTGGTGTGAGGTCCGGTGGTGTGATGTGAGGTAGTGTGTGCCGGCGGTGGTGTGTGGTGGCGGTGTGGTGGCAATGGTGTGTGGTGTGTGGTGGCAATGGTGTGAGGTGCTGTGGAGATGGAAGAAAGAGGGAAAGTGAGGTGATGATATTAATTATAGCCTTTAGGGGTATTTTGGTTTTTTTTTTAAAATCTAACAAAAAATATTAACACTATTAGTTAAAAGGACGAAAATAAAAATAATTTGCAAAACTCAGGCCAATAATGAAGACAAAATAAACGTTGGTACTTAAGGTGAGACAATTTGCAAAACTCAGGGATGAAAATCGAAATTAACTCTTAATAAAAAAAAAGGTTTTGAGTATTTTTAATAAGAGAGAATGTAAGGCTAAGAAGAGAGCAGTGAGGGCGTTTATGGATAAGAACGACTCAAACGATGAATGCAAGAGGGAGATAAGAGAGAGGAGAGAGAAAGATGTTTTTAGTTGATTATTTTGAGTTGTAAGAGAGATACGAGAGAGGATGGAGGCAGCCCGGCAAGTGCCACGTTAAACCGTTTTTAAAGGCCCTTGTTAGCCATGTTTTTAAAGTTAATGTAATGGATTAATTTTGAATGAGTAATAAGCACTTGATTCACTTTTAGCTTAAGTTTCACGTATGAATGTTGATTCTATTGGTTTCCTATAGTAACATCTTAAAGTATACATGCTCAACGCAAGCTGTGATTTACATGATTCCATTGGTTGGTGACATATTGATGGTATCGTAAATTTGCCAATGGTCCTCGTGATGAAAACAATGAATTACACGAGTAGAGAAAAAATGGCATGCTCCTTTAAATATAATTTCAAAAACTGCTAGTTACTTTTGGCATAAATCCATTGAGTATGTTGTTTTTCAATTCTTTATAGATTTATGTGATATAAAGAAGATTTTTGGCTAATTTTTCTTTTGTCTAATCCACCACATAGCAACTTTAGTTATGATCTTGAGAAAAATTGCCTTTTTAAGACTCCGTCATTTCTAGTGGTAAAACTATGACTTTTAACAGACTTCTTTGTCAAGTATCAATGCATAGTTTTCTTCTCTGTTGATTATAACAAAAATATTTTAAATGTGTTTTTTTTTTAATATCAAAATCTGTAAAGAAAATCCCGATGGCCAGAGGTGCCATGACCCCTTGACCCTTGGTTCATTGTTGCTCATTTCTACTTACGTGCCACGCAATTAAGAAACCTAATTTAAGAGGTGCATAAACAATTGGTGTTGTAAAATCAAAGCTGGTTTATAACCTGAACCAAAACAGGTTTGGTTGAAACTGTTTGGAACCGAATTGATGGTAGAAAACCCGTCCACCAAAACTAGTTTGAAACCGAATCGAACATTTAGAAAAGAAAAAAAAAAAGGTTTAACCTGAACTGGTTTGATCAAAACTGGTGTTGATCATCTTTGACCCAACCCGAACCGGATTTATCCGAGATTTGTGCGCCTCTACGGCGCTACCTAGTAAGCACTAAAATAGGTTTCACCACAGAATGTTGTGATGATGGGCCGAAAGCCCATGATCAATGGCAGAACAAATTTGAATATCACGTATACCAGACCCTAGGCCCAGTTGAAAACATGAGCCCAATAAGACACCCTCGGTCACTAATCATGCTGGGATCAATGCCTTTTTTTGCCATTTGCAAAAGCGATTGTATGCCACTTTGAACATTTATTTTAATAAACTGGATTATGAAAGAAATTTAAGAAAGAAAAAATATCTATGTATAATATATAACTTGTATATGTATTTTTAGTAAAAAAATAGAAGCAATATTTATATAATCTGAACAATCTATTTGAAAACCACATACTCGAATCTGTAATGAAAACCATATTCGAAGCTCCAACCGGATAAAAAATTAAAAAATAAACACCAAAATCAATTTGAATTTTAGATTTTTCAAGTCCGACTAAAATAAATGAAAGCTTACCTAGACTTTACCCTAAGCTTTATATTAGTCACGAGAAATGCACAGTGAGATCTCCAAGGTTGAGGTACCAAACAACTTTGTTGAAGCTTCAATAAAATATTTTTTGTCTTGAGAAAATTAAAAAAGTAAAATAAAAAAGGAGAAAGTTTAACTACCCCAAGAAACTTTTTGTTAAAATAAGCACTCCATTATATTAAAAAATTACAAGTAAATACAAACACATAAAGTAAAAAAATAAATAAAATAAATGTGTGCAAGCTACAATGACCTAACACGTTTCGCTGTTATTATTAATTATTAATATTCGATGGTTAGTTTAAATTAAATTATCAAGTGCAATGTACACCACACAACCTTTTATCGCCCACCTCATCACCATTAACATATGACGTATACCTTCATACTTATCATTTATATAATTAATTAGAACAATAAAATATTTTCTAATCGACAAACTTATACATTATCTGTTCATTAAAATATTCTAATTTATTGCTTTAGAAATAAAGTCCACCGGAAAAAATGCAATACTAGCCAGCTAAACAGAAAGGGTATTTGGATGTGATTTTAAATTTATAATTACAAATCAAATTGATTTAATAATGAGTATGATAATGACTTTATTTATAGTTTAGGTCTGGAACAATAAAAGATTAGCAAGTATAAAACACTTAATATTACCTAATAGTAACCAAGTTATTTTTTTGTTTTATAAAAGTCGTTTAAACTTTTTCCCAAGTACAAAACCTTCTTAAGTTTTAGTATTTTTCCATTATAATGTTTTTTCTGTAAGTGTTAAGTAACCTACATGAAACAAATATAAAACTTGATTAATATTTTTCGATTATTTTTCTCAACTATAACATGTTCCAGGTTATTTGTTTGTTAAAAAATAAACCAAATCATGATTAAATAAATAATAATGTATCTTGATATTCAATATTTTTCGTTTATTGATATTTTCTACACACGCATTATCAGTTATTTGTTTGAAAAAAAAAATCATTAAATAAAAAATAAATTGTTCCATTTCAATCTTTCAGTTTAGATAACCGTAAAGTATTTAACAGTAATAGCACAACATCATGATTTTATCGGGTTTTAGTTAGAGATATGTACAAGTGAGTTCATTTGGACAGTGTTTATTATTGTTTGATAATTTTCTTTTTTTTATATTTACTTTACATGCATTGAGTGTTTGTTTTTAATGCATTATCATAGATTTTATTATACAACAAGATTTACGTAAAAACATAGAGGGGCTCGAATTTATACCGAAAAATTTACATAAAACCGTAGATGAACTCAAATTTATATCGACATGTATATAAAAATACAAACTTAAAAAATTAATTTTTTAATAAAATTTTACATGGGTAAACCCAGGACTTTAAAAACTTGATGTGATTAAAGTGACATATACAAAGTTTTTAAAAGTACTAGGGGGTTAAAGTGTAATAATTTAAAGATAGAGGGAAAATGCCGGTGAAAAACCCATCAACCTTTGTTATTATGAGATATTAATATAACTTTAGAATATAGGTAAATAAAAGCTCAACTTTACAAAAGAAAAATAAGGTATAAACGAGTATCTCAAACCTGACCCCGAGCCTCTGCCCATCTTAAGCTTAATCTCGACTCACATCTTAAGTTTAATCTCGACTCACATAATTTAATTAAGATCAAGTTCATACATTTATTATTTTATTATTATATTTATGTATTAATAATTATTTTGAAACATATCTTTTAATTATAATTTTGATATACAATATAATAAATATAAAAAAAAATTTATTCATATAATAATAATAATAATAATAATAATAATAATAATAATAATAATAATAATAATAATAATTGTTATGTTAAATATATATTCAACAAACTAAATAATAGTTACATAATAATAAGTTCATTTAGGTTTGAAAACGTCGTTAAGCTTGATTTGTGAAGCTTTGTCTCGAAGATCATTTTAGAACGAGCCCCTATATAAGCTCGAGTTGGTTGAGCTTTTTTACACTTGATTTAATTCGCTTTGTTAGCAGGATGATCTTAAGTAGCTTATAAGCATCTTGGTAAATACAAGCAAATTAGTGAAATAAATATTTTACTAAACGATTATTCTTACTTAACGATTTATTTATCAATATGGAAGTGTAGAAAGTTAATAAATATTTTTTCTACTATACCTTCAATTATCAGTAATCATTATTTTGTATGATAAAGCTCGAAAAATGTAAGCCACGAGTAGAGAGTTATGATAGACATAGACGTTTTTCTTATATATTGTAGTTGTTACTTAAAATACTAATCGTAATATTTGACCTTATCTTGTTAAAAGATTAATAAAAGACAAGATAATGAAAGTTCTAGTTGTTTAGAGAATATGCTTATAGGATAATGGAAGCTAATTCATAAAAAAGAGAAAGAATAATTGAATTCTTTTAGTGTGACAAAGACATTGTCGGGGTCCGTTTTTCTTTATTAAACCAAAAGGGGTTGTTATCATGCTTGAAGTCACTTAATCTTGTCTAAAGTCACTTAATCTTATCAACTATGATTGTTATAAATTTGATACATTGAAAATGTTAAACATAATCTTAGTAACTTAATTCATGGTACTTAATTCTAGTAATCATACTATAATAATTTAAGCATTATTTTAGACTAACTTTTAGATGCTAAAATGATAGTTAACAAGAACATTATAACACGTAACATGACACGAGACGATTATAAAGAGACATTGGATTCAATCGCCATTTTTTTTGTCGTTAATCATTTAAATGAGTATTAAGAAAACTAGGCACGTATTTATAAAATTTTACAAATCTAGTAACTTAAGGCATCTAGTTTGATAAATATGCATCCACGGTCGTAAAATCATGAAAATTTGTTATTGATCTTTTATTCCAATCTTGATCGTGACTTCGAAAAAATTAAACATTTACAAAATTTTACGTAACTATTAAATAAATATATATTTTTTGCAATTATATTCCAATAAAATGTAGCTAAATGATTAAAAACTTTCAAATCAAGTTACTTGAAAACAATAGTAAACATATATCTAATAAATTTAATAACAAAACACCATAAAACACCTCAATAAATTAACAACCATATTTCATGAATTTTACGAACATATACATGCTCTTAAATTCCATATCTCACACCATTTGATCTTGAAATCATTAGACAACAAAATCAAACTTAAAAAAGATATAAAAAAACACACACTTGAATTTTACAAATTAAACGAAACTTAAAAGAAAATACAATTACAATAAACGAAATATTTCCAAAGATATCTACACGCCAAGAACCAACATGGATGAACATATTTCAAGCTTAAGCATTGCTTCTGAATGACCCGAGGGCTTTGATCGCGGCGGCTCTGAGAATGAACTGATGATAGACCGCGGCGGCAAAGGCTCCAATGAACGGTCCGACCCAGAAAATCCACTGCAAATTTGAAATCAAATTGTTCATATATGTAATAATAACAATTAAATTTTAGTAATATGTTTGATGAATTGGGAAAAAAGATAAAAACTAATATTCATACTTGATCATCCCAAGCCTTCTCTTTGTTGTAGATCACCGCGGCGCCAAAGCTTCTCGCAGGGTTGATGCCAGTGCCAGTGATCGGGATGGTGGCCAAGTGAACCATGAACACGGCAAATCCTATGGGCAGTGGTGCCAATACCTTCATGTTTGAATTTTTGTAAATTAGAATATTAGCATGTATATTTTGAATATGCAAATGAAATAGGGCATAAACTATATATTATATATTTGAGTTACTTAAGATCGAGTTGTTAAAAATCAAACTGAATTAAGTTTAAATGAGTTTCGTTCTGAGTTCAAAGTTAAATTAGAATTCATTTAATAAAAAGCTTTGGTTAGGTTTACTAGTCTAATAAGATTATTAGTTTTACAAATTCGATCATTTTTATTTTTACTTTAATATTATTTAACTATACAACAAATACAGTTATTTATTTAATTTTGGTAAAATAATATATTTAAGAAATTAGACTGAGCTCGAGTTGAAATTTAATTTACAAGACAAATTTGATATTTTGTCAGAGTTAAAAGAAAATCAAGTTTGAGCTCAACTCGAGCACTGAAATTTAACGAGTTAAACTTGAGCTCAAGCCTCTTAATGTAAATGGTTTTTTATTAAATGAGCTCTACTAGAGTTTTTTAAACTAAAAGAGTCTAGTTTATGCTCCAGTTTTTTAAAGACGCCGATCAAGCTCGAGCTCGAGCACGAGCTTTTTAAACTGAAAAACCAATCGACATCGAGCTCTTATACTGGCCCGGTACCCGTTCGTTTTGTGAAAACAAGGCTAAAAGAAAACAATAAATATGAGGTACTTACAGGAACATGGGAGTCTCGTGCACTCCTCTTAGGATCGGTGGCGGAAAAGACAGTGTAAACAAGGACAAAGGTGCCGATAATCTCAGCACCGAGCCCCGTGCCCTTGTTGTACCCGTCAGCTAACTCATTAGCTCCGCCACCGTACCTGTTGTAGTACGAGCTCTGGAAAGCCTTCACCAGACCCACGCCACAAATCGCACCCAAACACTGTGCAACCATGTAACCCAACGCCCTGATCAACGACACCTTTCTAGCCAAAAACAACCCGAAAGTCACAGCGGGGTTAATGTGTCCTCCTGGCGCATTTTAGCAACCACCAGTCAGTTACAACAACAAAAAATAAACTTTATAGTACAATTATAGTGATTGATTAATTTACTTACCGGATATACCGGCAGTGCAGTACACAAGGATGAAGATCATGCCCCCGAAGGCCCACGCGATCCCGAGGATGCCCACGCCACCGCACTGGTCGGTGTTAAGATTAGGATCGGTCTGGCTTTTGTAACCGATGACGGTTAAGACGGTTACATAAAGGAAGAGAAGAGTGGCAACAAACTCAGCTATTAGTGCGCGATAGAATGACCATTTGGTGAGTTCTTCAGGGTCGAAAAGCGGAGCCGGAGGCGGGTCCTGGTAGTCCTTACCAGAGTATTCGCCTCCGGGGCCGTGCTCTGCGACTTCAACATCTTTAGTCATGGCTAATGGGTGTGTGGGTGAGGAGATGAGAAGGGTGAATAGTTGTGTGAGTGAAGTTGTGGTGTTTGTGTTGTGGTGTTAGGTATTTATGGTCGTGGTGAAGAGGAAAGTAAAGCACAATGATTAAAGACTCAATTATTGAGGGCTTAACATATATTATAATTTTTAATTATTAAACTTAAATTTTTGCTTCCTTATTATTTTTAGTTTCCGAATCATCATGTATCATGTAATTTGATTGTGGTTTTATTAATTTTTTCTTTACCAGTTTTTACTATTTTCGAAACATATTTAACTACACTATAATGCAATTTTTTACAAGATTACAATATCCAAATTAGTAACTTTTTTGGTCTCTCACGATGCGCTTTACTAGATTTTACAAAGGGGTATATTAGCAGAGTGATGGGTCTTTTTTCTTAATATTATCATTGAAAAAACTATAGAGAAGAAGAATAACTGTTTTAGTTATTCATTTGCTTTTTGAAACATACTGTGAATTAAATAGGCGATAATAGGTCCACTGATCCGTTAGCTCGTAATTAAATTGAAAACATGTTTTTAAGGTTTTAACAGGTTCACTTTAAACCAACACATTCATACTAGCTTGATCTATTAGCTTGTAATCAAATCGAAACACATGTTTTCATTTAACCACAAGCTTGTCGAGTGCGATTTTAATTCTTCTTTTAAGTATATAGGATTGGATGTCTCTTGACATCAAGGAAAGATTTTCTAAATTCACATCTACGTAGGCATTTGGGTACCAAAATTTTCAATATTGTGAAAAAATATTCTTAATTCGTCACTGGTTTCATTTCAAATTTAAATTCCTGTAATCTTCTACTGAATACTACAAAAATTGTACCCAATTTAATAGACATATTTTAGCATAACTTAAAAGCTTCATTCTTGGACAAACACAACATGTGGATAATAAAACATTTAACATCTATATTCATAAGAGGAAGCCGTTATTATTTTGGTTTGTTTCAGAAATATTTGCCGCCCGTTATTAAGAAAAAAAAAATAATTGGTCACTCTCATGGTCCCGCATATTCTGCCAACGGCTCTTTTACATTAAATTTTATGATTTTGTTGGTGGCTTTAATTCAACGGATTAAAATCTTTTTGATTTTCTTATGTTCTTTTACCGTGAATAGACACTTTTTTTTACATTTACTTTATTTTTAAAGTCATTAGCTATGTAATTTATAAGATTTAAATCTATAATAATTTAGTTATAAAGTACATGATTTTATCACCAGTATATCCAGTTATTGGTTTTCTTATGTTGGTTAGTATGAAAAAAAATTATATAAAAATGTTAAGGGTCGATCAAAAATAGTAAAATCTGGTTTTGGTGGAACCATTTCGGTTTAGAAACCGGTTTGGGTTAATTTTAAATTGCAAAAACATAATCTCAAAGTGCCTATTCATATTATTTTTTCCATTTTATGATTTTATCCGAGGATTTACCTTTTAATTATATGGTTTAATCAGGCTCATTTGGGCTTAATTCCTAGTTGAAAATTTTGGGCCTGAACGCCTGTCTATGATGGGCTATTGGGTTAAAATTGCTAACTGGGTCAAATGCTACAGACTTACAGTTTGATTTTTGCAAGCTGTGTTAAAAATAAAATAAAATAACCCAATCAAAGAGAAGTAGAGAACTACAAGAAACAAAGGTAACCCCTATGATTGTAGGGAAGGCGAACGAGCAATCATGATCTCACATCAGTTGCTGTGAAGAGTGACAGTAATAGGGATGGTAAACAAACCCGAACCTTACAGGTAAATCTAAAACCTAAAACTTTTAAAACAGATATTCAGGCATGAAACCAGGTATAATATTAGTTTCATATAACTTTCATTGATATGAAACAGGTATGATATTAGGTGATGCTCGGTATGATTACTCGAAACGTGCTTTATTTTCCTTTGTCTTGGGTAATAGATCAAACTTTTATTGTAATCCCAGGACTAAAAAATAGAAGGAGAAGGTGAGATGTTAAGGCTATCATAACACATATATGATAATATGAATAATAATAACTCCATAAAATGGTTTTCTATTTTTATCTGTTATTTATAGAAATACAAAATCACCAATCGATGTCAATAAGCACATGGATGAAAGAAATGACAAAAATGCAAATTCTAGAAAGAAAAAAAGTTATATGAATGATCTACGTCTGTGTTTTGTGATTGAATTCTCGTATTTTTGTCACTATCATTTGAATATTATATCAAACGTAAGGTTAAATAATAGATATTACTATCCAATGTATAGTAGCCACAAAATATTAAGTAGATTTGTTATGTTCCGTTAAAGGTATACATCAATAAATAATTATCCCGATAAATTTGTTCGATATACCGAACAGAATATAATTAATTTACATGTACATATTGTCATGGTGCTTTATGATTAAACATGCTTATTTGTTGCAAGTTATTTAGTCGTTTATGGCAAGCTATTGTTAAAGGAAAAAAAAAAAAAAAAGAAAATCAAAACTTGCTGAATTTTTTATTAGATAATCATTTTAAAAGTTATATCTATTTTTAGGATTTTCCCGTAAGCAATAATTTGATAACCATACTTAATCACTCATGAATTCATTATCAATAGTTATTGGTCTCGTTTTAAAAATATAATAATTTATCAATTCGTTGACTCTTAAACTTAATTAATTATTCTTAGAGTTTATATTTAGTAAAACTCTTTTAATATATACAAAGAGAGAAATGACATCATTTTAATGAATCTTTATTTATCATTCAAGCAACAAAATAATGTTAATTTTTGTAATCCAGATTAAAAAGACTGAACCCAATAGATTAAATAAAACTGGGATTACTTATATACACACACATATAAAGGATCTTATTAAACAGAAGTTCGTCTTTAGTTGTAGGGAAAATATCACATGCGTGTTGTTAGTTCTTATATTTAATGATAATTTAGGTTGTGTAAATATTTTCTTACCTCCTATGAATCACATAATATAGTGATGTTTTATCCTCTTCTATTTTTACCATTTTTTTCTCTCTATCAATATCTATCAAGTTCTTAATTATAGACACTTTTTTTTTCTTGAGAACTATGACAGTTTATCTTATCATCACTATGAAGTTGACGATATAGAATCATCTTCTCTCCACAATGATGATTTAGGTCTTTTAATCAAAATTTGTGACTTGTGATGATTATGTGTTATGCTATTTATATTTCTAAATATGAATTGTTATCTTGTTTGTATTTTCTTTGAGTTGTAGCATGTAAATTTTATTTGGTTTTTCAAAATTAGTGCGAACAAGGCCACAAGCCCACAATTGTGTACCCTGGATCTTATTTTTCATTTTGTAGTTAAAAATAACAATAAATCTCAAGATTTACATCTACAAGATGAGTGTTCTTTCACGTTATAACAAGTTCATCCAAGTGTGTTTATCTTTGATTTCTTTTTGGCCTCCTCTTTTCTTTCTTCTCATGCCTTTTATCTAATGATGTTGTTTGTTGATGGTCTTTTGGTCTAGTGACACCTACTGTTTATCTTCACCCGATGGTTATCGGTTTGAGTACTGTAAGATGAACAATAGGTGGATTTAAAACTAGATTTTAGAGAATGAGTGTTTGTCATTTAAAAGAAAGTTGTATTACTCGTTGGAATAATCTTTCTACTCTAATAAAAGGGTAACTAGGGGTGCCACATGTCAACACCACATTCATTCTCATCAAAAATTTTCGGCTTCTCTCTCTTATTAAATAACTACATTAATTACTAATAATATTATTTATTCTTTTTTAGATCAATAATAGTTTTATAATAATTTAAGAAATAGATATTTTGTTAATGTTATTTCTGTATAAAGAAACTCTTACAAAAGAAAGTTTTCTAAAATATCAAATTTTTTTAAATACGAAATACTTTAAAATTAGTTTTTTAAAAAGTCAAAATTTTTAAAAATAAAAAATAATTAAAATTGGGAGTTATAGTAAAGAAGTTTTTAAAAATGATATTCTTTTTTTAAAATGGTTTGATTCGAAACAAAATGTTTAATTTAATTTTTAGAAAATAAAAAAAAGTTTAAAAAATTAATATTATTATATTACTTATAATTCTTACTCATACTTAATTTTAATCATATATTATCTTAAAATGTTATTTTTAATTAATAAATTTTTACTATATTTAATATTTTATTTATTCAACCCGTGTAATACACGGGTTTATTAAAACTAGTTAGAAAATAAAAAGAATATAAAATCATCCATGGTTTCCTAAAAAAGCTAATAAGATATGAAATATGTAATCATGGCCTTATATCACTAATGCTCCCTAATGATTGCTGTTAATTATAAGTTTGACAGGTGGAACTATCTGGAATACACCCAACTCAAATATGATGTCTTTTATAACTATGATAATCTTTTAGGTTATCCCAAACAAAAAAATATATGCTTTCTAAGGCATTTAATATAGGAGATGTGTTTAGGATGATGTTTGGGTATGACTTTGAACTTAGTTGTCATAAGTTATTATTATAATGATTATACTAATTTATTTAGATTAAAATAATTGAATCTGGTTAAAAATCGATAATTTTTGCGGTCAAAATAGTTTACAAGAAAATTAATCATTAAAATATATGGCGACAAAAACTTTATTATTAATTTATTTAGGGTGAGAAAAAACTAATTCATAGAACATAAACCAAAATAAACCGACCATATACACTCCTTAATTTATCAGAAAATTAAACTCTTTAAACAATCAAATTATTAGATGGTTATATTTAAAACACTTTAGTAGTAGAAATAAGTAAATGGTAACTTTCCCTAGGTTTTCATTTGTTTATCTTTTTAGTGTTGTCTTTAGGAGCTTGCCAACGCAATGTCACCGACCATAGGAATTAAAAATGAAACCGCCCACCTCTTAAGGGCCACATTTTTATTAATACTTTTTATAATCTTGTTTGAATTTTAACTTTGTCAACATTCGTTAAAAAATAATAAATAGAAGGTTAAGGTTGTCAGTAAAACAATTGTTATTAGGATTATAATGATTTTAAGATTATTTCTGGTAATTAAACGTAGAAACAATAGATTTTAACTCTTAGACAACTTCTGATAGTTAGTTGAAACAATTTTGAACTATTTAGTTATAAATTGGTTGCTCTGGTTTAATTAAATAAATAATAAAGTTAAAAGGATCAAAACAATAATATGAAATGGGATAAACAAATCAAAACGTGCTTTAAATTATCTACTCAAAAGGAAACCGAAGTTATCTTTTTTTATAGTTACGTTTATCCTTTTAAATCGTTTTATATTAGAAAAAGATTATAAATTTTAATCCCTATAATTACTGTATTAATTACTACTAAATCATAAATAAAAACTTGAAAAGCGATTCTAGCTGCTTTTTATGTATAAATAAAGCATTATATTATGTTTGGTCTAATCTTTTATTTTATTGTGCTTAGCTAAATACTACCTCACTCTTATCTCTTTGAGTTGATCAAAGAGAATTTAAAAATCGGGGTATGATGAGTACAGTTTGAGCAAAAGTACCACCTCATCATCTTAAAACAACATTACATTAAACTAAATTTTATTCAATTTCAATTTTCATATCATAATAAAAACATTGTAGTAAAATAGTATTTAATCTAAAAAATTTAACATGGTTATGTACTTGGCATGTGTGTTATTGTTTTAAAGATTATGAAATTTAGGTCATTGTGTCAAATATGTCACGTCGTTGTGTCTAGTACGCTATGTCATTGTGTCAAATATTTTTATCATTTATTATATATATATCTATCATTGTGTTTTACGTTTTAGATTATCTCGTATTATTTGTGTCATTGTAAACTTGTTATTATCTTATTATTGTGTTTTATAATTAAAAATACATAATAATATTATTTCACCAATGATATTGTTTTCATCATTTCTTATGGTGTAATTTTTATTTAAAAAAACTATATATATATATATAATTTATGACTTTAAAAAAGTTGGGGATTTGAAAAAATATATCAATTAAAGTAGTCACGCCTAAAATACTCCTCACAAGAACTTTTGTCCCACAATTTAATCCCATATCATTTATATTAAATATTAATTATTAAGTTTACTTCTTACACTAACATAATTCGTATTCTTTTAATAGAATAAGCTTATTATATCATCATATAACCTATTGTCTCTCTCTATCTAATATATCTACACAATATTACATGTAGAAAAAGGTTTAAATGAAAAGCTTTTTTTTTTTTTTTTCTTTATAAGAATTTATGAAAACCGTCAAAATAATTCAAAATTATAATTTTTTTTGTTGGAATAAAAAATAACAAATATAAAAGATTATGATCTTATTTATATGTGTAAATTCGTAAGTGTAAAAATGTTAACGTTTTTGTAAATATGTTAAACGAATCCTAAACAATGTTTCTTCTTATGTCCTTTCTTATCAACTTTTAAATAGGTTTATAAATGAATTGACCAAACACTAATGAGGCTTGTTCGTGTTTGTTTGTTGAACTTTAACCAAACAAACAGGCATAAACACAACAAACGTATTGTTTTGTTTGTGTTCATTCGTTAACAAAAAATATACGTCTTTAATGTTTGTTTATATCTGCTTGTTCCAGAAGAATGATCCACACACATAAACAAACACAAACACCGATTTTTAGATGAGCCGAACAAAGTTATCGTAAATGGGTTGACATGCTACTAAACTACAAATTAACATTTATTTGTTTTTGAGATTAGGCCTATCACAAGTGAGTAATAAGGACTTCTAAAATCATAAAATTGAATTAATATCAGTAATGATTAAACTAAGTGAATATTTTGAACAAAAAACCGAACCGGATAGATGGTTTTTGAATTCAGTTTATTCTGTTAAATCAATTTATGAATTCATGTTCATAATCGAAAAACTGAACCGGATTTATAAATACGATTTTTTGGTTCAGTTCCTGGTGTCCAAATTCAAAATTCGGTTATCGGTTAGATTTTTTTTTTTTTTTTTTTGAATGGCAAATCTACTCTACTTTTACATTACACCAAATTACACCAAATTACACCATTGCTTGGATTTAAACCCAAAACCTCCCCTCTAAAAAGTAAAGCCTCTACCAAGTGGGTTATCGGTTAGATGGTGCTTTAAGTCTGTTTATTCTGTTTAATCAATTTATGAATGCAATATAATTACATGTTATATGTTTTAGCCCATTAAACTAAGCCCAATTATCAACATAAGGTGTTTGAGAAAACCTATATCACCCAATAACCCATCAGCCACCAACGAAGTATGTCTCATCTTATTTAACAGACTCGCAGACCACCGACCAGCGACCACACACGCTATACTACCTAGAGGTGTACAAACCGGTTTTTTTACTCAAACCGGTTTGGGTTCAAAACAGAACCGGTTCTTTTGTCGTGGGGTCAAACCGGTTTTTTTTTAACCGGTTTGGGTTACAAACCGGTTTAGCTCACCGGATACTCAAACATGCCAAACCGATTTGGACCGGTTTTTTTAATAAACCGGTTTTAGGACCGGTTAAACCGGTTTATAAACCGGTTTTGAGGGTGGGGTTACCAAACCAGCATACAAACCGGCGGTTCGGGTCGGTTTGGGACCCGTTTTTTTGCCCATGTCTAATACTACCTAAGTCTTCTCTCGTCGATCGCCAAACTTAAGTATGTCTCATCATTTTTAACCTCATTACCTAGTCAAAACTGAAGTAGGTTTCTAATTTTTTACCCCATCACAAAACGTTACAATTAGCTTGTTTGCTTTTTTGTTTGCTTGCTAGTTGCTACTGTACTTATTTAGAAATGATATTCCAACAGGTTGTTTTTGTAAGAATCAAAACTTACATATGTAACATTATCTGATTCTAAGAATAAAATCTTAGAAATGACATACAAGTAGGTTATAATTTTTTGGATTAGTAGAGGAAGAGAAGCCAGCATTCCCTATATTGTCTCTTGTTTCTCGAGGTGTTTTAGCTTTCCTATTCGGCTATTCTGACTGTGGCTTCTCAATCTACTTTTGATTTCCTACCCCCGACTTGACACACTTGGTTTAATGTTAAGGGTTCGTGTTGGTCGACCCACATTTTTACAAATTTGTTTCACTGATTTGTTATGCCAAAACTTGAAGAAAAAAAAAGAGTAAAGTGTCATTTTCGTCCCTGACGTTTTGTTGAAATTGTCATTTCAATCCAAAAACTTTTTTTTTTTTGCCATTTCAATCACTTTAGTTTACTAAATGTTACCATTTTCATCCATTCCACTAAATGGCAAAAAAATAGTTATTAAGAGCAACTGCTTCATAAACATGATAAACATCCATCTTTGGAAATGAACTTGTAATAATAGAGTTAAAACTGAAATTTAAAAATATATATTGTAGTTGAACCGGCTATGTGAGCGTAAAACCACAAAAGTACAAAATAATATAGAAGTTCGGGTGCCTAGCACAGATTTCAAGTTTATGACAATGTTTGGGTTCATTACAACATGTTCAGGTTCATGTAGAATCTATAGATGTGTCAGTTTCAACCTAAACCCAAATCTACACATTGTATTCTTGTTGAATATACACTCAATATCCTAAATTGAATATAATGTTTTTTCTAGCAATTAGAAGAGGAAGGGTCTAAATTTTCTTAGCCTTGAGCTTTAACTCAGCTCGTTTAAAACTCTATTGTTAAGTTGTAACTTCTAAGTTCGTTTAATATTTCATTAAATATTTTATTTATAAATTTTATATATCAATAACTATAGATTTTATATGGCATAATATGCGATATTAAGTTGTTTTTATCTTAAATTTATATGTAATAGAAAATAAAATATAAATATGTATAAGAAAGGCTCATTTAGACACATAAACCTAGTCAACCTTGATATGTAAAACTCCCCCAAGTTTTTTAATTAAATGAGCTTAATATGTAAAACTCCCCTAAGTTTTTTTAATTAAATGAGCTCCAATATAAGCTCAAGCTTACGATCTTTTCTCTTAGAACTGTCAAGAAAACCGGTCTATAGTAAGCTCACGAGGGCTAGGATCGTTTACACCTGGACCCATAACTCCATAAGGACAACAGAAAGGTGATACCTGGACCCATAACTCCATAAGGACAACAGAAAGGTGATGTATGTACTTCACTCAAGAACCAGATAATGTAGAACTCAAACAGCCAGCTCAAAAGCACATTTGCAGAAATCGTAAAAACAAACTGAAGCTAACTACAATAAACACCCATGTAAACTGCGGTCACACCATGAACCAGCCACATCCGTGGTTTGGTTTGGGCAAGTGCCGCAAGTTACACACCGCCAACTTGCTCCGGCTTTCAAAAAAAATAACTTGGTGTGTTGGTTGGTTACTTATCAACAGCAAGCATCTAATAGCCCCCTTTTTCACCTTTTGAATATTCAATGAAGAATTATCAGGAAAAGCCGCTAAATTGGATTGTCATTGAATGTTTTTTCTACTAAAAAATTTTATGCCAATGTTGGTGGTAGATTAATAGGAACAATATTAACATTGGTTGCCTAGAAACACCATGACAACTTCAATAGCCCAAATGCAGCAAACTTATCTCCCATTAAGCTACAACAAGCAGAGGTGCACAGATTGTTTGGTTAACTAATGCATTAACTAAAGTTCATTCATCAATCAAATAAGTTTTGATGAAATACAAAAAACAATATGATGTTATGTGCAAAAACATATCTATGAACCATAAAGCTAATCAAAATGCAAACAAAATGAAGCATTCAGTTATCAAAACCAATCATGCTAGATATCACACGATTAGATTAAACAACTATAAACCTATATAAGAATGAAACTCAAAAATTGAACAATTCAGCAAAATATCCCCAAAATCACTGATGAAACTGATAATATGATAGAAGTAAACCTTAACAAAATTCAGAGATCCAAAACAACAGACAATAGCATAAATCAAAACGCTAACAAACGTTCTTACTTGAACTCGAGAAGATAAGCAATCAATCCTGAGGAATCTCAACATCTCCATCAGCAATCTCCTGCTGCAAATCCTTCGGATCCTTTCCATCAACCGTACACCCAACGGAAACACACGTTCCGAGAATCTCCTTCACCGTCCCCTGCAACTCCTTCGCCATCGACCTCGACCGCATGATCTTCGCGATCTCAATCACGTCATCGAGCGAAATGTTGCCGCTATGCTTGATGTTCTTCACCTTCTTCCGATCACGCTCCGGCTCCTTGAGCGCTTTGATGACGAGAGCTGCGGCGGAGGGGACGACGGAGACCTTCGCCTGGCGGTTCTGCACGGTGAGCTTGACGGTGACTCGGAGGCCCTTCCAGTCCTTTGCGGTCTCCTTTGCGATGTCTTCTCCGATCTTCTTTGGTGAGAGACCGAGTGGACCGATCTTCGGAGCGAGTGAACTCGCGGCTCCGACCTCACCGCCGGTGACTCGGACGTAGACGTCGACGACTTGTGATGGATCGAACTTCGGTGGCATTTTTGCAGGATTGAAAGAGACGATTAATTAGGGTTCGGCGAGAGAGACGATGATGAACTGCTGAAGATAAGATGAAGTGAAGCTAGGGTTTTTGCATATATTGGCGTTGTAGGCTTGGGCTTGGGCTTGGGCTTGGGTTTGGGCCTGGGATTGAACTATCAAGGTAGGTAGATGGCTTGACAGGAGTGTTGTGGTTGTGAAAACCGGTTTTCATTCGGTTTCAATTTGAGTCGATGCAAGTTAAAACCGGTTGTTGTGTAACTGAGGATCTTTCTGGAACCGGCATCTCTTTCTTCAGATAAGAAGTACTGTTTGTCTGCATCCCACACCCTCTGGCCCCAATCAACAGGTATGATTGTTGATGATGGGTTCGAGTCTCGAGGTATAAGGAGAGGTAGTAATAAGTCTAATGAACATTCTCTTGCTTGGGCTAGATTAAGCGCATGGGCTTGCAATCCAGACTATTCAAATCTTAACGGGTTCGAGTCTTGGGTATCGAGTCGATTCGAAGTATTGGTATACCATACCTTTATATGAGAGTATGGGGCCATCACGTCCGGCCTAATGAAGCATATGTTCTGGGCCATTACATCCAAGTTAGCGGTTTAAAACAAAGCCCCAAAATAAACTACATCTTCGAAGTACCAACTTAATTAATATATCTTTTTACTAAATTAAAATTTAAATCGAAATATTTGGCTTTCACGTTAAAACTGGGATGATAAATGAAGGGTGCTGTAGTTAACTTTTTTTATTTTGATTTGTGGCATTCGTAAGATTAATTTTATGTTTAGATCTTTGCATATTTATCGTTGTTTTGATGTCATTGTTGTACGATTTGCGAATGAGAAAAGTTCCAAAATTAAAGTATTAAAGTATATAAAATAGTTACTTAATATTGTTAATACCAATAAATTTGATACTGTAATACCATCTAATAATGTGAATAACAGAATTACAGAAAACATATTTTAAGTTTATATAAAATTTCGAATATCATCCATTATCTTTAAAAATAACTCTAAGCATCTTTTATGTTAATATTTTGTAACCAATTTTGTTAATTGAACTAAATTTCGTTAAGTTTTTCTGTTAAGTCAATGGCAATTTTTTTCTTTTTTACCACTAAAGGACTACTATATAACTTTTTCAAACATATAGGACGTTTTCAGCAACTTTTTTACTTTTTACTTAATTTATATATTTTTACAATTATGCATGTTCATATGATTTTTTATATAACATAATATATATTATTTACTTATTTTCAACCACGTATATATAAATATATATATTATATAGCTAATTAAATAATACAACGATGTCTAGAGTTAATAAATTATATAATTTATATTTATATATAATACGTCGATGAAAATAAATATTACATATTATATATAAATAAAAGAGAAAATTGCAAAAATAGTCCCTGTGGTTTGATCATATTACAAGTTTGGTCCCCGGATTTTAAAAATTGCAAATTTAGTCCAAACATTTGGAAGTTTGTTGCAAATTTAGTCCCCACCGTTAGTGTCCGTTAGTTTTTAACGATCTGGAGACTAAATATGCAATATGATCAAACCATAGGGACCAATTATGCAATTTGCTCTAAAAATTAAAAAAAAAACTAAAAAAATCAAATAAAAATTAAAAATTAAAAATTAAAAGATTCTAATAAACGTTAATAAAGAAATCCAATAATCGTTAAGAAATAGAAAAAAGGTTAAAAAATTCTTACGTTTGATTTTAATTTTTTTTAAATTTTATTTTATTTTCAGTTTTTTTTTTAATTTTTAGAGCAAATTGCACAATTAGTCCCTATGGTTTGATCATATTGCATATTTAGTCCCCAGATCGTTAAAAACTAACGGACACTAACGGTGGGACTAAATTTGCAACAAACTTCCAAATGTTTGGACTAAATTTGCAATTTTTAAAATCTGGGGACCAAACTTGCAATATGATCAAACCACAGGGACTATTTTTGCAATTTTCTCTAAATAAAAATTATATAAATAATTAAATATATTAATTATTTTCATGCATGCAAAGCTATTTAATTATTTTTATCCATGTATAACCAATTTAATTATTTTCATTCACGTATTTTTTATAAATATAAATTTTATATATACATATATATATATATATATATATTATTGTTTTTATTCACGTATTCTAAATTATATTAATTGTATAAATAATTAAATAATAAATACTATATATTTTTATTTCTATATAATAAGTGGATGAAAATAATTAAATAATATACATCATATTATAATAAAAAATCATATGTATATGTATGATTGTAAAAAATACATAATTTAAATAAAAGATAAAAAAAAGTTGCAAATATCATCATTTATGTTTAAAAAAAGTTACATTAACAATCCTTAAAAGATGAAAAAACCAATATGCCCTTGGTTTAACAAAAAACCTTAACGACTGTTTGTGTAAAGGACGAAATATGTTGGAAAATATTAATATAAAGGATGTTTGAAGTATCTTTTTAAAATTTAAAATGATACATGCAACTTTATATTAATTTAAATAAAGTTTTCTCTAATTTTGTCAATATGAAATGACTTTACATTAAATACATGGATCTCGCTAGGCAAATGAGTCTTTTGCATAGGATATGACACTCAATACAACATGTTCAAGGGCTTTCAGTCTCTCACTAATGAGAAGGGGATAAAAACTCGTATCGTGTCTAAACATAGCATGTAGAGCAACACATTCACAAAATAAAAGTAAACATTATTATTAATCAAATATCTAGATTACAATAGATAATGTAAAAGAAAAACATACCACCCACTATGTTCTAAAAGGCGGATGGTGCTAATGAAGAATTCACTAGTCACCCCATAAGTAGCAAGATCATTCATAGTATCCAGCAAGATCTTAAGGTTATTCACATTCTCCTCCTCAATAAATTGGACTGTTAATTCGTGGATGTTCCAATTAGGGCCTAAATGAAAGAAAAGAGAGAACGAGACATCACAATGATATCTTCATCTAAAAACTAAAAGAAAGGGGGATTGGGGAGGGGCTACGGAACCCTGACCATCTATCTTTTTATCGTTATATATAGGGCTTTCACCGCCTCTGACAGGACCGAAAGGGACCAAAAAGCCATTCTTCATATACCGCTCCGTGGGCTCCGAGAATAAAAGTGGTTTGTTTTCTGTCTCATCCTGTGTGGGGCAAACTCCACTTTCATGGCTTTAAAGTTTCGACCACACAACTTAGAGGATCAATATCTCAATTGTAATATACTCATTCTCACGTAAAAGTCAAGTCATAAAGGAACTTCACTTATCCGGGTGATGAAACAAATCATCAAAACAGCTCGCCATTGTTACTACTTCACAAAGAAAATATATAATGTACATACAAGTCATTTTATCTACATGACAAAAAAATGATCTTACCTATGTCATCGACTACCAAACATACTAACATATGAAATCTTGCAAAGTTGCAATTGATAAGTCTCCTTACCCAAATCAAAATCGTACATTTTTATATTGTTATGTCGCTTAAAGTGTTTACACTTAAACAAATATATTGTTATTCTTAACTGAAATAAAATCATAGCATTGAAAGGTATATAACTAGACATCATTAACTTCATACTTTCGGAAATGCTTTAAGAACGCATAACTCACAAACCTTCATGCTCACTAATGCCCCATAAACCTAACATATGTAAAGGGGGTGTTTGGTTGGAAGAAATGGAATGGAATGGAATTGAATTGAGAAATTAGTATAATTTTCAAGCAAAATTATGTTTAAGTGGTAATGAAATGTAAAACCCAAGGGAATGTTTCACCTCAAATTCTTTTGGTTGTGGGATCTCAAATTCCCTCTCTAGGTGGAAGGATTTTGAAATCCCACAACCAAGGGAATAGTTTGGATTATTAAAATCCAATTTGCCTTATTAATATATATTTATTTTATAAAGCTTAAATAAGTTTCACTGTAAATTTTCTTAAACTTTTGTAAGTTTATTGAGATATAAAAATTATTTAATATTTATTTTATTTATTTTTCATATTTTTTATTTTTAGTAACATTACAATATATATTAAAAAGCAACTTCACTGCTACAGTGAAGTTTGCTTTTTAATATATTAGCCACACAAATTTGCAAAATGCTTTAAGAAGTTTGTGTTTTTATATAATGACCACATATTTTTACAAAATGTATTTAAAACCCAAATTCTAATTAGGACTAACAATAAAGTTTTATATTTTTGCTTTTTGACACAAAAGTTTATTTTTTCTGTTTTTGGGTTCAAACATTAGTATCGGTATTCGATATTATCGGAACCGGTATCGGTATACGCTTTTGTGGTTTCCGATAAGCCGACCCGATAACGAAGAAAGTCACGGTAGCGTAAGACAAAGGAAGACAACCAAACTTCCGCACGCGTAACGCAAGTGAAGTTTGCTTTTTGACCACAAACGTTTATTTTTTTTGTGTTTTTGACGTCAAACATTAGTATCAGTATTCGGTATTTAATCGAACTGGTATCGGCATACGCTTTTCTGGTTTCCGATGAGCCAACCCGACAACGAAGAAAGTCACGGTCGCGTAAGACAGATAAAAACAACCAAACTCCCGCGCGCGTAACGCGGGTTAAAACACTACTTTAAGTTTAATCGTCAAAATATATCGTACACAAATTCACGTGCACGTCAAAATCTCAAATGTATTTACTAGAGATATTTGTTTGTATAATTTAAAGGCTTTTCTAAAGAATTGGAAGTATGCATACAATGTATAGCTATTTAAATGATTATAAATTTAAACTTCGACTTAAATTTACTAAAATAAAATCAAGAGAAAATTACATAATTTGTCTCTGTGATTTGGTCACATTATAAATTTGATCTCCAAGTTTTAAAAACTGCAAATTTAGTCCAAACATTTGTGAAATGGTTGCAAGTTTAGTCCCCACTGTTAGTGTCCGCTAGTTTTTAACGAATGAGGGACTAAACTTTTAATATCATCAAACCCATGGACCACTTATGTAATTTTGAAACTTATATAAGTTTTTACCGTGTCGGAGGCGGAGGCGGAGGCTCCAACGCCGGAGCTGGCCGCCGTGAACATTACGTCAACCAATCGATTTCAATCGAAAAATAGGAATTTAACGGTCGCAGAATCAATCGTTGTTGGAGTACCACGATGTGCCGATGTATCAATCATTTTCGTTGTTGAAATCGACAATAGCGTGATGAACAGGCTAGCAACGGACGGTGGTAGTAAGTACGATTCACGGGGCAAAATGAAGATGAGGATCTGATGACTAAGACAACGATTGTCACGGAGAAGATCGTGGGAATGTTGATTGATTAATAGCCATTGGCGATTTTCACCATAGAAGAAGAAGAAGCTGATGTCCCCTCCGGCACCGACGTCGTCGGAGTCTCCGTCGGATTCTCCGGACTATTCTTTTCATCGTTGAAGAAGAAGAAGAAGCTGTGATTTCAGGTTTAATTTTTTTACTAATTAACTCTTTGTTTTTCTTTTCTTTTTTTAATTTAGAGAAAATTACATAAGTGGTCAATGGGTTGATCATATTAAAAGTTTAGTCCTTCATTCGTTGAAAACTAACGAACTTTAACGGTGAGGACTAACCTTGCAACCATCTCACAAATGTTTAGACTAAATTTGTATTTTTTAAAAATATGATGACCAAATTTACAATATAACCAAACCACAAGCACTAATTATGTAATTTTCTCTAAAAATAAATAAAGGATAAAAAGGTACAAAAAAATAAAATAAAACTAGAAACGACTCAACGAAAATACAAAAGGTACATTCAAAAGGCTACATATTCACCCAATCAACTCAAGTACCACCTTGTGATTAATGACTCGGCACGTGTCATGATCTTAGACACCTCAGCAGTGAAGATCCTACAGTTTGCCATGCACCTGCTGCACATCCGATTCTGTTTCCCTGCAACCCGACAAACTAGAGTTTTTTTTCCAAAATGATGTCAGTGGAAAAGTTATTTACTAATATGGGTGTTTTGAAAAATATTTACCAAAATACGTATTTTCTAAAAACTTTTTTTTTCTCACTCCTAACTCTATTGTAAAAAGAATTTTTCAAAAAAAATGTGCTTTAGAAAAACATAAGAAAAAAGGTCGTAATTTTTGTTATCTACTATCAGAAAACATTTGAAATTCCATAAAAATAGCTTTAAATAAATGAGTTCCGTACTAAAAGTTTTTGAAACTCAAAATAAATTTTTTTTTTAAATTAAAGTAACAAAATCAAAGCTAAAACTTTATATCAAATACCATTTATACCGCAACTCTTAACAAAATCGATTAATATCTTGATATAAATTAGAACTTTTAAAATTTTAAAGGGTTTTTTTATAGCCAAAAGATATTAAATTATTAAAATCATTTAAAATTCAAATTTTTTTTTTTACTGTTAGAGAAAACTAAAGTTAAAGCCTAAGGTCAAATTTTAAGAATAAAAAAAGACATCAGAATTTTATTAGTGATAAATTAATTAGTAAAAAAGTTTTAGCACATTTTACTTTTGTTTTTGTTGATAAACATTTTCAAGTAAAAAAGTTTTTTAATCCAATACAATTAAGAGAGAGAAAAAAAGTTTTTAAAAAAACAACCATTTTGGTAAATATTTTTAAAATAACTCGTTTTGGTAAATAATTTTTCCAGCAACACTCTTTTGGTTAAAAACTCCGACAAACTCTCATCGATAAGTTATACATAAGGTTTAGTGTCATGGTTTGTATTAATTTTGGGTCCTAATGTAGAGACACCCACCCAGATAAATCGACACCCCCCTATACGTCGCGTATGGGTCCATACGCGGCGTATAGGGTCGAATACACTGAAAACGAGGAAAATTCAAGGGGCTGTCAGAGAGCTATACGCCCCATATAGCCCTATACGACCCCCCTATACGACACATATAAGGCTATACGACGCGTATAACGATTTTTGACACTGACTACGAGGAAAAACTCAGTGGGCTGTCAAAGGGCTACACGACACATATAGCCCTATACGACCCCCCCCCCCATACGACGTGTATGGGGCTATACGACACGTATAGAAATTTTGGGGTGTTGATTTAAAATCATGGGGTGTCTATTTAACGGGTCTCTAATTTTTTAGTTAAAATGTCATCTATATGTCATATCAGCATAACTAATTTTATTAAATCCTATTTTAAATCAAATGCAGTGGTTTTAACTAAATACAATGATTACTTAATTATATTTATATTTAATATTCAATAAATATAATCACTTTAATTAAATAAAACACATAATAAAATACTATAACATTTGAAAAATATAAAAGTTATTAGAATCTATATCTATAGTCTTTAATAAAACAAGGTTTCTTTTACCATTTGTTATTCTCTTAAACAATATTTTTGACACTTGTTATTCTTCTAAGCATTCTCACTTTATTTCCCTCCAAAATTGTATTATAGAAATTTAAACACTCAAACTAATTTCTCTCTCCTAATAAAAATCAAATTTATTAATTTATACATTTCTGTCTCATGTAGATTTTTTAAAATCAAGTTATGTTGATAAAAATAAATTTCATTAAGAAAATTAAAAACCATATCTTTTTATTAAAATATAAATAATAAAAAAACAAAATTTTTATATAATATGAAATTTTCTAAAACACTAAATCTTTTTTAATAAATATGAAATTTTTATAAAAATTTTCTAAATCAGTTTTTTAATAAAAATATTTTTTAAACAATAATATTTTTATAAACAATAATTTTTATAAAAAAATTCTTATGAATGTTTAAAAATGTTTATAGATAAAAGTTAAAAAAAATAGTATAATTGTTTTATTTCTTGAATTATTACGTATATATAATTTTAATCATATCTTATATTAAAATATCGTACTGTAACTTTTCGTGTTTATTACTAACTAAAATCTGTTTAATAAATGAGTTTCTATCCTATCCATTTACCTATATATCTATCTATCTATAACAAAGAAAATATAAAATAAGGCTTGACATAATTATAAGTTTTATCATACTAACTTTTTTATTTCTATTTATTATTATTTATAATATTAATTACTAATAATATTACTCATATTATTTTCAAATTAAAATTTATATAATTAATAAATTAAAACTTTTTTAATTAAAGACACTTTTAAAAACAAAAGTTTTATAAAATACAGAATACAACAAACTTTTTTTAAAATAAATTTATTTTTCTTAAAACAAAATATTTAAAACCCATATTTTTTTATAAAATAAAAGTTTAAAAAAATATATCATTGTTTATTTACTTAAAGTAGCTATTCATATGCAATTATAATTATATTTTATCTTCAAACATGATTTTGTAATTCATAAATTTTTATTACTAATTATTTAGTATTTTATTTATTCAACCCATGTAATACACGGGGTACTAACCTAGTAATAAATAAAAGACGATATTTGAAATAAGAAAAAAAATAAGATACTTGAAATAAAATAAGATACTAGAATATTTCAAATAAACGACTACTCGTTGGCATAATATTTGTCATGGATTTCATTCTTCCTTTGCTCGAATATAGCATGATGTTCGGCTGGTAAATTAGATAAGTATTTTTCGAGAAAAGAAAATCTCTATCGAAATCAAGCTCGTCGTCAGTGTCGTTAAATTTATTGGGGAACGAACATCCGAATAGCCTTGAGAAGAGTTTGCTTCATTGGTGCTCATGTTTTCACTCTTTTAGTTGATCCAAGTACATTTGGCGGTGGAACGAGATGCCACTTCGTCGACTTTCTCTAACTCCCATGCGCCTCCGCACGACCAATTTCTAGTGGTGGTCGTCGTCCACGCGGTTCCGGTCGTGACGTTTAAACATTCTCGACTAAAAGTTTTACCCCCACTCGAACACCTTTAATAATTACCGTTTTATCCACCTCTCAAGAATCTAAATCGTTGGGTAGTTAATTCAAATTCTAAAAAAAAATATTAGAAAATTATAAAATGATTTATTATAAACTATAATTGAAATTATTAGAAAGTTTAAAACACATATATATAAATAATTGTGAGAATGGCGCCGTTAACATGTTAATGTGAATGTAAATGACGCTCCATTTTAATATTATTGTAGTGGTTTTGGCGGCTTATAGCCTTGCCACATCACTAAGGAAAATGCGACACGTTATATTATGAAATCCTGAGCTTTTGGGTTTTTATTTGCATACGCTTTTAAAGTTAATAATTAATGTATATTAATTTCGATAGTTGGGTATAAAGGCCCACTAGGAGTGGAGAAAAACCATACTCTATTTTGATTTTTGGAAAATCATCTTTATCATTTAAGATGGTATGTGAAATGTCACCCAATAAAATACTTGATCGTGTTACTAAAGTTATTTATAATTTTTTCTAGAAAATTCATTTTATTTTTTATTACATTGTTCTAAAATTTGTTTATAAATAGTTTTAAGTCCTTCATGTTACGACGATCGCTTAAAAATATGAAAAAAAGACTAAAGTTGAAATGTTCTCACAAACCTACACGTTGAACGTAAGAAAAACTAAACTTTAGCGTGGTTAATAACATTCGATATATATTTAGTATTTTTGGACGACAAAGATATTAGATATAATAAAAAATAAAACTTAACTAAAAATAAATTGAATGAGCATAAGAAAGCTTAAGCTTTCTTCGACTACTGCCTGAATGCTTATGCATTATCATAATAAATTCTGAAACTTACATAAAAAAACATATATAAAAATAAGTTTGTTGCAACTATATACTTGGAAATTCATATGAAATCAATTTTTAAAATGTATAAGAGAAACCCAAAAAGAAAAATAAAAAATTAAGTTAGACACTTATCACAATATGAATGAAAAAAAATATAAAAACCATATGAAAAGTTATAAAGTCTAAATAGCATGTCAAATTAAACATGAGGAGACTATATTGAAACTTTGATGGGATGTAACTTTATAAAGTTAGTAGATTAGTATCCCGTGTATTATACGGGTTAAATAAATAAAATATTAAATATTTAGTAATAAAATTTATAAATTATAAAACCATGCTTGAAGATAAATATGATTATAATTACATATAAATAGTTACTTTAAGCAAATAAACAATAATATATTTTTTAAATTTTTATTTATAAAAAATTATGGTTTTAAATATTTTGTTTTAAGAAAAATGACTTTTAAAAAAAAGTTTGTTGCATAAAAATAGGTTATTAATTTATTAAATTATACAATTTTTAATTTGAAAATAGTACGGGTATTATTATTAATTAAATGTTATTATTAATAATAAAGAGAAAAAAAGTTAGTATGATGAGACTTATAATTGTGTCACGTCTCGTCTTAATTTTTTTTATTATAAATAGATAGATAGATAGACATACAAATTTATAGATAGATAAACATACAAATAGATAGATAGATTAGATGGAATGTAGCAATTAATAAAATTATTTTTTAATAAAAAAAAAATTAGTTTGAGTGTTTAAATTAATATAATACCCTTTTAGATAGAAAATAATATGAAAATGTATAGAAAGAATGACACGTGAAAAAAAGATAGATAAGAGAATAACAAATAGCAAAAGAAAATTCTTTTTATTAAATACAAAGATGTTATAAAGACTTGTACTTTAAGTATAATCTTTTTCAAGTTTATTAATTGTATATACAAAATATAAATATACAGTGTTAATATACTTTTTAAAATTAAATTAATTTTAAATTTAATTTAACATATAAGAAACTTAATTATTTTTTAGAAATTACTTTTTTCAAAGTTTAACATGAATTATGAGATCACAAGAAAAAAAAATACTAAATTATAATAAGTTTTATAATTGAAAACAGAATAAACAATAAAAAGTAAAATGTTACTTGTATATCCCATTTGACTAAATTTTAAAATGTTCAATATTCATAAAAAAAAGAGTTTTATAGTAATTGAACAATAATATGCGATCTTTTATGACAGGAATTCTTATATCTAATTGTCTGAAATCTCTCTCACTTTACCAATAAGAGAGAGGCTGAGAGATAGCTCTTGGTTTGTAGATGAAACTTTAGCATTTTTCAAATCCTTCCACTTAGAGTTAGTGTGTCTCATGTTTGTCATTTGCTACCCTACTTTCTTCGCTTTCAATACCTGCTGCCACTAATAATCCTGTTTCAATTTGTCTTTTGAGTTTAACTATTAAAAATAACACATATTCTCTAAAGCAGGGTCGCATATTTACCGTTAAAAAAAAAAAAATTATTGAAGACAGGGGCGGACCCAAAATTTTTTTTCTCCAGGGTCGGTTTTTTTAGTTTTCAAATAAACGTGTATATCTCAACTCAATGTTGAAATTTTTGGTTCGGGTCGGGTCACACAAAATAAATTACAATCACATTATAAGATATTTAACAAGGATACGATTTCATCGGAAAGTAAAAAAAATATTACATTTTTATATTTTTGTTTATATGGCTTCATCTTTTGAAAATTATCCACTACATCATCAATCTAAACATTTTTAAAAATGTCTTTATCAATGTAACAAATGCAGGTATTGCTTAAGGTATTATTTTAAATAAAATTTTAGAGAGAATTAAAGAATATTAATGGATTAATTAAATACGTGTTGGGTGTTTAGTTAAATAAACGAGCGTAGAGATTTTATACAAAATAAACTTATTGGTGATTATTCTGATATTATTTTTCTTAACTAGGTGAGCTATTATTTTAACATTTAGTGGGTTAGACATTCCAATAAAAATGAGGTTTAGGGTCGTAGACTTTTTTTATTAGGGTCAACATTAAAAAATACACGGGGTCAATCGAAAACCGTCAATACACGTCACACATAGGAGGGAAAATCTACGAGGTTAATTGACCCCTTCCCACCCTTCTTAAGTCCGCCCATAATTGAAGAAATTAATTGTTTGTTATAACAGAAAATGCTTAGCACCATGATTGCTCATAAATGCATTGAGAATAACCAAGGATGAAGCAAAAATTCGCTGATAAAATAAGAATTGAAAAGGAATAGAGAATTAGTTTAACTAAATTAATAAATAAGTACGCTCTATTAACTTTTATTTATTTTTTATTTATTTTGATTGTTAGTAGAGAGATAAAAAAATTTCACACCCAATTAAAAATTTAAATTAATGTCCATCCACTCTAAGGCTAAAGAATATTTGAGAACAACAATATAATTTTTTAAAAGTTTAGACAAATCTTGTAATATGTACATATCAAATGAAGTCATGAACAACAATGTAATATAACTTATTATTAATAAGAAAAAAAGTGTCAGTGGACCACGAGTGAACAACAACAACGTTCAAAGCAAAATATAGTATAACCCCTCAAATACATGTTTTTTCTTCATGATCTTATTCTACACATATAATGGAGATTGATCGAATGAACGGTAACAAGGTATAACCCAAGTGTAGTTTCAAGCATCTCATTATTAAATAATGGAAATGGATTGACAACATTTATGTTATTGTTAGTACTGACAACATCAACGTATGCATGCCAGGTTCATAAATCATGTGGCGTGACCACTTCAAACATCTTTAGGTATTGGTGAGCACCCTTCATATATTAGCATCACAACTCGTTTGACACATTCTCCAAACCCATTGTGTATAGTCGATGTTACCGAACATCATTGGAAGATCATGTCTATTTTCATGCACATCGTACAAAAATACAACGTCAAGACTAGTTGGTGCATGAAAAACTCTTTTGCATATAAAATAATAATGTCATTGCAAAAATATCCCATGCATTCATTTGATGCCCTAGCAAACATGGCTAGATATTTATCGTATTCTTCAGGGTCATTTACCGGTTATGAGTTGAGAATTGTCGATGTATGTTTCTCTAACGATGTGAAACTCTTTTTTTCATCATCTTGTCTAACCTTATTATGATCAATCAAATTAGCATTTAAATCCGCATCCATATTTTAAAAAATTACTTGTCATCCAAAAGCTCGCTCTAGACACTCTTTCATCATATCTTAGTGAATCGACAAAGTCTCATTTAGAATGTCACGAGCATTTTCACAATCACGTAATAAATAAACTTTTGTATTGTGTTGTATCTTAAACTAAAGATACAGCAGCTAATTTGACAAGAAATTTAACCCCGAGTAAAATCGGATGTCTCAGAGCTAGATGATGACATTGAAAGAAGAACACCGCACCTTATTGTATGGATAATAGTATAAAGGAGTAGAAAAATAATAGAAGAAATAATAAATTTTTATTGCAGTTTATTTATAATGTAAAAAAGAGAAGTTATAATTAAAAAGGTTAAAACCATACCGGTACCGATTATATTCGATTGGTACCAGTATGGTATCGGTATTTGATAAAATTTGCTCATCCCTAATCCATAATGTTGTAGCTTAGCAAAAATTAATTGTTTCTTATAAATGCGATGTATATATATATTAAATAATTACAAATACAAAATCAAGTGAAATTTAAGCGTTAAAAGGATTCTTTTTTAAATACAATAAAATAATTTAGAATAAACTCAAATCTAATAATTTAGCAAATTAAATTAAAATTACTTATATAAACCTATCCTTTAAAATAAGACAAGTAATGATTGTTGGGGCATTGTCTAGTGCAATAATTAACCTCTAGGTGTCATCAGGACAAAACTTGCATGAAAAATCAAATAAAACTTTAAAATAAATCACAAACGAGGGAGTCTATAAAACCACACAGATGACACAAGTGATCAATCAAACCTCAAGAGCTTAAGCCGTCCTACCTTTAGAGATAGATTTTCAGTAGGCTTCAATGGCAGCATCAACGAGCTTCTCCGGCGAAAGAAACCACCGGTACCACTTCTCCGGCGAGAAATCCGACCCTCCGCCGACCAATTTTACCTTAGAGTTCAACGAATTCGACGTATGGAACACCGCACCGGCGCCGGAGCTTCACAAAACCGTCACAGCATCTCGAGTCTCGAACAAATCGTCACCGGCGACGGAGAAGAAGAATCGACGGGAGGTTAGAGGTCCGGCGGTGTCGCTGCCGGTTGATGTACCTGACTGGTCTATGATACTCAAGGAGGAGATGACGGTGAACCGTACGGCGGTTAACGACGATGACGGTGATTTTGATGTGGATCTGTACGGCGCCGGTGACCTAATTCCGCCGCATGAGTATTTGGCGCGAGGGAGAATCGCTTCGTTTTCCGTTCATGAAGGATTTGGGCGGACGTTGAAAGGTAGAGATCTGAGTAGAGTTCGTAACGCCGTTTGGAAGAAAATCGGATTTGAAGATTGAAATTGAAGATTGAGGATGATAATTGATCAAATTTTGTGTTCACGATCGATTAACCAGAGTAAATGTTCTTCAATCTTCACTTCTCTTATGATTATGCCTACTATCTGCTATGAGAATATTGTTTCGTTTTGATCTGATTTCAATATTTCATCTCTTCCGGTGAACAACTGTTCGTCGATTTGATAGTTTAGACGGATTATTATGAACCTGCGGATTCAATTCGCAAATTTTGAGACGAAATGTGTTGTTTGTTTTGATCTGATTTCATCTCTTTATGTGAACAAGTGTTCATCAATTTGATATTACATGTTTATGAGATCGAAATGCGTTTTTGTTGAATTGTTTTTGCTAATTTGCTATCGTTTTAGTTTCATGATTCAAATCTTTCATTTTTTGCTTCTAAAAATTTGTTCGAAACTGTTAAGAAACTGTTGGTGTTTTGTGATGGCTGTTGGTGTGGAGTGTGAATATATTGACTTTGGACTAATTCATGGTCAAACTAAAAGTTAACTGTTGACAAAGTCTACTAATCGAGTTATCGGATTTTGCTGTCGAGTAATTTCGTATGGTCTATATCCGTCAACAGATATTTAGGCGTGAGCATACATGTTTTAGATATTATCATATTATGGCGGCAATATACATAATAATATTTTTTGTTTTCGGTGTAACAAGTTGGTTTCGTAAATGTTTTAAACATCCTTTATTATTATTAACTAAGTTAGACCATATGTATCACAAACTTTGTATAAAAAAATAGATTTACATATTAAATATGTCATATTACATAGTTTTTAAAAATAACTTCTGGAACAATTATATAGTTAGTTTTTTTAAAAATATTTTATAAAAACAACAAAAAATATTACAATTTCTAAAAATATTTTACGAACAAGCCTACTAATTATAAAATAAAAATGTTTGATAAAATAATTTTAGGAATCATTATTAGTTTTTTTTTAAGGTAAAATGTACTATCTTCATTCGGATGATAGATGCTATCTTAAATCAGGTAACTTATTCGTTTTCTAACTGGGATCGCACCCCCAACCCCCCCCCCCTCAGAAGGAAACCCACAATTGAAAAAACTCTCTGGCTCGACCCTGCTTCGGAGATCATTTTTAATTAATAAGAGATAGGTGAGAACAAAAACTTATAAAATAAAAAAATTATATAATTAATAGAAAAGAGAAGCGAAAAAAATGACTAAAAATGCATATGAGAGCGACATGTGTCCGATTTTATTTTTATTTATTAGTATAGATATTTAATCTTGTTTAGTGGGTTGCGTCAATAATCATTATGTGTCATATGTATCATTTGTGTTATTGAAACATTTATGATTCATTGTCTTAAATATGTTGTGTCATGTGCTTCGTTTTATTAAGTTGATTAATTGTGTTAAAACATGTCGTATCGTATGCCGCTTGTTATACAAGTTCATGTTAGTGCTTAAGAAGTTTGATATGTATCATTAACGTGTCATGTTGTCCAATAGTCGGACTAAACATGTTGCGTCGAACAAAACACGTTCATTAACTCAGAACGCACGTTTTGCCATTTCCCCTCTCGTCTCTCCCCAGTCCCCCCCATGTACAATGAAACTTCTAAAACCTCTAGTGACAACAACATTCATCGATTGCCTCCCTGCCGGTTTAACTTGAGCCATCCTATACCAAAAAACTAAACCGGTATTGTGACTGTCTAAAAAGCCGGTTAGATTAATTTCAAAACTAGGTCTTGACGCATGCTTTTGTGATATAATTGAAATATAATTACAGTAGACAAGCCGAATCACTATTGCCAATTCAAATCAAGAAAAACAATTTTCTAAACATCTGTATAATGACTAAATCATTTGATGGATGATATGAAAGCTAACAAACAATACCATGGTTGATTATAAAAATGGCATATTAATAACAACAAAATGAGGGCTAATATTGTATTTCGATCTCTTCGCTGGATCTAGCTAATAACAATTCCATTTGTTGGATACGAATCCAATTTTATCAACTAAGTTACATAATCAATTAATCGGTACTAAAGTTAGGAATATTCATTAAGTATTCATTTTGTTTACCCAAATGGTCCTTGAAAAAGAGAGCGTTCAACAAATAAAGTACTAATCTTCAATTGTAAATGACTTATTCAAAATTTATAAGTTCTCCAAAATATGTTTTAATAACGGATGCGACTAAACGTATCCCCTCTCATACACTTGGTGAATCCCTCCCTATTAAGAAAGTAATATCTCTCACGAGAAGGGTGCACTCAATATACAAAGCACTTTTAGTTACTATTTTTAAAATCCAGTTAATTGAATATAAAATTAACTCTGACTGATTTAACATGTCAAAATAAGAGAATCAAGAAAATAGTTTAGCACAGATGGAACGTAAGCAAACAGGGAGCTTTGGATGTATGAAATCTTCTAAATCATATGATCCCACGCATTAATACTTGTAAAAAATTGGTGTTTCTCTTATCACTTTACACGATAGCTGATGTATAATTTTTTTTTTATAAAAATATATTATGGGTCTTAACATAAAATGATTGCTTTGATCACTCATGACTTAACCTATGATCATTCTATTTTATCACCTCTAATGATCAATCATGATAAAGACGTGCATAGTGTTAGTAATATTGGTGATTGTCCTCTGTAAATGTGGTGTGTTTTAAAAAATAGATGGTATTTAGAAGTAAAAAAAGTTCTTAAAAAAGTTTAAGATAAAGTATGCATACGTTCTTCTTGTTCATGATGTCATATGCATAGAAGGATGTTGATCCGAAACTAGAAATATGCTGGCATATCTTTTTGACACTTGTCATTTTTTTAAACATTATCACCTTAATTTTCTCTCCAAAAAGGTATTATAGTAATTTAAACATTAAGACTAATTTCTCTCTTTTATTAAAGATTAATTTTTATTAATTGCAATATTTCTCTCTCTCATCTAGATTTTTTAAAACTAATATATCTTCTTAAACTTAGATTTTATTAAGAAAATAAAAAATCACATTTTTTTAATTAAAATAGAACTAATAATAATTTTTTTTTATATAATATGGAATTTTCAAAAACACTAAACCTTTTTGAAACAAAATATTTTAAATCCGTCATTTTTTAAAAAAATATAAAAAATGTGAACTTTTCTAAAAACAATCTTATTAAAACAACCAGAATAATTACAAACCAAAGTTTTTAATAAACAATAATTTTATAAAAATAAATTCTTTTATAAAACAATCTTAATATGAATGTTTAAAAATAAAACTATTTAGATAAGAGAGTTAAAAAAATAATATAATTGTTTTATTTTCTTGAACTATTACTTATATAAAATTCATATCTTATATTAAAATATCATACTGTAAATCTTTGTGTTTATTACTAACTATAATCTGTTTAATAAATGAGTTTCTGACTTATTTATCTATATATCTATCTGTCTGTTTATCTATCAATCTATCTATAATAAGGAAAAAAATAAGATAATACGGGACGCACTCGTAAGCTTAATCATACTAACTTTATTATTTCTCTCTATTATTAAAACTAATATTAAAACTAATATTAAATACTAATAATATTACTCATACCATTTTCAAATTAAAAAATGTATAATTTAATAAATTGAAAATCTATTTATTTTAAATTAAAAACACACTTTTTAAAAACAATAAAGCAACAAACTTTTAAAAAAAATCATTTTACTTAAAACAAAACAATCCATAATTTTTTTATAAAACAAAAGTTTAAGAAAAATATATTATTGTTTATTTACTTAAAGTAGCTATTTATAAGTAATTATAATCATATTTTATTTTTAAGCATAGTTTTATAATTCAAAATTTTTTTTTACTAATTATTTAATAATCTATATATTCCATGTAATATACGGGATACTAACCTAGTATCATATATATGAGACCGGACAATCGGACATGAGACATAAATGCTATCAATACTTGTCCCAAACTAGTATTATCTCGAAGATGACCAAATATTAGAGCTACATTTTGGGTAAAACAGTTTGAGGGATATTAGACTATTAGTCAATCAACATTATTTACCACCGCTAGCTCACTTCGTAGATAGGCGGTCTTGAGTTCAAGCACACGCATGATGTAAATTATTTTAGAGTAATTTAAAGGTAGAAGTATGATAATTTTTTTGTGAAAAAAAAGTCAATCAATAATATTAGATGGGTTAGACCCCTAAGACTCCACTAAAATAGGATGATGCTTTGGTTCAAGTTCCACGATGACTAAAAAAAGAGGTTTCAGTTAGGATATAAGGTTTTTTCACTTATGATGGGTATCATCCTGAAAGTGTTCTCAAGTTCAAAATTGATGAGTACAAATTGAAATACGAGCTTTCATTTAGGGATGTGACAACTTATCGTCAAAATAACAGATGGGTTAGAACTTAGAAGTGAGAAAGCAGGAATATGGGCCTTAAATACAGTAATGAGCCCACTAGAACCGATCCTTACAAGCCCGGCCCATATTCATCGGACCCATCACCTGTTATTCGTAGTTCGTACAATCGTACCCAATGCTTCTACAGAGGGAAGAACACAACTGCTACACATCAGACACCACACTCGTTCATTCATATTTTCACACCCCCAATTTCAAACTCAAAACCCTAATCAACAATCATCTATTTCATCTCTCAAATTCACACTCCAAATCTTCAATTCGTGAACAACCACCACCAATGGCGTCGGATTCAAGCTCCCGATCACCATCATCCGACGAAGAAGAAGAAGAAGAATCAGCCGATCGAAAACCTAACTCCGTCGTCAAAACCAATTCGATCGATAACTCTCTAGACGCCATCGAGAATCAACTCTCTTCGATCTCAATGAACACTTCAATCGACGAACGAGCAGCGCCATCCGCCGATTACAGCCACGAACACGGGGTGAAGGTCGACGATGGTTCGTTGAGGGAAAGTGTTAGCGAGAGGCGGAGAGTTTCGATAGGTGAGAGTAGCTCTTCGAGGGGATCGGGTTTGTGGGTGAATAATATGGAGGTGGAGGTGGAGGTGGAGGTGGAGGTGGAGGGGGAAGGGGATGGGGCACTGTCGAGCCCTAGTAGCAGTGGGTATGCTGGTGAGAGGGGTAGTAGTGGTAGTGTCACTAGTGCTTCTGGAACTGATGCTATACGGGAAGTTAGGGATAATGGTTCTTCAATGGGTGATGATTGTGTGAATTCGTTGGATTCTTCTCAAGCAGAATGGATTCGTGGTAAACGGCATGCTGATGAGGTATTCTTCTAGCATGCAGACGTTAATTTCTTAGTTTTCGAATTTGATTGCTTCTTTTTAGCGAAATTTAGTCTTAGAGGAACAGAGAACAATATAGAGCAAGATAATATGAACGGTTTAGTATGGTTTATTCAACAGTTGGAGTTAATTTTTTAAGAAAGTATAGGATGTTAGGTATTACGTGTACGCGGCTGACCCGAGGATTCGGATAAGGTACGAAATCAATACAATACTACGGCTCGGGCCTTAAGAACTTGTCGGTATTTCTAATTGATTTCTAAAACGAGTGACGAGATAATGATAGCAATAATAGTAGTAATAAACGTAACTACGCAGCGGAACAATAATCTAACCAAACAACCAATAAATCGAACTAATCAAACTGAACAATACCCAAAACAGAACCTGTTTGAAGGCTGTTCTTTGACCAGAAAACGGAACAGAAACAGCAGCAATGAACCAGGGAGGGCAGCAGCAGTGCCGGTAGTGTTAGCAAATAACAATCAGATCAGTAGCAAAACCAAAGAAGAACCGATGAAGAAAATTCTGTTTGCTGCTTCTTCTTATTAATTGAAAATGAAATACTGAAATTCTGAATGAAAAATTACATAGAATACCTATTCTATATAAAGAACAGAACATAAAGAAACAGCTGTAAAATACTAAAAGTTAGACTCCTTCTAAAAAGAAAAACGCGGTATTCCATAAATAGGAGATCTTGCACTCCATAATTGATTTACCGAAATTAATTATTAATCACCCCCTTAATTTCGGTCTTCACTTCTTCAGGTCCTTTCACTTTATGATTGTTACTCCAATAAGCTCTCTCATTTCTCCAAATTTGATTCTTGGCAATGCTTTAGTAAGGATATCAGCCTTTTGTTGATCCCCACTAATATGTTCCACTTTAATTTGCCCCCTTTCGACACACTCTCTTATGAAATGATAACGAGTGTCAATATGTTTACTCCTCCCATGAAACACGGGATTTTTCATCAGTGCAATGGCTGATTTGTTATCAACTCTAATCACCACTTGCTCCTCTTTCCAACCTGTTAATTCTGCCAAAACACTCCTCAGCCATATTGCTTGACAAGCGGCTGAAGTAGCGGCCATAAACTCGGCCTCACACGATGATAAGGCCACTGTTCCTTGCTTCTGTGAATTCCATGCTATTGGCCCCTCATTATAGTAGAAGATCAGCCCCGTTGTGCCTCTTCCATCATCAACATCTATTGAATGACTGCTATCACTGAAACCCTGCAGTATTCTATTGTTGCTTCTTTGATAAACGATTCCCAGTTCTGTTGTTCCTCTCACGTAACGCAAAATTTGTTTTACTGCTTGCAAGTGGGCGCCTTTAGGCGTTTGCATGAAACGACTTGCATACCCGACACAATAGGACAAATCTGGTCGGGTGTGGGTCAAGTATCGCAGACAGCCAATCAGCTTCCTGTATTCAGTTGCATTAACAGGTTCTCCATCTTCATTTTTGGACAGCTTTAACCCTGGTTCCATGGGAAATTTGGTTGCATTACATTCCCATAATCCAGCCTCCTTGAGTATCTTCTTTGCATACCCACTTTGCCTTATCGCAATACTATTAACACCTTGAATTACCTCGATTCCTAAGTAGTAGGACAAGGAACCGAGATCACTCATCTCAAATGCAGCCTTCATTTGTAGTTTGAATGCTGTTACTTCACTTTGGTTGCTGCCAGTGACGATCAAATCGTCCACATACACCCCCACAATCAAGTGATCTTTATTCGAATTTCTTTTGTAGACAGCTTGCTCATGTTTACATCTCTGAAAACCCATCTGTTTTAGAACATTATCCAATCGAATATTTCAAGCTCTAGGCGCTTGCCGAAGACCATATAGTGCCTTTGTCAAGCGATAAACCATGTTTTCCCTGCCCTTTTGGATGAACCCTTCTGGCTGTGAAACATAAACTTCCTCTTTGCGTTCACCGTGAAGAAAAGCGCACCTCACGTCAAGATGGTGAACTTGCCAACCCTGTTGAGCTGCTAAAGCAAGAATCAGACGAACTGTCTCGAGTCTAGCCACCGGAGCAAAAGCTTCATCGAAATCAACTCCGGGTTGTTGCACGTAACCCTTTGCTACAAGTCGAGCCTTGTGCCTAGTGACATTGCCATTCGCATCCTTCTTCAATTTGTAAACCCATTTCAGTCCTATGGATTTTTGATTAGGAGGTAAGGTCGTGAGCTTCCAGGTGTTATTTTTCTCGATAGATGCAATTTCACTTGACATAGCTTCTACCCAAGCTCTATGTCCTGCTGCTTCAGAGTAGTTTAAAGGCTCACCCTCCAACAATAGAAGATTAACATCTTCAATGTTCAACCGTGAGGCCCTCGCATAAACATCCCCCACAGCCCGAATTCCCCGTGGTGGAGTATCATCATACGCATCTGGATCAAGAGGAAGTGGACTGCCAGATCCACTGCTTTCTGGTTGAATAGGCCCACGATTCTGAACAAAATGTGGGCTGCTGCGATCACCAGAGTTCGTTGGGCTTTCACTCTCAACAGAGTCTTCAACTGGTCCAGATAAATCTCCAGCAAGTGGGCTATTTGGCCCAATTGCATCTGCCATAAGTGGGCTGTTAAGCCCAGTACCTGCTTCGAGGGAGCTGCCTGTGGGAACTGAGCTGCTGCTCGTGACAGGGCTAGAAATATGAACTTCATCTACATTTTCAGCTTGTTCAGCTGATCCAACCATTGTTTGGTTCGAGTTCGGTTGAACTAGAAATTCAGTCCATTCAGGACCCTTTGTATCATGCTGTTCTAGATAAGAGTTCCAATCCCATTTTTTCTCTTCTTCGAATCTTACATCTCGGCTCACTACAATCCTCCTCCTTTCAGGATCATATAACCTGTACGCCTTTGTATTTGGTTGGGTTCCTAGATGAATCATCTTGGAACTTCTGTCATCCAGTTTGGTTAGCCCACTGATTGGAACCTTTACATGTCCCACGCAGCCAAACACCCTTAGGTGTTCCAGATTCGGTCGCCTTCCTTTCAAGACTTCATACGGTGTCTTGTCTTTTAATGCCTGTGTGGGTGATCGATTTAACAAGTAGACAGCATGTCTAATTCCTTCTCCCCAAAAGTTTTTGTGGGAATTCCATGGCCTTGAGTAAACACCGAGTCGTGCCAAGAATGGTTCTGTTTCTCCTTTCCACAACCCCGTTTTGTTGGGGAGTGTAAGGAGCAGTGAACTGATGTGTAATTCCTGCTTCATTACAAAAATTAGTAAAATTCCGAGATGAGAATTCCCCTCCGTTGTCTGTTCTTATGTTCTTCACCTTCAAACCTAGGTTCATCTCGATCAAACTTTTAAATTTTTTAAAACAGTCCAGAACTTCATCCTTTGTTTTAATCAAATATTCCCACATGAATCGACTAAAATCATCGACAATAAGAAACATATACCTGTTTCCTCCTTGTGTGGTAGGCGTGATTGGTCCACACACGTCTGCATAAATCAACTCCAACGGTTGAGAGGCTCGATAACCTGATTGAACAGGGAATGGAATGCGTGACTGTTTACCAGCCAAACAGCAGTCACAAATCTTACTGGTGTGTGTAATTCTTGGAACTCCTTGTACCATATTTTTTGTTGCTAATTGTTTGATGGAATCAAAGTTCAAATGACCAAGGCGTGCGTGCCATAGCCAAGCTTGGTCATCAATATTAGCAAGTAAACAAACCGGTGAAGCAATCTTTAATTCAATTTTATAAAGTCGGTTTAGAGATCTTGGTACCTTCATTAGGAGGGTTCCACTTCTTTCATACAACCACAGAAAATTGTCTTTCATCAATACCTTGCATCCAGCTTCAGTAGTTTGGCCAAGACTAATTATGTTGCTTCGTAAGGATGGAATAAGGTAGACATCCGATAGCACCCGCTGTTCTCCATTTCTACACTCCAGTACAATTGAGCCTCGGCCCTTTATCTCCACACATGACCCATCACCGAAACGAACTTGACCAGCCACATTGCTGTCCAAGTTGGAGAAATATTCTTCATTCCCTGTCATGTGGTTGCTAGCACCATTGTCTAGGAACCACATGTGCTTGTTTTGAACCGAAGTGTACTTACTCGGTATCACGCTTTCTTCATTTAAGAAAACTGCTTCAACTCGAACAGTCATTAGCAGTGCCGGCTCGTCATCTTGGGCTTGTGTTAGATTGACTTCCTCATCCCTTCTTCTCGTAGGACATTCAGATGCAAAGTGTCCCATGTTATCACATTTGAAACACTTTATTTTTGACCGATCCTTTCCTGATTGGTTCCTTTGCTGGGACATGTTTTGAGTTTGACCAAGACCTCGGCCTCGACCTCCCGATCGACCTCGTCCCCTTCCTTGGCCTCGATTGTCAACGTCGCCTGTCCCTCGGCCATGCCCACTGCTTTTCTGCTCCTGTTTCTTTTTCGCCTGCCAGTCGCTATAAGACAACAGAAGCTGGTCATTCTTGGGTGCTTGAGACTTTACACAAGGTTTGATCCTTTCTTCATATGCACGTAACCTGCCAATAGCATCTTGAAATAACATAGTATTCAAATCAGCGAATTGTTCAATAGAGGCCATTATTGGTAAAAATCGATCAGGAACTGAACCAAGAAACTTCCTGACTAGTTTCTTGTCTTCGTAAACAGCCCCAAGACTGTTTGCTTTCGAGACAATTGCACTTATACGTCCAGCAAAATCCTCAATGGTTTCTGCTTCCTTCATCTTCAAAGCTTCAAACTCAGTTTGCAGTGAACCCAAGCGGGCCTGTTTCACCCGATCAACACCCACAAACCGAGCCTTCAAAGCATCCCAAACTTCCTTTGCCTTTTCGAACTGCGCAACTTGTAAAACAAGTTCCTCAGGTATCGCCTGGTACAGATAGGCGATTGCAATGCTGTTTTTCTTCGGGTCAACATTCTCTCCAAGTTCAATCGCTTCCCAGACACCATGAACATTAAAGATAGCCTTTATTTTAACTGCCCAAATTGTGTAATTCGTAGCAGTCAAAATAGGGCATTGAAGCGATAGATTTGTATTCTCCCTTGATGTACCAATCTGAGTTGTCGGAACCGGAGTCTCAGCCATCTTTCTCTACTTTGGTTTCTTGCTTCTTCTCTGATCAGTTGCACGGTCCTTCGGCTCTTGATCACACCCTTTGGATCAAGTTTGAGCACTGGTCGTCCTTTTGAAACAAGGCTCTGATACCAATTGTTAGCAAATAACAATCAGATCAGTAGCAAAACCAAAGAAGAACCGATGAAGAAAATTCTGTCTGCTGCTTCTTCTTATTAATTGAAAATGAAATACTGAAATTCTGAATGAAAAATTACATAGAATACCTATTCTATATAAAGAACAGAACATAAAGAAACAGCTGTAAAATACTAAAAGTTAGACTCCTTCTAAAAAGAAAAACGCGGTATTCCATAAATAGGAGATCTTGCACTCCATAATTGATTTACCGAAATTAATTATTAGGTAGTTCCCTGGTGATCTGCAGCTGCTGAAACAAAGGGCTGTTGGTCACTGGTGGCGGCAAAACAGCAGCAGTAAACTGCTGTCGTTCTTTCGGCAGAAACACAAACACAGGCACACGAGAATAATAATCAAAATAGTAAAGAACACAGCGATTTAACGTGGTTCGGTCAAGGATTGACCTACGTCCACGGGCTACGAACCAGGGTTTCTTTTTATTTCTTTCAAGACTTAAAGATTACAAGTACATATGTGGGTATTTATAATAGAAGACAATAAAAAACTTAACAAAAATAAGTTTTGGCAGATTAGGGTTAGGGCCGGCTGCCCCTAACCCCTTTCTGCAGCAGCTTTGTGGCTGTTCCAGGGCCCGACCCAAGATGGATCGGAGCCCACAACACAACATAGGAAGCCAAAAGAAAACAAAAAGAATGCGACTTTATGTCTTTATGCAGTTGAGGATCAATTCTTATCGTAACACAAGTTATACTGTTGATCTTTAAGACTTCATTTTATTTAATGAAAAGAAAGAAAACGTAAGTTTTACGAGACACGTAATATTTTTTTTGGAGTTTGAGAATGCGTTCATTTGGTACTGATACGTGGGTTTTTAATCAAGTGAACATCTGTGAGCAAGATGTCCACCTGTTGTGAAAGAGAAGGTTAACACGGGGTATGAGTGTTAAGCTAGCATGGGATTAGTCACAGGCATGCTGGTCTAGTGAATTCACCATATATCATTGTATTTGTTGGAGTCAAGTTAAATATGGATTGATGATACTGTTAGTACGGTAAACTCACACGTGGCAGAAAATGTGAGTGTTCCATATGAAAATTTTCATGTCTTTAAATTGATAGATGATAATTAAAGCAGACCCCTTCACTTTACATGAGTTTATACACACATTTGAGTTCTTGAACTAAATTCATTCATAGGTAACAATGATGAAATTCACGAGGCGCCCCATCCCTTAAATTTTCTTAGATGGATGATGAGGTTATGAAATTTTGTAGATTTTTTTTCCTAGTAGTCAGAATGTCAGATTCTCTGGTCATCTTTATGTAAGCCCGCCGTGAATTTCTTGCTTAAGAATTTAGTTTTATGAAAAAAAAACTAACAGCTTAACTTTTTTGTGATCAACTTGGGAAGTGTCCGATTTTTTTATTAATCTAGCTGACTAGCGTATGATTCTTTTGAATTTTTAGATTGCATGTCTTCCTCTCTTTTGATAAGAAATGTTGATAGGGTCTGTACAAAACTTTTATTTGTAATGTTTGTTAACTGATAATCGATAAAGTGCAGGATGATGCTTCTGTCTCTTGGAGGAAAAGAAAGAAACATTTCTTTATTTTGAGTCACTCTGGAAAACCAATATATTCAAGGTATTCGTGGGGTATATATCAATGTTTTATATTTATAATTTTTTACTTTTGGTGTATATAAATTTCTATAAAGAATATAGTTGTCAGATTGTGATCCATATCCTTTATGTGGTTCCCATTTTAGTCTCTCAATTTTATTTTAGTGAACTGATCAAACTTTTGAAATATTTGTAAATCTATTTATACACATAATACAGGCACGCTTATATACTAGTTAAACTTTCCCAGTTGCATGGTCATTACCCCTAGGTTGTCGAAATCTCACCTTGTTCTTTTGGGGGTCCTAGCTTAATTGACTGTATCCCCGGTTGTCAATAGCTACCGTAGCGGTCGCGATCGTGCGCTACATCGCGTATAGGTAAGCGGCCACTATATGGTATATCGCGGTATATAGCGGAATTTTTTATTTATTTTATTTTATTTTTATTTTTTTTAATTTTTTTTTTGGTAAATATGAGATTTAGATGATTAGTAATCGAGTATTTTAGCTATTTTGGGGTCTTTGCTTAGATTTCCTACTACTTTATTGCTAAACATGCTTATCTATTGAATGTAAAACATTCTTACACATTATTCTACTTAATAGCTAAACACGAAGTCACGAAATAGCGGTCGCTATTTACCGCTATTCGCTACATAGCATATAGGTGGCTTGTCGCTATTTACCGCTATTGCTATTCGCTATTGACAACTATGACTGTATCTGACAAGCTTTGTGATTTCTTATTACAATAATAACCAAACTTTATATTTAATTTTGTTTAGACAATCATTTATTGTCATAAACTATTGAAGCAACAAATGAACTCTTGTAAAATTAGAATTTGAAGAGAAAATAAAAGAAAAGAGAAACGGAGAGTATGATGGCATGGGGTAAGCACTTTTGATGTCATCATCTGCTAGGATGAGAAGTGATAAAGGGAAACCTCGGTGGAATTGCGTATGATACATCCAGCAAGAAACCCTTGAAATTTGGTTAAGTCCTTGGTTAAAATTACATATGTAAAACCATATTGAAAGAAAGGATTAATTTACATGGAAACAATTCACGCGAGTTGATTTTGTTTATGATTTGCTTCAAATCAATTTGCACTTAGTGTGGCGTGAATGATATATTTTTTATTTTTACTAAACTTGACATATGTTATATCTCTCTTAAATTGGTTTCTAGATATGGAGATGAGCACAAGCTAGCAGGATTTTCAGCAACTTTACAAGCTATCATTTCCTTTGTAGAAAATGGGTAAATATGTTAGCATCTATTAGCTATGCAACTTTATTATCTATTTTAAAAGGCAGTTGAAGAGAAAATAAGCATGCATAAACAACAAATCAGTATCCAATGTCATGCAAACTAGAATTAAATAAAAAAAACAATATTAAAGGCATGGATTCATCTGGATACTCCTAGGATGCATAATGATGTATTTTAAGCACGAAACTGGTATATGCACCTATCATTACACACTTATTATTATTTGATAGAAGGAGCTATCAATAGTTTGCTATCTTAATCTCTCAGGGGAGATCGTGTCAAATTGGTTAGGGCAGGAAAACACCAGGTCGTTTTTCTAGTTAAAGGACCAATCTATTTAGTTTGTATAAGCTGTACAGAAGAACCTTATGAATCACTACGAGGGCAACTAGAGCTTCTTTATGGTCAGGTAAAGTTATTTCACTACCCTTTGGTATGTCTGAAATGTTTGTGACACAGTTGGTCTTTTTAAATTGGATTCTGCACTATACTACCATATCAATAATCTTGTACATCATTATACCATTACATTACTGCAGATGATACTTATTCTTACAAGATCTGTTGATAGATGTTTTGAGAAAAATCCAAAATTTGACATGACTCCTTTGCTTGGTGGGACGGATGCCGTCTTTTCATCTCTCATTCACTCTTTCAGCCAGTTTGTTTTCTTTGCATTGATCTACTCTATAAAAATGTTATTATAATTTTAAATAATCCCCCATGACTTTAATTGATTAACTATTCGTATCAGGAACCCTGCCACTTTTCTTCATGCATACACTTGCCTTCCCCTTGCTTATGCTACAAGGCAAGCTGCTGGTGCTATTTTGCAAGATGTTGCTGACACAGGTGTTGTTTTTGCAATATTGATGTGCAGAGATAAGGTTTTTACATCCATTACTTTTACCTCAACCCCTTCCATGAAGAAATAAATTAATTTATATTTTTCAAGGTTGTGAAATATCATCCTTATGCTAGATTTAAAATGCAGGTTGTTAGTTTGGTAGGCTTGCAGAAAGCATCACTTCATCCTGATGATATGCTACTGCTGGCTAACTTCGTCATGTCATCCGAATCTTTTAGGCAAGTTTGTCAGAAATTTATAATTGGAAACAGTACTTACTATGTTATGTTTCTTTTTATCTAGTTTATGTTATAGATTAAACTAGGAGGTGGCCAAATGGGCGGGGTGGGCTTCTAATGTAGCATGTCAAAATGGATAAATCATGTATGGGTTGGGACAGCCTGGGGTTAGATTGACACAAAATAATTTTTGTACAAAAGTGTTGGAAGTTATTTAAAAATAATATTGTGTCAAATAGACATAATATGATTACATAAAAAAATATTATTTCGATAATACTGAACCTTTTTGAGTAAACCTTTTTAAGAGGTTTTTTATGCTTTAAAAATACACTCTTAAGTGACTTTTGACCTGAATTGAACCATTCTTAAATAAATGTGTCAGAACTACCACCTGTAGAATGGACAATGGAAATTAGATATGTGGGATTAATACAGTACTGACATTTAAATTTTAATATATTTAACTGTGGTGCAGGACATCTGAATCTTTTTCACCAATATGTTTGCCAAGATACAACCCTATGGCATTTCTATATGCTTATGTTCATTATCTTGACGTGAGTGAATCACAACTTTTTAGAGATCATCCTCCCACAAGTTAAATGCTTACATAACCGAATATTGTTAATTTATAAGCTGAAAATATTGACATTTGTTTAGAATCGCTTTGTATTATTACATTGTAATATTTACAAGTTATATGCGAGATGAAGTGAATTGAACATTATGTGTGTTGCAGGTTGATACGTACTTGATATTGCTCACGGCAAGCTCACAAGCCTTTTTTCACCTTAAAGAATGCAGGCAAGGGCTCCCTTTTTTTTAATGTCAAAAAGTTAAGCGTCAAAATGGGCTGATTTGCGTAATGGGTCAAAATGTGTAGTTATTAGGTTATGGGTTAAAATGTATTGAGCTGGTGATGAGTCCTGGTGGTTTAATATATTACTATTACATAAATATAATTTATTATTTGGTTGATATGCTCTAACTGCTTATAAGATATACTTCTCTTTAATATAGAGGATAAGAATTAGAGTTCTATTCAGATTCAATTCTTGTTATTTTAGTTGTTAATTGGTCCTTAGGGCTTGCAATTTATTGTGCTTTTTATGATAACTTAAGTTTTATTTACAAATTATGAGAGCGACTTACGGTGCCTTTCAAAAGTATATCAACTGGAGAGCCAGTCCACCTCTTGAACATCCATCAACCTCTCTTTAATATCAGTTTGCATTTTATTCAACCATCCGAGCCAGTTTGTATCAGTTGGTTTTACTTTAAACAGTTTTTTGCCCAAAAGTTCTATTCCTTTATAAACATTTAGCCTGTCCATTATGATATTATAATCTACCTATTCCAACAATATTTTTTTAATAAAATCTTTTAACAAGGTTTTCTAGATTAAAATTTCTGTTTGCATTATTTTCCTTTTCAAGTCATTTGAACTATTATTCACAGGATACGAATTGAAACGGTCCTTTCAAAGTCCAACGTTCTAAATGAAGTTCAAAGATCCATGTCAGAAGGTGGCTTGCGTATTGACCAGTTGCCTGTTGACCCATCTGCTCGTTCCGGATCTTTATTCCATTTAAATCAAAGAAGGCCATCACCTGAAACGGTTGTGGGTGTAGGTGGTCCAGCCGGACTTTTGCACTTCATTTATCGCAGTATCTATCTTGATCAATACGTTTCTTCTGAGTTTGCATCTCCAATCAGCGGGCGCCCACAACAGAAAAGGTTTTCCTGTTCAGTTTTCATCTAAATTTCATAGTACCCTGATTATATTTATGTTTCAAGTAACAATGAGTTTTTGTTTTTCCTTGGCAGATTGTATAGAGCATACCAAAGACTTTATGCTTCCATGCATGATAAAGGGGTAGGCCCCCATAAAACTCAATTCAGAAGGGATGAAAATTATGGTAAAATATCCAAAGCTTAACATTTTTTTTTAAATATTTGCATTATCCTTTTCTAATTATATAAAGGTATTTCTTCACTAATACTGGTCATGTAATTGGTTACCGTTGTTTTCTCTTGCAGTTTTACTGTGCTGGGTAACACAGGATTTTGAACTTTATGCAGCTTTTGATCCTCTAGCAGATAAGGTTATATTAATCTTTAAGTGTTAATTTCTTATATACACCGTCTTAGAACCTAGTATAACATCATATTTTACCTTAAAAAATCATAATACTAAACATACCAGTTTCCAAATTTACAGCGTTGATACCCTTCCCTTAAATCCCATAATATAAAGCGTAAGAGAAGAAGGGTATAATAGTAATGTAAATTTTATTATTTGATATTAATTGTTTTGATACTGTAAATATGATATTGTGCAAGTTTTCAAGCTTATATATGAATTATGTTTCTTTTGCAACCTATAACTGAATCTTGGTAGTTTTATCTTCTGTAGGCTGTGGCGATACGGATATGCAATCGGGTGTGTCAATGGGTGAAAGACGTGGAAAATGAAATATTTTTGTTGGGAGCCAGCCCTTTTTCATGGTGATAATCTCCCTCCCGTAACTTAATGTATCATGCCTTTGGTTTTCAGTTTCTTTTTTTTCCCTTTCGTGTAACAGTTACTTGGTACAATACCGACAGAAATAAATAGCTAAAAAATTTCCGTATAGCTTTAGGATGAAACGTTACACTTGTACCTTGTACGTATATACTCACTGCAAACATATACTTGGATTTTGTTGTCCAATAATTCTTTAATTAGCTTTTGTGTTTGAAGATCAACGGCAAGGTTACTAGATTTCGTTGTTTCTGAAATGGCTTGTTGCTGAATATCAACAACCACATTCATGCTTATTATTCCTGGGTCGTATAGATCAACAGTGAACATCAAGTGCCACTTAATGGCTTTTACCCATGCATTGTTTTGAAACGACTGAAAATCAATAACTTCCGTCATTGATGCATTGTTTGGATCATGACCAAACAAGGACCACTTAATGACTTTTACTTGGGGTGTTAAGTGGTTCCGTTAATGGTTTATTTTAGTTTTGGAACTTTTTTTGAGTCTAACCCTTAACCCAACCGAATCGAATTGAAAATAGAACTGTAGTGAATTCATTCGGTTAAACCGTTTAAATCGATTTATTTGGTTCGGTTTAATGATTAAACTGATTGAAGCGGTTATGATTCTATAACTGTTAACCACGCCGATCGCAAACCGGATACAGTTAGAAACCAAAGTCGCAAGTTGGTTTTCATTTTTGTTAGGATGCAATTCGGTTTTCATTTATTTTTAGTTTTTGCCCTTTGGTTTAATAGCCTTGTACTTCTTGTGAATCTTATCTTTCTCACATATGGTCTTTTATTTTGGAACACTCGATTTTATTTTCACATTTAATTAAATTCGCAAATTTGTTTGAACTTATATATCCCTAAATCACTTTTATTATTTCTTTATAAACGGTAAACATAATTTTAAGATTTAGATGTATAGTAATAATTCTTGGTATGTTTATAAATTGACGGTTTCAAATTCAGGATCGATTGGAGTCCGTTAAAAAACAGTCTAGTCTTCGGTTAAAATCTCACCGTTTCCGGATTCTAGCCAGGCTAAAACCCGGTCTGGTACAAAAGCAGTATGGTCTGCGGTCTGAAAACCTCACACCTTCCGGGTTCTAGCCAATCTAGAACCTGGTCTAGCATGGAATCAGTTTAAAGCAGTATGGTTTTCTGGGTTTTGGCTAGTCTAGAAACTGGTCTGGTCTTTGTATATACATCCATTATCACAAAAATTGCAAGTTTTTTTTAACCGAAGACGCTATCATTTTCCATTTTGACCTTTTCGTATGTTGATCATTTAAGCTATCCACGAGAAAAGAGATGCTATTTCCAGAGAGAACCTGGCTTTATGCATACAATACACCGATCATTGTAATTTAACCTTAACAATCATTGTATTTGTAGCAAAAGAAAACATGATATCCCACTCATAATGACACCAGAAAAACATGAATTGCAACACAAACTTTCCTCTGTTGCATTCAAATCCACAAACTAAACACGCGTATATACATCAATGAGCTCACGATATCCACGTGATTCTTTCTTTAAAAAACCAAAAAAAGCCACACGAGCCTAATGAAACACAAACTACATAGATAAACACATGAATGGTGAAATGATGACAAAAAACATGGTTTTAAATTGACGGTTTTATTTCATTATTAACGTGATGACAGTGACCAAAAGTTGAGAAGAAACGAGGGTAATGCAGTAAACCAGCTAAGGAAGGCCATAGCAGTAGCAGTCTCGAACTGCTTGCAGTGATTTTGAGAGCAAAGACCAAGATCATTACCGATAAGAACTGTAATACCAGCAGATGCGCATGCAGCCGCAAATGTAAGAGTTGATGTCACCTGCAAATAAAGGACATTGGTTTCCATGTTAAACGAGCTATTGGCAGCAGAAAAATATCATAGATATACCAATGAGAACTTGCATCATATCATAGTTACTAAAAAAAATCATGATATGCCCATTCAAAATACTTAAAATTTCATTTATCAAACACAATTTATAATTACACAATTACACCCTCCTCTTTCCGCTTACACTTCAAACTCTCATATCTAAATGAAATGTTTAAGGTAAGAGTACAAATATCAAGAATTTGAATATGGATATATTTGGTATTATGACTTTTTAATTTGGCAAATTTAAGGTAAGAGTACAAATATGCTAAATTACTACTATGGTTTCAAATTCAAAAAGATCTAACTAATTTGACAAAAAGGTCAAACAAGTGGTCAAGTGTATTTACAAATATAAAATCTCCTAGAATGTTTTATTGAAGCAAATGAAAAGCAATAACACTTAAGATGACATTTTGACTTCTCCTATGGGCTTAATCATGAACTAGAAATGATACCATCTGAAAATATAGTGTCTATTATTTGAAGTATATATAGATTAGTGGGAACGACGTATAATGATCAAACCTCACTTAATACAAGAATTATCAACAGTAATTAATCTTACCCCGTCACCAATAGAGAAGAAACCAACAACTCTATTATTCTGCAAGGTACGTCCGACCAAAAGGGCATGAATATCAAGAATAGCAAGTGACAGGCTCCACATACTCTGAAGGGCAACTGCAGCAACAAGGTAGCTGTGATGGCAAACAATTAAAAGATTTCAGGTGATTTAGTTTTAACAACAATCCAATCATCAGAGTTTAAGAAAGTAATGCACAAAATATTCATAAAGTGGTATACCAAAAGCAATCATTTTTATTCGACAAAACATACACACTAATAGTCAATATAATCAGTCTTCCTCTACCTCTAGCATCAGATTTAGGGATTCATAGGACTATAGGAGTACTAAATGTCACTTTTCTACATCTTAATTACAATGAGTACTAAATATTTTCAAAAGGCTATGTCTTCCCCTACCAGAACTATGATTAGTCACCATAATCTTGATTAACTGGTTCTTGATCTGATTATTGCAAAAGCAACGTCATGCCAACATTCATATCAGCCTCTTGATTAGAGTTTTCATAATGAAATCACCACCAGCAATTTAGACACTATGCTCTACTGATAAGTGATAACACACTTGTTAGTAGTTCAATTTGTCCATTATAGATGCTTCTCTCCCATTCAATCAACCAGAACATACCATAATTTACAATTTATACAAGATCAACTCAACTTCCTTAAGAGTTAATCGCATCACAGATATGATAGCCTCTTGATTAGGATTTTCATAATAAAATCACCACTAGCAATTTAAACACTATGCTCTACTGATAACACAGTTGTTAGTAGTTCACTTTGTCCATTATAGATGCTTCTCCTCCATTCAATCAACCAGAACACATCATAATTTCCAGTTTTCACAAGATCAACTCAATTTCCATAACATTAATCGCATCACAGATTCAATCTCCACCTTAATATCACAAATCAGTACCTAAAACAATTGGCAACATAATTCTAAAACAACATCGATTCTATCCTAAACTCATAAACTTAATACTGCAAATCAGTAGCTAAAGCAATTGGCAACATAATTCTACAACAACATCGATTATATCCTAAACTCACAAACTTCAAAAAACGAGTCAAACAACAAAATCGCCAAAATCTAAACACGTTCATCAACAAAACAGATCGAAGAAATTACCAGAACGCGGTGACGGACGGAAAATCGCTTGTTGAAACCATAACAGCGAGTGAGACAACAGCATACGCAAACTGACAAAACCGCAAGCTCAGACCTCCGATCGTCCCCGGCATGCCTTGTACGACCTTCATCCTCACTCTCGGCGGCACAACGACGCGGCCGTCCGCCGGAGGTAACGGTACCACTTCAACCGGATGCACCGACGGGTGGCTGACGTTCATTTTAAGCCTCCGCCTGCAACCACCGCCTGTAACGACGCCTTAATGTCTTATCTACCTGATCATCATCATCGATCATGAAAAGTGGAGTGATTTGATTCGCAGATGTCAGATCTAGCTTTTATTAGGTGCGATTTGGAGATTTGGAGATTTGGAGATTTGATGGTTGGATTATTGTAGAAATTTGAAACGATTTGCAGTGATTCGATTGTTTTGAGTGGAGTTTATGGTGTATTATCCCCTAATCTTGCTTTAACCTAATGTACGTTGTGGTATAGACCGTTGTTTATCACGAAATCTTGTAAACTATTAGAGTTAAAAGACCATCGCGCGTTGTTGCGGGACGTAAAACTATATAAAAGTTCACGTAAAAATAACAGAACTCACACTTTGTTAATAACATAAAGAAAAACGAATCTAAAAATTATTGATAACATTCGCAACTTTATGTGAAACAAGCCATTAAAAAGTTCATGTCGGAAGGTTTATACAACATAAGCATGTCAAAACGAATAAAAGAGTAGAAACAATAAGAAAAAACAAAAAATTTAAATAAGTTTTAATAACTTGTAAGTTCATTTTTTGATGACTTGTACGGTATGATGCACAGCTTTATTTTGAATGAAACTTATATCAAAATATAGAGAATTATAAGTAAGTCGGAAAGGTATAATCGGAATTTTATTTAACGACAAATTATAAAAATAAAAATAAAAACAGAAATTGAATTAAAAAAACTAATAGATAAGTATAAAATACAAAGTGTATTTATAGTTAAACTTGAGGAGGCAAAAAATACAAGTGAAACTTTTGTTTGAGAAAGCACCTTATAATTCAAGTAACTACAAAAATAACATTGGACAGATCGTTATACTATCTGCATGAAAATGTATACATATAAGTTGGTAATTAAAATATATATAATTTGATTGTAATGTTTTTAGAATAAAGTATTATATATATATATATATATATATATATATTTCTTTTTAGACTTTCAAAATTACATTTTTTTTCAAAACAAAATTTTTTAATACATAATATAAAAAGTTAATTGTCATTTTCGTCCTTGATTTTTTGACCTGTTTTGTCATTTCTATCAAAAAAAAGTTTTTTTACTTTTGGGTCCCTAAATTTTTAAAAAGTTATTATTTTCATTCATTTTCGTTAACTTAATTAATTGTATTTGTTAAATTATAGGCATCTAAGTCATTATACAAATGAAAATTCAAATTAAATTATTTGTATAACGACTTAAATGCCCATAACTTAACAAACATAATTAACTAAATTAACAAAAATAAATAATAATAATAATTTTTTCAAATTTAGAGACCCGGAAGAGAAAAAAATTAAATAAAAATAACAACACAAGACAAAACTCGATGATGAAAATAACAAATAACTCTAATATAAATGTTCCCTTTAAGTTTGATTGAGAGAAGTATGCTTATAAGTTTAAAATCTGATATATCAATTGCTTCAATTCTAAATATTTAAAATGTTATATACATTTTAACAGTTCTATTCGCTTTTTAAAAATTATAGATTTAAGTTTTATAAAATATATCATTTTATATTATAACAATTATGAAAGACTATAAACGGTCACATAATTTTACTGTTTATAAATTGTACAAGCTATTTAAATAGGTTATTTTAACGGTACAATTTACTTTCTCGTAAACTGATAATGTAGTCCTTTCAATTAAACATGTGTCATTTGTACCATAATCCTCGCATTTCTTCCTTTTCTTTTTATTCCACTTTTGTTTTGGCACATGACTCATTTATAGTTCTTTTCTTTTTCTTTTTGATTTTCTATTATTGTTTTTAAATACTATGTTTTATTGAGATCTAAATATAGCATTGTTACTTTTATTTATGTTTTAGTGTAATTTTCATTTTAAACAAAGTTATACTTAATTATATACAAGTCAATGAAACTCAATTGACAAATCATTAAAGTTGTTTTAATATTTTGATTTTTTTAGGCTTTTTAGTTTTCATTTAAGGACTTTTAAAATCATAAGATTCTAAGTTTATCATTGCAACGTGTTATTTTTATTAATGTTTCAACGTGATTTTTTTTTTCAGAATACCAAAACCAAGTCATGGCATGTGCCGCAACACACGATTCTTAATACTTGTTGCAACAAAGTGTTAAAACATGTGTTAAGTTCATATTAAATCACTAATTTACTATTTTATTTAAAAAAAAACCAAAAAAAAAGGAACACTCATGACATAACCTCTAATTAAGATGTAAATGAATTCAACCTCTAGTGACCTACCCAATATCAACTTGCTAAAGCTTAAAAAATTGAATGAGCTTGAGTCTTAGTGAACTTAAATTATATCTTATTTAATAAATGAACTCGAGATTGAGTTTCATATATAGAGCTTGATTACGTTCGTGAGTCACAATTCATACAAACTTCTAAATTTTGGAACAAGCACCTACACTTCATCCACTTGCAAGTCACAATCAAATCATCAAAATTCCCAGCATATTTTCTTCTTTTGATCTATCTCTTAAAGACTCAAGAACACACAAACAAACACCTAGCAAGTAAATCCAAGGTAAGCAATGATTCAGCCATAATTCATACAAACTTCTTATGTTAATCTTTGAGTCTATGGTTCCTCACAAACCGTTAATAGTTCCAGCTCCTAAAGCTCGATCAAGAACACCCCCCCCCCCCCCCCCCAAAATCCCTCATGATTTGCTGCTGGGAAGTGACTAAGGAAAGCTCAAGTAGCCATGAGTTCGATCTCTACACATACGCACTTCATTCTCGTAAGTCGTAATACGCATATGTGACTCTTTGATTCCTAATAGACTTTAACTTGTTTCCATAGAAGATTTCAGCCTTCTTGATCTCCTTCTAAGCTTATAACTACCCCATAATAACTCCAGGAATCACATCTGACAAGGTAACACGAAAATGCTACTTTAAACTCCCGAATTCACACATTAACTTATGATTTCAATAAGCTTATAAACCAAGTCACTAACCTCTCAAAACCCACAAAAATTACAACCCATGTTGACATATTTGAAGCTTCTAAAAGTCTTGAATTTCAGCCCCAACTCAAGGTACACAAAATCTACTCGAAGAAACTATCGTTTAAATGTTAAAACTATGGTTTTTGCACACCCGATGCACACACTCGACACCTAACATAACCGGCATCTTAAAAATTATAATTTTTAGTGTATGATGTTTATGATAATCATTCAAAACAGCCTTGGTTCAAAAAGTTGATCAAACCGTAAACATCTTCGAAAAACTGTTGTTAAAATCGTTAAAAATAAGAGTTTTACACATTAATAGGCATAAGTGATATATATATAAATAGACCAACATATTAAAAACACTAAAAACATAAATTATAAGGATTATAAAGTTGGTTCATAGCAATACTTGATTAAAAACTCGTCAAACCCGTTAAAAACATTAAACCGGTAAAACCGTTTTCTTAGTAAACCTGTTTATTTAAAAACCAGCCATTATTAATTAAATATGAAGAGATTAAAATTTTTACAGTAACTAAAGCTCAAACAAGTAATTTGACAAGAAGGATAAAGTAAAACGCTTTCCTTATACGGTTAAACGAAATCAAACGAGTTTGAAACAAAAATTTGAATAAAATAGCTAAACACATCAAAAAATCACGAAAATTTACAAGGACTTTATTAATATTAATATAAACGTATAAAAATTACTAAAATAGATGCAGATTATTATTTAATATTTATTATAAAATTGATATTGAAAAAAAACATAGGAAATGCATAAAATAGTAATAATTATAAAAATAATTTAAATAAGATATATGACACCTTTTTCATATATTATAGGTTATATAGAACTAAAATAAAATATAATACAATGTATGAAATTGTTTCTAATAATTATTAGGGATTATAGCCTTAAATAAACATATAATTCACCTCAATTATTTAAAATATGTAAAATCAGAAATTATAATATTTAGACTTTAAATATAAGTATAATGACAAGAATAAATATTAAGTAACAATTATAAGTAAGAGAAACATTTATTTGTATCAATATGATTAGAATGGACCTAAATAATACACTAAAATAACCAAAATAGAAAATATAAAAAAAAACTTCATTAAATTTTTTTTTCAAGACCTATATACCGTATAAGACTTATAATATTTTAATCTTTGCTTAATCTAAGTACTAAGTAATTATTTACACTTGGGATTAAAACCACAACAATTGGTCAAAATTTATTAAATGCAACAAACAAACACTAAGAAATATTCAAACAAATTCTATAATATATAAATTACTATATAAAAATATATTTTGATGTTAAATAGGTTAAACTTAATTATTTTATAAATTATCTCCTTATAATATGTTAAAATAGGGTTTAATAAAGAAAACTAACAAAATAAGTTTATTTGCATAAAAATTATACTTTTCTAGTAGAATAAAGTATAAGTTAAGTGAATATATTTTTTTAGTAATTAAAAGCTTAAATCTTGATGATAAAACAAAATTTGACCATTAAGACGTATTATCGGTAAACCGACAAATAAAAAATATGTGTAACTATTTTTATGTATAATTTCCAGAATTAAATATTTTAAGTAGATAAATAAAAATATAATAATTATGGCAAGTGTCTTTAAAATTTATAATAATTGTTATGATGAAACACCTAGCTGGTTTTGAAGCATTTTGGATAAATTGAATAGGACATCATCACTTATAAAACCATATATATTACTTGAGTTGTTAATGATACAATGATTTAACATATGTCTTTAGATCTTCAAACATCGGATAATTCACTTCAAGACTTTCTCAAGTTGAGTTCATGTGACCCTTATTTTTTAACTATTTAGTTTAACTTTATTTTGAGGAATGATAATACATACTTCTAAATGTTTTTGTATTATTTGGTTTATAATAAATCAAGACTATTTTAGTTTCCTCAAACAATCCTCGATTTTTAGCACAATCATTAACTCCATAAAGAGCCACGAGATATATGGATAATACTATCCGGGGAAACCACCGCACATAGTGAACCTATTTGGGACGACCATCCACTGAATGATATATGGGTTATATTGTGTCATATATTTGCGTTATTTGATAACTTATGTTGACAATTATAAGTAGGGGAATTATTATTTTGTTGTCCATGAGACGTGGGAACAGGTTTGATTGTGAAATTGTTTAATTTACACCATACTATTTATTTGTGTCTCGTGTATAAAATTCATGTTCTCACGAACATATTGTTGACATTTTTTGAGTATGTATTTTTAGGTAATACTCAGGAACGATGCGTGTAGGGACTATGCACTAGAAAGACCAACCCTAGTCGAAGCAATAAGACTTTAGTTTAATATTTAATAATTTCGATCAGTTTGTACTTTATTATTTTCAATTTCTTTTCTTTCCTCGAATGTATTTGTAATAGAGACCGAACGATATGTACTAGTGAAAATAAATATGTAGTATTATTCCCATGCGTTTGGTTGATATCAGTAGTCATGCTTGGGCCCTCGGCTGTGACACATGTTTTGGGGAAATATGTAATTTCACAAGTTTAGAGGTGAAAATATTCAATTGCTCCCAAAAAAGTTATCTCGCAAACTAAACAGAAATGCGAAAAATGATGGAATAGACGTTGGGATGGAATTTTCCTAAAATAAAAATAGATTGATCCATCAATTGTTACAAATAGATCGTTTAATGAAATAAATTCATTTCCATCACCTAAAAGCCTATAAGTAAGATAAAAACAGTTATGCCTTTTAAGAAGTCTAGTGTTATATTCTATACATTTAGTTTCATGTTACTTTTGTATATTTATGGCGACAGTTTTGTTTCTTTCATGCCTCCATGAAACGCATGTGTGGTTAGAGACTTAGAGTCGAGACTTAAGTAGAATTGTAGAGTAGGAGACTCTTTCAAGTTTGAATGGTGTTACATTATATCTCATTTTTTCAAGCCATGTTGTAGTTGCATGCATCACAAACTACCCTTTGGACGGTTCAAGAGGCCAAAGCCTCACGTATACTTTGACCGTCAAGTCAACATAAGTTTACAAAAATAAATGAAAATATGTATGTATGAAAGTATCTACAATTGATATGCCATTATGGAGACATGATGAATATCTTTAGACACCAAAGAAGAAGTAGGACCCCAAAGTCCTTATAAAGTAGGGGTTAAGTTCATTTCTAAAGGAGACAAAATGTGTCAAATCTAAATGGGTTGATCAAGAATGGAACAGAGACCACACAACCTTATCCAAAATAATGGTATCGTTTGTGTTTGACAACAAACAAAACTATTTAAAGATTAATATTTTCCAGCGTACAATTGGCTTGATATGAAGATATCTTGAATGTTCTTTTTGATCAAATGTATTCTTTCATTCAATTCATTTCATTTGTGCATTCTTTTATGTGGAATGATTGTATGTTTATATATATTATTCTACAACTAATCTATTTCTTCACACACCTTAGCTAAGTATATTGTTCAATATTGTTCATGACATCTTCTTGGCCATGTTTTGGTGCATTTGGTTATCTCGGAATAACAAAGTGTTTAAAGGCAAGACGGAGTTGGATATAAAATGCTTCTTGAAGATCAAGGAACCGGCTTTTTCTTGTATTACAAATAGAGCATAGATGATGAATCTATCTTGATAAGATTGATATCATTTTAACTTTATGTTTTAAGATTTCTGATTTTGTTAGGGTTGGTATTTTGTTCTTTTCTTTTGGTTGTGGTTTGTTTATTTTGGGTACTCAGGTCCTTTTTGGTGTAAGTTTTTGTTTCCCTTTAGTGTCTAGCTAAAGGTGTGGTTAAATGAAAGGATCATCTTTAAAAAAAAGCCTTACATTAGCAATTGTTACTAGGGATTTTAGAGGAAGTGGCCTAATGAATAGCGATTTTAATATGTGTTTATTCATTTATGTTACAAGCCAACTCTTCTACACAACCTAGGACACTATGGATTTGGCAAGGCCACATTATTTTAGATAACCTCATCGTTGCACAAAAGCTATGGACATCCACGTAAACCTTGGTTCCCGTCCTTCAGTTGACATTACAATGCCACTAAGAACTCTACGAGACAATTCTGAAGGTTTCTGGTTTGCAGTAACGGTCGACATGGTAGAGTAAAAAGTTTTTTTTTTAATATATTCAAGTAAAATGTTATACTGGCCATATCATGTGAATTAACATAATTTCTAATGTATTTATCGTATGGTAGCCACTGGGAGTCAAGTTCGTAATTACTAAAAGGAAAGAATGAATACACAAAACATACTTGATATAAGACTAGTGATGTAATTTACTTTTATTTAAATAATTACAAATACATATATTCTTTATTTTTAAACCGGCTATAATACTTGTAATAATATGATAATAAAAGTTAGACTTGTTATACCTAATCACTAAAAAAATGATGATTAGTAACTAAATAATCACAATCAAAACACTAACCGTGTCATTTAGAGCTTTACGGCCAATAAAGTCATCATTGAGCCTACAAAAGTCTATGTAAGGTTCACAGGTCATGGGATGGTTCGAGTATTGATAAACCGTAAAAGGTAAGGGCAAGATAATCATATTAAACAAGTTATTTATGCTTATAAAACCATCAACGAGGCCACACACCATTCGGTATATAAGACACAACAATATAAGGACAAATATCACGTTGTTAAATTGAACTAAAGATCAATTAAAATTTACGACATATTCGTGATGTTTGTAAACACACTTTTACATAATAACCAATGTCTTGTAAAACACATAATGGATTCACAAGTGTTCTATAGAATATGCATTCCATGAATGTCTTAAAGGTTTTGAAAATGCAATAACACGTTTTAGTTCAAAAATGCACCATTTGGGTAGCATAAGTTTTCGTATAAAAAAACTATGACCAGAATATATGAAAATCTCTCACAATGTAATGATCAACTTTAATGCTTTTGTAAGATGTCAATCCTCATTAAATTGTTGGGGAGAGTGTTTGGAAAAGTAAAAAAGATGGTAAAATAGCACGAAAAGGACGAGTGTTGTTAGGAGGCGTATCAACGTGACATAATATTGGTCATATGAAACCTTTTAAAATTGTTTTTTTTTTTTTTTTCACACCATCGAGGCAACCATTTCCCCTAAACTTGACCAACAATCTTGCACGATAAAACCAAAGACTTCAAAATCACTTTAAGTGATCTTTGTTTTTTTAAAATGCTTTTCATGTTATAGGAGAAATCATACATTAGCAAGATAAAATATTTTTGGGTTTATAATATAATATCCATATTCAAACAATTAGTTGTATATATTGACATATTGAGAGTAGTTTTTTCTACCATCTTAGTTCTTAGATGAAAATTTATAAAAATTGTTCTCTACATTTACTAAAGAGAAAATGCTGGCAATCTATATCAAAAAGCAACTAGCTAGGGAGAAAACTAGTGGGGATCACTATCAAGATTAGTGAGATGAGAACAATTAGTCACTACCATATTAGTGAATATTTATAATTGTGATCACTACGTACTTAAATAGACATTCTTAGTAAGGACAAACTATGGAAGTTTTAGTGTTATTAGCAATATTTTAAGGTAATTAGATTTGAAAATAATATCAAATAAATTCTAAATAAATTAATATTACAAATTAGGAGATGTCTACTACATATATGATAACCTAATTAAAGTTAGATCATTAAAATATAGCTAGGTCTATAATTTAAGTCTACATCGACCCAATAAAAAATCAACACAAATCTTTGTAGGATAGAAACCAAACATATTATGTTGGATAGAAACCTTATACAATTCTCAAATTTCCTAGATGGTTTGACACTAACTTTATAATTTGATAACCTTTACAAAGAATTATTTACATATGTAACTTAAATAAAACAATAATAACATAAAGGTAACTTCAATAAATGACACTTATGAGTAGGTTTTTCACCAAAAGTGAAAAACAAGGCATTTTATATAGGAAATATGTGACTTGATATAATTCATTTTTATAAACAGTAGTGTTCTGTAAAAACATTTGTATGATATAATTTTTATAGACATGCTATATTTGAAACACACAAAAATCATTTAAAACATACAACATATTTCATAATATAACATCTTTCGAATCCGTGGGTGTGACTTTGACATCCCTCACTCATGGAGGAGTTCCTGATACCGGCCGACTTCGACCCCCCAAACTGCTCCAATCCTTCCACCCTAACAATCTTTTTTTTTCATATCGACGTCAGATAATAGTTCTTTTAACATCCTTAAACAATGGAAATAATCACTTTTCACATCTTAACATCCCTCAATAAATTTTTAAATAAAAATAAATGATATATACAAAAAATATAAATTGAAAATCACATTTTACATGTAAAGAAAGTACAAAACTACAAAACTTACATTTGATTAAATTAAACAGTAAACATTAATAAAATAATAAAAAATACATATTAATCCCAACCACATGTTTTGCTATTTCGAGCTTCATCTAAGGTGTTTATTTGTGAAGTCGACTCCTTGCCACGACTCGATTTTTTATTATTATCGTCTCGTAGCTCGTTGGATAATGAGTTCATTTTGAGACTGATCTAGTTGTGAAGTTTATGTTTGGAGAGGAAGCTTGCTAAGAATTTTAGCAAAAATTTAGTTAAAATTATCAAGTTTTTATGATGTTATTTTTGATAAACACCAAAAGTAGTCATTTTATAGTCATTGCTTAATGACACTGATGAAATCATGTTGCTGCTAACCTTGTTGCGGAGGAACCGAAGGGTAAAGGGCAATGTACCTTAGCGACAACCCTCACCACATCAACATGCCACACTAGTGGCCAATACCACACCCCACTCCCTAATAATTTACTTAAATAATGCATTCGACATCAATGTTCGACACTAATGTTTGTTTCTTATACCATTCCAAAGTGAACTTTGTGCAACTCACATAATAAAAGGGTTAAAATACTACTCGTAGAACATGATTTTCATATACGATACAAAATAGCACATACACACTATGTTAATTAATTTTCTTTACCATTTAATTCTAACCAACGACAATTATAACCTAATTTTTTTACTGAGAAACACGCACACTTTCTACTTTACACAAATATACTCTTAAAATCATTACAATTATACTATACATGATTTAATTCACACCTGTTTGATTCGAGTATGCATCAATTTACTATCAATAATGATCGTTATATTTAAATATTCTATCATATAACTCATAACATAATTAGATAATATAACAAAATAATTAGCCAAATTGCCCGTAACTTTGCGTAAATATCACATGAAATTAATATCAATGAGTTTCATATCAATTGGTATCGAATGAGGTAATCTCATGGCCTTTCAATAAAGATAATGAATTTAAACCTTATTTGATTCAATATGTTACAAATTGATCAGAGATTTTATCATAATAATCTTTTTGATGATAAATTATCCCTGAAATAATGGACAGACCTGCTCAACAACGCTATCTATATTGATAAGACGTAAGATTACCAACGCTATCTGTATTTATAGGACGTAAGATTATGTTTCGCGAATGTGTTTACCCTTCACATGAAATCAACTTTGAAATCCAAACAATTTGACCAAACCCGAGTTGCTTTAATGGGCTATCTTTGTCCTTATGTAACCTGCCCCGTTAACCCAAACACTCATCTCTCTCTCTCTCTCTCTCGGCTCATCCTCACAAGAAAACTTTTGTAGCTCATTATCTTCCACCTCTTTCATCCCTCAAATTAATCGATTTCACTCTTGTTTTCTCTCCAAACATCCAAATATTAGGGTTTTTCTTCCCTTTTCCTCCGATTATTCTCACCGTCAATTCCTCAATCTCCATCCTCTCTCCTCCATCCCACCGCTCTAGGGTTTGCAGATCTGATAACCACTCCTAATTCAACATGTTTTGGCACCTTACAGCTCTCTCTGCTTCTTCACCGGTAAGTTGTAATCGCATGATTTGGTTTTGTCTGTGTGCAGATTCATGGAATTGTATGTTTTAATATGTCGATTAGAAGTATTCAATGATTTGTGTGATTTGTTTGTGATTTTGCTCTTGTTTGCCGCTTACGAAATGGATCCTGCTATTTTGTTTGTTTCTGGTGTGGTAATTGTTTTGATTAATGAATATGACGTTGTTGGATTATCGGAGTCGTTAGAGCTTGTAATTGAGGTTATTTTTTTAGGTGAAATAGCGGTTTTGGTGCTTGTAATTAAGCGTGTAAGTGATGATGGGTGAGTTTTTGTTCAGCTTAAGTTGGATTAGATGTGATAACTGTGTTTTTTAATGATTTACTTTGGTTGATTGGGAGAGGACAAGGGAGATGTAAAGGAGGACACATGTGGGATGTTTAATCTATCTGAGCTATATAGAGAGCTATAAGATGATAATGATTAATGAACACTGGGATTTCTCAGCTATTGATTCATGGAAGTTAAAAGCAATAAATTAACGTCTTTATGGTGTTTGACTACGGATCAATGGATCATATAGTTCATTGAAGACATCTTTATAATCTTTTTACATATGTACGGCCAAAAGTTTCATTTGTCTAAACCTTTTTACATATTAGCTTGTTTTACCATGTAAATCATTTATAATCTCATCATCCCTTTGGTTATTTCTACGTATCATCCTTTTATAGAACCCTATCTTGACCAACGTTGACCAAATTTGACCTAGATGTGCATGAGGCGCCGCCTCAAAGCCCTGAGGCGTTTTCCTGATTGCCTCTAGAGCCTCAAGCCTTAAGCGCGCCTCAGGCGCTATTTTTAAAACCAAGGAGTGTTGGTAATTCTTGTGTTCTTTATCCTGTGTATTATGCAAGGGTCAAATCTCAAATGGGTCAATCAATCATATTAAATTGCACTGAGTCAGTTTTATTTTGTCTGTGTTATTTCTATATGCTGCTTTCCTTTCTTTTAACATATGGTTTGTCATATGTTTAGATTGAGTCTATCTTGGACAAGGAGCATTTCACATTGGAAGAGCTTTTGGATGAGGAGGATATTATTCAAGAATGCAAAGCTTTGAATAGTCGTCTCATTAACTTGTAATTTAACCTTTCTTTTGTAATTTATCATCTACATTAAGCTCATGTTTCTCATAGATGAAGTTTGTAATATTTCCACACTTTTAGAGTGTAATAGAATGACAAAGAATCTATATGATTATACTTAAGAGAGTGCTTGTTTTTCAGCTTGCGGGACAGAGTTCAGGTTGAACAATTACTGAGATACATCATAGAGGAGCCTCAGGAGGATGCTGATAGCAAACGTATTTTCAAGTATGTCAGTGGTTGTGACTTAACATTTGCAGAAAATTTTAGGATCAGAATATTGTTATTTTATCATTAACTTTGAATTAACTTGTTATAAACAACATTTGGAGCAAAATTGATTATATCTAATAACTTCTTTACATATTTAGGTTCCCTTTCATTGCTTGTGAGATCTTTACATGCGAAATCGATGTCATCTTCAAAACTTTAGTGGAAGAAGAGGAGGTGCAATAGTGTTCTGATGTCTGAGTTATATTTAGTACGAGTTGTTACATAAGTTCATTTTTATTACATTCAGTCTCACATGATATCCCCCTTTCAAAACCAAATTTGCAGCTGATGAATTTACTTTTTTCATTTCTGGAACCAACTCGTTCACACAGCGCCTTGTTGGCTGGGTACTTCAGCAAGGTATGTTCTTTAAAGACGGATCTAATGATCTATCTTGTTTCGAGTACTACTGCTACTACTATTGTTGTTGTTATTATTATTATTATCGTCTCTTTCTATCTCACACACACACATGTATTCTTTGCCAAACGTTATTCCTCTGTCTGGCAGCACCGTTGTTTCTGATAATTTATATGGTGTTGTAGGTTGTGATATGTCTCATGTTGCGGAAGACGGTTCCACTTATGAATTATGTTCAAGTGAGTGTAATTTTTCTTTGCATGGTGGTGTCTTATGATTCATATTCTGCTTAATATTCTTCAGAAAGACCCAACAATACAATTGATCCTTATTTTCACTTGATGTTACGGCTTCTACTTCCGTTCTTTACTTTTTTCTCTGAATTTTAATCACCATGTTTTTGCTAAGGTTTGAGCTTCTCTACCGTTAATACTAACAATAACATTGATAATATACTAAAGATCTTATTTTATTTTACATGGCAACAGGTTCATCAATATGTTTTTCAACAGCTGGTTGATTTGATTGGAATTACATCAATCATGGAGGTTAGTAAATTAGTAAATGCAAATTTTCTCTCAAGGTTGCACATAAGTTTATTATTAGGTTCATGTATAAATCAACTTGAGCTACTTATATTGTAGCATTATGATAGCTCTTACATGATCAATGATTGTTTATTATTTTCTTTTTTTGTAAGCAGGTCTTGGTAAGACTTGTTGGTGCTGATGATCATATGTATTCCGATTCCGTGGATGTGATGCAGTGGTTAACGGATAGCAGCCTGTTGGAAATGATTGTGGATAAATTGAGTCCATCCGTAAGTACAACCTCATATTTGATATATGTACATATTTAGCTATTTATGTGTGTATAAGTTGTAATATCTAATCATTATTCTTTGAAATTGTTTCAGAGCACTCCTGAAGTACATGTCAATGCAGCAGAAACTTTATGTACTATAACTAGAAATGTGTCATCTCCACTTGCCTCTAAACTTTCTACCCCAAGGTTTGGACGTTTTCATATACTGGAATATCTGCTTATTCTTTATTTATGCTTTAGAGTATGTGATATTTTTTATGCTTTTCTTTTTTTACAGTTTTGTTTCAAGGATTTTTGGTCACTTGTTGGATGATTCACATTCGAAATCTGGACTTGTTAGCTCATTGTGTGTTTGTATATCTTTATTGGATCCAAAAAGATCAGTTCCTTCACCTCCCTTCTATTCTTTTCGAGGTCAACACATATACGAGGCACCTGTGAAAGTAAACCAGGAAACTGTAGGAGCAATGTTACCCAAACTTGGTGAGCTTTGTACATATGATGGCAGAATCTTGCCTTACTTTCATGATCTTAGTTGCTGTAATATTTCAATGATCAGCTATCTTGAGTGCTTTATCAAAGAACTAAGATAATGGCAGTAGGGATGCAAAAGTTTCTGTCTAAATTTAATAATTGGAACCAGCAGATAGCGAACAGTTTTCACAACCCCTTTAATTTTCATTCTAGAATTGTAGTGTGCAGGCTTAGATGGCATGATTTCGTAATTGCTGGTAGTATGCTAAATGAGTTTGGTTTATTATGCATATCGTGTGGTATACGAGTTTTTTGATGACATGTGTAACATTTCAGGTGACCTGTTGATGTTATTGAATGTGTCTCTGGATGACAAAATTTTGTCAACAACATATGGCCAGTTGAAGCCACCTCTAGGGAAGCATCGTTTAAAGGTTAGTTTACTCAATATATGCTGCTGCTTTTATTTGTTGCATATTTTCATTTTTGAGAGAACAAATTTGTTGTGATGATAATCTTGGTTTTTGGCTAAATCGGTTCAAGGGTGAAACATGCCATATTGAGCTGAAACACGTAATGTTTTGAAAGTTGTAACTTTTTGTGAAGATTTTGGTGTGTAAATACCGTTACAAGAACTATACTGTTACACTAGTAGTATGTTTTTTTAATTAAATTGCAATAGTAATATATCTTTTAATTAAATTATTTAGAAGATTATACGGAATAAAATCGAAGTTTTGGCTACTTTTGACTGGTTGGAGATGAAACATAACCCGAATAAACCAATTCATATGTAAATGGGTCTAAATTGTTACCTCATCTAGTTTATGATGTGATGCTATCTGCTTGCAGATTGTGGAATTCATTGCAGTTCTATTGAAAACTGGGAATGAGATTGCAGAGAAAGAGTTAATCAGTTCTGGAACCATTCAAAGAGTTATTGATCTTTTCTTTGAGTAAGGCACCACTAATAAACCTACTTTGATATTCTGGTAATAACAGTAGCTATGCTAGTTAAAAGTCAAATGATCAACCATTGTAGGATTAATCTAATATATGATGGATGCATATTTTAACAGTTCCTTTTATTTTTAACTTATGAAGGTACCCATATAATAGTGCCTTACATCATCATATCGAGAGTATTATATTTTCCTGCCTCGAAAGCACAAACAATACCATCATCGATCATCTGTTTCAAGGATGTAATTTGTTAACCAAGATATTGCAAACAGACAATAATCCTTTCCTTTCTGAAGAACCTAATCAGGTGACTGTTTTACTTTATTGAGATAGCAAGAATATATAATATAAGTTTATGTAATCTATTTAATGTTTACAAACAAGCCTTCAAATTTAATTGTCAAAAGTATTAACAACTTATTTCTGGCCAAAATCTTATTTAACCTTTCTGCGAAGTATTACTTTCCTTGCAGGTCCTATTACATATTTCTTTCAATATTTAAGACAAGCTTTTGGAATAATATATTATCAAGGATTTGACTTTTCATTATATAGTTTTGAATGCCATAAGAATATATAAGAACATTAAAAAGCTGAAATGTCAAACACAACCTTTGTTTTTTGTTTTCAGTTTTTATCAGTTTTCTAATAGTATTTAATTTGGATACTGCTACCAAAACAATCAGGTGTTCATCGTTGAAAATTTACAGATTATTGTACAGTGCTATTTGTTAGATCTTAATTCTTATAAATGTTCTTTTTATGTTAAATAAAAAGATACTTTCTAGAAAAAGTTGTGATGGTTGTTATTTATGCAGCCTACATTACCGGCTGCTGGAAGAAAGGCACCCCGACTTGGGAACCTTGGACATATTACACACATTGCCAATAAAATTATGCAGTTGACGAATACTGATAGTCGCATTCAGACACATATACAGGTATGCTGTTATTTATGTAATTATTGATTAAAAGAAATAGTGAAGTATATTTTATGCATTATAAATAATTGGAACCAGCCTTGCTGGTAATATCTTTCTGCATGTAAGATTAATGCTGAAAGTGGGTCATTACTTATAAGAATCAATGCAAATGATTGATGGTTTTCTCATAAGAGTCATGCTTTGTTTTCTCTTCTTGATGTCATGTTAGAATATTTCATTCTGGTATTCTTGAAGACCAAACTTTGTATTTCCTGCACCTTCTTAACTTAACCTCTTTTATATTGGCTTGGAATCTTAAAAAAGCTCATGGGTGAGCTATCATGTTCAAATGTTTTGTTGCATGTGTGCACACACACATACACATGCACCGCATACGCACTTGTTCGTAGTGCTGTCCAAATTTAGTGGAAGAGTCAAGGGAGAAAGAGAGGCGGTTATGCCTTTTGAATCATAGTTAAAGAACTATGTACACGTACTTATGCCGGTTTTGCAATTCTCTACTTAAAATTGGTTTTGTATTGAACGAACCCCCTTCTCTCTGTATATACATATTATATGTTATGTGTGTAGAGGGAGGATCATATACAAGTCAATTTTTGTCTAAAAAGCAGGAAGCAACCTAGGCCTTTGAACAACTATTTTAATGGCTAAGTGATAATTTCATAACCAATTGGAAGTTGGTAGTGGCTAGGAGGGAATTCCTACGCTTAGATGACTTTTTTCAATTAATACTAGTTCCTACCATTTTTTTAATTCAATTATCTTTCTTTATATACTTTTATTATTTTTTAAAAAAATCATACCATAAATGGGAATTTTTTACTCTTTAATATTAGTGTAGCATTGCTATTTTTTCTTAAATGTCATTTTTTAAATACCTGTAAAAAATTGTGGTATAAAGTGTTGTTATCCTACTTACATTGTGTTATCCCATTTTACGCTGTTGATATTTTGTTATGTGTGGCATAAACATGTGTACATAAATGGATGCATTTACCTGCACGCATTATAACCACTCATGTACACATGTCGCCACCTTGTTTTCTACACTTCTCATGCAAAACCTGATTTGTATTGGACCCGGCTCTTTATATATGTGTGTGTGCATAATGTTTCTCAGGCATGGCTGCAATTTAAAATCTTGTTCTTATGATTTAGGAAAGTAGTGAATGGAATGAATGGCAGGCTACAGCTCTACAGGAGCGGAACATGGTCGAAAATGTGTACCGATGGGTTTGTGGGTATGTTGCCATCATTTATAAATTATGCTAAAAGTATCGATGTGTAAGCTAAACAAAGAAAAGCCTTAATGAGCTTCCACTTTTACTTAATATGCCTGTATAGGCGTATAGCTATTGTGAAACAAGTATTGTTGTCTTCTTTCTCATTCGTCATAAAACCTATGTTTTACCTTAGATTTTTTTCTCTTATGTCTTCCTTTTTCTTAATAAAACCTGACTAACTTTACTACATGATACTTGTTATTTACTTTCAAGTAGCTACTAATTTTTTCTTCTTCTATGTTTATTTTTTCAGTCGACCAACTTCAATACATGATAGGAACAGGGATAGTGATGAAGATGACATTAATCATGACAGAGATTATGATGTTGCTGCTCTAGCAAATAATCTAAGCCAGGCATTTAGATACAATGTTTATGATAATGAGGAAAGTGCAGAGGTACGTCAAAGGTCTTTTTATATATGCTCATGTTTATAGCCTGTTTATTAATTTTTATAGAAAGGTACTTATGTTATTGGAATTCTTTTTCTCATTACAGGGACGTGAAACTCTTGGTCAAGGTGACGAGGTAATAATCTAATAAATGAGTTCAGTTTTGCATTTATTTAAGGAGTTCTTGCATAGAGTTGGCAAGATGGTTGGTTGGATCAAGATGTGTCATGCCATAATGAGTTCAGAAGGGTCTGATGGGGTTGACCTTCATGCACTTTGTTGTCTTTTTATTTTAACTTGATGTGTATAAATAATGATTCAATAAAGGTTACTAAAGCAAAACTATCACAATAACAATATTGATTTCAGTAGCTCTCAAGTCTCAACCCACTTGGATACATTCTCTTTAAGTTAAATATATTTATTTAACTCATTTGAGATGAAAGACAACCCTAATATATTTGTTCACAAGTAAATGGGCTGGAATTGCCATTCTATTATTTACACATAGGAGCATGAATTTTCCCCTTTTTATGATCTACGATAACATTATACTTATTATTTTTGATGTTTGTTTGTCTCTGCAACTGTTGAGACACTGATACTAAAATCTTTAAAATTCAATCTTGAGATGCAGGAGGGTTATTTAGATGATGAATCTGCTGAAGTAGTCATATCATCCCTGAGGTTGGGTGATGACCAAGGCAGGTAAGTTTCAATCCATACATTCAAAGTGTATTTTAATGCACAAACACCAACTAAACTGTTTTATTAAAAAACTAAATTATTTTTGTAACAGGACATTAGTTATTTATAGATCATGGTGTTCGCAAAACACAACTTTTGGTGTTGGTAGAATTCTTATAGTTTGGCATTTACTTATTTCTTTAATTCTATGCCCAGCAGTTTGTTTACAAATTCAAATTGGTTTGCTTTCCAAGACGAGAAAATGGGTGATGCACCAATGACCGCCACTGCATCATCAGAAATCATGGATGAGATCAACTTGAATGAATCTTCTACCAGTAAAGATGATGATGTCGTAGTTGGCTTGAATGAAGAATTTCTTGATAAAAAATCCGATTCTAACCCTAACCGAAGCCCAAACCCGTTCAGTGAGGACTATATAGCAAATGAGAAAACAAATGCATCAGATGCTGACTTTTTCAGATTCGAGTCAACAGACAATGAAGACCTGTTTGCAGATAGACCCATGCCCGAATGGGTAGGATGGAATGAACCCATTGTCGGGTCAGGAGTCAACCCTTTTGAAGATTACGACAACACCCCTAATCTCGACATGGAGGCACCAGTTGAGGCAGGACCATCCCTACCAAACGGGTCAAGCCCAAAAGATGAAGCGGTGCCTTCATTGTTTGAAGAAGATGTTGAGTTTGTAGGGGTGGAATTAGACGGGTCAGAAAAGGCAATGGATAAAGCCCTAAAAGAGGGAATTGTGGGGGAAGCAGGAGCCTTAAAAAGAAAAGTAACACCACCTAATGGAGGTGAAAAAGAGAATGATAACGAGGCCAAGGAGTTTAACGACAGTAATTATTGGCGGGTTGATCAAGAGATCGCGGTTTCTGAATGAACATTGGTGTGATGTTTTTGTACTAAAGTGATGTACAGTGAAGTGGAGTATAATTTTGTTTAAAATGGACATAGTTGTGTAGGTTTTGTTTGAAGTGCTGACTACTTTATTATTATTATTATTATTATTATTTTTACTTGCTATTGTTCAGGGTCTTGTTCTAATTACATTTGACATTATTGGGAAGTTTTATCTCTTCCTTTGTAACAATTTATATTTTTAGTCTTTTTTCTGGTCATTACATTCTCTTTGCTTTCCTCTTTCACCTTATTAGTGCCTAGCTACATATCTTACATTGTATGTCTAAAGAGATTTTTCCTCTTTAACCGTATTACTGCCTAACTACATATCTAATATCTTACATTGTATGTCCAAAGAGAGTCATGATTCATTTTGAATGTTTGGTCTTAAACACTGCTAACATGTTTGAGTGCTTTTGGTTGTGAATGAGAGAGTTTACAATTAAACATCCTTTTGTCAGAGAAATTCTAGAATAAATGATTTCCTTAGAAGTCTTCACTCTAAGTTCTATTACACCTAGAAACAAAGACCTGAGCCTTGGCATCAAAGCCGTGCAGTGCAGGCAGACAATTATGGGTTCAAAATAAAGGGTTGGCCTTAAATATCATTACTATGTCTTGAACGTATTGGTTGTGGATGAAGAAGAATAATTCTATGGTTCAACGTGTTTGGATGAGAAAAGTTTCAAAATGTTTGACCTGTTACTCCAATATTTTTATACCTAGAAACAAGGCCAGGATGATAGAGTTAAAAGTATATAAGAACATATGTTCTTTCTCAAAGAGATGATATTCATTGATCTTAAAAGCGCTTACAATAGCGTGTCGGATTTGGGATAGTCATGAGGGAAGAAAGAGGCATTCCTTAGAGATACAAGGACATAATTATAGATATGTATAATAGACTAAGGGGCGGACCCAAGTAGAGACGAGGGAGTCAGTCGCGCCCCGTAAATTTTTTTTTTGTGTTGTATATGTGTGAAAATCCCGAGTGCCCCCCTTAAAGTTATGCAACCGTTCCATTTTTGCCCAGCATAAAAATTTTTTCTGGATACGCCACTGAATAGACTTGTAGTGCTAAGAAAAGTAGAAAATCTTTGACACCCGAACTTCTTCCCTGTGAAAGTAGGCCTTATTTATGTAAAGTCCATTTCGTTTTCTGCAATAGCCTCAGATGAGCTATTGAATTATATTCAAGAGGCTATCCGTCATGCATGCTTTTTGTCAATGATATCGAAGTGTAAGTAAAACCTACACGAGTGACTAAAAGAGTGACAAGCAACCTTAAAACGAAACCACTTGCACATAAGTAGGTTTAAAATCAAATACATTCACTATAGGTACATTTGTTTGTATTCCTTTCAGTTTTTACTCAAAAATAAAGTCTAAAATTTTCTTTTGCAAAAAAAAAAGACAAAAGGTATAAAAGCAAAACACCAAGTACATGATAGGACCATCAAGGATGTCCATTCTCTGTGGGAAAGTTTTTATGCAAAGTGCCATTCATCCTCCAAAGTCCAAAGTAAACAATAAAAATGAACCACTTTAAGCTGATGATGAATGCTTTTCTAAAAGCCCATGGGCCAAAAACACCCAAATGATGCTGACCCTTTCTTTTGAACAAAACAAATCAAAATATCTAAACAAAGGACCTACTTAAATAAAATCATAACAATGCTCTAAACTACCAAAGTCTCATACAAAATAAGGAGATTGAGATCACCACTCATGAACAAAACCTTGAGTGTTGAATCTCAACATTTGAACCCAAAGGATTCTTCACAACATAATTATCATCAACAGCAGCTACCTTCTGCCTCATCTCTACAACCTTCCGGTGAGAGTTTGAATGCAGCGAAGGTATAAACGTCGGGCTTGCTGCCGGGCGGTACTCCGGGAACAACCGCCCAGATCTGTACCGGACCCCGCAAGCGTTACAGAGCGTTTTTGGGCCCATTGGGCCTTCTCTCCATTGTGGTGTTTTAGTTATCTCACAATGGCTGCATTTCTTGACTTCATTAGCATCATGTTGAGAAAGTTTTCTTCTCTTTTTCTTCACCCTTTCAATTGGAAACAGCTGGACTGATCTTGACCACGACCTCTCGGTCAAACCTGACTGCGAACATGAACGGGACCGCTTGGTTCTGGTTCTTACTGGAATGGTTGTTTCGGTTCCAAACAAGATGGTCTTTCTGGCTGAGCTGGAACTGCGCCGTTCAAGAACTGAATCAGGGCTAGGTGCTTCGAAGGATTTTGGAAGCCGATGCAGCTTCTTTTCTTGTGAGAATGTTGGCAGTTGTTGCGGTTTTTGTTGAGATTTTATAACTTTTTTCTGAATAACAGGTTGGAATTCTGCTTCACAAGCTGCTACATTCTGAAAAGAAACTCCCAACAAACATGCTTATAAGATTATAAGAACAAACATAATAATTATTCTGGTTAAAAAACAAATGCAGAAAAGTGAAGACAGTTAGAAAGTTGAGACAGACATTCAACCATTTAACAAGTTTAATCAAACCCATTTAACATGCTTACAACTTAATTACAAATGTATATAACCCTCCAACCCGTTTAACACACTTACAACTTGATTACAACCCGTTTACAAGCCACCAACAAGTGTGACTCGTTTACATAAATGAGTTAAACAGATCATGTTAAGGTTACATGATTTTAATTGTGTACTTATGAAGGTTGATACCCTTGACATGGATTAATATACGAATCATGTTCGACAAATACCCCTGTAAAGAACACTTACAGGACTACCACATTCGGTCACAAAATCAGCACAAACGCCACCACCACCATCACCACCGCCAGCATTGCCAATCCCGACTGGCGGCAGCATCTCCCGAAAGACCTCCGACGGGATAGGACCAAGTTTCGAAGCCCAATCTTCAGTAAGACCATCTTCATCCAAACTCTCAACAGGAAAATCCAAGATATTATGAATCAATCCACCCAAATACTCATCATCATCATCATATGACCCATGATCATATCCACCTATGCCACACATACTTTTCCCCTGGATGATAATAATATTAATATATACAATGAAAAAGATCAAAACTTTATGCATTCTGTAGCAATATCTTGCGAAAGGGGCTAACGCCAACTTTATAGCTAGAGAACATTTTAATAAAAATGCGATTTTTTATGTTTTTCTTGTTGTATATCTAGTCAAAGGGCTATTACTGATAAGGTAAATATATCTTCATTATAATTAAGATAAACCTATGTGGAATTGATGATTATGTTGATTAGGGTTCTAAACGAGATTATGATTCAAAATCACGCGAGATAATATTGTCGGGACAAAATCTTTTAAATGCATATATTTAATAGTTAATAACTTAATAATAATAACATTAATAATGTATGTATAGAATTATAGATACACTCCGATTCTTCACCCACTTTATTCGGGGAAATTCGAATTCGGATAAACCCTAAAAAATAAGAAAGTGAACAAATAAGTTTCCAATTCAAGACACAAAACGACGTCGTCACAAGAGTATCACAAACATCTTTCGCCGTTCGTCGGCGACTGATAAAGCATCCAAAACGACGTCGTGGGGTGAGAAAACCGTTCCGATTAACCAAACAATCAGTCAACAAACACCGTCAAGAAATCAAGAAAACGAAAACCCAAAAAGGAACTAACAAATTGAAGCAAAATGTAGCGAAAATGGGTGTAAAAAACTCACCTTTGAGCCCATAACGAACAACCCTTTTACACCATTGAAGTTCTGAAGACGTTACAGTTGCAGAAATGAAGAAAGTGACAGAGGATAGAGATAATGTGTGAAGATATATATGTGTGTCTGTGTGTGTGTGTGTGAATAATAATAATATGAAGAAGTTGAAGTAAATTTTTAGGTTTAGGGGAAAAGGGGAAATGAAGGTGATGATGAGTAAATAGGGGTGAAGGTGCATGGTATCACGTGGTGGACCGCACTGTACCGGATTACATTCTGTTTTTGGTTTTACGTGTACCCTGTTAACATACATAGTAAGTGTGTTTTCCAAAAGTACATAAATTTGTAAGTATTTGTTTGAATTTTGAAAAATTGTGGAATAATTGTAGTGTTTTGTAACTTATTTATCCACTATCACTATACTAGAAAATATTAATTACTTAAAGAAGCATAATATGGGGTGAGTATGTAAATTGTTTAGCATATTGATAGCTTTTTGATGTTATTCAAATAACACACTATTTATTTATAATATAACATTTGAAAGTGCGTGAATAGTAATATACTACCCAGGAAGCATAGAGTACAACTTATTTTGTTTTGACTTTTAAGGCACCCCTTGAGCCATGTCTTCAACTACTAGCAAGATCACCCATACCGCCATACCCCTACCATCTTCTTTCGACAATTGGGAGATTTGTTGTACGATGGATTAAGAATCCCAAACGATGGAACTTGCTCAAGAAGATTGAACCCTACAAATTTGTGTGCGGCTTTATCAACGTGGGTTACTATGATTCTGGATTCAGACAAAGAACTACGTTTTAGGTTCAGACCGATAACTACGTTTCAAACGAAGAAGATGAAGCCGGTTTTTTCACCTGTTCGCCGAAGACAACCTTCACAGGTAACCGATTGGGTTTTCGTCTATTTTTCGCTTTACCGATTTCAATCAGGGTTGAATAATTGCATATGTTTTGCCTAAATTTTGTTTCTCAAGTTGCAAAGCCTGTGTGTATGTTTGAATCAAGGTTGAATTTGTGTAAGTTGTGTATACTATTTAACCCATTTGTGATGGTTTTGCGGTGCTCGCCTTTATTTATATATGGTACTATGGTTGTTGATGATCAATTTGTTGGATTTGTTCTGTATTTACGAATGGCTATCAATTTGAGTTAGGGCTTATTCAGGTTTGAACTATATTTATTTGTAGATTGAAGGGGTTTTTCTTTAATTTAGGGTTTATTGAGGTTTTTTTAATAAAACTGCACTATCCAAGAATTTCTACTTGACCAAGGAGGTAAACTCTACATTTTGTTGCTTTATATATGTATTCGCTGAATGCAATGTTGCTACAAAGTGAGTTATGTTTTCTTAAGTTAATAATATCTATCAACTTTTGCAAGTGAAATGAAGATTTTAATGATTTAATGGAATGAAATGAAATGAATAATTTAGCAGGTAAACTTAAAGCTCTAAAGACCATTTTTTAAATGTAGGAGTTTATCTAATAGCCAAGGATATAACATTTTGCTTCCAAAGTAACAACCAAAGGAAATCTATGTTCGGAAATGTAGAAAATTGGTGCTTCAATCTTGCATGTTCAACAGCGTACATCACCAAGAAAAGTTTTAATAAGATACAATATTATTATAACATTAAAAGCAATGTTGGGGCTTCTCTACGAATCCATTATTCATTTATTTCCTTTTTTTAATGCTTATAGTACAAATCTTTGATGCACCAGGGTTCTTTAATTGGACGGCGTTCGCACGAAGTGTATGGGTGGGTGGCCTTGTGATGACGATGGTGGTAGAGGTAAATTTCAACAGCAACGAGTCAACTCTCATGACTAAGGAGTTTGTAATTGCGGTGGAGGCAAGCTGTCATGGAGCTTTAAATTGAGACTAACGATTGAGGAATGTCGCCTATTGATCTTATCTCCTTTTTTATACAAGGATGTCAAGTGAATTTTGAGGTTTCAATTTACTTCACGGGTTAAAATGTTAAAATCATTTGACAACTTAGATGCTCATAATTAGTTTGCGATTCTTAAATAAGTTGATCTTATATCCTTTTTGCTTCAAGAATGTGAAGTGATTTTTGAGGTTTCAATTTACGTCACTGACATTAACAAGTTGTTGTTGTGTTTGATACACCAGGGTTATTGCACCCACATCATATTACTACCCTATTGACTCGGGATTAACAGAAGTTGCGTCTTATTACCTAAGAGCTGAAATTGAGAACTTATATGATTAAAAGTAGTAAGTCATGATTTTTTTAGTAACTGTATTCCATGTTTGTTCTAACTATTCTACAGGGTTGTTTAGCATTGCATTTTGAAAGTCATAGTATTATTATTTTGTTTTAGAGTTGCTGATGATCATTTTTTAGTTTTTAGGATTTTAGAAAGCGTTTCAGGAATGGTCACAATAAAAGATTCTTATAATGTTATTATTCATGGGTCATTTTACAGTTATCTAGATGAAAAAGTCGAATTTTATCCTATGAATGGGCTGATCATTTGTTTTGATTTGCAATGTCACTATGGTAAATAATAGGTAGCAAAAAAAAAAAAAAAAACATGTTCAAAGCTTATGCTTTTGGTTCTAATTATTATGTATATTTTTTTAACTTCTTGCTCTAATTCTTTCAGAAGCTAGAAGAAAAAATCAAATTTAAGGTACTTTAAAGAAGAAGTATTGTGGGAGAAAAGCCATGAGAACATTCCTGGAAGGTATGTGAATAAAATGGGTCATTTTTTTCTATACAATCACACATGCTACCTGTTACGGGACTCACTTCCAACTCACTGCTTGAAACAGTAGTTGTGGGGGTCCGGGCGGGTTGGGTTGGACAGACCAAAATGCATTCTATTCAAATGTTAATATAACCATTAAAGTTTCTATCCTTTGACTAACAATCTAATTTTTGAATAGTCATTTACGAGGCTTTAAACATTAAATGGCAGGCATCAGAATATCAGAATATAAGAAGAGCTTGGATGTATGAGGAAACATTTTTGTTGGAGATGTGAATCCTATTACAAGATTCAACTGTATATACACCAGTTTTGTTTCATAATAACTTTTTGTGCAAAATAGCGAAACCAAAGAAACATAATGAAGCAAATATTGAAAGACGCGGAGTATTATAGTGATGCCATGACAGAAACCTTCATGATTGGTATTAATGCCAAATTTGACAGGTGACTGGTATTTTTTTAGTAATTTAATTAAAAAAATATATTTTTTTCTTTACATTTGAAGTTTTCGTGATTATATGCGTATGTTATCCATAGAGTGTTTGACTTCTGCAATTTATACATCATATACAATGAGACCATTAACATGATAACAACTGAAAGTGTAACAACCTAATTTACTAATTCCAAAAGTAATTTGGTCATATTTAACACTCAACGCCGCGAAGCGCGTGCTTCTTTACTAGTTCTTTCTATGTGTCATGAATTCATTTCGTATTAGATGCATAGTTTGATTAAATTCAAAAAATCTTATTATCTTTTTATCTAACAAAAAAGTAACTATAAATGGATAGCATTATATTTATTATTATTAAAATTTTCTCGTTTCTCTCTATTATTAAATAACTAAATTAATTGCTAATAATATTATTTAATTTTTTTTAAATTAACAATATTTTTTTAATAAATTTAGAGTTAGATCTTTCATTAATGTTTTACTAAAGAAACAAATTTTTATAAATTTTTTTCCTAAAATATCAAACTTTTTTAAAAAAATACAAAACACTTTAAAATTGGTTTGCTTAAACAACAGATTTTTTTTATAAAACAAAAACAATTAAAATTGAAAGTTATAGTAAAGAAATTTTAAAAAATAATATTTTTTAAATGGTTTGGTTTGAAACAAAATATTTAATTTATTTTTTAAAAAATAAAAAAAAAAGTTCATAAAATTGATTTCATTGTTTTATTACTTATAGTCATTACTAATACGTAATTTCAATCATATCATATCTTATAATAATTTTATAACTAATAAAATTCTATTCTATTTAATATTTTAATTTATTCAACCCATATAATACACGGATTTACTAAACTAGTAGATATATAGTTGATATGTTGCCTAGTATAAAAAATATAATAAAAATTAACAATGAAGCTTGTGTCATCCGTATCTGATATATTATATGTATAGAAGTTTATATAGTAATGCATACAAGTTGGTGCATTAATCAACTATCATATTGATTTGATTGATTTTTAAGGCTATCATTCTGTTACGAAAAAATATATGAAGGGGTAATGTGTGTTCACATTTTCTTACAACAAAACTTTTATAAAGATAAAGAAAAAAACACGCAGTGGGGAGCCGAGCGAGCAATACAATGAACAAATAAAAAAAAGTTAGGCAATAACAACATTATCCACTTGAAATCATTTTTTTTTGTTTCAGGTAAGACTTGAACTCAAGACATTCACCTATTTTTATGAGATTCTGAAAACTTAAGGTATCACACTTTAATCACTTGAGCTACGAATCATTGATAACTTAAAATATTATTATGATAAGTTTCTTTAATATATAAACAAAAATGTTATGATTGGTTGGACGGGTTACACGCGGTTGCAGGACATACACCTCGTATTGGAGACTTTACCCACAAGCTTGAAGAAAACTTTACATAAAAAAGCATGCATAATCTCCTATCTCTCTCTATAAAATCATATTAATATTTATCAAAAATCGTAAATCACAATCATATTACAATTCTTATTCGTATAAAATTGTTACAAAATTTCAAACATAAACCATCTATAAAAACCCCCCATCAATCTCTCGAATGATTACACATTCTTCTATCGTTAAAAACCCAACAAATCATCCGTATATCACTCGCCTCCTCTGAATCTCTAGTTTATATAATACTAGTTTGAATCTATGTTACTTTTTATAATTTTGCAAAATCAAATTAAGGCATTCACATTAAGTTTTTTATTTTTATTCTTATAATTACACTAAAAATCACTACATTTTCTTTCTTTCTTAATTAAATAATAATTTTAATACTTTCATTATTATTATTTTTTTCTCTTCTCCACTTACAATCACTTTTAAAAATATTAAAATATATATAGAGATTGAATAATGATTCTCCAAATATACAGATAAAAAATAACTTTTTTCTATTATTTACTCACAATCACTTATAATCATTCCTTAAATTATAAAAAACACACTCAAAAAAATATAAAAAACCTAGCGTGACCTATTTTCTCAAAGCCCCACCACCACACGCGACTCCAAAATTCATGGCTAGGTCCCACGTGACTTGTAATTCATGGACAAACTACATATGGCCTTCACTTTCATCATTTTGAATGGTGATGACTCGAGGGCAAATGTGTAAATTTCTCCTCATGGTAAATTGACAAGATTAAAATATAATAATTAATATTACCGTGTCTTTGGTGTGTAAAAAGACGCATATCGTGAGTTGTTTATTACTATTTTGAATTTAATTTCTGAATTTTTAAATCGGGTTCTACCTAAACCCACTTCTTAATTGATGTTTGGATCGAATTCAAATATGTGTTTCAAATCAACGAACATAATATTCGAGTTCAAGTTATATAAAAAGGGGATATAATAAAGCAACATGTGCGGTTTTTATATACATAATTACATAACCTTGTACATATAATTAGGCACCATTATACACATAGTAAAATAATTGTTTATTAAGTCACTAATTAAGAAAATATAACAATAATATATCCAAATTAAAGATAATAGAATATATAAATTTTTAATGTAAGTTATCTTCATACATAACAAGGGATATAAAAATTATATGGGTTAAAAAATAATAAATAAATAATTAATCAACAATTGTGTTTTTAGTTAATCATAAAATTGAAACTTCTTCACACTAATTAAAAATTTAGTAATTTGGATGTCTTAAAACCTTAAACTTTTTTATTCGTCTTGATTATTTCTCACACTTCTTAGATATTTGTTTGTTTTTAGAATAATTAGTACACATGTTATATCTTTATCTTTATCCTTCTACTCTAATAAAATAGTAACTTGGGGTGACACATGTCATCACCATATTCATTCTCACCCATATTTTCCCGCTTCTCTCTCCTGTTAAATAATTGCCTTAATTACCAATTATATTAACTTTTTTTAAAATAAAGATAGTTTATTAATAAATTTAAAAAAAGATCTTCTTATTAATATTATTTCTAAAAAATAATTTTTATAAAATAAGAAATTTTTATAAAATATCAAACTATTTTAAAATTAGTGTTTTTAAAAAGTAAATTTTTTATAAACAAAAAATAATTAAATTTAAAAATTATAATAAAAATCTTTTTAAAAATGATATTTTTTAGTATGGTTTGTTTTGAAACAAAATATTTTATTTTTTTGGAAAAAAAATATAATTTTATACTTAATAAAATTCTATTATATTTAATATTTTATTTGTTCAACCCGTGTAATACACGGGTTTACTAAAACTAGTGCTTTAATAAAAAGATATCTATGGGGACACTTGTCATCACCATATTTATTCTTATCAAAATTTTCTTGTTTCTCTCTCCTATTAAATATTTACATTAATTACTATTAATATTATATAATAATTTTAGATCTAAATTAGTTTTATATGTAAATTAAGAAGTAGATCTTTTTATTAATGTTATTTATAAGGAAGTAAATTTTATAAAATAAGAAACTTTTAAAAAACGCAAAAAAATTTTAAATATATTTTTTTATAACGGTTTGTTTTGAAACAAAATATCTAATTTATATTTGGGAAAAAACAAATAAAAGTTTTAAAATAAAAGTTTAAAAAGTTAATATAATTGTTTTATTACTTATAGTTCTTAACCATATCTTATATTATAATATTGTTTTATAACTAATATATTATTATTCTATAAAATATTTTATTTGATCAACCCGTGTAATACACGGGTTTACTAAAACTAGTGTATATATAAAACTTATTTTACTTATTGTTTTTATCTAATTTTTTTCGTAGTTCAATTTATTTGAATTTTTGAATCCGTTTTTTAAATTCAAATTTACTTTCAAAAATTAAACTTCTAATAAAATAAAACCATGAACACTCACAAGATTCAAATGAAATTTACACGTAATATATGAAAAGTTTTATTTATTTTTTGTAGTTTTATAGTATAAAGAAAGTTACATCCCTGTGGTTTAATTAAATTGCATGTTTGGTTCTCTAACTATAAAAATTACAAAGATAGTCCAAATTTTTGTGTAATTATTGCATTTTGGTCTCTGGCACTAGATTTATTTATATTTTTATTCATTTTATAAAATTTGAATTAATTTTTATATTTAATTTTAACGACCAAAAGTGCAACGCTTACATAAAAATTTAAACTAACTTTACACTTTTGTAAAATTTGAGTACCAAATTTGCAATTACTTATGACTACATAAAAGTTTGGACTAAATTTGTAATTTTTAAAATTTAGAAACTAATTATGCAATCTGATCAAACCACATGGATCATTTATATAATTTTCTCTATGTGTATCTTTATTAAATTGATACAGTTATATTTATTGTTCTGATTGTTACATCAAACATCTTATGAGTAATTGTGTATTGAATGTAAAAGAAAAAGCAATCAACCAAAATCAAAACAATACGACAATATAAAATTAAACATGTTTTATCTTGTCATGTTCAACAAACGGATGGATACGAACAAATTTATGTCTTGACAGATGTACATGAACAACAAATCATGTTATTGAATTGTTTTTTTTTTGTTTTGTCAATTTATTAATATTTATTCGGTTCGTTTACAACTCTATCATTAATCTTAGCTAAAATTGAGAACGAGTTGAACGTTCAACAAATAGATCCTGAATCGTTGGCGGAAATTTCGTTTATGTTTGTTTGTTTAATAAATGGAAAAACATGAACAAAAAAATTTATTAGTTTAGTTAAACAAAATGAATAGATACTGGATTCGTTCATTTATGTTCGTGAACGTTCGATAATGTGTCATTGATGTTTACTTTTTCTTTGTTTGTGTAACTATGTTCGTTTGTTTTAAGGTTTTTATATTTTATATTGTTAGTTTATTAATTTAAATGTTTAATAATATGTAACCCTAGTTGTATTATATATCTTCACGAACATCTTGGATTTGACAATTTTTATTTTAGTTTATGTTAAACAATGACAAACTTATTAATTTTTATGATAATCGTGTTTATGATAAATGTCAAGTATATACATTCAGATAACTATGTTAATTACTTATTTAGTATTTGTGGATTATGTTTGATGTTTGTGATGAAAAATACAGATTTTAATATAAATGAATATATGATTGTTTGTATTTGTTTGTGTTCATAAACTTTCTTTCTTGTCACATAGTGATCTTTTCAACTCTCGTGTGACACTTAGACTTGCTTTAAGTTAAGCTTTTGTGACCCAAATCTAGTAACGATTAAAGTTACCAAGTGTAAACGTTGCAAGCTTCGTAATACAAACGATTTTATATTGCTTACAAGAGTGAGTGCAAGAGTAGTGTAAGACTTGTGAATATTTTTGGGTGATTACAAATGAAGCCTACAACACCTACTTATGCTACTCTAATATGTTTAGATCATTCTTGATCCAGAGTATTCTAAATCTATAATATTTATATGTTTTTTCTAGAGATTTTCATGAAAATATCAAGACTTTTCAAGATTGTTTTAGAGCCTTCTTTGTCAACCCTTTATTTGTGTTCATTTGCTTTTATTTGTGCTGGTTTGCTTTCATTTAAGTTCGACAAGCGGTCACGAATAGTTATAAACATGTTAATTTTCTTAATAAACGAACACAAAGAATATAATCTCTTTCGGTAAATATTCGTTAACAGTTTATAAACAAATTCATTTCTTTAGTAAACGAACACGAATACATGAACAAGATCTTATTATGTTTGTTTGGTTCGTTCGCAACTCTAATCTTAACCAATCACACTTGACACTCAAATAAAATTAGTAAGCATCTAATTTGCTTAAGTTCAGCTTCAGTTGGTTTCTACCTTTTAACTCCTTCAACCAACACAAGTTGCATATCACCTGAATTAATTGGTTAGTAGAGTATTAAACGCCCAAATCAACGACAAATCACATAACCAAATATGAAGTCGATTTCATCCGAACCAAAGCCTGTTAGCCTGAAAATCTGAAATTCATTTGCATTAAGAGGATGAATTTTTGGCCACAATTAGTGAAAGACTGAAAGCCTCTGCTGCTGCTTTTTTTGTAGAGTATGTCATGAATAGTTTGGTAAACTACATGGGAAATTCAAGTATGCTCCATGTAAGATTTAATGTATAAATAATATATGTTTACAATATCGTCATGCATAAAATCTTCACATATATGAGAGGCGCATTTCATGCCTACACCTTAAGCCGTTTTTCCTGTACAATCATCGCCTCAAGCAGTTAAGCGAAGCGGATCGCGCCTTAGTGGAAAACGAGATTTTTTCTGAATTCCACCGTAGTGGAAAAAGATAAAAACTCAACACAGTTTCAACTATTCATGAAAGAAGTCAACTAAACAAGTGTGCGATAAAAGGTCAACAATTGGCAGCCATAACTTCAAGAGCAAAGTCAAAATGAATCCAACAAATACCAATCCTGCATTAAACTATAGAATGGAGCTCTAGAAGAACATTCATAAGTATACCAAATCACTCATAAAAAAATGGCATCCATTCTGTGACCTTTTTACTTTTTAAATTATGTTTTCCTTTCACCAGATTGCTGTAGTTCCAGTAAGGAAAATTGTATGTGCGCATCGATATAACTTACATTTAATCAAAACTTTTATATCTTAAGTTTAGATATTCTTCTTTTTGCGCTTTTAAAGAAGCAAACCAAGAAAACAAAGAAACTGAAACCTATAAAATAAACAACCGTCCATGCCGGAATAATGTTGGTAAGCATCATCTGCCCCTTCTCCTGCAATTAATCCATGACAAAAGAGTCAAAACCCGGTCTTAAATCTTGATCACTGTCATGGTTTGAGTTTTGACTAATTGTAGGATTGATATGAAGTCACGAACCAGATAATACAAGGGTCAAGGGATCTTTTCATCAAGAACATAATGCAAATTACGTGTCCAGTTTAGTGGCAAATTCAACCCGTTCACTTAGGAATAGGCCAGTCTTGGTCATGGTTTATCTCTAAACTGGCCAAATGGGTCAGATGGCGAAATCTAATTGTCTAAAGTGTATATTTAGTGTATTAATTTATTCGAAAAAATAGATCATTATGTTAGAATGTAGTTTTTGTAATCATATTTAACGGATCAAACTATTTTAAAAAGTAATAAAGATTGGGCAAGAAGCTAAGTGTTTGCAGTTCAACCCACGTCAACACATTTCCAACCTGTACCGAAAAGTAACCACTTTTGGCTTGTTATCCAACCACCCACATGACACACCATTTTGCCATCCCTAAGGCGTATGTGTCTTTTCAGTGGATCTGAAATCCCAGATGAGATATTTAAATACTAATTCAAGTATTTCCAGGAAAAAAGGGAACTTACGAGTGTGACAGAACCATGCAAATTCTGTTCCATATTCCGGTGCTGCTTTTGAAAAATTTGTTTGGCATATTTGTAGAGTTCCACGTCAAGACTGTTTAGAGAAATGATTTCTTTGAGAGCATAATCAGGTACGCGCCTACGTGCCTGATGATCAATTAACTCAAAAATATAAGAATAAGATACATTATTTACAATTATTTGGTTATTAGTCAGATATACATAAAGTATTGATCAGCCATCTATTCATTTCTAGTAATGATATTGGGCAAAGAAAATAAATACAAATATATTATCACTTAAACTATAAACATCATGTGGCTTGGTTATATACTTATATCTCAAAGATAAATATAAAATTTAGAAAGTAAAGAAGTCAAAAGGTTACAAAGAAAATGTAGGTGCTTTACCTCTTTTGTGAAGTTTGCCGGGGATATTTTTTTCAGCGAAGCAGTACGCCTTTGCGATTGGGACGATCTCAGTGAAGAAATGCAGGTCTCATAGGTTTCCATAAGTTTCTCCACAGTCATCTAATGAGGACATATAATTCCGAGTCTTTCAATTTAACATATCAATTTAGCTTAAATGAAATGGGTCAAACAAGACGAAAAGTGGACTAAATCAAGTTGCTCAAACAGTTGAATTATTATCATAATTTTCATAATCATATTTACAACATTAATTGTTGGAGAAAAACAAATCAAAGATTTTGGGACAAAAAGCATTTCTAGCCAACCTAACCTGACCCATTTCTACCGGCACAAATTACTCAACAAGGCCATTTTGTGACCCTTATGGATCACTATCCATGGATCACCAATTGAACGAATTCATAGTGATCCATAGAGGTCACTGTGTCAACAAACATGTAATAAGAAAAGACGTACATTCTCGCCTTTTGCTTCAGTAGTTGATGAACTGTTATCCTGTTATGCATGCAATTTAAGTCATCATTATTGCAGCCTTTGAAGATGATACATATGAACTTTATATTTATTGAAAAATCACCATTAATTACCAGATCATCAGCTGCATCAATGCTCAAATCAGAAATTGGAGGACCCTGTTCTGCATCACAAGCAGTAACAAATTTACTTTAAGAAAAATCAGCACTTGCGTCAATAGATTCAATAAAAATTACAAATAGCAAAAAAGTAACGCTAAAATTATAAAAGATTAAAACAACAAATAACATTCTCTTGTAAGTCCATATAAAAATAGAAAAATCTACCTGTTGTATCGCTATCATTAATATTTGATGCCATTAACTGAGAGATAACTTGTGAACCAACAACGTTTGCAAACATTGTGGCAGATTCCCTGTGGTCCTCTGTGATTCCAACATAGAGCATATCATCCAGCCTTTTCTGCAAGAAACCATTATTACAAACTATGAGCAAAAATCAATAAAAAGTGAAACAATCATGTATTATTAGGAAACATATAACACCTTTGCAACTTCAAGCACGTATTTTCCAAGAATCTGATGTGTTATTACACATTGGCGCAGTTCATGTGCCTCACGAATATTAGAATTATTCGTCAAACCTGCAACCTAAACCAATAACACTTAGCCTTAACCAAAAAAGGAGAAAAATGTTCGCAATCAAAAATTTTGCTTGTCAATCTGTTCATAAAGGCTTGAACCTGGAAAGTAGCACCATTATGAACAAGATCAAGAGCAATAGGGTGATTGATGTAATCATGCAATGGCATAGCAACTTCCTCCATATCATATGAATCATTCCCATACAAATAAGGTGGGCCCCTTCTCTTTCTCGCATCCCGCTGTTCATTACATCAAAGTAAACAGATTCATCAGCTGCATCAGATGGAGCAATAATAATTATTGACAAGAGTATAAACAATCATAACTATATTTACATCAATTGACTAATAAATAAATAAATAAAAATCTACCCGAGCGAATAGATCCTCCCTCATCCAAGGAACCAGATACTTCCACGGCCAAATCTCAAGCGTGCTTATGCCACCATTCTTTGACCGCACACGATTTGACATTTTTATAACTGAAGTCAAATTAGGGTGCACCAAAAACCTAGCTGCTACCTCAATTGAAAATTCATAAGTACTAAAAACACGCTCAATCGGATCCCTAAGAATCGTTACAACTGAAGTTTGCTCTCTAGGAAGCTTTGACATCATGCTATAATCATCATGAGTTGCCATAAGCCTGCAATCAGGCTTCCTGCACAACAACACAAATCATTAACATACAAGAAAACACAAACAAAACAATCAATAAACAGATAACTTATTAGCATTATAAAACTTACCTCGGATCAAACCGCAATTTATCATAAGACCGCGGGCATTCTAGATCACTAGAATAAAGTTTCTTCAGAAAACAATGAAAATACGTTCGCCCTCCTGTTCTTGGGACATGAAGAAAAAACAACAAGTCTTTGAGAATGTGACCGTCTTTGGTATCTGATTGAAGAGATGCAGAAGCCCATTGCTTAATCGAATTTTTGCAATGCTCGAAGTCATGCGCACCAGAAGACGGATAAACTGCACAAAAACCAGAGAATCAATAGAACAATTGCAATTAACATTATCATAACCAAATTTAGGTTAATAATGAAGATTAAACACAAGTAATTACAGATTAACTGCAAAATACATACCTACGGCCAAAATCATCAGCAGCAGAGCAAATCTCAGCGAATAGCCCATTCTCCATTCACAGAATCTCAGATCGTCAATTAGAAACAATCGAACAGGAGAACTAACAAATCAAAAACCACAACATAAACAACTAAAAGCAATTAACATTTTGTTCGTTCAATCTAAACCCTCAAACTCCAACTAATCAACGAGCCCTAATAATAACAGAAGACAAACAGAGACCAGAAATCGAGGGTTTGTCGGAGTGTGTTGAAGCGTGAGAATTGGGGGAAAAACAGTGTTTTGGTGATTGAAGGTTACCTATGCGTCGAATGAAGAGATCTCGTGCTCATAAATCCCCTCGAATTGTGTTGTTGAGACTCCACCAGACAAAGTTCAAGATCATGGTGGGTCCTTTGATCGAAATTAACAATTAACCTCGATTATCGCATTGTTTGTGTTATCGGAAAGAATATTGTAGATGATGATCTCTCTCCGGCGGTCGCACGGCGGCTCAACGGAGGAGAGAAACCGGAGGAATTTGTGTTGTGTTATTGATGTCGATTGACTCTTGTGAAAGCTAAAATGGTCATAAATGGCTTCTATTTGTGCATAAATTTCATTATAATTTATAACTCCTTGTAAAATATATTTTGTTTGTTGTTTTATTAGGAGGATTCGTGCGGGCGGCGTATTATAAACATTCACGTCAGATATTTCCGGAAAAAACTATGTTAAACTCAAAAACCCTAACGAAGTGTACCGTCCTTTAACATCGTTTGTTCTTATAACTCATGCCTTCTTCTTTCGTGTATAGTTTGTTTATACAAATTACTCTTATCATTCTCTCTCTTTTATGCATACATTTCGCTTTTATGTCGGAGTTGATAGACCATATTGCAAGTGTTCTAGGAGAGTTTATTATGATTAAATGTATTCACAACCATCGTCTCCTTCATTCGCATATAGTTTGTTTGTACAGATCTTCTCATCACTATCTCTTATACTATACATTTCTTTTTTATGTCGGAGTTTCTAGAGGTTGATGGACCACATTGCAAGTGTTCTAAGAGAGTTAATTGTGATTAAATATATTATTAATTTGTGATGTTTACCTAAGGCGTTTCTGAAAAAACCTTGACGAACTCAAAAACGCTCATGAACTGTATCATTCTTCATTCTCATTCCCTCTCACAACCGTTTGCTTTCTTCATTTGTGAATAGTCTACATACTACTCATCCAGTCTCTTAACACACACGCGCGCTCTCTCACGTATACATTTCTCTTTAATGTTAAGAGTTTTTTTGGGAGTTGACATATTTGCAGGTGTTTTAAAGAAGTTGATTTGATTAAATAATTACTATTTTGTTAAACATTTTACCTAAATAGTGATTTGAGTAAATCTATACAAAATATAGCAATTGATCTTTACAAATGAATACACCAACTATAACCAAATCAAAAGACATCATGTGGACATAAATGTCGTAGTGGGTGCCGTTTTAGGCTTAAAATCATCATTGCCGTGATTTTCACCTCAAATATAAAAAGTAACCTAACGTTTTAAACAACTAGAAAATAACATATCAACCTAAAAAGAGAAATAAAGCGGTTTAAAGCAAATGCAAGATTTTCCTTCTTTAACGTTGTTCTTAAGGTAGTTAGATTGATTACTGGATTGTAGAAATTCGTAATTTTGGTATAATAAAATTCTAAAGTTAGTTAAATTTTGAGTTGAAGGTCATTTTAGTAATTTATTAGATAAAAACGGGTTTTTATGTGATTTTCTAATTACATTAACCTCAATTTCTTAGGAGAAAACAAAGAGATAAATTTAAGTATTTTTAAGATTTTAATATACTAATGCATACAATCAGGTAAAACATGTAACAACAATAGTCATGTAAATAAACCTAATTTAAAATACGTTTCAGACACATTAGAAAACGACTGTTTTTGTTTTATAACAATCACTAATTAATATTCATTAACCCTTGTCACAAAAATTTAACATTATGCATGAACTAAGCAACTAAATACAAGGTGAGTTGCAAAGATCAAATAATTGATGACAATACCTCTATATTATATTAGTTTTCAGGTTATTCAAAGTTTGAGTTTATGAAAATAAATTCGTTTTAGAATTCGAAAAACCATTTCATATTCAAAAACTTGAATCAGGTTGATTGGATCGAACTGATTTGAGACTATCAAATACTAAGTTGACACCAAAATCGGATTCAGGTTGGTTTGTAAATGGAATTCCGTTAGGTTAGAGTTTTAATTTTTCCAACTGGAATGATAAAAGGGCGTGTCCGGTGCTTGACTTAGCTCCCGATGCGCAGGGTCCAGGGAGGAGCCGATCGCTTCGTGATTTGATGTACGCAGCTTTACCCTATACTTTATGCAGAAAACTGTTTTTTCCCACAGCTTGAACCTATGAAGGCCTCAAGGTCACAAAGCAACAAACTTATCGGTTGCTCCAAGACCCGTCCTCTATGATTGGAATAATGAAAACCCTAAATCTTTTAACAATAACCACACATTCATTACTTACTTTAATAATTATCTATATCCAGATAACATTCCATATCCAGACAACATTTGCAGAAAAGAACAAGATAACAAATAGATCATGGGTTTGCCCATAAAATTTTAGACATAAAGGTGGTTCACCTGAGACTCATAAAGCTTTAGAGACATCAAGATGGTTTAGCATAGACGCGCAAAGTTTTGGATGCATCAAGATCATTCATCAGAGAAGCATAAAGCTTTAGAGACATCAAGATGGTTGAGCCGAGATGCACCATAAAGTTGCTCTGGAAGCTCATCTACAGTGTTTGCCTGCACAAATTGCATATATAGTTATATACTCACAATACACGTTTTAAAACATCCTATGACAGTTTGTAAAGTTAAATTAAACTAAAGAAGTTGATGGATGAATGTACTTGTATGACAAATGCAGTTTCAGCAATCAAACTGCTGAAACAACTCAACGCGGTGCTAGCCAGCCCTCTTGCAAGTGCAAATGACCCGACATCGATATCAAGCTAATATCATGTATTATAAATTATGTATAGGAATACAATGAGTATAATACAAAAATAAATAATCAAATCATATCTCCTGATCGAGGTAAAGAGAATTGCAATAAATCCTCATATGCATTCAATCTACGAAATTTACCTCAATGTAGTTCTTCCCGTGAATATAGTTAACTTTAAGCAACTGACCTACAAGAGTCGCTCTACTAGCACTTTGTTTGAGAATCCATGGTCCCTAAAGTCAATGAAAATTGGTGATAAAATTTTAAAAGATGGCTTAAAAATAAGCATGTCAAACAAGTCGAAATTCACCTAAAGTATACTTTTGTTCATGGTATCTCCTAAATTTATTAATTAAAAAATAGAATATATAGAAAGAATTATGTTCTGTAATCATATCTGAGCATCTGCCATTCGTTGGGTATTAGCAGCATCCCGTAAACGTCACACACTAAATATTTCTATAAAAGTATAAAGATTTAGATAAAAAAGTGTTTTACGCCAACCCAACTCGTCGATCCATATTGACCTGAATCTATTTTGATGCTTAACATAACATGTCCTTGCCTCCTTTACTCACCTCAGTTACATGGGATATGAGCTTAAACCTTGAATTTCTGAATGCATCATCCCCTTTTACAAATTTCTCTAGTAAGGGAAGATCTTTGATAGGAGTACTTGTCATATAGTATGAAGCAATATTATGAGTTGTTGAACCCGGTATCTGATTAATAAAAAGATCATGGTAAAATTAACTTTTCGTCAAATCAAAGTAGAAAAACAATTTGCAGCATGAAAGACAATCATGAATTACCTGAAAGTTAACAACGAAGAAGAACTCTGAGCGGCCATCGGCTGCAAATTTCTGCATAATAAATTGAGTAAACTTCTGTTAGTCAGTATGGACTAAAGGTGTAAGATTTTTGGGTAATTATGAGAACCCGCTACCACAAACCCAACCAAACCCCACCAACACACAACTAACCAATAGGATCAAGTAAAGGCGGTTTGCGTTGGGCAAGTGGCCTTCAACTTTCATTCTATCTATATGGAACCATGCCAGCTAGGGTTGTATTTCATTGATAACAGGTCAAACTGGTCAAATATAGAAAAGTAGCCAAAAATGTAACTTGTTAAAGGGATCAAAAGTCGCCTAATGTGCAGTTAAATGCTTACAGCGTCCTAAATCCTTTTGAATTATCTTATTGAATTTAATAATCGTTTTTTATCACATGTACTACATTAACTATATACAAACTAAAAAAGTAACAAAAGATGTTGACTGGCCCGCCTAACCCACCCATTTACCAACCTGAACAATGCTCCCTGGCCGAGCAGCAAGATCACCTTCCTTCTTATCTGATCTCAGCCAATCAACAGCAACAGTTTGCATCAATATGCTTTTTGCAGTAATCTAAAGCAAAACATGTAAACAAATAAAAAAGAGAACAAATTAAAAATTAGCATCAAAATGACATGAAATATACCTTCTTTCTGTCTTTGAAATAAGTTTCTCCACGAATTTGAAACAAAGAAGGTTCTGGAACTGACCAACTGTTGGGAAGATTACCAGTTTGATCTTTTAGAACACTGAATTTGTAGTTACATAAGACACCCTTTACATAATCTTGTCTATGCACTGCATCTAAATATCATAATGTAAGTCTAAACCGTGCAACTAATATAAATTGAGCTCTAATGCTACCATCTTTGTACATGCAATTTTAACAATAATAATCGGAACTAATTACCCATATATTCATGCAAATTTTCCTTTAAATCATTTGCAGGTTGAGTGCATGGTTCGGCGTCCTGAAAACTCAACACCAATGGTACAAAAAGGTTAAATTAAAAAATTATCATATTTGACATACTTAACAACTAGTAAAAAAATTTGGACAAAAAGTGTTTTTGGTCAGTCCAATATGCGACCAATACCAATTAATCATCCGTTTTGACCCGAACCCGTATTGGTTTGTTACCAAACAGCCCAAATGGTTTTCCTACCTATAGAAAGTCAATGTACTGGCTCTAGTACCTGAGAGAAAATTTCAGGATGACAATCAGCAGCACAACTACTTTCTAACTGATCATCAAGAAAAGTTTCTGAAGCATCAAAGAATATATCTGATTCATTGTGGATTTGTACAATATCCAAGTGATTTGAAGGAACTTTAGATTCTTGATTTTCATTTCTTTGACTTGCAAGACTAGTTGAAGTTTGAGTTTTATGCAGCAACTCGTTTCTCTTTGACTCTTGCAGTGAGAACTCTGATAAGTAATTATCTATGTTTGTTTTGAAGAACTCTCTCAAAGCTATATGCACATATATGGAAACAATGATTCAATATACATGAATTTGATTTATAATTATAAACAATTAATACAATGATCATGCAAAAAGAACGAAAAGCAAACCTGCAAGTCTCCCAATCATGCGAATCGAAAGAGATTTATTAGTGTATTCTGAAGAAGAGGATCTCCAAAGTTTCCAATCAATATCAAGCATATGTCTCACAACTGATTGCCTGCATTGATCCATAGGCGATATCACGAATCCACCGCCTGAAAGAATGATACAAAACCGTGTCTCTTGGTTATGGGTTAATGCCATAGAAAACCAAAAAACTTTCTCATTTTGCATGGAAAAGTCCCTCAACCCAATTTCCGTATATAAAAACTTGTTTAAAATTCATGTATTCGTGAAATCAACAACAAATGTTGGCTACTAGCACATTCATTACGTATGTGTAGGCTTTGTAGATGATTTTTATTGACATGCATTCCATGTAGACTCTTTTGTTGACATGGAACACTACCTTATAAGTTTTTTTATTGCTTTATAAATAAATTCAGATAAACTGATGATAAAGATCATCCATGTCAGCATTTTTGCACATTTGAAGTGACCCGTTTAAGGGGTAACAAGTAACTATTATTATATTTTTCATATGTGTGTGTATCTTGGCTAAGTTTATGGACTTTTAATATACCAAAAATGGGTTGAAAAACTTTTTCATGCAAAGTGAGAAAGTATATTACGTTTGTATGTTTTTAGCCTTTCAGTTGTTCTTTTAAGTTTCTGTTTAAAAAGTAATTGTAAATGTAAAATTTCATCATACATTACTTTTAATGCAGGCCCGGACGCAGTTCTTCTGAGGGGGACATTTGTTATGATGTACAGAATTATAAAGAATAACTGCAAAAAGATTAATTAAAAAAAGTTAATTTTATAGTAAAGAAATTATTATGGGGAAACAAAATAAATAATTTCATACTGTATGTTCCATCATCTTCCCTCCTCCAGTGGCGCTGCAGCAAGAGATCTCTTCGTTTCATACCCCTGGAAAATGCATATTTATAAGAATTAAATTGTATGTTGTCACATTTAATCAAACTGTTGAAACTGGTATGAATCTTACCAAGGTAACCAATCATTTTTTAAAAGCATATGAATGATATCAGTTTGACCATCTATATTTTCAACCAGACTACCATTTTGGAAACAGAAGTCCCACCTGCAAATTATACATTATAACATATATGATTACACTGAAATTAAGTGGCTTAGAAATCTAGTGACCACAACAACAACAACAATAATAAGACGCCCCACACTTACTCTGATCTTGAAGGACCAAGAGACATAAGAATCTGGAAAAGAACCTCTGGGGATCCATCTATCACACTCATGGCTGCTATTGCAGGATGACCATTCCTCTGCCACAGAATATAATACTAGCAAAATTAGGAGAGTATGTATAGAATAATGAAACACTTAAGGTATTGTGTATTATTAATCAACTATACGGAGTACAATGATGACAATTACATTGGAATATAATAAATTGCAACTGATATATTCTATCTAATATATTTAACTCTGCGCGTGTTCTTTTACTTTCTTTCTTTCTTTGTTTTTCTTTTTGGTGGGGAAGGGAGGTTTGTTAATGGAAAATCAGCATGCAGACCAACCTTTTTTTGATCTCCATGATTCCTTGCTTCTTTAAATAGTCTGAGACCTGAATCCAAAAGCAAATTTTAAGAATGCAGACTCGGAAATGAGAAAATTTCCTTTTTTTTAAATTATTTACCGTTGTGACAGCCAAAGATTGTCCAGTTAGATGACATGTCAGCCGTTTTGTGATTCGTAATCAAGGCTAAAGAGAAGTGGATATCAACTTGGTTTGAAACATGGACTCTACTAGAACTGTTTGACCTGCAATACCATTAAATCATGCTAGTAAAGTATAAAATTGGAATATAAAATAATTGAGTTTAATTATTTATGGAGCTACTAGTTTATTAATTTACCTTGAATGCTGCTGGTCATATTCAGCAGAATCCAAAGTATCTTCCAGATGTTGGTTCATCTATGAATTTAAAGAAAAATGTAAACCTTAATCAATAATACTTAGATGCAGGCTTTTTAAGTTAATCCATTGGCACCTTTAGAGATACTTTCTTGAAGGCGTCAACCCATTTTGCAGCTTCTTCAAGATTTCTTGCTCCTAACTGTTGAAGAACATGATAATTAGCATATGTATATTTTTGAATTTTTTAAAGCTGTTATATTTTCTTATAGTAATTATTAAAACGGATGTAAAACCTTTTAATTTTGAAAGTAAAGTTTAGAGCATTCACATCAGCTTCCATATCCTTATCCTTATAATTACACTAAAAAACACTACTATTTCTCTCTCATTCTCAATTAAATAATATTTTTTTATACTTTTATCATTACCTTTTCTCTATCTTCTACTCACAACCACTTTCAAAAATATTAAAAAATTTATAAGGGTTGAACAGTGATTCCTCAAATATACAAAATGAACAGTAACTTTTCTCTCTCCTCTAATTACAACCATTCCTTAAAATATAAGAAACACACTCACATAAATATAAGGAACCTACTGTGAATGCTCTAACCAGGGTTATAACATTGATGAAGCTGCAAAATATTATAATATAACATATTTTCTTTTTTCATCTTTTATTTAAAATATAGATTGATTTTCTCCTCTAATATGTTACATTCAAATTTAATTATAGTTATACAATTTTGTTTATTTTTTATTTTTACATTTCGATGTAGATTTTACTGAAAAACAAGTAGTATCCAAGATAAAGTATTTTTGGCCTTGTAGATATATAAAAAAAATGTTATATGTTGAATATAACTCGGTTTTTAATAAATTTTTATACCAAAATAGATGTAAAATATAGTATATTCAGATTTTTAAATTTTAAAAAAATTCATGTTAATTTTAAAAATTGCTTTAAAATATACAATATTTAAAAAAAATCTCATATTTTCCATTAATAAAGTTATGGTATTTATGTACCTTCAAACAACCACCCTTGTTGGAAATTCCATAAATTGAGAAAATAAAAAAGACTTTTCCCCTAATCTTCTTTCTCCCGTTGTCCATTACACAAATACAAGGATTCACGTCTACACTTCTCACAGGATCCTACGATCAAAATAAACAATCAAATGGGTGCGAATTTTAGGTCGGGTCAATTTTACGTCAAATCCACTAACATGTTTAGTTTAAGAGTGATGTTCAGGTTAACATTTTTAACCTTATACGTTTTTAACATGAAATGTGTTTTATGTCATAACTTAAACTATTTTTAAGATTTTATGTCTAACTTTAAAGATAGAAAAACAAAATTATTTTACATACGTTTTAAATTTTTGTTGTAAGTTATAAATTGATGAGTACTAACATGCAATAAAATACAATAATATTTCAGGTTAGACAAGTCATGTCATGTCAAGCTCGTGTTATGTTTGGGTTCACGCGTTTGTCATAATATACATTCTGTTCAGATTCTACCCGCTAACCCAAGAACGCGACCCGTTTAATAAACAACGAATAATCAACAAAGGTAATGGTAAAAACATGAACCTTATGAAGTGAATTTGGGATGGAAGTGAAGCTTTTGAAACGGCGATTTTGAAGAACATAATATCGCCTGCGGGAGAATCGAAATCCGAATTTACTGGAGCGGATTCGGTACAGCCATCCCTCCATAATACTCCGATCATCACTTTCCGATGAGACATCCATGGAATGCAGGAGAATCGTGCCTCTGTGATCTGTTCACCGGAGTTCTTCGGGCTCAGCTGTGATCAAAATGCATCAAGCCATTGGCGTTATATTCACGTTTTCGTCGGTCGATTATCCGATAGCGATCACGTTTCCGTATGTGTGGACCCATTTCCGGCCGGTTGAACTTGAGTGAAGAAGAATGTTGATGTTTCAGTTTTGACCTAAAAACATGACAAAGTAAATCAAATAATTGTTGGCGTTGTAACTGACGTGATTATAAGCAAACCTGACTTGTTTTTTTATGGGTTGTTTATTTTGATTGAAAAACACTTTTGATAAAAAATAATTATTAACTTATAATTTTTTAAAAGTAATTTTTAAAAAAATATTTTGATTAGCTTATAAACTAAATTGTCGTAAAATTATAAAAATAGACATTTTTAAAACGAGGGGAGTTAACAGGAGATAACAAATGAGTATAATAGAAAATTAGACTAAAAAAAGTTTTCAAAAGTTAATAAGTAATTTTCTTCTTAGTTTTCAAAATCTTTTTTTTACCCCATTTCTACCCTATGTGAAAAGTCAGTTTGAAAAATTTTTTTTGGTTTGCCAAATATTTTTTTTGACTTATTAACTTTTGAAAAGTTAGTAAGTCAAAAGTTTGTGCAAAATAAACAATCCCATACACCCACTAAACTAAAATTGAATCGGGCACGTAGAGCAGTAGAGGAATTCGAATTCATACCGTCTAATGAATACTTATTATATTTAAAATGACTCCAAACGAAATTTGTGACAAAACTTATACCGTATCAAAACGTATAAACTAAGAAACAAAAAACAATGAAAACGGATTTCGACTAAAAGAAGACCAGGTTTACATAAGTCGTTTTATTAGAAAAAGTATAAACGTTTTGTTTTAGAAGACAATGGTTTGAATTCTTCATGTTTATGTAATATGTAATTTACATGTGTTGTAATTTGTTTTGTAAACATCATTGTGTGTCACTCTTCCATCCATATCAGTGTGCCTTTATTTATTTTTAAAATAAAACTGATTACTACAAACGGTCTTCTACAGATAGTGAGGTTGTTGGATTGCTCGTAAGCAAATTATGGGTTAAGTTTGGATGGTGGTAATAATAACAAAAGTCATTTAAAAATTAAAATTGACAAACTTATTGGTTCGAAAATCAAATAGATTATATTGTGTTTGATTAAAACAAACCAACAATATAGTTTTGATATAAGATATGTGTTTTCGGTTTCTCTTACGTACATTGTGTTCTCAAATTTTTTTAAATTTTTTTAAGAAGTGAAACGAAGTGAAAGAAAATAAAAATTTTATATGTGCTTCAGGGTTTTCTTAATGAGAGAAATGGAATGATGATTTTTTTATTTATTTTTTTTATAGTCTTTCTTTGTGACTTTCCTCTCAAATCAAAAGGAAGCCTTACCTTTTATCATTTTATCATTTTAACCTAGTTTATTTAGATAGTTAAAATGATATAATAGTAAAATTATACTTTTTTCCCTCTCAACTCAGGAACATATAATATATTTTTTTATTTTTTTTCCAACTCTGGAAGAAAACCTAAATTATATCTTTTTCATTTCCACCACTTTGTTTTCTCTTCTAATTTTTTTTTCGTTTTTTTTTATTTAGTAAACTCGAAAACACAATGTTAAAGCTTCAGTTGTAATTAATTAGTTATTGCTTTATTTAGATTTTTTTATGATGAATAACCGAAGATAAGGAATGGACCAATTCAACCTATAAATGGTAATCTATAATCTCAGGTAAAGGAAATAAATAATATAAAGGAAAGAAAACAATCTAAAATCTCAAACTGTCACTTTAACTTATACAAAGGCATATCTAATAATGGTTTAGTTAATACCTTGGTTTTTAAGTCTTGCATTACTTATAACAAAGTTTCATCAAGAAATTAAAAGCAACACTTAACATCTTTGACAAAATACTAGTCTTTGGAGTGTTCTAAGTTTTCAAATGTCCTTTTCAATTAAATATATTACAACTTGCTTCATATATATGTTTATCACGCAACAAAGAAAATGGGACATATTTGCAAAGTCTTACATTCGGTATTTGTAAATGGAACTATGCATTAATTAGGTACTGTTTGTTTCAGTCTCTTTCTGGTTCAGATGTCTGAATGATTCAATATTTAATGGTTCAGAGTGTTTGTTTCATGAGCAGATTTCTGAATGGTTAAATATTTTTGTCTCTGAATGGTTAAGCATTATACTGAGTCTAAATGGTTAAGGGTTTTTATCTGAATTGGGCAGGAATTTGTATCTGAATAATTAAACAATATACAAGCTCTTAATGATTCAAACATCTTACTGATTTAGCACTTAATGGTTCAAAACTCTTAATGATTCAGTATTTACCTATTCAGAAGTTGCCAAACAACCCCTTAACCTTTAATATGTTGCCATAATCTCCTTAGATGTCTTAAGTTTAATTCCAACTTCTATTGTCTTTCTTCTTTAAACATACATATCCACAACTTAATTCTAAAACTAAAAATTGAATTGATATTCAATGTGATTTGGCTTTATGACCTCACAAATCCACAACATGATTCAAAAACTAAAATTTCAATTCAAATTGGTCTCTAAAAGATCAGAAACTAAAATCCAAGTTTGATTTGGTCTCAAATATGACTCCGAAAACAGAAAACCAAATTCACAATCTCATTCGTTTTGGATTTCTATTTTTTTCAATTCTTAACCGAACGCAAAACACCCCTGTATTATACACATCTGAGCATGAACAGAGGCGGCACATCTTTCTTTAATTTATGGTTTTTGTTAATCCAACAAAACAAGAAGAAACTGGATGAAAACATTCAAGATGCCTTTCATGTTCAAATGTTACAATTATGCGTTCAATGTAAATCCATTCACCAAAGTAGAAATATAGTTTGACCAAAAATAGAGTCAACCGACCAATGAAGTGCTGGCTGCAAGGTGTGTGAGAGCCCGTTTATGGTAGTCAACACGTAGCTTTTTGTATCGCTGAACAAACGTTGCAAGATCAATCTCTTTTCCAAGAAGCTGCTCGTGGAGTGTTTCAGATTCCTCATCGGTCTTATTCATCGACTCTGAAACCGATTGATAATATATATTATTTATACAATTAGAAGAATATACAACTCGAATATATGATCATGCAAGTCTTTGATTTCACCGAGAACAATGACAGTACATGTCAAATTCAGTTGTATTTTTGTCTTCTAACTGGTCAAATGGGTAAGTTTTTAAATATTTGGTTGGGATATGGAAGCAGGTTGAACGGGCCAATAGTCACCCGGAATGTATTCAAATAAACAAAAAAAACATGCCCAGTAAAACCCACTCATAACAACAATTGATAGGGTCAAGGAAGGGTGAGATAAAAACGGAAATTTCCTCTATCCCACGAGGTAGAGAGGCTGCTCCCACTGAGAGTCCCAGCCCATCATCCAGAATGCATTTAAAATGTAGAAAACCTCCAGAATCATGTTAATCGACAAAGTATGTTTTGAGAGTTGAGCCAAACCGACACAACTAGTTTTAAAAGTTACCTGTTTAGACCTATTAACCAGCCAGCCCGTTGTGCCACCTCAAGATTTTCACAAGGCAGTCTTAACGAGCACACAGCAGAAGTTTAATCCTAGAACGTGTTTTTATGAGCCTTCAAAGAAAGAGCGTATTTACCTTGTAGCTTGTGTAGCAAGGCACCAGGGGAGTAAGATTTAAGGATTTCAGCTTTTCGCATGGTGAGAGCATTTAGCTTTTCTTGAGCAGATGCTAACTCACTTGTTCTTATGATCATGCACTGTACCAGAAGAAAACAACAAGCATGAGCCTTTTCATATTAAAGCTACAAATTTTCATAGTATATCTATAGCAATCACCAATTTCATCATAGCTACCCTTGTAAAAAATTTAAATAAAATATTTTTCTACATAAAAAATTTGTGACTAGTTTGATGGTGAAATTGGGGGTTGCTATACATTTGCACTGCCTGAAAAACTCACCTGGTTCCTCAATTCGGTCATCTGGGGTTCTTTTTTCAAGTTTTCTCCTACATACCAAAAAACATACCGTAAGACTGTCACCAAATAATAGTAAAGAAAATAAAAAATATATATTCTTGACTCTGTAGCGGGCATATGCAATCCTTTCTAATAAACAGTGGAATCTATGAAGTTGTACTCTCTATTACAATTGCACTCTTTGGTAAGTTAAGTAGAAAGTATTGGACGCCCCATGGTCATACAAATGATTCTATTGATTTAGGTCGACAATAATTTCCTATTTTGCATTGTTGAAGGATGTTTAAGTCCTTTTGACAAAAAACAATATCCATGTTTGGCGAGATTATTACTAAAGGTGGCAAGATGGCGGATCAGTTCAGGTCAAAACAGGGTTGGGTTAAACAGGTCAGGTCAGGTCTGGTTAAGCTGACCAAAGAAACTTTTTGTCCATGATAGATAATGTGTTAGTCATTATTACAAGAACATTATTATCACAATAAAAATAAACTCTTCAAATAAAGTGATATAAGAGGTATGTAACAAATAAAAAGCTTTAACTAATTATTACTAAATGTGTTCAGCTTTCATCCATTTTAAACCGTCTCCCTTTTAACTAATTTTTATATATGACCCGGTTGAGATGAGACACAACCCATATCAAGCTATTCACAAGTAAAAGCTTGAAACTGCGACATCTAATTATTACAACTAAGTTTATGCTTCATTTCCTGTTTTTTTCTATATTCCAACTTCTTTTAGGTGAAACAGACAATGGATAGGAGTACAACTGTAAAAAAAGTTTACACATCAACTAAAAAACTTACTAGCAAGCTGGAGAGTTTCATTTCGGAGCTCATCTCTTACCTGGTTTCAGAAAAAATAAGAGAAGAAAAAAAAAACAATTAAAAGATCAAATGAAAATGTTAAAGATAGTAATAAAAAAATTGTGTGCGAATAAAAATTTGGGGCCTACATTGTTTTGAGTTCTCACGGGATCGATTGATAGCAAGAACTGTTGATAGGCCTCCTGGTCAGATAAAAGCTTCCGTAACTCATCAACGCTACATCAAAATAGTAATAAAACAATCAACAACAACACATTTTACAATAATAACAAAATTTGTAAAATATATCCATCACAAACAGTGTTGGGTCAATAATCAAAACACAATATTGTTTAAATATTTATGTGGCTAACATCCAAGATTAAACCCCACTGATATTTACAAACAGGTAAATGTTAACTGAAATGCTGATCATATGTTCCTTTGGTTAAAAAAAGGTTAAGAAGATAGTATATAACTATGTGTTAGATAATAAACACACAATCCAATCACGGGAAACAAAAAGTTGAACTTAACTTTATGTTTTTTTATTTTTGTACGGCAATTGTACTAGCCTGCTTCCGAGGATGGTGTTATCTTAATCGGGCTCACCTATCCGTTTCTCAATAGGGACCGCACCCCTTATCCCAGAAAACCCATAACTGGAAAAAAACCCCGGCTCAACCCCTTATCCCCACCTACCACTAGACCAGAAGGCTTCTTGGTCTTAACTTCTTAAGCAATTTGCCATAACTTTGTGAACTTGTAGTGAACTTTGAGAAGAAAGAGTGCCTCCATTAAATTAAAGCTATATAACAAAAGAATAAAGACAAAAATGACCATCCTTAATTGCATAACTTTGTTATTTTTCCTACCAATCATGTCATAGACCCAATAATCATATAAGAACCTGATACAGCACATCCTGGTTTTAGAAAAGCACAAGACACTCTAGGGCGCTTAGGATCCCGGTTTAGCCTTGAGGCCAAGGCGCTAGCCTCAAGAAGGCAAAGCATCCAGCATAAAAACATACTTATAAATTAATTTAACAAGTAACTATTGACAAGTAATTTAATTTAACAGAGAATAGCTGATTAAGATAAATTAATCCAAAAACAGATAACTGTTGAAAATCTGTAATTGTATAATTAACGAATGACAATTTTATTTAACTGCTAATCTAATTCAACAGTTTAACACTAATGATCCAAAAACCATATGGGATCTCTCTTCTCTGGTATATTTTCTTAGTTTCTTTCTTCTTAGTCCTGCAGTTATCTGATCATTGCTCCCTCTCTCTCTCTCTCTCTCTCTCAATCATGCCATTTTTAACGAACTACCCCATCAAAGGTGATACAGATCTGTAAGTGGTGACCTGAAGTGATTGAAGTGGGGGCTCAGCCAAAAGCGACTGCTTCAAGCTGCCTCACGGGATCACCTCGCTTCAAGCCCTATGAAGCGTATAACGCCTCTAGCCTTAGGCATGCTTTTTTAAACCAAGCTACACATCTTAAGTCTTAACATGCTTTAAAGAAATCATTACAAATTTAAACAACTAAAAAACAAAAATACTAACTTTCTCCTTATCAAGGCTTAAATGAGGGCATATTTGTAATGAAATGATTGAAATTTCAAATTGAGACACCTTATAGCTTTATCTTGATGAACATATAAAAATGTAGAAAAAAAAAACAAATAAAACAACCTTTTATCTTTTAAATATACAATAATGCCAGCAGCCTCTGCAGGAGAAACATGAGGTCGATCTCCAACCCTTTGTGTGTAAGCGTTAGAGTTGATGCTACTAGGAGTAGCAGGACGGGATGAACTTGGTGAGTCAACAGATGGAGGATACCATGAGTTTGTAGTAATTTCTTGTGGCCTTGGATCGGCTTGTTCTTGAGAACCCCTGAATATTAGCAGTAGTTATAACTTCAATGTTCCATTGATCGAAGTACAACTCAGTTAATATATAATAGTTGTTCATAGTTTAGAATTATGACAGAAAATATAATGACCTGAAGACTATGAAGCATGTTATGGTAATTTGATATCATCCAAGTTCAACTTAGGAAACAACCACCACCACAAAACTAAAGATTTACCTAAGCTAAACAGGAGAGAACAAAAAAAAATGATATTCATGACTTCATGTCAACTAAAAATTCCCAAAATTACAATTGATGTTATCCAATTAATCCAAAGCTACTGTTATTACATCCATCAAATTATCTTATTCAGGATCCAACAAACTAACAAATTCATTGCAAATAAGAACCGTATGTAGACAAACTCCAATTACATGGTTTAAAATTGCAATTAGATCAAAATTAATCAAACTTCTCAACTAAATTAACTTAAACATCACAAATCATACCATGCCACCCATACACCACCTAAAATCACTCATTCAGTGTAAACACAGAAACCCTAAATCGATCGTAAGAAGAAAAAAGCAAAAACGATTACCACAACTTAAACATCTTTGTCACAGATCGTTGTTCTCCCAACCAGATTCAACGGCAAATCAACCGATACGATGAGATTCAACTTCACAACTTATTGTTTACGATCGATTTCTGCATCCGTCGAACATAAAGGATTATAAGATCGATATTTTGGGAGAAAGATACAGATGCTTAGTGAGCGAAAAGCGATCGCCGGAAAATAATATTATCGCCGGAGATACTGATACCGTATCGCCGGAAACGTGTGCGCCGGTGCTACTCACCAGATTCGCTATTTATATGGAGATGTCAAGAGACTTTTTGTTGTTGACTTTTAAATTGTTATTATTTTTTAAAACAATTCTATTCTACTCTTGCATTTAAATCATACCAAGTTATATGCCTTGAGTTTGAATTTAAGATTTTTCTTTTAAAAAACAAAGAATCTATCAAATATACTAGCCTTATATTATCATAAACTCTTACTTTAACCCTTGTATATTTTGATTGATTATAGCATTTATCATTACAATTTCAGTTAGCGTGGGTTCAGAATCCGCTTGAGGTTTCCAACTAAAGTTGTAAACTAGTTGAGCCGTTGGCTCTTTTATATATACAAGCTCAATTTTTGGGTTCTTTTAAATAAACGAGCTCAATTTTTGGGCATAGGTTTGGCTCAGTTTATATTTTATAAAATAATATAATTTAATAATTTTTACACAGATTCATATATATATATATATATATATATAAATCAAATTTGAAGATTTGGTTTATTGGTTTACATAATTTCTTTTGGTTTTTTATTTGAATTTAATCCTATATGTAATATGATATTTTTATATTTAATTAGTTGAAACAATGATATTAGATTGACATTTCATGAACTATGATCTTACTCTGTATTTTTATACTTAGATGTTTTTATTATAAATTGTAATAATGACCACATGCCTCTGTTCCATTTAAATAGTGCGTCGTAACTTTGTATTATGACTTTATCTATTATAATTTAGTTTTTAATTTAAACGAGCCAACGAGCCAGCCATGATGTGACATTGGTGCTATTTGATTTGGTTTTAAGTCCCCGTAGCAATGCGGAGGGCTTAATCTACTATATACTAATTACCAACTTGGTTAAGCATCATATGTCGTATCATGTGATTAACGGGTTGTACTCACCTTTTGTTATTTTTTAATGTTTAATATTTTTTATATTTTAATCGAATACTTTTATATCTTTTACAACTTAAACCTAATATTTTTTTACTTTCAACTTTAGTCTATATTTTTTATATTTTTATTTTTATTTTGTTTTTACGCTTCGGTTTAAATTTTGCAAGTTAACACGTCAGAGTGTGCGTGTGTGGTTCAATGTTTTTATGTTTATTTTTTCTCGTTTAACGGCACCATCGCAATGCGCTGTTCTAGATCGACTTACTTATTGTTTTATAGATATTTTACATTTTGCTTGCGTGGTTCCACTTTTCACATCTACTTTTGTTCGGTTTTATTTGTTTATTTTTTTATTTTCTTATTTTTTTCATTTCTTTTTTATACAATATTTTTTGGTGTTGATGGATACTGAAGGTGATGTCATTGGAGCTATTTGATATGATTTTACGATCTCGCTGCAACGCGTGAGGTTTAATACTACTTATTCTATTAATTTTCATGTCTAGATCACCACCAAGCTAACCAGCCTCTCGTACGTCACCAATAAGTCTAAATGGAGTTTACTTGCTTATAGTTTACTTTGAAAAGTATTAGTCGTTTCGACTTGATATGAAAAAAAGAAAAAAAAAAAGAAAAAGAAAAGTCAATATGCGAAACTGAGTTAATCTATTTCATGGATTTGTGGTTGGTCATTAAATAGGAAAATACATACTAGCATCCCCTGAAGTGACGAGTACACAAATAATACGTGCCACAAATAAGGTTGTGTATTTCATAGCCTTCTTCGATGTTAAATGATATTGCGCGTTAAAACAAACAAACCTAGTATATACCCTACGCATAGTAATTACTGAAAAAAGCTATGAACTACACGAACATAAAGTAGACGTGCGAGTTGAGTTGACTATACATGAAAAATAATAGCTTTCGTCATTTTCCTTTTCATAATTCTCTTAAAGTCAATACGCTAACATTGGACCTGAGGGTAAAAGCTCTAATAAATATAAACATCTGAAGCCTCTAGATTATCCATTACTAGCTTAAGACTGCATGCACATTCTTCAAAGATACTGGATACATACTCATCTACTAGTTAGTCATCGTCAGACAAACAAACCAGATCATGGGCAGAAGATGACGGTGCAGCACCCTCTTGGATGAAATCGGATATGTTCAACTGGTCAATTTGTGACCTTACATCAGGTTGAAGTGTCACAACGTTAACCCAGCGAGGAGCATTGTCCACAAGCCCATTTAAGCCATCAAAAGAAGACAATAATGGTGTTGGGGCTGATTGAGGTGATAGTGACACTGTGCAAGGTTCGGAAGGTGGTGGTTGTGGTGGCACGATGAAGGGTTCAGAAGGTGATGGTGTCAGTGATTGTGGTGATGATGTTAAAGGAGGAGGTACGACTGGGGATTGAGATGGGCCACTTGTAACATGCTGACGTGGCAGAACAGATCTAAATGGCCGGATATGTGGGGCTGGTGCACGATATTCACCACTGGGCAGAGATCTCAGATGTGGGGCTGGAGCGCGGGGTTCATTGCTGACTAAAGGTCGCATGTGCGGGGCTGGTGCACGGGGTTCACTGCTAACCATAGGCCGCATATGTGGGGACTGACCACGGGTTTCTGTGTTTATCCGTAGATTTGCAGCAGACTTGTCAATTTGGGCGATACTAGGTGGTGATCTGTTAGGCAAGGTTGAGGGGTTCATCGTGTTAATGCCAGATGGCAATCTGCTAGAGGTAGGCGTACTTGATAGGGTGATAGGATTCACTGTAGGTCGTGGTCTGCTGGTAGTAGGTGTTGTTGAAGGGGTAATCTGGTTGACACTAGATGGTGGTCTTGTAGGAAGCTGTCTGCTAGTGGTAGGTGGCGTCGAAGAGATGGTAGGAAGCTGTCTGCTAGTGGTAGGTGGTGTTGAAGAGATGGTCTGATTAACCATAGGTGGTGTTCTACTCAGTGGTGGTGGTCTGCTTGAGAAAAGAGCAGCCGGTTGGTGTACTATCTGAAGAGGCTGTCGCGGTCGCATTTGCGGTTGCTGTAGTGGTGGTGGCTTTGGCAGCGATGGTGATGGTTGTGGTGGCTGCTGGTTTCCTGAAGATTGGCCAGGTGAAGATGAAGGACCACCATGGTGATGCCTCATAGAAGGTGAAACAGATAACATACGTAGTTGCTGCATTAACCCAGCCTGAGAGACTGCAAAGAATGAAAGTATTCCCGTTAAGATAAGCGAAGCGAAAACAATATCGAAAATTTATTTTATTTATTTTTCACAATGTTAATATACCTTGTTGCATTCCCGGATGTCCTGAGGGAGTAAGATCTTGACATTTAGATCTGAAAGCCTCAGCCAATATTTTGTTCATAGTTACTCTATTGATATTGGTCTCAAGTTCCATTTTCTTTGAGTTATAAGCTGCATCTGCTTCTATTTGTTTCGTTTCATACTTCAGTCTTATTTGAGCAACAATTTCCGCTATTTCCTTTTCACATTCAGAATTCAGCCTTTGTTTCTGCACAAAAACAGGTCCAATAGCATGATAAGAATTAAAAAATATATATATCTATAAAAACTCGTTTGATATGAGTCAACTTATCAAGGTAGATAAATGACTGACCATTTCTTGATAGTACTTGGTTACATTATCTTTTACTGTGTATAAGCGCTCTACTTCAGCTTGAAGTGGATCAGCATGATTTGGTATTTGATGGCTCAATTGGTTAATAATGTTATCAAACATGTTTAGTGCATTAGTTGGTGGTGCAGGTGCAACAGATGAAGCCAAACGAGACTGATGTTCCTCGTGAGGCGTCTCAGCAGCAGAAAGATCTTCTTCCAAATCTTCTCCAGAATGTGGCACGGTGAGAGTAGGCTCTTCACAAGTGGGTTCAAGTAATGGCCCGCTTGGTGGAAGCATATCAGATGGATTTTCAGCAACCAAGGGATCGGTAGATGGGAAATCCGGTTCTTCATCTAGAATGATCTGATCAAGTTGACTGGCACCTGCTGGTTGCAGATCGCCAATGCTAATTTCTTCATCTTGAGCTCCACTGTCTGGGAGTTGTTCTAGATGAAGAGTCTCATTCTGGACTTCCTGAGAAGATCAAAAGAAGTTTAAAGTATAGTTATGATACGTGTGAACAAAATAATAATTAGGACTATGCAAAATGCAGATAACCTACTGGAATGATTAACTCCAAATGATCTGAAGCTGTAGAACAATCCGGCTGAACAGATGGTGTTTTGTCCTGTGATATGGCTGCACACACTGGATTACAACTATTGGAATCACAAGAATCATTACGGTCATGTAATGCATCAGTTCTTATAGTGCTATCTTCAGCATTCTCTTCATTGTCAGCTGGTGTTGCCATCTCAGCAGAATCAACACGTGGTAGCACATCGTTTGGCCTGATCTTATTGTAATTGGCACCAACATCTAGTGTATCAGGGATGATTTCGCCATCCTCAAGGTTCTCTTTATCGCAGATGCCAGCTGGCGTTCCCATCTCAGCAGATTCAGCAGGCGGTAGCACACCGCTGGGGCTGGTCTCCATATGATCATCACCAACATCTGGTTTGTCAGGGTTAATCTCACCATCCTCAGCATTCTCTTTGTCACAGGTGCCAGCTGGCATCCCCATCCCAACAGACTCGACATATGGTCTGGACCAGGTCTCATTGTGGTCGTCACAAACATATGGCTTATCAGGGTAGATCTCGCCATCCTCAAGATTCTCTTTGTCGCAGATGCCAGCTGGTGTTCCCATCTCAGCAGATTTAACAAGTTGTAGCACATTGTTGGGGCTGGTCTCCATGTGATCGTCACCAACATCTGGGTTGTCAGGGTTAATCTCACCATCCTCAGCATTCTCTTTGTCGCAGGTGCCAGCTGGCATCCCCATCCCAACAGACTCAACATATGGTCTGGGGCTGGTCCCATTGTGTTCGTCACAAACATATGGCTTATCAGGGTAGATCTCACCATCTTCACTGTTCTCTTTCTCACAGGCGCCAGTTGGCATTCCCATCTCAGCAGATTCAACACTTGGTAGCACATCGTTGGGGCTGGTCTCCATGTGATTGTCACCAACATCTGATTTGTCAGCGTTAATCTCACCATCCTCAGCATTCTCCTTGTCACAGGTGCCAGCTGGGGTTCCTATCTCAACAGACTCAACATATGGTCTGGGGCTGGTCTCATTGTGGTCATCACAAACATCTGGCTTATCAGGGTAGATCTTGCCATCTTCAGCATTCTCTTTCTCGCAGGTGCCAGCTGGCATTCCCATCTCAGCAGACTCAACATGTGGAAGCACATCATTGTGGTTGTCACAAACATCTGGTTCATCAGGGTAAATCTCGCCATCTTCAACTTCTTGTGCCACATCAACAATGGTATTGTGACGGTCTATGTTAACATGTGATGTATAAAGGCTAACAGTGCTGTCTTCATCATTTTCTTTGCTGTAACCTCCAGCTGGAATTTCAATATAACCGGAATTGAAATGTGGCACCATATCATTTGCACCAGTCTCATTATGGTCTTCAACAGCATGTGACGCATCAGGACTGCTAATACCTCCAGCATTTTCATGAGGGTGGTCAACTTTCTCTGCCACATCAACCTCCATGTAATCACCAAGATGCTGAGCTGGAACTTCTCCAATCTGCTCACTTGATACTGTTGTGTCAACCCTCACTTTCTCAGAAGTATGAGAGCCAGTAGATTCAATGTCATTAGCACCTTCACACAAAGGTTCATCATGACTTTGTGCATCAATTGGATTTTCAGATAAAGTGGGAGCCAACTCACGGTTTCCAGAGTGCATCACCTGAGCCTCATATTGGGACCCACGCAAAGAAATATCATGATCAGTCGCCACCTGTCCCTCAGCTGCCATCATTGTTGCCTTCAAATCTTCAAAGTGAGCTTCCCACAATCTTTCATGTTCTTCCAATTTGTTGGCAAATTCTCTTTCTAAAATTTTTAGCTTTTCAGATCGTATCGAGGGCTTACTGTAAAGTGCATGGATTAAAACTCTCTCTGTATTGTAATCATGCTCTAAATTCACCCTCTTTTTATCCCATTCTCCCTTGATATTCTCAAACTCTTCGTTACTCTTTCCAGAAACATTTTCACGAGATTCATGGTTTTCAAATGCATTGACATTTGGGATATGTCGAATTTTATTAATCTCTAGTTTAGTCCCTTCTGGTGCAGTAATACTATCCTTTAAACAATCACGATTTGATGGGTGCTTTAAGAAATCTTCCTCTATGCGTTTCAACTTTTTGTACACGATGTCTGCGTCGTCTTCCATGCAGCAGAAATTGAAATGCTCCTTTGCAAGAGCAAAGGATACACTCCTATCAATTTCGTTTTTTCCCAGTGAAGAACCAATCCAACACTAAAATATGACAGAAATCATGTCAGTAAATACATTAAATATTGTCAAAAAAAGGTCATTCATTTGTCAAAAGATAGTACCAGTGATATCATGAAAGCCTGTAAAAACCTTGTCTGTTCCTTGATGACTTGATAATCATGGATGACAAATTTAAGAAATCTGTCCACTATGTTCTTTACATACTCCTGCATTTAGAAGTCAGGTAAATCTAATCAAATACTTAATCTTTATTCAACCAGTTACATAAGCATCAAAACACGATGTTAACAAATAACATTTTTTATTTCCTCAATTTTCAGCAACATGCCATGCATAAAATATCAAGTAAGCAGATCACTCTTATTCCTACAGATGATTAATTAAAAAAAATATAATGGCAGCAATTTTGGTTTGGGGTGTGTTTTATCTCAAGTGGGTCTGATAAAAAAATGTTAAACGGACAAAAAGGGTAAAACAAGATGAACTCACTATATGGCCTTCCAATTCTTTGTTATTCTCAAATTAGAATAATATTGTAATAATATTTGTAATCAAGCATTGATTAGTTAACAAGTTACAGAAAATGGACAAAAGTATTTGCGGGTCAACCCAGCCCATTCTGGCCCGTACTAAAATCGACCCAATTCTACCCAATATTTAAGAACATACTGAAAGCTTGAGAATACTACACAGCTCAGACACTGTGGGCTTCAAGAGGTCAAGTAGAATCCTTTCATTATTGACCTCGGTTGAACAAAACTGATAGCCAGACGATGACTGAGACTCGGTATTTGTTGCAGGTACCCCTGAAACACATATCACCATCTTAAACTACTAGTACCTGTCACACGAACAAACAAAACATATAAATTAATACAAAGACAATATTGCCCATTTACCTCCATTTACTCCTCCAGTTTCCCCTTCAGTAACAGTCTTTAATTGAGCAGATTCAATTATACTATTACTATTTACAGTCTTCCTACGTGTCTTTACACCACCACCATCCACACCACTTTTTCCGTTAGGTGGTGAATCCAAAATATAACTAGGCCTTTTTCTTTGACGTGGGGTCGACTCAGATACAAATTTCCAAATTGGAGACCGTCCCTCCAATAGTTTTCTCCAAAATATATGTGGCTGTTCTCCTTCAGGTAAATGTGTTTTTATCTCACTTTGTAGTGGAATATTTTTACCATAATTTCCACAATTTTGAACTTGAATGATAGTCGCTTTTGATGTTGTATTGTCGCTTTTACATTTGTGAGAGATTATATACAAAAACTCCTCCACTACATCCTTTAGTAAAGATTCTTCAGATGAGATATTTACACCAGTTTGACTATGAAACTCAGTCAATTTGTCAAATAACTCAGAGGCCCCCCATGTGAGTAAAGCACCATAATTACTCCTTATATTCTGTGGCTTGGCATCAATAGCCATGTTGTTCTCTGCAAGTTTGAGAATTCTCTCTTCTAGGGTGGATGATGTATATAATCGGAAAATCATGATTTGTTCCGCCTGTGAATTGATGGATATTTTTTGCAGTGATTTTAAATCATTTGATGGATTTAATTCGCTGTCGAATATGATTATAACGTCCACTGATGATAATTTAATGCTAGGATGACACGAGTGTGATTCTAGTAAAAAGATAAATCTACTCATTTCTTTATTGAACATATTTATAGCAGCTTGCTTCTTTGTGGTGATGGTTCCAAAAACATGTTCATATGAGTTTTGACCGAATCTTTGATCGACGTAATTAACTAATATATCTCCAAGTGGACGACAACCACTTAAGGTACCACTTGTAAGCTACATTGAAAAAAAAAATCAAGAAATAAGTTGGATTTTAATACCTTATGGCAGATTAAAAATTACAATATCATTGATTATACATACCTGAAAGAGGATAAGCACTCTTAGTTGGCGTCTTTGGATTTCAGGTAGCACGTGATCAAGAAACTGTAGTTTTCCGCTTGATTTTATGTCAACATCTAGCATCATACTTTGTTCCTTATCCTTCATAAGTGTATGTTGAAGTTCGGGGTCCATGATGTAGGGGTGGTTACAACACTTCAAGGGAGAAATAAGATAAACTAAATAAATCTCATAATGAGCAATTGATTGCTATCTATATAACTGTTGCAAAATAAACTCTTTGTTTAGCCTGTATTTCCAAGGAGGCTTGCAAATAAGTTTCAGTGTAGTAGCAATAAAAAAAATTCAAATAAAATGTAAAGGTCCAAACAAGAATCAGAATCATCAAAAAATCTGATTTATATGCATAAGTGGTTGAAGAATTTTTTTTTCTAAAGTTATCATATATGAAATATCAAGAAAATTGAATGTGTTTTAAATATTTAACAACCGTAAAAGATATGTAAATGAAGAGTTTCATGCCTTGTAGAAAGAAAAGGTATCCTAAATTTGAGTCTCTTGAGTAAAGACTAAAATTCTATACATAAATGCTATAAAGCATATACTAAATCATGACAGCACAGATTAATTTTAAGATTTATATAGAAATTGATTTGGATTGTGGAACTAAAGATCAAAATGTAGTCAGAGTACTTCTAAGGATCACTAAAACCAACCAATTAACATAATTAATTATTCCAGATAAATCAACATGAAGGACACTAAAACCAACATCAACCAAGATATTAATTGTAATGTCCAAAGGCCACAGTAGTAAAAATCTATTTGCCAACTCAGTGTACCCAGGCATTACTTCAAACTTTCCATCTTTAGTAAAACCAAACCAAGGTCAAGTTTAACTGTCTTTTTTACTTACATCACCAATAAGATTAGTTTAAGCTTATTTTAATAGTGTGAAAACATATATCCAAGGTTACTACTTTGCACATTTCAGGTTCAAAATATTAAATTGATGAAAGAATAGTGCTACAACAAACCTTTCGGTTGGTAACAAAAAGGTTCTCAAGAGCCCCAAGTGTATCACTTTTTGAGCTTGAACGAAGAGTCACAGCATTAGAAAGTAGAGTAGCACAATATTGTTCAAGCTGCACGTTTGAAATCTGGACAGGAACCCAGAACTCTACATATTTGGAATTCTGCATGTTGCTAGAGATATCATTGTTCTCTGCATTCTCCACGCTACCTGCTGCTTTGCACGTCCCTGTAGCCTAGGGCAAGTTTTAAAAAAAAAAAAATGTGTGTCAACTTGGCTAGATATTAGAACGTTCTCTTTGCTTTTTGATCATAGTAAACTTTTTTAATATTGATCTAACTTACATATTTCAATCATGAAAACAAAAACATCGACCAACCTTGTGACAAGTGTCAGGTTCCCGCTGATTCTCTAAATCATGTTCAATCCTGCAAGATAAGAGTCACTAATCAAGGTGGACTGCAAAAAAGGTATAACAGAATGATGCTATGAATTAACTAAGGTTGTAATCTTGTTTCTACTCTGAGATCAAACTTAGATTATATACATCAAGGGAGGATCTGCAGGATAAGAGTCACTAATCAAGGTGGACAGCCAAAAAGGTATGACAGAATGATGCTATGAAATAACTAAAGTTGTAATATTGTTTCTACTCTGAGGTGAAAATTCGACTATATACATCACGAGAGGATGAAAGAATATAACAGACTCAATGCCTACGTAGAAGGCTTAAAGCATGGTTTATATTAGTAGTGGCACCCATTGACATTGTCATATATTAAAACATATTCAATTTGTAAAACAAAACAAAGGAGGGAAAAAAAGGGTAAAATAGCATTTGTGAAAAAGGCAATATCATTGTGCTTTTGAGAGGCCACCATCTCTTCAAAATCACCAACTTTTTGAGATGTAGGTTATCTCCAATGATGCTTAACCTAACCCTAAGATCAAATAATCAAATCAAGCATAGTACTTGACTTGTCCAAATCACTATTTGCTTTGTTATGGAAATAATAATGTTACCTGTTCTAATGAAATTACTGTCAATGCATGTTAATCTGTTATGATTTGGAAATACTATTGTTGGTTCTTTTACAAATTAGCCCTAAATGAATACTTAGAAAATTAACCCAATATAATGCAAATTTACCGATAACTATTTTGATTATGGAAATTCTATTCTTACCTATTTCAAAAGTTAACCCTAAATATAGGTAAAAAGGCTCAAAGGGGCGAGAGGAGGAAAAGCGCAATAACAAAAAGATATATATAATAGGTATAGAATACTGATGCTACTCCCAAATATAATAAAAAACTATTCATAGCAGACACAATAACATAATACAGACTTCAAAGTTCGGCCAAGAAATAAAAGAAGCCGAACCAAGGGAAAAGAAAGACACAGAAACAATTAAAAAAAACCAAAAAAGAATAACAAGACAATTTTAGGTCATTTGTAAGTATCGCTGCTTAGAAGAAAGAAGTAAGATTGTCGCATATTTAGAAGAAAGAGGTAAATTGTAGCTAGCTTAGGAGAAAGAAGCAGATTCTCGCTAGCTTAGAAGAAAAGAAGTACATTGTCGCCTAATCCACCCAAAAGAAGGTCGTCTTGCGTACGTCAAAGCGGTTAGGCCTCGCCTCGCCTCGCCAGGCACCTAGGCATGGCATGAGGCGCCTTTTTTTATTACATTAGCCCTAAATAATGCAAGTCTAAAACTTCTAGCCTAGTTCCCAAGTCTAACACCTATTCTTTCAAGTGCAAGGTCAAAGGTTGACCCTCTTCTCATCAAAAATATAAATAAATAAAACTGGTAGTGCTAAAACCAATGGTATATAGAATAGCTCTATGAATTCCAAAAGGCTGAAAAAGAATTTCAAACAAACAATTTTTCCCAAATTTACTAATATGTGCCAAAAATGGTGTGATTATTAAAAAAACACCAAATTCACCTGTATGATGATTTGTGGAACATGTGGTTATCATTCTCTGCAACATTTCCATTAGATGGTGAGACATTGTCACCAATCTTTTTCTCTACATAGCCGCTTGCAATAGACTTGCCATCTAGTGATTTTGTTTGATTGACATTGTCACCAATATTTTTCTCTACATAGCCGCTTGCAATAGACTTGCCATCTAGTGATTTTGTTTGAGGACAAGCACCATGTTCTATTTGGTCTAAATCAATCACGCTTCCCTCCAAAAATGCTTTATGATCTTTATCAGGAGCTCCTTGAACTCTTATGCTATTTTGGGTTTTCAGCTCCTTATCCACATCTAACATGTCAGGGAAAAGAAGTTCAAAATTATATTGATAATAACATAAATATCAGTTGACATAGAGCAATAAGTACATGAAATGTAAAACAAACAAAACAATCTAAACACTTATAGTTATTAAAAGTAGTACCTTCATTCCTGCTAGTATCAGCTTGAGGTGACTTGCCTTCCACTTCTGGAACCTCCTCATCATCTATTTGCCAACAGGGGAAAGGTGTCAATCATTTCTTTCAGAATTTTACAAGTGCAAAAACTGAAAGCATTACTTCAATAGCTATTTAAGAGACGGCTATCAAGAAAAAACTAACACTAACATCACCATAAGTTCATAACTTAAGAAGGTAAACATTGTGGTTCATATGTAAATACTATACTATTTGGTTCATATGTCATTGCCATTTAAGTAAAAGAGATTATCATATAAGATAGCATGACCGAACATAATTAGGCACAATGAACATAGGCACCTGACTCAATTCTTATCCGTTGAGGTTTGAATAAAGCCTTATAACGAATTGCAGTGAATCTCTTCCTTTTCCTACCACCAACATTTGGATCCTGCTTTTCTGTTTTTTTATCATCATTAACATCCTCTGGATTCTGTTTTGAAGTATTTGCGGTTTTCTCTTTCGCTGACTTTGTGTTTGGTAAATTAGGAATCTCAACCAATTTCTTACCTCTATCAGACCTCCTCAAAGGGCTAGACCCCATCTGTTTCTCAATTTTATCAAGTTTACTTTTAATGGGTGAAGGACTTGGTGATGTATGTTTTTCAATTCTTTCAGACTTTCTGGAATTCACCGGACTTGATATTGGTTGTTTTCTTGATGATGTTTCTCTACTTGACCTCCTTAAAGCAGATGCATCAGCTGAACCTGTGGAGGCGTCTTTCTTCTTCGCCATCAGCAGAAACTACAGATACAACAGAACTAAATCAACAAATATACACAATCCAGTAGCTGAGTCCGAAGCCCGAACTGATTTTCAAAACTAATAGGAGTCCCAAACCCACTACATTTGAGACATCTATATTTCTCTCTAACAATTTGTCAAACACAAACACCTGGTGGACATGGTTTGTTTCACCAGGTGAGACACCTGTTACTTGAACATCACCCAGAAACAAATTGATCAATACATTAACCAGACTATGAATTAATATCAAGAAAATCCCATTTAATTCAGCAAGAAAATAAACTGAGACAAGTTAACAAAGAGATTAGTGTAGTGCCTAGCCACACCAATGGAATTGGATAAATGGTCAGAAAAATGAAAAGAGGTTTATAGATTACAAGTTGCAACATCTAGGTATAAACCCTAAGGTAACCTACATTATGTCTCCAAATCAATTGAGTGTATAGCCTAAGAGGAACAGAAGAGAACAGCTCATCTCTGCAAAGTGAGAAAGCGGGAACCACAAAACCAAACACCTTTTCCCAAACACACCCAGTGCCTGACTTAGCTCCCGCTTTTTCGCATGGCCCAAGTAGGGGCCGAATTAGCTTCCTAATCTAATGTACGCAGCTTTACTCTACACTTTGTGCAGGAGGATGCTTCCCACAATCCCACCACTCGAACCATGACCTCCATGTCACAAAGCAACAACCTTCGCAGTTGCTCTATCGCACGTCCTCTAATCCCAAACACACCCAGAGCATCATTTCTACCCACTGAACCAGACACCTTCAACAATTCTCATTCCCAAACCCTAATCCCAAACACACCCTAAGCATCATCTCTAACCACTGAACCAGACACCTTCTACAATTCCAATTCCCATTCCCAAACCCTAATCCCAAACACACCCTGATCAATAATCATCATCTCTAACCTCTTCACTAATCACTACTAAACATCCAGTTAAAAAAACTTAAAAACACACCGATTTCATAAGCATCCCACAACATATTAATGCGGAATTAGAGCCCTAGAACACCCGAATTCGTACTTCAAAAAATGACAAACAAAAAAAATACCTAACAAACACACATACAGCATAATTCCGTCAATTATGCATCGAATTTCAGCAAATGAATGTACCTAATGAACTAGCTCAATCTCCATTCAAAATTATAAGAAACTTATAGACAAACGTAGGGCAAATGTGTCGAAATTAAACGATTATACTACATACAAACCTGCAGTTGTTAGTTTGAATATTCAGCCGGACATTCGTCGGCTTTTCGCCGGAAATGAAAACTCTCCGGCGAGTGAAAAGTTCTCCGGCAGTAAAAAACAAGGGGAGTGTGAAGGAATCAGAATACGTAGATACGGATGCAAATAGAGGTGTTTGAAGTTACAGAAGTTACCACAAGCTTTGATGTTATAGAAAAAAATTAATAATTGCTTTTTGCTACAACTTTTATTATAGATGGAAAAAATAGATGATGTTTAATGATACGATTTAATCGTATACGATATCAGTATTATGTAAAAATAAGCATGAAATAGATGTCACGCAATAAAGTTCAATAAAAAGAATTATGGTGGGTTAGATAATTCTTTAAACGTATGAAAGTTAATTTTACAATATAAAAATAATAGACGCGTTTGGAACAATGGTATGTTGTCATGTGCGCAAATGAAAATAGAAAACTTTTGTGTTAAATGTACAATAACATCAAACTTTTCCAGTAGTTGTGAACGTTGCTTTTTAATATAGATATATAATTTATATATTAATGAATTCGGTATCAAATTCTTTGGAATAGCAAACTTTAAGATCGATCTTTAATTAGGTTTACAAAAGTGTAAAATCCAAAAACCATTATCATATTTGGTAAGGTATAAAACTTTTATCGTGTTTTACACGGGGTTCAATTAAAGTATTAAATTAATAGTTAGTAACTAATATTTAAAAATTATAAAATAATTTAGATAAAATATGATTCGAATTACGTATAATCAACTACCTGAAGTAATAACAATATGTGTTTTAACTTTTGTCTTTAAAAACTTGTTAAAAATAATTTTTAAACATTTCATTTTTTTTTAATTTGTTTTTTAAACATCTTTAAAAAATGTTCTTTGTATTAAAAAAGTGTGCCCCTTCCTTGCAATAGCTAACAATTTTTTTTTTGAATGATTTTTATTGTTTTAGTTTTTTTATTATTTAATATTCATTACTAATTTTATAAATACTTTATATTCTCTTATAAGTTTTTAAGTATGATGTCTTATAAATTTTAAATACTCCATTGATTCGTGTTTATTTTTATTCACGCTTCGTTATAATTTCATTCAAAACGAGATTGATTGAAATACATGTGTGCAAGCCAAGCCATCAAAGTTGGTTTATGGTATTGCTTATTTCATAATACTTTTTGTGTTCATCTCACAACTTTTAGAATATGATTTTAATATAATTACGAAGTTGTCGTTGCAAGGTACTTATTTATATCATTGTTTAGACTTGTATCTTTTTGAAATTTGAGTTGTCGATGTATATTTTATTTGAAACCGAAGGGTGAATGCTAATTTACAAATAGGCGAAACCAAATCTTAAAACTTCAACATATTTATCGCAACGCGTGTGTTCATCCACTAGTTATTATAATAAATTTTACGGATGGTCCCTGTGATTTACTTAGACTTCATCTTTCATCTATAGGAATGAAAATTATAGGCTTAGTCCAAATGTTTAAAAAAATGTAACGCGTTTCGTCCTTGTGATGGATGTCCGTTAAAAAGCTTCGTTGTGTGTATGTGAATTTACCATTACACCCCCTATAAAAAGAAAAGAAATATTAAAATTTCATGGACCCCACTCATTTTCTATTTAAAAATAAAAAAACATAATAAATTATAAAACCCAATCTCTCTTATTCTTCGGCCACTCCTGCAACTTCGGTGAACACCTATTACTCCGACGAACTTCAAAAAATCTAGCGAAAATCAATCTAAACCTCTGTGTGGCAGTTCCTTTGTTTTTTTGCCTAACCAAAATTTACATGTAATAGAAAAGAGTATCCAGGTTGAGACACTGAGTTTTTCACTTAAGTGAATTTCCTTTTAAGTATGGTCTCGAGTTGTTTACTCGAGTAATAAAAATAATCAAGTGGACCAGTGATCCGTCAGTGGATTTGGAACAACAAAATATAATGGAAAGATGATGAAAGAGCACCGGTTATGTGATAATGAATCATTGTAGCTTGACTGTAAAACCGTTATTAGTTGATGTGTTTGTGTAGTTGCTTGGACCGATGTAATTAGTTGGAACAAAGAATTATAGTTACCAACCTTTTAATAAGGAAACTATAGACAACCTGTATTTTATGATGACGAGAGATTGAGATTTTATGTGATAGAATATTATAATTGAGAATATGTTAAATTAAAACATTTATTTTCGTTCAAGCACTTTAAATGTTCTCTGTTACAATTTTTTCTATGAATGGATTACTTACTGTATTTGGTAAAACAAATTTGAGTTCACGGTGTATAGATATAAACTGTTCAACTAAAGCTTTTTAATTCTTGATACACTTTATCTAAAATTTTCTCTCTCATATGAATACTTGATATTGAATTTGTACTTAAATAAATGCTTTATAGTTTCTTAATTTCATTATTATTATAACAATTGTTATTATCATCATCATCATTAGTATTAATCATTATTGTCACCTTAACACATAAATGGTGGTATGATCATCCTTGCTTTTAGTGATTTTGTTATACCATATGTAAATATGTAATGGTTAACACCTCTTAAGGTGTATTTTTCGTCACATTATCGTCAACTCAACATCAGTATACATGTAATGGTTAATTCTCCCTTATGTCCTTCAATCATTACCAAATTAAAAGATTTATGACGTTATGATGGAAACGCCCCCACCTATAACGCACTTATAATGCCCATGTGGGTGATGTAAGGACGTTTTAAAATGCTATAATGTCCTTTTAGTGTCTCAATACATTTGGTCTTAAGCATTATGTGTATTTTCTAGCTGAAAAAAATGATGGAAAGAAAACTACAACCATACGTTGATACACAGAACATCGAAAATGATGTTATTCTTCAACTAATATTAAATAGCCTCGAAAAATGAACAAGAGGTTCTTCCCTCTTTTTATTTGACGACATAGGTGTGTAGTTTTTGTTTAATCTAAGTTTTTGATTGACTTTGATAGTTTGATGTGAGATAGAGTCATTGGCATTCTTGTGTATATATTTGTTAAATTACATTTTGGATTGTACTAAAGTTCCGGGCCCAATTTTCATTCTTTGAGATTATCAAATTCTTGAGTGATCAGTTGACTTTAATGGTCGGATATAACATTAGTTTACGATTGTTGTCATGTCTATAAATTAGAAACGAAAGGTTTGTCTTTTGGTATCAAAATGTGTAGAAATTACATTACTTATCATGTGGTTGAGAGTACAAATCTTATTTGAAGGAAAATAATAATTTAATAATAAATTTAAATGGTGTAGTGTTAACCGTTCTAAAAATATATTAAATTGTGAGTGTTTATTACATTGGTTTCACATTATATTTAAATTTAAAAAACTTGAAATTGAATTGGAGTTTGAAATTTGAATAACCGGATAGAATTCAAAAAATAGAATCCGAATCGAATTCAACTTGATGCAGATATGAATTAGATTATAAAATAATCAAAACTTAAACAATAAATACTATATATATATATATATATATATATATAATAAAATTTATGTGTTTATGAAAAAGTAAAATATGTAAAGCGAATTCGAATAATTAAATTGATTCGGTCCAAAATTAGTAGTTTTGAATTCGCTGAATTTGAAAGGTGGTTAAGATAATGACCCAATTCAAAATTTTAAAATTAGAATCGGTTCAAATCGAATTTTGAAGTTTTAAAATTTAATTAACCATGCTATATACTATTAATAAAACTTATTTGAAAGAAAAAGTTATAGAACCTTTTTGGGAAAAGAAAATAAAAAAACCCTACTTACAACAATATTATTGGAAAGATAAAGTTAACAATACATTGAAACAACTTTATTCGAAAGAAAATCAATAAGTCACTAAAAACAACTTGACACATGACGGGGTCTCTTGTTAATTGTGTTTAACTTAAATCTCAAATAGATGTTTATTTGATTGAGAAAATTAATAAATCATTTTAGAATCTTACATGTGATGTTGACTATATATCATTAGAATCCTTACGATGGTCACCTCACACATAACGATGACGGCATGGTGCTACATCACCATTGTGGTCGTGATCCCGTAAAAGGGGATAAGTGTGATGGATCTATGTCGTTAACATTGAAGATGAAGAAGGCGGAGGTGCGAGGGTAAAGGTGATGTGGTTGATGTGGAGGTGCGAGAATACCACCACTCATGTGTGTTGGTTGTGACATGGGCAACATGCAACATGTTTGTTACATATTGTCTAGTTTTATTGGAAAGATGATTATTCAGAAATAACTTTACTGGAAAAAAAAATAAATATATTATTTAAAACAACTTTACTAGAAAATAAAAAATCAATTTGAAAACAATGTACGTACAAGATGGAGCATTTAAAGGACTTATTTTCAATTCATAAACAAATGCGCAAGGAATTGAATTAAGAGACTCGCGTTCAACCATAGAAAAGCTATTTGGGACTGAAATAATGTGGTATCAGAAAATAAAATAAGGACTAAATGTATGCTTGACGGAGAGTGAATTTTAGTAACTATTATAACAACATACTATAGAGACTAGTTTTTAATTATTATAACCATTATCTATAACTAGTTCTTTAATCCTCAATATTTAATTATCAACAATCTTTCTTTGATTTTTTTTATTAAAAGTAATTAGAGGATTTTGTTTCTTCGAGAACCATGAGGTGGGATTGACAGCCTCGCAAATGCACAAACACCGCTTGTTTTTTTCTTATCTACCATACATCCAAGGTTTGAGTCGACAAAACACATATTTAGGAATTATGTATAGTCCTAGACTAGTTAGATAGGCAGGTCAGAAGTATTAAAGAAAACATAATTTTCATGAATGAATGTATCTTTAAAGATAAGAGTCATTTGAAACTATATGCGATAAAAATATGTCCTTTTGCATCGCACGCCTAGATCAGTTTATGTTATAAAGGCATGACAAGTAAGAGTAAAGCTAGCTACCTGGCAATATAGCGGTGATAAAGGCACTCCTTAGTAAAACCACCAATGACACCATGGATAAAGACTTTGCAATATTAAAGCATGATGAAGAATTAGTAAATATCAAACAAGCATGACAGTGAGACAACCATATAAACTTTTATTTATTTTTCATGCTTCTTAGAGAGAGTTGTTGCTTTTAGAAAGGTTTGAGACAATGAACATATTGTAGGTTATCCTTATCGATACAAACTATTTTCTATAAACCTTGCTTGTGGTATAGTATTGATTTCTCATTTCACACATAAGTATTTTGTTGAAATCATTAATAACTTAGGGTGTATCAGAGTAACTAGATTTCATTATCAAGATGTACGTTTGAATACACCTGGGCAATCACAATTTGAATCTTCAATATTTAGCAAGTGTTGAACTTTTCCTAACCTGCTGTTTGTTTTAAGTTCTTATTCAAATGGCGTACTATCAACTCTCTATTGTAGACGTAAATGTTAAATCTATCACAAAACCTTTTATTCAAGTTAGAGAGGAGCATTCTCAATGGAAGATTCAAATGACTTTCTTTCAAAACTTAATGAATCGTACACTCTTTAAATCCATTCTAAAGACGCATAAATACTTATGATAAGAGTCCAGCCATTCGAGCTACTAAAGAAACTTCATCAGTTCCAGCCTTAACAAAGTTAAAGTCTCATTCATTATGGAGCGGAAATGAAATAAAGGCCGTTGAGAATGATGAGAAGGTTATGTCCCTGCTCATAATGATGTTAGTGTTATTGGATTAATATGTTAATTTAGTAAATTATATCCGCCACTAAACGAGTTAGATGACGCAAGAGTGTAGAGTTTGTCATATATGTGAGTATGTTAATTGGGCTTTATCATGAATTGTTGGGCTTGTTTACTAGATTGGACTTGGCATCAAATTATTGGGTTCGATTTAAGTTGATGATTATTCATGGAGCCTTGTTGAATTATTAGTGGAGCCCATTAACTTTGGAGTTTGGCAGATCATATACGTACGGAGTAGAGAAAATATGGTGTGGCGATTAACATTCACGTCAGGTTTTTTATCTTTATCCTTGTAATTACATCAAAAAATACTATATTTTCTCTCTTATTCTTAATTAAATGATATTTTTTATACTTTTGTCATTACCTTTTCTCTATCATTTACTCACAACCACTTTTAAAAATATTAAAAAAATTATAAGGGTTCGAACAATAATTCCCCAAATATACAAATTAAATAGTAGCTTTTAAGAAATACACTCACATAAATATAAGAATGCTCTAATATATGCAAAGTGGAGATTATATTTTTTGGTACAAAGACGTTAAAACTCTAACAGGAAAATCAAATTCAATTCTCAAAATCTTAGTTTAATTCGATTAAACGTTGAGTAGTATCACTAGTACCCTTAAATTGGTTTAATTTGATAGCGATTATCACGATTCTAAGATTCATCCGAGTTATTGCTTTGTTCGTTGTGTTATGATATTGTTCGTTGAGTTCGTGTTTATTCGCTTGATTCTGTTGAAGTAACACGTCACGGTTATTGATTTGATGAAGAAGGCGGAGGTGCGAGGGTAAAGGTGATGTAGTTGATGACTTGATGTGGGGGTGCGAGAATACCGCCACTCATGTGCGTTGGTTGTGACACGGGCAACATGCAGCATGTTTGTTACATATTGTCTAGTTATATTGGAAAGATGATTATTCAGAAATAACTTTACCAGAAAAAGAAAAATAAATATATTATTTAAAACAACTTTACTAGAAAATAGAAAATCAATTTGAAAACAATGTATGTACAAGATGGAGAATTTAAAGGACCCATTCTCAATTCATAAACAAATGCGCAAGGAATTGAATTAAGAGACTCGCGTTCAACCATAGAAAAACTATTTGGGACTGAAATAATGTGGTATCAGAAAATAAAATGAGGACTAAATGTATGCTTGACGGAGAGTGAATGTTAGTAACTATTTTAACAACACACTATAGAGACTAGTTTTTAATTATTATAACCATCATCTATAACCAGTTCTTTAATCCTCAATCTTTAGATACTGATTTGAAAGTACCAAAGACTAATTTTTCAGTATCAACTATCTTTCTTTAATTTTTTTATTAAAAATAATTAGAGGATTTTGTTTCTTCGAGAACCATGAGGTGGGATTGACAGCCACGCAAATGCATAAACACCGCTTGTTTTTTTCTTATCTACCATACATCTAAGGTTCGAGTCGACAAAACACACATTTAGGAATTATGTATAGTCCTAGACTAGTTAGATAGGCAGGTCAGAAGTATTAAAGAAAACATAATTGCCAAGAATGAAGGTATCTTTAAAGATAAGAGTCCTTTGAAACTATATGCGATAAAAATATGTCCTTTTGCATTGCACACCTAGATCAGTTTATGTCATAAAGGCATGACAAATAAGAGTAAAGCTAGCTACCTGGCAACATAACGGTGATAAGGGCACTCCTTAGTAAAACCACCAATGAGACCATGGATAAAGACTTTGCAATATTAAAGCATGATGAAGAATTAGTAAATATCAAGCAAGCAAGAGAATGAGACAACAATATAAACTTTTTTTTTTTCATGCTTCTTAGTGAGAGTTGTTGCTTTTAGAGAGGTTTGAGACAATGATCATATTGTATGTTATCCTTATCGATACAAACTATTTTCTATAAACCTTGCTTGTGGTATAGTATTGATTTCTCATTTCACACATAAGTTTCATGTTGAAATCATTAATAACTAACTTATGTATCAAAGTAACTAGATTTCATTATCAAGATGTACGTTTGAATACACGTGGGCAATTACAATTTGAATCTTCAATATTTAGCAAGTGTTGAACTTTTCCTAACCTGCTGTTTGTTTTAAGTTCTTATTCAAATGGCGAACTATCAACTCTCTATTGCAGATGTAAACTTTAAATCTATCACAAAACCTTTTATTTAAGTTAGAGAGGAGCATTCTCAATGGAAGATTCGGATGACTTTCTTTCAAAACTTAATCAATCGTGCACTCTTTAAATCCATTCTAAAGACACATAAATGCTTATGATAAGAGTCCAGCCATTCAAACTACTAAAGAAACTTCATCAGTTCCAGCCTTAACAAAGTTAAAGCCTCATTCATTATGGAGCGGAAATAAAATAAAGGCTGTTGAGAATGATGAGAAGGTTATGACCCTGCTCATAACGACGTTAGTGTTATTGGATTAATTTGTTGATTTAGTAAATTATATCCCCCACTAAACGAGTTAGATGACGCAAGAGTGCAAAGTTTGTCATATATGTGAGTATGTTAATTGGGCTTTATCATGAATAGTTGGGCTTGTTTACTAGATTGGACTTGGCATCAAATTATTGGGCTTGATTTAAGTTGATGAATTATTAATGGAGCCTTGTTGAATTATTAGTGGAGCCCATTAACTTTCGAGTTTGGCAGATCATGTACGTACGGAGTCGAGAAAATATGGTGTGGCGATTAACATTCACGTCAGGTTTTTTATTTTTATTCTTGTAATTACACCAAAAAAATATTATTTTTTCTCTCTAATTCTCAATTAAATAATATTTTTTTATACTTTTGTCATTATCTTTTTCTCTTTTATCTACTCACAACCACTTTAAAAAATATTAAAAAATTTATAAGGGTTCGAACAGTAATTCCCCAGATATACAAATTGAACAGTAGCTTTTAAGAAATACACTCACATAAATATAAGAAACCTACTGTGAATGCTCTAATATATCCAAAGTGGAGATTATATTTTTTTGGTACAAAGACGTTAAAACTCTAACAGGAAAATCAAATTCAATTCTCAAAATCTTAGTTTAATTCGATTAAACGTTGAGTAGTATCACTAGTACCCTTAAATTGGTTTAATTTGATAGCGATTATCACGATTCTAAGATTCATCCGAGTTATTGCTTTGTTCGTTGTGTTATGATATTGTTCGCTGAGTTCGTGTTTATTCGCTTGATTCTGTTGAAGTAACACGTCACGGTTATTGATTTGCATTCTTGTTCCCAGAGGACTGTACTATTACATTTGAAAGGTTCAAAGGTTTGGTTTAATTTTATTTGGAAAGGTTAAACGAACGATGATACAATAGTTATGCAATAAATACTACAATTTTCAAGATGCAGACCATGAATCTGCAAAAAGATATATGGGAATTAAAAGATATAAAATGAATCAAATTTCATTGTAGTCTCCTAGAAAACCAAATGTGGATTTAGCATACTTTAATTATTGCTCTCAAGTAGTAGTTCAATTCGTTTGGAAGAAAATAACCATATCTTTCCAAAGTGAAGGTTATGAGTTTAAGTCTCATTTGATTCAATATGTTTGAAGAATGTCAGATGTCTTATCTCAATGAGCCTTTAGGTGATCGGTTTCCCTTAGAATGGTGAGCGGGCCGGGTAGTGTTGCGCGCATTGGTGTATTTCGTCATTGGGTTCACCCGGATGAACGGACTTATAGTATCATTGGCTGTTAAAAAAAACATAATATAGTTATTATTTAAATTAGTTTAAAGTACTATTATTAGCAGAAAATAAAACTCAAAAGAAATGAGTTTTCAATCTATGAGAATATGTATGTTTCTTTCCCCCGTACATAACCGAGAAACCATCGCTTCTTATTAGCTTTCGTTACCAATTATTTGAGAAAATGGAAACCAATGCTAGAGTTATCACATAATATATGGACAACAAATCAACAAGCGCTACTATCACATACTTGCCAAATAGAAAATGATAAAGGTTTGGGTTGATATTTTTTTGAAAAACCGATCGTTTCGGTTCGATTTTGGTTTTGCTTATAACCAAAACCCAAAAAATTGAACCGAAATCATAGAAGCAAAGTTGTAATTTGCATGTGTATTCATACAATTATAAACATAATTAGCCTATAAATTACTTATTAAACTTATATTATCTAAAAAAGATATAATATTTAGGTTACAATAATTACCTTTAAACTTTTTGTTTGAATTGTTAGATTAAGATATTTTTTTTTAATTGTTAGTTATTGTATTTTGTGGATTTAAATTTATTCAAATGTCTAAGAATATATATATTATTTGTAAACATCAATAAAATGATAAAATTTATAGCTCAAATTCATTACGTTGGACAATTATATTACCCGAAAATTTAAAGTCCAAATGATAAAGCCGAAAAACCAAAACTGAAACCGAAACCAAAATGATAACTGAGACAAGAAACCAAAAGAACCGAAATTGAATGGTTTTAAAAGCCCAAAAATCAAAATATTGATATTGGTTTCGATTTGAAGTCAAAACCAAATCAAACCGATCCATGCACACTCCTAAAACTATGTATTGGTATAGTTAAAAAAGTCCATTGAATTTACATTGATAAAATTAGAATGTTTTACTTACGTGTAAGTAATATAGAAGAGTGTATTATAGAAAAGAAAGAAGTGTACAAGGAAGATGCTTGCACATAAAATTTTTGAGGAAGGTACACGTGATAAGGTAAAATAAATAAAGAAAGATGATTAATACTTCATCAAGAGTTGATTTTTCCCACGAACATTCACAATCACAATCCCTTTAAGCTACAAATATTTCAAACTCTAATATGGACATTTTGTTTACACCCCTTCACTGTTCACCGATTTATCCTTCACGTCCACGTTTTTGTGGTGTTTCGTGTTGATCCTTTGATTGGTGAAGGTTTTTTTTTTTTTTTTTTTTTTTAGGTATTTTTTCATTGTCAATTGTCATTTGACTAGAGTCTACCGGTACAAGATGAGATACTACTTCATTAGAACATCAATTACTAAAACAAATTTTTTATAATAATTTGTTATTGTACCATTGACTTTAGTGATTTTAGTCAAAAGATTCACGTGCCGTAACGAGCGAGCTAGTTTTAATACTAGTTATTTTATTTTATAAATAAAGTAAGATCTTACTTTTAAAAATAAGATAAAAGCGTATTTAAGAATATTAAGATCTTACTTTTTTTATAGTCCATACAAAATTCTGCGGATAATTATACATCAAAATTTTATATAAATATCCGTTTATAATTAGGTTAGCAATCCTTCAGCAATTATTTATTAAAACTTTATATAAGTACTAGCTTTATTAAACTCGTGTATTACACGGGTTGAATAAATAAAATATTAAATATAATAAAAATTTATTAATTATAAAATGATATGCTAAGATAATATATGATTGAAATTACGTACGAGTAAAACTATAAGTAATAAAATAAAAATATCAACTTTTAAACTTTTTTTTTTCAAAAAATAGTTAAACATTTTGTTTATAAACAAATCATATTAAAAAGTATCATTTTTAAAAATTTTCTTGTTTATAAATCTCAATTTTTTTTGGTATAAAAAAATTATTTTCGAAAAACATTAATTGTAAAATATTTTGTATTTTGAAAAAAGTTTGATGGTTTAGAAAAATTTCTTATTTTATAAAAATTTGCTTCTTTAGTAATAATATTAACAAAAAGATATATTTCTTAATTAATTTATTAAAAAATATTTTTAATCTAAAAAGGAGTTAAATAATATTATTAGTAATTAAATTAATTATTTAATAGGAGAGAGAGACAGAAAAATTTTGATAAGAAAGAATGTGATACTGCCACGTGTACTCCATAGTTACTTTTTATTAGAGTATGAAGATCCGTCTATAATTCTCAATGTAATCTGTAGATAATTCTGTCGCTAATCTAACAAAACTAAATTATGCATGTTCCAACGTCGTGCCAACAACAATACTAGTTGGTAACCACCATCACTTGCGATTCTCTGACATAATGATGCGTGAGTGTTGGTAACACTCTAGTAGGGTAAGTAACATGAAAGACAAATACAACGATGATGCCATACAACTAGGGCTGTTCAAAGCGCTCGCCGCTCGCTCGACGATCGTTTGGAATTTGCTTGAAAAATGTCCGTTCAAACTTATGCTCGGTTGTAAACGAGCCGATCGGCTTGGATCGGTTTGTAAACGAGCCAAGCATGAGCAAAGATCTGCTTGGCTCGGTTCGGTTCGAATTATATATATATATATATATAGGGGAAGGATCCTAAGAAAACCATGATCTTTTGAAAAAACCAAGAAAACCAAGTTCCACCAATCATGGAATTTTATAATTATTATATTTTTATTTATTTAAAAGGTTAGTTTAGTAATTTTAACACTATTTAATGTTGACAGTTATTTATTTTTTTAAAATCCCTTAAATCTCTCTATCATTTAATTATATTTTTGTCATTCTCTCTCTAAATCAATTGAATCTAAGATTCATTAGACAAATTTCTTTTATGTCTTACTTTGATTCATATTCACGTTCATCAAAGAAGGCTTTATTAACAATGGTGATTATGCTAAAGAACAAACGATAATGAAGAACATCAAAGATAGTTTTGATTTTTTGAAGCAATAGATTTGATGGTGATAAAGAACAAGCAACAGTGGAAGAAAATGACCTATGGATTTGATTTTTTGAAGATACAATGAAGAAAGAAAGATGGCGAATAACTACAGAAACAGTTACAAATATGTAGCTTAGGTTACGTATATGTAAGTTACATATAACCATGGTGAAGATGATGACATAATGCTAAGAGTGATAAAGGTGTAGCTTTTTCAATATGAATATTGTATTTGGCAAGATCTGAAGTATAGTTATAAAGCCTTTTCAATATGAATTTTGTATACCATTTAGAATTGATTATAATTCTTCCAAAATGATCAGTACAAATGATATTGAAATCAATCAATTTGTTGACATAAGTCCTAACACGAATCAATCAAAAGGATGTTGTTGACATCGGAGATCATTTACAAGTAGGCAATTCCACAATATTGATCCCGTCCAATATGAATCAAGCAACTTGAGTTATATATCTTACCGGTGTTGAAAATCAAGGTATTCATTAATGTGTATTTAGTAATTTATTTTGAACTTGAATAAATTATTCCATTTAAATGAGTGTTTACATATATGTAAGTTTCATCATTTAGTAACCATGTTGCCTTTTCTATTTATTTTCTGATTGCTTACATATATGTAAGTTTTACCATTTTAATGTAACAGTATGCATATTGTCTGTTTTTTCTTTGTTTACATATATGTAAGTTTTACCATTTAATGTAACAGTAGGCATATTGTCTGTTTTTTCTTTCTTTGCTTACATATGCGTAAGCAGGTTTACATATGATGCATCAGTTAATCGTTGAATTATTTAAGAAAATACAAAGATGAAGACATTTGTTGATTAATATGAATATGATGAATACAAAGTCAATAGCTAGATTTTTTTAATATAATTTAGGGTTGGGCTATACATACCCCCTTTTCCTACTTGTCATACCCCCCCTAGAAAATTAATTTAAAACTTTTCATATTTTCCCCTTGTAAAATCAATATTTTTAAAAAGACTTTTGTATTACCTATTTTATCTTTACATTCAAATCAAATCAAATTAATCTTTGAATTCTAAATCAATCAATCTTATTTTTTATTTTTTAAAATAATTTTAAATGCTGTATAATTATATTGAATTAATAGTACATCGTATTAAATTTATTAATACGAAGAGATAAGTGTTAAATAAGAAAATTAATGAATTGTAAATAATCATATTGATAATAAATCATAAAAAATAATAGTTTTTATTTTAAAATAAAAAATTTCAATTGACAAGCATGTCAAATAAGAGTAAAAAAACAACTTTATTCATGTACAACAAAACAGTTTGATCGTGATGAACATAATTTGTACATGCTCATGTAAAATAATTTGACATAAATAACAAAAGCTTACAATCCTAACTTCAGCCTTTACCTGATTAGTAGAAAACGCAAACATATTTTCTGTATAAGCGCTAATGTTGTGAATTTTTGAAAAAAACAAAATTACAGGTTATTAGAATAAAACCAAATTAAAATTGATATAAAAGTTTATTGGTTATTATCACAATAAATGTCAAAACGGATAAAATGAAAACAAAAGGATCAAATTGTATTTTTTAAAAGCTTGAGGGGAGGGGGTATGACAAGTAAAATTAAGATAAAAGAGGGTATGTATAGCAACACCCTATAATTTATAAGGGATGAGAGAGAAGAGTGAATGTAGTAATTTTATTAGTGGTTTTAAAAACTAACAGTTTTTTTGTTCCAAATTTGCCATTGTATCATTAATATAGTCTATTTAAATTTTGGATTATTTACAAAAATACCATTGTGTATATCAACCATTGATCAAATAGATCAATGGTTTAGATTTGGTTTTCTTGGTTTTTTAATAAATCATGGTTTTCTTAGGAACCATCCTCTATATATATATATATATATATATATATATATATATATATAGTTTAAAGATAGCACTCGAGTAGATTTGGATCACTATATACAAATACACAATTATATATATAAATATTAGATCAATTAACCTAATAAAAAAATTTAACACTAAGCATAAAAGTGAAATCCTAAGATGTTACGAGAAAGTATTTGACCTTGCTCTTGCTCTTAATCGATCATCTCCCGCTCTCATGTATCGTTTTTTATAATATGCTCACTGTCTCATCGGCTACAGTATTAACCTTATCGCCTGCCACAATATATTGTTATTCATGACAATATTATGTTATGAAATGTGGCTGCTTTTTAAATTATTAAAACCTACAACCTAACATTGTTATCGTCTCTTATTGCAATATAAATTGAATGACACACTAGATAGTTGAGTTGTACAAATTGTTCGCCGCTCGTTTGTGCTCGCTCGACGCTCGATTGAAAAATTAACGCTCGAAAAATGTTCGTTCGATTTTCCGCTCAGTTGTAAACGAGTCGATCGGCTCGGTTCGGTTTGGAAACGAGCCAAGCACGAGCAAAGGTCTCCTCGGTTTGGCTCGGCTTGTTAACAGCCCTACATACAACGTCATCCAAAAGTTACACTTTTTATGAATGCGTTTGGAACCACCTTAATATTCGAGTGAACCTTTTTGAGACGGAATGTCAACCATACTGACGCTGCAAGCCTGATTCATCCATATTTATCATCAAAGAGGAAACTCAAATTAAACCTACATAATTCTATAAAAATTCAAAATCTCCTTGATATTTAGTCAAGAACCCCAATCATAATTTAGTCCAAATCACATTAGTTCAAAATATAAGTTATTGCATAATCTAATTGGTAGCTAGCCCTTTAAATTATATACCTTAATTAGCAATTTCGGTTGTCTCTTTGTTACAATTAATAACAGGATGATGCTATGTTTTGTGATAACAAGATTGACGAGGCTGCTAATGTCGTTTTGGAACTATGTAAATAAAACATGCTGTCACTTTGTAAGTACATTTTATCAAACATCAGTATATGGTTAAACTTCAATATATTAAAACGTCACAACGCGCATGTTTAATTATTCGTTTTTATTTCAAAAATCAATTTTAAAGTAATTAACATATCATATACGTTTAAAAAAAGCTTGTAAATGCTTTTCATACAGGATTTACATAAACATTTTACGAATATTTCTTCCATATCGATACTAATAAAAAAATTCCTCACAACAAAAATACAAACAGATATCATTCAAAGAATAATTGCAAAAAAAGTTGGACACTAGTTCATCAGCCGGCCCTTGATTATTTTCAGTTAAACTATTTTCAAAGAAACAAATAAATAAATTGTCTATAACATCATTCATCTCTTCTTATACACTCCATTTTTCACTTTCTATGTGTTTAATTACTTCGCCATTAGGCCGAGGGTGTCACACTGTACGATCCGTCATCCTGCTACATTCCCTTAGCGGTCCATTGGGGCGGTGTTCCCGCTCGTCCCTAAGTGACACGTCACCCGATTCATCCCGAACCCTTATGGTTATAACACGATGATTTATATTTGGTTTTTATTTTTTGTTACCTCTATCTACTCTAGCAATGGTCAAGCGTTTTATGACCCAACATCTTGCCGAGAAGATGGAAATACTTTGGGCACAAGGTACAAATGCACTAATAACACAACCAAGATTTCATGCCAAACTTTCTTGATTTTCCGAGCAAACCACCGGTTTCCGACCATCTCCGCCATCTCCGCCCTGTTCGGGCAGCCACTTGACGCTCTACTTCGACTAAACCAGATTGGTTCGCCCTTAGAAACTCTGTTCGCCGATAGGGAAGTACTCATCCCCATTAGCTGTTCTTGCTCGGGCGAATTCTTTCAAGCTAGATTCAACTACTCGATCACCGAAAACACCACGGTTTCCGATACCGCTTGTGGGGTTTTTGAAGGATTGGTGAAAGCGATCAAGCTTCGCGAGGCGAATCGGATAGATGAAGAAGTTGTTAAGGTTGGTTTTGACCTTGATGTGCCCTTAAAATGTGCTTGCCCTATTAGTGACTATAAATATTTGGTCACTTACCCTTTGGTCACAGGGGATTCTATAAGTAAAGTAAGTACAAAGTTTGGTATTTCAAAATATGATATTTTACAAGTTAATAATCTAGATCTGGATACAACTGTTTATCCAGAAACAACAATTTTGGTACCGTTTCGTTCAAAAGTAATAAACATTTTGAACACGAATCCTCAACCACCAGCACCACCAGAGTTTCTTCCGACAAAACCTGTCGAAGGACGTGTTAAATCGACGAAACTCAAAAAAGTGTTCATTGTTGTTTCGGTTGTCGGGTTTTGTTTGGCGCTTACGATACTAATCGTCACCGGTTTATATGTCAACGCGTTACTTAAATGCAAGCGTGGCGTTTTTGTCATGCCTTCGACTCGAAGAAGCTCTTTTAACTCGTTTTCCACGCCTCCAGCGAGTTCCCCACGGTCGAGGCCAAGCCCGGCCGCAAGAAGCTCACCGAGCTCGTGTTTGTCACCTGATCTCCTTGCTAGCATAAAGTACTCTTTGCGTAACTTAACTATTGAGGAGATTAAAAGCATCACAAAAGATTTTAGGGATGATTATTGTCGCAACTCTCGCGAAACCTTACATTCCTTGTTTTGGATTTGTTTCAGAGATTCCAGAAACCTCTCATTCGATTGTCGCTATTAAATTTGGTGTGCTGTACTGAACCTGATATTCTAATTTTCGGGACGAAAATTCCTTTAACAAAGGGATGATGTGATACCCCGTGTTCTCATGTTAGCGTCACAATCTAAATTTCCAGTATCTAGCTCGTTTCATTTATTTTATATTATTAAATCTTTATCCTAGCAAAATAATAATAGTAATAATAATAAAAAAAAAAAATAATAATAATGATTTTATCATTTTTATTTTAAATTTTTTTAAAACCCAATTATCTATAAACCGATTAATTATAAAGCACGATTAACTTGTCAAAAACTCAACAAACTCCCCATGTGGCCCCTTCCTCTCGGTGATATTGTTTCCCCCTCCCCCACGTTACCATATTCATCAAAAAAAAAGCTCCGATCGGTTTCTCTATCTCTCTCGATACTTTTCTAATCACCAATAGCAATCCACACCTAGTTCTTCATCCTCGACCCCCTTTAACCAACGGCAGTAGCATCGGTAACTCTTTTCGTGACAAAGCAACTCCGGCGAATCCTGTCTCGTTGATCGCAGTACCGGAGAATCGCTGAAATCGACAAGATAACCCAAACGGTATGCCTTCCTCTCGTTATACTATACGCGTTCGTTTCGGTGCGGTTTCGGGTTACGTTTTTTTTAAATCTGTGGCCATATACGGGACCATGGGTGGAGGGATTCGAGTTGTGTGTGTGCGCATCGGCTGTATATATATAGGTGTATGTCTATGTATGTGCTAGTGTGTGTTCATACGTGTCACTATATAACATGGTTGTGTGTGTATAGCATAAAAGCGAATTGTGCAGTTTGGTTAAACTAATTAGAGTTACTGGGTTCGTTTGAATATTGCATGTGTTTTCATATATGTATGTATATATATATATATATAAGCATATGTATTGTATGTATATTGATGACAGTGTGGGGTGTATGCATGGTTTATATATGTGTTTATGCGTGGTGGGAGCTGTGTTGTGGTTGTTCTCGATTTCAAGATATATTAATATATATATTGGTATTTAATTTGGCATGGGATACATGCAGATGTGTCATGCATGAATGAATTGTGTGATTTGTTTTGGTTATTTTTTTGGGAGCATGTGTATATCATGTGATGTGTAAATCTATATATATATACGTATAAAAAAAAAAAAATCAAGTGTGTTATGTATAAATTATCATAATAATAATAATTATTATTATCTTTGCATGGTAGTGCATGAGATTGTGTGTGATCGTGTGGGTTTGGGAATGAAAAATATCGATAACTCGCACCGTAACCGAGTCGCGAACGCGAAACCGTACAATCCTTATGTTTATAATTAATATTTAATATTAATTATAGGTTAACTAAAATTCAGATCATTCGGAAATCTAGTTTCCTGCTCTCTGCATTATTTCATTCGCTGTGCATTCAAGGTGAGTTCTCAGCCCCACTTTACTTACTTTCTTTGGGGTGAAAGAAACGTGTGTTCTAAACGTATTTTCATTTGATCAGTATTACTGTAATATCACTTGTTTACTAGTGTTGTATTAACTTAAGTTCTCACTTTCGAACCGTTAATGTATGTACTTTAGCGAGGTAATTCTGAGTAGATCTACTGGGTTTGAAAAACCCCACCCGGGCTAGTCGCGCTAGCACAACGGTACGTCAAACGGGTGTTTAATTGACCTAATTTCTGTTGCTGTGACCTGGTGTTCACAGCCGAGGCCTTCCTTTACATTGTCAGCTTCGGTTGCGAACTTCATACACTTAGTAACTTGTTGAGTAGACTAGCTATCTACTGATATTATTTTGTTTACTGTATCAGTTTACTATTATGTTCTGTTTATCTAAACCTGTGAACTCACCAACCTTGTGTTGACACTTTAGCATGTTTCTTTCAGGTTCTTAAATCGAGCACGACTAGGATCATCACTTCATATCATTCATCATTTATTGGGTCAACAAAGAACAATTGCATTTTTCTACATATTATACTTATCTGGTTTTGCGCATGTTTGCGCCGTTTGAATGATGAATTTATACGCTTCCGCATTACTTTCATGTTTTCATTTTTAACTTTGACTTGGAAAATTTTAACTTAAAATGAGCAATTATATTTTGTAATTGTTGCGTCGTTTGGTGTAACTAATGGCTGAGATCCTGGTATGTCACGCGCCTAACGGTATTACCCCGTTCGTGGAAATTGAGGGTGTGACAGATTGGTATCAGAGCCAATGGTTATAGCGAACTAAATTAAATTTGCATTTCATTTGCATTGCATTTAGACTATAGCCTGATGCCTTAGTTACACACACATAGATTATTAAGTTATACTTGCTACTGTTTATTTGCTTGGGCTTATTCCTGTGAGGGTTTACTATAGGGATGACATCTTCTTCACGAGTTCTAGGTAATAGACCTGTACGTTCTGAGTCTCCTACTCCACCTGTACCTGATAGAGGGTTTAAATGGCCTCGTCTCCCTTACCCTTCTAGAGAGATAGACTGGGATCAACCTTTTGCGATACCTTCGCGCGATGCTCCACGTGACTGGAGTTACTATTCTGATTGTGTATACCGTATGATTCATAGGGAGCGTGTTCCATCCCCACCTACTACTGGACCTAGGACTAGGTCAGTGACTGCTTCTACGAAACCAATTCTTCCTTCACTTCGTATCCCTCTCGAGCAGATTGTTGCGGCTTTGGTTGCTTCACTGGATACCGAGCAACACCGCATCAGAGTGCTCACGGATGAGAACGCCACCTTACAAAACGAGATGCGTCAGTTACGCTTGCAGGTAGAGACACTCGAGGAGCGACTTTCGATGTCCATTAATGGGCATCATACCTTGACGGGTAACGTGATGGCACTCGCGGACCGCATGGTCGAGCAGGAACTTCACAGCACAGGAACCGATGATCGAATGACTGGCTCGAGGCACAGCTAGCTGCACTTCAGATTGCGGATGATCCTGCACCCGAGGAAGACCCTGATGAGGATCCTGAAGAGGAGCCCGAGGAGCAGCGTGATGACGAGCCAGAAGATAGTACGGGATCCGTTGATTCGCATTGATTCTCTAGCTCTTCTATTTCTTTTGTTCATAGACTTTCATTCTTTTTCATACCTAGATGGGAAGGGTTGTTTCCCATCCTACTGATGCTTTTGGATTTTAGTATTTGATTTGATTGATTGTATACGTACTTACAATTTATTTGATCAGAAATTATTATTTGAACTTATTAGTTGTGTGTGTGCTAAATTCTTTTAATTACTTGTACTTAAATGAAGTAGATATGTTGCATATTACTTATTTTTGTATGTTGTGATTGTTAAGAATGTCAGGAAGTGGCCGAGGACGCGGACGTGGTCGTGGCACCATCAACATGACCCCAGCCGAGCTGGCGGCTCTCATCAATTAGCACGTGGCTGATGCTCTCGCCAATCAGAACCCTAACCCGCAGGCCACTCCGATCGGTAAGCAATACCAAATTTATTCCTGACGTTAACGTTCCGTCAGTCTGGTTAAGTCGTAGCATCTATTCAAAATTTTTAAAGACCTGATCTAAATTCATTACAGGACAAGGGGTCTGTACATATAAGTCCTTTATGGACTGTAAACCAAATCCGTTCACTGGAGCGGAAGGAGCTGTGGGACTCCTACGCTGGTTTGAGAAACTCGAATCTGTATTCGAGATGTGTAACTGCCCGGTGGCAAATCGGGTTAAGTGCGCCACCGGCACTCTAGACGGTGCTGCATTGTCTTGGTGGAACACTCAAGTCCAGATGTTGGGTGTTGAAACTGCAAACCAAACAACCTGGAATGATTTCAAAACCTTGATGAAAGAGGAATACTGCCCCCGGGAAGAGGTGCAGAAACTAGAGGCTGAATTCTGGAACCTCAAGATGACAGGTTCCGAGATCGAGGCGTACACCTCAAGATGACACTTTAGCATGTTTCTTTCAGGTTCTTAAATCGAGCACGACTAGGATCATCACTTCATATCATTCATCATTTATTGGGTCAACAAAGAACAATTGCATTTTTCTACATATTATACTTATCTGGTTTTGCGCATGTTTGCGCCGTTTGAATGATGAATTTATACGCTTCCGCATTACTTTCATGTTTTCATTTTTAACTTTGACTTGGAAAATTTTAACTTAAAATGAGCAATTATATTTTGTAATTGTTGCGTCGTTTGGTGTAACTAATGGCTAAGATCCTGGTATGTCACGCGCCTAACGGTATTACCCCGTTCGTGGAAATTGAGGGTGTGACAATTATAAAATGAGTGAGAATACTTATAGAGAGTCATTCGATGATGCGCGAGTGCTAATCAAAACGACTGAATTCTCCGATATACGCCATGTGATTGATCTCCATTCGAAGGTTAACCATGTCAACATATTGAAATTGCTCGGGGTATGTTACAACGAGTCATCATCGTCGTATGTTGTATTAGAGCATCCAACAAATGGTAGCTTACGAGACTGCTTGACTAACTCATCAAGTTTGACCTGGCAACAAAGAACCCAAATCGCATTTGATATCGCGATGGGGTTGCATTACCTGCATTATTGCATAGTCCCACCCTATATGCAAACGGGACTATGTAGTGGAAACATATTTGTGACGTTGAAATGGATGGCAAAACTAGCAGTTTTGTCACGGAATTTGAATCCTGGGATCATGGGATCACCAGCCATGACCTCAGGATCAGAGTATGAGAAGTACGATGCTTTGAAGACGCTAGAGAAAGAAAATATATGGGAATTTGGGATGGTTTTGCTCGAGATACTATCGGGCAAAGTGAAGGTCGACAGGACAGTGTTACGTGAATCGATCGGGTTTTTAGGAGGGGAGGGTGGTGAAGGAGGGTGTTCTGAGAATTTGAAGAGTTTTATGGACCCTTGTTTGAAGGAGGACTACCGTTTGGCTGAGGCATTGTGTTTAGGAGTATTGGCTAAAGCTTGTGTGGAAAATGATCCTTTGCATAGGCCATCTATGGAAGACATTCTTAAAGTCCTTGCTAGAATGGTATGATTTCTAATTTCAAATGGTAAGAAACGTTAATCTAGGGATGCTTTTTGCATTATCGTAGATGCGGGTTTAATACATAATCAATATTAAGTAAAGAATTCGAGAGTATCATAATACACTTATACATGATCTTGAAAGATATAATGATAATTTGAAAAAGATTAAGTTATATGGTTACATAATTGTTTTTTGTATAACCTAATTAGAAAAGTGTATTGCTATTCTTATAATTTTTTTTTATTTAAATTTGGTCATGTATTGATTATATATTAGAAGCAAACATAGATGCTTACATAATGTCCTTATATATTTATCTTACAATGTAAGGTTTTTACGTTTAAATGTTTTTTTATATATTTTATTGTTAAAATTTAATATATTTTTTTTCTAAAGTTAAACAATAAAACTGGACTCTAAAGAGCCTTACGGTTGACCCGCTTCTCTCTTTCACGATTTTTTTTTATATTCTAAAGACTTGAACAAACGCTATACTTCCTTTATCCTCCCTCATCTCACATACATCATGGATAGCGCCCTTGATGAGCGGTGCTCCCTCTCTCCTTCATGTCTGCTGTCACATCCTCTCTCCTCCAGATCACCCCTAGGACGTCTCAAAGATCAATTCTTTGCACTTTCGGAACATTATAATATAACACTTATATTTTGAAAATAGTATTTTTATTATACTTAAACAATTTTGCCATGTGATTTAACCACGGATTTCGATTATAAGTGTCTATTGGATAAAAGAATTTTGGCCCGTTACAAGATTTCAATTCGAGTCTAGCAACTTACATGAATAAAAGTTAAATCATTCTAATAATATTCTTTTCAATAATCATATATACACTATTGCTATTTACAAACATTAAAAAAGTATATATTAACCAACGAAATTTCCCAATGCCTTCATTTTAATAATTACCAACTTGTATGGTGACATCCGACCTTATTTTGATTAGTGAGTTTTAATTTCAGTAAACACCAACTATATAAAAGCGATAAACAATGGAAACAACTGGCCTAATTTGATATAAAATAATAAAATTATTGAGATTTGTAATTAAAGTGTGCACTTTTTATTTTATATGTATTTTGTGTCGGCTTTTTTGTTGTCTATTGAAATGATTCTCTTGGGTAAAGACAACTAAATTGGATGTTTATGTAAAAGCAGATTTGTACATAATATAATTTCACAAGTTAAAATTTATAATTATTATAAGTAAATTATACAAGGGCTTTGCTGTGTAGTTTGTATATGTTGTATAAAACAATTCTGTTACTTGAAAAAACCTCATGTTTATATGATGATGAGATTAATTTTCTAAAAACAACGGGTAGTTTCAAGGTTCTGTGAACCGGTGGATTAGGTCTTAAAAGTTGATTGATCGACAACAAGAAGAAATAAGATTGATTGTTTACTCAAACCAACCAGTTTAATTGTGTTTGACGTATTAGCTAGTTTTCATAGCAACGAATCATGTGTAAGGCTGTAAACCAAAATATTATGTATTAGTACTCCCTCATGAAAGTTAATTACACACTAGCTAGTAAACACAAAATAAGCAAACTAACATTTATTTATTCATACATACAAATGATCATACCGAATGAATTAAATTAAATCAAATACCACTTTAAGCTATAACGTAACAAAAATTCCTGCAAACAATTAGTTATTTTGACGATCGTTGGGTCTATAAAGATTTATCCAACGGTTATTTAAAGGTTGAACTGGTCTTGAATTAGCATCGGCATCCTGTAGCATTATAAGCTGACGTTAATAGACAACTCATTTATATTTTTTATGAATATCTATACATAATTCTGATAAAGTAACTACATGTTAACATCATAGGTTCAATGTACGTATGACAAAAGAGATTTCAAATTTCAATCTTGGATTTTTAATATATTTTATATAGCATTTCACGTAATAAAAATATAAATACTTACATCATGGACAGCTTCGCGGATTGCATGTAGTTGTTCTCTTGAAGCCGTTCTCACCTGTCATATTTCAACGAAACCAATATATTTATTATCACCCGACACTAATTTAATTGCTTATGGTATGTTGAAACCTCATTTAAACCAATAACAGATGATGTAAAATTAAATTAATTTAAAACATAATAATAAATATTATTTGTTACCTTTTTAACGATGGTCCAAATAACATTTTGGTGGCATGGAGGAGTTGTAAGTGAACCAATATATCGATAATATTTTCTGCTCCCAATTTTTATATCTCGTGGATCAATAAAACCCACGTTCATCTCGACTCCTTTTGTAGAAGCCAATGCTTTAAAATATGGTTCCATCTGATCACATGTTTGAATTACGAATATCAAGATTAGTATGTCGAATAAAAATAATGTGGTCGAATCAGATTTTTTTGTTATAGAATAGAGGCGGCTCAACCTATTTCAAGACCTAAAAGAATTATGCAATACCAATAAGAAAATAAGGTGATGTAAAAGTCGTCATCGTTGTGAGCTTTCCAATATTGAAGCTTCAAATCTTTCATGAGGGACAAGAGAGAGAGAGATTAAGAGAAAAAGATATAGGTCGAGTAATTTGACTATAAAATATGGTCCTCCTTTTCGATCACGTTGTTAAGTTAAATGAAGTAGTTTAAAAGAACGCTTTTAGAAGAGGTTTCTTCACCTGAACTTTCGAATTGAACTAGGTTTTTTCAAAGTATTTTTGATTTAAGAGACGCGTTAAATGTAACGGAATAAACCCGTTCATTTGTTTAAAACCTATATGCCAATCCCTATAGTTTAGATAATCAAGCTATAAGAAAATATCACCGTTAAATACCCTATTAATAGAAAAACCTGAAACAAACCCCTACACTCTTGGAGGATGAATATAAAAAATATCAACAAAAAAAATCAATATTATCAAGACAAAGGTTTATAGACATACCAATGATAAAAGTGTATCAGGACGACCAATTTTATACATGATACCAACCACTGCAATTTTCCCATCTGTACTTTGATGAACCAAATGCAACTCAAGATTGTATCTGTACATGTTACAAAAATTAATATTTCTATATATATCTTAGAATTTAACTAAAATAACTTTTCTAGTATATATTCTTTTTGTGTAAAATAAATATGATAATACATGATGGTACCTTCGACCATTGATGGTATGCTCGGTGGGGGTGTGCCAATGAAGCTGGTTAAGCTGATACTCGGTTCCATTTATATGAATATGTCCCGCTCCCTCGGTCCATCTCAACTATAATCAGTCATAAATTTCGTTAGATCGATCATGGTATCTATTATCGTGTTATTTGAGTGTCAGATATGTATATAACACAATAAAACGCGTATAAAATATTATTTTAACATTTTGATTTTTTTTACTAGTATCATGTGACACTAATATGTTCTTAGTACATCTGGCGCTATTTGCACGTACCATCATATCATGGCCTCGATTAACAAGAGTCGCGCTAGCAGATTTATAATCTCTATCAAGTCTTCCAAGATGTGAAGTTGTTTGAACTCTTTTATGTGTGAGATCAATGGGAGACTGCAAGTCCCCTTGATTGCACATGCTCCATTCAGGATGGATCTCGCCCCAATGATCCGGCCCGTTGGGACTGTTTACATCATAAGTGAACTCATGTTCATCATCTACACCACCATTAACAAATTACTTTAAGATCATACAACTAAACAAAGAAAAACATGTACAATAAGTTCATAGATTATAGGAGCTCACCAACTTCTTGAGATGTAGCAAAAGGTACACACAAGATGATGAAAAGAAGAATCAAGATTGAAGAAAAACTTAAGCTTTTGTTTTCCATTTGTTTCTGGTTATATGTAATCTTTTCAGGTTTTAGTACAAGTTTTATTTTTTGATATATGTGTGTGTCTATATATACACATGGAGAGAGAGAGAGAGAGAGAGAGAGAGAGAGAGATTGAGGGTCAAGAAGAAGGTATGAATGTTAAGTAGGGTCAAGATTATTGACCAAAAAGACAATGACCTTGTTCAAAATAGACCTAAAGTTTTATTTCTTTGTAATGTTATTTTTTTGTTCTTATTTTTTACAAATTTTTTCATGGGTTTTGGGAGGTGAAATTTGAAGTTTGGAGATACCAAAATAAAGAAAGACTTTTCAATTTGAGAACACCTATAATTAACTCTTAAAGCATGTGATACACTAGTTTTTTTCAAATGTGAAGAGACATTTTTTGGATGTTTATGATAAGGAAATTCAAACAAGATGTTCTTTTACTACTTTCTTCATCCATGGAATGCTTCTATTTTGTTTTAGAGAACACACAAATAGAATGCGGGGGCTTACGGATAACGGACAATGCATGACAAATGCCAGATGATAGAACCAACAGTCGCATTGCATGACTACGTCCATGGATGTTTTTGGGTCTTTGTTTGTGTGGAAGAACACCGGTAGACGGGATGGGGTGGGTTGGGACAATTCCATTTTAAAATTTTTTTTTTATTATTTTTCTAATAATTTTATTAATAATTTGTAAACTTAAAAGAAACTTACTAAATATGTAAACAATTTTGACAGATTCAAAAAGTTGTAACAGTAAAAAAGTTGTAGAGGACAAAAGTTTATAAACTTTATTATAATCTTCATTTTTTATAATTTGGTTTTAACAAGCAAAAAATGAATGATGGTTGATAAATTGAAAAATGTTAGAATGAGTAAATTGTTTGATGGAAATTTATGAATGCATGATGCTAACACGTTAGGTAACTAGAAATATATATTTTCCAAGTGAAAAACGTAGATATACAGATATACGGTAGATCTTACATTCGAGACACTATGTTAGACTTTAACATAACCATAAATTCAAAATTTACAGGGTATTTTATATACTGAATTTGGAAAATTAATACTTATTTAAACCATAATTTCAAACTTTATTAATTTAATCATTCAAACTAACATGCTATTTTATATAGAAAATTACCCATTTAGAATATTTTGACAGCATTTAGTTATAGATATTTATTTTATTTATTTACTAGAAGGGATGGAAGGATTGGAAGGTGGGTAGTTGTTGAATTTGTTACGAAAATTATTGACGTTCAAAATGGATGTTCTTCGCCTATTGGGTTTGAATATTAACAGTTTAACACATCACTTCACATAAACAGTACTCATTTTATTTCTATTTCTATTTTAGTTTATTTCCAAAAAAATCATTTTTAAAAAGTTATTAGATTTTAATTTTACATCAATTATGAAACTACATCTATAAATTATAAGGGGAAATTTAATATTTTCCTGCTATACAGTGAATTTATGACGATATCTTAAAGGTGTGTATATTTTATCTAGTGGACACGTAATTTAAATCAACAGAGCAATATTATTTAGAAGACTAAATTTGGCTCGAAGTTTTTCTAATAGTATTTCATGACATTTAGAGCATTCACTAATCACTATGGTGATTTTTTTGCTTAGATGGGTTATGAAAAGATAAAAAAGAAGTAAAATTAAAATATTTCATCACAACCTGATTGTCGAAACAATCTTAAACCTCAAACCCTAAACAATCCAGGTTATGACCTATTCATATGTATATGTCAACTAACTATTGGCTCATGTTTATTTAGAATAAAAAATAAACTAGGTTTATTTGATTAATAAGAAGTTGGGTTGAGAGTATGTATAAACACTTAAATTAGATTGGGTTGATTAAGTAAAAGAAAGAAGAATTATAATTTTTTTTAATGAAAGATTGGTTTGAGTTAAGTCACCATAATGGATAATCTTAGAAAACCATATACACAATAAAAGCCAACAAACTCGTTCTGTCACACCCTTATCAAAGTCGCCTCCCCTTCCCTCGTCAAAGCCAATCGGCTCCTCCTCACTCACATCACATTGGCCAGTTTCCACACCTGAAAGACCCGCAAATTTCCTTCCAACTATCATATCCCTTAGAACACTCTTCATCTCATCTTTTTATTTATTCTCACATCCACTCCATTCTTTTTAAAAACTGATGAAATATATTAATGATATGTTTGGATATTAAGAGGTTTGTTTTTCTCTTATTAATCCAAAACCACGAAAACCAAAAGCACGGAAAACAATTTGATTTTTGGCCGATTTAAAGCAGGTTGATTTCGGTTTTATACATATTCCTTTTTAAAAAAAATTCTATTCTTTCTTGATTTGTGGTTTTAGTTTTTTTTTTCAATTATTATGCATTTATAAACCTCATGCCTTATATGTTTTAAAAAAAACTAGTTTATTTAATTTATTTTAATCTAAACTACTTTTTTCTAGAAAAACTATTTTACTTTTTTATTATCGTCTTATTTATCAGAAATGTTTATAATACTTGAAATAAAAAAAAAATTATATACACTAGTATCTATGTTAAAAAGTTCTTGTTCCGCCACTAATTACAATTAATAGTTAATGATGTTAGAAGGTACTTGTAGAGATTCTATATACATGAACCGTAGGTTTGATTTTATATTAATGCAAATTAAAGATTGCAATCTTATAGACATACACACATATACGCACTACAATATAGTTGGTGAAGGTTGTTTTAGGTGCATTTATGCAAATTAATGCAATCTTATGGAACAATGGAGTTGGAGATAAAGTTGTGAAATTACTATATTGAGATGTAAAGCAATAGATCATTGCAAAAGGGCTAGTGATGCCTTACATATGGGGCAGTTAATACTTAATAGAAGCATGCTTGAAATCAATTTATGATGGTTTGGATTTAGTATTTTTCATATATTGTGAAATTTCAGTTATTGTTTTATTGTATCTTTGATGTGAATTGTGTAAAATCAAAAGTTAATAAAAAAAAAGTTATGCTTTTAAAAAGTAAACGTAGGCTTTTTTATGGCAGTTTTCAAAACCTAAACTTTTGTGTAGCAAAAATTTCTCTAAAAAAATTAATGAAAAATACAACTAAATCGTGCTTAATAAATCGTAATAAGTGTTTATAATAGGATACTGAATGAAGTCGATAACAACCAATTTCACTTTAAACCAAGTATAGTTGGGATCGAAGCATCTTAACATTTTAAGGACTTCATATAAAATAAAAAAATTCTTTTTTTTTTTCTTGAACCATTTGATTCTTCCTTTCATTTCGATGAGCATATGTTATTTTGTTGGTTCAAATTGTGTTTATCTTTTAGGTATTTCCTTCCAAGCTGTGTTTGTCTCTCAAGTGAGTATTATCTATATATATCTCCTTTGAATCATCCTATATGTGTGTTCTTTGAGTGCTTTGTTGACATACCACCGTATCATTAATTTGAGCATATGACCATTGTTAGTGCATCATTAATGCTAAAAAATATTTTCTTTATAGCCCTAGATTATTTAAATTGCCAGCTTCCTAAACTGTGGTACAAGTGTTCCTTCAAGGCATAGATATAATTCTTGTAATTTTAACAATTATTAGCAAGATGGACTTGATTAACATTCTTCCTCGTATAAGCATACAATAAAGAGTTTATTTCTGAAGTCTATGATATACTTAATTCGCTTCAAATTTCAACGCTTAATGAAGTTATAATTGACACTTTGATATTTAGTATTGTTCTTAATCAGTGAGCAGAGTAAATGTGCATTTCCTCAAGGGGCTTTTTCAGTTTTCACAGTGTGGCTTTTCTTTTTAATGGTGTTTTTAGGTGAGTAAGACCAGAAGCGTAAAAAGCAGTATGGACGGTTGAAATATCGTATTATGAAGACTCACTCGGGTATTTAGGGTAGTTCCAAACGCCTTTAAAAAAAAGCAAATGTGCATTTAAAACCAAAGATGCAATGGAAGTTAGTGTGACGTCCCGGACCCAGTTGGGTTACCATATAAACACATATTGGATATCAACTTAAATTTGTGGAAGTATAATTACTAACCAAATTTAAGTATAGACCACAAATAGTTAAACAATGTAAGTATTTTTGTTTAGGTTAGTTTACTAATAGTAATTGAATGAAAATTTTTGTTTATGTTCGTTCATAAAAAAATTAAATTTATTTTTGTTCGTTCGTAAATTTAAATGAACACATACACATGTAAACATATATATACTATTTTATAGACTAGATAAAAATAACTTTTCTAATCTTAAATATTAGTCATAATGACCAGATGTAGAAAATATTAACGTAAGAACTTGATATAATAATTATACACATAATTATCCCAAACCAAACAAAAGTCAGACAAAATAATCATAAACCACTAACCGAAGAACAAGGCTATCACCAACGACATATTTCAGATGGGAGTTATCGCAAACACTTTTTTATTGTTATTTTATAAAAACATACAGTCTGTCATGATTTTACCAGCAACTGAGAATCCGTTGGTAATCTGGTAGTAGCAGATGTCTCGTCATAGTAGATTTTCGAGATTGATTAGCGGCGAGTTGTTTGCTAGTGTTTTTCGATGTAAATATGTGAGAAGCTGACTGGTTTCCAAAGAATCACGCCCCATAAACAAGCTTTTTGTAAAAGGATTCACAATTTGTCTGGTGAAACATGATTTCCATAGGAAAATCCGTCATAAGTCTGTGAGAAATATTGCTAATATGTACCAATATTATGGTGTTTCTAAAAGTATCAAACACATAGCAATGAGAGTATATTATAGTTACAAGGGGTAAAAGAGGGAATTAACCATCTTTTGTTGATTTTTTTAAACTAAATACTAGTTCCTCTAATTTTTGTAAAACACAAATAATATTTATATACTTTATTATTAATTTTTTTTTACGAAAAATACCATAAAGTCGAGTATCTATTTATCTTTAATGCGTTTATAATATTACGTTTAATTTAACCAAAAAACTATGTTATTTTAAAAGCATATAAAATTATGCAAGAACGGTGTTGTTATCTTATTACGAAGTGTTGTTATTATTTTTTGAACATGTTCTCACGTGATATATTTAGTTTACTAGGTTAGATACCCGTATGTTATATGTTGAAATAAAACAAATTATATAATAGATTATATATATGCATAATCTAATATATGTTGTTATATATAACATATCAATGAGATTATTATATATAAGAAACATATTTAAGTTATAAACAATAATATAGAAAAAAGATATTATTATTCATAAACCTCTTTATATATAAAAAGAATTTTAGTTTTAACAATAACCAGCTATAATTTAAATTGTATTTTAATAAAATTAAGACTTATTAAACTATTTTTAATGAAATATTTAATTATTTCAAAGAAGAAGTTAATTTGATTGATATAGTAGTAAATGAGAATATATTAAGGAAACTTTTTTGAAAATTAAAATTTTACCAAAATTTGATTGGTTATAATTCCCATCAAGTCTTTTGAGTTCCGATGTTTTTTAACCCTTTTATGATTGATCGAGAGCAACTGTCGACTACATGTTTCCATGATTACACATTCTCCACTCGGGGGTGGATCTCTCCCCAAAGGTCTGGGCCATTTGTACTATTCACGTCATATGAGAATTCACGTTTATTATCTGCTCAAAAATTAAGAATATATTTCATGAACACCAATATAGACGATCAAACATATTTAAAAGACAATTGCAACGTTGAAGTTGAATTGTTTTAGGGACTCGCCAACTTTTTGAAATATAGTGATAAGTACACAAAAGATGATGAAAAGATTAAAGAACAATAAGCTTTTTTAATCCCCTATTGTGTGCATACATGAAATATTTTAGGGTTATGAATAAGTTATTGATGTTTGCTTATCCTGGTATAGGGGACATGCATACAAATACAGAGGCTAGAGGGGGTGGGGGTCGGGATCAAAAAGCAGGTTATGTGAATGGGAGAAAAAGAAGTTTTATTTTGATCATAGACTATGTTTTATTAAAGATAAAAAGGCAAGGAGATTCTTTGTTTCAGGGAAATTTCTTCTTGTTTGGTAGCGAACGTTTGAAATGTGGAAACACACGAAAAAATATGTATTCAACCATCTTAATATTAATATAATATTTGTAACAATTACTAAAACTTGCCTAGGGTTAAGCTTTGATGTTACACTTAAAAGAGCTTGATTTCGAGCTCGCTCGTTTAAAGTTTTATTTTTAAAAAGGAGTAACTTTATAAAATAGTAACCAACTTTCAAAATTGTTCCAATTAAATGACTCAAGTTTTAAAAGTGTTTCAATTAGTTCACTCAGTTTTTATATTTTATATAAATTAAAAGCCTTAACATGTTTTTAGCATGTTATATTTTTTGTTTCAGTTAGAAAATATTTTTTTATCTTTTGATGCTGATATAAAACATTGACGTAAATTTTAAGTACTTTTAAAATTGAGCTCAGCTCGAGGTTAGCTCATGTGTTATTTATATACATACTTATAATAATATTTTTTATAATATAATATATATTATTTAATATCTATACACATGTTTAAGCTTGTGATAAGAGGACACCATTGTACCCCTTATCTTATTGAAGAAAGGATGTCATGTTGATTAGTAGTGGTGTCTAAGAAAATTGTTAGCGTTTTGAGGTACCTTTAATAACAATTATTACATAAAAGTATATTAAATACATTTTTTTAGGCTCGTGAGCATGTTCGAGCTCGATATGTGAAGCTCATCTTGATTCAAGTTTTTAACTAGTCGATCTCGAGTAGTTTACAAACGACTTGACTTGTGAAATTTATACCTGGAATTTTTAATCTCGACCAATTGACTGGCAATTCGGATATTGCTAAACGTTTATTAGTTTCCAATTTTTGGATTAACCCATTAATATAACCACATGAAGAAAAGCGTTTGTTTCTCAATTACATAAAAGAAAAAAACTAGGATCATATATCATTATCGAATTTGGCTTTAACTTTCAAAATGATACATTAATTTGACTCTATAAATCAACATTAAATATTTAGGTCTTTCAAATGACGTAATCAAATATGACAAATATTTAGGTTTATTTAATTATAAGATGATACATTTTGACTATATGAATCAACATAAAATATTCTGTTTTTTTCAAAATAAATAATCAATCATGGCAATTAGTATACTCCGTATCTATTTGTGGAAAACGTACACACTCGTTTACTACGTTTGTCATGACGAATACCAGGTTGGAACAAATTTCCACTTGTTTCTTCTCGAAGCTTTCATTTTGTTTTATATTAAAAATATAATGGGTAAGACCCGATCTATGCAGCGGGAGTTATAAAAGTTAAAAGATTTAATTATTATGACTTATACGTTGGTACTAACCACCCGAAAAAAAGATTACGTGCGAACTCTGATAAAAAAAAGTGCAACAGAAAAAATAATATAAAAAAGTAAATACCTCAAAACAGAAAAGAAAAATAACGAATGCGTAAATGTGATTTTACTATAATTAACGAACTCTACCGTAAATTGGTTAAAAGAAAATTTAACATAAATCGAAGGCTCAAGTATAAAACTTAAAAAACGTTCAGGTGATAAAATATAAATTTGACATAACTCAATGGTTATTTATAAAATAAAAAAAAATTCAGGTGATTAAATATAAATTTGACATAACACTAAGACTTAAGTATAAAGTTTAAAAAAATTCAGGTTATTAAATATAAATTTAAAATAACTCAATGACTTAAGAAAGAAAGAAAATCATTCGTTATGTACATGTTTCAAACTTTCTTTTACTACCAATTTTGTTTTTCAGAAAGGAAGAGAGTCATTCATTATATACATATAAAGAACACATGTATCTAATTTTACTTTTAAAATCCTCATTATATATATACGTATTCGTATAGGGGAGGGTTCCTGAGAAAACCAATAGTTATGTGAAACCAAAGAAAACCACAAAAACCAATAACATAATTCATAACTTTTTTATTATTTTAATTGTTAAAATGTTATTTAAATATTTTGTACATATATGTTGAGCATATATATGAGAATGAAAAGTCTTACGTATACGTAACGAATGAAAAATGGGTACGTTTAGTTAACCTATATGTGACGTATATGGAAAACCATGCTACGGTTTTTATTTGATCGATATCCTTATTTATATATACTCACACATATATATAGAGGGTATTGATAAAAATTTTATAAATTATGTGACCGGCTTCATTGGTTTTCTCTAGTTTTCTCATAACATTGTAGTTTTCTTAGGATTCCTTCTCTATTCGTATATAATTTACATATAACTTGATCGTTTTAATTATACAAACGTATGACAATTCATTTGACATCATTTAAATAATTTTAAACTAAATTTTTGTGAAATTAAATTAAATAGTAATAATTAAGTTGTTTCCTGTATTATTGTTGCTATTAAAATAGTTCTATATTTTCAAACCACATCATAACAATCCATAAAATAATATCACAATGGAAACAATGGAAAAGGGAGTGGTTAAATCATAGATTAAATTCAAAGCATTTAGCAACTTGTTGAATTTATTAAACGTGTGAAAATACAAATCAATTATTTAATTCTTGTGTAACTATTTACTGGTTGAAAAGCTACGTCTGAATTTCCCTTTTTGTAAGCGAAGTTGTTTTGCTAACATTTTAAATAATCAAAATGGAAACTTTCAATTCAATTCACATGTTCTATAAAAATAACCGCGACACGTCTTTTCTTCACAATAGTTGATTGAAAGACAAAGTGGTATTAGAAGAAAATGCCATAGAGTTTCAACTCTTTAACTTCGATTATCTTTCTTTATCACCAAAATCGTGACATACATGTCCTACATTACTTTACGACATATTTAACTGGTTCAATATTATACAGTCTTGCATAATGTTTCAAAGTAGCGACAATTACACAAATCCATCAAAACTAGTCTAATTACTAGTAAAACATTATGTACAAGGGCTTGATATTAACTTTAAGATAATATTTTTGTGTAATTCTTCTTATTTTTCTGAGAACAAAAAGAAAGCTCTTATCTAATGCTATATATATCTATTCGTCTCATGCAATGACAAAAGACGTTTTGATTTAAGGGCTGCGTATACATAACAGCGAAAAAGGTGTAGAGAGGGGAAACTTGTTCTCTTTGTTCCATTCACAAAACTAAGAGACTCCATCATATATATATATTTTGTTCGATACCATACACATACCTATCTAATCTATTGCACATGCACAAGAAAAAACAAAAAAAACCATTAATTGGTGCTATCTCTGCTAATGATTTTCTCTCCCGCAGTAGAAGTAGAACTCGTATATATACGGATTGTTGTAACTTAAACAAATGGAAAGAGTTGTGAAATATGTTTTGGATACCCATGTGTATCACTTGATGTGAAGCAAATTTAATATTCCTTTTTTTTGTTTTATTTTTGAAGGTGTAAATACTTGATTGAATTAATCTTGTTACTTTCAATTTTCTATAAACAATATTGTATGTTTCCTACGAAATAAAAAGACTACTTTTATTTATTTTATAAAAATATATGTATTATCTACTAAGTTTAAACTAATTAGATATGTCTAGCAAATACAAAGAGATTTATGAAAATGAAGAAGAAAATTACAAAAATGGCCTTTGTAATTTGATCATATTGCAAGTTTGATCATTAGATTTTAACATTTGTAAATTTAATCCAAACATTTGTGAGATGATTGCAAGTTTGGTTCACACAGTTAATAGCCGTTAGTTTTTAACGAATGTGAGGACTAAATTGCAGTTCTCAAACCACATGAATTGTTTTTATTAAAAGTAAAATCAAATTAAAAATAAATAAATTGTTCTGTCATCTTTCTTAAAGAACTCAAAGCCGTTCCACCACCACCATCCAGTTTTTAAAGGTATAACTTTTCATTGGATGTTCCTCAAGAGAATCCAGATCCTAGGATACAAATTGAATCCTCGTCATCAAGCCTTATAATATGCAAATGCATGGTTTTGGTTGTTTCAATTAATTCGACCTTGTCGAATCATGCAAAAGCCATATCGCAATCAACTTGGATTGAAGTAGAACCCGAACCTAACGAACTGTGAATACCATAATCAAAGGATCAAAGAACCGATCCAAAAACGTTTAGGGAGTGGTTTTGGAATTTACCGGGTTATTAAAAGCCAATATAAAAAAAGGGTTGAAAAAGAATATTTTAAAAGGGTAAATGGGCACTAAAAATATAAATAAAAAAAGTTATACAATATTTTAAAGTTAGTTTATATATATATATATATATATATATATATATATATATATATATATATATATATATGTGTGTGTGTGTGTGTGTGTGTGTGTGTGTGTGATATTTATAAGTTTGTAACAATATATATGAAATTCTCATAAAGAATTATTATTTTGTAATATGCTTTATTTTTAAAAAAATAATACATAGAAATCTGACTTTTATTTCTAATAATACATTAATTAGTATATGTTAAACAAGATTGATAAATAACACAAACCTTTATAAACTTTTGTTTATTTTATAAACATTGATAGATAGACTATCTTATTTGTATCTCTATGTAAACTTAGAGATTGATTTTCTTTGTTATTCAGGATCAAGCTTGAAATAAAAATAAGAATATGAATCTTTATTATTTATTTATGTATTTATGAACCATACAAAATAACTTTATGAACCATACAAAATAACGAATAACAACATCGTGTTTCATAACCATACGATCTAGAATGGAAAAACAAAAAGAAACAAAAATCAACCATCAATACTTAACAAAAACATAAATTAAGTGTTCATCCGGAGTTGCGAATCGATCTAGCCATAACCCTTAATCTGTTTCATCATCATCATCTGGCCTATAAAGTTTCAACCAACGTTTATTTAATGCTTGAATCGGTCTCGCATTAGCATCAGCTTCCTGTACACACATATTACTGTTAACAAACATATGTTTAATATATCAAAACTACAAACTACACCATATAACATATATGTAAAACTCACATCATGGACTGCTTCACGGATTATACGCAATTGATTACGTGAAACTGTTCTCACCTAATAAATGACAAAACAAATAACAATTTTAGTAATCAAATTTATTGTGCGGTTACCTTAAATTAGTATGAAATATTATAGAAAAATATAAAAATTTTCTACCTTTCGGCCAATGGTCCAAATAACATTTTGGTCGCATGGAGGAGTAGTAAGAGAGCCAATATACCGATAATATTTTCTACTCCCAACCTTAATTTGTCGTGGGTCTATCATTCCCACACTTGCTTCAACTCCACTTGTAGATGCCATTTTTTTTAAATATGGTTCCATCTGATAACATATTTTGAAGTAAATAGGAACATAAAAATTTATAGAAGTAACAATTTATTTTTTATGATAATTCATCACACCTGTAAGGTGCGGGACAAAAGAATTTATACCTTCGACCATTGACAGTGTGCTCAGTAGGTGTGTGCCAGTGGGCTTGATTAAGCCGATACTCGGTTCCATTAATCTGAATATGTCCAGCCCCACCTATCCATCTCAACTGCAATTATTTCATAATAATTTATTAATTACTAGACCAATTATTTGTAATGATTAATAATGAGTGTTATGGTATGATGATGAAAGTTTAATTATGGTGCATGCATGCCTACCATCATATCATGGCCTCGATTGATAAGTGTTGCATTAGCGGATTCATAATCTCTATCAAGTCTTCCGAGTTTAGATGTTGTATGAACCCTTTTATGAGTGAGATCAATTGGCGACTGCATATCTCCTTGGTTACACATACTCCACTCGGGGTGGATCTGTCCCCAATGGTTCGGGCCATTTGGACTGTTCACATCATATGAGAATTCACGCTCATCATCTGCCCCACCATTAACAACATATGTAAAGAACACATGATATAGGAAAAAAAAAACAACAAATCAAATAGACGATTACAAAGTTAAAGTCAAACTCTTTTAGGGACTCACCAACTTCTTTTGATATTGCTAAAGATACACAAAAGACGATAAAAAGAACAAAAAACAATAAACCCTTGGTATCCATTACTTTTCGCATATATGAAATCTTTTTAGGGTTATGTATAAGTTATTGATGTTTGCTTATCTATATATAAAGGACATGCATGTAAGTATATATTGGGGGTGGGGGGGGGGGGGGGGTTATGTGAATGGGAGAAATAAAGGTTGATTTTGACCTAAGACTATGCTTTATTTTAACATAAAAGGGTAAAGAAATTCTTTGTCTCCAAGGAATGGCGAGAAGCTTCTTCTTCAAGGTTTAAAAGGAAGAAACACCATGAAACTTTTCAATTCGACCATAACAAATTTATTATTTATATTTATAACTAGTTTTATATGATTATAACTAGCTAGGTTATAGACCTGTATATTTATGGGATTGTATAATAAAAATTATATAATTTTATAATATGTATTACACATGCTAAATCATTATGTATGTTCATAGTCCAGGTCTTTCAATATAATAACAAAAAACCTTTCCAAATTGCCAACCCAAAAAATCTAGTAAGTAAAAATAAAACTAGTAAATGTAAACGGGAAATATTATTTTTATAATAGTTGATTTCTAACAATCATGACATGAATCTCCCAATAATAAATACACTTTCAAAGAAAACATAATAAAGTTTTAAGGAGGTAAAATTAGATTTTTGACAAGCATTATTACAATAGTGGAGTAAAAATAGTATTACGAATAGCTAGAACTACACACTTTGACATGATGAACAAATATAATGTAATTTAACTGTGCAATTAACATAATGTAACGTAATTAGCAATTAACAATTATGCCAAATGAACAATACTACATCAATTTTCCTAAAAAACTAAGAAGTTGCACAAATTCGGATTTGTATTTATATACACTAATATACTTTCCTAAAAATTATTATGTTTTAGTTTTTTAGTTGCTAAAAATGAGTTAATTAAAACGGAATTGAAACTTGTAAAAACAAATTAAACTAGTTATTAATAATAAATCGATTATAACCGGAACTCATGATTACTAATTGAAAATTTTAAAATATAAGAATTTAGTTATTCATTTTAACATTGAATTAAAATAAATTCCCATCTTCTATCGAATCTATACGTTAATGCATTTGTTATAGTTAAAATTATAGAAAAATAATAAATTTCTAGTCAAACATTATATATATATAGGAGAGAGATCAAATGAAAACCATGCTTATAATTAAAACCGTAAAAACTATCACTACCCAATCACACACACACACACACACGTACACACACACACACACACACACACACACACACACATATATATATATATATATATATATATATATATATATATATATATATATATATATATATATATATATATATATATAATAGGGTAGGATGTAATTGGAAAATAGTGTAAGATTCAATTAAAAGAACCCTTACTCAAATTTAAAAATTGGTCATAAACACGATTAAAAGATCCACATATATAGGTAAAAATAGGAAGATGGATTTAGTCGGAAAAATCATAATAAGGTTTAATGAGAAAGTGACACATGTCCCCTAAATGTAAAAGTTTATTAGGAATAAATTAACCTCTTGAATAAGATTATATGTAGTTACCTCCTCAAGAGAAAAGTAGTTTTGTTTAGATATTTTAAAGTTTATATAGAGTATCACCGTTGGTAAATGGTCAGTCGGTGCATTGTCACAAATGTTCCTTTGGTAATCCATAAGTGTCACATTGGATGACCTCACAAAACTTGTTAATAATCCGTTAGTAAATATGTTCATCGGTAATCTATCAATGAATCATGTCGGTAATATGTTGAAATGAAATCACCCACAACTATTTATACGATGGTTGTTTATCGACCAATTTCCGTTGGTAACTCAAAAATGTAAGGATCATAGTTCTTTTGTTTACCAGTTTAATTTTACCTCATATAAATACATAGTATTTTATAGTAGTTTAAATGGCAGAAAAAATATCATTTACCTAAAAAGAAGAAAAAAAACTTGAACATATATCATAATCGTATTTGGCTTTGACTTTCAAATTGATACATTAATTTTGACTGTATATATCAACATCAAATCTTTAGGTTTTTCAAAAAGATGTAATCAAGTATCACAAATATTCAGGTTTTTAAATGATACATTTTGAGTATATATATGACTAAACATAAAACATTTTTATCATAAATATAAAAAATGACAAATATGAAAATGAAATATTGTACTCCGTATCTATTTGTGGAAAACATACCCGTTTACTAACGTTTGTAATTACGGAATGCGAGTTTGAAACAAATTTCACTTGATACTTCTCGAAGCTTTCATTTTGTTTTATATTCAAACAAAATATACAATTTAATTGTTTTCTTTAATGAAGGAATAAAATCATTCCGCATACATGTATATTTATATTTTACTAGGTTAAAAACAGTACTAAACGGGTCGAATAGATATAACATGTTGTAAACAAATAGTTTAGAATACAAACTGATGTTTTCGTGATAAGTGTAGTAACTAATATCTTCCGTTAAACCGAAACAATAAACGATTTATATTAAGTCATGAAATTATCGTGAATGAAATGGGTTTGAAGGGATATATTTGTAAATAACTATAACTTTAATTTTTTTAAAATCTTTCAATTTTTTAAATGTATATAATTTTTTATACAATATTATTTTTTAAAAGAAATTACACCAAAAACTTGAGCATTTTATTCTATTTATTTGAGTATAGTATTGCTATATTTTTTAAACATCTATATGTTGTATATTAAATTATTTGTTTATAAATTGTGTCTCAAGTGCTCACCAGTAATAGCTAATGTAATTTTAAGTATAATTGTGTAGGTAGATGACTGATAAGCAACCAATGGCAATAGTTCACATCAGTGGTCCTTGGGATGCAAAGGAACCTTGAGACTTCTTGTAAAATCATATGTAAACGATGTTTGTATATCAATGAAATTACCAGCCGTGTTGCATTTCAACCGGTCTAGCGGGTGGGTTCTTCATATCTTTCACTTTGTTACATACTACTTTCCCTTACCGTAACACATTTTTGTGTAAGCATACACCAGAAAGGTTCACAAGATAAGCATGAATCAATATAAAATCATTCTTAGGTCGAATAAGTCAACATAAACTATCAAGTACGGCATATAGGCTGAGTACTTGATGACCTGTCGTCGGGGTCATGCAAAAACCTAATCAACCTAGGTAGCTAAGGTAAGTCGGGTATCGTATCTACGGAGAGCATGTGGTTAGTGTTACACGATTCGTTTGATATTTACTTAAGTTATTTAACGAAAACTAAATTAGTGAATTACTTATACTATTATCTCTTGGCTGTGAAAATTGGATGTTGTAATGATTAACAAATAAACTATGAAAACAAATTGCAAATAATTAAAATTAATTAAGAAGATAGTTATGAGAAATAGTAATCCACCTCGGGATCAAGGTTTGGTTTTCGGGAATTGCTTTGTTCAACTTAGTGGAAAATCCTTAATGGGGATTCTATACGTGTAATGATTAAGTGATAAAGATAACTAAGACTTAACGGGTCTTAGTACACTATACCAATTGAATTAACAACCAAAACCTTGCAATCATATAACTTGCGCAAAATCATATGACATTCAAATCAAGATTTACTAAAACAATTGTTTAAACAATCAAGACACAAATTAAACTCAAATAAGAACTTAACGGGTTCCAAAGTTTAATCCCAACACAAATTGAACATTAGCAAAAACCTAATAACACGAAACCGATTACCCGAGGTAGATCACGAGCGATTTAGCCTTGCATCTTTACGAATTCGGCAACAAAATCGGATTGGAACATGATTTAATAGATTGGAATGAGTTGAAGAAATGGAAGAATCTTCAAGAATGGCCAAAGTTCGTTCCTTTTTGCTCCCAATGCGAATTAGGGTTTTTAGAATTGATAACCCTCCTTAAATATGGTCAAAATCCGGAGAATTGCACCAAAATTAAGTAAACGACGTAAGTTACGTCCTTAGGGACGTAATTTACGTCCTCCTCCTAAAATACGTGGTTAGCCTCTGTCTTACGTCCCAAAAACTGCTCTTTTTTAGAAAGGACGTAGCTTACTTCCTTTAGGACGTAAGTTACGTCGTAGGCTAATTCTGCATCAAATTCTTTATTTTTTCATCTATTTTCATCCATATATCATCCAATCTTCGTGCAACCCTTGAATACATCATTTAAGCTCACTAAACCTGCAATTTAAACATAACACAAAGTGATTACGCTCAATAGAAAAATAATGTTAAAAGCATACATTTAAACACTTAAAACACATACAAAACATGAACGCATCAGTACTCCATCAAGCGAGAACTAATCATGCAAGTACTACAATTGGTGAGAACTTAATCATGTAAGAACTATGCTTTGCGAGAACTTTTAGTCATGCGAGCACTCCATTTAGCGCGAACTTTAGGAACCGAGTACTAGTCTTCAATCAAGAACTATCCTAACTCGAGTACTACCAACCTAGTATTATACCAAGTACCTACCTAAGCACTAGTTCGAGTGCTAGGGTCGAAAACACTATCAAATCTCATAAATAGAAAACCCCAAATTCTGTTCATGTAAAAAGACATAAAAATCCATGCTTTACTACGAAAATGTAACCTTTAATATTAGAAATAATCATACTTAGAGTAACAAGTCAATTGGTATGTTGATCAACCCAAAAACATATAAAAATAATAAGAAAACGGGATCAAAATGAACTCACCTTTTTGGATGAACTACGCAAGAACCCTAAACCGTGAACCTTGTAATCGCGGTCAATGCATAAAACATATAAAAGTATCATTTTCACCATCATTCATAACATTACATTGAAGATCTAACTTAAACTTTCTTGGAAACGTAATAAAAACATCACCTTCATCGAGTTTTAGGACCTTTTTTCTCTATCAATCCTTCTTTCTTTCTCTCTCTTTATCTCTCTCTCTCTCTCTTTCACACATACACACACAATTTAGGTAACTCTCGGGGTGCAAGGTACCCTTTTGTGCCCATTATTTTAGGGTAACTTCTCTTTCCCAAAAATGACACATTTAGCCCTTTTTCAGGTAAATGTGTTTTTATCTTACTTTGTAGTGGAATATTTTTACCATAATTTCCACAATTTTGAACTTGAATGATAGTCGCTTTTGATGTTGTATTGTCGCTTTTACATTTGTGAGAGATTATATACAAAAATTCCTCCACTACATCCTTTAGTAAAGATTCTTCAGATGAGATATTTACACCAGTTTGACTATGAAACTCAGTCAATTTGTCAAATAACTCAGAGGCCCCCCATGTGAGTAAAGCACCATAATTACTCCTTATATTCTGTGGCTTGGCATCAATAGCCATGTTGTTCTCTGCAAGTTTGAGAATTCTCTCTTCTAGGGTGGATGATGTATATAATCGGAAAATCATGATTTGTTCCGCCTGTGAATTGATGGATATTTTTTGCAGTGATTTTAAATCATTTGATGGATTTAATTCGCTGTCGAATATGATTATAACGTCCACTGATGATAATTTAATGCTAGGATGACACGAGTGTGATTCTAGTAAAAAGATAAATCTACTCATTTCTTTATTGAACATATTTATAGCAGCTTGCTTCTTTGCGGTGATGGTTCCAAAAACATGTTCATATGAGTTTTGACCGAATCTTTGATCGACGTAATTAACTAATATATCTCCAAGTGGACGACAACCACTTAAGGTACCACTTGTAAGCTACATTGAAAAAAAAAATCAAGAAATAAGTTGGATTTTAATACCTTATGGCAGATTAAAAATTACAATATCATTGATTTATACATACCTGAAAGAGGATAAGCACTCTTAGTTGGCGTCTTTGGATTTCAGGTAGCACGTGATCAAGAAACTGTAGTTTTCCGCTTGATTTTATGTCAACATCTAGCATCATACTTTGTTCCTTATCCTTCATAAGTGTATGTTGAAGTTCGGGGTCCATGATGTAGGGGTGGTTACAACACTTCAAGGGAGAAATAAGATAAACTAAATAAATCTCATAATGAGCAATTGATTGCTATCTATATAACTGTTGCAAAATAAACTCTTTGTTTAGCCTGTATTTCCAAGGAGGCTTGCAAATAAATTTCAGTGTAGTAGCAATAAAAAAAATTCAAATAAAATGTAAAGGTCCAAACAAGAATCAGAATCATCAAAAAATCTGATTTATATGCATAAGTGGTTGAAGAATTTTTTTTTCTAAAGTTATCATATATGAAATATCAAGAAAATTGAATGTGTTTTAAATACAACCGTAAAAGATATGTATATGAAGAGTTTCATGCCTTGTAGAAAGAAAAGGTATCCTAAATTTGAGTCTCTTGAGTAAAGACTAAAACTGCACCAATCTGGGACAGAGTAGCTTTCTATACATAAATGCTATAAAGCATATACTAAATCATGACAGCACAGATTAATTTTAAGATTTATATAAAAATTGATTTGGATTGTGGAACTAAAGATCAAAATGTAGTCAGAGTACTTCTAAGGATCACTAAAACCAACCAATTAACATAATTAATTATTCCAGATAAATCAACATGAAGGACACTAAAACCAACATCAACCAAGATATTAATTGTAATGTCCAAAGACCACAGTAGTAAAAATCTATTTGTCAACTCAGTGTACCCAGGCATTACTTCAAACTTTCCATCTTTAGTAAAACCAAACCAAGGTCAAGTTTAATTGTCTTTTTTACTTACAGCAGCAATAAGATTAGTTTAAGCTTATTTTAATAGTGTGAAAACATATATCCAAGGTTACTACTTGGCACATTTCAGGTTCAAAATATTAAATTGATGAAAGAATAGTGCTACAACAAACCTTTCGGTTGGTAACAAAAAGGTTCTCAAGAGCCCCAAGTGTATCACTTTTTGAGCTTGAATGAAGAGTCACAGCATTAGAAAGTAGAGTAGCACAATATTGTTCAAGCTGCACGTTTGAAATCTGGACAGGAACCCAGAACTCTACATATTTGGAATTCTGCATGTTGCTAGAGATATCATTGTTCTCTGCATTCTCCACGCTACCTGCTGCTTTGCACGTCCCTGTAGCCTAGGGCAAGTTAAAAAAAAAAAAAATGTGTGTCAACTTGGCTAGATATTAGAACGTTCTCTTTGCTTTTTGATCATAGTAAACTTTTTTAATATAGATCTAACTAACATATTTCAATCATGAAAACAAAAACATCGACCAACCTTGTGACAAGTGTCAGGTTCCCGCTGATTCTCTAAATCATGTTCAATCCTGCAAGATAAGAGTCACTAATCAAGGTGGACTGCAAAAAAAGGTATAACAGAATGATGCTATGAATTAACTAAGGTTGTAATCTTGTTTCTACTCTGAGATCAAACTTAGATTATATACATCAAGGGAGGATCTGCAGGATAAGAGTCACTAATCAAGGTGGACAGCCAAAAAGGTATGACAGAATGATGCTATGAAATAACTAAAGTTGTAATATTGTTTCTACTCTGAGGTGAAAATTCGACTATATACATCACGAGAGGATGAAAGAATATAACAGACTCAATGCCTACGTAGAAGGCTTAAAGCATGGTTTATATTAGTAATGGCACCCATTGACATTGTCATATATTAAAACATATTCAATTTGTAAAACAAAACAAAGGAGGGAAAAAAAGGGTAAAATAGCATTTGTGAAAAAGGCAATATCATTGTGCTTTTGAGAGGCCACCATCTCTTCAAAATCACCAACTTTTTGAGATGTAGGTTATCTCCAATGATGCTTAACCTAACCCTAAGATCAAATAATCAAATCAAGCATAGTACTTGACTTGTCCAAATCACTATTTGCTTTGTTATGGAAATAATAATGTTACCTGTTCTAATGAAATTACTGTCAATGCATGTTAATCTGTTATGATTTGGAAATACTATTGTTGGTTCTTTTACAAATTAGCCCTAAATGAATACTTAGAAAATTAACCCAATATAATGCAAATTTACCGATAACTATTTTGATTATGGAAGTTCTATTCTTACCTATTTCAAAAGTTAACCCTAAATATAGGTAAAAAGGCTCAAAGGGGCGAGAGGAGGAAAAGCGCAATAACAAAAAGATATATATAATAGGTATAGAATACTGATGATACTCCCAAATATAATAAAAAAACTATTCATAGCAGACGCAATAATATAATACAGACTTCAAAGTTCGGCCAAGAAATAAAAGAAGCCGAACCAAGGGAAAAGAAAGACACAGAAACAATTAAAAAAAACCAAAAAAGAATAACAAGACAATTTTAGGTCATTTGTAAGTATCGCTGCTTAGAAGAAAGAAGTAATATTGTCGCATATTTAGAAGAAAGAGGTAAATTGTAGCTAGCTTAGGAGAAAGAAGCAGATTCTCACTAGCTTAGAAGAAAAGAAGTACATTGTCGCCTAATCCACCCAAAAGAAGGTCGTCTTGCGTATGTCAAAGCGGTTAGGCCTCGCCTCGCCTCGCCAGGCACCTAGGCATGGCATGGGGCGCCTTTTTTCATTACATTAGCCCTAAATAATGCAAGTCTAAAACTTCTAGCCTAGTTCCCAAGTCTAACACCTATTCTTTCAAGTGCAAGGTCAAAGGTTGACCCTCTTCTCATCAAAAATATAAATAAATAAAACTGGTAGTGCTAAAACCAATGGTATATAGAATAGCTCTATGAATTCCAAAAGGCTGAAAAAGAATTTCAAACAAACAATTTTTCCCAAATTTACTAATATGTGCCAAAAATGGTGTGATTATTAAAAGAACACCAAATTCACCTGTATGATGATTTGTGGAACATGTGGTTATCATTCTCTGCAACATTTCCATTAGATGGTGAGACATTGTCACCAATCTTTTTCTCTACATAGCCACTTGCAATAGACTTGCCATCTAGTGATTTTGTTTGATTGACATTGTCACCAATATTTTTCTCTACATCGCCGCTTGCAATAGACTTGCCATCTAGTGATTTTGTTTGAGGACAAGCACCATGTTCTATTTGGTCTAAATCAATCACGCTTCCCTCCAAAAATGCTTTATGATCTTTATCAGGAGCTCCTTGAACTCTTATGCTATTTTGGGTTTTCAGCTCCTTATCCACATCTAACATGTCAGGAAAAAGAAGTTCAAAATTATATTGATAATAACATAAATATCAGTTGACATAGAGCAATAAGTAGATGAAATGTAAAACAAACAAAACAATCTAAACACTTATAGTTATTAAAAGTAGTACCTTCATTCCTGCTAGTATCAGCTTGAGGTGACTTGCCTTCCACTTCTGGAACCTCCTCATCATCTATTTGCCAACAGGGGAAAGGTGTCAATCATTTCTTTCAGAATTTTACAAGTGCAAAAACTGAAAGCATCACTTCAATAGCTATTTAAGAGACTGCTATCAAGAAAAAACTAACACTAACATCACCATAAGTTCATAACTTAAGAAGGTGTCAAACATTGTTGTTCATATGTAAATACTATACTATTTGGTTCATATGTCATTGCCATTTAAGTAAAAGAGATTATCATATAAGATAGCATGACCGAACATAATTAGGCACAATGAACATAGGCACCTGACTCAATTCTTATCCGTTGAGGTTTGAATAAAGCCTTATAACGAATTGCAGTGAATCTCTTCCTTTTCGTACCACCAACATTTGGATCCTGCTTTTCTGTTTTTTTATCATCATTAACATCCTCTGGACTCTGTTTTGAAGTATTTGCGGTTTTCTCTTTCGCTGACTTTGTGTTTGGTAAATTAGGAATCTCAACCAATTTCTTACCTCTATCAGACCTCCTCAAAGGGCTAGACCCCATCTGTTTCTCAATTTTATCAAGTTTACTTTTAATGGGCGAATGACTTGGTGATGTAAGTTTTTCAATTCTTTCAGACTTTCTGGAATTCACCGGACTTGATATTGGTTGTTTTCTTGATGATGTTTCTCTACTTGACCTCCTTAAAGCAGATGCATCAGCTGAACCTGTGGATGCGTCTTTCTTCTTCGCCATCAGCAGAAACTACAGATACAACAGAACTAAATCAACAAATATACACAATCCAGTAGCTGAGTCCGAAGCCTGAACTGATTTTCAAAACTAATAGGAGTCCCAAACCCACCACATTTGAGACATCTATATTTCTCTCTAACAATTTGTCAAACACAAACACCTGGTGGACATGGTTTGTTTCACCAGGTGAGACACCTGTTACTTGAACATCACCCAGAAACAAATTGATCAATACATTAACCAGACTATGAATTAATATCAAGAAAATCCCATTTAATTCAGCAAGAAAATAAAATGAGACAAGTTAACGAAGAGATTAGTGTAGTGCCTAGCCACACCAATGGAATTGGATAAATAGTCAGAAAAATGAAAAGAGGTTTCTAGATTACAAGTTGCAACATCCAGTTATAAACCCTAAGGTAACCTACATTATGTCCCCAAATCAATTGAGTGTATAGCCTTAGAAGAACAGAAGAGAACAGCTCATCTCTGCAAAGTGAGAAAGCGAGAACCACAAAACCAAACACCTTTTCCCAAACACACCCAGTGCCTGACTTAGCTCCCGCTTTTGCGCATGGCCCAAGTAGGGGCCGAACTCGCTTCCTAATCTAATGTACGCAGCTTTACCCTACACTTTGTGCAGGAGGATGCTTCCCACAATCCCACCACTCGAACCATGACCTCCAGGTCACAAAGCAACAACCTTTTGCTCTAACGCCCGTCCTCTAATCCCAAACACTCCCAGAGCATCATTTCTAACCACTGAACCAGACACCTTCAACAATTCTCATTCCCAAACCCTAATCCCAAACACACCCTAAGCATCATCTCTATCCACTGAACCAGACACCTTCTACAATTCCAATTCCCATTCCCAAACCCTAATCCCAAGCACACCCTGATCAATAATCATCATCTCTAACCTCTTCACTAATCACTACTAAACATAGAGTTAAAAAATACTTAAATACACACCGATTTCATATGCATCCCACAACATATTAATGCGGAATTAGAGCCCTAGAACACCCGAATTCGTACTTCAAAAAATGACAAACAAAAAAAATACCTAACAAACACACATACAGCATAATTCCGTCAATTATGCATCGAATTTCAGCAAATGAATGTACCTAATGAACTAGCTCAATCTCCATTCAAAATTATAAGAAACTTATCGACAAACGTAGGGCATATGTGTCGAAATTAAACGATTATACAACATACGAACCTGCAGTTGTTAGTTTGAATATTCAGCCGGACATTCGTCGGCTTTTCGCCGGAAATGAAAACTCTCCGGCGAGTGAAAAGTTCTCCGGCAGTAAAAAACAAGGGGAGTGTGAAGGAATCAGAATACGTAGTTACGTATGCAAATAGCCAAATAGAGGTGTTTGACGTTAGAAGTTACCACAAGCTTTGATGTCATAGAAGAAATTAATAATTGCTTTTTGCTACAACTTTTATTATAGATGGAATAAATAGATGATGTTAATGGTATGATTTAATCGTATACGATATCAGTAATTCAGTATTACGTAGAAGTAAGCATGAAATAGATGTCGCGCAATGAAGTTCAATAAAAAGAATTATAGTGGGTTAGATAATTCTTTAAACGTATGAAAGTTAATTTTACAATATAAAAATAATAAACACGCTTGTGACAATGGTACGTCATGTGCTCAAATCAAAATAGAAAATTTTTTGTGTCAAATGTACAATAACATCAAATTTTTCAAGTAGTTGTGAACGTTGCTTTTTAATATAGTATATAATTTATATATTAATGAATTCGGTATCAAATTCTTTAAAATAGCAAAGTTTAAAATAGATTTTTTAATTAGGTTTAGAAAAGTATAAAATCCCAAAACCATTATTATATTTGGTAAGGTATAAAATTTTTACCGTGTTTTACACGGGTTTAATTAAAATATTAAATTAATAGTTGGTAATTAATATTTAAAAATTATAAAATAACTTAGATAAGATATGATTCGAAATACGTATAATCAACTATCTGAAGTAATTAAGTAATAACAATATTTGTTTTAACTTTCGTCTTTAAAAACTTGTTAAAAATAATTTTTAAACATTTCATTTTTTTAATTTGTTTTTTAAACGTCTTTAAAAAAGGTTCTTTGTATTAAAAAAGCGTGCCCCTTCCTTGCAATAGCTAACAAATTTTTTTTTTTTTGAATGATTTTTATTGTTTTAGTTTTTTTATTATTTAATATTCATTACTAATTTTATAAATACTCTATTTTCTCTTATAAGTTTTTAAGTATGATGTCTTATAAATTTTAAATACTCCATTGAGTTGTGTTTATTTGTATTCACGCTTCGTTATAATTTCATTCAAAACGAAATTGATTGAAATACATGTGTGCAAGCCGTAAAAGTTGGTTTATGGTGTTGCTTATTTCATAATACTTTTTGTGTTCATCTCACAACTTTTAGAATATAATTTTAATAAAATTATGAAGTTACCGTTGCAAGGTACTTATTTATATCATTGTTTAGATGTGTATCTTTTTGAAATTTGAGTTGTCGATGTATATTCTATTTGAAACCGAAGGGTGAATGATAATTTACAAATAGGCGAAACCAAATCTTAAAACTTCAACATCTCTATTGCAACGCGTGTGTTCATCCACTAGTTATTATAATAAATTTTACAGATGGTCCATGTGGTTTACTTAGACTTCATCTTTCATCTATAGGAATGAAAATTATAAGCTTAGTCCAAATGTTTAAAAAAATGTAACCCACCTCGTCCTTGTGATGGATGTCAGTTAAAAAGCTTCATTATGTGTATGTGAATTTACCATTATAACCCCTATAAAAAGAAAAGAAATATTTCCATGGACCCCACCCATTTTCTATTAAAAAAAACATAATAAATTATAAAACCCAATCTCTCTTATTCTTCGGCCACTACTGCAACTTCAGCGAACACATGTTACTCCGGCGAACTTCAAAAATTCTAGCGAAAATTAATCTAAACCTCTGTGTGGCAGTTCCTTTGTTTTTTTGCCTAACCAAAATTTACATGTAATAGAAAAGAGTATCCAGGTTGGGCCACTGAGTTTTTCACTCAAGTGAATTTCCTTTTAAGTATGGTCTCGAGTTGTGTACTCGAGTAATGAAAATAATCAGCTGGGCTAGTGATCCGTAAGTGGATTTGAAACAACAAAATATAATGGAAAGACGATGAAAGAGCACCGGTTATGTGATGATGAATCATTGTAGCTTGACCATAAAACCGTTATTAGTTGATGTGTTTGTGTAGTTGCTTGGACCGATGTAATTAGTTGGAACAGAGAAATATAGTTACCAACATTTTAAAATTGGTAACAATAGACAACCTGTATTTTACGATGACGAGAGATTGAGAATTTATGTGATGAATATTATAATTGAGAATATGTTAAATTAAACACATTTATTTTCGTTCAAGCACTTTAAATGTTCTCTGTTACAATTTTTTCTATGAATGGATTACTTACTGTATTTGGTAAAACAAATTTGAGTTCACGGTTAATGGATATAAACTGTTCAACTAAAGCTTTTTAATTCTTGATACACTTTATCTAAAATTTTCTCTCTCATATGAATACTTGATATTGAGTTTGTACTTAAATAAATGCTTTATAGTTTCTTAATTTCATTATTATTATAACGATTGCTATTATGATCATCATTAGTATTAATCATTATTGTCACCTTAACACATAAATGGTGGTATGATCATCCTTGCTTTTAGTGATATTGTTATACCATATGTAATGGTTAACACCTCTTAATGTGTATTTTTCGTCATATTATCGCCAACTCAATATTACTATATGTGTAATGGTTAATTCTTCCTTATGTCCTTCAATTATTACCAAATTAAAAGATTTATGACAATTTATGACGTTATGATGGAAACGCCCCCACCTATAACGCCCTTATAATGCCCACGTGGGTGATGTAAGGACGTTTTAAAATGCTATAATGTCCTTTTAGTGTCTTAATACATTTGGTCTTAAGCATTATGTGTATTTTCTAGCTGAAAAAAATGATAGAAAGAAAACTACAACCATACGTTGATACAAGAACATAGAAAATGATGTTATTCTTCAACTAATATTAAATAGCCTCGAAAAACGAACAAGAGGTTCTTCCCTCTTTTTATTTGACGACATAGGGGTGTAGTTTTTGTTTAATCTAAGTTTTTGATTGACTTTGATAGTTTGATGTGAGATAGAGTCATTGACATTCTTGTGTATATATTTGTTAAATTACATTTTGAATTGTACTAAAGTTTCGGGCCCAATTTTCATTCTTTGAGATTATCAAATTCTTGAGTGATCAGTTGACTTTAATGGTCGGGTATAACATTAGTTTACGATTGTTGTCATGTCTATAAATTAAAAACGAAAGGTTTGTCTTTTGGTATCAAAATGTGTAGAAATTACGTTACTTATCATGTGGTTGAGAGTACAAATCCTATATGAAGAAAAATAATAATTTAATAATAAATTTAAATGGTGTAGTGTTAACCGTTCTAAAAATATATTAAATTGTGAGTGTTTATTACATTGGTTTCACGTTATATTTAAATTTAAAAAACTTGAAATTGAATTGGAGTTTGAAATTTGAATAACTAGATAGAATTCAAAAAATAGAATTCGAATCGAATTCAACTTGATGCAAATATGAATTAGATTATAAAATAATCAAAACTTAAACAATAAATACTATATATATATATAATAAAATTTATGTGTTTATGAAAAAGTAAAATATGTAAAGCGAATTCGAATAATTAAATCGATTCGGTCCAAAATTAGTAGTTTTGAATTCGCTGAATTTGAAAGGTCGTTAAGATAATGACCCAATTCAAAATTTTAAAATTTAAGATTCAAATCGAATTTTGAAGTTTTAAAATCTAATTAACCATGCTATATACTATTAATAAAACTTATTTGAAAGAAAAAGTTATAGAACTTTTTGGGGAAAAGAAAATAAAAAAACCCTACTTACAACAATATTATTGGAAAGATAAAGTTAATAATGCATTGAAACAACTTCATTCGAAAGAAAATCAATAAGTCATTAAAAATAACTTGACACATGACGGGGTCTCTTGTTAATTGTGTTTAACTTAAATCTCAAATAGATGTTTATTTGATTGAGAAAATTAATAAATCATTTTAGAATCATGTGATGTTGACTATATATCATTAGAATCCTTACGATGGTCACCCCACACATAACGATGACGGCATGGTGCTACATCACCATTGTGGTCGTGATCCCGTAGAAGGGGATAAGTGTGATGGATCTATGTCGTTAACATTGAAGATGAAGAAAGCGGAGGTGCGGGGGTAAAGGTGATGTGGTTGATGCGGAGGTGCGAGAATACCATCACTCATGTGTGTTGGTTGTGACAGGGGCAACATGCAGCATGATTGTTACATATTGTCTTGGTGAGTTATATTAGAAAGATGATTATTTGAAAATAACTTTACTAGGAAAAGAAAAATAAATATATTATTTAAAACAACTTTACTAGAAAATAGAAAATCAATTTGAAAACAATGTACGTACAAAATGGAGCATTTAAAGGACTCATTCTCAATTCATAAACAAATGCGCAAGGAATTGAATTAAGAGACTCGCGTTCAACCATAGAAAAGCTATTTGGGACTGAAATAATGTGGTATCAGAAAATAAAATGAGGACTAAATGTATGCTTGACGGAGAGTGAATGTTAGTAACTATTATAACAACATACTATAGAGACTAGTTTTTAATTATTATAACCATCATCTATAACCTTCTTTAATCCTCAATTTTTAGATACTGATTTGAAAGTACCAAAGACTAATCTTTTAGTATCAACTATCTTTCTTTAATTTTTTTATTACAAATAATTAGAGGATTTTGTTTCTTCGAGAACCATGAGGTGGGATTGACTACCTCGCAAATGCACAAACACCGCTTGTTTTTTTCTTATCTACCATACATCCAAGGTTTGAGTCGACAAAACACACATTTAGGAATTATGTATAGTCCTAGACTAGTTAGATAGGCAGGTCAGAAGTATTAAAAAAAACATAATTGCCAAGAATAAATGTATATTTAAAGATAAGAGTCATTTGAAACTATATGCGATAAAAATATGTCCTTTTGCATCGCACGCCTAGATCAGTTTATGTCATAAAGACATGACAAGTAAGAGTAAAACTAGCTACCTGGCAACATAGCGGTGATAAGGGCACTCCTTAGTAAAACCACCAATGAGACCATGGATAAAGACTTTGCAATATTAAAGCATGATGAAGAATTAGTAAATATCAAGCAAGCAAGATAGTGAGACAACCATATAAACTTTTATTTCTTTTTCATGCTTCTTAGTGAGAGTTGTTGCTTTTAGAGAGGTTTGAGACAATGAACATATTGTATGTTATCCTTATCGATACAAACTATTTTCTATAAACCTTGCTTGTGGTATAGTATTGATTTCTCATTTCACACATAAGTTTCATGTTGAAACCATTAATAACTTAACTTATGTATCAGAGTAACTAGATTTCATTATCAAGATGTACGTTTGAATACACCTGGGCAATCACAATTTGAATCTTCGATATTTAGCAAGTGTTGAACTTTTCCTAACCTGCTGTTTGTTTTAAGTTCTTATTCAAATGGCGAACTATCAACTCTCTATTGCAGATGTAAACGTTAAATCTATCACAAAACCTTTTATTCAAGTTAGAGAAGAGCATTCTCAATGGAAGATTCGGATGACTTTCTTTCAAAACTTAATGAATCGTGCACTCTTTAAATCCATTCTAAAGAAGCATAAATGCTTATGATAAGAGTCCAGCCATTCGAGCTACTAAAGAAACTTTATCAGTTCCAGCATTAACAAAGTTAAAGCCTCATTCATTATGGAGCGGAAATGAAATAAAGGCCGTTGAGAATGATGAGAAGATTATGTCCTTGTTCATAACAACGTTAGTGTTATTGGATTAATTTGTTGATTTGGTAAATTATATCCGCCACTAAACGAGTTAGATGACGCAAGATTGCAGAGTTTGTCATAGTATGTTAATTGGGCTTTATCATGAATAGTTGGGCTTGTTTACTGGATTGGACTTGGCATCAAATTATTGGGGTTGATTTAAGTTGATGGATTATTAATGGAGCCTTGTTGAATTATTAGTGGGGCCCATTAACTTTGGAGTTTGGCAGATCATATACCGATATACGTACGGAGTCGAGAAAATTTGGTGTGGCGATTAACATTCACGTCAGATTTCTTATATTTATCCTTGTAATTACATCTTACATCAAAAAACATTATTTTTCCTCTCTCATTCTTAATTAAATAATATTTTTTTATAATTTTGTTATTATCTTTTCTTTCTCATTTACTCACAACCACTTTCAAAAATATTAAAAAATTTATAAGAGTTCGAACAGTGATTCCCCAAATATACAAATTGAAACTATAAATATAAGAAACTACTGTGAACGCTCTAATATATGCAAAGTGGAGATTATATCTTTTGGTACAAAGACGTTAAAACTCTAACAGGAAAATCAAATTCAAATCTCAAAATCTTAGTTTAATTCGATTAAACGTTGAGTAGTACCCTTAAATTGCTTTAATCTGATAGCGATTATCACGATTCTAAGATTCATCCGAGTTATTGCTTTGTTCGTTGTGTTATGATATTGTTCGCTGAGTTCGTGTTTATTCGCTTGATTCTGTTGAAGTAACAAGTCGCAGTTATCGATTTGCATTCTTGTTCCCAGGGGACTATACTATTACATTTGAAAGGTTCAAAGGTTTGGTTTAATTTTATTTGGAAAGGTTAACCAAACGATGATACAATGGTTATGCAATAAATACTACAATTTTCAAGATGCAGACCATGAATCTGCAAAAAGATATATGGGAATTAAAAGATATAAAATGAATCAAACTAGTGTTATCACCCAGACGCGCGTTGCGCGTCTTGAAAACGCAGTAAATCGATACTCTCAGCGTGCGACTCAGAACTGATGTCAGGCTGAGGCTGCATACCGAAAATAGCTGCCAGGCCAACAAAACCAGTACCAGTTTTCATGTGTCATCACAGCCGCGCAACTATCAAAACCAAAAGCCTCAAATGAACACGTGTCCACCATCATCAACATCAACAACCAACATCGTCATCGAAGAAGACTTGATGACAAACATAAAATGCTTAAAAAACATCCATAGCAACATCTTAATCGACAATGGGTGACAAAGCCTCAACCATAGCATCATCAACATTTGATAAATGAAAGAAAACCAAAAAAGACAGCAACATCAAACCACAGGGACAAAAACAGCCGAGTGAACCACGTCGACCACAAAATGTCGATGATACCACAGTTTAAGACTATTAAAATCAACAATTTTCCATTTTAATGTCGGGCTCAGAGTGTGCAAAGTAATGACTCCATCATGGTCGGAGGGCGGGTTGCAGGCAATAACCTGCCATCCTACACCCCCTTCACGGCTAGGCAATGTCCTCAATCAATTTTTACTCAGACCAATCAACTCATCATAGCCTATTAGAAACACCAATTTAAGATTAACAAACCAACACATAACGCAAGAAGGCATCCAAGGCAACACGAAATCAAGAGCAAATCGTATTAAAAAAATAACTAAACCAACTGATAATCACCACCCTTTGTTCATATTATCCTATATATGAAAAAAGAAAGCTCATCTGCAGTTGTTTTGTATAAAATGATATCCCAAAACCGAGAAGGACCAAAATAGGTGGTCGGACCACCACCATCAAGACCACCACCATCAGAAACCCCACCATCAAAACCACCACCAACATTAAAACCCTCACCATCAAGACCACCACCATATTTGTTCATATATAGGATAATAACCCAAAACTAAAACCCTAAAAGGGTATCATAAACAGATGGAGGGGGAGTAATAGAAGTGACCGGACCACCACCATCAAGACCACCACCATCAAAACCACCACCATTAAAACCCCCACCATCAAAACCCACACCATGAAGATCATCACCATCAAGACCAACGAAGACCAAGAAACACTTGTGCATGTTTTAGATCTGGAAAAAAAGAGGTCACGGGAGTGCAAAACCACCACTGCCATGGCAAACCTTTTAGGGTTTCGCCGGTAGCGATGGCAGGCACTGATAGCGGGTTGTACTTGTGGTGATGGTTGAAGGCGACAATGTGATGTTTGCGGTGTAGAGATGGTCGCGCGACGGCATCGCGATGGCTACGGTGCATCCATGCGATGGTGGTGGCGGTGGGTGATAGCGGCGGTGCGACGGTACAGTAGTCACGGGATCGCCGTGCGATGATGGTGTCGGTGACCGTCACAGGGCCGCACCCCGACAGTGGTGGCGGAATAACGGTGGTTGTTCTGATCAGACCTAACCCCTAATTTTCCCTTTTAAACTCAGATGGGGGAGGGGGCAAAATACAAACTTAATAAACTTATGTGGTAAAACCACAAAAACAAGTAAAACAACTGTAGATGGCCTTTCTTTTTTCTTATATAGGATAATTTCATTGTAGTCTCCTAGAAAACCAAATGTGGATTTAGCATAATTTAATTATTTCTCACAAGTAGTAGTTCAATTTGTTTGGAAGAAAATAGCCATATCTTTCCAAAGTGAAGGTAATGAGTTTGAGTATCATTTGATTTAATATGCTTCAAGAATGTCAGATGTCTTATCACAGTGATCCATTGGTGTCTTTTGTCATTGGATTTACCTGGATGATCAGACTTATAGTATCATTGGCTGTTAAAAAAAACATAATATAGTTATTATTTAAATTAGTTTAAAGTACTATTATTAGCAGAAAATAAAACTCAAAGAAATGAGTTTTCAGTCTATGAGAATATGTTTGTTTCTTTCCCCCGTACATAACCGAGGAACCATCGCTTCTTATTAGCTTTCGTTACCAATTATTTGAGAAAATGGAAACCATTGCTAGAGTTCTCACATAATATATGGACAACAAATCAACAAGTGCTACTATCACATACTTGCCAAATAGGAAATTATAAAGGTTTAATTGGGTTGATATTTTTTTTGAAAAACCGATCGTTTTGGTTCGGTTTTGGTTTTGCTTATAACCAAAACCCAAAAAAATTGAATCGAAATCTTAGAACCAAAATTGTAATTCACATGTGTATTCATACATTTATAAACTAGGTTATATCCCCGTGCATTACACGGGTTGAATAACAAAAATATTAAATATTTATTGATGATTAGTAGGAATTGTAAACATTATTTTAATATAACATATGATTAAATTTACGTATGTTTAAATATTTTGATTTTTTTATTATTTTTAAAACTTTCGTTTTAAAAAATTGCTTTGATAATTTTTTATTATTTTTTTAGTATTTTATTGTTTAAAAACTTCGGGTTTGTTTTAAATAAATGTTCTTTTATAAAACTTTTATTTTATAAAAAGACTGAATTTAAAAAAGCTTCATTTTTTTAGAAAATCATAGTTTTAGAAAATTTTATTTTTGAAAAAATATATTATTTAATCAAAATACTTAGTTTTTATTTAATGAAAAAATATTTTAAAAATCATTAATTCAAGGACTTGAATTTATAATAGAGAGAGAAAGAGAAATATTTGGAAATTAGTTATTTGACTTTTAAGAAATAAAATAAATAGTTTAGGCGGGAAAATAATTGGGAGAAGCATTGTGGGAATGTCATGTGTCCCACATTGTAAAGGATTATTAGTATAGATATGATTAGTTTATCAATTACTTATTAAACTTATATTATCTAAGAAATTTATATTATCTAAGAAAGATATAATATTTAGGATTCAAGAATTACCTTTAAACTTTTTGTTTGAATTTTTAGATTAAGATATTTTTTTAAATGTTTGTTATTATATTTTATGGATTTAAATTTATTCAAATGTCTAAGAATATATATATTTTTGTAAACATCAATAAAATGATAAAATTTATAGCTCAAATTCATTATGTTGGACAATTATATTACCCGAAAATTTAAAGTCCAAATGATAAAACCGAAAAAACCAAAACCAAAACCGAAACAGAAACCAAGATGATAACTAAGACAAGAAACCAAAAGAACCGAAACTGAATGGTTTTAAAAACCCAAAAATCAAAATATCGATATTGGTTTCGATTTGAGGTCAAAACCAGATCAAACCGATCCATGCACACTCCTAAAACTATGGATCGGTAATAGTTAAAAAAGTCCATTGAATTTACATTGATAAAAGTAGAATGTTTTACTTACGTGTAAGTATTATAAAAGAGTGTATTACAGAAAAAAAGAAAGAAGTATACAAGGAAGATGCTTGCACATAAATTTTTTTGAGGAAAGTACACGTGATAAGGTAAAATAAATAAAGAAAGATGATTAATACTTCATCAAGAGTTGATTTTTCCCACGAACATTCACAATCACAATCCCTATCCCTTTAAACTACAAATATTTCAAACTCTAATATGGACATTTTGTTTACACCTTCACTGTTCACCGATTTATCCTTCACGTCCACGTTTTTGTGGCGTTTCGTGTTGATCCTTTGATTGGTGAAGGTTTTTTTTTTTTTTTTCGTTGTCAATTGTCATTTGACTAGAGTCTACCAGTACAAGATGAGATGTTACTTCATTAGAACATCAATTACTAAGACTAAAATTTTTTATAATAATTTGTTATTGTACCATTGACTTTAGTGATTTTAGTCAAAAGATTCACGTGCCGTAACGAGCGAGCTAGTTTTAATACTAGTTATTTTATTTTATAAATAAAGTAAGATCTTACTTTTAAAAATAAGATAAAAGCGTATTTAAGAATATTAAATTTTTTTTACTGTCCATTAGAAATCCCGCATGAAGTTGCATATTAAAACTTTTTTTATAGTCCATACAAAATTCTGCCGATAATTATACATCAAAATTTTATATAAATATCCGTTTATAATTAGGTTAGCAATCCTTCAGCAAGTATTTATTAAAACTTTATATAAGTACTAGCTTTATTAAACCCGTGTATTACACGGGTTGAATAAATAAAATATTAAATATAATAAAAAATTATTAATTATAAAATGATATGCTAAGATAATATATGATTGAAATTACTTACGAGTAAAACTATAAGTAATAAAATAAAAATATCTACTTTTAAACTTTTTTTTCAAAAAATAGTTAAACATTTTTTTTATAAACAAATCATATTAAAAAGTATCATTTTAAAAAATTTTCTTGTTTATAAATCTCAAATTTTTTTTTTGGTATAAAAAAATTATTTTCAAAAAACATTAATTGTAAAATATTTTGTATTTTGAAAAAAGTTTGATGGTTTAGAAAAATTTCTTATTTTATAAAAATTTGTTTCTTTAGTAATAATATTAACAAAAAGATATATTTCTTAATTAATTTATTAAAAAATATTTTTAATCTAAAAAAGAGTTAAATAATATTATTAGTAATTAAATTAATTATTTAATAGAAGAGAGAGACGGAAAAATTTTGATAAGAAAGAATGTGATACTGCCACGTGTACTCCATAGTTACTTTTTTATTAGAGTATGAATATCCGTCTATAATTCCCAATGTAATCCGTAGATAATTCTGTCGCTAATCTAACAAAAATAAATTATCCATGTTCCAACGTCGTGCCAACAACAATTCTAGTTGGTAACCACCATCACTTGCGATTCTCTGACATAATGATGCGTGAGTGTTGGTAACACTCTAGTAGGGTAAGTAACATGAAAGACAAATACAACGATGATGCCATACAACTAGGGCTGTTCAAAGCGCTCGTCGCTCGCTCGACGATCGTTTGGAATTTGCTTGAAAAATGTCCGTTCAAACTTATGCTCGGTTGTAAACGAGCCGATCGGTTTGGATCGGTTTGTAAATGAGCCAAGCATGAGCAAAGATCCGCTCGGCTCGGTTCGGTTCGAATTATATATATATATATATATATATATATATAGTTTAAAGATAGCACTCTAGTAGATTTGGATCACTATATACAAATACACAATTATATATATAAATATTAGATCAATTAACCTAATAAAAAAATTTAACACTAAGCATAAAAGTGAAATCCTAAGCCGTTACGAGAAAATATTTGACCTGGCTCTTGCTCTTAATCGATCATCTCCCGCTCTCATGTATCATTTTTTACAATATGCTCACCGTCTCATCGGCTACAGTATTAACTTTATCGCCTGCCACAACATATTGTTATTCATGAAAATATTATGTTATGAAATGTGACTGCTTTTTAAATCATTAAAACCTACAACCTAACATTGTTATCGTCTCTTATTGCAATATAAATCGAATGACACACTAGATAGTTGAGTTGTACAAATTGTTCGCCGCTCGTTTGTGCTCGCTTGACGCTCGATTGAAAAATTAACGCTCGAAAAATGCTCGTTCGATTTTCCGCTCAGTTGTAAACGAGCCGATCGGCTCGGTTCGGTTTGGAAACGAGCCAAGCACGAGCAAAGGTCTGCACGGTTCGGCTCGGCTCGTTAACAGCCCTACATACAACGTCATCCAAAAGTTACACTTTTCATGAATGCGTTTGGAACCACCTTAATATTCGAGTGAACCTTTTTGAGACGGAATGTCAACCATACTGACGCTGCAAGCCTGATTCATCCATATATATCATCAAAGAGGAAACTCAAATTAAACGTACATAATTCTATAAAAATTCGAACTCTCCTTGATATTTAATCAAGAACCCAAATCATAATTTAGTCCAAATCACATTAGTTCAAAATATAAGTTATTGCATAATCTAATTGGTAGCTGGCCCTTTAAATTATGTACCTTAATTAGCAATTTCGGTTGTCTCTTTGTTACAATTAATAACATATGAGGCTATGTTTTGTGATAACAAGATTGACGAGGCTGCTAATGTCTTTTTGGAACTATGTAAATAAAACATGCTTTCACTTTGTAAGTACATTTTATCAAACATCAGTATATGGTTAAACTTCAATATATTAAAACGCCACAACGCGCATGTTTAATTATTCGTTTTCATTTCAAAAACCAATTTTAAAGTAATTAACATATCATATACGTTTTAAAATTAGCTTTTAAATGCTTTTCAAACAGGATTTACATAAACATTTTACGAATATTTCTTCCATATCGATACTAATAAAAAAATTCCTCACAACAAAAATACAAACAGATGTTATTCAAAGAATAATTGCAAAAAAAGTTGGACTCTAGTTCATTAGCCGGCCCTTGATTATTTTCAGTTAAACTATTTTCAAAAAAACAAATAAATATCTTGTCTATAACATCATTCATCTCTTCTTATACACTCCATTTTTCACTTTCTATGTGTTTAATTACTTCGCCATTAGGCCGAGGTGTCACACTGTACGATCCGTCATCCTGCTACATTCCCTTAGCGGTCCGTTGGTGCAGTGTTCCCGCTCGTCCCTAAGTGACACGTCACCCGATTCATCCCCAACCCTTATGGTTATAACAAGATGATTTATATTTGGTTTTTATTTTTTGTTACCTCTATCCACTCAACCAATGGTCAAGCATTTTATGACCCAACATCTTGCCGAGAAGATGGTAATACTTTGGGCACAAGGTACAAATGCACTAATAACACAACCAAGATTTCATGCCAAACTTTCTTGATTTTCCGAGCAAACCACCGGTTTCCGACCATCTCCGCCATCTCCGCCCTGTTCGGGCAGCCACTTGACGCTCTACTTCGACTAAACCAGATTGGTTCGCCCTTAGAAACTCTGTTCGCCGATAGGGAAGTACTCATCCCCATTAGCTGTTCTTGCTCGGGCGAATTCTTTCAAGCTAGATTCAACTACGCGATCACCGAAAACACCACGGTTTCCGATACCGCTTGTGGGGTTTTTGAAGGATTGGTGAAAGCGATCACGCTTCGCGAGGCGAATCGGATCGATGAAGAAGTTGTTAAGGTTGGTTTTGACCTTGATGTGCCCTTAAAATGTGCTTGCCCTATTAGTGACTATAAATATTTGGTCACTTACCCTTTGGTCACAGGGGATTCTATAAGTAAAGTAAGTACAAAGTTTGGTATTTCAAAATATGATATTTTACAAGTTAATAATCTAGATCTGGATACAACTGTTTATCCAGAAACAACAATTTTGGTACCGTTTCGTTCAAAAGTAATAAACATTTTGAACACGAATCCTCAACCACCAGCACCACCAGAGTTTCTTCCGACAAAACCTGTCGAAGGACGTGTTAAATTGACGAAACTCAAAAAAGTCTTCATTGTTGTTTCGGTTGTCGGGTTTTGTTTGGTGCTTACGATACTAATCGTCACCGGTTTATATGTCAACACGTTACTTAAATGCAAGCGTGGCGTTTTTGTCATGCCTTCGACTCGAAGAAGCTCTTTTAACTCGTTTTCCACGCCTCCAGCGAGTTCCCCACGGTCGAGGCCAAGCCCGGCCGCAAGAAGCTCACCGAGCTCGTGTTTGTCACCTGATCTCCTTGCTAGCATAAAGTACTCTTTGCGTAACTTAACTATTGAGGAGATTAAAAGCATCACAAAAGATTTTAGGGATGATTATAAAATGAGTGAGAATACTTATAGAGGGTCATTCGATGATGCGCGAGTGCTAATCAAAACGACTGAATTCTCCGATATACGCCATGTGATTGATCTCCATTCGAAGGTTAACCATGTCAACATATTGAAATTGCTCGGGGTATGTTACAACGAGTCATCATCGTCGTATGTTGTATTAGAGCATCCAACAAATGGTAGCTTACGAGACTGCTTGACTAACTCATCAAGTTTGACCTGGCAACAAAGAACCCAAATCGCATTTGATATCGCGATGGGGTTGCATTACCTGCATTATTGCATAGTCCCACCCTATATGCAAACGGGACTATGTAGTGGGAACATATTTGTGACGTCGAAATGGAGGGCAAAACTAGCAGTTTTGTCACGGAATTTGAATCCTGGGATCATGGGATCACCAGCCATGACCCCAGGATCAGAGTATGAGAAGTACGTTGCTTTGAAGACGCTAGAGAAAGAAAATATATGGGAATTTGGGATGCTTTTGCTCGAGATACTATCGGGCAAAGTGAAGGTCGACAGGATAGTGTTACGCGAATCGATCGGGTTTTTAGTAGGGGAGGGTGGTGAAGGAGGGTGTTTTGAGAATTTGAAGAGTTTTATGGACCCTTGTTTGAAGGAGGACTACCGTTTGGCTGAGGCATTGTGTTTAGGAGTATTGGCTAAAGCTTGTGTGGAAAATGATCCTTTGCATAGGCCATCTATGGAAGACATTCTTAAAGTCCTTGCTAGAATGGTATGATTTCTAATTTCAAATGGTAAGAAACGTTAATCTAGGGATACTTTTTGCATTATCGTAGATGCGGGTTTAATACATAATCAATATTAAGTAAAAAAATTGAGAGCATCATAATACACTTATACATGATCAAGATATAATGATAATTTGAAAAAGATTAAGTTATATGGTTACATAATCATTTTTTATATAACCTAATTAGAAAAGTGTATTGCTATTCTTATAACTTTTTTTATTTAAATTTGGTCATGTATTGATTATATATTAGAAGCAAACATAGATGCTTACATAATGTCCTTATATATTTATCTTACAATGTAAGGTTTTTATGTTTAAATGTTTTTTTATATATTTTATTGTTAAAATTTAATATTTTTTTTTCTTTCTAAAGTTAAACAATAAAACTGGACTCTAAAGAGCCTTACGGTTGACCCGCTTCTCTCTTTCACGATTTTTTCTTATATTCTAAAGACTTGAACAAGCGTTATACTTCCTTTATCCTCCCTCATCTCACATACATCATGGATAGTGCCCTTGATGAGCGGTGCTCCCTCTCTCCTTCATGTCTGCTGTCACATCCTCTCTCCTCTAGATTACCCCTAGGACGTCTCAAAGATCAATTCTTTGCACTTTCGGAACATTATAATATAACACTTATATTTTGAAAATAGTATTTTTATTATTCTTAAACAATTTTGCCATGTGATTTAACCACGGATTTCGATTATAAGTATCTATTGTATAAAAGAATTTTGGCCCGTTACAAGATTTCAATTCGAGTCTAGCAACTTACATGAATAAAAGTTAAATCATTCTAATAATATTGTTTCAATAATCATATATACACGTACTATTGCTATTTACAAAACATTAAAAAAGTATATATTAACCAACCAAATCTTCCAACGCCTTCATTTTAATAATTACCAACTTGTATGGTGACATCCGACCTTATTTTGATTAGTGAGTTTTAATTTTAGTAAACACCAACTATATAAAAGCGATAAACAATGGAAACAACTGGCCTAATTTGATATAAAATAATAAAATTATTGAGATTTGTAATTAAAGTGTGTACTTTTTATTTTATATGTATTTTGTGTCGGCTTTTTTGTTGTCTATTGAAATGATTCTCTTGGGTAAAGACAACTAAATTGGATGTTTATGTAAAAGCAGATTTGTACATAATATAATTTCACAAGTTAGATTTATAATTATTATAAGTAAATTATACAAGGGCTTTGCTGTGTGGTTTGTATATGTTGTATAAAACAGTTATGTTACCTAAAACAACCTCATATCTTTATATGATGATGAGATTAATGTTTTGAAAACTTGACCGGTGATCGAACGGGTAGTTTCATGGTTCTCTGAACCGGTGAATTAGGTCTCGAAAGTTGATTGATCGACAATGAGAAGAAATAAGTTTTACTGTTTACTCATACCAACCAGTTAATTTAATTGTGTTTGACGTATCAACTAGTTGTCATAGCAACGAATCATGTGTAAGGCTGTAAACCAAATTATTATGTATTAGTACTCCCTCATGAAAGTTAATTACACACTAGCTAGTAAACACAAAATAAGCAAACTAACATTTATTTTTCATACATACAAATGATCATACCAAATGAATTAAATTTAATCAAATACCACTTTAAGCTATAACGTAACAAAAATTGCTGCAAACAATTAATTATTTTGACGATCGTTCGGTCTATAAAGATTTATCCAACGGTTATTTAAAGGTTGAACTGGCCTTGAATTAGCATCCGCATCCTGTAGCATTATAAGCTGACGTTAATAGACAACTCATTTATATTTTTTATGAATATCTATACATAATTCTAATAAAGTAACTAAATGTTAACATCCTAGGTTCAATGTACGTATGACAAAATAGATTTCATATTTCATCTTGGATTTTTTATATATTTTATATAGCATTTCAACGTAATAAAAATATAAAAACTTACATCATGGACAGCTTCGCGGATTGCATGTAGTTGTTCTCGTGAAGCCGTTCTCACCTGTCATATTTCAACGAAACAAATTTATTTATTATCATCCGACACTAATTTAATTGCTTATGGTATGTTGAAACTATTAGACAATATTATTAGGGTTATTAGTATGAACACACGGGCCCATTTAGGTTAGGTTACAGTATATAGAAATTATAATGCAAACCCTAAAATCTAAATAAGCTCGTGGGCTCATACTAATAACCCTAATAATATTGTCTACTAGAAACCTCATTTAAACCAATACCAGATAATGTAAAAATAAACTAATTTAAAACATAATAATAAATATTATTTGTTACCTTTTTAACGATGGTCCAAATAACATTTTGGTGGCATGGAGGAGTTGTAAGTGAACCAATATATCGATAATATTTTCTGCTCCCAATTTTTATATCTCGTGGATCAATATAACCCACGTTCATCTCGACTCCTTTTGTAGAAGCCAATGCTTTCAAATATGGTTCCATCTGATCACATGTTTGAATTACGAATATCAAGATTAGTATGTCGAATAAAAATAATGTGGTCGAATCAGATTTTTTTGTTATAGAATAAAGGCGGCTCAACCTATTTCAAGACCTAAAAGAATTATGTAATACCAATAAGAAAATAAGGTGATGTAAAAGTCGTCATCGTTGTGAGCTTTACAATATTTGAAGCTTCAAATCTTTCATGAGGGACAAGAGAGAGAGATTAAGAGAAAAAGATATAGGCCGAGTAACCTATTTCGATCACGTTGTTAAGTTAAATGAAGTAGTTTAAAAGTACGCTTTTAGAAGAGGTTTCTTCACCCGAACTTTAAAACTAGGTTTTTTTAAAGTCTTTTCGATTTAAGAGACGCGTTAAATGTTACGGAATAAACCCGTTCATTTGTTTAAAACCTATATGCCAACCCCTATAGTTTAGATAATCAAGCTATAAGAAAATATCACCGTTAAATACTCTATTAATAGAAAAACCTGAAACAAACCCCTACACTCTTGGAGGATGAATATAAAAAATATTAACAAAAAAAATCAATATTATCAAGACAAAGGTTTATAGACATACCAATGATAAAAGTGTATCAGGACGACCAATTTTATACATGATACCAACCACTGCAATTTTCCCATCTGTACTTTGATGAACCAAATGCAACTCAAGATTGTATCTGTACATGTTACAAAAATTAATATTTCTATATATATCTTAGAATTTAACTAAAATAACTTTTCTAGTATATATTCTTTTTGTGTAAAATAAATATGATAATACATGATGGTACCTTCGACCATTGATGGTATGCTCGGTGGGGGTGTGCCAATGAAGCTGGTTAAGCTGATACTCGGTTCCATTTATATGAATATGTCCCGCTCCCTCGGTCCATCTCAACTATAATCAGTCATAAATTTCGTTAGATCGATCATGGTATCTATTATCGTGTTATTTGAGTGTCAGATATGTATATAACACAATAAAACGCGTATAAAATATTATTTTAACATTTTGATTTTTTTTACTAGTATCATGTGACACTAATATGTTCTTAGTACATCTGGCGCTATTTGCACGTACCATCATATCATGGCCTCGATTAACAAGAGTCGCGCTAGCAGATTTATAATCTCTATCAAGTCTTCCAAGATGTGAAGTTGTTTGAACTCTTTTATGTGTGAGATCAATGGGAGACTGCAAGTCCCCTTGATTGCACATGCTCCATTCAGGATGGATCTCGCCCCAATGATCCGGCCCGTTGGGACTGTTTACATCATAAGTGAACTCATGTTCATCATCTACACCACCATTAACAAATTACTTTAAGATCATACAACTAAACAAAGAAAAACATGTACAATAAGTTCATAGATTATAGGAGCTCACCAACTTCTTGAGATGTAGCAAAAGGTACACACAAGATGATGAAAAGAAGAATCAAGATTGAAGAAAAACTTAAGCTTTTGTTTTCCATTTGTTTCGGGTTATATGTAATCTTTTCAGGTTTTAGTACAAGTTTTATTTTTTGATATATGTGTGTGTCTATATATACACATGGAGAGAGAGAGAGAGAGAGAGAGAGAGAGAGATTGAGGGTCAAGAAGAAGGTATGAATGATAAGTAGGGTCAAGATTATTGACCAAAAAGACAATGACCTTGTTCAAAATAGACCTAAAGTTTTATTTCTTTGTAATGTTATTTTTTTATTCTTATTTTTTACAAATTTTTTCATGGGTTTTGGGAGGTGAAATTTGAAGTTTGGAGATACCAAAAGAAAGAAAGACTTTTCAATTTGAGAACACCTATAATTAACTCTTAAAGCATGTGATACACTTGTTTTTTTCAAATGTGAAGAGACATTTTTTTGGATGTTTATGATAAGGAAATTCAAACAAGATGTTCTTTTACTACTTTCTTCATCCATGGAATGCTTCTATTTTGTTTTAGAGAACACGCAAATAGAATGCGGGGGCTTACGGATAACGGACAATGCATGACAAATGCCAGATGATAGAACCAACAGTCGCATTGCATGACTACGTCCATGGATGTTTTTGGGTCTTCGTTTGTGTGGAAGAACACCGGTAGACGGGATGGGGTGGGTTGGGACAATTCTATTTTTAAATTTTTTTTTATTATTTTTCTAATAATTTTATTAATAATTTGTAAACTTAAAAAAAACTTACTAAATATGTAAACAATTTTGACAGATTCAAAAAGTTGTAACAGTAAAAAAGTTGTAGAGGACAAAAGTTTATAAACTTTATTATAATCTTCATTTTTTATAATTTGGTTTTAACAAGCAAAAAATGAATGATGGTTGATAAATTGAAAAATGTTAGAATGAGTAAATTGTTTGATGGAAATTTATGAATGAATGATGCTAATACGTTAGGTAACTAGAAATATATATTTTCCAAGTGAAAAACGTAGATATACAGTAGATCTTACATTCGAGACACTATGTTAGACTTTAACATAACCATAAATTCAAAATTTACAGGGTATTTTATATACTGAATTTGGAAAATTAATACTTATTTAAACCATAATTTCAAACTTTATTAATTTAATCATTCAAACTAACATGCTATTTTATATAGAAAATTACCCATTTAGAATATTTTGACAGCATTTAGTTATAGATATTTATTTTATATATTTACTAGAAGGGATGGAAGGATTGGAAGGTGGGTAGTTGTTGAATTTGTTACGAAAATTATTGACGTTCAAAATGGATGTTCTTCGCCTATTGGGTTTGAATATTAACAGTTTAACACATCACTTCACATAAACAGTACTCATTTTATTTCTATTTCTATTTTAGTTTATTTCCAAAAAAATCATTTTTAAAAAGTTATTAGAGTTTAATTTTACACCAATTATGAAAATACATCTATAAATTATAAGGGGAAATTTAATATTTTCCTGCTATACAGTGAATTTATGACGCTATCTTAAAGGTGTATATATTTTATCTAGTGGACACGTAATTTAAATCAACAGAGTAATATTATTTAGAAGACTAAATTTGGCTCGAAGTTTTTCTAATAGTATTTCATGACATTTAGAGCATTCACTAATCACTATGGTGATTTTTTTGCTTAGATGGGTTATGAAAAGATAAAAAAAAAGTAAAATTAAAATATTTCATCACAACCTGATTGTCGAAACAATCTTAAACTTCAAACCCTAAACAATCCACCTATTCATATGTATATGTCAACTAACTATTGGCTCATGTTTATTTAGAATAAAAAATAAACTAGGTTTATTTGATTAATAAGAAGTTGGGTTGAGAGTACGTATAAACACTTAAATTAGATTGGGTTGATTAAGTAAAAGAAAGAAGAATTATAATTTTTTTTAATGAAAGATTTGTTTGAGTTAAGTCACCATAATGGATAATCTTAGAAAACCATGGATAATCTTAGAAAACCATATACACAATAAGAGCCAACAAACTCGTTCTGTCACACCCCTATCAAAGTCGCCTCCCCTTCCCTCGTCAAAGCCAATCGGCTCCTCCTCACTCACATCACATTGGCCAGTTTCCACACCTGAAAGACCCGCAAATTTCCTTCCAATTATCATATCCCTTAGAACACTCTTCATCTCATCTTTTTATTTATTCTCACATCCACTCCATTCTTTTTAAAAACTGATGAAATATATTAATGATATGTTTGGATATTAAGAGGTTTGTTTTTCTCTTATTAATCCAAAACCACGAAAACCAAAAGCACGGAAAACAATTTGATTTTTGGCCGATTTGAAGCAGGTTGATTTCGGTTTTATACATATTCCTTTTTAAAAAAAATTCTATTCTTTCTTGATTTGTGGTTTTAGTTTTTTTTTTTTCAATTATTATGCATTTATAAACCTCATGCCTTATATGTTTTAAAAAAAACTAGTTTATTTAATTTATTTTAATCTAAACTACTTTTTTCTAGAAAAACTATTTTACTTTTTTATTATCGTCTTATTTATCAGAAATGTTTATAATACTTGAAATAATAAAAAAAAATTATATACACTAGTATCTATGTTAAAAAGTTCTTGTTCCGCCACTAATTACAATTAATAGTTAATGATGTTAGAAGGTACTTGTAGAGATTCTATATACATGAACCGTAGGTTTGATTTTATATTAATGCAAATTAAAGATTGCAATCTTATAGACATACACACATATACGCACTACAATATAGTTGGTGAAGGTTGTTTTAGGTGCATTTATGCAAATTAATGCAATCTTATGGAACAATGGAGTTGGAGATAAAGTTGTGAAATTACTATATTGAGATGTAAAGCAATAGATCATTGCAAAAGGGCTAGTGATGCCTTACATATGGGGCAGTTAATACTTAATAGAAGCATGCTTGAAATCAATTTATGATGGTTTGGATTTAGTATTTTTCATATATTGTGAAATTTCAGTTATTGTTTTATTGTATCTTTGATATGAATTGTGTAAAATCAAAAGTTAATAAAAAAAAAGTTATGCTTTTAAAAAGTAAACGTAGGCTTTTTATGGCAGTTTTCAAAACCTAAACTTTTGTGTAGCAAAAATTTCTCTAAAAAAATTAATGAAAAATACAACTAAATCGTGCTTAATAAATCGTAATAAGTGTTTATAATAGGATACTGAATGAAGTCGATAACAACCAATTTCACTTTAAACCAAGTATAGTTGGGATCGAAGCATCTTAACATTTTAAGGACTTCATATAAAATAAAAAAATTCTTTTTTTTTTCTTGAACCATTTGATTCTTCCTTTCATTTCGATGAGCATATGTTATTTTGTTGGTTCAAATTGTGTTTATCTTTTAGGTATTTCCTTCCAAGCTGTGTTTGTCTCTCAAGTGAGTATTATCTATATATATCTCCTTTGAATCATCCTATATGTGTGTTCTTTGAGTGCTTTGTTGACATACCACCGTATCATTAATTTGAGCATATGACCATTGTTAGTGCATCATTAATGCTAAAAAATATTTTCTTTATAGCCCTAGATTATTTAAATTGCCAGCTTCCTAAACTGTGGTACAAGTGTTCCTTCAAGGCATAGATATAATTCTTGTAATTTTAACAATTATTAGCAAGATGGACTTGATTAACATTCTTCCTCGTATAAGCATACAATAAAGAGTTTATTTCTGAAGTCTATGGTATACTTAATTCGCTTCAAATTTCAACGCTTAATGAAGTTATAATTGACACTTTGATATTTAGTATTGTTCTTAATCAGTGAGCAGAGTAAATGTGCATTTCCTCAAGGGGTTTTTTCAGTTTTCACAGTGTGGCTTTTCTTTTCAATGGTGTTTTTAGGTGAGTAAGACCAGAAGCGTAAAAAGCAGTATGGACGGTTGAAATATCGTATTATGAAGACTCACTCGGGTATTCAGGGTAGTTTCAAACGCCTTTAAAAAAGCGAATGTGCATTTAAAACCAAAGATGCAATGGAAGTTAGTGTGACGTCCCGGACCCAGTTCGGTTACCACATAAACACATATTGGATATCAACTTAAATTTGTGGAAGTATAATTACTAACCAAATTTAAGTATAGACCACAAATAGTTAAACAATGTAAGTATTTTTGTTTTGGTTAGTTTACTAATAGTAATTGAATGAAAATTTTTGTTTATGTTCGTTCATAAAAAAATTAAATTTATTTTTGTTCGTTCGTAAATTTAAATGAACAAATACACATGTAAACATATATATACTATTTTATAGATTAGAAAAAAATAATTTTTCTAATCTTAAATATTAGTCATAATGACCTGATATAGAAAATATTAACGTAAGAACTTGATATAATAATTATACACATAATTATCCCAAACCAAACAAAAGTCAGACAAAATAATCATAAACCACTAACCGAAGAACAAGGCTATCACCGACGACATATTTCAGATGGAAGTTGTCGCAAACACTTTTTTATTGTTATTTTATAAAAACATACAGTCTGTCATGATTTTACCAGCAACTGAGAATCCGTTGGTAATCTAGTAGTAGCAAATGTCTCGTCATAGTAGATTTTCGAGATTGATTAGCGGTGAGTTGTTTGCTAGTGTTTTTCGATGTAAATATGTGAGAAGCTAACCAGTTTCCAAAGAATCACGCCCCATAAACAAGCTTTTTGTAAAAGGATTCACAATTTGTCCGGTGAAACATGATTTCCATAGGAAAATCCATCATAAGTCTGTGAGAAATATTGCTAATATGTACCAATATTATGGTGTTTCTAAAAGTATCAAACACATAGCAATGACAGTATATTATAGTTACAAGGGGTAAAAGAGGGAATTAACCATCTTTTGTTGATTTTTTTAAACTAAATACTAGTTCCTCTAATTTTTGTAAAACACAAATAATATTTATATACTTTATTATTAATTTTTTTTACAAAAAATACCATAAAGTCGAGTATCTATTTATCTTTAATGCGTTTATAATATTACGTTTATTTTAAACAAAAAACTATGTTATTTTAAAAGTGTATAAAATTATGCAAGAACGGTGTTGTTATCTTATTACGAAGTGTTGTTATTATTTTTTGAACATGTTTTCACGTGATATATTTAGTTTACTAGGTTAGATACCCGTATGTTATATGTTGAAATAAAAAAATTATATAATAGATTATATATATGCATAATCTAATATATGTTGTTATATATAACATATCAATGAGATTATTATATATAAGAAACATATTTAAGTTATAAACAATAATATAGAAAAAAGATATTATTATTCATAAACCTCTTTATATATAAAAAGAATTTTAGTTTTAACAATAACCAGCTATAATTTAAATTATATTTTAATAAAATTAAGACTTATTAAACTATTTTTAATGAAATATTTAATTATTTCAAAGAAGAAGTTAATTTGATTGATATAGTAGTAAATGAGAATATATTAAGGAAACTTTTTTGAAAATTAAAATTTTACCAAAATTTGATTGGTTATAATTCCCATCAAGTCTTTTGAGTTCCGATGTTTTTTAACCCTTTTATGATTGATCGAGATCAACTGTCGACTACATGTTTCCATGATTACACATTCTCCACTCGGGGGTGGATCTCTCCCCAAAGGTCTGGGCCATTTGTACTATTCACGTCATATGAGAATTCATGTTTATCATCTGCTCAAAAATTAAGAATATATTTCATGAACACCAATATAGACGATCAAACATATTTAAAAGACAATTGCAACGTTGAAGTTGAATTGTTTTAGGGACTCGCCAACTTTTTGAAATATAGTGATAAGTACACAAAAGATGATGAAAAGATTAAAGAACAATAAGCTTTTTTAATCCCCTATTGTGTGCATACATGAAATATTTTAGGGTTATGAATAAGTTATTGATGTTTGCTTATCCTGGTGTAGGGGACATGCATACAAATACAGAGGCTAGAGGGGGTGGGGGTCGGGATCAAAAAGCAGGTTATGTGAATGGGAGGAAAAGAAGTTTTATTTTGATCATAGACTATGTTTTATTAAAGATAAAAAGGCAAGGAGATTCTTTGTTTCAGGGAAATTTCTTCTTGTTTGGTAGCCAAGGTTTGAAATGTGGAAACACACGAAAAGAATATGTATTCAACCATCTTAATATTAATATAATATTTGTAACAATTACTCAAACTTGCCTAGGGTTAAGCTTTGATGTTACACTTAAAAAAGCTTGATTTCGAGCTCGCTCGTTTAAAGTTTTTTTTTTTAAAAATGGTAACTTTGTAAAATAGTAACCAACTTTTAAAATTGTTTCAATTAGATAACTCAAGTTTTAAAAGTGTTTCAATTAGTTTACTCAGTTTTTATATTTTATATAAATTAAAAGTCTTAACATGTTTTTAGCATGTTATATTTTTTGTTTCAGTTAGAAAATATTTTTTTCTATCTTTTGATGCTGATATAAAACATTGACGTAAATTTTAGGTACTTTCAAAATTGAGCTCAGCTCGAGCTTTAGCTCATGTGTTATTTATATACATATTTATAATAATATTTTTTATAATATAATATATATTATTTAATATCTATACACATGTTTAAGCTTGTGATAAGAGGACACCATTGTACCCCTTATCTTATTAAAGTAAAAATGTCATATTGATTAGTAGTGGTATCTAAGAAAATTGTTAGCGTTTTGAGGTACCTTTAATAACAATTATTACATAAAAGTATATTAAATACATTCTTTTAGGCTCGTGAGCATGTTCGAGCTCGATATGTGAAGCTCGTTTTGATTTAAGTTTTTAACTAGTCGATCTCGAGTAGTTTACAAACGACTTGACTTGTGAAATTTATACCTGGAATTTTTAATCTCGACCAATTGACTGACAATTCGGATATTGCTAAACGTTTATTAGTTTTCAATTTTTGGATGAACCCATTAATATAACCGCATGAAGAAAAATGTTTCTTTCTCAATTACATAAAAGAAAAAAACTAGGATCATACATTATTATCGAATTTGGCTTTAACTTTCAAAATGATACATTAATTTGACTCTATATATCAACATCAAATATTTAGGTCTTTCAAATGACGTAATCAAATATGACAAATATTTAGATTTTTTTAATTATAAGATGATACATTTTGACTATATGAATCAACATAAAATATTCTGTTTTTTCAAAATAAATAATCAATCATGACAATTAGTATACTCCGTATCTATTTGTGGAAAACGTACACACTCGTTTACTACGTTTGTCATGACGAATACTAGGTTGGAACAAATTTGCACTTGTTTCTTCTCGAAGCTTTCATTTTGTTTTATATTAAAAAATATAATGGGTATGACTCGCGCTATGCAGCCGTAGTTATAAAAGTTAAAAGATTTAATTATTATGACTTATACGTTGGTACTAACCACCCGGAAAAAAGATTACGTGCAAACTCTGATAAAAAAAGTGCAACAGAAAAAATAATATAAAAAAGTAAATACCTCAAAACAGAAAAGAAAAATAAGGAATGCATAAATGTGATTTTACAATAATTAACCAACTCTACTGTAAATTGGTTAAAAGAAAATTTAACATAAATCGAAGGCTCAAGTATAAAAATTAAAAAACGTTCAGGTGATAAAATATAAATTTGACATAACTCAATGGTTTATTTATAAAATAAAAAAAAAACTCAGGTGATTAAATATAAATTTGACATAACACTAAGACTTAAGTATAAAGTTTAAAAAAATTCAGGTTATTAAATATAAATTTAAAATAACTCAATGACTTAAGAAAGAAAGAAAATCATTCGTTATGTACATGTTTCAAACTTTCTTTTACGACCATTTTTTTTTTCAGAAAGGAAGAGAGTCATTCATTATATACATATAAAGAACACATGTATCTAATTTTACTTTTAAAATCCTCATTATATATATATATATATACGTATTCGTATAGGGGAGGGTTCCTGAGAAAACCAATAATTATGTAAAACCAAAGAAAACCATAAAAACCAATAACATAATTCATAACTTTTTTATTATTTTAATTGTTAAGATGTTATTTAAATATTTGGTACATATATGTTGAGCATACATACGAGAATGAAAAGTTTTACGTATACTTAACACTATATCAAATGAAAAATGGTTACGTTTACGTAACCTATATGTGACGTATATGGAAAACCATGCTACGGTTTTTATTTGATCGATATCCTTATTTATATATACTCACACATATATATAGAGGGTAGTGATAAAAATTTTATAAATTATGTGACTGGTTTCATTGGTTTTCTCTGGTTTTCTCTAGTTTTCTCATAATATTATGGTTTTCATAGGATTCCTTCTCTATTCGTATATAATTTACATATAACCTGATCATTTTAATTATAGAAACGTATGATAATTCATTTGACATCATTTAAATAATTTTAAACTAAATTTTTGTGAAATTAAATTAAATAGTAATAAGTTGTTTCCTGTATATTGTTGCTATTAAAATAGTTCTATATTTTCAAACCACATCATAACAATCCATAAAATAATATCACAATGGAAACAATGGAAAAGGGAGTGGTTAAATCATAGATTAAATTCAAAGCATTTAGCAACTTGTTGAATTTATTAAACGTGTGAAAATACAAATCAATTATTTAATTCTTGTGTAACTATTTACTGGTTGAAAAGCTACGTCTGAATTTCCCTTTTTGTAAGCGAAGTTGTTTTGCTAACATTTTAAATAATCAAAATGGAAACTTTCAATTCAATTCACATGTTCTATAAAAATAACCGCGACACGTCTTTTCTTCACAATAGTTGATTGAAAGACAAAGTGGTATTAGAAGAAAATACCAGAGTTTCAACTCTTTAACTTCGATTATCTTTCTTTATCACCAAAAACTTGACATACATGTCCTACATTACTTTACGACATATTTAACTGGTTCAATATTATACAGGCTTGCATAATGTTTCAAAGTAGCGACAATTACACAAGTCCATCAAAACTAGTCTAATTACTAGTAAAACATTATGTACAAGGGCTTGATATTAACTTTAAGATAATATTTTTGTGTAATTCTTCTTATTTTTCTGAGAACAAAAAGAAAGCTCTTATCTAATGCTATATATATCTACTAGGTTAGTATCCTGTGTAACACACGGGTTCAATCCAAAAATATTGTTGTTATTTAAAAAGAATCGTAAATTATAATGTTGTTGATAATACTTTGTATATCGGCTTTTATGTATAATTTTTAAAATTAGCTACGTCTAATATTAGTAGATTTTATCTATTAATATTTATATGTCTTAATAGTGTATAATATGGAATGAAATAAACTTATAAATAAGAGTTTTAAGTAATAAACAAATAATATTGAACATGAAAAACAATATTTCAAATTAATAAACATCCAAAAATTTATTTGTATACAATATTTGAAATTTTGTTGGTGATTTTTTCCATCATTATCTAATATTAATAATTTTAATCTCTGCCTACTTTTAACTCGAGATAATACAACATAGAGCTGACTATGATCCTTGTTTAAAAACAAACTAACTTTGGATAACGCTTGTCCTTGGCTCTTGTTTATTGTCATTGCAAAACACACTGCTAACAGAAACTGTATTCTTTAAAATTTAAAAAAATCCTTTTGTCTGAAGGTGTCAAAGTCAATTGTGGAATAAAAGTGCGATTTCCAATATTACTTCCAAATACATTAAAATTTTTTGCACACATATCAAATCAATTCCAATCAAACATAATAATAATATGACAGTATATATAAAACGATATAAAGAAGTTTAAAAAGCAGAAGATGTGATACCTCTTCACAGATGGATTGATGAAATAGATCACCTTCAAATCAAACAAATGAAAATAAAATAATATTAATCCAAAAATGCAATTATAGACAATGGTAGGTTAAATCATAATTGCAGAGGATGAAAGTTTAAATATAACAAAAAAAATACATTTTATTAAAGAAAACTTGATAAAACCGAAGCCAAAATAAGAACGTTGGCTGAAGTCTGTCGAAGGGGATATCATTAGACTTTATAAAGACAAATCGTGAGGGTCGTAAAGCTGGGATGGTTGAGAAATATTTTAAAATCGGTATGATTTCATTTCCAAAAACAGATACCCATGAATTTTTTCAAATTGAAGAGGAGTCGATGAAAATATCCAGTAACTTTTGTCAAGATTTGAATATAAACCGAGTATTTAATGGAAATAAACAATCAAAAAATCGATTTCATAGATAAAGAAAATCATAATTGATTTCTGCAGTTTTTGTTGATAAATTATTTGAATAAAAAAAAATATCAGATATGATTTAATTTCCAAAAAAAGATGCGCTCTAATTTAGGGTTAAATTTTCAAATTTTTCCTAAATATCTCTTTTATCAAAAGTTGACTTTTAGTCAAATGAACCTAACTAACAATAAGAACAGATACATATTTAGGCGAGAATTTAAAAAAGTAAAGGTTTAATAGAATGTCACGTGGCACTAAAGTTATTGTTTTATTAATAAGTATAAATTATGGATATAAATATACAAACTTTCATTTATACTTAGTTTATTCCTTCAATTTTGTTGACTTTTATAAGAATATATAAAAGACATAGACAGAAAAATCAATCATATGGTAAAGACTTTCTTTGTAATTATAACAATAATTGATTTTATTTAAATGAACTATTACTAAGAATTAGTATAGATACATTTTTAGGCCGTAAATCAAAAGAATGAAGGCGTAAGAAAATGACACGTGCCACTTAAGATATTGTTTTATTAATAAGTATTGACGATATTTATATAAAACATTTTTAAAAATGCATTTTTTGTTATAAATAGTTTTCTTATTACATCTTTTAAGCTACTTCAAATCATTTTCAAAAAATACGAATTTTCAAAAAGAATAAAAAAACAAACATGCCTACTTTTGTGTGAAATTGAAACAAAACTATAGATAAAAAATTAAACTTTTTTTATATGAAAAGACGATTTAAAATTAAGTCTCAGTGAATTAAAAAAAAACAAAAATAAGTTTTAAAAAAACTTTCTGTTTTTAATTATGACATATGAACTAAATAGTTTTACAATTTTATTAATTAACCTTTCTAGTTGACTCTTTTTAAATAATATTCTTTTAAAATAAAATAAATTTAACCAATAGCATTATTGTAAGAAAAAGAAACAATTACTTAAACGTTTATTTTGGTAAATAAATTTTCCATATACCCTATTTTTGAAAAAAAAACTCCCTTTGTAATTATAGCAATAATTGATTTTATTCAAATGAACCACGACTAAGAATGAGTCTAGATACAATTTTAGGCGGGAAATCAAAATAATGAAGGCCTAAGAAAATGACATGTGGCACTAAAGATATTGTTTTATTAATAAGTATAGATTCGTCTCATGCAATGACAAAAGACGTTTTGATTTAAGGGCTGCGTATACATAACAGCGAAAAAGGTGTAGAGAGGGAAAACTTGTTCTCTTTGTTCCATTCACAAAACTAAGAGACTCCATCATATATATATATTTTGTTCGATACCATACACATACCTATCTAATCTATTCCACATGCACAAGAAAAAACAAAAAAAACCATTAATTGGTGCTATCTCTGCTAATGATTTTCTCTCCCGCAGTAGAAGTAGAACTCGTATATATACGGATTGTTATAACTTAAACAAATGGAAAGAGTTGTGAAATATGTTTTGGATACCCATGTGTATCACTTGATGTGAAGCAAATTTAATATTCCTTTTTTTTGTTTTATTTTTGAAGGTGTAAATACTTGATTGAATTAATCTTGTTACTTTCAATTTTCTATAAACAATATTGTATGTTTCCTACGAAATAAAAAGACTACTTTTATTTATTTTATAAAAATATATGTATTATCTACTAAGTTTAAACTAATTAGATATGTCTAGCAAATACAAAGAGAATTTATGAAAATGAAGAAGAAAATTACAAAAATGATCTCTGTAATTTGATCATATTGCAAGTTTAGTCATTAGATTTTAAAATTGTAAATTTAATCTAAACATTTGTGAGATGGTTGCAAGTTTGGTCCCCACAGTTAATAGCCGTTAGTTTTTAACGAATGTGAGGACTAAACTTGCAGTTCTCAAACCACATGGACCGTTTTTATTAAAAGTAAAATCAAATTAAAAATAAATAAATTGTTCTATCATCTTTCTTAAAGAACTCAAAGCTGTTCCACCACCACCATCCAGTTTTTAAAGGTATAACTTTTCATTGGATCATATGTTTCCTCCATAAGAGGATCCAGATCCTAGGATACAAAATTGAATCCTCGTCATCGAGCCTTATAATATGCAAATGCATGGTTTTGGTTGTTTCAATTAATTCGACCTTGTCGAATCATGCAAAAACCATATCGCAAACAACATGGATTGAAGTAGAACCCGAACCTAACGAACTGTGAATACCATAATCAAAGGATCAAAGAACCGATCCAAAAACGTTTAGGGAGTGGTTTTGGAATTTACAGGGTTATTAAAAGCCAATATAAAAAAAGGGTTGAAAAAGAATATTTTAAAAGGTTAAATGGGCACTAAAAATATTAATAAAAAAAGTTATACAATATTTTAAAGTTTGTTTATATATATATATATATATATATATATGATATTTTATAAGTTTGTAACAATATATATGAAATTCTCATAAAGTATTATTATTTTGTAATATGCTTTATTTTTAAAAAATAATACATAGAAATCTGACTTTTATTTCTAATAATACATAAATTAGTATATGTTAAACAAGATTGATAAATAACACAAACCTTTATAAACTTTTGTTTATTTTTTAAACATTGATAGATAGACTATCTTATTTGTATCTCTGTGTAACTTAGAGATTGATTTTCTTTGTTATTCAGGATCAACCTTGAAATAAAAATAAGAATATGAATCTTTATTATTTATTTATGTATTTATGAACCATACAAAATAACGAATAACAACATCATGTTTTATAACCATACGATCTAGAGTGGAAAAACAAAAAGAAACAAAAATCAACCATCAATACTTAACAAAAACATAAATTAAGTGTTCATCCGGAGTTGCGAATCGATCTAGCCATAACCCTTAATCTGTTTCATCATCATCATCTGGCCTGTAAAGTTTCAACCAACGTTTATTTAATGCTTGAATCGGTCTCGCATTAGCATCAGCTTCCTGTACACACATATTACTGTTAACAAACATATGTTTAATATATCAAAACTACAAACTACACCATATAACATATATGTAAAACTCACATCATGGACTGCTTCACGGATTATACGCAATTGATTACGTGAAACTGTTCTCACCTAATAAATGATAAAACAAATAACAATTTTAGTAATCAAATTTATTTTGCGGTTACCTTAAATTAGTATGAAATATTATAGAAAAATATAAAAATTTTCTACCTTTCGGCCAATGGTCCAAATAACATTTTGGTCGCATGGAGGAGTAGTAAGAGAGCCAATATACCGATAATATTTTCTACTCCCAACCTTAATTTGTCGTGGGTCTATCATTCCCACACTTGCTTCAACTCCACTTGTAGATGCCATTTTTTTTAAATATGGTTCCATCTGATAACATATTTTGAAGTAAATAGGAACATAAAAATTTATATCTAGATAAAGTTATATGCACGATTAAATTGTGGAATATGTTAAAGAAAGTGTTTAATACCATACCATTGTTAAAAACGAATCAGGGCGACCGATTTTGTAAAGGGTTCCAACCACTGCTACCTTCTGGTCCATACTTTGATGAACCAAGTGTAGCTCGAGATTAAACCTATGAGTGTAGAATATAATATTAGCATTGTATCGAGGATGAAAGGTTAGTTTTGTGGTAATTAAAATGAAATTTGGAGATGAATTTTCAAGTTTTGCTATGGTAAAATCCTAAGAAATTTTAATTTTTATAGAAGTAACAATTTATTTTTTATGATAAATTCATCACACCTGTAAGGTGCGGGACAAAAGAATTTATACCTTCGACCATTGACAGTGTGTTCAGTAGGTGTGTGCCAGTGGGCTTGATTAAGCCGATACTCGGTTCCATTAATCTGAATATGTCCAGCCCCACCTATCCATCTCAACTGCAATTTTTTCATAATAATTTATTAATTACTAGACCAATTATTTGTAATGATTAATAATGAGTGTTATGGTATGATGATGAAAGTTTAATTATGGTGCATGCATGCCTACCATCATATCATGGCCTCGATTGATAAGTGTTGCATTAGCGGATTCATAATCTCTATCAAGTCTTCCGAGTTTAGATGTTGTATGAACCCTTTTATGAGTGAGATCAATTGGCGACTGCATATCTCCATGGTTACACATACTCCACTCGGGGTGGATCTGTCCCCAATGGTTCGGTCCATTTGGACTGTTCACGTCATATGAGAATTCATGCTCATCATCTGCTCCACCATTAGCAACATATGTAAAGAACGCATGATATAGGAAAAAAAACAACAAATCAAATAGACGATTACAAAGTTAAAGTCAAACTCTTTTAGGGACTCACCAACTTCTTGTGATATTGCTAAAGGTACACAAAAGACGATGAAAAGAACAAAGAACAATAAACTCTTGGTATCCATTACTTTTCGCATATATGAAATCTTTTTAGGGTTATGTATAAGTTACTGATGTTTGCTTATCTATATATAAAGGACATGCATGTAAGTATATATTTGGGGGGGGGGGGGGGGTTTATGTGAATGGGAGAAATAAAGGTTGATTTTGACCTAAGACTATGCTTTATTTTAACATAAAAGGGTAAAGAAATTCTTTGTCTACAAGGAATGGCGAGAAGCTTCTTCTTCAAGGTTTAAAAGGAAGAAACACCATGAAACTTTTCAATTCGACCATAACAAATTTATTATTTATATTTATAACTAGTTTTATATGATTATAACTAGCTAGGTTATAGACTCGTATATTTACGGGAATGTATAATAAAAATTATATAATTTTATAATATGTATTACACATGCTAAATCATTATGTATGTTCATAGTCCAGGTCTTTCAATATAATAACAAAAAAACTTTCCAAATTGCCAACCCAAAAAACCTAGTAAGTAAAAACAAAACTAGTAAATGTAAACGGGAAATACTATTTTTATAACAGTTGATTTCTAACAATCATGACATGAATCTCCCAATAATAAATACACGTTCAAAGATAACATAATAAAGTTTTAAGGAGGTAAAATTAAATTTTTGACAAGCATTATTACAGTAGTGGAGTAAAAATAGTATTACGAATAGCTAGAACTACACACTTTGACATGATGAACAAATATAATGTAATTTAACTGTGCAATTAACATAATGTAACGTAATTAGCAATTAATAATTATGCCAAATGAACAATACTACATCAATTTTCCTAAAAAACTAAGAAGTTGTACAAATTTGGATTTGTATTTATATACACTAATATACTTTCCTAAAAATTATTATGTTTTAGTTTTTTAGTTGCTAAAAATGAGTTAATTAAAACGGAATTGAAACTTGTAAAAACAAATTAAACTAGTTATTAATAATAAATCGATTATAACCGGAACTCATGATTACTAATTGAAAATTTTAAAATATAAGAATTTAGTTATTCATTTTAACATTGAATTAAAATAAATTCCCATCTTCTATCGAATCTATACGTTCATGCATTTGTTATAGTTAAAATTATAGAAAAATAATAAATTTCCAGTCAAACATTATATATATATATAAGAGAGAGATCAAATGAAAACCATGCTTATAATTAAAACTGTAAAAACTACCACTACCCAATCACACACACACACACACATATATATACATATATATATATATATATATAAAATAGGGTAGGATGTAATTGGAAAATAGTGTAAGATTCAATTAAAAGAACCCTTACTCAAATTTAAAAATTGGTCATAAACACGATTAAAAGATCCACATATATAGGTAAATATAGGTAGATGGATTTAGTCGGGAAAATCATAATAAGGTTGAAGGAGAAAGTGACACATGCCCCCTAAATATAAAAATTTATTAGGATTAGATTAACCTCTTGAATAAGATTATATGTATTTACCTCCTCAAGAAAAAAGTAGTTTTGTCAGATATTTTAAAGTTTATAAAGAGTATCATCGTTGGTAAATGGTCAGTCGGTGCATTGTCTCAAATGTTCCGTTGGTAATCCATAAGTGTCACATTGGATGACCTCACAAAACTTGTTAATGATCCGTTAGTAAATATGTTCATCGGTAATCTATCAATGAATCATGTCGGTAATATGTTGAAATGAAATCACGCACAACTATTTATACGATGGTTGTTTATCGACCAATTTCCGTTGGTAACTCAAAAATGTAAGTTGATGATAGTTCTTTTGTTTACCAGTTTAATTATACCTCATATAAATTCATAGTATTTTATAGTAGTTTAAATGGCAGAAAAATGTTTGTTTCTCATTTACCTAAAAAGAAGAAAAAAAACTTGAACATATATCATAATCGTATTTGGCTTTGACTTTTAAATTGATACATTAATTTTGACTGTTTATATCAACGTCAAATCTTTAGAATATTCAAAAGATGTAATCAAGTATCACAAATATTCAGGTTTTTAAATGATACATTTTGACTATATAAATGACTAAACATAAAAGATTTTTATCATAAATATAAAAAATGACAATTAAATATGAAAATGAAATATTGTACTCCGTATCTATTTGTGGAAAACATACCCGTTTACTAACGTTTGTAATGACGGAATGCGAGTTTGAAACAAATTTCACTTGATACTTCTCGAAGCTTTCATTTTGTTTTATATTCAAACAAAATATACAATTTAATTGTTTTCTTTAATAAAGGAATAAAATCATTCCGCATACATGTATATTTATATTTTACTAGGTTAAAAACAGTACTAAACGGGTCGAATAGATATAACATGTTGTAAACAAATAGTTTAGAATACAAACTGATGTTTTCGTGATAAGTGTAGTAAGTAATATCTTCCGTTAAACCGAAACAATAAACGATTTATATTAAGTCATGAAATTATCGTGAATGAAATGGGTTTGAAGGGATATATTTGTAAATAACTATAACTTTTATTTTTTAAAATTTTTCAATTTTTTAAATGTATATAATTTTTTATACAATATTATTTTTTTAAAGAAATTACACCAAAAACTTGAGCATTTTATTCTATTTATTTAAGTATAGTATTGCTATATTTTTTAAACATCTATATGTTGTATATTAAATTATTTGTTTATAAATTGTGTCTCAAGTGCTCACCAGTAATAGCTAATGTAATTTTGAGTATAATTGTGTAGGTAGATGACTGATAAGCAACCAATGGCAATAGTTCACATCAGTGGGCCTTGGGATGCGAAGGAACCTTGAGACTTGTAAAATCATATGTAAACGATGTTTGAATATCAATGAAATTACCAGCCGTGTTGCGTTTCAACCGGTCTAGCGGGTGGGTTCTTCATATCTTTCACTTTGTTACATACTACTTTCCCTTACCATTATACATTTTTATGTTAGCATACACCAGAAAGGTTCACAAGATAAGCATGAATCAATATAAAATCATTCTTAGCTCGCATAAGTCAACATAAACTATCAAGTACGGCATATAGGCTGAGTACTCCATCAAGCGAGAACTAATCATGCGAGTACTACAATTGGTGAGAACTTAATCATGTTAGAACTATGCTTTGCGAGAACTTTTAGTCATGCGAGCACTCCATTTAGCGCGAACTTTAGGAACCGAGTACTAGTCTTCAATCAAGAACTATCCTAACTCGAGTACTACCAACCTAGTATTATACCAAGTACCTACCTAAGCACTAGTTCGAGTGCTAGGGTCGAAAACACTATCAAATCTCATAAATAGAAAACCCTAAATTCTGTTCATGTAAAAAGACATAAAAATCCATGCTTTACTACGAAAATGTAACCTTTAATATTAGAAATAATCATACTTAGAGTAACAAGTCAATTGGTATGTTGATCAACCCAAAAACATATAAAAATAATAAGAAAACGGGATCAAAATGAACTCACCTTTTCGGATGAACTACGCAAGAACCCTAAACCGTGAACCTTGTAATCGCGGTCAATGCATAAAACATATAAAAGTATCATTTTTATCATTAGATCACCATCATTCATAACATTACATTGAAGATCTAACTTAAACTTTCTTGGAAACGTAATAAAAACATCACCTTCATCGAGCTTTAGGACCCTTTTTTCTCTATCAATCCTTCTTTCTCTCTCTCTCTCTCTCTCTCTCTCTCTTTTACACACACACACACACACAATTTAGGTAACTCTCAAGGTGCAAGGTACCCTTTTGTGCCCATTATTTTAGGGTAACTTCTCTTTCCCAAAAATGACACATTCAACCTTTTTTCATTTAAAAATGTTAATACCGAATACATCCATGTTTTAAATAGTTAACGAGGTTTTGGGTGTTACAGATCTACCCCTTTAAATAGGCATTGTCCTCGAAATCTATCATGCCTCGAACAATTCTAATACTTTTGTATCATCTCCTATTCTAATTCTCAGGTTGCTTTCGATCCATTTTTAGTGCTTCTATTGTACTTTAACTTGACTAATAACTTTCTTCCTTAATCATTTTTCTTTTCTATAAAGAATAGCCACTCGCTGCTTCACACAATTCAATCTCTAGTCTACCTTAATATCCTTAAGAGGCACGATCATACCATTATCGGCTAAACACTTAAGCAAATGAAATACATAGAATGTGGAATGAATTCCACTTAACTCATCTGGTAGCTCTAAATTGTAAGCCATTTTTACAACCTTGGCGATAATCCGAAATAACCCTATATATTTTGGGCACAACTTTCATCTCTTACGAAGTATGATCATCCCCTTCCACGGTGACACCTTCAGCATTACCCTGTCACCAACTTAAAAGTCTGTTGATTTTCATCTCTTGTTAGCATAAGGCTTTTGTTTATCTTTAGCTTCCTTCATAAACACCTTTATCTTTTCCAATATTCTGTTGTAGCTTTAAGCACCTCAATACTTCCTAATTTCTTCGATCTGATATCACCCCAATACACGGATGTTATACTCCTTCTTTCGTATAACATTTTTTAAGGCGGCATACTAGTGTTGGCATGATAATTGTTTTGTTATATGAAAATTATGCTCACGGCAAGTGTTTATCATAACTTCCATCAAATCAATGACACACGCTCTAAGCATGTCTTCCAACGTCAGATCGTTCTTTCTAACCGGTCATCTGTCTAAGGATGATATGCTTTGCTAAAATGTTGCCTTGTTCCCATCGTATCATGGAATATTTTCTAGAACTTGAATGCAAATCAAGTGTCTTTATCAGAAACATATTATGAATGATGATTTTAACACAATGATTTGACGTGTTTGATGCAATGACCCAAATCTCATCCATTTTAACAAAATAAAAGGACTATACATGTCAAGTCTAGAATTATTTTTAGATTTTTTAGATCAAATATCATTTTTGCTATAACCCTACCCAACATTTGTCATACATATAAATGAGAAAACTTCTTATTATTAGAAAACTAAAAACTCATCCTGTTTTATCTTCAAATGTTTATAATTTTTGTATGTGTTATTGTTTTTTTTTAAATGCACTACTAAATCACTAATTTTCTTTATTTAATTTGAGTATAATATAGTTATACTAAAAAAATTTAACCTATTGTAAGTTTTTGGTGCTTCATATATGTGGTATAATGATACTACATACATATAATATGATACACTACACATTTGTAGATGATATACTATACATATATATATATATGCAGTATCTATATCTATAGTATATAATAAATGAGTAACTAAGATACCACATGGCACTCTCCCGTTACTCCTCAAAAACAATTTCCCGCCTAAACTAATATATTATTTTAGTTAAGTTTTTTATTTTAAGAAACTAAATTAATAATTCATCTTGTGTTTAATTTAATTTAATTTTTTATATTATCAACTAAATTGTGTAATCATATATTATCTTGAATTATACATACTTTTTTAGTCAAATAAGATTTATTGAAAAAAGTTAAAGAAAAACATTTATTGATATATTTATATATTTTGGGTTAGTGTCAATTTAAGACAACTATTTTTTATTTTGCACGGGTCAATTGTATGCTATATTATCCAAAGAAGTATTCGAATATGCAGGACCGGTGAAGGTGTTCAATGCAATCAGTTTCACAATGAGTAGAGACTTAGAACACTTAACAGATCAAATAGGGAACTAAAACCTTTATATTGATACTGAGAAACACAAGTAAACAAAGAGAGACAGAAACTTAAGAACAACAGAAAGAATGGTTTTCAAGGATAAAGTATATTGCTGTCAAGTTCTTTTACAAGTGTTACAAAGCATAGAAATTAAAATACAAGGACCTGCGATACTTTATACTACTTTCTACAACCGGCCATACTTTGAAGGCCAGCTGGAAACACTAATCTAGACAACAAGATCAATGTAAAATCAAAATGCAGATTGCCTTTTGACTAGTGACTATGACATGCCATAGCTCACATTCTAATGTAATACAAAAAGTATAAAAGTACATAAATTAGAAAGTTACAGACTCAAGACCATAATCTACAGCTTCCTAAAGCATGGACCTTTTCATCAACTTGTGTAAGTTGGTGAGTCTGCAAAGTGATAGCGGAAAGTTGGTCAGCTTTCTGAAAAAGTTGATCAGGGAAAGCATGTCTTCTCTGTCTTCGGAAGAAATCAGTCTTCTATCTTTGAGGCTTCGGAAGACTTTGTCTTCTAAGCTTCGGAAGACTTTATCTTTGGCTTCGGAAGATTTGGTCTTTGGCTTCGGAGGATTTTACACTTAGTGTAATTTCTTTGCAGTGTGTAAAACTTCCGAAGTAACTTTCATTATGCACTAAGTGCATGCATGCATGAAGCAGCTTGAGTGTTTTGGGTGCATCAGTCTCTTCTATAATCCTTACAGAATATATATAACTTAACAATTGTAACTTTTTATTTTTTATTTTTCTATATAACTTAATCATACGAAATATTTATACATTTATGAATTATATAGTTTTTATATTTTCAGCACGTGTATTACATGGGTATCTAAGCTAGTATCATATATGTAGTACTAATATGATGTTCAAAATAAAAAATAAAAACCAAATATGATGAAATCTTTTAATAAAACATTTAAACACCTTCAATGAACTACAATATATGAATTTTTGTTTTTTTCGATGTTGATAAAAACAATCAATTACGATGGATGAGTTGAAGAAGGTTTTTGATACTTTAATACATGTGTATTTTCGAAGAGTGCAATAAAATGATCACTTTGATTAATTTCATGGATTTATTTTTATAATTTTATTTTGATATTTTAGTACAAAATTTTGTATAAAACTTAATACATATGATACTATAATATAATTATACTACATGTATGTAGTATATAATCATTATGACATGTTAATTTTTTGTCATTTTGTATAAGAATATTATAATTAAATTAAAGATAAAAGTTATTTTGATTTTATGGCATAATTTTAAAACAAATAATAATAATGTTTGAAAAAAATTATACAATTTATGTTTGAAACCTTTTCTTAATATTAATTTATAACATATTAAGTGAAGTTAACAGGATTATGAGCAGCAATCATTTTCATTTACTATTTGGAATGCACATATATACGTAACTAGTTTTAGTAAAACCGTATATTACATGTATTGAATAAATAAAATATAATAAAAATTTATTAATTATTAAAAAAATATTATAAGATAATATATTATTAAAAATTACGTATGTGTAAGGATAATAAGTAATAAAACAATGACATCAACTTTTTAAATTTTTATTTATATTTTTTATTTGTTTTTCCATAAAAAAAATTAAACATTATGTTTCAGCAGATCATTTTAAAAAATATCATTTATAAAATTTTTTTTATTATAACTTTTAATTTTAATTATTTTTAATAACACTGTACACTGAAAGTTGCATACTTGTGTGAACCGTATAAGTTGCATATAATGATATAAACCGATCATTTTAATTATACAAAAGTATGATACCTCATTTTGGCGTCATTTACAAATTTATGTAAACTAAAAGATTGTGAAATTAAATCAAATAGTAAACAATTATTACCTGTATTATTGTTGCAACTTAAAAAAGGTTTATGTTTTCATACCATTATCATAACAGTCCATAAAATAATATCAACATAGAAACATTAGGAAAGGGAGTGGTTAAACCATATATAAAATTCAAAGCATTTACCAACTTGTTGAATTTATTAAATCTGTGACCATACAAATCAATTTTTTAATCCTTGTGAAACCATCTACTGATTGAAAAATTACGTTTGAATTTTCCTTTTCCGTAAGCGAAGTTATTTAGCAAACATTTTAAATAATTAAAATAGAAACTTTCAAGTTTCAACTCACATGCTCTATAAACATAACCACAACACGTCTTTGCGTGACGATATATGATTGAGAGACGAATGGTATTACATCATTCACAATAAAGTTTTTATATTGTTGTTCTTATAATTTAATTAAAATATATAGTCATTTTTAAAATTTAAAGATTAATAAAAAAATCCCCCTATATCTCATTCTTATCTTTTTCTTCATATTTATTTTTTTATTTTTTTTTATTTATCTTGCGTTATTATATTTTTCTTCTAAAATTGATTTTTAAATTGAGGGAAATAAGGATATGGGATGAAGTTTCTATTATTCATTTCAAGATAATTATAAAGATAGAAAAATGGTTTGAGGAATGAAATGTAAGACTCTTGCATCTCAAAATATAGGGATATCTATCTATATTAATAAAAAAAAAATTTTGTATGTCACTTGTTAAAATTTTAGAGCTTCTAAATTTTATTTTCTCGCTTCTCTCTCTTAATAAATATCACATTAAATACAAATTATATTATTTATTTCTTTTTATATTGAAAATATTTTTTTATTAAATTAAAAAGTAGATCTTTCTACAAGTACAATTTGTAAAGAAATAATATTTTTATAAAATAAGAAATTTTTTCAAAAAAAAAATATCAAACTTTTAAAAAACTTAATGTATTTTAAACCATGTGACTTTTTAAAATTAAAATTCATATGAAACAAAAATAATTGAATTTCAAAGTTATAATAAAGAAATTATTAAAAATAACATTTTTTTAAAAACGGTTTGTTTTGAAACAATTTGTTTAAAAACCAACTTTTTTTGAAAAAACAAAAAAAAAAAAATTTTAAACAAAAGTTTAAAAAATAATATCGTCCTTTTATCACTCGTACGTAATGTCAATCATATCTTATATCAAAACATCGTTTATAATTTTTTAATTTTTAGTAATAATTATTTAATATATTATTTATTCAACCCGTGTTATGCACGGGGTACTAACCTAGTGATACATATATCAATCCTTTCATGAATGCTTTTAGAAGAAAACATCATTGAGTTTCGCCTCTCTAACTTCTAAGAGCATTCACGTTTTCATCTCTAAATTTTAAAATTTTAAGAGAATTATAATAATTTATATAATCTAGCCCTACATCAAATTCTTATCTCTACCCTTTAAAATTTTAAAGATAAACATAATGCTCTCTTAAATTTGAGGTCACATACATTGTTTTCACCACCGGATCGGATCGGTCGGTCCGACCGGTTCGACCGGGGATTGGCCACCTAGCCAGTCCGGTTCAGTGCAACTCCTTTTGGACTGGTCGAACCGGCCGGTTCGTCCCGAACCGCTGGTCGGACCGGGAAACCGGACCGGTTCGGACCGGTTTTCATATTTTTTTTTATTTTTTTGATTTTAATGGGTAAAAACGGGGTGTTGAACCATAAATTAATGTGTTGGATATAAAAATATAGTTAAGTTTTATTTATAACTATAAAATACATATATAAATTACTTATATTTAATTATATATATAACTATATATATAATATAGTATATATATAATTATAACGTCATCCGGTTCTTAAATCCGGTCCGACCACCAAACCAGTAAGGCGTCCGGTTCGACGTCCGATCCGGTTCTGAAAACATTGGTCACATAGTTATAAACCTCATAAATTATAAGTATGTGAATGAAACGTATAAGAGCATTTACATTAGTTTCTCCATACTCATTCCCTATAATTAACAAAAAACCATCATCCTTTAAAAATTTTATATACGTTTTAAAAGTCTCTCATATCAGCTTCTCTATGTCTATCATGATTTTAATTTAATAATACTTAATTAATTATTTATTATTATTTTTATCTTTTCTTCACTCACAATCAATAATAAAAAAATATAAAATAAAAGATTTAGGAAAGGGATGGTGACCCTAAATATGGGAAATTATTATGGTTTCCACTAAAATTATAAGAGATGGAGCTATGGATGAGAAATCTGATGTAGGTGTAAAATTACATAACTTTTCATGTTTCTCCTATAATTTGAAGATGAGAATATGAACGGGGATGCTGATGTAAATACTTATAAAATAAAATTTAGGGGATGATGATTTTTAAATAAATTATAGATATAAAATTGAAAACATGATATGAATGCTCTAAGTATGAGATACACGTCCTATGTTACTTTATAACATACTTAACTAATTGATAATTCAATCAAATTATCAAGAGTTAATTGTACCATCACCACCATGTACCCACCATCTAATCACTGTCATCTTACCAAACCTTTACTTCGCCTTCAATCACCAACCCTCTTTTCCACCGGCCACCACCCAATGATCTGGTTATCGAGATTCGATTAAAAACAAATTATCTAACCGGTCTTAACTACCTTAATTGTATTAGGATAAGTAAGGTCGTCTCCATAAGAATTGATGGAAAGTACTAAACTAAACTAAAATTAGATTACGTACGTGAAACTTGAAAGCAAAACTTAAGACTTTGATTGATTTGTAAGTGTGATTATAAAAGCAACAAACTTTGAGAGATATTTTAATAATTAATAAGAAATAATAACTTTTGGGTTTCAAGTTCTGAAAGATCAACGGTTATTAAGCATAACCTAGGATTGCATAAACACGATTCAAGATTTTCACTTTTGATTAAAATGATAACAAATGAACAATCTTTTAAGATTAGTTCATTCAAAAAGTTACCAATTCACCTCTATAAAGTTATCTACTTTTTTCAATGAGCTAACGATGCAAGAAAACCAAAAACTAATGATAAAACAAATAACATTCTTTATAAACAAATTGTTTACTCAATCAAAACCTTCAATTACATTCAGTCACAAAGTGTTCAACATAAAACCCTAACCTAAACATGACTAATTATCTCACTTGACAAGAACTCTCCACCGGAAAGCAACCGCAAATGATTTAGCCACGCATGATCTTCATTGAGTCTTCAATCTACTTTAGTTGATGGTTCTTGATGAATTTCAATGATTAAAAAAAGGTTCAAAGGGTTGAATTTCGTCCAAAAAGTCGTTCTTGAGGCTCAATAAAAGTGTGTCCCCAAACCCTAATGATTGGGGTTTAAATAGGATTTAATATTTAAAATCATCCTTCAAATATCATGTTAGATTGTAACTATAGGCCGTAGGTTATGTCCTACCTTCAACGAGGCTACCAAACCTTCTATTTTACAACGTTCCCAAATGGTCTCATCACAAGGCCGTAACTTACAGTCTTAGGGCTATAGCTTACGGCCTCCCTGAATTTGCATAATTTTCTTTATTTTCAGCACCTTTCAACCTATAGTCTTGCTATTTTTTGTATCATTCTCAAATAACGTGTATTAAGCTCCATATCACCTACATTTTAAACATGCAACAAAGTGATTGTATTAGATATCAAAATTAGATTAATACCAAGGTTTTAAACATCTAAAACCCACACATAACACCAAAACATCACTCAACCCTCCTACACACAAGCCTCCATTGAACATTCAAGAACACCATAATCACCACCATCGATCCACCACCACCACCATCTACCCACCATGTGCCTACTCAAGTAATGGTCATCGGAAGTAGCGTGTCCCTCCTACTAACTAGCCACCATCGAACACCCACAAGCACCATAACCTAGATCTAAACCCTAATTGAGCAATGGTCATAAGTTTTAGTAGAACCCTTATAAACACAAACATACAAACAGTCCCTTATATATGTTAAATAACATAAACGGTCCCTTTAAGTCACATTAGTAGTCCTTGTAAGGTGAAAAGATTAAAATGCCCTTAGGTTTAACAAAAAAATTAACATCTGCTAGTGTTAATATCTTAACTCGTTACAAATTAAAAATACAAGCCCATACTTATTACAAAAAAATCCTATCAAGTCTTCCGAGTTTATAATCTCTATCAAGTCTTCCGAGTTTATATGTCGTATGAACCCTTTTATGAGTGAGATCAATTGGTGACTGCATATCTCCATGGTTATAAATGCTCCACTCGGGGTGGATTTCTCCCTAATGGTTCGGACCATTTGGACTTCACGTCATATGAGAATTCATGTTCATCATCTGCCCACCATTAACAGCACGTGTAAAGAAAAATAATATAGAAAAAAAAATGATGATTACAAAGTTAAAGTTAAACCGTTTAGGGACTCACCAACTTCTTGTGATATAGCGAAAAGTACATGAAAAATAATGAAAAGAACAAAGAACAATAAGCTCTTGGTATCCATTACTTTGTGCATATACGAAAGCTTTTTAGGGTTATACATAAGTTATTGATATTTTACTTCTATATAGGGGACATGCACATCTATATATAATACTAAAAGAGTAACTTGGAAGGACACTTCGTACATTTCTAGGCCCCCTAAGTTTGTTTTTCCCGCCTCTCTCTCCTCTTAAATAATTACCTAAATTAAAAAATATTAAATAATTTTAATTCTTTTTTATATTACAAATAAATTTTTAATAAATTAGGAAAGATATCTTATTTCTACAAAATTTTTCTACTCTATTAAAAACAAAATGCTTTAAAAAAAAAAAACAAAAACAGTTTAAAACAAAAATTTAAAGAGTTGATATCATAATTTTATTACTTATAATTCTCAGTTATACATAATTTTAATCATGTCTTATTTTAAAATATCGTTTAATAATTAATAATTTTTTTATTTTATTTAATATTTTATTTTTTCAACCCGTGTAATACACGGGTTTACTGAAGCTAGTGCATATATATAGGGGTGAGAGTGGGGTTAAAAAGGTTATGTGAATGGAAGAATGAAGTTTTACATTGACCATAGGCTATGTTTTATTTAAACATAAAAGGGTAAAGAAATTCTTTGTCTCCAACGAATAGCATGAAGCTTCTTCTTGAAGGTTTGGAAGGAAGAAACACCATGAAACTTTTCAATTTGACCACAACCTTAATATATGTAACTAGTTTTATAAGATTACAATTAACTTCTTGAATAAGATCACATGTAGTTACCTAACCGTCGGTAAATGATATGTCAATGTATGTCGCAAGTGTTTGGTAATCCATAACCGTCACATTAGATGACCTCACAAAACTTTTTAATGATTCGACGATAAATATGTATGTCATTGATCTCTTAATAAATCATGTCGGTAATATGTCGAAAATGAAATTACCCACAACCGTTTACACAACGGGTGTTTATTGGCCGATTTCTATAAGTAACCACTTCCCTGATGGATTACCGATGGACTTGTCAATTGGTGATAACTCTGTTTGTTTATTAGTGTTAATTATAAAGACTCATATAAATATATAATTACATAGTTTTTATAGTTGTTTTAATTTTCAAATGAACTTTTGTAGAAAAAATGTTTGTTTTTCATTTACCTAGAAGGAAAAGGAACGTGAATATATATCATAATCGTATTTGGCTTTCACTTTCAAATTGATACATTAATTTTGACTGTATATCAACATCAAATCTTTAGGTTTTAGAAAACAATGCAATCAAATATGACAAATATCCAGGTTGTTAATGATATACATTTTGACTATATGAATTAACATAAAATATGTAGGTTTTTCAAAATAAAAATCATATATAACAAAATATTATGCTCCGTATCTATTTGTGGAAAACATTCTCGTTTACTAACGTTTGTGAATTGTGATAACGGAATACGAGATTGGAGCAAATTTCACTTGTTACTTTTATCTTTCTACTATAATAAAAAAGTATCTATGGGGGACACTTGGCATTACCACATTCATGAGAAAACCACTAGGTACTTGCCGGCGACTCTAAAAAAAAAGATTGTAATGGTTAATTCGGATCAATACTGATTAATAATACTGATTAATATTTGTAATTCTGAGAGAAATCATAAATTTGTCTAAACAATAATTATTTTAGAACAATCGTTAAATAATAGTTTTTATTTTAAAAATCTGTTACTAATATGCTTGTTGTAATCCATCAGTAATCTGTCAAATGAAGATCACCCGTTGCTATTTGTGATGGAATATCGATGGAGATCATCCATCGACGCAATATTTACCGACGCCTTCGGTGATCCTCATTCTTTTCTATTGAAACCAGAAGCGAAACTTTTATATATCTTACATGTTCATCAAAAGCTTACAATTTTTTCCCGAAAACTACCTCAGGTAGATTTTTAGGAGGTTATAGGATATTATTTTTTAAATAAAACTTTAACTCTCGTATCTAAATTATGGGTTAAAACGGTCACCATTGACCTTTTATCCAATAAAATGTCCACGAATTTTGCGATTTTCTAAATTATTATTATATTACAACTTAATTGAAAAGGTCTGTGTTTTCAATATAACATCATAACACTCCAGAAAGTTAATATGACAATGAAAACATCGGAAAGTGGTATGGTAAAATCAAAGATAAAATCATAAAATTCAAAGAACTTACCAACTTGTTGAATATATTAGATGCTCGTATTCAATTTTAATTTTTACACAAGCCTTAAAGGTTGTTTAACTACGGTATGATCATACAAATCCATTATTTAATCCTCGTAGAACTATTTACTTGTAGAAAAGTTACGTTTGAATTTTCTTTTTTACTTTTGTATTGTAAGGGAACTCATTTAATTAGGTGCCATTATAGACAATCAAAATAGAATTTTTCAACGTAAATACTCAATAATCAACCGAGGGACATCACTTTTTCTCGAGAATGGGTAGTATGGTGGTGTACTGGTGTTAAAAGAAGAAGATGTCGTTGAGTGATTCTTCTTTGGTATACACGTTGCTTCAAACGTTCAAGGATAGGCTTAAATACAGAAGAATGAGTCGTATAAAGATGATGCTCTGACCAAAGTTACTCATATGCTCGAGTTGAGGGGCATAGCCAAGATTTTTTTTCCTCTGTGATTTGTTTCTTCTTCTTCTTCTTTTAATTCTCAAGTTCAAATGTTGGCATTTTTGGTTCGTATCAAGTCACATAAATAAAAAGTTTATTGGTTTGCCTTCAGAAGAATCATTGGTTTGCCTTCAGAAGAATCCCATGACATACGTTCTAGAACAATTTCTAGAAATACCACTTGATGATGACGATTCGGGTAGCTTTCTTTCTAAAATCTCTCCGTAAACACTAAAAATTAAATCTACTAATATGTTAATTTCAATATATATTTAATCAATCATTTTAATTAATCATTGGAAATATAAAAGATAGAAAAGCTTAAATAGCAAAATTAAAATACATGTGCTATAAATGTGAGTGTATGAGAATAATATGATCAAATAATATGTTAATATTTTGATTGGAATATGAGAACATCAATTAAAATCCATGATAAACAATTAAAAAAACTTGATTCGTAACCGCACGAAGCACCGAAGTGGAAATTACAACTAGCTAATCTCCGGCTTAAGTAGCTAATATTCTCTTAACAAACAACAATTCACAAGTAGCGTCTTTTCAATTAGGGTTAACTTTTAAGTTTTAAGTGAACTTTTATAGATAATTATGAAATGATATATTGGTAAGCGGTTAATGAAAAATTAGTTGTACTTTTGATTAAATAAACATGTTTAGTAAATTTAATACAAAATAAACTTAATCGGTTATTAGAGTTTTAGGCTTATTAATTTTAACAAATGGGCTCTTAACTTAATTGTTAGTGGCGGCCTAGTGGGTTCAAGATTTAAAAACAAATTATTTAGGTTTAGGGGTTGTAAAGTTCAGGTTCAAGATTTAAAAACAAATTATTTAGGTTTAGGGGTTGTAAAGTTTTTTATAAAGGTTGGCTTTCAAAAAATCGCGAGGCCGGTTTGAAAATCGTTAAGACAAGTTACATATAAAAAACAGATTCTACATGATTAGTCGACCCCTCCTCTTTCTTACTAAGTCCGCCCCTGCTCAAGTTGCTTTACTGCATTTCAAGCTACACGCATAGCTCCGAACTTCCAACTTGAGATGGCATGCTCATCATATCTATTAACTATTATATTTGTTAGTATTTGCTTTATCATTTATTTTAATGTTTGTTTTTCTCCTTATCAATAGTTGGTTTGTTTTATCGTTATTATTAGTTAAATTATCATACATTGAGTAAATGACAATGTTGTTTTGTAAATATCTTAAAATTACGGATCTTGTTAATAATTATACTAAGTGTCATTTATATGAAAAGCTCTAACAAAATATTTCATTTTTAACTGGTATTACGCAATGCTAAACTATTTTTGCTAAGATTTCATATGTTCATTTTCATCATTTGTATGCTCATTCTCAACACGCATTTGTTCATTTTCAACACTCTTTTGTTCATATACAACACTGGGTGTATATTATTAACAATGTGTAGTTTTATTAAGATTTTTTAGAGCATTATTTTTATGATGGTTATCGATTTTAAAAATGATTTTTATTTATTTATAAAGGCTTCTAGATTTATTTTTCTCCTGTTTTGAACAACTTGATCCAGTTTCGATTCCAATTTGATATTTAAAAAAATATCAAGGGAATAAGCAAGTCTCAAGATTGATTAGCATGAATAAATAGATTAGTGGAAGCAAGACATTAAGAAATAAATAATTCAATGCAAATCAACTAAAATTTACAATAGATTTTGGGTTGTCTTATATTAAGTGATTAATACTTACTTTTAGTAGTGTTGTAAAACTGTTAAAATATATGTATTATTTTAATTCATTGTCAATTATAAAATTCATATTGATTTCAGGGTTTGTTCTTGTGTTTCTTTTCACATAGGGATTGATTGTTGGGCTAAATAGCTGGGTTGGATGCAAGAGAAGGCTTGTAAGCTATTAAGATGAGTTGTTGTTGGGTTGGTTCAACGTATAAAAAGAGTTACAAGTGAATTTTTATATTCTTATATAGGGTTTAACTCATCATCATCAACCATTTAACATCATCAGATGATCAGTATGATATCATCTTACATACATTGGTTGCTCAACATCAGACCCAACACACATTTCTTCATCAAAGATGTTTAGTCAACACTCTTACTCATACTCTAATCTCTCTATTCATCATTTTAAACGGTTGGATATTGCTCATTATAATTATCTGCTCATCTTCCTCTGAAAGGTTTTTCTAGGATCCGTAATGTTGATGATCATGGATGTTCTTGAGCATTATTTAGATCTTGTTCATTAGATTATTGTATTCATTTCTGGTTAAACGTTTTTGTTTGAACCGTTCATATAAAATTTAGACAAGAACAAATTTTATTAATATAAACAATACAATAGAATATAAAAAAGCAAAAGTTACAATGCATGTTATAGTTGACAATAAACAAAACAGAAGAACAAAAATGATAAAAGGCTGAGAATCGTGTTAGACACACGGGGCCCTTAAAACAAATTCTGAGCCTCTCATGAGAACTTATTTCGTTTCTCATAGTACAACAGCCGAAGTAGTTGCTACTGACGTGATTGATCTGGAACCCAAATTAGATTGTAGAAGAGAAACTATAGATGGATGACGTTTAAGAAAACCTGCTTGCTACAGGTATTCGAGTTGTTGTTCATGTGTTTTTACTGAGATACCCTCAGTATATATAGTGGAATTCAAACTGTAATCGCTCATTAAAGTTTTCAATGCTGATTATTTCGGTTTAATGACTTGGTCAGAAACTATCATCAATTTTAATCAAGATATAATTGAACTGTTGCAAGTTACCACTGTTTCGCACCACACACCAAAGTCAGTCGCACCTGGCCAAGCCCTCAAACTAGCCTTAAAAAATATTAAGGCGGCTCTCAAACGGCTTGCGGCGATGTGAGCGTGGGAATTGCAAAGTGCGCCACATTGCGCCCACATGCACTTCGCGAATCCACATAGTGTGATACTCTAGAAAACAATATAATGAAAAGGCTATAGAATATAAACCACTTGACATTTTATCTTTCCTCTAATGTGAGACAACTTCACACAACATTAATTTGTCATACCAATCCCTACTTATGAGTATTGATATCACATTCAACATATTAAATTTATTGACTAAATATTAATAATCATATTAATATTAATAATTAATTTCCTATAGTTTTTTGGGTTAATGCAATTTGATTAAAGTTTCTTGACAGAAACACTAAAAGATGGCTTCTCGACCACATGACAAATTCACATTCTTAACAACCGATAACAACAAATGACAATAAGGGAGCAAGAAGAGAAGAACATGAGGATTTAAAGATGGTGAATATTGCTAATTACAAATCGTTTACTTGAGATATATTTAGAGCTGTTCATTAATCGAATCATAATATGATGAGAATAACCAGATATTCGTTTCGAATTCAAATTTTTGGTTCTCCTTATATATTGACTTGAAGTATGAATTTTTTTTATAATTTTCTTAAAGAATTTATAGAAGTATCATGACATATAAATCTTATCCAATAATTTTATTAAATCGACATATGTACAAAAATAAGTACTTTTATATAATCCATGATTTGACTTTTGTTAATATTTCTTTTATCTCCCACTTTAGTAATGGAAATCTTCTATTTATCATCCATTTTGTGGTTTTATTTTTTAATCTAACAGAATAAACCGAAAAGGACAAATATATTATAATCTGTTTCAAAACTAACAATATCTTACCAGAAAGGAACTTGCCTCCATCATTTAAGTATATACGAAAACAATGTGTTTAGGGCATAGGTTACTTGTAAGAGTATTTAAATTAGTTTCATTAATTATTGATTTTTTTATTATTTTTATCTAAATCTACTTAAAACTACTTAAATTGCTAGGGGTACAACTCAAACTACCCAAATCAATCTATCTTGTCAATGTACTAGGGACCTTTAGAGTTTTTTCACGATCACTGGCTATATAGACACTTTTTGGACAAAGTTGTGGTGTGTTCAACTTCGACTTGTGTGACTATAACTGTGAGGAATTGAATACTACCTGAAATGCATTCGCTCAATCCGAATCATTATATTAATTGGGCCGAAGAATTATTTTACGATGCATTGTTCTTTTAGTAGAGAAGATGTGTTACCTTGGTGCAAAAATGTTTAAAGAACGTATAGTATATAGGTTTTAAAAAGTTAATTTATTTTTTTAATGGTCATGAGCGATTGAAATGGAATGTTGTGCAACGGCTAACTCTCCCCAAGTCCTTGGCTAGTATACCACCAAAAATCCCGTACCCAAATCACAGGAGGCGATATTGCCAAAGGTGCCAAAGTACCCGAAGCCGCATGCCATAAGTCCCAAGTGAATCGTTTTCAAAGATAAATGAGTAAATTACATATTTCATCTTTAATGTATATAATTAAATATGGATTAGATCCTTAATCTTTACTGAATACACTAAACATCCTTAATATATGATATTTGTAACACTTACGTCCTTTAATTTAACAAATATTAGATTGTAATTTGAAATTTTTAAAAAGCGACTAAAATGCTCCTACCATAATAAAAGAAACATAAAAGTAATCAGTAATGTGAGAACTACTTAAAACATTTAAAGAATAGTTTAAAAAAACTAAATGGTGACGTCGATGTCTCATTTTCTCTAGCAGTTTGCTATGTTCTTCCATGGTCATTTCTCATTTCCACCTAATTATCTCCTTAATGGCCTCCAAGTCACCATTGGCATATGATCACTTCACAGTTTTCAAAGCCAGTAACAAAACCCACTTGTTTTCATCTTTTTCGGATTTTGTGAACTTTGGTAAAAAAAAATTATTAGATTTCGTTCGATTTTTACTCTATCAAGCTTAATTAAAATTTCTATAGGGTTAATGAGCATTGCTGATAACAAAAATGGTCACGATTGATCCTTACCAATTGAGAATAATATTTGCAAAATGTTATTCAACAACATAATTCTAATGATTCATCTTGACTTAAGGTAAACTGAGTTGAGCTTTCCAAAATTTTTCAGTTTATACAATGGACTCATTGTGTGTTTTGGGGTGAACATAAAGTGGATTGGAATTGAATTGGTTTCTGATTGAAAGATATGTGTTTGTTGATTAATTTATTTATTCAATGGAGCGAGATCGCTTGTATTTTCTATAAAAGAATTTATAAATATTCATTAGATTTTTTAATTCTAGTGGCTCCATGTTTTTAAATATATTGATTTTTTTATAGAAAAGATACTTTGTTCATTTTATACATAAGTTAACTATTAAGTTAACTATAGTTTCTTAAGGGCTTATTTGTTAAAAATCTCATATATTAAGAATGTTAATGTTGAAACCAGATCAGACCAAATAGAAATCAATCAATTATTATTAATTATTACCAAGTTATGGCCATATCAGTTAGATCATTCGTGATCCAAACTGATTATAAGAAAGATAAAAGGAGAGTGTTCCGTTATCAGACGAATTAAAATACCCAACAATATAAAATCAACCTGTTATACGATGTTCTTCGAATGATGGACTGCACGGAATGTATTCCTATCCTTAAAGGATTTTACGCGCTCTGATTTGCTGTAAGCTACAGCGTAAACCCTCATGATTTAATGCAGAATGAATCCGGTGTACCAACAGCAATAGAACGGATCAACGTGAAGCTTGTGCAGGAAGCAGAAGTAAAGAAACAAGTAGCAGATAACCCCCACCAATTGTACTTAATAAAGATTAAGACCCAATCTGTAATTAGTTATATACATAAATGATAAAATTTGTAATTTACTCAAGATAAAATAAAGGAGCTTGCAATATACATCATATCATCATTGTAATAGTGGTGATAAGCCGATTGACTTGCTAAGTTTCAAACACTGGAATTCATGTTTGATATAAACATAGTTATCTAGTAATATGTATAAGAGACAAAGTTTCGTTGTTCGAAAATATATATATTGGTCCTGAAAAAACAAATTTCAAGTTAGAACAATAGCGTAGTGTACATTTCTTAAAGAAGTATATATTACAATTTTACAAAGTTACACTTTTTGTTAGATATTTTAGTGTAATTGGATTGACTAACGACCAATTTGATCATAATATCCATCAAACAAGTCAGGAGGTGCGGGGAGTGCACACTTGTTTGAGTTTATTGTGATCTTTAAAATTGAAAACCTTATTAGGGGCGAAGCCCCTAAGCGATGGGGGTTCCAAGAGGACAACGCCCCCTTGGCGGGGGTCCGGGGGCAGCGCCCTTGGGAGCGGGGTCCAAGGGGCGGCTCGAAAAATTTCTATTTTTTTAAATATTGTTTTATCAAAAATGTATTAGAATTTGTTTTTTCCCGAAATTTCACATGTGAAATTAGATGGTAAAAAGTGTAACTTTACATGAGAAAAATTGCCGAAGGCAGTTTCCCCATCCCTGAAATAATTTGAGTCTGTACAAGATTGTTCTCTCTTCTTCTTCATTCTCTTCTGGTCACGTTCTTGAAACACACACGAATTCATACTTCGATTTCTAAACTTGAGTTTTATCCGATTGAATATTTGGTGTGAACACAAATAGTTTCAATCTGAAAGCGAACTTGCGACTCTCAAATTTTTCAAGTTATTATTACAATTCCTCTACACTTTTCCAACACGTCTCCAACCCTTACCAATCGAATCTTTCAAAAAAGGACAAATACATAATGCTTGGCAACGATCATCCTAAAAAAAAATATTTGTCATGAGTTGTATGCAAACAATAGCAGTAGTTCATTGACATTGTGTATTTACGTGTTGATACGAATATGAGCTGAAGTTGACAATGTGTTTTTACATATTATTTGACATAAAAATACTCAAATACTTTTAAGTTATTGTGGGTTCGACTAAAAACTGACCTAAACTTGTTTACACATCGAAACCTGCAAGCTTTATGTCATGTCATAAATTCACCCCTTATCTATTGTTAACCGCAACGTAACCCGTGACTCGGTTCTAGCCACTGAACCATGGTCTAATCACGATTGGAATTCATTTCTGGAACCTCCTAGCTAACACTCAACCTGAAAATCGATCACTTATATTTTAAAAATATTATTAACATTTATGGCCGTTGGTGGAATGTTTCTATTTCTAGAGCATCATTATAAAGTTGTATTATTGGTGAAATACAGTTTCCCCACTTAGTATTGCCTATTTTGGTAGAGTTCCCATGTCACCAACGCACAAAACCTTCTTTTGTTCGAGCTCCCTATAAAAGCAACTTCAACTTATACTTCTTCACTCATCACCAACACTCTATAAGAAATGAGGTTTTTCGCAGTTGCTCTTCTAATGGTGTTAGCAATGGCGACCACCACCAGTCTAGCCATTGAACACCACCAGATTTACCAGCGAAAGCTAAAAGAGAGCATAGATAACACGGTTAATAACCATCACTATATTCCACGACAGGACTATGGCAACGATGGGGGCTCATCCACCGATGCAAGCTTAGATAACCACCATTACATTCCAAGGCAGGACTTCAATAATGGTGGTTATACTGGTGATGCGATAAATGATGATATAAAGACTTGAAAGTATATAGTTTCGGTAGTTTGATAAGCAAGTCTCCCTAGGTTGTATGTCTCTACTTATGAGTTGTACTTTCTACTTAAACGGTTGTACGTTATGTTGTGGTAAAAATATATAGAGATAGGAACCTTGTGCATTATTTAGTATGTTGATCGATGTAACATAGTATAAATAAAAGATATGAGGTTGCTAGGTTGTATGACTTGCTATAAAAGGATATAATTATTTTCTTTCTTAAAAAGTATCCGTCTAACCGTTTAATAAATGAAGAAAACAAGTCATAGAGTAGGAAAATCAAAATTGCCGCAAACCTTAAGAATTCTAACATACATAAAACAAATATATGATTCATTTTTTGCATAATATTCGAGTATGAGATTCTTTGGTGTTAAAAGAATATATAGTATATTTATATTAATTTATATTATGTGCATATGATGGTTGGTTTTCTCATCTAGTATTAGATCAAGGTAAAATTGTTAGTTTTTTCTTGTAACATCGCTATAAAAGATGTGTATGATCTTGATAATAATTGTGAAAGAAATCGTAATTTCATATTTGTATATTTTCTCCTTAGTTTAGTTTAGATTAATTAATTTCATTTTTAATACTTTTTTCTACTTTAATTTTATTTTGGTATCGAGGCTTCAAACGCTTTTGGTGACCGAATCATTTTAGTTTGTTTGAATCTAAAACTAACCTTAAATCTTAAAAATTAACCAAAGCAATAGTAGCAAACGATCTACAAAGAAAAAAACAACTCTAGAACAACACAAACCAAAAAGAACAGAATAAAACAAGAAGAGAATCATAGAAGAAATCAACACAATCTTGTGGAGATGTATGTGGAATTGAGTTATTGTGTACTACCTTGAATGTAGAGCATGCGATGAGCTTACAAAAATGGCATTTCTTGTCCGACATAAGTCATATGATATAGGGTTAAACAATAAATTACATACCTTCGTTTTGGATGATTGGGATTCCTACCTAGACACAAATTGTAGTGGCTACTTTGGCTTTTCAGGTGATTCGAAACATGTTATGATTTTCAACCACTTCTGCATTCTCAAATCAATGGCATCCCTTTATCAAAAATTAGATAACACGAAATTACATTTCTTAAGTGTATAGGTTCCCAATCATATTATCATATATGATCAACTTGCAAATTTGATCCCCATTAGTCCATCGACAACATGTATTTTTCTTAATCAACTTCTGTATATTCGTTAGTTGTTTTTGTCATTAATGAATTTAAATGACTTATATTAGCACAACCAATTCACATATTCCTTATAAAATTACTTTCATATCTAAATTAAAATTCACGATGCTACCAACCTCAACCATTCAACAAGAAACACATTTACTACGCACTATGATACCGTCAAAACTACAAACACTTTGCTAAATAACTTTTTGACACAAACTTTTTTATTCACAAAACATTGGTGTTGTTTCGCTAAAACCACAAACCTAAGTGTCAAGAACACAATATCCTAAAACAATAATCTACAAACCTCTCCACACGACGTCGTATCATCCACACTTCTTTGTCCTCTAAACCCCGAAACCCTAATATAAATCTCCATATCAACAACCCTCACATTTCAATTCTCTCGATAACCATCTCCTTATCCACAACGATAACTCACACAATCTCCAATGGCGTCTGCAAATGCAATCTCCACAGCTTCAATCCTCTCATCTCACAAGAAGGTAACACGTTTCACTTCAATTATTCTTCAATTTCATTTGTGTTGTTCAATATCATGTGTTAATTGTGTTTTCCGGTGATGAACTGGGGGTTTTGCGTGTGTAGGGGAGTGTGATTGATGGTAGTAGGAGGATTGTTCAGTTGCAGACTGTTCAGAAGATGAGAAAGTCGAATCGAAGGTTTGTGGTTAGAGCTGCTGCTAAAGATATTGAGTTTGATCAGCGTTCGAGGGCCGCGATGCAGGCGGGAATTGATAAGCTTGCGGATGCTGTTGGGCTTACTCTTGGCCCTAGAGGTATTGAGTTTGTTTGTTGGAAGAGTTATTATCTTTAGGTGATGATGTTTATTGAATTTGGGAATGATTGTTAGGGAGGAATGTTGTGTTGGATGAATATGGTTCGCCGAAGGTGGTTAATGATGGAGTTACGATTGCTAGAGCTATTGAATTACCTGATGCCATGGAAAATGCTGGTGCTGCTCTTATCAGAGAGGTTTGGGACTTGCTCTTTTACATCATATTTATCTAATTGTAATCTTTGTTTTAATAAGCGCGTCTAAGGCGTGAGGCGCTTGAAGTAACCGCAGAACTTTGGCTTCATACGCATTAGAGTCAAATTTGATAAGAGTATTTAGGAGGCTAATATGAAAAAATAACCAATGGGATGAAGAAAGCATGAGATGTTTACTTACTTAAAAAGGTTGATATGTAAAAGAGATGAAATGTACGCAGTTGTTGGTTCTATATAAAGTTTATTTGGTTGTACGTGTAGCCAATGCCATGTGAACTTGTATATTACACCTCATGCCTCGGTTTCAGGACCTAAACGCCTTGTTGTGCCTTGCGTTTACAAAACTAAGATTGCAGCTTATTACTACTTGTTGATAACTTGTTTACTTACTTGGTTAACAATGGTGAACTGATTTGTACAGGTTGCGAGCAGAACCAATGACTCAGCTGGTGATGGTACTACCACAGCTTCGGTTCTTGCCCGTGAAATTATTAAACTTGGTCTCTTGAGTGTCACCTCTGGTGCTAACCCGGTGTCATTGAAGAAAGGTATTGATAAGACAGTAGCAGGTTTAATTGAGGAGCTGGAGAAAAAAGCAAGACCTGTGAAAGGCCGTGAAGATATCAAAGGTAGCAACGCAGCAAGACTTCTTTACTTCAAGTTTAACACTACATTTTCTTACTGTCTGATCAAATATTGAATTTGTTTTCCAGCCATTGCTTCTATCTCTGCTGGAAATGATGATACCATTGGAACCATGATTGCGGATGCTATTGACAAAGTTGGACCAGATGGTGTCTTATCTATCGAGTCGTCGTCATCTTTTGAGACAACTGTTGATGTTGAAGAAGGAATGGAGGTTTGTAAATTGCAACTTTGTATCACTTCTTCTATGGACCCTAAAGTTGATGAAATTGGGTGTTTTCCTTAACAAATTTTTGATGAAATTTTGCAGATTGATAGAGGGTACATCTCCCCACAATTTGTTACCAACCCTGAGAAACTACTTGTTGAATTCGAGAATGCTAGGGTTCTTATTACAGATCAGAAGATATCTTCAATAAAGGATATTATTCCTATATTGGAACAAACTACTCAATTGAGAGCTCCTTTGTTGATTATTGCTGAAGATATTACCGGTGAGGCTTTGGCTACTCTTGTTGTGAACAAACTTCGCGGTATTATCAATGTTGCTGCCATTAAAGCACCTGGTTTTGGTGAGAGAAGAAAGGCTTTGCTACAAGATATTGCCATCGTGACAGGTAGACTTTTGACCTTTTGACCCATATCTGTTTTCAAGTAAATCTTTTTATATGTTTTCTGATGTTATAATTCTACTACAGGAGCCGAGTATCTAGCCAGTGATTTGGGTCTGCTAATTCAAAACGCCACTGTGGAGCAGCTTGGTACCGCCAGGAAGATCACTGTCACCAAGGATTCAACGACCATGATTGCTGATGCAGCAACTAAGGATGAGATTCAATCTAGAATTGCACAGATCAAAAAGGAATTATCTGAGACGGATTCTGTTTATGACACTGAGAAACTAGCAGAAAGAATCGCAAAGTTATCAGGTGGGATTGCGGTGATTAAAGTTGGTGCTGCAACTGAGACCGAATTAGAAGACCGCAAGCTACGTATTGAAGATGCTAAAAATGCCACTTTTGCTGCTATTGAAGAAGGTATAGTTCCTGGTGGTGGTGCTGCATTTGTTCATCTATCGACTTTGGTTCCATCAATTAAAGAGAAGCTTGAGGATGCTGATGAACGATTAGGCGCTGATATCATTCAAAAGGTAAGTCATGCACCATTATTACGAGTGTGCAGAAAACCTGAATAACCAAACCAAAAATGAAATAACTTGCGTGTTTAAAACTTTAAATAATCAAATTAGCCAAACTGTTTATAACTTAAACCAATTGGTTATAAAAGTCTAAAAGCAGAAACATTGGTTATAGGTTTTGGTTTTGCCCATAACTGTGCTTGAATCGACCTATGCACACACTTAATTATAATTATTTTTTTGGTCTATTTGGTTAGAGGCTTGATATGAGTTGTGTTTTTCAGGCATTGGTGGCACCGGCTTCTCTAATATCTCAAAATGCTGGAGTTGAAGGTGAAGTGGTGGTGGAGAAAGTAAAGGTGAGTGAATGGGAGATGGGTTACAATGCAATGACAGATAAGTATGAGAATTTGGTCGAGTCTGGAGTTATTGATCCCGCCAAGGTGACCAGATGTGGTCTGCAAAATGCGGCTTCAGTTGCTGGTATGGTTCTAACCACACAAGCTATTGTGGTTGAAAAGCCTAAGCCGAAGGCACCGGTGGCTGCTGCACCACAAGGTCTTACCGTATGATTGAGAAATTTCGAGGTGATATTGGACCAATTAGGGTAAATTTTTTGTACCAGTTTGAGATGGAACTTGCCAAATGTAGCTCTACAATAATTTTTATTTACTTGTTTTCTTAGATTATTATTGTTTGTGTTTATGACCATCGATATTGCCTTCTATGTTTGCAATAATATTTGAAAATAATGCATTATAAAAATTAAAAAAGTAAAAGAAAACCTTTTATTATGAGATAAGAGTAAACACTACCTCTATCATAATTGAGACTGTTATTAATAGGAATCATGTGCTAGTCTTAGTTTGTCTTTTGTAATTGTGGGAGTGGGATTAGTGTAATTTCTAGTTTTATAAACAAGGGTCATTGTTCATGTGGTAAGGTAGGAAAAAGATATTAGTTAAGTGTTAGACTCATTGCATATGCATGAGAAGGGCTTAGCCCCGGGACCATTTTGGTTGGCTATCCATTGTAGATCCTTTGGATCATCTTCTTCAATTCTATAGTTGAGTATTTGATTTCTTCAATTATATATCAGTTCTTATCATTGGTCCGACCTGCCGGATCTCTACTCTCCTTTCGTTTTCAATTTCCAGTTACGTGCTCTCGGTTCCACTTCGATTTCAGTTCTGTTCATCAGCTCTTCAATTCGATTTTCAGTTTCCATTCAATTCGCTCAACAATCTATTTGGTTTTCGGTTCTGACTCATCGGCTCTCCAATCTAATCTCCAATTTCGATTTCCAAATCCAATTCAATTCGATCTACAAATCCAATTCGATTTCCGTTCTGTTCATCAGATCTAGAATCAGATCTACAATTCGATTTCCCTTTCAATTTCAACTTCAAATTGATTTTAGTTTTGATTATCGGATTTATCATCTGATTGCTATTCCCGACTTTTGTTTTTCCTGCCAAAATTTTTCTGCGATTTTCCTCCTTCAATTTTGATTCCAATCATGATGAATCAGAACTCTCGTTTGGACAATCATGAGCAACAGATTCAACAGCTTCAATCGGATGTTGCTGCCATCAAAGCTTCTCTATCGGTATTAGAAGCCGATAGGGTTGAATCAGTGGAGTTCCGTAAAGTGATGCTGGGATGGATGAAGAAATTCGAGACAAAGCCAAAAACAGATTCGGTTGAATCTGGGATCGAGCATGAAACCCTAGGCGGTTCTGGTATCCAATTTGTAGCTCAATTGGAAGAAATTGTTTCCCGATCGGAAGAACGTTGGAGTGCTCATGGTCAAGTTCATTTGCAGGCTGTCCGTTCAAGCTCTGAGGCCAAATCAATGGAGCCATTTAAGTCTTCCGGTACGCAGGTTGTTGACGTTCAATCACAATTTCACAAATTGGAATACTATCGGACCGATTTCAGGACTATGGCTTAGAAGGGCCTGAGTACTGGTTGTTGGGAATCCTGATTCCGTAAATCAGAATCAGGATGGATGAACTGAAATTCGAGACACAAGCGCCTGGCATCAAAGCCTTCGTTTGGGTGATGTCATTGTTCTTTCTTAGTGAAAAATTGAGCAAGACTGAAGGTTGTCTGGATCGAGCATGAAACCCTAGGCGGTTCTGGTATCCATTTTGTAGCTCAATTGGAAGAAATTGTTTCCCGATCGAAGAACGTTGGAGTGCTCATGGTCAAGTTCAGTTGCAGGCTGTCCGTTCAAGCTCTGAGGCCAAATCAATGGAGCCATTTAAGTCTTCCGGTACGCAGGTTGTTGACGTTCAATCACAATTTCACAAAATTGGAATACTATCGGACCGATTTCAGGAACTAGTGGGCTTCGAGACTGTTGAGGGCCATGAAATGGAGCTGAAAACAAAAGTACAACTGGCCTCTTTTGATTTGGGCTCTTACAAACCTCCTAAGTTGTTTGATTTGGTTGCTGATCCTAAACCACCCGACCCGTTTATAAACTTTAAATCAGAATTCTTCTGGAAGTTAATTTGTAGTGGATACAATACTGCAAATCAGGTTGCTATGGGTATTGTTGGATCAATATTTTTGTTGGTAGTGCACGGGCAAGGTCGACCTCCTGAAAACGCACTCGGGAAGCCTTCGTTTGGGTGTCATGTCAGTTGTTCTTTCTTAGTCTTGAGGGCAAGACTGTATGTGCTAGTCTTAGTTTGTCTTTTGTAATTGTGGGAGGGGGATTAGTGTAATTCCTAGTTCTATAAATAAGGGTCATTGTTCATGTGGTAAGGTAGGAAAAAGATATTGGTTAAGTGTTAGGCTCATTGCATATGCATGAGAAAGGCTTAGCCCTAGGATCATTTTGGTTGGCTATCCATTGTAGATCCTTTGGATCATCTTCTTCAATTCTATAGTTGAGTATTTGATTTCTTCAATTATATATCAGTTATTATATAGACTTCAAGCTTTAAAAGTCTTTTTATTTTTTATTTTTATTTTTGTTTTCTTTAATGGAAAATGCAGATAAATACAAGTAACGTAAGGAAAAATGATACAAACCACACAATGAAAGCACAAATTAAATAATATATCAAGCTCAGCCTCAACTTGATACCTAAACCACAGATAAGATTTCTGGTTGTAGATAAAACAATAATATGAAGCAAATTGGATGCATACAACAAACTTTTGACAGATTTGCAGGGGTAAAACTCAAGTTGATTCAACTCCACAATTGATAATGCAAGAATACTTTGATAAAGCAAGAATATTACAAAACAGGCACCAGAACAAAATGATATGAGAGAACTTAGATTAGTTAATCACATATTATGATAAGCATATCTTCGATTCTTCATAATACTATTCAATAGTAGGAACAAAATGTAGCACAAAGCTTATGTTTCCAATTTGCTTACTACAAAATGAAGAAATTAGCCACTCATGTTCACACGCAGATTAACACAATGCTAGCCCATCAAGAAAACACAAACGCAAGGGATTGAGATGGAGGTAGCAAAGACAGGGATGCTGAGATGAATGTGTGAGCGCATAATGTTACACATGATAAGAAATGAGGTTTTAGAGATAGTTGGGACTAACTGATATAATGGATGACATAAAAGAGCGGATATTGAGATGGTATGAACATGTGAAGAGGAGGAAGATGACGACATCAATTAGAGCAGCGGAATCCGTACTGTCAAGAGGAGTAGGGGTAGACATAAACCGACATGATAGAGCATATCAAGTAGGATTTGCTAAAGTTGCATGTTTTTAAAGAAATAATTTAGGATAGGAGTTTTTGAATAAATAAGATTAAGGTTTAAGGTCTTTTAGAGGATTTTGCATACTATTAACTTTCTATAATTTTGTCTCCGTGTTGTTTTTATGATATTATATTTGTTGTTACTTATCCCCGCACCATTTTTGTTATTTGTATCTATCTGTTTCTTTTTTTTTTTTCGTTTGTCTGCTATCTGGTTGGGAGTCGTGAGTCCATCTTAAAACAGTCTCTCTATCTTTAAAAATAAAGGTAAGGTCTACCTACACACTACCCTCTCCGGACCTGATCAATAATTGTACAAGTTGGTCTTGTTTTGTGCACACTCGATCTATAGTCATGGATCAAGCTTCCATTTTATTTATTCGATATGTGAAACTGAGACCATCAACAAGTCTACAGTCAAATCCTATTTGATCCTTGAAATATGGAAATCACTTATTAATCATAGAGCAATCGATGCAATACGAAAAACTGAACTGAAAGAGTTGATATGCGCAGAGGAACACTCAAATCACCATATGTGCAAAACAATAACGCAAAGAAACAACGAGAATTCATTGAATCGTTGTAAGGAAGACCGATTACAAATGAGATATAAAACAGCCATTGGCATAAACTGGAGGAAATGAACATATCAACGAAGATAAGTGTTAACAAATGGACCTCTAATCGACCAATGGTGAAGACTGAAGAGAGCTCAAGTGTTTCTTTAGCACGGAAAGTTAGGATTCCGACCATCATAAACTTGGAATCTGGTACATAATCAAAATATTAATTGATCATCGTCAATGACTCAATCTTGTACATAGCAGGTGCGGCAGGATGCAGCACACGTATCACAAATGCAAAATTCCACTTCAATGGTAGCAAAGGTTAAACCATAACTGACTAGAGTTCATGCTTGTGTTGGACACAGTGTTGGTAAAACAGCGATAGCCTCTCCATCAAGAACAAGAACACCAGTGTTGTTGAAGCACCTGGTTATAAATTTGGCACTAACCCAAGTGACAAAAGGAGTAACAAATTAGAACTCATATCAGCATATTTATCTTCACTCCAATTAAAGAATTAGTTTCACTTTTTGACTCACATGTGTTTGCTTTTTGATCCTCTTATGCTAGTAGCTTCAACTTCACCAATAATCTCTTCCTCTACATAAACCGGCAATCTAAAGCGCAAGGTCTGTGAGGCATACACAGCTCCAGGCTATCAAAAACATAATTTTTAGTCATTAGAGTAAACCAGGTCGTATGTAAATATAAAAAGTTTGAATCTTTGTGGCGTATGCAAACAAGAACAGATTAAACA